>OU906958.1:6382500-7687500 GCA_918317495.1 Synanthedon vespiformis
TAAAAAATATAATAATTAATATAAGTACTGTTATTAAGATTGTTAATTAACTGTTTAACTGGAACGAAGTTGGACCAGGTCGCTAATAGGTAGGTAGAGTCAAATATAGGGAAACATTGATTACTATGTATATTTTTCATTTCTTTTACAGTTAACTTAAATAAAATTTCGAACGATACTGTTTCTGAGTTAATTCCCATAATGACTAGATCTAGAACTAGAGGTTGTACTGCTACTGAGAAAACAGTGAGTATTTTTAGTGTGGGTTTATGAGTTTTGTTTATATAATATGTATATTGTATGTATTATGCTGTGTCCTAGTAAAGTTTATGTAAAGTTCTAGGTAGTAGAACAGAATAGGTATTTTATTTTTATCAAAAATCTTTTCACATTTATGTACATACCAGCAATACGCACATACACACATACATGTAATGTAACATACAGTTGTTGAAGATCTAGTTTACCAAACAATACAAAACAAGTTTAATATATTGAAATTTGAATATAAATTATTATGTCACTATTTTATTCACAACATTTTCATTCACATCTCTTTTATATATACTAATATACTAATACTCTTTTATATAAGATTTGATTGTTTATTTGTTTGTTTGTAATGAATAGGCCCCGAAACTACTGGACCGATTTGAAAAATTCTTTTACCATTAGAAGCCGACATCTTTTACCATCCGTGATGAACATAGGCTACTTTTTACCGCGGGAAAATGCTTCATTCCTACGGGAACTCTAAAATAAAAGTAAATAGTGTAAATACTAGCAGCTTGTCCCGGGAGATAGCGCCATCTACCCAAAATGAGGTGAAGCGACTAACATGACAACTGCTTGGCGATATTTTTAGCGATCCGCTCCACGGTAAATGGCGTTTTACTTTTCAACGCGTACGAAGTCGCGAGCACCAGCCAGTGTAGTTATAAAATCATATTTTATCTTTCACCTTCCATTGCCACTATCCATTTACATTCTATTTCAGGGTAAGACTTTAACATATACAGAAGAAATTAACTCGACACCAACAACCAACGATGGTGACAGGCGAAAGACAACTAGAATAAGGATTAGAGGCTATTGTTTTTTTTGTGAGACTGATGAGTTGAATTTTGCGAGACATTTACAACGTAACCACCAAATGGAACCGGAGATACAGAAAATATTATCTTATCCGAAAAATAGCAGCAACCGTAAAAATCTCTTCACTTCATTGCGCAAAAAAAGTAATTACATAAATAATGTCTCCAAATGCGTTAAACCAATGAAAAAAACTAAAGTTAATTCCGAAAGTGAATATTTACCATGTAAAAAAATGTCTAGGATTTTACTCGCGGAAGCAACTGTGGAAACACAAGGTAGAACTTGTTTACCACTGGAAACAACTTCGAACGCTCAAGTTGATGGGCAAAACTTCATGTTGCGTAAATTAAATGTAGACAGCAAATTCAAGAGTGAAGTCTTTCCCAAAATGAGACCGGATAAAATATCTTTAGTAGCCAAAACAGATCCCATCATTTGTGAATTTGGAAGTCAATATATTCGCATTCATCGAAAAAACAATTTTATTTACGTAACTTCGCGTAAAATGAGAGAATTAGCCAAACTACTGATAGAGATAAATAAATTGAAGCCCTCTATTGGAAATCTAATGGATTGCTTAAAACCACAAAATTATAATATAATTGTCACTGCTACAAAAAAAGTTTCTAGATACGATCCTAAAGTGGATCGCTACGGAGCACCAACATATGCCATGAACATTGGCACAAGTTTGAAACAATGCTGCAATATTGCAATTATGGTGACATTGAAATCTGATAGTAGCGTAAGCGCTGCTACCAAGGGAGCCGAATTTAAGACCTTAATTCAACTTATTGAGGCAAATTGGAAATTTGACATTTCAAGCCAGGCTTCAAGTGACTTAAGTTTAAAAAGTGATATAAAATTACAATAGTTCCGTTAGCAAACCATTTAAAACTGCTTAAGAACTATCTTTTTGTGAAAAGGCTGCAATCGCAATCATCTAAATTAGCCAGCTCTAAAACTAGTAGGTAATGTAGAAGCATTTATAATATTGTGATAGAAACTGTTTACTTAATTGATAGATGGTGGCGGGACGCTAGTGATTTATATATTCACCAGTAAACAAGAGTCTGCTTTTAGCGTTCAAGAGTGTAAAGACTGAGCTTTTTTTCTATTTTATTTCACTTTTCCATATGTTCTTTTCGAAGAGAAACTTAACAATGAAACTAATCAAGAGGGGGCACGTTCAATCACGACAAACCTCAAAAGCGAATGACAGTATTATTTCCCTCTATGTTGAATGACTAAAACAAATTTATTGTTTACAATTTGTTTAATGTTTACATTTCTTTTAACAATTCTCATGTCTTAAGTATTGAATTTTCTTATTTAAAACAATTCCACTCCATTTTTGTATTCTTTAAACTTTTCTATTACTTCACTTCTGTTTTTTATGAAGTAGATACAACTATATCTTGTGAAGTCGTCGATAAATGATACATAATATTTAGATCCAGCAAGCGATTCGGTTTCAAACGGTCCACATACATCAGTATGTATGGTTTCTAGAGTTTCAGATGAGTTCGGTCATGGCTAGCAAATGGTAGAGATGAAAGTTTTGCTTTTACGTAAGTTTCACAGTATCCAATTTTACTTCCTTTAAATATAATCTTCTCATCATTTTCTTTGAGACCATCATTTTCAAATCCTTTATTATATTGATATGACCTAATTTACGATAATTACGATGCCACATCCCTGATTGGTCTTGAGACTTCATTGTTAGATTTGCTGACTCTTTCGATTGAAACTAGATAATATAGTCCTTTTGTATTTCTCGAAGCTTGCTGTATGTATCACAGTGTTATTTTGTAGAATCGATGCCTTTTCTTTTTCAAATAGTACGTTGTTGCCGTTATCAGTTATTTTTCCAAATTCTGGTACATTCTGGTACATACAACACATCATTTAAACAATATCTAGGCACCATAAGTTATTGCCAATGCTCTCTTGTGAGGCAAGACACACATGTCGGTTGTACATTTGGGCTTTAAGCTTGACTGCGACATTTGTAAGAAGACATTTAAATACAAAAAAATTTAAGCAAGCCCATGTCGGTTGTACATTTGGGATTTAAGCTTGACTGCGACATTTGCCAGAAGACATAAAGAATTTAAGGAAGCACATATCGGTTGTACATTTGGGCTTTAGGTTTAATAAAATAACTGTAACCCTCGACGATTTATATGTCCAAGTTTAATATGCCATAAGTCAACATCACTAATCTCTTCGTTGCAGTATTGATTCTCATAATTTTCTTGAGGTTGTTGTAGCTTTAATTTTAATTTGTATAATTTACCTCTTTTGTTCCATAGTAGATTCCATTCTTGGATTTTATTATTAACTCCCCGTCTTTAAAAGTTATACTTTTTCCTTTATTCATTAATTCGTTGACAGACAGAAGGTTATGTGCGATTCCGTTTACTATAGAACCTTCAACCGTTATCGGTGTATCTTCATAAAATATTTTCAATATTCCTTTTTTCTTTGCGGATAATGTGTCTCCATTGGCAATTTTTATTTGAATCGGTACTTTTAGTTCAGTCGCATTTGTCATTAGCTTCTCATATTTTTCTTCAATAAAGTTGTGTCGCTCCCGAATCAACAACAAATATGATTTCATTCAATTCTACATGTAGTATCTATTAGGTGCAAGCCACGAATACTTCCTCATTATTTTACTCACTCGTCTGTCTTATATACCCTTGTACTCTATGTCTTCCTCTAAATCCTGTACGTCTTCTGCTTCTAGACCTTCCTCGACATTTTTGCATGGGCTGTCTCATTTCTGTGCTTTTATTACATTGGTAAGCCATGTGGCCTTCTTTTCCACATTTGTAAGAAGTTACTAGAAAACTTCTTTTCTTTTAGTTTTAACTCCGCATCTAAAGTCTTGATTTTACGAAATCAACAGTCAACTCAGTTTCTATGCTCATGGTTTCTAGGGTCGTGTTATTCAGGTAGTGTCAGAAATAAATGCGTCAATTTGTCGCTCTTCCATTTTTGTTCCCGCTGTTTCTAGTTGAGTGATGAGGTTATCAAATTGTAGGAAATGGTCTTGCAAGCTTTGATTATTAGCACACCTCGTGGATATTAGCTTTTTCCTTTTCTTTCGAATACTAAGCGAAGATAACATTTCGGCCGCCGTATACACTTCTTTCTTTCTTCTCTACTTCGTGTTCACCCAAGATGTAGGCTACACTTCTTTCTTCTAATAAAATTTTTACTCGAAACTTCCTGTTGGAGAACGCTATGTTTGTGAGTATTGGGAAATTACACGTCCCCGACGTCGATATTTTTGGTTGTAGCGATCAATCACGCTCTAATGTTAAAATTTGAACAGAGGCCAATTAAATTAATATTTTCCTTTTTAAACTTAGTTTTATTCATAATTCTTATTGCGCGTATCACACGCCTTACATAATTTTTTGGAGGGATTTTTTTGACATTGACATACATAAGTAACAAAGAATGATGCGTTCATTATTTAATAGGTTAATTTATTAATTAGGTTAAGGTTAATTTAAAGGTTAACAAATGGGCTTAATTTTGAGTGCAACATTTGCAAGAAGACATTTAAATACAAACAGAGTTTACGCAGGCACTTGTCGGCTGTACATTTGGGCTTTAAGTCAACCCCGTTGAGTGCGAGATTTGCAAGAATACTTACAGCAAATAAATTAATTTCCTTTGACGATACCAGAAGATAATATTATATAGAACCCGGCCACTCTTCGCTGTGGCTAAGCTGCCATAACAACGGTCAACATATGAAAATTATTATGTTTTTTGTGTTATAAAAAATCGGTATCCGATGAAATTTTGAGAAAAAAAAACGTATATAAGATCATTCCTCTGTTTAAATGCAATGTGTAAAAATTTCAAGTCAACCCGTCGCGTCGGCGAGTTTTTGAATCAAACACAAACCAACACAACATATCTTATTTGTATAAATATGAAGTATTGTAATAGAATAGGCGTTCTCTGTTGTAGTGATTGACATTTTTATTATATATGTACTTGTTTTATTAACTTCGTTTTCTTTTTTAACCTTATTTATCTATTTATATTGTACATTGTATAACATTATAACCTTATGTTTTATATAGATACTTTAGATATTTGCGTGTATAAATATTGTATTTTTTTTTGTCATGTTTAAATTAATAATGAATTAAATCGCACATTATGTATCGATTTGTTTTATTAATATTTTTTAAGATCATTTTCATGGATGAAAGTGTGAACGCAATAATAAATTATGTAAGCCTATAAATTAAGTACTCTCAATAAAGATTCATTTTATTTTATTTAAATTTGTATTTTTTTAAAGAGGAAAGTTAACTACCTACCTACATATTATATTATGTAAGTTTAATTGGTTTGGTCTCATAACTTACATATAAAAGATGGCGACTGTCCATTTGTTTAGCTTGGTGGAAATCACCTGCCCCACAGAGACTGCGTCAAGTACTTGGGTGTGGGTGTACAGCCAAGTGTTCGCCGATTGACTTAGAAACAACATTTAAAATCATAAAAACAAGAACCAAGTATAACTCAAAACTAAGCACCGACAACAAGTTTATTATATATAAAGAAATCCTGCAACCAATATGGACTATACAGCTCTGGGGCAGCGCTAGTGATTCCATTATTGCAATTCTTCAACGTTAGTAAAATAAGAGGACGATAGCATATCATTGTGTGCCATGGTATGGTACATAAAAAATGATAACATTCATGACCAGAGAGTACTAAGTGAATACCGTACCAAAATCCATTTAATTTCAATATTAAATCATCAATCAATACTAATAATAAATCTGTAAGTGTAGGTATTGTATGTCTATGACTGTGTATGTTCCTTCATAACTCTTAAACGAATTAACTGATTTAATGATTTTCATGAAACTTGGTACATAAACATTTAGACGTATACAGGAAACAGGTAGACTACTTTTTTCTTTTGCAACGCGGACCAAGTCGCTGGCGCCAGCTAGTTTATAATATTATGTAAAGAAGAGAAACGACATGCCAAATGAATAATATAACTGGAAATTCCGAGGTCACCCGCAACGATATCATTTGAGACGTCGCTCTACTATTTTTGTGTCGCTCGCGAATGCTGGTTGTCTGGAATGGAAAGCTGTCTGTAAAAAATATTGGGCAAATGTGAGGATATTTGTGGATATAAATAATTTTATGTTTGAAACTAGCTGATGTTCGCGACTTCGTCGACGGTGAAAAGTGAAAAATATAAAATATCCGACATATTTTATTGCTTCTGTTCTTGATGATAAAAGGGTGACGGTGGCGCCCAATTTTTAGTATTTTTAGACCATAGTTTTAGACTTCAGACAATCCCCGAGAACCTAACATTTTTCTGGGATAACGATTTGAATGTCTGACCTTTTGAAAGGAAAGGCAAAATACTATATGTTAATAAAGGTAATAAACTATCTGTGTGTCAAATTTTTACCCACAAGCCAAATGTTCAGTCAGTAGTTTTTAAACATACATCCATCAGTCCTCACAAACTTTCGCATAATAAGTATTAAAAATTAGAAAGAAGCACTAAAATTAAGACTAAAATGGATCAAGCATTTATACAGAATGCAAGGCACAAAAAATTAAATTATGCTACTCACCAAAAGATGTCGCGGAATGCAACTATACAATAAACCAATATTAGAGGGCGTTTTATCGCAATAATATTATTAAGCGTAACAATTTCAATACAACAACATTATTATCTTATCGTTTAGAGGGTTTAATACAACGGCATTCTTCATAGAAAACATCATCGTTCTTACATTATGTGTAATTGTTTATTTACCGTGTTATTTAGTTCTTTTGACGATGTTTTAGATTTATTTTTTATATTCGTAATAAATTGAGTATTATATTATTTTTATATCTATAACCCAATACTTTATTACTTTTTATGGTTAAAAAAAATAAACAACTTATAAAGTAGCATATTGTGCTGAATTGTATTATTTTGCGAATACATTTATAATATTTTGAGAATATAATAAATTGTGACAATTGTGAATATAATATTATGCTCACAAGCGAATTAATCACCAGCTATGAAATCACACCTAGGGTAGCTAATCTAAACCTAAAAGAGCTTGATACATTAAGTATTTAATAATAAACCTATTCTTTGTTTTCACTAAATGGCACCTACGCCTACTGCTAAGAAAACTCAACGAGCTAACGAAGATCCGAAGGTTATTAAATCGAAAAAGGAGATCTAAACAAATGAAATATCGACATATCCCAATGAATTAAAGATTACTTTTTACTGAAATGACTATACTTACATATATATCATACTTTACCTTATTAGGTAAAGTTAGGGTACGAAAACCTTCGTCAGTTTTCAAATTCACTCCTTTATCAAAGTTGTAGACTCTTAGTACCTTTTAAAACTAAACCACTAATCAAAGTACTGACAGATGTTTGAAATGAAATTTTGGTATAACTGACAATTGCGCTGGTGCAACCAAATATTGAATTTAAGGTGACGAACCTTTTCTTACCCCGACTGTACCTACCTAATAAAGCCGAATTAAAATTAAGAATGGTTATTCTCGTACACAAACCAACTTAACATTCTTATATATAAAAGAAGAAAGAAGATTATAGATTAAGGGTGCGAAATCATCTAAACAAATTAAAACCTAAAAGAAAATTTCTCCAATACCATATTTAATCAGAGTTTAATCACCAAATTAATCCATAATTATACTCACCAACAGTTATGCCTACTTCAACAATTTAACGGACGATTTATTACAAAATATGAGGTTGAATCAGCTACATTTATATAAGGATGTTATAATAATCCTCATGTAATTCCTCTTTATGAATAAGGAAAACCAAAGTAAACCTAATTAATAACAATACAATACACCAAGTATATTACCTACCTACTTCGAATACTTTGTAAACAACATTTCAACACACTGTTTTACTTGTTTATAAATAAATACTTAATTCAAGTAGGTAAGTAGGTACCTACATATTCTACTGATAAAAGACGATGTTTGTTTTTGTTAAAACATAAATGTGTTGAGCTTGTTATAGGAAAATATTTTTTATCTCTCTCGACAATCTAACGGAAAAGATACCTAATCAAACTCGGCGACTATAAATGAAGTCATCAAAAATAAATAATATTTTAATGACTCGTTGCTAGGTATTTCCCGAAACTTCATTCAAGTACGAATTTCTCTTTTTTTTTTCTGCATGCACTATAAATATTTAAGGTATCAAATAGATTAGGTTAGGACTCATCATTGAGCCCTCTTACTCCCGATAAAATCGATTTAGTAGGTAAAGTCCAGACAAATAGACAGACAAAAAATCAAAATACATTTTAAACTTTTTTATGCTATAGGAAAAAATATTACAAAATGTTAGACAAACTTTTTTAAATAAATATTTATTTGAAGATTAAATAAAAAAATATTGGTAATTGTATCCATGACGCAAACGAATTCAACTACATAATTTTTTTAACTATTAAAACGTCATCAATTGTTTACATTGCAAATTACAAAATTGTTTGTTGCAATCACGCACAAAGTATACAATAACAAAAGAGTTTCGAAATAAGCATTTATTAACATCATTTTATTTTGTTATTATTGACCTGCTTACAAGTATAAACAACAGGTAGGTAAGAAGGAAAAGTAACCGACAATGTCTTGCTCATCCATTAGGTATAAAAAATATGCAACGGTCGCGCCATTTACAAGTCAATGACATTGGCTTCCTTTGACCAGTAGAGAATTTAAAAAAAGAACGTTTTACTGATTACAATAATGTTTTAAAATTCGTGAAAGTCCAGTCTAATGTACAGGTTGATAATGTAGTAAAATCGTAGATTCGTTATTTGAAATAGAAGACAATAGACAAAGTCAAGATGACGATCTATCTTACCCCTTCACTGGATGATGACATATCTGAAGTTTTGTCGTAATGCTTGTTGGTCGTCATACTCGTCATCTAATTTAAAATATTTTTTTCACAAAGCATGGGTACTATGATATATTTAATTTAGTACATTTCACACATGTTATTATCCAAAAAAACCTAGTACCTACCATTTGGTCAGACACACTGACGGTATGATGGTACTTGACCATCGCCTGTTTTTTCAAGCGCGGTGGTTAGGTCTGTATCCTGTATCCGAACACAATGCCTAAATTTTAACTTAAAGAAGGACTTAAGGGAAAATACATATTTCATAATGTCTATTGTTACTTTTAAAACCATAGTGTAAAATAAAATGCCATGGGTTCTCTGTGATTAATGTCATCAACATCATTGACGAGGAAAAAAACACATGAACCGAGGGCAATGTCCGGTTTAGTTCAACGAAACTTTCAGAAAGATCCACACGGAAATCACTACTCACACATTGAACTATCTCACTAACCGCAACAGAACCTTTATTACTATGTTATTAGGTTCATTTTTGCATATTCATAATTTTTTGTCATTGTTTTATTAGCGTAGAGTAATAATTGTAGTTTATACTTTGAATTGAAACAAATTGTAATTTGAATGTAATGAATAACTCTTTATTGATATTAATTCTTCACTGCTCGCTCCCTAGCTTCCTTATCCTTATTCCTTACATATCTACATACATTACATAGTACAATTTATGTAGGTACTTGTTTATCTAACGATAGTACCTACCTTATAAATTGAAATCGGTCCGCGTCTGCTAACCAGGCAACGGATTTGGCTGCGGTTTTCACCATCAGCGAATTATTTATTAGGTACTTACCTAAGTACTAGCGGGTTCAACCGTGCAGAAAGGGATGAATTATTTCACAGTTTACCTACCTATTATATAATTATACTTATTTATTATATAATATATAATGGTATGACTATTCTAAGAAACTTAAAAATTTTAAAGGTAGGTTATCTTGTCGACTATAGAGAATAAAAATTCATATTGGGGTAAATGATGGGTAAATAAAATCAATCATTAGGAAGGCAAGTAGTTACTTCCAGTATTCTGCGCATACTGTTTTAATTGCATTTGTTGGCATACTTGTGAAATCTTCTGTCCAAATCTTAACCGACCGATGATTACTAAACCCACACTAAACCAGACCTGAACTTATCATCGTTTCACACAAGTACGTTGGTCGAGTTGAGGTGAGACGGTCTTGTCTTGTGTTTATTTACGTCCATCGTATTGTATTGTTTGTATACAGGCCGGCACGACTGCGCATAACTGTGTACGTCATACCCCGCCCTCCGCTACCCCCGCAAACACCCGTTTTGTCTACACGGGGTCGAGCGAGGCAAGTCAGCCGTCAGCTCAGCTCACTTGCTCATTCATTCGCAGGCAGGCATCGTTTAACGCGTTACGCGCCGGGTAAATTTCCAGTCGCTTCCTCATAATATTAGTCATACACGCTCGCTTCAATCGCGCTCCACATCAATATGTTGAAGGAGACCTCTAGATACGAAAACGGCCGTTCAACGGAAAAGAATCGCCCTACACAAACATCAAGTCGTTTGCCGCCTATCGAAGAGCTTACCCTTGGCCTGAAACAGAAACTACACCTGCAAGCGAGAGCGCGAGCTGCACCTTATTACATTAGAAAGCAAGAACCAGTGGATCTCGTCGAAAGATTGCTAGAACAACGCGCCCTCGTAGCGGAAGCCGTGAGAAGATTGCAAGAGAAAAAACAATCGTGTCACGAAATCTCTGTAGATTCATAATTTATATTATTAGTAAAAAAAAACAAAACATTAGCTGTGAAAGTGTGGAGTAGGTAGTGTTGTGAAATCGCTGTGTGTAAAGAAAAGAAACGTGTCGAGTTACAATGGTGCTATATGCGGAGCGCGTGCGAGAAAGAGACGGCCTGCTGTGACACTGTGACGTGTCACGCACGAGTCACGAGAACGATTCAAAATGGCCGCCCGGACTTTACAATCATAATATTTATTCTTCGTTTTAATATAGTGACCTTAACTGGATCAAAGTACTGACTGAGTGACGTAACTATCTTGTAACACTGTTTGATTTTTGTAAAATACTTACTCGTTATAACGACATGACAAAATTTGTCATGTGGTTTCCATCTTAAAAAATAATATTAATGTTTAAAGTATTCGAGAGCTTTAACTATTGTTTACGTTTGTTATATCTATTTAAATGTAAACCGATCAGTTCAAATAAACAGTCATCCGTATTTAATTAGCTAATGTATAGATAGTTTTTTTTTGTGGCGTAATATTTATATTACTTACTTAAAGTATAATATGACTTAAAATAATTTTTTACAATTATTATATTGTTCAAAATTTTTATCACTTTCTAGAGAAAATTGTATTTAAAAATTTTAATTTCAAAATATTTAATTATTAATTTGCATTTAACAATCTTTAGGTACTTACTTTAACAAAAATTAATTATGTAATCATTATTATAGAAAAAAACCTTCCTGAATTAAGTTCCACGCATATTTATGTACCTATAAATAGCAATTTCCTCGCGAATAGGTATTTAATGTATCGGTAAAATATTTTATTGTTTAAGTAGTTAAATTAATTATTGTAGGTATATTTAAATATCAATATTAAACGACATGTATTTAGTAAAGTCGCGCAATGCGTCATTTTTATACGTATTGCGTTACTAAAATGTCAACATACATAAGTAGTACTTAGATATTTAACTAAATACCTTTATAAATTAACTAGGCAATATTAACTAAGTCTTGATAAATATTATCGATGTAGTAATTTATGTACAATTGTACCAAATCGGGTATAAAAACTTTGTTATCTTATTACATGTGTGCATGTTTTAGTGCATTTTGTGATTTTAGATTGATTAATTTATCGTCTACTTGTGATTTAGTTAATAATTCAACAATAAATGAATTTCAAAGAAAAATCAGTTTCTTATTTTATTTGTAAAATACAATTCTAATACATTTACTGCAATCAAAAAAAATCTATTAGGTATTACCTAAAAAGGCTCCTATACTGTTAGGGGGTCATTTAATAATTTTTCTTTGCTGCAAAATCACTAAATAACTTTAATATTATGTGTGCCTCCAAAAAATTTTTTCTTAGATTTCCTTAAAATTATCCTATTTTACATTTAATACTAGATATTTAACCCCAACGGCGCCAACCTAAGTTCATATTTATTCTCACATTGCTGAGTGAGAATTGAATTGAATTTTCGATTTATTTTTTTCCCCAGCATTTACCTTTTACGAAATTTTGTTTTAAAAACGTTCATTTTGAATACAGCTTGGTCTTGTGATGTCAATAAAAATAATAAACTGAAGACTTGTAACAAGAACTTAAAAAAAATACTGTCGTCAAGTAGAAAACTTTGTGTCGTTTTAAAAACAAGAGGTTTGAACAATTTAAGAAAAATAATTTAGAAGGTTATTTGAAAAAACAAACGAAGGTGTTTTTTATAAGTCAGTTGATTTCATAGATCTAGAATTACTACCGTTCCGTTAGCTAAGATCTTTGGTTGATTTTTAAGCAAGATATTAAGAAGTGAGTGTGTTTTAGAAATTGTATTGAGATGTTTATAAAGTAATTTTGATAAATATATTTTAATAATATATACTTAATAAAAAATGAATTTAAAATAAATAAATAATTAGATATATTTAATTTAGTTATTGATAAATTTGATAAACAAGTTATGAAAATTATGTAATTTTAAATTAAAACAGACTGTCGTCAAGTACCGCCATCTGTCGTCTAGTAGAAAACTTTGTGTCTTCATGAAAACACTGTGAACAGCTGATATAGTTAAATTAATCTGTGTCTTTACTTCATTCATAAAATGTGTGACAGAACATGTGAGAGATGACAGTGACACAGAAGACAAACCTAACCGTTTGACGTTGATGCGTCATTTATCAACAATAACAAAATTTTCGAACTATTTAATTATTTATTTTAAATACGGAGTACGGAGCCAATAATATATTCTATAGGGTGTGATTATAATAATAATAAATATTTAATTAAAAAACTTTTACACTTAAGCGTAATATGATCTTGATTATTTTCTATAAATTAAGGAGAGTATATTGTGGATGATAATATTTGTTGATAAGTATTGACTTGACACCAATCCAGTGGGTGTTTACGTGTATTGCATACAAACTTGATATTGTGTTTAGTTCATAATTGTAATTAATTATCTGTCGTCCGTCCGATAAAAAATACATTAATCATTATTATTTATCCTTGCTAGTGGTCCATAACTATAATACTTTATTTCTTAAGTAATTCTATTCTACAAATACAATGGCAATGACTTGGTCCATGGGTCCCGGTACATTAGAAGTGCCCTTGTCTTTATTTGCTAAAAATAGGCAAAGATTGGCAGATAAACTAGAAAATGGACAAATTGTCGTACTTCAAGGCGGAGAAGATATCAGCCACTATGATACTGATGTGCAGTATGTATTTAGACAGGTAGTTCTTCAAAGTTTATTGTTATTGAGGTTTAATACCTCTTAATTGTACTTTTTTTAATCTTCACAAGTTATTTTATTATTATTTTTTAAGTAGAATAAGTACGTAGTTCACAAATTCAAATAGGAGTAAATTCTTGATAAATGTCCTCAAAATATGTACTTTTTGAGAGCTAGGAGTTGCTTTTTTTTTGCTTTGGCCAAAAATCCTTCGTACACTTTAATGAACGAATTATGAATTAAAAAAAATACAAATGCTAAATATTTATAATATACCTATTTAAAATTCTTAAAATAAAATTCAAAATACATTAAAAAAATACTTATTTCAAATGCAAAATAAAAATAGTTCTGAATTGTGTATTTATGTTATAAAAGAATTTACCTATTTTTACGATATTTATATGCAATACTTTATTTTAGGAAGCATATTTCACTTGGGTTTGTGGTGTAAGAGAGCCCGGCTGTTATTTTGCTCTCGATGTGAGTACAAGAAAATCGTATTTGTTTGTCCCACGGCTACCCGAAGAATATGCCATATGGATGGGTAAACTCCTCTCATGTGATGATTTCAAGAAGTTGTATGAAGTTGATGAAGTTCACTATGTGGATGAGGTAAATGACCATGACTAATTAAATAAGTAGTTTACTGATAGATTTTTTTTAAAGTAGATATTTTAATAATAAATATTTCTTTCATATCTATATAATATATAAAATTCTCTTGTCACAGTATGGCAAACTTCTGCGAAACGGCTTAACCGATTTTGATGAAATTTTATATGTACACTTGATAGGTCTGAGAATAGGTTTTTTTCTATTTTTATATGCAGACCAAATCGTGGGCAGCAGCTAGTGTACATATATTCAACTCAATTAGGTTTTTCCACTTTCACATACATTCAAAGTTTGCTGGTCTTTTCATATATGTAAATACATACTAGCTGATGCCTACGACTCTGTGACTTCTTCCACATGTAGAAAAATGAAAAATCTAACATCCAGTGATTCAATTTTCAGATAAGAGATGTGCTCAAAGGATTAAACCCCAAAATGTTACTGACTTTGGTAAGTTTTTAATAACATTAAAGAAATCTTCTATTTCTTAGTAGTAAGTAATTATTTATCAATTTGTATCTAAACAAACACACAGATGTTCCCACTAAGCAAGCACTGTTGACTTGTGTTATGGGGTAAATGGACAGGGGGCGAAACCCTGCACACCCAGACCAGAGTTGTCCCTGCGAGGAATCTAACCAGAGACCCCGAAATAAATGAATAATGAATGTATGATGAACACTGTGTGTTTTATTACCTTTTTTTTCGACGAGGGGTAAAAACCTTCTATAGGTACCCGGGGGTAAAAACCTTCTATAGGTACCTGATGGTAAAAACCTTCTGTAGGTACCCGGGGGTAAAAACCACTGGGTTATGTGAGATTTTTACTCACTAAACCCCCGTTTGTCGCCAGTTACGCCTTTCGGGAACAGTGATACCTCCCTCTGTTGTAGCATCGTTGTTTTTGAATACTTCGTGGGTACCTATGAGTAGGCCAATAACCGGAAACACCATTTTAGTCTCCTCATACGACAGGCAGAGGATATAGTGTCTCCAAACCACAGGGTAACGTGGTTCCTTTAATTTAATTGTTATTTCAATGCAATTAAATGCTTTGTTTTGATTCCAGAGTGGACCTAACACTGACAGCGGTTTAACAGCCAAGGAGGCGGTCTTTGATGACATTAATGAGTGAGTGTGGCCATACTAACTAATGCATAATATTCAACTTAATTCAAGTTTTAAATCTTTAATTACTCAAATAGAAATAGTTGTTCAGTTGTGTTGATCATGTTGGAATTGTAACTTCCCCTATGTCCCAATAGCCTAGAAATCCTAGAATGAGTATTAGCCCACTCCTAGTTAGAAAATTTAGGCTCACGTTTCAATTAATTAATTTACTTTACCAGTGAAGTGACATTGATTTCTAAATATTTCTCGTTCCAGTTTTCAAGTCAACAATGAGATATTGTTCCCAATCATCGCTGAATTGTAAGTATTCATATACATATGTATGTATAAATTATCACAAAATAGGTATACTCGTTATTATTTCTATATCGTGTTCAAGATTAGAATTTTCTTATCACGAACACTTTTATAAATGTTATCTTTGTTATCAGGAATTTTTTTTATATTTAAATAATAATTATTTTTATCATATGATTTTATATTATGTAAGTCATATTCGTTAAAAGGAAATAGATAAAAAAAATTGTGTAAGGGGAAAAACAGTGCGTGTGCCCTGGCACTACTTTCTAGATCCAGACAAGAGGCAACTTTGAAACGTTCATTTCCAATGTTGACCCTGCCGTGAATCGAACCCGGGAACCCTCAGAGCGTTAAAGCAAACTCCCTAACCACTCATTCAACCGGCTCGTCAAATTCAGATTGGGTTTAGCTATCGACAGAAGCCATAAACAGGGTATCATTTTATTTTATATTGAACTAGCTCAGTCAGCAATGTTCCACGCGATAGATAAATAAAATTGGTCTCGCTAGACGCTCGACTAGATACGGCCCTACCTAAAAGCAATAGCATAGCCCCGTGAATGCAATTTTTTATTGTAGAGTGTGTAAAACATCGTCACTATTTTATCACTTTTTACACAGTTTAATTATTATTTTGTAGAGTTTCACTACGCAAATTGGCATTTTATCGTGCCCAAAATTTAATAAAACATTCGGCACGTACACATCACAGACAGTTTGCAGTGTGACTAGCTCGGGTACGCCGAATTCGGCGTAGTATTTGTTGCCGCATTTTTCAAGTACGGCGGCAGTATCTAGTCGAGCAACAGCGAGACCAATCAAATATCTTTGGCTCCACGATTCCCATAAAAACGGTCAACATATGAAAATTATCTTTTTTATAAAATAGAAATCGGTATCCGTTAGAACTTTTGAAAAAAATATAAGATTATTCCTTTGTTTAAATGCAATGTTGTGTAAAAATTTCAAGTCAAACCGTCGGCTAGTTTTCGAGTTTTTGAAGCATACACAAACCAACACAACATTTTTTTATATATAATATAGTTTAGTCTGTGTTTCAACAATTCCTAAAAATGATTTTTTTTTAATAATTTCAGACGTGTGATTAAGACTTCTGAAGAAATTGAAGTGATGCGGTACGTTTGCCAAGTTTCGTCTGACGCTCATAAACAGGTAAGTGTACCTCTTTTAACATTACTATTACTACTTTTTGTGCTATAAAAAGTGTGTAATCGCCATATATATATATACTCGTATATGAAAATATCACAGGTTTCCTCAAGATATTCCTCATTTGATTTGATTTTTCTGCATTTGCGAAAGCGGAGTCACGTCAAATGATTAATTGTATATTTCCTCCAATAATCTCAAGTGTCCCTTGTGATGCATACAGTAGGCGCAACGCGGATCCGCGTCCCGGCACACTATAGTGGGGCAAACTTATTAACGCGGATCCACGTTTCCGGCATATGAAGGGTTAATTGAATAAAATGACTGGGTGTGTCAGGTAATGCTGTACGCTCGTCCCGGTCTGATGGAGTACCAGTGCGAGTCGGTGTTCCTGGACCACTGCTACCGAGTAGGCGGCAGTCGCCACGTGTCGTACACCTGCATCTGCGGCTCAGGGGACAACTCGGCCACCCTCCACTACGGACACGCCGCCGCACCCAACTCCAAGATCATTCACGACGGCGACATGTGGTCAGTGCGACATTCTCTCATCAAGCCTCGTATTCACTAGGGGACAATTGTCGCTAGACATGACGGGCGATGTTGAGCGACTTCGCCCGATAAGTCTGGCAACATTGCATGACTTGTTCCTTGTCGCCGCTTCGCTTCAGTAGAAAGACAAAATTCACCGAGTATAGAGAAAACAATGTGGACGAACGATGTAGTGCTACAAATAAATTTAAATGTGGACAGAAAAGGTCACGAGACATGATCTCGAACGACGTTGGTCGACATCACTCAACGTCGCACGATATCTCTAGCGACACGTGTCGCGGGACATTTGTCCCGAAGAGTGAATAAGAGGTTTCACTATCGAATCACTCCATATACGAATTGTTAAAAGAAGTGTTTGACATTTGTAGAGTGTAAAATTGAAGAGTACCTACGCAAGTAACATCAGCCACAGGAATCGCCAACTTGTTTCGTTTATTATCTCAAAGTATAATAGAAACAATACATATTAGAATGTAAGGATAAGAACGCTAAGGCGAACACCAATTGCGTTTTTGAATATTTTTTTTGTGATAAATGGAAAGATCACATATAATTTTTATAACAAAACAATTATTTGGTTTTTTTTTTGCAATAATTCAAAAGTTATATCAAAATAAAAATTAATTTTTGAATTCAGCACGGAAGACCCGCCGACCGCTCCCGAACAAACCCGAGCGCGCTTGACGTCATAATGTTAGTTTTGTCAAGTCACGTGTAATAGCCGTAAACGCCGTAAATATCAATATTATAAACAATAAAGTTTAAATAAAAAAAATAAAAAATAAAAAAAAAATATACTGGAGAAAAACAGGGGGTAAATGGATGGTACGTTTCCGCAGCCTGTTCGACATGGGCGGCAACTACGCGGGATACGCGGCGGACATCACTTGCTCCTTTCCCGCCAACGGCAAGTTCACAGAAGACCAGAGGCTCGTCTACGAGGCGGTGTTGGTCGCCAGGGACGCCGTCATACGGTATGTTCCACGTTTTAATGAAACCAAGAGTTGCTGTTCAAACATTTCGAGTGTTTATGTGTACTGACATTTCCGCGTAACTGACTTTTTTTATTCAAAGTAAAAATTAATTATTCAAATGCCCGCGTCATCGGCCCGCGTAACTTTGTAAATTATATACTAAAAACCTTCCTCTTGATCTTAACGGATAGAGATTTAAAAAAAAAACGCATCAAAATCGTTGCGTAGTTTTAAAGATTTAAGCATACATAGGGACATACAGACAGACAGCGGGAAGCGACTTGTACAGACAGAGTAGCGAATAAAGACTTCTCGGCAAACATGCGCATTCTATTTTTAGATGTTTGAGGGGGCAGAGGAGCGTGAGGGGCTGAGTCTACCAATAACGTGTGCCGACACGTTATTGGTAGACTCAATCGCTCTTCCCCTCCCGCACTTCGTTCGCGCGTCTCGAGCCTCTTGGGTACTGTTACCTACAGATTGTTTTATCGTATTAGTAAATGCGTCATGGTGAATAAATGCCTAAAAAAACGTTCTTCTTCGACATCGCACGATGATTTTATTCAAGGAATATCAACACTGCCTGTAATGTTAAGTTACTGAGGTGAAAAATTACGAAATAAGAAAAAAAAATTCATTTCCCTTAGCAATTTTGTTCGCAATTGTACAGATGCGCCGATTGCCCCCACAAGTTTCGCCTTCAAACCTTAATATAATAATCTTTTTTCATTTTTCATAATTTATTCTTATCATTTAATTTTAGAGAAGCTAAACCGGGTGTCTCGTGGCCAGACATGCACTTGACAGCAAACCGCGCCATGTTAGAACACCTCAAGAAGGGTGGTTTGCTCCAAGGCGATGTCGAAGAGATGATTAAGGCAAGTCCCGATTTCATCTTATTTGCTAACAAATTCATTTACACTCTTCGTTGTTACAATATCTATTCTATATGAATATAATACAAAAGAGAGTTATGTTAGTTACACCATTTATATTACTAGAGAAAGGCTGGTTAGACCGTTGTCTTGATTTTTGATTTGTTGAATTTGTCTCCGCTCCGTATAGTAGAATAAGTATTTAAAACATTTGAAATATTCATAAATAAATCATATATTTTGTTATGTGACAGGTTTTTATTCTGAACAGTTCTATGACAGTGCGAAGTTCGCCGGATAAGTTAGTTTATTTATTTTATTCTATTAGGGAAAACAAACAATTACATCATATAAGTAAATTAGAAAAAAATAACGAAATATACATAAACAAAGATTTTAAGAATTAGTAAAAGACTTTTATACAAAGAGAGAGAAACTTTATACATATTTTATTTATATACAAAAATACACCAAAAAATAAAAATCAAATGAATATACAAATATTATTTGTATGTTCATTTGTGTAAAACTAAAAATCTGTTTAAATAAAGTTCGATAAAATATAGGCCGGCGTGAACGGTGTACTTCAGCCGCACGGTCTAGGACACCTGCTGGGGCTGGACGTGCACGACGTGGGGGGCTACCTGTCCCACTGTCCCCCTCGGCGCGAGGGGGCGCTGGCTAGGCTGCGAACTGCGCGCGACCTCGCTGCTGGCATGGTGCTCACCATTGAACCAGGCTGCTATTTCATACCCAAGGTGACTACAACATTTTACATTTAGGTGACCCCAATACTATTGATCCAACGTTCGAACTATTTTGCCCCAACAATGGGGCTAGGCGTTGGGTTAATTTTTCTTACCCCGACAATACCTTACCTGTGCAGTTGCTGGAAGCGGCCCGCGCCAATCCGGAGCAGAGCAAATTCTTCAACTGGGAGGCGGTGGACCGATTCAGCGGATTTGGAGGAGTGCGCATTGAGGATGACGTGTTGATCACAGAGACGGGCGTGGAGAACCTCACCTTCGTGCCCAGAACGTAATTACATTTTTTAATATTGCATAATATGTATAGTCCCCACCAAACTTATTGGCTTTTATTCAGTAATTACAAGAATGCATTTCTCTCTTTCAGAAATTAGCTTCAATATAATAGATTTAAAAATTAATTTCGGTTTTTTGTTTCCATGCAAACCTTCATAAATAATGTCTCAGAAATGTCTTGTTCTTTTTATGTATTGCGACAATTATTGATAATAACTAATAAATAAATAATCGTGAATTTGTAAAGTAGGGTACTTTCCAACTCGAGCAGTTTACTGTTTCCATACATTAATTACGAATGAGTTTTCGGCCATTTTTGAACTAGATCTGTTACAGAGACTAAACGGCAAGGCTCCTGAGTGCCTAATCTCTTATAACGAATTAATATTGGTTATAACGAGTATTTCGTTTATTGCGACCAATTTTTGTAGTCCCGACTCGAAAATCGGTTATAGCGACCTTGTCGCTTATAAAATCTCTCTCTTTATAATATTAGTATAATTTTTTTCTCTAATATATTTTTTTTTATTATTCACAGTGTGGCAGAAATCGAAGACTTAATGGCTAACGGGGCTAATTTCAAATGAAACACGAAAAAAATTGTAATCGATTTGTAATATATTGATTTGTATGTACATGAAAATTATATATTTGTAATTACGCTTTAATAAATAAATATTGCAAATTAAAATATAAGGAAAAAAATTGTACACATGTATAATTGTCTGAAATTGTATTATTATTATATTTGAGTTTTTATAGGAATTCATTATTAAAATTTATTTTAAATATCATTGTTTTTTTTTTAATATCATAAAATTACATTTTTTTATATACTATATACACATTTTTTATTTCATTGAATGAAGTCTACGTTTGCTTTATACTATTAAAATTAATAACTAAATCATTGATTAACAATTAATATCTAAAAATAACATGATCAAACACATTTATTATTCAAATAAGCGAAATTCATTTGAATTAATAAGAGCACACAGTTTTTTTGAACTTATTTTGTAAACAATCTTGACGCGGTTTTTAATTAATACGCAAATACTCTAGCCGCTGCCCGCGACTTTGCCCGCGTAACTTTGTAAATTATATACTAGAACCTTCCTCGAGAACCACTCTATCCATTGGTGAAAACAGCATCGGAAATCGGTACAGTAGTTTTTGAGCGAACAAACAGACAGACAGACAGACGCGGCGGTGGACTTTTAAGAATAATTTAAAAGCATGCAGAATGAATGATACTGAAAAAAAGTTCGTGTTCAATAAATAATTGAAGGCGTAAGTGGATGAAATGTCGCATTTTTGTTTTTTTCTTCGTTTTTTTGAGTTGATGAAGGTAATATGTCCTTCATCAATGAATTATTACAGACCTTAAGATTTACGATTTAAGACATTTATGGAAAATAAAAATTTGAAAAAGGTTTTATGTGTACAGTTAATTTTAAAAAGCAAAGTGCAGAAAAGTTCACTTTTATCAATGGAAGAGGGAGCTATGTTCACTTTTTTTTAAATTAAATAATACAAGTGTTTAATTGCTATCATACCATTAATATTTTAGGTTGTTTACACAACTTTGCATCATAATTAATAATTTAGTACAAAAATCAGTTCTGTGTGTGTTGACTTATCTTAAAAATTAAAAGTAAGTAAGCCTTGATTTATACAAAATTGGAATTATGCGACATACCACATTCATCCACTCATGTCTTCAATTTTAATATTAACAATTTTTGTGTTAATCCTTGTTGCTAATGCCGATATTTTTTATATATATTTTATAATAGCCGATATTTTTTGTGCACGTAATGCAATGTGAATTTTTACCCTGTATATTACTAGAAAAGAAGCGCTTCGCATTTACACTTAGTTTTGTACTTACACATATCTCAAGTACATTTTTAATATTTTTGGAATAGCTAATTGGTCAAGAGAACTTAAAAATTGAGCTGTGGTCTGAACGCCGGCGCTGCGAAGATTCGCGCGCACTCTCCTTCTGCTCAGATGTTTCAAGGGGCTCACTTTGTATCTGAGTCTTTCGGCGGGAATCGATTCGTAGCTTTCGTCTATGAGTTTCATCAATTGCGACTGGACCTGAAAACGAGTCATCGAGAAACCTCAAAGCGTAAACGAACTAAAAATTTAAATATAATATTAGAAAACGTATTTAAATAATCCCAAGAAACTGCTTCACTTAGATTAATAAATTGGATACCGATTTTTATTCTATTGGGCGGTTTTCCATTAGCCACGGCACGGCCCGGCACGGCATACATTTTCATACATTTCTGCTTCTGTCAGAATGTATGCCGTGCCGTGGCTAATGGAAAACCGCCCATTATATTATGTTGACCGTTTTTATGGCAATCGTGGAACCAAAGATATTCGATTGGTCTTGCTGTTGCTAGATTAGATACAGCCGTCGTAGTTGTCAAATGCGGCAACAAATACTACGCCGGAATTCGGCATACCCGAGCCAGTCGCACTGCAAGCCGTCTGCGATGTGTACGTGTCGAATGTTTTATTAAATACTAGCTGGCGCCCGCGACTTCGTCCGCGTTGAAAAAGTAGCCTATTCTGTGTCCCATACGTCTAAATGTTTATCTACCAAGTTTCATGGAGATCAGTTATTTCGTTTAAGAAATATGGAGGAACATACATACATGCAATACCTACACTTACAGATTTATTATTAGTTAGGTTGATTGATTGAAAATATAATGGGAACTGTGTAAAAAGTGACGATGTTTACACACACTACAGTAAAAAGTTTGGCGCATTCACGCGCAGCTATTGTTTTTAGATAGGGCCGTATCTAGTCGAGCGCAATCATTAGACCAATCATAAATCTAAGCTGCTTCAATCAAATACATCAATTTTGTGTTTCCAATAAATACAGATTCCGCTGGTACTGCTGGTAGTTGGGTTGGAGTTGGTATGTGAAAGCTAAGTTACTAGTATAAACGAAAGAAATGCTTATAATAAAAAAATACACTGAATTGTGATCATTTTTACATCACCTTTATAGGTGATAGATAAGGTGATAAGGTTGATAAGGTGCTGCTTTTTAGCAGAGAAGAGAAGAGTGATCTTAAGACCACAAAAATAATTTAAGACACAAATTTGAAGAGCTATTCAAAGCCATCATCCTAATTAACAAACCCTTAACACATTTCTATATTGCATTTTGAATTAAAGTATCTTATATTTACTTGCTACCTGATAATATAGCTTTCTATAGGTGATTTTTTTTTCAAAATCGATCTCCCCAGTATCACCAAGTCAAAAGTACAATTAAAACACTTACATATATTGGTATCCTGGACAAGACATTATGATCGTCGGCCATAATTAAGAGTCTATCGGGATCACAATAAAGGCTGTACGGTAACATTACTAATAATGTGCGAGCGTCACAGCCTAACGATGTAATAAACACATCGGGTATATTAAAATCTCTGTCATCTTTCGTAGCCCAATAGTAGAAGTCAACATTGCAGCCATGTTCAATGAGAATTTCAAACACCTGATGAAGAAGATAACAACAAAAATTACCTGTGGTAACCTGATAGAGTGGTTCTCGAGGAAGCTGCTGCCCGCGACTTTGTCCGCGTAACTTCGTAAATGATATACAAAAACCTTCCTCAAGAACCACTATCCATTGGTGAAAACGGCAAGAAAATTGGTGCAGTACTTTTTGAGTGGAGTGTGGAGGACTTTGTTTTATAATATGTAAGGATTTACAAAGATATGCTACAAAGCTAGTTATGTATAAGTAAGTTCTAGCTGATGCTCACGACTTCTTCGACATTGAAAAATAAAAAATATATAAGCAATGTAATGCCTGACAACATCCATTGCTATTACACTTTTGCCAGGCATTTTTTTTTATTTTAGATTTTAATTTTAGATGATCCCATGGGAACAGTACTTTTTTGCTGTTATAGTATATAGATGGAGTATGGATTTATGTATTGAGGAATCATTCTTTTCAGCCTTGGTGACCATCTATGATTCATTAGTTTAACTAAAAGAAAGAAAGAAAATCATTTATTTACTGCACGAAGGACAATAAGACCAAACTACTGGACCGATTTTGAAAGCTACATTATTAGTAACATAGGATATATTTTATAAAGTTACATGGGCAATGTCGCGTGCAACAGCTAGTATAATATAAAAAAATATGTATCTTCTCATCGAGTGAACTTGAACGTATTGAACTTACCTTTTCAAAGCTTGAATCATGAGGACAATAATGCAAATACATAATAGGCGGACATTCGTCTTTACTTGTGCTATTCACGGAAGGACCTCTCATTAGAAATAAATACAATAGGGTACTAAGAGATTCCGGTGATCGGTTGTAAATGTATTCACATACATTTAAAAATATATTTAAAGGTGCGTTGAAAGTGTACAATGGAACTTTGATGGTACCATAGTCTTCAAATTGAATGTGAAATTTGTCATCAAAGTCAAAGATTTCTGGGCTCAGGTCGTAACTTAAGAGCGCTTGTAGAATGTCAAACTTAAAATAGTGAGGTTTGCAAGCTTGATAGACTAAATTGCGGTGAATCTTTTTAATGTCTGTGACGGCTAATAATGTTACGAAAATTTTACTGTGTCCCACATTCAATGCCATGTCCAAAGCAGTGAACGAATCCTCGTTTTGAATGTCAGGATTGGCTCCGTGTTTTAGTAAAAATTTCACAATGTTCAAATGTCCGCCTTGGGCTGCTAAAATCAATGCTGTATCACCTTTTATTGTAAGCTGATTTATGTCTGACACGAATGGAAATAAAGTCAGAAATGTTTTCATACACCCCTTATAGCATGCCAAATGAAAAGGAGTGTAGAGTCCATCATTCCTTATTTCAGAATCCGCTCCCGCATGTAACAAAATGGATATACACTCGTAATGCATAGCTATAGCGGCATCATGTAATGGGGTATCATTGTCGAAGTCTTGCACGTCCATTAAGGCACCATGTTCGATAAGTAACTGAAGTATTTCTGTGTTGCCCTGAGCACAGACAATATGTAATGGGGATACACATTCTGTGCTTGTATAATTGGCAATGTCTGGGACGTTTTCTAGCAGGGCTAGAATAGTTCTTGGTGAAGCATTATGCACACAAGCAACATAAAGAGCTGTGTGTCCTTCGTGAGTTTCCGCTAAGGGTCTGCACAGAGGATGCTGCAAAATTAAAAGAAGACTCTCGTAGCTATCACGAGCGGCAGCCTCGTGTAAGCACGTCCAGCCTCTATTATCAATACAATTTGGATTCTTTTTTTCTAATAACGATCGCACTAATTCTACATTATTATTTCGAGCCGCTATATTCAATGAATTCGAAGTAATTGGGTTGAGAGAACTGAAATCCATTGCAATTTTTAAAAATATTTTTTCAGTCACATACAAAGATTTTTCACATTTAAATTTTAAACTAAAACATTTCACACGATTTTACTGAAAGTATTGAAAGTAAAAATATTGAAATCCAAATAATTAATAATAAAAATTACGATTTCAACACAAAAAAATTCAAATAAATATGTTAGAAATATGTAAATAATTACATATATTTTGAATTTGTCAATCTAGTTATGTCATTGTCAAAACAATGTCAACTCAAGTCAACTGTCAACACATGTCAACCATACACCAAAGAATATACCACACAGATCACTATAGAATTCGTTTATTATCAGTTGAGCATGGAGGTGGCATGGAGCAGCGAGCATTTTAGATTTTAATTATTATATTCCATATTATTATTCGGTAAATAATGCCTCCCATAAATAATGTGGTCCAATTTATTACCTATTAGCTGTGTCCGCAACTTCCGTCGCGTTGATAAATGACAACTATGATATGAGATAAAGAACATTGACATCTTTATCGCTGTGACATTGTTTTCGTGATTTAAATATCTTATATGTTAATCCTGGCCAAGCCAAGCCAAGCCATATGCTATGTACTCTTTAGCGAGAGAAGAATGCCAGCTCAATAAGAAAATGCGACACACACATGCGCACACATGTATACTACAGCGCCACAATCGTTCTGCAGACGAACAAAAGCTAATGGCGGGAAGTTTCAATGCCCTGGTCGAGACCAGGCAATTAACCATATATTTAGTACCACTACCGTTATCTATGCAATAAACTATGCGTGTGTCAAATTGTATCGAAATCGGTTCAGCCGTTTTCAATAGGGCAAACCCTATTGTGCTGTTTGGTTCCATAACGTCAGAGTTTCAAATTGTTCACTATTTCAAACTACTGCACCGATTTTCACGCTGTTTTCACCTATGGATAGAGTGGTTCTCGAAAAAAGCTTTAGTATATAATTTACAAAGTTACGCAGGCGAAGTAGCGGGCAGCAGCTAGTAATATTATATAAAGCTGAACAGTTTGTTAAATGTTTATGACAACGATCCACATTGACACAGCTGTTATGTTAGGTTTAGTAATGTTCCAAATGATAATAGGTGATATGTTTTTGGCGTCTAATTAAACACACATTCCATTGTATAATCATTATTTCAAAGCAACATAATATACATATATATATATATACATTCGTATTACATTATCAATTGTTTTAAAAACATCATCTAGGTACAAGATTAGTCCTAGAAGTACATAATTATAGTCTTCCTTTTATATGGATTTATTAAAAATATAGACTTCACGACAACATTTGATGATAGGAAAGTTAAATTTCGTCTCAAAACAAATGCTCTATTGCGATTCCGCCATAAGAATAAGATTATCAATCTTATTTAGAGATATAAAGAAATCTTTTCCTATTTTCTGTATTTTTCTTCGCAAAAAACTTCTAAGCGTACTTCTAGAAATATGTTTGTGGAAGACACTTGCCATCATTGAATTTAAATGCCTAAATTTAAAAACTTTTGGGTTTTTAAGGCAGCTATTAGCTTTAAGGCAGTTATTGGCTTTAAGGCAGTTATTGGCTTTAAGGCGCTTGCGACTCGCACATTGTACAATAGGTAGGTAAGTATCATAACTTCGTAAATAAATACTTCTAAAATTATATTACAATAAACAAGAAAAAAAGAAATTTTAAAAAATCTAAAACACAGAATATCGATTACCCAATTATTATATAACATCGATGGCCTAAATAAAAACAAAATAACAGAAAAGCTACATTATGTTACAGAATTCTCACTTATTATTGTCGTACCTATCTAGAGGTACTTTTTTTTAATACTATTAAAATATTGTAGATTATATACTACTTATATTATTTAATTTATATATAGGTATCCGATTTGCACTACTTTATTAGACCTGCACTCAAACGTAAAAATTATGTCATTTTGACGGTAGACATAAAATAGTTACTAATTACTTTAGATGCAGCAAGGAATTTGTGTTTTAATTTTGATGTACTGGAAAGGAAATAGTGATAGAGGCCACCGATTTATATTTAAATAAACATATTTTTAAATCTATTAAAATACGTAAGTATAGAACGTAAACATAATAATATGTAGGTATAATTAATAAGTAGTTTTGCACGACTCCTGGACCATTAAATTTGGCCTTCCAAGGCGCAAAACTTAATAGGCGACATCGGTTTGCATCTGGGAATTGAACTGGAACGAGGCGAATGCGGCGTCGTACGAGGAGATCGCGTAGCGGAGGGCGCGGGGTAAGGCCTCATCCGAAGTTCCTCGGCACTGCGGAAACTGCTTCTTGTCACTCGACGGCGGTATAGAGGAGACACGCACGAGTCTTGCAGTAGACACCTGAAATTACATATGTAATATAAAAAGTGTTCGTTATCAATACTAATAATAAATCTGTAAGGTTCGGTCATGGAGTAAGTTACTACGTTTTCAGAAATATCGCGTATATATAGGCTCTATACATGATACTGAATTTTTTTTCTGTATGTATATACATACAGTACTGTATGTTCCTCCATTTACTCTTAAACGAATCAACTGATTTTCATGAAACTTGGTAGATATAGACATTTAGACGTACAGGACACGTGATAGGTTACACTTTTTTATATTTCAACGCGGACGAAGTCGCAGGCACCAGCTAGTAAAAACCTAATAATACCTATAACAATAGGGAGACAATTATCTAGTATTTGCACTGGCAAATATGACAGTATGGCAAGAATGGCAAGTATTGCCAATATGATTAAGTGTTTTCTTATTGCTCTTGTGCTTGTTCTTGTATTGCATGTGCTACTTGTATTTTGTATTGACTCAATAAAATTTATTTTCTTTCTTTCTAGTATCATGGATAAATTTTGGAAAAATAATGTGCGATTACAAACTACTTTGGATTCTATAGTAGTCATTTCTATTAAATTTCTTCATATAGTCATCTTGCCGGCAGTAGGACATACTTAAGCCTCACCCAATAATTTCCTAGTAGGATCAATCAGCAGTAGGTAGTCTAGCTCCAGTGGCGACTTGAGGTTTTACAGTTATATATTTGTTTCCATTCAAGATGACATATGGCGCTGAAACGTGGTCTCCAACTATGGGCCTCGTAAGGAAGCTCAATGTCGCTCAACGAGCCATGGAAAGGGCTATGCTCGGGGTTACACTGCGAGATCGAATCAGAAATGAGGAGATCCGTAGATGTACGAAAGTTACCGACATAAGCGAAGGTTCTCGAGTGGAGGCTACGGACCAGCAAGCGCAGCGTAGGACGTCCACCCACAAGGTGGACAGATGACCTAATAAAAGCCGCGTGTCAACGATGGATCCAGGCTGCTTCTGACCGACCCTATTGGAAAATTTTGAGGGAGGCTATGTCCAGCAGTGGATGTCCTGCGGCTGAGATGATGATAATGATGATTCAAGATTCGAAACTTTTGTCACAAGATACATTTGCATCAATGCTTAAGAATTGTATTCTACTTATTTTAAATAGATATCAGAAGATAACTCACTTCTCCAGTTCGGTCAGTTGTTGCTTTGGCGTTGAGGCGGCCATAGGCCTTGTCCGGCCGAGTTTAGCTCGCGTTGACTGCAACATCTGTTGCGTCACTAACGGCTGCTGTCCTTCCTTGATCATTGGTGGTTTAGTCCGCACTAGATTATCCTGCCAAATAATTTACTTATAGAATGAAAAAATTGAACAATCATCTAATAGACAACGCTGTGATGTCTTTTAGAGCAGGGGTTCCTAAACCTTGAAGATAACCGAAATATAATGTTTCTTAGATATATTTTATTCTATTATTATTCTAGAAAAAATAATATTATTCAAGTATTTTAGGTCCTCGGTAAACTTGAGTTTATCTACACTAATATTATAAAGAGGAAAGATTTGATTGCTTGTTTGTTTGTTTGTTTGTATAGAATAGGCTCCGAAACTACTAGACCGATTTGAAAAATTATTTTACCATTAGAAGCCGACATTATTTGTGATGGACATAGGATACTTTTTACCGTGGGAAAATGCTTTATTCCTGCGGGAAAACGGGTAATAGGACAAAGGGTAGTAAGAATTTTATCCTTCCGTACTTATCTTTTTCACATAACTTCTAGACGGCTGAACCGATTGGGTTGAAATTTTATATGGGTATTTCGATGGTTTCCTCGATGATTTAAAAATACAATTGGACCCGGTAGGTGGCGCTGTTATCGGCATGTCAACTCCTAAACGGCTTGACCGGTTGGGTTGAAATTTTGTACATGTATTTCCATGGTTTCACAGACACGAATGTATTATATTTTATAAAGTTACGAGGACGAAGTCGCGTGCAACAGCTAGTTTTAAATAAACCTAAGTTTAGCGTAGTTAATTGGCGTAACCTATAATAGATACGTAATGTTTCTATATCAATCCAAATAGATTGAGGATTGGCAACTAATCATAAAACCCATTGCCGATATACCTTGGCTTTCCGCAATTTGACGTTCGCTATGTCCTGTGGAGTGATAGTGAGTCTCGGTCCACTGATCCGCGGTGGTGCCGAACCGCGTCTGGGTATTGTGTTGGCACGGCCCAACTTCGAGTTGGCCGTCAGTGGTTGTGGAGGCGGGGGTAAGGGGGGCGGCGGGGGCGGAGGGGGCGGCGGTATTTGTGGCGCCTTCGGTATATTAGACACGCAACTGAAAAATCAAACAACATATAAATTATTATTTTAAAAAAATGTAAATGTGCGATAGAAGTTAAACTTCGAATTTTTATTTTCAAAGTTATAAAATATTATAATTTACGCACGATTCAGTGCGTCACCACAATCTGAGCGCGCCTAAAGAAGTTTTCTTTTTAGGATAACTATTGCTCATCCAATTTAGTGCCTTAATTTTTTTTTAATTCTTTTATTCAATTTACTTGAAAAATAATTCAAAATCACTACGGCCATAGGCCAAACTCCTGGGCTAACGGCTTCGACACTGGATAAACTATTTCGGCCTGAAATCTGATTTGGCGATACACCCAGAAATAATCTTACTCCAGAAAAGAACACATTAAATAAGAACTTATGGAGTGCCCAAATTTACCTTTGCTTACCCTCAATTTCTTCAATCTTGGCCTTCATTCTCTTCATCTCGTTCTGAAGTAACTCATTCTCTTCAATAAGTCGTAACTGTTTGATGTACATCTCGTCCATTATTGTTTTCATTTCTTTCATCTCTTTGAGAAAAGCGCTCACTTTGTCTTTAGAACTTGCAGGTTCCCGTATGAAGTCGGAAATGCCCGTTAACGATTGGATCCCCTAAAAAAAACATTATTTAAACTAACAAAAAAATTATTGTTAATGTCTTTCTTTTCTTTACATAGTAGTTATAATTTGAAGTCGATTTCCGCGTCTATCTGTATGGCCGCTATAGTATAGCACCTCCTAAACCACGAAACGGATTTTTATGCGGTTTTCACCGTTGGCACAGAATATTAGGTAGGTAATATAAGTCTATAAATTTTTATATATAAAATAAAACCTAATTAAGTTTTTTCCTGGGCGAAGCCGGAAGCAGGCCGTTAGTAGTAGTAGATACATGATAAGTATAACTAATACAGTTTTTCTATAGTGTACCGTACGTACCATGTACGTACCTACAACGTAGGTACGTGTTTTTTTGTGAGTTAAACTGGCAACGATACGGTGAAACAAAAACAGCGCCTAGAAATCACAACTTTCTTAAGTAGGTAATAAATAGATAGATATATAGATAGTAAATAGGTACAAAAAAGTTATGGCATATTATTTTATTTGGGTGAATAAAAATTTTAACAGCGATAAGATACTGTCCTAACGAGCGGCCTGAATAATTAACGGAATTTATGAAAATGATGTTTCGATAATCTATATCTAAGAATATATCTATATTTACATATTACAAAAAAATCCGATTAAAATTCCAAGTGAAAGATAATATACTAAAGCTCGCTAATAGAAGTACCTAAGTACCGAGGTACCGAGTTATTAGTCAACTCGCGTGTCCCCGCGAGTTATCATAAAATCAAATCATGATAGATATGTATTATGAAGTGTACTTACACACTTCGCTTTCGCAAAAAAACTGCAATGCCAATATAAAAACCCTCATGAATTGTTCTCAAGTTTTCCAATCATATCTACTATCGACCCGCTCCCGGCTTCGCCCGGAATGCATTTTTTATATATTACTAGCTGGTGCTAGCGACTTCGTCCGCGTAGAAAAGTATAAAACGCCATCTACTGTATTTTGGATAAATGGCGCTATCTCCCGGGCCAAGCCGCTAGTATTTACCTACTTTTATTTTAGATTTCCCGTAGGAATGAAGCATCACGGATAATGTCGGCTTCTAATTGTGAAAGAAATTTTCAAACGGTCCAGTAGTTTCGGAGCCTATTCAATACAAACAAACAAACAATCAAATCTTTCCTCTTTATAATATTAGTATAGATATAGATACACAAACGTTCGCTCATCCCTCATTACATTAGTAGAAAGTTTTAGAATACGCAATTGAAGTGTAAAAATTTTGTCCAAGTGGCTTTTGAAAGTTCTTCCGTAGCTGGATAGCCTATAAGATATTATTGGTTCTGCCAATGTTTTTCATTCGGTAAGTATTTCAATTCACTCGGCGCTTCAATTAATTTGGTACCTATACCTAATTTCATTTAAAGCCACTACAAAACTAACTGGCCAAAAATAATAGCCAATATCAATCAACACTAATACTAATAAATCTATAGGCTATACTTTTTTCTTTTTCAACGCGGACGAAGTCGCGGACGCCAGATAGTATTTTAATAAATATTTCACCATAAAAAACGACTTCAACAAATATGTACACTACATACCTTCATACCAATCCATGTGCACAAATCCATAATTTTCCATGTTTTTGCCTTATTACGCCTCTGGTTCCTTTCCTTTCCGGGAGTTCCAACTGAAAACGTGAACCAGTCCACTTCAGTTAACAGGGCTGCGTCGATACCACATTCAATATCTATTTCAAATGTAACACTATTGTCCGCAGAAACACCCATTTTCACGACTAAAGACCGTTTGTTTGTCAGCCAAAGATTCGCGTCGTTCTTTGACCGTTACCAGTTAAGAAACTTGAAATTTTATTGCGTTTAATGACATCATCGCATCGCGCTATATACAGACGGTGACCGAGGTCTCAGATGTGTAGGCAAATAAATATTGTTATCTAATTCGATAATAAGTTCAATTATTATTTGAATGTTTTATTTATTAGGTATGTAGTCTCATTCACTTATTTATTATCAGAATAAAAGCCCTGACCCCTGTCAAAATATGTAAAGCAATATAATGCCCGACATATTATATACCTATCCTGAAATTCTAATCCAACTATTGATGAAAGAAAAACGAAGATCTGATTAAGTATATAGATACTTATATCGTGACTAGACTAGACCAATCTTGGATTCCAAGGTTATCCATAATTACCGGACATCCTGTATCCAGTAATCACTACATATTACAAAACAAAGTCCTACGTCGCGTCTGTCTGTTTGCGATAAACACAAAAACTACTGCACCAATTTTCATGCTGTTTTCGCCAAAGGATAGAGTGGCTCTCGAGGAAGGTTACGCGGGCGAAGTCGCGGGCAGCAGCTAGTTAATAATTGTGTTTACCAGTTATATTGTTCGGTTGCCTAGCACTCAAGCAGAGCTTGTATAAGAAAAAGTAATAAAGTAGTATATTAGAAGGTGGACCCATACAATGTATTCCATGTTTCGGTACAAATAGGTACTCTCTCTTTTTGGCAGAGGTATAAGACCTCCATAAAAAGAATCATATTATTACTAGAATATGGTTTCACGCACATCCTCAGTGTTTTCTTCACAAACACCTATCGATGTATCCTTTTTATTTTTATTACTAGCTGTTGCACGTGACTTCGTCCGCGTAACTTTATAAAATATAAGTAGCCTAAAGGCTACTAGCCTATGTTACTCGCTGATAATATAGCTTTCTATAGCTGTCTATAGGTGAAAGAATTTTTAAAATCAGCCCAGTAGTTTTTGAGTTTATTCATTAGATACAAACATACAAAGTCTTGTCTCTTTATAATATTAGTATAGAAGTATAAATATACTTAGGCATAAAGGTAAAGGCTTACCCAAAAAACTATTTTTAGAACTTATTCGCGATTTTTGTAATGCATCTTTATAAACACTTGTTTCTGACTTCAAACGCCTTTTCCTAATTTTAAATGAACGATTACTGTTAGCTGAAATAAATGATGTTTCCGAAGCCGATGAATATATTATGCTCGATGTTTTTGTAAGCCGTCTCTTTTTTGAGCTTATCGAATCTGAAGTGCTCGAATACAAATTTTTTGATGATGTTTTATCTTTCTTTTCAAAGTCATTTAAGTCAATATTGATTCTATTGCTATCAATAGATTGAACCGAGTTGTCACTAGATGATCCCTTTGTATTATAACCTTTGCTAAATGATAATTTAATATTAGGCGCATGTGATGATTCAAGAAGAAGTGACGATTCTGTCTGTGTCGATGTATCCAATTTCACACTTTGAACTGGGCTTGTATCAGTATCCATGGCACTCACGAATGGTGGTGTCTTATCATTGATTTCGGTTTTGTCCCAAGATATATTGCAATCCCAAGATATATTCAAATTAGGTTTACATGTAGTATAATTAGAATTACGTATAACTTCAACAATTGTATTATTAATGGTGTCCGTAACTTCCTCGTCAGTCGTATCTTTGACAGATTCATTGTAATTTTCTTCTTTACCGGCCATTAAAATAGTTTTTAGCTGTTTATTGATACAGGTACACTAATTAAAGAGCACTAATTTGTATTATTACCTAATAATAACAAAAACAACATTTTTATTTAAGATGTGTAAGTTTAATTCAGTTTCTTGTAACTACCTTCAATTTTTATTACTAAAAGTTTAAATTAAGTGGGTATTTCAGTGATTGAACAATAATGTAAACGAAATATTAAAAGCTGAACGTATTAATTATTTTTATTTAATTACTCCTTAACCAGGATTTCAATTTTGAAGATGTGGTTTCCTTTTTATAATATGGATATTTTAAATGTGATGTGATGATTCAACATATCAAACAAATACAATGTCTGTGACAAATCAGCTGACTGTCATCATGAGTATATGTGTTCTATGGTCATCAATGTCAAAAATGTAAAATTCAAAATTGTTGCGCGGAATGCGGTGATGATTGCAGTATAAAATAAACCAAATATGTAATAATTTTTACACCATAATTGATTTTAAAATTAGTAATACTTAGATAATTATAAAAATGCGTTATGCGTAGGTACAGGAAGAAATTATTATACGGTGGCCTTGTTGTTTTTATATTAATAATATTACTCCATCCCAATTATAACGCGCTTAGAACGTATACTTTTATTGAAAAGGAGTCTATAATCAATAATTTACATATTGAAACTGCTAAGAATTTCACGAGCAGCGTTACATCTGCATGTAGCTATCATGATGTAATATATAACGAGAGAACGCTATCGGAAAACTCTTATTTATTTGATAGTGACTTGAGTGTGGGTCAGAGGGTTTGGGAAGGCGGGGAATATGCCCCACCAGATTGCAAACCAAAGTACAGCACAGCTATCATCGTGCCTTATCGGTAGGTAAACCAATTCATCAACATTTCATGTTAAACATCATTGGTTAAGAGGCCAAAATATATTTAGACTTTGATATATTGATTTTTATGATTTTGAATTAGTAGTGGCAGGGCACACTGCAATTCACAGTCGTTTGGGCAGCCTATCTAGTGGTAGCAACCACCTCCGTACCAGTTTATGTGAGTGAGTAAGGGATGCCAGAGACTATTTCCTTATCCTCAATCCTACTATGATTAGCCATCTATCATCAAGTAGATAGTCAACCTGTCTCAAACTTGACATGGAAAATAATAATGCAAAAAATACTTGTACTATTTGCTGCAATAGTTTTGATAAATAAATTGTTTCCACTATAAGGGAATCCAAACGTGTACATACTGGAGGAGAAGGAAGTGCCTTGAAGGCCACACATTAACTTATTTTTTAAATATTTTTAAGTGAAATCTTCCAAGGTTAATACAAGAATTTTATATTAATTTGCAGAGACAGAATTGAGCAGTTGCGAGCCTTCCTGATACATTTACACACATTTCTGCATCACCAACGAATCCACTATCGCATCTATGTGATAGAACAAATTGATTCGCAGCCCTTCAATAAGGGTAAACTGCTCAACATTGGTGCAGTAGCCGCAATGCGTGCTGGATATCCGTGCCTTATTTTACACGATGTTAACCTGTTACCTTTGAAGGTGTCCAACTTATATGCTTGTACAGTGTGTCCAAGGCATATGTCGTGTACCGTAAACAAATATAGGTTTGTATGGTTTTATTATTTTTTTATGTAACACTGCCAAATTTAGTAGGATTAATATTGAGGGTTTAGGATGAGAAATGGAAACGCAATTCCTTACTCGCTCACAGCTATTATTCCATGGTGGTCTTCTGGAAGAATTATGCACCAAAAAGATCTGATCTGCAGAAAGTAATTTGATGAACATCTTAATATCCTGTTTTAACAATAACTAATATTGTGGACTTCAGAATATTATATTAGATATTAGAACCAAGCCAAAAATTAATTAACATAAACAAATATTTCCAGGTTTGTGTTGCCACACCTAAAAATGTTTGGCGGTGCCGTAGCAATAGTAGCAAATCAATTCAAAGAAATAAACGGAGTGAGCAATGAGTATAAAGACTGGAGTGGAAATGATGACATGTATTCCCGTTTAGAAGCTCGTGGGAAAAATGTGTGCCGGTTTGACCCGGAGATGAGCTATTATTTTATGTTTCCACATAAACCATCAGTTAAAAGGTAAATAACACAATATAGGTAGATTATTATAGGTAAACAATTTGGGTTTCCCTTCTAATGTTTCCATCTAGCTACAATAATTAAGGGCTTTTTCAATCGAGCAGCAAACAAATGTTAACCAGCGCACTTGTACCCCTCTTGGCGTTGCTTGTGTCCTTGAAAACCGTCAATGTCAAGCTATAACTTGAAAACACATTAAATTCTAAACAAAATATGTTCTATACATTATTTTGATTAGGTTCACGGTTTTCGGGCTATAGCAAGTTTTTGAACCAACTTTCAACGTTTAATAATTTCAAAGATACAAAAAAATTTCATAGGCAAAAATTATCCTCATCAAATTCTTAACAAAATATATTCTATATACATATTATTTTGATTACCTTGACAGTTTTTATGACAGTTATAGCCAGTTTTCCAGATGCTGTAGATTGAAAACCGTCAAGATAATCGGAAAGTGTATACAACATATTTTGTTAAGAATTTAATGAGGGTAATTTTTGCCTTTGATACTTTTTTGTATCTTTAAAGTTTTCGCAAAATACTTAAAAAACCAACCAAAAACCACGAACTTTGTGATGTGGGGGGATGAAGCGGCAAGTGGAGAGTGGAGGAGAGTTGTTGATCTTGATCAGCAGACCCAAAGGTATAACCCACATAAGTTTCAAAACTTTATTAATTTGTTTGCTTCCCCCATACATTGCCCACACAGAATTCCCGAGCTACTACTTTCCAAATCCAACTTGAATGTGAACGTGAAAAGTTCAATTCCAAAGTTGACCCTGCAGGGAATCGAAACCGGTGCCCCTGAGACACTAGGCAAGCACCCCTACCACTCATCCAACGGGCTCGTCAGAATCATTATTTATATCAAAAGAAATTTTCAGGCATGACAGACTTGATCTAGTCAAATCGGCAAACGAAAGGATGCAAACGGACGGACTAAAATCACTAAAGTACACCGAAGTAGCAACAGTACTGCATCCACTCTTCACTCATATCATGGTCGACACTTAGCATATCTTATAGTTTTCTAGTGAACTCTCAATCCCATATCATTTTACAAAATGTATCGGATAATATCAAAGTATGTATCTAAAGGTAAGTACATACAATGCTAAGTTCGAGTGATTCTGATATTTTATTTTATTCATTTATTTAAAAAGATTATTCTCAATTGAGGTGTTACCCTAACCTAAAGGCCCAATGGAGTGCGAAGAGCAGTGTCTCTGGTCGTAAGACACATATAGAGTTTTTTTCTTTAAACGAACTTCCAAATAACTATTTTTATCAAAAAAAACCGACTTCAAACCGTTTTCTCATGGATGCCATTGTCAGAACTGGACCGCACGGGAAGCACCAGCTTTCTTTTTTTATTTGAAAGCTGGTGCTTCCCGTGTGGTCCCATTTCAATTTAGTCCAGTTCTGACAATGGCACCATGAGAAAACAATGAATTCGTTAGCACTTTTTTTTTAATTAAATTCAGTTACCCCTTGCGTAACAAGAGACCTTGTCAAGGTCTCCTGTTACGCAAGGGGTGACCTTGTTTATCAATTTTCTTCTTCTTCTAGTTCTCTCTTCTCTTAGTCTTCTGTTTAATTTTTATTCGTCCTGATTGACACTGTTGCCACTTTGTGGCAGAATTTCTCAACCATAATATGTCTACTTTTCAGGATTTGATGCAGATTATCTGCACTCAAATTCATTTCAATAACATGCTCATTAAGTATAGCACTTTCAATCACATGCTGAAGTAATTAAAGTCTATTTTCCTCGCTGCCACTCCGTCGGTCTGCGCTAACCCTTATACCAACTTTATTTTAACCAAAATCGATGGTGTTTGGCTAAATTATAAGGTATCGCCGTATTTTAACTTCAATGAGTGGACTATTATTGTCAATACTTATTAAATGTTATGTATTTATACAAACAAAAGGAACTTGAGGAAGTTTCGGAAACTTTCAGTGTGAACTAATCGTTACATGCAACGTTAATAGATCGTTTACAACGTAATGGATGATCAGAAATAAATTTTGTGATTAATGAAAATACCATAAAATGACAATATTCTATGGTGTTGTATTGGAAATCGTAGTATAAAATTACGTAGCTGTGAATACATAATAAGGAATTGAAGCAGACAGTGTGCACCTAAAATATAATTTCGTATTTATGTATTTGTAAAACAAATACAAGGACTGAATGGTTCTGTCCTTATATTATATTGTGTAGGTAAATAAGGATTAAATAAAATATCATACTTTTTTTTTAAGTATAAACTCGCTGCCTTAAAAGAATATTTAAGAAAATTAAATTAAAATAGGATAAGGACACGTAAAATATATTTATGGTTATAATACAATTGGCTATTGGTTTACAAACTTATTTCACTGTTGAAGATTTTTTACCAATACTCTTGGTAATTATTTATCAATACTGTTGGTAATTATTGAGCAATACTCTTGGTAACTATTAACCAATACTCTTGGTAACTATTAACCAATACTTTTGGTAACTATTAACCAATACTCTTGATAACTATTAACCAATACTCTTGGTAATTATTGATCAATACACTTGGTAACTATTAACCAATACTCTTGGTTACTATTAAACAATACTCTTGGTAACTATTAACCAATACTCTTGATAACTATTAACCAATACTCTTGGTAATTATTGACCAATACACTTGGTAACTATTAACCAATGCGCTTGGTGATTATTGACCAATACTCTTGGTAATTATTGGCCAGTAATACTCTTGGTAATTATTGGCCAATAATACTCTTGGTAATTATTTACCAATACTCTTGGTTGATCCACTTGATGGTAGGATGCGATCACATTTAATACGGATGTGTTATAATAGTGCGTTTATTACAAGCATATTTGATCTTCTGGCCTTTGCAAATGCGATTTTGCGTCTCCACGTAATATGCATAATTTTTTAATGCAAATTTGATATTTCACATTAATAAAGATTAAAGACTAGTTACTAATTAAAAACTTATAGTGAATATTATAATTATATAGTAGAATAATTTATATAATGTCAAGGAGGTGTTTTTTGTGACCTTGAAGGTAAATCATGTAAGTACAGGTACAGCCAGTTAAATTATGATCATCTGTATATACCTACTCTACTATTCTGACAATACCTACTATTCGATATATAGCGTTTAGTTTAATACAATTTTGCTAATTTGTAGAATAAAACATATTTAATTAATTTAATATAAAAATTATCAAAAATCTTTTATAGATCGGATGGAATATAGAATAAAAATACATGATCTGATAAAATTCATAATATACATACTTAGAAATAAAACTAGGTTCACGTTCCTTTTCACTCTTCACCAAATAATGGCTTTAATATTAATGGTAAGGTGTTCGCTTTTTTAAATTTTATTAAAAAAATACGACATGTTATATTATATGTGATATTTGCAATTATTATTCTAGTCAATTAATGAGTAAGCAATGAAAAAATGTTATTGTTATCATATACATTAAGGATCGCCCACAAAATAAGTCAAATTAATCTTGTGTTCAATTTTTTTTTGTGAAGTTTCCATTACTTTAACGAAAATTCTAAACCATACAATTTGTCTTTTATATGTGTCAGCATAATATATATTTTTTTTGAAAACGTTGCGTTGTCTATTTCTTGTAAATTCTTCAATAAACAATGGATACTTCACTTCGTCCTTCTAGTATTTAGCGTTTGTTTCCACCTTAAATAATAATTAGTGAACAACTCACCTAATGCAATGCAATTGATTTTATAAATAAAAGAATACTATAAAACTGTGTTTTCATTTATTGATTTTGTTGAACGAAATGAACTAGCAACGAAAATTGTTCTTCAAATAATAAACATCCCTAATCCCGTACGTACAGTTGTGGGCGATAAAGATTGCACATCGTCTTTTAGGGAGAGATGAATGGCTAGTTTCGGCTCCGTAGAGCTAAGGAGCGTAGAGATGTAGAGCGTTATCTCTGTCACACAGTACCTATGTGACATTAGTGCTTCGAGCGACAGAGATAACGCTCTACAAATATGACAAAGCCGAAACTAGCCGATCATCTCTCTCTAAAAGTCGATGTGCAATCTTTATCGCCTACAAGAACTTTAGTATGTCCACAGATCTCTCATTTCTGATTCGATCTCTCAATTTAACCCGAATATAGCCCTCTCCACAGCTCGTTGACGCGTTGAGCTCGCTTCACATTAAAAATATTCTATTATTATAACGATGTATTTTTGTTTGTAATGAAGAAACTACTAGACCGATTTCAAAATTCCTTATCACATTGTCACCGAATAACATAGGCTATATTGTTAATTGATCTAAATTAAAGACTACTCAGTCCAATAATGTAACCCGAGGTGTAAAAATTCTATCTATACTTACTAATATTATAAAGAGAATTTATATTTTTGTTTGTAATGACTTAACAAAAGTACTGGAGCTATTTTAAAATGTCCTTACAATAAATTTAAAGAGTACTTCGATGAAAGAAGTAAAGAGAAGGGAATTTGGTACAGGACCATCCAGAGCGAGCCTCCTCCACACCCATGGTTTGTAGTCAAAAAGATAAACAGGACTAAACTCAAAATAGCTTTTAGATTAAGATCCGGGCGCTATACATGTAGAAAGTTTGGCCATCTTATGAGAAAAGTGGACTCACCCGAGTGCGAAATTTGCGGGAGCACAGAAGATGTCCAACACTTGCTCATGGAGTGTGCCAGATTCAAAAAAGAAAAAGCTTCATTGATGCATAAATATAATACATGTAGACAAAACATAGGCGCACTCAGTGCTGTGCTAGCAGAGCCGTACAGTGATGCGGCAAATGAGTTATATGACATGTTTGTGCATCAATGAAGCTCTTAATAGATTATGTAAGATAATTATGTTTGTGATAATTAGTTTAGGGGATGATGGGGCTGGCATATCTTTGTAAGGTGAAAGCCCCAAAAGCATATAGATAGTAAAAAAAATAAAAATGTCCTTCAACTATAGAAAGCTATCAGAGAGTCCCGTGCAATAGAGTTGTACGTAATTATAATGACGAATCGTCAGTAAATCCCTATTTAATAAATTATTCTTTATCTGATATGGACATTAAATATGCTCTTCTAAAATTAAAGAAAAAGTCCACACAAATCCAGATTCTCCGGACAATGAATCAAAGTTTCGCGGACGAAGTTGCGTGCAACAGTTAGTATTTAAATGAAACGCTCGTATACTTAATGAAACCTATATTTGGCTTACAATTTGTAATATACAAGATGGTCCCAAACCACCAAAAATAAAAATACAACACAACTTAAAATTAATTTCTACTTTAACAGTCAAATAAAAAAAAACCTATTGTATTGACTTGAGCATAGGTAAAGTGTCCGGGACCTAAGTAGATACAAATATCCTACATACAGAGTCAAACAAATCGTGAAAAATTACAATTATTTAGTATAATTTAAATTAATCAATTCTTGATTTTAATACATTATTCAATAATATGGATGATAAATATTGATTTAGGTCAAGTACATAAAAAAATCGTAATGATTAAATCAATATTTTAAGTACAAGTACATATGAGTTTCCTTTAAACCGTATAAAAATACTTAAAAGAAAAACATTATTAAAGTAAAGTACGTATTTCTTTAAAATTACAGTTATTTCTAATGCTAGGAATAACTGTAAATTAATTTTAAGGAAATTAATTATGGAATTTAAAATAGAAATCTAACTTGCTTTTGTTAAATTTTGTAAAAATACTGTTATTTTAAGTTTTTAATCTTAATCAAAAAAAATATCCATAAACCAAATTCTTTTTAAATATTTTTTTATTACAATTTCCTGCGAAAATCTTGAAACTGAAATTCATTTTCGAAAGAAAACTATTTTTTGTTTAAGTTTAATTTTAACCTTTTTACTTATACTTAATATAAAGTAAGTTAAAATATTTCATGGGTAATGTATTTTGAACTTCACATTACACACTTAGCTTGTGTGTCAGATTTATTGACTTGATATATAATACAAGCCTTTTAGTTAACACAGTCGGTGACAGTCGTGTTCCAATCTAAACATTAGCTCATCATCCAACAATCCAAATTCTTTAACAAACCTGTGAAAGGAAACCTTATATCTAGATTATGGATGTCATGACATGTAGTGACTATATAAAAATATCACACCCGTTTGCTTAAATTTAGCACCTTAAAATAATTATTAAAAAAAATCACAATTCCACTAACCACGTCTTAGCATAAATTATGAACAGAGTGGCTATTTGACAGTTTGAAAAATAATGTCAATTTTGATGTCATAGTATCTATCAATATGTATATTAATATCAATATGTAAGTAATTGGTTTATCAGAAATTAGAATTAATCTGAATAAATTGAATAACCAAAATATGTAGCACGAAAGACAAACAATCTTTTAAAATCCAGGGCTAACTTTTTTACTGAACATATTGTTTTTAACCTTATCCCAATGGCTTTAGCACTCATTCTCCCTTATTTCAATACCAAGAGGCCGTAGCGTTCCGTATCATGACGTGTCAACCCTTCAGCAACAGCAACAAGTGCTATATTAACACTGAATCCCAATCATTTTAACAAAATTATAAACCCACAAACCCACTGATCTCTAATATACCTCTGGATGAGTTATCCCATACAAATTACAGATACTTTCGTGTACCATTTTAAAAGCGCCGCCGTACGTAAGTACGGGAACAAATTTTGACGTTTGCGTATTTTTAATCCATAGATAAGTAAATAGTGTCTGTTTTATTCACGTTTTATTCTATTTTTTGATGTTTTAGGGACTGTTTCAAGTTTATTTGTGTCCACTTGAGTTTTGAAACATGAAGAATGTAAATAAATGTCCCTATCATGCGGACATCACTAGTTTTAGTTCCATGTACTTACACTCCATCCATAGCCTACAGCGCCAAAAACCAGTCAAACAGCCTATTCTCACAATGTTCAATGATCATTCGTTTACAGCTAATTAAAATAAAATATTAGACATAATTTGTACAATTCAACTCGTAAGGTTAAAGGATTTAAGATTATAATTAATTTATTGATGTGTAACATATTTCGCTCGGTTTGCAATATTTATGTTTTAAGAGCAATAAAGTGAGGAATTTGAACAGGAATCACAGAAATCATAAAAACAATGACCAAGATGAAATGTCAGATGTTATGTACATACACATCATATACATATACGATTACTGTAAGGCTCATTTTTTTTTGTTATTAATATAAAGAACACCAAAGAATTGTTTGTCTTATATTAAAAAAAGTAGCCAGTACAAAATCTGCACCTTTACATTTATTATATTTAACGCAATACATTCATGTAATCCTCAAATGCTACAAAATGAAGAAAACACTTTGTAGTTGTATTAACTAAAATGAGTTAAATTTAAATGCATAATAAAAAATAATTATGTACTTTTAATACATACAAGTAATTTTGTAAATTAAGTAAATTTTGGAGGTTTTGTTTTTTCAATATAATACATATACATTACATATTGGTCTATTTTTTATACACCAGTCGAATAATCGGCGCTAAATTTTAAGAAAATACATTAAAATCTAATCAAAATGAAGACTACTTACATTGCTATCACTCCTTTAACCTTATGAGCGTATAATACATCTAATAAATAAAGTATTTATTCAGCTTGTTTCAATAAAAGTATTTGTATGCCGACAGCTGTCCACAATAAGTCTTGTAATTTGAACTAAATACGCGCCTTCAACTTCTATGGTCGTAAAACTAGCATACTCACTAGTCCAAGTACGAAAGCGAACACAAGTTTCAGGTTGGAGCCAATGTGAAGCCACTCGGGCATTTGGGATGGTATGTGGTGTTCCGGTTGTGTGGGCAATAGTAAAGCTGCTATACAACATATACTCACCGCAACGGCCACCACATTAACCGGCTGTTGTTCCCTGAAAATGTCACATATATAAATAATAGATCAATAACAATTTTTAACAAAAAATAAACCAACTTCAAACCGTTTTCTCATGGATGCCATTGTCAAAACTGGACCAAATTAATTGAAATGGGACCACACGGGAAGCACCAGTTTTCAAATAAAAAAAGAATCAAAATTGTTTCACCCAGTCGAAAGTTATGCTAACAAACATTAAAAAATATATATATATATAAAGTTGAATTGAAAACCTCCTTTTTAGAAGTTGGTTGAAAACGGCTTTAAATTAATATATCTGTAACTATATCGGAAAGAAACAATCCTATTAGCAAAAGATTTAGCAGTTTATTCAATAAACGACTGAGTGTAAGCGAAACTTTTTTGTTTCTTTGATAGGACTTTAACTATAAGTATACCAGAGATATATTATCCTTAGTATTTTTTTTAATCACTATGAGTATTTTAAGCTGTTCGTTTGTAATGAATATACTCAAAAACTACTGGGCCGATTTTTAAAAATCTTACACATATTATCAGTAGTATTTGATAATTTAATCAAGCAAGGTAATAGTTAGTAGTTTCTCTGACACTACTGTTATCTTGCTTCTCGGGGGATTTTTACAGAAAATTTCATAAAATGGTTTTTTTTTTCACACTATAGGAGTATTACCTGTAATGGGTGGTGTGAGCGCAAGTTGTTGCTCTAGGCGGTTCTTCTATGGGTTTCACAGAGCCAGCCCTTGTAGTCAAAGGGTGGAAATTGTCACCCAAACTTTCATGAAAGACATTAGATGGTTCGCCCTCCATTAATTTTGTGGGGATATCCCTTTTACCCAGTACCTAGAAATAAGAAAAAAAAATTTTTCAGTTAGAAAAATGTTTCTGAGGCAAGACATGAATGGACACAAAAATTGGTTAAGAGCCCATTTTCATTCGCATTCTAATCCTTTATCCTACACTAGCTAGTGGCCGCGACTTCGTTCACATTCTCTATCTAAGCCTATAGCCTTACTCGATAAATGAACTATCCAAGAAGTCTATTATTGAAGTGGTTTTTTTTTTATTTTGATTAAAATGTCAAATTACCCAGAATTAATAAAATATTGTTGAGTTAAAAAAACTGGCCATATGGGGATCAATAATGTTTCATTTTAGCTCCTCTTTCACATTCCTGACAGGAATATGACGCATTACCAGTAAGTATCTTATAGATGTAGATATCTATGAGCAATCCTGTATATTAAATATCTTTGTTGTAGCGGACCCATAAAATAAATTAGTTGTTAACAGGTTGACCAAGTTAGCTTTTGTGCACACCTAGCTTTGGTTATTGTAATATTTCTATCATTCCGTAGGTATGTGACTAGGTATATAAAACTATATACCCGAAAACCTGGCTATAAAATAACCCATTAAAATAACAATATTTACTAACACAATTTTTGATGAATATCTTTAAATTAAACAAACTTAATTAAAATAAATTTATACTCATGTATATTTGAAAATAATAAGAACACCATCATTCTCAAGCCATATCCATTAAATGTATGAACATTTACAAATCAATAGAAAAAAAAGATAGAAGCAGGTAATAATATCCCTATTGGCAGACTCGCTGGCATTTTTTTTGGCATTTATTTGGTATTACTTACTTATTGTTGTACAGAGAAAATTATATGTAAATAATGGACAGACAGATGACAATAGGAGTAGGTAAAAATATCTCATACAAACTACCTTTAGATATACAATACAATTACTTTAGCTCAGTGACATCAGTACCATGGGTTATATGCAGCTTTTGTAACAGAGGATCAGACATGGAGAGGAAAAATAGAGCCCTTTGCTTTGACAAGCCCATTGGATGAATGGTTAGGGTACTTCCCTCAGCTCTTTGTTCCAGGAGAGGGCCAACTTTGAACTTTTAGAAAGTATAGTAGCACACTGCGTTTCACAGTCATTTGGGCAACACAGTAACCGAACCACACACTTACAAAAGACCACCATGTAATAATAGCAAGTGTGCTGTTGCCATAGCTGGCATGAAAGACACTTATTCATCTGACTTTATTGTTATTTTGCATGCATATGTATAAACTATTATTCAAAATTACAACAAATAGCTGTCAATATGATTAAAATATTTCAAAATTACATACCTGTTGAGTATTTTTGTCATACATTGTAATTCTAAACTTCTCAACAGTGTCACAATGTAGGGCAGAAGGGTTAGTGTAACGAACCACTATATCAATACAACTTTGTGGAGATATGACTCCTTCAGGATCTATTACGGTAAACTTATTTGACGATGTACACATAACTGTAAATAAGAATTTTATGTATTACAAAACAAGGTGCATAGAAAAAAAAACGAAGCACGTTACAATCATTATAAAAACTCGCCTTTAAAATTCACATAAAATTCGTAAGGATTGTAAACAGTCAATAATTGTTTATGTGTATGCCTAGCGTTTAAGTAAAACTCCAGTGAAACTGGAAACACAAATACTGGTACATTCTTCATTTTATTAAACTTATTTTACTAGTCGTGGACAAACAACAAAAGGAAAATACAACAAAAATAAGCCAAAGCAAAATAAACCTTGGCTATATATAGTGTCTTTTTTGGGCTGTCTGACTGACAGACGCTGTCATTTTCATTTATTTATGTCATGTTGACGTTTCTCAAATCTGAGTCTATGGCGGTACCGAGATCTATGGCTCTAGTATGAGTTTATCATTCGCTAGGGAGAGCATAAAAATAATATATTTAATACTAGTGGTACCCGCAATTTCATCTGCTTTGAAAAAGAAAAAAGTAGCCTATCCTGTGTTCTGCACGTCTAAATGTTTATCTACTAAGTTTCATGAAAATCAGTTAATTCGTTTGAGTTAGGAGGAACATATATACAGAAGAAATTCTAAGAATCGGTCAATTTAGTTTCAGATAGAGCCTATATACTTTGTCAAGAAAACAAAGTAACTTACTCCATGACATGACCAACACGGGTTGTGTCGAACGATTGAGTCACATCCCTATTCCTCACACATTCTTCGATATATCTATCTATAGCTCACTTGTCTACGACGCTCACTAAGCGATCGGAGCAATAGTAGCGCTCTGTACCTACCATTATTATTCTATGATGGAGAGGATGGAGAGTATGAAATGAAACGGAGTGAAGTGCGCGCTGAGTTGAATTGTTTACTATCACTAGCTGCACCAGCGCCATCAGTTCGTCGTCTTTCAATGGACACTTAATACACGGAGCTTGCGCTCCTTTACCTCTATTCTCCTTGAATGAAAGGGAGAGGAAGATTTTCATATAAACCTAATTTGTAAAAAAAATTCGTGCAAAGCCGAGGGCGACCCGCTTGTTAATAAATAAATGAAAAAAACTGCACAAATTAAATATTCTTATATTTCAATAAATTAATTATACAAAGGGACTAAGGTCATGTGACACGCCAACGGTTTACTAATTATTATTTTTTAAAGCAGTAAAGCCATGTCTTTCTAGATTATCCTCAATTCCTCACCCTTGGATAACAATAATTTATTTACATTTTTGCATAAAAAAAAAAATTAAATATAATAAAATCCAATAGGCGTAACGTAAATGATGACAAGATGACTTAGGTACATAAATATCATATTACATATATTAATATTACTTTTACAAAGCAAAATACTTCCAAATTTCTCTTCACTTTCTAAGAAACGGAGCAAACATTTCAACTATAGAAATTTAACAAAGAAAAAATAATCATTTTATTTAAAAAAATGCGCACACGAGTGCGATTAAAACATAATGTGGTACAGTCAAGTACAAAAACACATATCTAAAAAACCATTAAAATAATAATATGAAATGTGTTGGTACAAAAGCAATCACAAAATATATATTTTTCTCATCATTAATATGTCTTATTTTATTTTATGTAGTTCGCCGGTTCAATTAGTAAATTATAAATAACAAATGTTGGTACAATTGTTTCTTTTTTTTTTAACGAAATGAGTATAAAATACAGATTTCAATATATTTATTAATGTTCTATACTTAGTGCAAATTCATTTTGTTATTTAAAAAAAAAAAGAAACCAGGGACATTATTAATGACAGTTTATACATATACATATTATGGCTAAAGATCGGAGTGAACGTAAACTAAAGATTAGCCGGCTAAAGTTAGGTTTATCTTCGAGGAGATGTTAATGTTAGTTTCTTCTAGCATTATAAACATTTTTGGAAACATATTAATGACGGTTTATTTATAACTTAATAAACGTTTTTAAAAAACATATTTATGAAAAGTTTCTTCGGAAACATATTTGTGCACTTGACTGTACGAAATTAAATTAGGAATCAATAAATTATAGGTACACGAAAAATCCAATAGGCGTTTGTGATTGAAAAATAAAAATAATGTCTCTGTTGATAATTTAAATGGGCTTTGAAAAAAATAATAATAACAAATTTAAATAAGTTATTAGTGAACCGTTTATTTTAATAGAAAATAGTGTTACTATTGAAAAAACATATATTATCTATGGATAATCAAATGTTTACATAATATCACTGGCAATAACTTTTATATACTAACTAGCTAGACCGTATTTATTTGACAATTTTGTTCCGATAACCAAGTCTAGTAAACTTGGAACTTAAATAAAACGAAGAAAAAAAAAATGGGCCAGCGTTACAATTCAAACCACAAACACCTATGTATTTTCTAAATTTCGTTCTTAAAATTATATAGTTATAGTTTACGGTTTGTTGAGAAAGTTGAGGTGTTTCTGGATTTCAGTAATGCGGATACAACATAGCCACGGCTGGATCTTCAGTTTCGAAAGGAATTAGAATATCCTTGAATTTGTCCAACAGTTGCATAAGTTGTGATCTGCTCACGTTTTCCATGAACATTATCTCTTCTAAATGCTGCTCTCCGCGCAAATAACCTGAATTAAAAAAATAATAATAATTAGGTACCTCAAATATAAACAACGACGTAACTCAGTCGTAACATAAATAGTCTGAACGCAAGATGATACAAAAAAAAAATGAAATAAGTTTAGCGTTGAGTCAAAGTCAAAGGCTTTTGGTAAAGATATAATTGGTCACTTAGACTTAGTCGCTTGCAAAAGTTAGTTTTAAATAAATGAGACTTTGATTAGGAGTTTGATTTGTAACTTTTGTGTTGTGGTTAGGAATCAGGGTTTGGATCATAACGACTACATTGTCAAAACGACCAAATCTAGATCTCAAAAGGACCATATCTGTAGAAAGCCCACATCTCCGAATGACTAGACAGCAAAACGACTGGCTCTTGAGAAGACTACTTCGTTAATAATCCACATAATTATCACAAAGATCTGGGAGCAAAACGACGTAAGTTCCTGAAAAGACCACGTCGTTTATGGACGACATCTCAATAGCCGGATCCACACCAAACGATCCACTGCGCTCCGACCGATCGCTGGAGCGCGATCCACAGGAGCACTTGGTGTGGACGTGCCTCGCGCGATCCAAACTGCGCGGCAGGAGCGCGCGCTCCTTGTCGCGAGCTATCAGTTTGTTGTCGGTTTTTTGATCGAGCACAAAGGTGCTTTAGTCTCTTGGTGCGCGTGGTGTAGACGGTTGTAAGTGGAGCGCGCGATTAAACTCCATCATCAACTAATTCTTTGTAAAGTCGAGTACCATATTCTAACCGGTTTTTATATAAAGTTTTCACCCAGTAACGTCTTTTCCGTTTTTGTGATTTTTTGGTAAATATTCAAGAATAATGTAAGTCGTTGCTGCTACGGCAATTCGCTGCACGTGTGACTGCATAGTGAGCGAGAGATCAACTGTGGGCTCTGTGGATCGCAGTGGATCGGCTGGAGCAGCGCGGCAGGATCGCAAGAAATTCGATACGAGCACGATCCATGATCCATGCTCCACGCGCCTGGATCGCGGATCGCAGGATCGGTGATCCAAAATGGAATCGTTTGGTGACTAATGACTACAAACCTTTCTTATGCAGTTGCGCGAGTAGCAGCAGGTCTTCGGCGTGCGCGGGGTCCGATCCGGCCGGCAGCGCGGCGATGACTGCCCGCTCGGTCGCCGTGAACGTGTCCAAAAAGGAGTCCTGTTCCTCTGCCGCAAGCACCGCCCCCCGACCGTCAGGCCCCGCACCCCTCCCCTCTCCCGTCGCTCTCTCGCACCGGGTCGGCACGCACCACACCGTCGGTTGCTGGAAGCTGAAACGAGCTCCAGAGTTATTTCCAACGTGCCCTGTTGGCTTAAACCGCCATCACACTATTCAATTTGAAGGAAATCAATTTAGGAAATCGGGAGCTGTAATCGCAATTTAGATTTTAGATTCTATTATCTATTTTCAACTCTAACTATATCTTCGATTTAGAAATCAATTTAGTGTAGTGTGATCAACTAGTTCACTACTTAGGTTCCTAAATTCAAATTGAATAGTGTGATAGCGGTTTTACAAGGAAAAGCTCAAATCTTCGCTATATTGTTTTGTACATAATACGTATTTTCAAATGGACTTATTGTACGCAATGGACCATCTAAATCTTATACAAATCATAGTCAAAAGTGTGTTAAACCTTGCTTGCTTTATTGATCAATAGTCAGTAATTTAAAGAAAATATAAAATAGCTCACGCTTATAAAGTTCAATTACAAAAACTGGATAAAAAATCAAATCAGAAGACGAAAATAACGCTTTCCTGATCTCTTACCTCATTTCAGTCTGAAGTTTCAAATTGAGAGATATTCCGTTCTTCTTTTCCGTGCCGTTTACAACGCCATTTTTCTTTTGCGAGTGAAATTCTGTATCGCTCTCGAACATTGACTCGTCACTGCCGGTGTCTCTGTTCAAACTATTATCAGTCTCTTTCGCCGTCAATTTTGTAGGCAACATTTTTACTTTCTCCTCATTATTTACGTCCCCATTCGTATGTTCCGAGTGACCATTCTCGTTGCCCATATTGTTTGAGATACCACTGTCCACTGAGTTACCGTGTTTCTTTTGGGTTTCTTTACAATCGCTGTAACCGTTTTGACTAGTCTTTATCAAACCGTCCACCACGTCGGTCCCGTCGTCGAACGAATGATTCGCGGAGTCAACTTCGTCGAATCTGTCCGATATATGATCCGTGTCTATGACTATCGGTTTCGTGTGAGAGAAGTCTGTCTGATTCAAGTTATTGGATGTCGGATAATCTTCGTCCGAGTCTGGGAATAGGGTCGAGTAGTCCCGCGGCTCGACCGGCTCCGGTACATTGAGTTGAATGTGGTTTAGAGATGAGAAGGAAACGCTACAAGATTGGTTGTAGATGTCGTGTTTCTCGCAATAATACTCTTTGCCGTCTGAAATTGATTGAGAGAAATTTAAAAAAAAGTAAAATTTAGAGCTTTTGAAAATGCCAGAAAAGGTCCTTTTTGCGTGGGAAAATCTGCGAATCAGATACCTACCTTACAATATAGGGTATGTTCCCACATACTCCTTTTACCTACTAAAAACCCACGGTATTTCCTCACGCCGTCGTTGGTCGGGGGTTAGGGAACGTTAAGATCCTTATCTCCCCGCCAGACATTTCTGTGTAGCTAGGCGATTTAGAACCGCAATATAATGATGAGTCGCAATACAATAAAAATTTCAACATTAAGTGCCCATTTTAACTTATTCAGATCTTATTTGTTAACAAAAAAAAAACATTTTAATTCTGTCTTGTAGGGTTTTTGTTGAAAATAATAAAAGAAAGAATCGTTTGATGCGTACCGCTGTCGCTCCCCCAGTGCGGCGAGTTGAACTGCACGTAGGTGTGCAGCTGCAGAAGCAACCGTCGGCGCAAAAGCCAAGCGACCACTCTTGCCAAGCGGCCCCCGCGCGCGCCTCCGCCCACGCCCGCGCCCGCCGCGCCCCGCGACACGTACCACAGCGGCGCCGGCAGACAGAACTCGCTCACCATCTGATCAACCACCGCACACACCGCTCAAACGACCTCTTCGTTGGTTTTCGTATCACGCCGACCGTCAGCGCCGACAGGCCAATATGCATTTGGGTGCTATGAAGCCTAGCCTGTCAACGCTAACGCTCAGCGTGGCTCAGCGCGACACGAAAACGTGTGTCTCGCGCCGACAGCTACGCGCTGAGGCCTCGGCGCGACACAAAAAACCAGCCTTATGCCTGGGCCACGAAACCAACACTAGAAGCGAATTCGCTTAGCGCTGCAGGCGCGGGTACCGGCTAGTATACAGGTATTTTCAAAACGAAATAACTCAATTATAGTCTAGCGTACCTGTAACAAACATAGTCCAGGGAATTCCTTAGCAAACTCCTCAATAAGAGACGAAGTCAAGTGTATATCGGCTCCAGGGGCGACTACATACACGTTGCCTTCGCACAGCGGATAGATCACCGTTGCTTTGGCCCAGTACACTAGATGACCCGTTAGTTGGAAAACCTGGAATTTTGCCCAATTTGTTTAGTAATTGTTACATAATAAAAAAAAACTCTGTTCGCGATAAACTCAAAAACGCTGTGTAAAATTCATTTTAAATGTTAAAAACACAATATCCAATGCTGTAAATGTGTAACTCTGTCTGTCTGTTAACTTTTCACGCCTTAATTGCTTACTTTTTATTTTTCAACATAGACGAAGTCGCAGGCAACAGTTTGTACATCATATTTTTGTACGTGCGGAATAATGACAAATGGTGAATTTGTTCCATCTCATGGTATCCTTACTAATATTATAAATGTGAGTGTGAGTTTGTTTGTTTGTTACGCTTTCACGCAAAAACTACTGAACAGATCACTATGAAATTTTGTATACACGTTGTCTGGGACACCAGAAAGGACATAGATACTTAAGGACGTGTTTACGAATCTGACAAAACTTAGTTTTTTTTCGGTAGATTTTGCAACCAAATGGAACTAAATCAAATAAAACTAACAGGTGGCACAGTGCAGTCTTTATCTGCAAATACGATAAAAAATAATTTAAAAAAATATGATTTTTAGTACTGTAAATACAATTTCTGATCGCCTCTTCACACAAAATTTACGAAAAGTGGTCGTGTTTAGGATCATTTTTATGTTACAAATTTTGTTTGCTTAAAAATACTGAAGGATAGCAGACATAATCAACTCAACATTGGTCAAAAAAAAATTCTAAAAATATTTGAAATTGCCTCACAAAAAATTAAAAAGTCCCATCAAAATATTCATATGTTTTGATATTATGCATGAATCTTAATCGGTGACAATAAGGGTTTATTTAGTCTGCCTCACCGTGGCTACGCCCATGGACTTATTGACTTCTTTTTAAATGGGAACATCGAAATCTTTCTCTCTATGTTACAACGTTAACAATTATTATTATTATTATTATTACCTGTGTAAGTGATAAGTCGGCTTCTATTGCGAGTGTTTGCAAACTCTTAAGTGGACTATAGAGTTTTATAAGACGGAGCAACGCAGGACTACCGTCTAGAGGTATAGACGACAGCAAATCATTGGGATTCACCTGAAAGAGCAACACGTGAATCTGTTAAGCGAGCATTCTTTTAAAGTATCAATAAAATATGGAACTTATTCGCTACACAAAAAAGCATAAATTTCAGTGACCTTACAATAGTCGTGTCGGCGTTACTCACCATCAAAAGTATGCCATGATACGGCCTCAATTTGGCCAAACACTTGTCTATGGTCTCCGGCTCGACAATAAGACCCTGGTTGTGGTTCTGAAGCGCTTTGTGCGGCAAGCAGAACGACAGCAACACCCATTTGTTTACTCTAACTTGTACAATGCCTGGAAATTAACGATTGAAAATTTACTCATTAAAATATGTAGCTCCAAGGGCTGCCCAAACGTGTGCCTGTACTTTAGTGTTTAACATCCATCTAGACTGGGTGACGTCAATTGAAGGTTTAAAGTTTTTTCCACATAAGAAAGAAAGTCTATGAAATATTATAGAAAAAAAATTCAAGAATACTTGAATTATAATAATTCAAAATATTACAAAACGAGCAAGCGGACTTTTGTATTACTTTTGTAACAGTTCCATTAAAAAAACTAACTAAAACGAATTTTCTCAAACATAAGACCCTGACAGATCCGATTTCTAGACCTAAAAAACCCCTAACCTTAGATTTTCTTCTAAATCGTTTGCGAAATTCCTCGTTTAGTATTATAAGATAAAAAAAGAAATACTCACCAGCGCTACTAAGTTCTTCAAATACAGATTTCATGGACCTTGCAAGAGAGCTCCTCTGTAGTATGAGATGAAATGCCGACTTTGTGCTGGCATTTTTTTGTCCCTTATCACTATTTGTTGTCGAGCTCACTGAAAGTCTTGAAACCTCTTCTTCTTCATCGTTCTCCCCGGAATTACCTTCGCTGTCCAAAGCTGAAACCTCATCATGGGCTGCTAGCTGAAATTTTTTAATTTCATTTTTAACACCTTAACTTATTAAATACCACTTTCACTTAACGAAAGAACTAAAACAATGTGAAATTATAAATTCGAAAGTCAGTTTGTTTGTTTATTATGCTTTTACGCCTTAACTACTCAACTGATTGTCATTAAATTTTGCATACACACATTGTCAGGGATACAAAAAAGGACATAAGATACCTTTTATTCCAGAGAAACAGTACTATTTCCGAGAACCTGTTTAGAAACATTCCATTGTGGTATACACAGAATTTCCAACATTTTATTCTATAGGTATTAATTTTGGTAACAAGATAACATTATATTAAAAATATAATAATAAGAGTGTTTACCATTATTTTCATTTCTTCTGTTAAATATGAACTTCTTTTCTCCTCATGTCTAAGTGCCTTCCCCAACCTTTTACTCAAATCATAATAACATTTAACTGTAACAAAATAAAAAGTATGGACATTGAAGACAATGTATTTCATTACCTTATAAATAATATTTTATTATGTAATTCTATATTTCTTCATAAGTAGTCTATAAAAAAATGTTATGTTATAAGTGTGTTTCTAGATTATCTGATACAATTTCAGTGCCAGATTTTATCAGATCAAATGTGCCTTTCAGATCACTAGAGTTGAATGATTCTAGTGAAGATTCCTCATAATTAAAAAAATGTTTTGTTTTGTAATTAAAAATGAAATAATTTCATTCATTTTCAGTCGTGTAATACGCAATACTGATATTCCACTGCAATATTGTGATCTGTGAAAGGCATTAGACCAGGCCGTTGACTCATTGACTTGTCAATGTTTTACAGTTTTCATTATTATCCTAAATGGATTTAATTACAATGGAATTTACCTTCATTCCTATATGAATCTTTTAAGATACACATACAGGTTGGATACACAATTAATTTTATATATATATAATAATAAACCATTTATTAACTACGTGAGATGTAAGTTTTTACAAAACATTTATCTTCTTCAGACTGCTCTAACAGTTGTTTAACTTAGATTCATAATATAAATGTAAAATTGTTGCATTAGGTTCTCTGTGAGGCAATAATCTAGTTTTGCAGTCTCATATGTTAACACAATATGGTTCAAAACCATAGATAATCATTAAATAGACATTTACCTATAGAATGGCTTGCAGAGGCTTGTAATGCAAATACTATATTTATAAGTATCATAGCTGCGTTGTCATCCTTGTTCGTTCTGTAGGGCAGTAAAGTTGGGTGGCCAACAAACCTAACGTCATTAACTTTAAGCTCAAATTTTCTGTTGCACAGTTCCGCCTTGACAGCAAACAATGTTGAAAGCATTTCATCTGTGAAGCCACTTAACTGACCTTAAACACAAATAATTATATTTAGAAAAAGGAAAAAATCTGTAGATATAAATTTCATAGAGCTTGGCAACAAACCTTTACAAATGTTGGAAGTTTGAGATTGTGGATTTTGGAGAAGGTCTTCTGTAGAGTTAATGGCGTACGGATTGTGACGACCACACTTCTTCTTTTTATTTTCATTCTTACATTCTATCGTGTACGGATATCTAAAGAGGAGTCTATCGCCCTTACTGTCGGATTTTACAAAAAATATATTCAAAGGATTAACTTCCATGACTCTAGTTATTACTCCAAAGGGTTAGTAAACGAAATATCGATATAATTATGATCGTGGAACGCATTGAACAACAAATATAGTTTTGTCATCATAATAGAAAACTTATTGGTAGGATCACAATTATGTAAATTAACAAATAAACCAAGGTACTATGGACACCAATTAGATTCACGCACTTCACTTTAATTGGAAATGTCAGGTTTTTGAAATAAAAATGTACCTATTTCTAAGTAAAAGAAAAAAACAATGGTTAAATAATTGATTGAATCGACGAAATATGAAATATGGACATTTGGACAATGGAATTGATTGGATAGTAATAAAATGACATGACATGAATAATATGACAATGAAATTGAAAGTGACAATTTATAAACGATTACTATAAAACTGGCAACCCCGACTGTTCCGTGTTCCTGCCAGCCAGGCTGCCACTGATTAATAATAGGCCAGTCACAGTTTCGAAAGACTTGTGCTAAACGGTGGCCGGTGCTCGAAAAATTGTAAAAAAAAATGTAGTTAGCAGTCTTTCGAAACATAATATCATCTAAAATAATCATTATAGAGCAGTTACATAGCTTTAATTTAGAACATACATATAGAAATATAGTGGTCCCAATCTCAGATTTACTTTATTTTATAACTTTACTCGTGGAATGATTTATTTTAGACAAACTAACTTTTTGGGCAAACATTTTAATCATTTTTGAAGATTTTGAAGTAGTGTATCTCGGGATTTATCTAATATACAGAGCTGCGGTTGCAGTCAAATTGTAGCAAATTTTGTCTTCTTTAAGAGTGTCTAAGGTGACTTTTCCGCAGTGCATTCACTTTTCAGAACTTATAAACGAAAAACTGAAAAAAGTCTGAAATTACAATTTCGTCTCGAAAATAAAAAATGTTTGTGTAATTTAATAATATTTTTTAAAAGAAAATGCATACTATAATTATGTTTATTCACTGCTACCTATTCTATTAAAGGAGTGCGTTTTCGTCTATCAGTTTACGTCGATGGCACAATACCTAAATTATCGGTTTAGTTGGCAACATTAGCGCCCATCCTTAGGAATAAACATTTATTTACCAAGGCGTAAAATTTAAAAAAAAAAAAAAAAACAAAATAAACCTTCTGACAGCTGTCAAATCTGTCGAGAACTTGGTGCTTGACACTTGTGACTTTTGTGTATGAATGATTGATAAAACTTGGATATTGGATAAAACAATTGGATTAAATGAAAAGATTCTTTAAATAATAAGAAATTTTGCATAGTTAAAAATGTCCAATAAAAGCGAAGTTAATTTCAAAATTAACACAGAAAAGCTACCTTTAGAAACTGATCAAGGTATTATGGATAGCGAAGAAAGAAAATGGGGAATACCTCTAAAAGATGTATATAAACATGGACTCTCCTTTTACAAAGGTAAGACTTTAAAATCATCATATTATATATTTTCTACTTCATATAGTTTTAAAATTAAGCTCTTGTTCTATGAGAGAATCATTTCAATTATTTGGCATACTTGTTCCTGCTTTATTGCTATATATATTTGGCACAACTTTCTTATTAGAATTTACATTGTGTTTCGGTGTTTAATACCTATTACAAAACGAACATTTTTAGATAAGGAAGGCAAAGCCATTCACCTGAGTTATGAAGATAGGTTAAAACTTGTGGCATACACCCAACAAACGGTCCACGGTCCTTTAGATATAAATTCAGCCCCACCTCTTGGTGTACTTGATGTGATTGGAAGGGATAGAAGAGCAGCTTGGCAAGCCCTTGGACAAATGTCACAAATACAAGCTATGGCTGGATTTGTACATACTTTGGACAGGTAACCTTCTTAAACTGTTGTAGATGGTGTTTAAACAGAGATGGAGATGTAATATTACTAATACTTATTATAAACTTGCTGGTGACCGCGACTTCGTCCACGTTCACGTCCACGTCTATCCTGTGTCCGTGTGAAAATAAATTAAATCATTTAAGAGTTATGGAGGAACATACATACAGAAAAATATTCTAAAAATCGACAATTTAGTTTCAGTAGGTATCATGGTAGGTATATAGAGCCTATTAACACAATATCTCTGAAAACAAAGTAATTTACTCCATGACCAACCCTTAAGGTAATACAAGTCAGTTTTCCTCCATACAAACATAATGCAAAGTACAACTTAAAAAAAGTATTAATTTAAAAGATATAAAATGTAGCTTGTCTTGTCTTCCATAATTCAAACTTATGTAACATATTGACATAAGAATTATTTTAATTACTAATGACTCGTTTCCGGCTTCACCCAGGGTGCATTTTTTTATATAAAAACTTTCCCCGATTATCCCTCTATCCATGAGTGAAGACAGGATTAAAATCGGTCCAGCCGTTCTTTAGTTTTGTGCTTAGCAACACATTTAGGGATTCATTTTTGTTTATGAAGACAATTATTTTAATATAAAAAAAATATTTCAATAAATTATTACCTAATTAATTAATATAAGAACTATTTATTAATATAATAATTGTATTGTAAAAGCATTAATTCCTCGCTTGAATAGAAACAGACAGAATTTTATATATTTTTTGTTTTAACCAGATTGTTAATCTTCCCTTAAAATTAGAATAAGTACTATGATTAACATTATAATATGACAAAATATAGTATTGTTTATCTTTATAAATTTCAGATTGTGTCCTCTATTCAAACCTTATATAGAGGCAATACAAAAGGACCAGGAAAATAAAAAACAGCAAGAGTAAGTATTTAAGTCCACACTTTTCATTTTGTCTGTGTTATATTATCATTTTTCATTATTAAAAAGTGTTTTCTTTTTTTATTGTATGTAAAATGAAATAGAATGAAAAGACAGGATGAAGAAAAGGCGCAAATTGTATTCCAAGAAAGAATGATGGAAGAGAAACAAAAACAACAAGGCAATAAAATTACAGAAGAACAGCATGTGTAAGTGTAAACTTTATACTTTTATTAATATATATTTTTTTTTACTTTAACATATCCTATGTCCTGTATGTTTAAATGTTTATCTATCACCAAGTTTCATGAAAATCAGTTAATTCGTTTAAGAGTTATGGATACATACAGAAAAAAATCTAATAATCGTCAATTTAGTTTCATTATCATGTATAGAGCCTATAAAAACGATATCTCTGTATGTAAACAAAGTAACTCCATGACTGACCATTATTTTTAGTATTGATTAACCAATTTTATACAGGCAAAGAATAAAAGACGCCCTCAACGCGCAAACCTACGAACAGTTCCTTCAATATGCTCAACAACAGTTCCCTGGTAACTTTGACCAGCAAGCAATACTCATACGTCAGTTACAAGATCAACATTACCAACAGTATGTACAGCAATTGGCCGTCGATAAGAGATTAGCAAATTCTAATATAGTGGATAACGAAAGTGATAATCAAGTGGATAACAAAGACAATCATGAAGGAACTCTATCAATCAAAGATTGCAATTTAAATGACACAGATGGGAACACCGAAACGGATAAGTGAGTAGTTTGTTTTTTTTTTTAAAAAAGAAGTTTGGAGGATATTATATGACACTAGCTGGTGCCCGCGACTTCGTCCACGTTCTCTATAGCCCATAGCCTTCCTCTACAGTTCTGCCACCGAACAATAGATAACGTTAATCTAAATAAGGATAATAATTTTTTAAATTTTTTTTTGCTTTTTAGGTCACACTAAATAGCCTAAAGCCTTCCTCGATAAATGGAAAATATTTTTTAAATTCGAACCAGTAATTGTACAGTAACAACCAAACAAACTCTTTATAATTATATTGATATAGATTTCTGCATTCTTGCCACCTACCATCAAGTTCACAGCCTTACAGAACCATCGCCCCCCTCATAGAAGACCACCGTGAAATAACAGCATATGTGCTGTTGTGTTTCGGTGAGTGAGTAAAGGATGCCAGAGACTTCCTTATTCCATATCCAATCACAGTCGTCAGTGCACTTGCGGCACCTGTGGCGTTGCTTGTGTTATAGGCAACGGTAGCCACCTACCATCAAGACGTGGATCGTCAGCCTGTCTGTCGACCTTAACATGAAGAAAAACAGTTAAAAAAAAATATTCAAAGTTAGCCAGGGTGACTGTATGCCTTCATTTATATGTATAGATCAATGCAGACGATGGACAAGACGGAAGAGGGTGATTATACTGAGGAGTCGAGGGGTGAAGAGGAATCTGAAGCAGAAGGGGAAGGTATATTATAATTAATTATGAAATCTTGAACTTTAAATAAATTCTATAACAAAATAAAGGTTTTAAATGTTTTATTCTGGCGAAGGGTTTTAATATATATTTTTACATTTTTCCAGATGGCCTCCCAGCAATCGAGGAAGCTCGTATCTGGACTCACAACGACCTGCTCAAATTCAAGGAGTCAGCTCGCGCCAGCGGAGGTCACCTCACAGTAGGCCACGGGGAGACTGTCACAGTCAAAGTGCCCACACACCATAACGCCAAGTGTCTATGCTTCGAATTCGCCACAGACAACTATGATATAGGTAAGGAAATGTCTATTTGCAAAAATAAGGAAAGAAAGGAAAAACTTTGAACTTTTTTTAGGTTAAAGTCGACAGACAGTCTGACAGTCGCACAGATCTTCGGAAATGCGCGCGGCCCGGACGCCTCGCTAGAGATATGGATATGACATATTAGAACAAACAACCGTGCCACTAAAATTCACTCACACTCACGTACAAATAGCACACAATGACAACCGACCCAGCGTACCCACTTACACGCACACAACTGCCGGACCAATAGAATTTGTTCGCGACGAAACACGTGATTGAATTGTCGAGATAGACAATTCCGAAGCACGCTCTATTCTTTAGCGGGGCCGCGCGCATTTCCGAAGATCTGTCGACAGTCCACTTGATAAAGTACGTTTCACTATACCACAAGCAATGCCATAGGCGCTGCAAAGCACGCTGCCAATGAAAGTGTGCCCTGCCACTACTTTCTCAGATTTAGATCAGAGCCAACTTTGAAGAGTTCATTTCCAAAGTTGACCATGCCGGGAATCGAAGCCGGGAATCCTGAGACAGAAGCACCCTAGCCACTCATCCGAGGGGCTCGTCAGTATTTATTTTAAACCCTAAACTTTAGAGTTTAGCATGCAGCCTAAAAATTTATGCGAGATTATGGCTAACATAATTCAATACATAAGTGGATGAAAGTGATATTATGTCGCATAATTCCAATTTTGAATAAATCGAGATTAAAGTTTTAGTTTTAATTTTTGAGATAAGTCGCCACGGAACTCATTTTTGTACTAAATTATGATGCAAAGTTGTGTAAACCTAAAATATTAATGGTGTGATAGCAATTAAACACTTGTTTTATTTAATTAAAAAGAAAAAAGTGAACATAGCTCCCTCTTCCATTAACAAAAGTAAAGTTTTCTGCACTTTTTGCTTTTTAAAATTATCTGTACATAACACCTTTTTCAACTTTTTATTTTCCAAAAATGTCTTAAATCTACTATCTTAAGGTCTGATTCATATGGACATATTCCTTCATCAACGCAAAAAACTGAAAAAAACACAAAAAATGCGACTCATCCACTCACGTCTTCAATTATGCGAGATTTACAAAAAGCTATACTGTTTGTGCGACTACTGTTTTCCCTTGAATGACGAAAGAAAAATAACGTTTTATTTTAGGTTTCGGCTTGTTTTTCGATTGGAGCAAATCCCTCACAACAGACGTGACCGTGTACGTATCGCTCAGCGACGACGAGGACGATGGGGACGACGATGACGATGTTGATGATGGTATTCATGTCATTTGTTAATTTGTGCTTTTTTTGTGCTTCAAGGTCTTGTCTTAGATAATTATGAAGTAACACAACATAGCTTAGCGTTATGTGTCTCCCTCCGCACTAACTGTCCTACAAATGAAAATATCAAAAATTTCCCCTTTATAATATTAGTGTAAATAGATAAATATATCCATTCCCAAATTAAAAATTATTATAATAATTATTATTATCTAAGGATTGTCTCTCAAACGCTTTATCCTTAAATCCCACTGTATAAGCCACAGCCCTGGCAACTGCACCTACTGCTTGCACACTACACAAGCAGTAGGTGCAGTTGCCAGCACCTGCTGCTTGTGTTAATTCTGTTTTTAATTAAATTTCGCAGAGTATAGATCAAGTGAGCGTATTGATCCGGAACTGGGCAGCGAAAGACGAGCGCTGACAATTCCTCGGCCTCTAGTCAGCCAAGTCATACCCATGTATCGAAGGGACTGCCATACAGAGGTATATGTCCCTATTCACACAAACTATATAAAACTATATTTTTAACTATATAAAAAAGAAAAAGAACAAGATCAAAAATATTTTTACCGTAAATTATTATAACTATGTATTTAAGTAAACTCGATATCAGCACAGCACTACTGAGAAAATGTTGGTCACATTATTTTAAAATTTGACATTAGGACTTGTCAAATTACTCCATCGAATTATGGAACGAATTATGCAAATTTTTTTTTTTTAAATAAAGTATTATTCCACAGGTTTACGCGGGATCACACACATATCCCGGCGAAGGCGTGTACTTATTGAAATTCGACAACACATACAGCCTATGGCGATCCAAAACCCTCTACTACAAAGTGTATTACACACAGTGAAGTCATTAAAAATTAAAAATATATTTAAATTATATACATAGAATCCATGACTTATGAAATTATTAAAATAGTCGGCAAATATTATAATCATTTGTGATGTCTACGAAGATTGAAATGTATAGTTCACGCATTGTATTAAGGTTTGAAAGCGAAACTAGTGGGGGCAATCGGCGCATGTGTACAACTGAGCACAAAATTGCTATGGGAAATTATATATTTTTTGTTATTTCGTATTTTTTTGCCCAACACTGCCTGTAATGTTAAGTTAGTAAAACTTAACATTACAGGCAGTGTTGATATTCCTTCCATTAAATCATAGTGCGATGTCGAAGAAAAACATTCTTTTTAGGCATTTATTCACTATGACGTATTTATTACTAATACGATAAAGCAATCTGTACGCAACAGTACCCAAGAGACTCGAGACGCGCGAACGCAGTGCGGGAGGGGAACAGCGACTGAGTCTACCAATAACGTGTCGGCACACGTTATTGGTAGACTCAGCCGCTCACGCTCCTCTGCCCCCTCAAAGACATAAAAATAGAATTCCGCGCATGCCTCTTCTACATTTGCTGAGAAGTCTTAATCCGCTACGCGAACTATATATTAGTTATTTTTGTCCTTTACAGTACGTATGTATGTGGTATTATTGTGAAACGGTAAAGTCTTGTAGGAGCGTATTATACGATCTCCCAATCCCAGTATATCCCAATCTCTCCCAGTCAGTTTACAGTGAAAATTGAAACGCTTTTTGTTAGTAGGAAAATATATATGTACTCTAATTAACATTTGCACTTGTTCGAGTGAATTATATTTTTGCTGCCTTTGTGCGAACATAATTTGTAAAATAATAAAAAAAAAATTAATGTAAATACATATAAGTTAAATTTTGGCTGAAATCTAACCGGGGTGGGATTTAATAACTCGCAATACACACCTAAAAAGCAAAGCCACGAAAACAACGGCAATAATATTTATAAACAAACCTTCAGGTGTTCATAACATTTTTTTAATAAAACACACGTACCATAGATTATATCTATTTAGTGTACAGTTATTTGAACTCTTGAATAACTAATCAATGTTTGTGGTCGAAGTATTTTCGAGTTTTTGCACACTATTATAGAGTGACATGTTTACCGTCAAAGTTGCATTAAAACTTGTGTTAAAATATGGATTTTTCAAGGATCATATCTTAAGTTGTACTTTGCAGGAACCTAGTTAACGACAACATAAATCGGTATCATGCTTACTTTTGTAAATAAAACATAAAACAGCGGAGTAATTAGGGTTCTACGTTTGTATGGAGGAAAACTGACTTGTATTACCTTAAGTGATAGTTGCAAAACAACGTTTGGCAGGTCAAGCTATTAATTTCATAAAAAGGTGTCCAACTGTTGTCAAGGTCTTTTTCCTGTATGAAACTCATAGCGCCGGTCGCTTGTGACATTTTTACGTACGAGGGAAAAGGACAGAGATACATTATCACTCGATATTGTAAAACCCAATAAGAGTCGGGTTTGTTTACATAGTTTGCGTTGTCTCCATGGCTTTATTTCCAAGTAGGTGAAACTGTTTAGTGTGTAATTTAAAAGTTAAATTGGTGTATTATTAAAATTTTATAATGAATATAAATTATAATATATTAAATATATTGTGTGAAGTGTGAATGCATTGAATGGTGATTATATAAAATATACATTATATTATATTATATTATATTGTATTATTACAAAAATATGAAAGAGATGATTATAATTATATTCTGACTGGATTAAACATAAATTTATTTTGCTCCTAGATGAATTCAAGAGAATCAAAAAATATCTAATTTAAATTGTTTTCGATTTCGAGATATACTTATTAGGCTGGTTTCAGTGTTCTCCTGACGGTCAACACTGACGACACGCACTCTTGACCGTACGCACGCGTATTGCTACCGCGGTCGGTCGTGCGTATCGTCAGGCCTGACCGTCAGGAGAGCTCTGAAACCGGCCTTAGATAATGTGTCATGAAACTATAACTACAGATGGCACTGTCAGTATTCGCTCTTATGTCGAACTACTTAGGCCGTTTACTAACTTGTCGGTGCGGCAGCGGCGCGGGATCTGTCTGTAAGCTCTGTACCAAAACGATTCCGCGTTGCCATCATAAAACATTAACTAAACTCACTAAAGCCGCGTAGACACGGTCAGAGTACACACGGACCGATGTACTCGTACGAGTCAATTTCATACGATATTTTTCAATTTCTATTACAAACAACGTGAATATCTCGTTCCGCAATCTTATTTGCACGACTCGGTGAGCGGTAAATACCTGGACATGCATACCCAGACGCAGTAAAACGAAAGTATCCCTCCCTGCTCCCGTACATACCGCGCTAGTTAGAAAACGCACCTTGAAATATAGGCACGAACGGCAAGAATTCGGTATAGTCCGAATCAAACTTAATGGCGGCTCTGAACATAGTTCATCATCATGGGTATAGGTGTACAGGGACTATACTATACCTGCGCACGCCATCGCTCGCAACTAACTAACTCCGAGCCGCCATTAAGTTTTAATCGGACTATACCGCATATATCGAGCGAAACGAATCCGTACCGCTCCCGCACCGACAAATGAGAAAGCGGCCTTAGATTTAGTTAGATTTATTGGATGGAGTGCTTATGTCAAACGTTATATTTATTTTGAAAATGTGTACAATATATTGAACAGTTGGCTTATAACTTTTTACACAGCTTTTACACTCAAGGCGCATGTACATTTAGTTATATTTTTCGTTTTAGAAGAGTTCTGTAATAAATCTTATACACCACATTATGGTCGCGACTTCGCGAGACCATGGCAATGAAAATAAACTTACGAAACGCACAAAACATGTACCTAGGTACTTACTTTGGCAATTAAGTAGGTACCTATGTTATAAGTACCTACATTACACGACAGTTAACTCTGGTTTTATTTTTTATTAATATTAATATTCTAACATAAATTTTTTTCGGACCAGTTTATTGTATGCAGTGAAAAAGGCTGAAGTCTTAATTCATTTACATTAAATTAATAATAATTACTTACCTTCATTTCAGTATTGAATATTTTTAAGAATGCAAATTAATTAAGTTGGTCTCATAAAAAAAATTATGAACTTAACTGGTAAGTAGGTAATCATCTTAAATGCAATTTCAGTTAAACATAAATGTATTCGTAGAATGACATTTTTTAGCTTTTATTTTGTAATAAGGTACATATTTTTTCATAAGTTCACGTATGTAACAACGTACTACCTAATATTTATATTTTAATAACTAGTTGTCACAATAGAAATGATACTTATTAGATAATTTAATAAAATATCATCGTTGAAAAGATATGGTTTAATTTAAAAAAAGAAACCCCATTTTCCGTGAAACCGATTTGGTGATACTTTTAGTTAGAAGATTTCCAATCCGAATCTGAGTTACATCTCCTCCTCTACCATGAGTTACAATACTATAAGTTACTCTATGGTTACAATGACTCTCTGTCACTGATCTCTATATACCTCTGGATTGGTTATCCCATACAAATTACAGATACTTTCGTGTACCATTTTGAAGCGCCGACGTACGTAAGTACTAAAACTAATTTTGACGTTTGCGTATTTTTAATCCGTAGATAATAGTGTCTGTTTTATTCACGTTTAGGACTTAGGACGGACTGTTTAAGTTTATTTGTGTCCGCTTGAGTTTTGAAACATGAAGAAATATCATCCGAAAATGTCCCTATCGTGCGGATATTTTCTAGTTTTCGTTCCATGTACTTACACTCCTTAGCCTACAGCGCCAAAAAGGCGATTGTCAAATAGACATAAAAATAATTTGACAGCAGCCGATCCAGAGAGGTGAAATCCGAATAACAAAAATATAAATACTTTTATTTATTTTTTATCTAATATAATTATATATATATATATATGTAACATCCTTACTAATATTATAAATGTGAATGTGAGTTGGTTTGTTTGTTCGTTTATTACGCTTTTATCGTTCAACGCGGACGAAGTCGCGGGCACCAGCTAGTATATATGATAACTATTAAGTAATTAAACTATAAATGTAAATTACATTACGGTTTAAATCGTATTTATACGATCTTTTCGGCTTTGGTTTTATGTAGCAAAGCCCTTAAGTTTGCTAACGCGTCTCCACGAGATAAGTAATTCTTTTATGGGTCAATGTATACGATTTTATAATAAACTATCTTAATATATAAACCACATAACAGAAATAATAAAAATAATAATTAATTCTTGGCTTATTTTTTTTTTTGCACTCCGTACACATCAGTAATGAAGTTCGTGAGAAATGCGGTGCCAAATGCGAATTTCCAGTCTAAGCAAAAAATAACTTTATTAAACCTTAAGTTCTTAAACTAATTACTTAAGTAATTTTGATTTTTGAGTCGCCGCCGCGCATCACAGATCACTTTTACGTAATTTTTGCCTGTTTGGCGCCGACTACCGATTAGTGATTACTACTACTAATCTTGACTACTTACTAAATGTCAAGATGACTGGTATTGAATTGACAATGATATGACATTGACAATTGACATATTATTGAAAGAAATGCCATTTTAGTAATTTTTGTGTTATGAGCCTCTATTTCAATTTTATTTATTTGAGAATTAATTTAAAATGTTACAAAAGTTCTTTCACAATTCTTTGGATGTTAAATTGTTAAAGTATAGTGTGCACAATTTTGTTTTGCCGATTCGAAGTCAGCTTTGTCGACATTGTAGGTTGTATTCGAAATACAAAGTTCCAAATACAACACTTGGAAACTCTTACGAAAGGACATACTTCAAAAATGTAATATTTTGTGTAAAATCTCGTTATTACACGAGTCAAGTGGACGCCGAGAAAAAGAGTGAACCCATCATAGGCCTAAAAGATTCAAAAGTTTTGACAACACCGAAGAAAAGTAACGTAAAGTTAAAGACGTCGGAAGTTAAGCGATTATTTAGTTTAGCAGCCCCCGAGAAATGGAACCTTACAAGTTGGTATTTATTACTAATATTGATACAAATATATACTTACAGTTTTAATTAAATAGTGATTTATATACCTACTTATTTAATATGAGTATGAAATATTCCTATACATACTTAATGTAAATTAAATTAGTAAAGGATTATGAAACACCCTGTATACATCTTTATATAATTTTTAAACATTACAGGTGCAATCGGCCTACTTGTGATTTCATCAAGTGTTACAATGGCGGTGCCATTTTCACTTGGCATGGTGCTAGACATAATTTACAACAGCACAAGTGATCTTGCATCGGCTCGGGAGAAACTGGATTCATTGTGCCTAATATTGTGTGGAGTTTTTCTAATGGGTGGTGCCTGCAATTTTGGAAGAGTATATTTAATGTCCATATCAGGTCAAAGAATGACTCAAGCTTTACGTAAACAAGTGTATGGAGCGATAATGTGTCAGGAGCCATCTTGGTTTGAGAAGAATTCCACGGGGGAGTTGGTTAACCGTTTGTCTGCAGACACACAATTGGTCGGTCGTAATCTAAGTCAAAATGTCAGCGATGGTCTCAGATCGTTGTTTATGGTTGGTGCGGGCACAGGGATGATGTTTTACATGTCTCCTTCGCTAGCCTTGATTGGTCTGTGTGTAGTACCACCGGTATCAATGCTAGCAATTGTCTACGGACGATTTGTACGTGGTATCACTCGACAACTGCAGGACACACTGGCCGAGACTAGTGAGTTAGCGGAAGAAAAAATATCAAACATATTAACTGTGAAGTCATTCAGTAAGGAAAGGAAGGAATGTGAAGCATATGGGAAGAGAATAGAGACACTTCTCAAATTAGCCAATAAGGAGTCATTAGCTGTCGGAAGTTTTTATGGTTTGGTAAGACATGAACATTGTCTTTATTTTAGTAGAATGCCCTAGCCCATCTTTCTCACACAAAAAATGTGTGAAGTAAACAATATAGTACATTTCAAAGTTGACTTCATGCAGTCATAAATTGGGCAGCCTGTCTGGAGGCAGTAACCATCCGCTTACAAAAAGCCACCATGAAATAATACATGTGTGCTTTTGTCTTCAATGAGAGAATAATTAATGCCATTTCTTCTGTTAAAGCTTATTTCCCTTAGTGTGTTAAAACAAAACACCTTAACCACTTGGCCAAGTCCGAGCTGCCCAAGTATAACTGAAATGCAGTTTCTCTTCTCTGTTCTTTTATCTAAACTATTCTAATCTAATATTATAACAAGATAATATTTTCATTTTTTATTTGTAATGAATAAACTCAAAAACTACTGCAACAATTAAAAAAAAAATTCACCTATAAAAAGCTTGTCAGTGAGCATTATCAGCGAGTGACAGATACTTTTCTATAACTTGTCTAATTTTTTTTTAGACTGGCCTCGCAGGCAATACAATAATAATCCTAGTTTTGTATTACGGAGGTGGTATGGTTGCAACGGAGCAGTTGACCGTTGGTAATCTAACCTCTTTCCTTTTGTACGCCGCGTATGTCGGCATCAGTATCGGTGGACTGTCCAGTTTCTATACGGAACTCAACAAGGGCATGGGGGCCGCCACCAGGTTATGGGAAATGATTGACAGGGAACCCACTATACGGGTTTCGGGTATGTTTTTCTATATTTAAGTTGCATGCTTTATTTTAATACTAGCTGGTGCCTGCGAAAAAGTAGTCTATCCTGTATCCTGTATGTCTAAATGTTTATCTACCAAGTTTCATGAAAAACAGTTAATTCGTTTAAGAGTTATGGAGGAATATACATACATACATACAATACCTACACTTACAGATTTATTATTATGTAGTATTTGATAATGTGTTTCCCATACAAGAATGACGGCTAATGAAGTAAAACAATATTTGAATTAATCCTATTATAATAATATAAATGCGAAAAATTATGAGGATGGATGTATAGATTTTATCTATTATTAGTATAGATATTAAAGAGTTCAAATTAAATGCACGTTAATTTGAACTCGCCTTTGTAGACAACAACACATCTGATTACTCATTTATTAGCATTGTCATATTATAACATTTCAACACTGCAAATATTAGGTAATATTTATTTTAATTTAACACAAAACATGTTTTCACATGTGATGTAGGTAATATATCAAAGGATATTATTTTACATTACTTAAGTGCTTAGTAGTATTGTTTTTCAACACGGACGAAGTCGCAAGCACCAGCTAGTGAACAATGATTTAAAGGAAATATATGATTCTATACTAATAGGATATAACAGATGAGTCTTTGTTTATTTGTAACGCTTTTACAAGACGATTGTTTTTCAACACGGACGAAGTCGCAAGCACCAGCTAGTGAATAATGATTTAAAGGAAATATATGATTCTATACTAATAGAATATAACAGATGAGTCTTTGTTTATTTGTAACGCTTTTACAAGACGATTTTGAAATTTTACATGTCACGTTTTCACGGGATACATACAACATTATAAGACATCCCTTCTTATAGAATACTAGCTGGTGCCCGCGACTTCGCCCGCTTTAAAAGTAATTTATGTGTAGTGCCTGACTAAATGTGTATAAAGCAATATAACGCCTAACATTTTTGCTGTTATAAAATTTTTAGGGGGTTGTATCTTTATTTTTAGTAGATAGCTGGTGCCCGAGACTTCGCCCGCTTTGAAAATTATATATTAAAACCTTCCTCTTGAATCACTCTATCTGTTAAAAAAAACGCATCAAAATCCGTTGCGTAGTTTTAAAGATCTAAGCATACATAAGGACAGACAGACAGTAATGATGTTGTCTTCCCCTCTATATCACATTCACACAAATAAAAATTTTATGAAATTTATTACAGGTGGTCTTAGACCGACAGAAAGGCCGAAGGGGGAGATAGTTTTAGAAAACATTGACTTCCAATATAGGGGAGCACCTTTACTGAAGGGTTTAAATTTACACCTAAAACCGGGTAAGTCAGTGGCCTTAGTGGGCAGGTCGGGTTGCGGGAAGAGCACATTGGCCATGCTCATACTGAGGCTCTACGATCCAAGAAACGGAAGGATTCTTTTGGATGGTGTGGACATAAGGGAATTAGATCCCGTATGGCTTAGAGCTCACATAGGCTATGTCAGTCAAGTGAGTAATAACCTTATTCATCATTTTAGCCCTAATCCGACAAGCGACGCAAGAGAGAAATATAAAATTAGAAAAAAGTTCAGAAGGTTTTACATGAAAATGCTTGAAATAGAAACATATGTTTATAATATCACTAGCTGGTGCCCGCGACTACGTTCGTGTTGAATGATGAAAAGTGGTAATATGCACGTGTATGCAAAATTTCATGGTGATTGGTTCAGTAGTTTTTGCGTGAAAGTGTAACAAAAAAAAAAACAAACAAACTCACATTCACATTCATAATATATTAGTAAGGATTAGAATTTACACAGGAAGATGAAATGTTATAATACAAGTGTGATTCGTTTTAGGAGCCTGTGCTATTCAGTGGTACAATAAAAGAGAACATTTTGTATGGCGCACCCGATGACTATGATGAGCTCAAGGACGAAGATCAAAATGTGAGTCATATTCAAAATTTCAAATCGTCACATAGATCTGACGATTTAATGATGGCTAATATGCATTTTTTTATCATTTTCTTCAATTGACTATTTTGTTGTAATTCTTACTGGGCGACAACAATAGCCTTGCGATATATTTCTGTAAATATAAATCTTCTTCTGTTCTTCTATAATACAAAAATATAGCAAGTGCCTCATGATCACGGTCATTCATTCAAGGAGTTTAAAATCTTTGTTGTGTAATTATAAATGATACTGGATTTGGTTCATCTTCAGTCGCTTTATGTACAGTCGGGGTAAAAAAAGATATAAACATGTTTACGTTAAACTTCAGTGTTAGTGGAATGTGAACCTTATGTCGCAACCATAAGGAACAGTTTGCTTTAAAATTTACAAAAGGTTCTTCCTACAGAAGGAAATTTCCATAAGCCCTTCCCAACGTTAAAAAAAGGCCTTACAACAAGCAAACAATAACTTACGCCCCTAGCTTTCGAGAATGTTCTGTACCATGGTCGTAACAGGGGTTCCGGTCCATTACAACCAAATCTCAAATTGCCTGAAAAATTGAAAATATTCGATATTTTATGTTGCATGCATGTTTATGGTTTATCAGAGCCAACTTTGTTATTTGCAGTTGACCCCTTTTTTTCTTATTTTTTGCGCGGGAATATTTGCGAACCAGATCCTCACCGACCATGTAACTCCATTCGCTGACATTTCCATATCAATTAGGCACCATTTTTTTTTTTTAAAAGATGCAACCACCTACCATTGAGTGGACCGTCAGCCTGTCTGTCGACCTAAACATATAAATTAAAGAAATGTGCGGCTTACATTAACAGTAATTAAAAATTAAATCAATTTGGCATTCAGGTGAATTGGGAATCAGTCTATTTGGGAAGTCGATTTAAAATTCAGTCTACTTGGAATTCAGGGGCCTTAGTCAAGAGCACACCAATTCCAACGCTCTCTTACGAAATTAGAGAACGATAGAAAATAAAGCCCGATGATTGGTCAAAATTTTATGTGGGCGTTACAACAACCAATTACAGGGCTTTATTTTCTGTCGTTTCGTCAATCTACAACGCTCCCGTTTGCACTAGGTGCTCTTGGCTAAGGGCCCAGGTGTATTCACATTTCAGGCAATTTGGGATTTGGTTGTAATGGACCGGAAGCGTAACGTACCTTTACTTGTGTGCACGTCAGGAGGCTGCGTGGGTGAGGGCGGCGCGCACGGCCCACCTTCATTCGCTGGTGGCAGGGGATCGCGCGGGGTGGGATAGGCAGGTGGGAGAGCGAGGATCGCAGCTCAGCGGCGGACAGAAGCAGCGTGTTGCCATCGCACGAGCCATAGTCAAGGTGCGTAATATAGTAAACGCATTCTAGTTAGATCGGTCGACAAAGGTGGAAGGGGCGTGTGCATTTGCAATATTTTTAATTCATATATAGGTCTGTTTGCGCATCTCGTGTCTCTTTTGGCCACTGTTTTATCGTATTTTTAATACGTCATAGTGAAAAATGGAAGGAATATCAACACTAGCGGATGATTACTTTTTTAAATTAAACGATTTTATTGAATATATTAATAATTAGCTGGTGACCGCGACTTCGCCCGCGTTGAAAGGAAAAATATTATGTGAGTGGTGACGACGAAATATCTTTTTTTTTATATTTTTATCTTTTTTATTTATTTATTTATTTATTTATTTATTATTTATTATATTTATTATATCTTATATAGCCTATATGTCTTATTCTGATGTATAAGCTATATTATTGTAAAGTTACATTAAAATCCATTCAGTAGTTTTTGCGTGAAGAGTAACGAAACATCCATAAAAACTTTCGCATATATAAATAGTACGGATATTGACTTTTTTATTTTTCTGAATATACTCACAAATAAGTGAAAATCAAGATAAATCATATATATGTTATTATATTTTAAGTTAATAAGGTGCAAAAAATAAGAAATAAAAATATGAATATATGACGCGGCCAATACTTGTGTTGTGCCATATTTTCTTGGATAATTTGTTATCTATTTCAAGGTGATTGGGTTATCATTTTTAAATATGTATTGAGTTATAGGTTATAGTAATATTTATGTGTTCTCTCGCACAGTGACAGATGTATCACACTCGAAAAATATTTGAATGTATTTTACTGCACTGTACACACCCAAATTAATTGGCTTTTATTTTTGAAATATATTATGTCAACCTCCCCATAATTGTTTTGCAAATTTTTTTAGCGACATCGGAGCCTATTCTATACCAACAAACGAAAAAATCTTTCCTCTTTATAATATTAGTATAGATAACATTATTTTTTGCCTCGTTCAAAAAACCTCGTCTTGTTTGTTATAGAATCCAAAGATATTGATTCTGGACGAGGCCACGTCAGCGTTGGACGCTTATTCGGAATTTTTAGTGGACAAAGCGTTGAAAGAAATTAGCAAGGAGCGAACTGTGCTCACCATAGCTCACAGATTGAGTACTATACAGTCTGCGGACGAAGTGGCCGTACTAGACAGTGGTACCATAGTCGAAATGGGATCGTACAGCGAACTGATCAACAAGGAGAATGGATTTTTCAAGGATCTAATCACGCACCAGAAGTTGACAACGCCGAGGCAAAAGAGAGAGATGAACAAAACTTAGGTTTCGTTCATGTTCGGAGGTAAGCGCAATAAATGTTATGGGATGACAAACCAATAAGTATTTTCAACGGCCAACAAGTATTTTCAAAACACAGGCCATTGTTTTTTTTTTTTTTTTTTTTTTTTTTTCAAATCACACCTTGGGGAATTTGGTAATTTATTTGTTTATTTAATTTAATTAAAATAATAAAAGTCATAAAAAAAATTAAAATTATAATATATTACTAATAAAATACATACATCCTGTGAATATTTTAGATTTTGTAAGGGCGTCTTTCACCATCTGTCAAGTGGGCACATTTAAAATCATTTCGGATAATGGAGCTGATATACCTTTGTGTGTACGGTAAAAGACCCAAACATTAAAAAGAAAATAATTTAAAAAAATCGCCTATCGAAGGATGCACTGAAACTAATTTGATCAAATTTAAAATTATTTCTAAAAGTAACTAATCAACACTTAACTTTGTAGTCGGTGAAAGAGGCCCTTAGAAAATTATTATTAATACTCTTTTATATTTTCAAACTTTAATATTTGTCTAATCATGAAATCAACTACAAGATATTTCCCCAGTAATATCTATTAAATTTCTTCTTACCTAATAGTACAAATTTGAACAGTTAAAATATATAAAAAAAAAAAAAAACTAATGGCCTGATCTTCATACAAAATAGTTAGATCTCCTTTGAATTCTAAATGTTGATACCACAACGTAATTTCTTTTTTATAAATTTTATGGCCCCGAGGTGCTTCCGTGTATAATTTTTATGTGATTGTTATATATATTTTTTCTGGACCAATATAAAATGTTGTTTTAAATGATAGAGTTAGATTTTATTGAAATTTATTTTATTTTCTACACTTGCGACATATTTCTTTTGAATGCAAATGTTTCATTTGTTAAAAAGACGAAGCTACTTCAAGAACGGCTGAAGTTTTTATCGGTAGATAAAAAAAAAACATTCTTAGAAAACATATTGAATTTATTTGCGCGAGGTAAAAGCAAAATATATGATACATACATTTTAATGTATACAATAAATTTAATATGCTTCCTAAGAATTTTTTTTTAAATAATATCTATATTCAAAAAGTTTTGTGATTTATTTATTAAATTTAATTGGGTAGTTACATAAGTATTGTAAGTGAAAAATTAATTATGAAATTGTTAAAAGTAAGACGGGTAAAAAAATATAGTAGAACAAAATAAATGTTGTTTTATAAATAGACTTTTTTTATTTTATTTTTGCATATAAGAGAACCGTTTGAATTGAAACGAATTGAAAAAATCACGTCTGTATACGTGAATTGAAATTGAAATTTCACCCTATCACCCCTTATTCACTCGCCTAAACAAAAAAGCACACATGCTGTTATTTAACGGTGCTTTTCTGTAAGGGGGCATCCCAAATGACTGCGAAACGCAGTGTGCCCAGCCACTACTTCAAAAATATACAAAAATTGCTTTACGTAATTACTTGAATAATTTGCTAAATATGCATTAAGATAGTTTGCTTACGAATACGGAAATATTTGACTACAAATACAAAAAAATAAAATAATTTAAGTTTTAAATAAATGTGCATTCTGCAAAATACTGACCTACATTTATGTTAGTATTTTATTTCGCTTAATAGTCCAGTCGGGTTAGCGTTAATTAAGCTTACATTAAAATAAATCGGCGACGATATTGGTTTTACGAACAAAGTCGTAGAGATATTGAAAATTTAATTTGGAACAACTTTGTTCCTGTACAACTAGGCTCTAAAGTTAATAATAAAATAGATATGTTGAAAAAATATGGTACCTCTTTTTTCATTTATCTCAAAAAATATTGATTGTACGTAAAAATGTGGAACAAATATTTTGTAGAGGATTGCATAAATAACAATATTAGTCCTATCATTTTTGTTGTACGGTCAAAATAACGAAGTTATACTAATGCTTGTATTATGGATACCAGACAGTTGATATACTACATAGATTACATTTAGATACATATTACATAAATACAAAACATCTATGACTCAGGTACAAAGGTAAATATTAACACATTTACATTTGACCGTAGCGGGATTCGAACCCGCGACCGTTTGGTTAACAGCTGGCTATGGTTACTACACTCTAGACTAAATGTGTCGTCTAAGCTTAATTAATGTAAGCTTAGGCCCGTTTTTCGTCTAACCCGACTGTAGTATAAGTTTATATAAACCTACAGAAATATGTAATCTGGAACGTGTCCGGTACACGTCGTATAAAATTTCGATAACGTGGCGGTAATTGTATATTTTTATTGTTAGGAGTTAAGTAGACGCGCGGACCTTGCCCCCTATGACGGTGCGTCGACTCGCGCCAAAACTAGCTGCAGTCGAGACAGCGGCATACATTCGCGCCACAACGTTGCGCGGGAAAACATCGCCAGCCGGAAACAATGTCTCATTTGAAAGTTTTACGCGCGAATTTAACGCGCCAAATATTAAAAGGTCTTGTTCCTTGCACGAAAAACGGCAAGAGACCGAAGGCGAAAGTCCTAAGTGTATTGAATAGGTGTCTGGCTACACAAGCGTCGCCGGATGTTCAAAATAAATATTTAACTTCACCGTGGGGCGAAATCGAAGTTGGTAAAGAAACTTTGACCGATTTCGTGTTTTCAGACATCGAGTTATGGGCGGACGCCCCTTCTGTGGTGAGTTTTTTTTTAAATAGTTAAATACCTGTTTAAGCGCCTCTTTCACCATCTGTCAAGTAGACTAACCGTCATTTAAAGTCACCTGTCACTGGGAATAATTTAGCTAATATGCCTTTGTTTGTACGTTAAAAGTCCCAAATATTAAATAGAAAATAATTTAAAAAAAATTGCATATCGAAGCATGCACTAAACCGAGCGCATAATTTAATAAAACGTAAAATTATTTCTAAAGGTAACTAATGAACACTTGTAGTTGGTGAAAGAGGCCCTAAGTATTGTATTTTTGAATTTCATTTTACTTAATCACATTTAAAATGTTATATCGTCATTGTATTTGTATGTTGCTTAGAACGTTTGTTCTAAGCAACAAACTTTTTCTAAACCACCCAACGGATTATGTGATAACGGTTTTCACTTATGGAAATATTTATAAACGAGGAAGGTTTGTGTAAATAATTTACAAGCAAAACTGGGGGCGGGTTGCTAGTTTAGAAATAAATCGAAACGCAAAAAAATCCCATAAAAAATATCAGTTTTTGAGTTTACAAATGAGCAAAGTCCTGTTTATTACATTCACAAAGTACTACTAGCAATGCGTTCCAGTTGGACTTGTTAATTTAACCAACCTATTGAACTTTTAAACGATGCATCCAGAGTGCATTGCATATATACTTACAAATCAGTTGTACCTCAAATGAATGGAGTCGTCTTTATAATATTATTGTGGGCGTGCTGAGAGCAAAGTTCAGTGTTCTATTTACTAAATGTTGGATATATGTAACTATGTATAATGTAATGATACGGAATTATAAATAGTTCCCATCTGAAGGTTGAGGCTATCTGAACTGAGAAGCTTGGCAGCACAATCGAGTGCGACGCGTTCACTGAAATTTTTTTAATGCGGAACATTCGTCAACTGTTATCTATACGTATGTGAATAATGTAAACAGAACTTTATCAATTAAGAAGTTATCACGAACAGACTGCTACTACAGACGCTATAGATAAACCAAAGTATTTAAACTGTTACAAAATAGTTTTTGTCTGCAATGTTAGAATTGCATTTATTTGTTTACTAGATTATTTTCGCGGCTTGGTATATACGCGCCAACTTTCTTTGGTTGAGTACTTTTGTAGTAACTCGTAGATGTTGTTCTGTTTTGCCAATTTTTATATATTATCTTCATAGAAAAGGGCCCTTGTTGTCAAATTTAAGCTTTTCTTTAGATCGAATTTTGTAGCTTCGTGGCTCAATATGAAACTTTATAAAATACTAGCTGGTGCTCGCGACTTCGTCCGCGTATAGAAAAGTATAAAACGCCATCTTCCGTATTTTGGATAGATGGCGCTATCTCCCGGGCCAAGCCGCTTTTATTTTAGATTTCCCGTAAGAATGAAGCATTTTCCCGCGGTAAAAAGTAGCCTATGTTCATCACGGATAATGTCGGCTTCTAATGGTAAAAGAATTTTTCAAATCGGTCCAATAGTTTCGGAGCCTATTCTATACAAACAAACAAACAAACCATCAAATCTTTCCTCTTTATAATATTAGTATAGAAGTATAGATACTCAAAAATTCTAGACACCGAGTGTCCTTTTTGAGCCGTTATTCATAATTCCTTCTCAGTAACGAGATAATATTTTTAAGGGAGTGGTGTACCGTAGTATCCGCTCTTAAGAGTAAAACTAACCCATGTTCCTTCTCAAAATATAACCTGTGTCTATAATATTTTTTTATCAAAATCAGTTTAGTGATTTTGTTGAACATAACGTAAGACACACAGTTAATTAATTTCAGATTCAAAGTAAAAATAAATTTTCCTATTGGTTATAGTGATTAGGGATTGCCTTTAGTGACATGTCCTAATCCCCATGAAGCCTGAGTTTTCGATTTTAAGTGTAGAATCAAAATAGTGACAACCAACTTAACGATTAGGAAACCTGCGCATTTTAGTGGGACGTTATAGTCTCGTAATACCTACTTTGTATTTTTTTTATAATAAATTCCACTTGATGGTAGGTGGCTACCGTCGCCTATAACACAAGCAACGCCACATGTGCTTAATCATCATGAAGAAGACAAATGAACATAAAACATATGTGATCAAATGCAATGCGCATTGCATAAATTTTGCACTTTGCACTTTTCTGTCTTGGCAGGAAATGCGTAATAAGACCCTGAAAGACTTACGCATCAAAATAAAAAGCTCATAATATGTTTTTATGGCACTCTGAGACTCCAATTGTGATTTACTTAGAACCTCCATTTGTTGTAACGCCAGCAAGTGTTTCTTTTAGTAGATATGCTACAATTATCGCTAACGTTATCACAATGTTATTTGTAGTTCGTCTGTGTTTTGTTTTTTTTTTATTTGTCAATGTCAAGGGTTTACAGTTCCGCGTTCCGTCTCTTCAGTCTTCTTTTTTTTAGATTAACAAATTTTGGCAACGATATTAGTCTTTCAAGGAGGGATACCCAAGTTCAAGGCCCTATAATGTACCCACTATAGATACAGTATAAACAAATATCAAAATTTTAATATTGAAATAACAGCATGTTGATGTCTTTCTTTCAGTGAAAGGGCTGACAGCCTATTTCTCTATCCTTTCTTTTTAATTTTACTTAAGATCGGCGTGATTGCAGCACGTTGCTATGACGTTCAAAATTAAAATAAATCTACTTTTCCCGTTTATAAACAAGTTGCAAAACTACCCTCACGCGTAGGTACTTACGATTTTCAGAATTAAGCATAATATTGATTATAATTTAAATTGCTTTTGTTTACCAATCCAATAACATTTAAAAATAAAGTGTGTTACCGACGAAAACAACACGTTCGGCTGTCCGTTGCCTCAACAATCGTGCCAAAATATTTATCCTACACAAGTTTTATCGGATATTTCTATAACTCAAGATGGACTATGACCCGGTAGTCAATGTGGCTACAAAAGTGATTTTGTAATCACAAAATTAATTTTATAGATTATTTATTATGCATTTTGTAACTTCAAACAGATAAGGAGATGCATTGATATGCTAGAACAGATTGTTAAAGTGTAGGTATTTTGTAAACGAAGAATGCGGATAAATCCGAGGCTTACAGCTAGTATAGGTACAATGTTGTGTTACGTAAATAGAAGGTTAATAGTCTATCAATCAGCATAGCGCTGCACAAAATAGCTTCAATCGCTTCATCAACGATTTTATATTTGACGTGTCGTGCAATTCCAAAAAAGGGATTTTTTACGAAATAGGGTACCTAGGTAGCAACACTTATCTAACTGGATTAATATACCGCTTGCGGAACTTTCGGTCAAGTATTCAAGTGCGGAGTTAGTCTTGCGTCAATGAACGACCAATTTTAGTAGGTACAGTCAGCAACATAAACTAAAATGTAAACGTTATATAATCACCATTGTCTAAATTAAGTGTGCAGAACTTTAGATTGAAACAGACATTTTTATAAACTGTTCTTATTTCACACAATTGTCAGACACAATAGGTAAGCGAGCAGAAAAAGTAATTAAAATATTGGGGCCTTCTAAGAAAGTATGTTCGTAAATCTCAAAAATTCAAAAATTAAATTAATGTTAATTATGTGTTCTGTTTTATAATTGTTGAAATCGATTTAATTTAGATACATTTTAATCTATCCATATAAAATTTAAGATTATAACGTTTCAACTTTTAGACTCGTGTAATAAAAAATAGGAATACCGTGGACAGGTAAGTAGTGACGTCAGCTATAGGCAAGGGCCAATAAATTCGTTCCTTATTAAAATTATGTGCTTGACTGTACATACAGTTTATGTAAGTATGTGAAACTTTTCCCTCTATTTGTTTTTATTAATTCAGCCCCCTTGCCTAGACATGCGGTGCGTCAGGTCGCTCGTACGACTACGGCATGATGAAGATGATGGTGGAGCGATGTGCTGGGGCGCTTGCAGGTCACCTCAAAATGGCTCCAGGAGAGAAGATAGGCCTCATACTGCCGAACATTCCTGAGTTTGTTGTCCTCATTCATGGAGCCATGCGAGCGGGGCTTGTTGTTACTTTTGCAAACCCCCTGTACACCGCAGGTAAGAAACTTTTCGGGTTTAAATATTTGTAATACTAAGCGCCTCTTTCACCAACTACAAGTAAAGTGTTGATTAGTTACTTTTGGAAATCATTTTCTGTTTTATTGAATTATGCACTCGGTTTACTGCATCATTCGATAGACGATTTGTTTTAATTATTTTCTATTTAATGTTTGGGACGTTTACCGTACAAACAAAGATATATCAGCGAAATTATTCCCGGTGACATTAGCCTACTTGACGTTTGTGAAATAGGCGCTATTTATAGTGGTCGAAATTTGATTGTAATTAATTTAATTTTCATATCTTCTAATATATAAAATTCTCGTGTCACAGTGTTAGTTGCTATACTCCTCCGAAACGGCTTAACCTTGTGTGTGTGTGTGTGTCAATCACGCGGTTATTTTAATACTTAAATGTAATGTATTAATTTCTATTTAATGCATATTTTAGTGCTCAATATACGCTTTAGATAATGTACCAAACACACTTTTTAATATTACTTACATGATTATTTCATAATATCTATTAAATAAATTTATTCTGTAGTATGTAGGTATAGATTAACCTCCATTTACCTATACATTAGAATAGTACATGCATTAGAAATACATAAAAGTACCTACACCTATCTGAAAGCCCAACAACCTATCAATCTGCTTGCCACCCTTTATCAGGAAGAATTAAATATATTTTTTTTTATCAAATATTTTATTCTGATAAAAAACAGTTATCATAAAAGCTAAACCGTGTCGTAAATATCTCACAACAAACGAAATAGAGTGGCAGTGCAACATGCACAATGGTGTAACTAAAGTCCAAAATCCAATTATCAATCGGATAATTTTAATCAGATACTGTACATCGAAGAACCTTTTATGAAGTCATTATCTTTATTTATACATATCATAGGTACACATAATAAAATCTTCCTTTGACTGTGCATTTGAAGATGTTAATCTCACTGATTAACATTGATCCTACATAATCGTAGTAAGTTTCCGTGATCGGTTTAAAAACAAAAATAATTACGCGTTTTTCCGAATACCACGCGTACAGTCTCCGGCACAGCTAGTCAATCAATCAATCAATCAATATCAATATACTAATAATAAATCTGTAAGTGTAGGTATAGTATGTATGTATGTTCCTCCATAACTCTTAAACGAATTAACCGATTTTCATGAATCTTGGTAGATAAACATTTAGACGTACAGGACACAAGATGCTACTTTTTTATTTTTCAACGCAGACGAAGTCGCGAGCGCCAGCTAGTTATAAAATAAAGACGTCGTCCGCTCTGTCTGTCCACTAACTTCCTTCCATCCACGAAAATAGCGATAACTATTTACTCTATAGTATTTAGCTCAAATAAAATAAGAACTAAATATACTTAGATAGAGACTGGACGGCAGAGTGAAGTCGTTGGAAACTTATATACCTATTACTAGCTGTTGCACGCGACTTCGTCCACGCAACTTTATAAAATATATCCAATGTTATAATGTAGCTTTCCATAGGTGAAAGAATTTTAAAAATCGATCAATTAGTTTTTAAGTTTATTCATTACAAACAAAAATAAGTATACTGCATATTGTTCAAATTAAATGCACGTTAACCTTTACCTGTGTAGACAATTAACATAACTGATTAATCATTCAATTAACATTTTGACATTGCAAATATCAGGTAATATTTATTTTAATTTCACACAAAACATGTTTTCACACGTAATGTAAAATCAATTTATACTTATTATGTTATATTACTTAACGAATATTGTTTATGCATTTAAAGACACTATATGTACTTATATATCTGTACGTACCGTACATATGTGTCAGGATATCTTTAATTATGGTTAAACAATGATAAAAACTTCATTAGAATTTCTAATTGAAAAACCTTAGACCAATTCACAAGTATAATAATGAGCGTTGTTATACTTACACTGTTTGTTATTTAAACACGTTATACATCTATTATCTAAGATGTATCCTTCAAGATAGACGTAAGGCAAGATACTCGTATAGGTATAATATGTAAATAGATGGCAATTATAGCGTTATTAAATTAGATCAAATTATTATTAAGTTCATAAAGAAATAAGTAAGTATTACCTTTCATTCATCCGCGTAGAAAAGTATAAAACGTCATCTACCGTATTTTGTATAGATGGCGTTATCTCCCGGGCCAAGCCGCTTTTATTTTAGATTACCCGTAGGAATTAAGCATTTTCCCGCGGCAAAAAGTAGCCTATGTTCATCACGGATAATGTCGGCTTCTAATGGTAAAAGAATTTTTCAAATCGGTCCAGTAGTTTCGGAGCCTTTTCTATACAAACAAACAAATAAACAAACAATCAAATCTTTCCTCTTTATAATATTAGTATAGATATAGATTAGTATAGATTAGATGGCCCTAGTTTCGGGCTGCTCCTATCCTAGTTAATGTCATATAGCTTCTGTTCGTTTGTTGTAATGATGATAGTATGATAGGTACAAGGTGATGATAAAGCGACAATATGATGATGATAGAATTAAATATTTTTCGTGATTTTATACGTGAAACAGTAACTTATTCTTTAAATATAATAGGTTTTAAAGAAATGGTTTTAATCATCAAAATATTTATTTATGAATCAATATAATCAATTTATTTTACCAGGGTTCCCGAGGAAACGGAAAAAAAAATCCTGATAGAAGCTCGGGAATGAAAATTATTATTGTTGACTTCATTGTCTCCAATTAATAGCCAAATATAAAACAGTTTAGTTAATTTTTATATTTTTTTATGAACAGATTTTCTTTTGAAATAGTCACATATGTTAAAACGCAGATGGTCTATGGTAGCAACTCGTCTAAAAATCATTTAGTCTAATGTTGTTTTTATCAAGACATCTTAATTGTTTTTTGTTTAAGTTGTAACTCGTCTAATTTGTAGTTTGTCTAAACATACACATTGTCAAAACTGCAAACCGTCTCTTATGCTCTATGTTTACGTATTTAATAGCTATTAAAGAGATTAGTGTTAGATATAGAAAATTTGCAAACAGTCTTCCCCCACCTATGAAATGTTTGTGGTTAAATTTCGACCATCAGTAGGGGAACACTGGTTAACTTAACCCGCTTTAATTATCCAATACTTTTTCTTTCTGATTCTTAGTTCTGTGAATTGTAACGATTAACATTGATTTTTCAGACGAAGTGAGAAGACAGTTCGCAGACTGCAACGTGAAATGCATCGCCACCATTGAAATGTTTATGCCAGTAGCGACCGAAGTGAGCAAGTCTTTGAAAGACTACAAAGGCACCATCTGGGTGGGAGGTGAAGACGACCCGGCCAAAGGTACCTAGACCAAAACTACGATAAAACTACATTTAAAAAAAGCCGATTTTCTTTTTTTCGTTGCATGCGTAGAAGACAAGTGTCTCGGGTTCAAATAAGCTTGGAAATACTTTATTCAACTTTATAGCACTTATGAAAGAGTTGAGACTTTAGAAGCTTTAAAGTCGAGTCTAAAAGAAGGTAATAAGTGGGGTGAAAATTATTTTTTTCTAAATATATACTGAAAACTGAAAACTAAACCTAACTTATAGACCTAGGTCCTTAAATTACATTAAAAAAAAAGACCAGATAAATGTAAATAATATTAGGAAAAGTACTAGTATAGTATGTAAATAATATTACGCTCGTTTCATTAGTAAAACCGCATTAAAATTAAATCGGTTGCGTATTTAAAAAAAAATAACGTACCTACAAAGGGTCAGATGGCGGGAAGCGATTTTATTTTATATTAGCTGCTGCACGCGACTTTGTGCACGTAACTTTATAAAATATAGCCTATGTTACTCGCTGATAATATTAACTTCCCAACAGCCAATTTAATGCAAACAATACAAACAAACAATCAAATCTTTCCTCTTTATAATATTAGTATAGATATAGAATGTAAAGAAGATTGTTTAAGAACTCTGTTTTTAAATATATTTGTACTTATTTTAATTTTCTTATAAAATTTCGTAGTAGGCAAACACGTTTTAGTAAATATTTGTTGTAGACATAATTAAGTCCGTGACGGCAAAAGGAAGGTCTTAATTAGGCAACTGCGTTTCCCCAACCTTGCAGTTCAAATTCAAACTGTTTTGCAACATTCATCAACATTAAATATTTCACTTATTTATTATTATTTATATTATTTCACTTTCGGAATCATTTATTTTATTATAGATATCATAACCAGGTTCACATTAATCCTACAACCGCGTAGGTATATTATATTCATTTACTAGCTGGCGCCCGCGACTTCGTCTGCGTTGAAAAAGAAAAAAGTAGCCTATCTTGTGTCCAGTACGTCTAAATGTTTATCTACCAAGTTTCATGAAATTCGTTTAAGAGTTATGGAGGAACATACATACATACAATACCTACATTTACAGATTTATTATTAGTATTGATGATTTATTTATTCTACATTTTGTATATTTTCGTGTAGGCATCTTCGGTCTTCGTTCTATTTTAATGGCAGACCATAAAGCCGACCTTCCTGACGTCAGCTGCGACAACGTATGCCTTATCCCATACTCCAGCGGCACGACAGGTCTTCCCAAAGGAGTTATGTTGACACATAAGAACCTCGTTAGCAACCTGAAACAGGTCCAGTGCCCCAAGATGATGAAATATGAAGGAGAAAAAGGTTGGAAGTTAGAATATTGTACTAACTACTTATTTGTTGTAATATTGTTTGGTGATTGTGAAACATGAAATATTATCTATAGCTGATTAAAAATTGATGTTAAATTCAAAAGTATGACGTGGCTAAATTTTTACTTCTTCAGTTCAATAAAATCTTCTCTCAATCTAATTTTCTACTAAATATAACGCCACGTGTTATATGTTTATCTTTTTTTAAAGTAAAGGTCGACCTACCAATGTTTGGATTCATAGATAAATGATTGGTCTCGCTACTCTCGACTAGATACGGCCCTACCTGAAAGCAATAGCTCCGTAAATGCGGCAACTTCTTATTGTAGTGTGTGTAAACATCGTCACTATTTATCACTTTTTACACAGTTTCACTACGCAAATTGGCATTTTATCATGCCCAAAATTTAATAAAACATTCGGCACGTACACATCACAGCCAGTTTGCAGTGTGACTAGCTCGGTTACGCCGAATTCGGCGTACTAAAAGTTGCCGCATTTTTCTAGTACGACGGCTGTATCTAGTCGAGCGCAGCGGGACCAATCAAATCTTTATCACCAATATCTTTGTTTGATTTATTAAATATATTTTAATTGTCAATATACAATTTCAGGCAAAGGCGATATCGTTTTAACAGTACCACCATTCTTCCACATATACGGATTTAATGGTATCCTTAACTACAATCTTAAATTGGGATACCACGTGGTCACCATTCCTAAGTAAGTTTAAAGAAAATAATTCATTTAACTAAACTGTTAAATAAAACCCCTTCATTCATATTCGTAACAGAAATAACAGCGACAAGTACTTTGTCTATCAAGGAGAAAAAGAAGGTCAAAATTCACAGAAATTTTTATCTAGGTACATACTCACTGCGGGGCGATACGGGCCATTTTTTTCTGCAAATCCATACTAATATCGTAAATGCGAAAGTTTGTATGTATGAATGATTGTTACTCTTTCACGCAAAACCTACTGAACCGATCACCATGAAATTTTGCATACACGTTGTCTGTGACACCAGAAAGGACATAAGGTATCTCATGGATGCCATTGTCAGAACTGGACCAAATTGAAATGGGACAACACGGGAAGCAGCAGCTTTCAAAAAAAAAAAAAGAATCATTAAAATAATTGTTTCACCCAGTCGAAAGTTATGAGCTAACAAACATTAAAAAAAATACAGTCGAATTGAGAACCTCGAATCGAATCTCCTCCTTTTTTTGGTTTGAGTAGATTTTATTTATTGTTTCATTTGGGGTCATCCATAAAGTACGTCACACGTAAGGGGGGGGGGGGGAGGGGGTCGACAAAGTGTGACAAGGGTGGGGGGGGGGGATTCTAAGTTTTGTGACATCACATTTCAAATTTAATAAATTGAATCGCGAAATTTGAACTGACTGAACTGCTGTTTTAATTTAAAATTTTTAGATGTAAAATTGCAAATTTGTGACGACACACTTAGTCTCACAAATGTGACAAGGAGGGGGGGGGTTATGAAATTCGTGTGACGTACTTTATGGATGGCCCCTTTACAGTTTTTTCAATTTCGTGTACAGCACGTATTTTTATTAAACTTTCTCCTACAGATTTACTCCAGAAGATTACATAAAATGCTTAGTGGAGCACCAACCGAGCACTCTGTTCGTCGTCCCCTCGCTGCTGTCGTTCCTCGCGACGCATCCGTCCGTGAAGAAGGAACACTTGCAGTCGGTGGAGACCATCATGGTCGGCGCAGCGCCAACCACCGATAGCATCTTTGAGAAATTCCTGCTCAAATGTGAGAAGACCAAGGACCAGATTCGGTTGTTACAAGGTGAGCTTACATTCACCTTTCAACTTTGTAGATAACTAGCTGGCGCCCGCGACTTCGTCCGCGTTGATAAAGAAAAGAGTAGCCTATCACGTGTCCCGTACTTCTAAATGTTTATCTACCAAGTTTCATGAAAATCAGTTAATTCGTTTTAAGAGTGATGGAGGAACATACATACATACAAACAGAAAAAAATTCTAAAAATCGTCAATTTAGTTTCAGTATCACGTATAGAGCCTTTATACACGATATTTCTGAAAACAAATTAAATTACTCCATGACCGACCCCTACAGGTTTATTATTAGTATTGATAAAGTTTAAAAAAAAAAAAAAAAAAAATTCAAAATCCCAATTGTGATTGATGCACACTGCACAGGGTACGGAATGACGGAGAGTTCGCCGGTGACGCTGATGACCCCGTACATATATCCGCACAGCAAGGTGGGGTCTGTGGGGCAGCTGGTGCCCAGTACGCAGGCGCGTGTTGTGTCTCTCAGCACGGGGCAGTCACTGCCCATGCACCAGTCGGGCGAACTCCTACTGCGAGGGCCGCAGGTATGCAGCAATAGCCCACGTTTAGCTATACCTGATTTATTATATTAAGGTTTGAAGGCGACACTTGTGGGGGCAATCGGCGCATGTGTACAATTGCGCACAAAATTGCTAAGGAAAATAACATTTTTTTTCTTATTTCGTAATTTTTCACTAACTTAACTAACAGGCAGTGTTGTTATTCCTTCCATAAAATCATCGTGCGATGTCGAAGAAGAATGTTTTTTGAGGCATTTATTCACCACGTCATGGTGAATAAATGCCTCAAAAAACATTCTTCTTCTTACTAATACTATAAAGCAATCTGTACGCAACAGTACCCAAGATACTCGAGACGCGCGAACGAAGTGCGGAAGGGGAAGAGCGACTGAGTCTACCAATAACTTGTGCCGACACGTTATTGGTAGACTCGATTTTGACGATTCTTTTTTTATATGAAAGCTGGTGAAGCTTCCCGTGTGGTCCCATTTCAATTTGGTCCAGTTCTGACAATGGCATCCGTGAGAAAACGGTTTGAAGTCGGTTTTTTTCTTGTTAAAAAGAGTTATTTTGTTTTGAAGGTGATGAAAGGCTATTGGAACAATGAACAAGCGACAAGGGAGACAGTAGACAGCGAAGGCTGGCTGCACACGGGTGACGTCGCCTTCTACGACGAAGATCATTATTTCTACATAGTTGATCGCACCAAAGAACTTATTAAAGTTAAAGGCAATCAGGTATTAAACTTTACTTTTGATTTTCTTTACTATAGGTACCTATTGGTATTTCTTCAAAAATATTTTATTTTTGTATTATTAACTTTATTGTATTATACTATTTTTACTGTTAATACTTCTTTACTGTGATCGATCCTTTCGTAGATCAAAGGCAAAATAGTCATAATTATCTCATAACTGCCAACTTATTTTTTAATTTAACTTTTAGTTTTTCCCGCCAAAAAATGTTTATATCTTTCCTTACATATTATAAAACAAAGATCTCCGCCGCGTCTGTCTGTTCGCGATAAACTCAAAAACTACTGCACCGATTTTCATGGTGTTTTCACCAGTGGATAGAGTGGTTCTCGAGGAAAGTTTTAGTATGTAATTTACAAAATTACGCGGGCGTTGTCGCGAGCAGCAGCTAGTTTAGTTTATAAAAAACTAAAACCCATCGGATCAACGGGAAAAAAGTTCGCGTCGTCCAATCTTTCGGACCACGCGGTAACAGGGAAAAATACGGTCATATTTTTGGATACAAATGTAAAAGTCGGCCCGCTTTTATATTCAATAGTGAAAAATCAAACGCCCTTTTCTATATTATATATATACAACTTCTCAATTTATTCTTCTTCAAATTCAAATATATATTTATAAAACACAAACATCTCAAAATCAAAACATTACAATTTTTTCAGTACGTCTTTCAATCAAAACACATTACTCTCTCATTTTATTTTTTATCTCGAATGTTTGACATCTACATTCTTTAAACTATTTTTATTTTTATAAAAATTGCCAGTATTAAATTCCATTAAATTTTAAAACTATAGCAACGTGAATTTCGTTTCAAGGTATCGCCAACAGAGTTGGAAAGTGTGATAATGGAAATGAAGGAGGTGGCCGATGTGGCTGTGGTGGGAATCCCCGACTCACTCGCTGGCGAGTTGCCCAAAGCCTTCGTCGTTTTGAAGGCGAACCATAAACTAACTGAGAAACAGGTGTACGACCTCGTCGCCAGCAAACTCACCAAATACAAGCACCTGGAAGGAGGCGTTCAGTTCCTGGACGCCATTCCCAGAAACGTAGCCGGGAAAATACTTAGAAATGAATTGAAAGTTTTAGGTGCTAAAAATAAGAAATTTTGAATGTAACTTCTAGTTAGTTTTAATGTTATTAGCTTAGTTAAATTTTTATAGCCCAATTTAATTAGAGTACTTAATGCTGTTATGTTAGATTAATTTTAGCTGTGATTTATATAATAATTTAGTGTTAATTGTTATTAAAATGACTGTTCAAGCCTATTTGTTATAAAGGATGATTTAAAGTTCATTTATACTTGGCTTGAATTAGATTTAAATTATTTAAATGTATTATGACAGTGCTGTATTAATTTAGCAGCAAATTTTTAAATGTTGGACACAAAATTGCAAAAAAAAAAGCTGTAAATAAAACAATAAATAATCTATTGAATCTTTATTGAGAGTAAAAAGTCTAAATTATAAATACAAAATAATTGAATTGGTTACTAAATCTAGTCTTATAAATTGTTGATATTTTATAATAAAGTTATTCTACAGTTCAAACATTGTTTTTATTTTTGTAACCTGAAATACAAATAACACATTTTTGAGCCATATTCATTGTCTAACAAAAAAATCAAAAGCTGGCAGTAGTAAAAAAACTTATCACGAAATACTGGTATGGAGCCGGCCAGAAATTAAAAAATAATAATTATATTTTACTATTAATCAGTATACAGTCATGGCTTAAATTAGTGTTTTAGATCTGATCTTAATATTTGAGGTTCATCATCATTCTCAATGATACAACCCATAAAAAGAATGTAATGTCTATTCAGTCAAGGCTTAAATAGAGAAGGTTGGTCTATGACACAAAAATCTCAGGGCACAGTAGCAAATGTATATCTTAATTTTATTTTATTGAGAAGCAATATAGTCCAGTATCCCTCACCTGGATTTTTTTCTGATTACTAACAGGCTTAAACTCCATGAGTAGCTTCGGTTTAGCGAGACTTCCACCTTTTTCCTCTGCGAAAATTCTCGATAGAGGTAGCTAAAGAAGTTAGCAGCCGTAAAAAACTTCCAAGCGTAGGACTGGGAAAATGTACCACTCAATTTGTAGGTCTATGCGGCTATTTTATTATATAAATGTTTACTAAGCTGCATACAAAAAATCAGCTGGTAATCCCTCCCAAATAATCACTCCAAATATATATATCACAATAAATAGGTCATAAAAATTATTATTAATAATCAGCTGATTTTTTGTCTGCAGCTTAGTAAACATTTGTATAATAAAATGGCCGCATAGTCCTACAAATTGAGTGGTACGTTTTCCCAGTCCTACGTTTGGAAGTTGTTTACGGCTGCTAACCCCTTTAGCTACCTCTATCGAGAATTTTCGCAGAGAAAAAGGTGGACGTCTCGGCAAACCAAAGTTACTCATGGAGTTTCAGCCCGTTAGTAATCAGAAAAAAATTCATGTCAGGGATACTGGACCAATAATATCACAAGCAGCCTTAAGTTATTGTAATCCTTGACTGAAAACTGGCTTATTTTGACTGGATAATTTCATGGCATTCAGGTTTATCACTTTTAAGTGGTAAGTTTATAGTAATTTTTTATTATTTGTAATAAAATGAAAAGACACTATATTTATGTTTTTTTCATTGCATTTTTCCTTTTCTGTAAGCTAAACATAAGGATTAATTCACCACTTAGGCTTAGACTCTGATGTATTTTTTTTTGGAATAATTCCTGCATTTCTAGAAGTCTTGCTGAAGCTAATACTTACTTCTTACGATTTATTCACTAATATTAGTCAGTAATATATGTTATGGAATCAAAAACGTGATATTCAAGGATCTTTGTTGTCTGATGTACTTTCCGAGACTGCTTCCACTTTACTTTCTTCTTTTTCTTCTGGTACATCTTTTACTTCTGACTCAGCCAATTCATCTTTTGTAATTTCTGCTGATATTTGAGGTAATTCTGAATTAACATCAGAAATAGAATAATTATCTGACTGAATAGTAACATGTGAATTGCTCGTTGAACCAGCTTTTGATGGAGAATTCGACATTTCTACAGTCTTTTCTTCTTCTTTAGTAACATTGAGGTCTGTTTTGGATTCAGACTGGGTGGTCTCTTCGTGAATGTCTATATGCACCTCACTATCAGTTTTAGGAGAATTACTGTTACCATCTGTATTATCACTTGACGAAGAGCTTTCTTCACTTGAAATTTCTGAAATAGGTTTCAAGTCTTCCTCTTCTTTTGTAGTCACTTCAGAGCTAATTCCGCCAATATCTTGAATAGGAGATACTTGAGGTACAGTTTCAATTTTGACCCCCTCATCAGATGGGCATGAGTCTTCTTTTTTGTTTGTACTATTCATTTCTTCATTTATTCTTTGATTGGTTGCTTCAACATCATCTATTCTTATTTCTGGTATAACTAACGGTGAATTAGTTGCAATATCTGACTTCAGTTCAATCTCCATTTTTGGTTCAATTGGTGAACTGACATCCACATTGTCTTGTGCAGGCTTATCGGCATTAGCTGTATTACATTCTGCAGATAATTCGTTATTATCAGGTTTGATATTAGGTATTACTTCATCCACATTTATTTCAGGTGGCGTTACAGATTCATATTGTGTGGTGATCTTTTCTTGTAGATCCAATGGATTTTTTTGTTTGGCTTGTAAGCGCGCTTCAATATCATTGATAGATATATGAGTATCTGAAGAACTAGGCTGTGGTTCCGAGGTTTGTGAATTACTTTCTTTCCAAGACATGTCTTCCATTTCAACATCGACATTGTAATCAGAAGTGTTGTCTGACCCGTTCACTATTGGCTCTATTGGATCGCCATTTTCATGCTCAATATTATGTCTTTGCGGACCTGGCTCTCGAGTGCTAACAACTAAAATGTTTTTCTCAATAGCTCTCATGTATTTATCAATGCGGTTGTATTGTTTACGAGGATACGTTAGAAGTTCACAAATTCTTTGAACAGTGAATGGAGCCGAGGTAAACGAATCGAGACGTTCAAGTAAACTGTTCTTCATAGTGTCATAGTTAAATGGATCTACATTGGGATAGGTAGGAATATCGATACCTGGCGAGGTTTCGTGAAAGTCGGTGATTACATTCAAGAACTTTTCCTTGAATAAACACTTTACAAGGGACCATTGGTAGACAGGATCGCCGGTGCGCGCTACAAAAGCCAAATAGTCATTGAGTTCCTGTGGAATTGTTTTCGGTTTGCGTTTCGAGAAATCTTCTAAGAAGTGAAAAATTTCTTCGGCGTTCTCCATAATTAATTTTATTTCTGTTATGAAAATAAGAAGTCTCAGGACTATCACAATAATTCGATTTTATCTAGATATTTCAATATTTTGTGGGATTTAGTCAACACATCACTCACAGACTTACAGATTCACCAGAAGAGCAAGAGAATACAATTCTAGCATCACGACGACAGGAGAAATAATGTTCAGTGTTCTGTGCACGCACCAATGTATAGCGGCTGGTAATCTTCAAGGAAATATCACTAGACATAGGAATTTTATAACCTGTGGTTATAGCAAAATAGAACATGACATTTGACCTCCTCTCTCACCCGTCCCGTATTAAGTTACTCTATGAGAGAAGCCATTTTGTTTTGTAACATAATGGAGAATGTTAATAGGTATGCAAAATCGTCTAAAACTTTGTCTCACTAGAGCTTATATGTATATAAGGACCTCTAGCAGGCGCTTGACGTCGTATTCCAACGGTCGCGTCGGTTCGCTCATGGTTCGCTCCAATATGAGAGCGCGCGAACTGACAGAAACCTTTGGATTATGACGTCACTGAACCGATCGCAGGCCCGTGACATCCGCGTCGCGATCTCATTTTTAAAACGCCATATCTCAGAAATTAAACGATGTATCAAAATATTTTTTTCTCAGGTATTTATTATTTTCAATAGAGAATACGAAGAGTTAAAAATTAAAACTAGTGAACATTCTCCATTGTTGTTTATTGTTGCGTAGGTTAATTTCCGCATTTTTATACTCATTATAAAATCTTTGGATACATACATACTAAGTATGTATTACAAGTGCTGTGTACCAGGATAATATACAATGTGCAAAAAAGACTCGAAAATGGCTCAAATCTATTTATGATGATTCTTTACAGAATAGAAAAAGCGAATTCGCCCATCTGCCACGTACATTTTGAGGCTCGTTTTGTGACTCCAAAGAAACCTATAAAAGTCCATCGCTGTTTCAAGAATCGGAGCGAGTGGTACATAGTGTTTGTGTTCTTTTTCTATATGCCTATAAATTTATCATTAATACATATGTTTTATGGTGTATTTCAGTTCTAGTTTGTATTTAAGTCGTATATTAAGTCCATGTTATGTTTGTGTATATCCTAAAAATAAATATGTACCTATTATTTTCTGTGTTTTAATTGTGTGATGATGATATCCACAGTTAAAAATAAATTAAGCCCGTAAAAAATAGAGGGGTGAGAGGGGCGGGGGAAGTCAAATGTCATGTTTTATCTTGCTATGACCAATCAGGTGAAGGTAAAGTACTCTTGCCCATGTCTAGTGCATTTGTACCATAGACACTAATATACTAACGTAATAGACTCACAGACTCCCCGTTTCCCGCGTGACGAAAACTGAAATGTCTACGAGTGCGTGATTATAAAAGTGTGTGAGTGAGTTTTAGAGATGTCCCTTCGTCGTTATCGACAAGTAACAAAGAGTTAATGGGCGAGTTATAATTTTTTATTTATGTTATTATTATTTCACTAGGCAACTCGCTCACAATAGTTAATTCTATACAGTTGAACATAAAAACTGAATAAAATGTTAAAGTGGAAACTAGATATTGCTTTGAAATAAAACTAGTTGTTACATTAAAAATTAATTAATGTTATAAATTGCTATATTAAAAATCAATAACATTTACATTAACAAAAATGAAATATTACATTAGAAAAATATTACTAAAATATTAATAAATGGGATTTCAAAATCGAAATATTGATACTATCTAAAGCCACATTATCACTATAGGTGCACAAATGTTTTGGTTTGCGTTATTAGACGCGATTTATTTATTACGTAAAATGTTTTTTTATAATATAAGACCCCCCCCTTCCACCTATGTAAGAAAAAAGAAAGGAAAAGGCAGACACTCTCCCCCCTATTTAATATTTATTACGTAAAAGTCCAAAGGAAAAAATGAATACACGTGTAGTTTCTTTTATTTTAATTTTTTTAAAAAACAATTTTAGGTACGTTTATTTTACAAAGGTACTAGAGATTTTTATTTTTTGGTAATAATCAAATTATCATTGAATAAGAAGTTAAATGTACTTGTCAAAGTTAAAAGAAAATAAACTAAAACACTATTAGTTAGTTTCTCTATAAAACAGCTAAGCCTAGCATTAATCAATGACATTATAGTAAATCATCTGAGCTACGTTTATACATTAATTTTAGGTGATATAATTTAAGTGCGAATAATTTTTATTATCTATTAATTTAATCGATATCGATGATTCAAATACTCAATCACTACGTAAATTATGGCAATTTTCACAGACACAATATCTTTCTTTTTTATTTATGAAAGTGAGAAATATATATAAAACACAAAACTACGTGATATTTTACATTTATTACACAATTTGCCATATTCCTTAAACATAATTTTCATTGAAAATAAGGCGTTTAAAATTGATAGTATGTGGGTCATATTTGCCTGTGAAATGTCTCATTATTTGGATTATTCACTTCATTCACTTCACAACCAGGCACTGAACAACACCCCATGTTGATTTTAACAATAATTTTATGAAATTAAAAAGTATTTCTTTAGAAATTACACAAAAACTGAAGGACGCTATCCGCAGCGTTCTTATATGTTACACTAGTTCTCTCAAAACCAGTCATATTTTCTCATTGTTTCCTGTCTCTTTCGCACTCGTATTCGTGTCATAAGAGACTGCCTTCTCTCTTGCACGCTCTGTTGGTCTATTACGTAGTATATTAGTGTCTATGATTTGTACTGCAGATGTCTGTCTGATACGTTAGTATCTCTATCTACTATATAGTTTGTGATCACAAACTATATAGTAGATACTAACGTATCAGACGGACATCTGCAGTACAAATGCTCTGGACATGGGAAAGCTCACCTGATTGGTCATAGCAAGATAGAACATGACATTTGAGTTCCCCCGCCCCTCTCACCCCTTTATTTTTTTACGGGCTTTAGGGATTATTGAATTTATTTTTAAATGGATATCATCACACAATTAAAACACAGTTAAATAATAGGTACATATTTATTTTTGAGGATATACACAAACATAACTTGGACTTAATATACGACTTAAATACAAACTAGAATTGAAATACACCATAAAACATATTATATTGTATTAATGATAAACATTTATAGGCATGTAGAAAAAGAACACAAACACTAAGTACCACTCTTCTTCGATTCTTGAAACAGCGATAGATATGCTGTTAAGATTTCTTTGAAGTCACAAAACGAGTTGTGGCAGATGGGAGAATTCACTTTTTCTATTCCGTAAAGAATCATCATTTTTCGAGTCTTTTTTTGCACATTGTATATTATCCCGGTACACAGCACTTGTAATACATACTTAGTATGTATGTATCCAAAGATTTTGTTTATAAATGATTATAAAAATGCGGAAATTAATCTACGCAACAATAAACAACAATCATGTTGCAAAACAAAATGGCTTCTCTCTCTTATTAGAAGGGTGAGAGGCAAGGTCAAATGTCATGTTCTATTTTGCTATTACCACAGGCCAATAAATGCATATGTCTAGTGATTTTTCTTTGAAGATTACCAGCCGTGTTTGTGATTACCAGCCGTGATCTACTGCATGTGACCAAAGAATATTTATAATACTTACCATAGACACTAAACTTCTACTCTACCCACATTCTACCTACTCGATTTTATCTACTCTATAATGTAGAGTCTACTTTCCTTGGTCTACAACAACATAACATAGAAAATAAAATTAAATAATAATAATAGCGACTGCGAAGTGCGAGCCGAGCTGAGTTAAAAAGAACAATAAAAATTTATTTTTATTTTAAGATTTGTTTGAGTTTTCGCTCAATACGATAGTTTATTAATGTGCTATATTGTGTGCTGATTAAACAAAATGACAAATTTATTAAGAAGAAATATATTGTCCATATACAATAATTCGGTTAAATTGAACTTTCGGTTTTTCGCGGACACCGCTGTAAAGGACAAAATTGATAAAATAGTTAAAAATAACAAAGTTGTCGTGTTTATGAAGGGTGTCCCTGATGCACCTCGGTGTGGTTTTAGCAATGCTGTAGTGCAAATCATGAGAATGCATGCCGTACCTTATGACAGTCACGACGTTCTTTCAGATGAAAATCTCAGACAAGGTAAATAATTGCACTTTTTATTTATTATCATTAAAGTATAGCGTATTTTATCAAAAATATTTTTCCTTTATTAGTTATAGCTTTAAACAATACCTTTCCGCTGGTTTCTGAATTTGGTTCGTGAGGGAATCAAACCATTGATGGATATTATAATTATTAACGTCCATTAGTCTTACTGTCCAATATTAGTCCCTTGCTATGTACCATAAATATTATAATAATTTGATTTATTTTAGGCTCTAGTAATAAATGTCCTATGTTATTGATAAATTTCTGTTTTGATTCATAACCTAGTTATTTGCTGGGTTATTATTGTTTCTCTATTTTTTTAAAACGTTAATGTCGACAGTCACTTAATGGTAGGTGCGGGGTGCTGCCAACCATGTCACAGACATAAACTAGTAATCCCTACTTAAATTGTATTTCTGTTTTTATTTTAGCCATAAAGGACTACTCCAATTGGCCAACAATTCCTCAGGTGTTTATAAAAGGCGAATTCATTGGTGGTTGCGATATTATGCTCCAGATGCATCAGTCTGGGGAGTTGGTGGAAGAACTAAAGAAAGTTGGCATAAAAAGTGCTTTGTTAACGGCCGAGGAGAACAAGGAAGGAGCTAAATAGTTTTAGTACATTACCATGTACTAAAACTTAACGTTGGTAAACGATAATTATAAAGTTATTTATATAGTTATAGTTTCTCATTAAAGAAACTAGATATAGTTAGTTTGTTTATAATTCTTTTAAAAAAAGGTTAGGCTGTTGTTTTGTATAAAATGAATATTGTGTTAATTTCTTAACTCCTTAAATCTTAGAATTATATTTATCATGAGAATTTCTCATACAAAATTGGGTCTATTTGTAACAATATAATTTATTGAATACACAATTTTCTTGTTTCATTTCATTTTTCAAAACTTACCTCATCTGGTCATTCTAAAAAACAAACTTCATTGTTAAAGAAGATATTTGGCAATCATTTGAAATTTATAGGTGCCAAGTGCGTTGCTTAGTAGAAGGATTAAGAGTAAGGGCTATAGAGTAATCGGCTCTGGCATCCCTTATTCACTCACTGAAACAACGGCACATATGCTGTTATTTCACAGTGGTCTTTTGTAAGGGGTGGTTACTGCCCAATTGAGTGTGAAATGCAGTGTGCCCTGCCACTACTTTCCAAATCTAGACCAGACAACTTTGAAAAGTTCATTTTCAAAATTCAGCAACATGGCAACAACTTGGCCCACCGGGAAATGAACCTGGGGCCATTGAGACGTCAAATATTCTTACCACTCACCCAACGGGCTCGTCAAATTTTTTACAAAAGTGATTCATGCCTAGTAAATAAAAAGAAAAAAAAACTAAATATTTTAAGAGCTCTTTATTATTAGCTGTACATTCGAGTTAGTATACTTTTTGGGCACATAATTCATTCTTAATCTACGTACCACTGTATCCTCACAATATTGATTTTTAATTTTATGTTGATAATCATTAAAAAAAGAAAAATATATGGCAGATCATTTATTTCGTGTACCCAATACAAAATACCCTCACAAACGACAAATTATATATTATATAAAAAAAAGACAATTAAATAGATGCAGGCAAGCTATGGCAATCTATGACAATAAATAATTTGTGTGACACTTCCCTGCAACATTTAAAAATTTGGAAAAAACTTGTTTCTACCATGAATTACTATAAATATACTAATGGCAGTAGGTGATTAAAAAAAAAATCAAATTTGTATAAATAGTGTTTGCTTAAAAATAAAAAAATAATAACAAAAAAACATTCTCACAATTAAAATGAGTCTTATTTTGGTGTCACACATTAGTCAATCCTAACATTAGCACCATTATTATATCTTACAAACAAATGTTTTGTGACTTCTTGGAGAATTTTCATATAAAAGTTAAAAATACCTAACACTAATTGTATAATAATTACGACTGTTGTTTGTGTAAACATTATACATGATTTCTCTGATTTGAGCCAAAGATTAATATTATGAATGTGGGAGAAACGGCTTGAAAAGTTAATTGGCATTTTTGGTTTGAACATTGCACATTATTTAATGTTTATAGAGAACTGTTAAATACTAGTTTTGGCACATAAATTTTTCACACCACACTGTGGTTATTTTAGGGCGATATTTTAGTTTTTTTTTAATGTAGTGTAAAGAATTTTTGTGTGTGTAAACACTTCTTCACTCCGCGGTGTTGAAAGTCGCGGCATCTCGACGTTAGGCGTTACGTCGGTCTTCAGATCGATACGATGATTGTAGAGCAGCATCACTGCGTCTGAGAATTTTGATCTTAATTATATAAATATAAATATAAAACACAAGAAATGTTACGCGGTAAAAAACTACTTAAGCGGTTATCACACTATTCAATTTAAAGGAATCCAATTTAGAAACATAAGTAGTGAACTAGTTGATCACACTACACTAAATTGATATCTAATTCAAAGACATAGAGTTGAAATCTAATATAATCTAAAATCTAAATTGGATCCAATCTGTTCTATCTTCCGATTTCCTAAATTGGTTTCATTCAAATTGAATAGTGTGATCAATGGCCAAAAAGTTCATAGTTAATTACAAGCGTGAGTTGCCAAAAATAAAGGCTTAGTAATAAGAACATTCCACCAGACAAGTTATTTCCCAGAGGACAAAAAATGAGGATATCTGCTAAGTTGGGTGACGGGTGACGGTAAGCTTAAAATAATAAGTTAATCAACGAACATGGGTAAGGTCTAGATTAAATAATAGCTAGTAAAAGCGGCAGAAAAAATTGCTTTAATTAGATTCATGCTTGTTGTCAAGTAATCAGCAATTGATGTGTAATAGAATGTGTTCGTTTTGCCAAAATTATATTTGGACAGCAGCCAGTAAATACCGATATCAGATATACTTAGATCAGTCCACTATCAATGTTACATGATAAAAAAGTAAAAATATTTCTCCAATAGAGTATGCTATTCTTTTAATTTTCAATTTACTAAATAAACAGGATAACTATTATTAAATGTACATTCAGTAATACATAGTCGTTATGCTAAATATAGACCACACGCGACTCAATGTGTCTACGTCGGACACATCGGAGAGGCTAAATTAAGCGTATCTATTTTTGTGGACTTGTCAACTTTTTCATTGTGAAAGCTTGACCTACATTATTTTCTTTAAAATAGTCGCGCATTTATAATGCTCCGACGATCGACAGAGAACAAAATATGATCCCTAAAAAACCGGCTGGTTAAATTTTTTGACAGACAGCCACTATTTATCAAATACCTAAAGGTCGGTTTCCCCGTGAGCGCCATCTGGCGTTGAGCCACTATTAGTGAAATACCTAAAGGTCGGTTTCGCCGTGAGCGCCATCTGGCGTTGAGCCACTATTAGTGAAATACCTAAAGGTCGGTTTCAACGTGAGCGTCATCTGACGTTGAGCCACTATTAGTGAGATACCTAAAGGTCGGTTTCGCCGTGAGCGCCATCTGACGTTGAGCCACTATTAGTGAAATAATTAAAGGTCGGTTTCCCCATGAGCGCCATCTGACGTTGAGCCACTATTAGTAAAATACCTAAAGGTCGGTTTCCCCGTAGAGTGCGGTGGAGAAAGACATGTAGTCGAGGGCGCCGGGAGGAGCTCCCGAGCCGCGGTAGGGTGGCATACGCGACACGCAGTACTCGGCTTGATCGGGCGGCAGCTCGCGTCGCAGCTCTTCCGCCGTTATGTACGGCTGCAAACACAAAGCAAGAATGCCATTAAATGCCCATTAGAGGCCATAGAGGCTGATTGTGAAATATTTAGTAACCTTGTCTCCAGCCAAGATCCTGAAGCTGTCGATGACTTGCTCTGCGGTGTCAGTGTCGGTCGACTCCCGAGTCATGAAGTCCAAGAACGCATCGAACGACACGTAACCTGAAAAATAATGTCAGCTTTACTTAACATTTAGTAAAAAAATACCTAACTTATAGATTCATTTATATTTATATTATTAGAAAAAGGATTGTACTTAAGTAGAAAAACAAAGAAACATAAATAAATGAAAGAGAAACGAAATACAAACTACAGATAAATTGGAATGAGTACAGGGACTTCTATAGCAACGAATCCATTGGTAAATAAAGACAGACTGTACAGAGTGGTTTAATACACCACTTATTAGGTTAAAAATGAATTGTGTAATTGCTAAATTAGAGGCAATAATAATGACCTGTGTTGTTGGGGTCGACTACGGCGACGATGCGCTGGAAGTCCAACTCCCCTTGGCGGTCCTTGCCGATGCTGTAGCCCAGCGACACCAGGCACGACTTCAGCTCCTCAGGAGCCAGCCGACCTGCAACCAGTAGACCAACATTTTCAAACAAAAATGCTATTTCTTAGCAATATTTTATTAAAACTGAAGAATAGGGATAATTTACAAAATCTCTGAATACCATCTACCCTGTGATAATTTGACGTCTGACACCTAAATCTTTGATTATACGATCAACTATCTGGTGGCCGAAACTTCGTATGCGCTGCTGTAGCTCGTTTTTAGAAAATTCCACAGGAACTTAACATTTACAAGGATTAGGGATAAGGGATAAGGAAGGGAAGGGGTAATGGGCTCTGGCATCCCTTACTCATTCACCGAAACACAACAGCACATATGCTGTTATTTCACGCTGGTATTCTGTAAGGGGGTGGTTACTGCCGCCAGACGGGCTGCGTTATAGATATAGTGTTGACCTGTGCGGTTTTTGTCGAAGTGGTTGAAGGAGGCGCGGAATTCGGTGAGCTGTTCCTGGGTGATGCCCTTGGAGTCGCGCGTGAGGATCTGGTTCTCCACCTCGTTGATGGTGCGGTTGATGGAAGTCAGCAGCTGTTCCCAGCCCACGCGCAGCGTCTCCATTGTGTACTGAGAATATCTGCACACAACGTTATATTTGAGATTTATTTAGTGATTTCATTAGATGACTAGCGATTCGCTCTCAGCTTCACTAATTCCGCTGAAGAACAAGAGAATAGAAAAAGAAAACTGTCAGTCGTAGTGACTGCACGTCAGAAGTGAAAACTTTAAAGTTTCACAAACTTTTTACCTCAAAAGATCGTAAGATTAATATCATTTTTTTATACAAAACTTACAGAATCAACTATTGAATTTATAACTGCAATCTTATTGTAATGCTCTTGCATACTTATTTAGGATTAAACAAAGAAAAAAAAAATCGCAAAATTTTAAATCACAATACCCAAGAATGTCGTCTAGCGGTCCAGGGTATCAATTTTCCTGTTTTCAAATATATCTCTATTAAAAGCTGTGACGGGAAGAGTTAGAAGTGGTTTGCTAGTTGTGAAAAATCATACCTGTTCTCGAAGATCATGCCCTCCTGCACGGCCTGGTGGATGCGTTCCAACTCTTCGATGTGGGGCTTGTATGCGTACACGCCGGCTTCGTACTCCTTCAGCCGGTGCAACTGGTCTTCCAGAGAGCCCTGCAATCATTTATAACTTATAACGCTACTTTTATGAACAGTTAGAGTTTAGATATGAAAATTTCAAAACGGGCCTAAATACTCATGGAATTATCAGCGTTTAAAAAAAACCACCCTTAGAAGATGTTAGCAGATACTTTTGAATCCCTTCAAATCCAATTTATCCAATACAATAAAGTCGGTTGTAAAAAGAATAATTCTTTATATTTTTAATTTAACGTAAGAAAAAAAAAAAACATGGTCCTTCGAGCCGGATCAGTGCGGTAAAGTAAGACAAAGTCTGTACCTGCAATCCCATTCCTATGGCGGTGACTGCGTCCATCTGCCTTTCGATCCAAGGTCCTACGGCGTTCGCCTTCTCCGCGAATTGGCGCCTGAGCGTCTCGTTGTTCTGCTGCTTGCGCAACTCCGCGGCCAAAGTGCCGTCGCGCTGCGGGACTAACTGCCTCACATCCGACCACTTGCGGTTCAGCTCCTACACGACAAGAGGCGGCTCTTATAAATAATGATCAACTTATATTGGACTAGATTGCCCCCCCCTTGCAGCGTCGAAGTGTTGACTATCCATTGTTCACAGCGCTTCGAACCACTTATTATTAAATAACAACAGATATTAGCTTTCTTTGTTTGTGCTTCAGTTGTGAGTGTTCTGGTTATTTGTTAAAATTAAAGTGTTGCTTGTACCCTTAGACGACATCATCAATTAGAAGGTCAGCTTTCCTGGGGCTTTATAACAAAATCTGACAGTAAGATTAAATTCGGGTAATTATAAAACAGAGACTTACGTGTGCGGTGAGTGTGGTGTAAGGGTTCTCCAACCCGCCAGGGATCTGGTGCTGCTTCACAATAGACTCGACCTGGTGTACCAAGTTCACAATCGCCTGAAAAAAAAAACCACATTTATTTTAGGTAAACTTAGTTGTAGATTTAACGTTAGATCTTTTAATATGTTTGCTATTGGAATTTCAATTTCAACAATTTTAAATTATTGTAGCCCGGGGTCCCCATACAAATGATACGGCTATAGATAGATCAATAGCTTCTTAATGGAATTTGTATGAAGAAGACATTAGAAGTACCTGATACTCCTTGTCAGCCTCTCCGAGTGTGGCCTTGAAGCGAGCGTGTGCGTCCATGAGACCAGAGATCTCTTCAATGGTGTGCACGATGAACATGTCGACCAGATCTTCGCGGGTTCCGTCCAGCCTGTAAAAAGGAATTTTACAACATAAGATAAAGTGGTTTATTGGCTCCATAAAAAAGCTCCATAATTTATTTATTTATTTTGAACATAAACCCAACAGCAAAACAAAATAACATACAATGGACACATTATTAATACTTACATTGCCAGTGTAGGACTTAAAATACTTAAAAATTATGTATAATTCTAAACAATGGGGGAGGGATCTGGGGTAGGGCATGATCAATTTATCTTATGAAAGAGCCATACTGACCAGTTGTTGAATGGCGCGGCTCTCTTGGCGAACTCGAGATGCAAGAGGTCGATCTGCTCGAGCACGCGCTCGGCGTCGTCCAGCGCCAGTCGCCGGCGCTGAGTGAGCGCTCCCAAGCGATCCCACTGCGAGCAGATGCGCTGGCAGCGCGCGTTCACGCTGCCCACCTCGTGGTACTCTAGCGTGCTAAGGACAAATTCACTCTCATTCGATCATCGGTAAGGAGCACACACAGCAATTCGCACCTTCGGCAAGACAAGGGCATAACTGCACTATTTGTAATTATTTTATTTTTGTATTCAATATCGTATTTTTCTGCATATATTGCTTTTAAACAATTCTTCATCAAATAAGCCCCATAGTATTGTAAATATTTTTTAATTTATTAATGTTTTTAAGACATTTCTGCATAATTATATTTTAAGTTATAAGCCCTTGTCTTACCGAAGATGTGAATTAGTCAACTAGAAAACTAGCAAGTAGTGAAGAAGAGATTTAAATTACTTATTAAAATTATGAGTTTATAAGAAAATCCATATGAGAACTAAAGTCACCGCGACATAGCTCGTTCAGATAGAAATAAGGAAATTTGATAAAGAAAACATTTTATAATTACAAATTTCTGTCCCTCTCACAAGGCTTTGCCTGTCTATTGGGCGAAGTACTTAAACAATTTTTATATTAGTGTGTAGACCAAAAAGCTTGCAGCACCTGTGTAGTTGATTATGTTAGACTCAACCGGTATCCACCTACCATCAAGTGTACCGTCAGCCTGTTCGATGATCTTCATAAAAAACATAAGACATTACAAAGTTTCTAAGCAAGGTAAAAGAATAATAGTCCCAAATAGTTACTTGAGCTCTTGCGCGATGGCGGCGATTTGCTCGACGCGGTCTTGGTGAGCGGCGAGGTCCGACTCGAAGGCTTCGTGCTTCTTCTTCAGAGCCTTGATGTCGTTCAATTTGCATTGACGGAAGTCCTGCGACTGTAACATCTCTTCCTTTCCTGAAAATTATATTTTTTCGACTTAAGAAATATATTTATTTATTTTATATTTACCTTTCGAAAAACTATTTTCAGATCTGCAGGCAAGACTGGGATTCAAATCAATTAAAAAATAGTAATCACCTCGGGTCCAGTCTTCGTGGATGTCGGCTTTGTGCTTGAACTTCTGAGCGAGATACTCCAAACGCTCCAAGCGCATCATCTCGCTCAACAGCCATTCCTCGAAGGCTTTCTCCGCGATTTCCAGGCCCTTCCATGCTTGAGCGATGTCCTGCACGAAATATTTCAACTTATATTTAGAACTTTATAGGCTCGTTGTTTCGGAAATGGCTTTTGAGGTAGTAAATTCAAAATGCTAGTTGTCTATAGCTTACCATCTATAAAGATTTTTCCAAAATATTACAATTCTTGAAGTATATTCTGTCTTAAGTTTTTGGAGACGAGTAAGTTCAGACGACAAATTCTTTGAAACACCTAATACTGCCTTCACTTGCACGTACAGGTTGCTCTTAGTAAATGAAATCGATACTTACGGACACCATCTTGCCTTCGGTGGGCATGTAAGCGGGGCGGTTGCTGAGACGCAACTTGGTCTGCAAGGTGTTAAAATTGGTCTCCAGTTTGGCCTTTTGTTCTACGCGTGGTGGCTTGTGTTTACGCCTGAAATATAATGTTTTGAAAACACTTATATTTGGGGGTCCTTAGAATAAAAACTCGCCTAGACATCAGTCATGCTGATGATATAATTTACCTACTTATTTTGTAAACAATCTTTTAAACCAAATCAAATAAGATTAACATAAAATATTTATGTACAAATATAATAAATTAATGAATAAGCTAATCTCGTGTAATGTATAAAAAGGGAGTTTTTAAAGTAATATTCTAATATTCTATTGTCATAAAAAAAATAGTAACCAATATAAAATTTTAGAAGAAATAAGAAGGGTTTATATTTTTTTTCGGAAGTCCTCTCTGTTCAGCACTTGATTTATATTTAATCGTTTATTTTAACCTGTAAGTACGGTAGTCCTCCAGTTTCTTCTGGCAGCCAGCAAGCGAGTTGTCTGTTTGACGGCTGTTCAGCCACGGCATTGTGCGCCGGATCCAGTCCAACAACTGCAAATATTATTTTACACCACTTAATAAAAGTATCAATTATAAGGTATTTTATGGACCAAATTTACGTGCAAGGACATCAACACCTTCTATGTCCAATTCAAAAATGGCTTTAGGTTACGTGTAAGTTCCAATTCCATCCTGAAGTTTTAAGTTATTTATTTCATAAAAGTCAGAACAATATTTTTCTACAGGTCAAGGAAATATATGAAAAAATAATTTTAAGAATGAATATTATTTAATTTTTCCACCCTTTTTTATACAAATTTTGATAACAATATTCAAATCAGTTTGAAGTACTCCCAGTATAATTATAAGTACTAATTTTACATACGTATGTATATATTTAAATATTTGATAGATATCTATATCGTGACGTAGGGACCATGAATTTTTAATTTTAATACAATATCATTAAAAAAAATAATTTAACGCATTTCATTTCAAATAATTTTATTTCATTTTCTATATTCAAAGGAATAGAATCAGATATTAGTAAAACTAATATAACTAAATCTATACTTACGTCGCTAGCGAGACGTTCGTACTCTTCCATGAGGCGTTCGTTCTCTTGGTTCACTTTGAGAACTTTGCAAATGCGGTTCGCGGCAGTCTCAGCCTGAAATTTATTTAAAAAATGTCATACATTCACATGTTTATAATTTATACGTGTGAATCGTGTTATAGATAAAACACCAAGTTGGAAATCGATTCATAGAATTAGAGTTACACGGTGAAATTATTGTTCGCTGCTGTCAAACATTACGTAAGACTTGTGATACAAGGATTGCGTTAATTTATCCTTTTTTTGTGCATATTTTATATACTTCAATGAAAATTGATTCTTCGTGAATATAATTCCTTGAAAAGAAAGTAAAACTCTGTCTACAGTTTTTTTCGAACATTAAGTTTAGACAGCAGTAGCAGTAGGTAGATAATACCATTATTAAATTGGAATTCCAGACAGATATCTTCGGAGACAAGTAAATAAAAGAGATTTGGTTACGGCTAAAAAATAATATTCAAAGCGTAGATGGAAGGAAAAATTAAGATTAGTGACCCACTATCCGCGCATGAACCTCATATACTGAGTTCAATTAATCCGCTCAAATTAAACGTCTTGTTTACGAGCGTAGACGCACTCGCCAACTTTCTTGTTTTGAATACTTTTGTACTTACTCCTACATGTGATGTGGTTCTGTTTTGCCAACTTTTGTAGGAATTCGTATTAATATTATTGTTTCGAAGATGCATTTGAATATTTCGCTAACTGGGGTAGAGGTTGCTACAAAAACACATCGAGTATTTATGTGATCTTAAAAATGTGGTCACAGTTTTAGTGGAAAAATTTGAATACATTTTTTAGGTAATATAGTTTTATAAGGCCCATCCATTAGTTGATTATGTAATGTAAGAACGAACCATATCTTTCTTTTTGCTTCCATCTACGACACAAAGGTACAAACCTTCTGGGCGCCGGAGAAACAATGATAATATGAAGAGACGTATGTCATGACTGCTCTCTCGTCTGGCATCGCTGTGTTCTGCAGATCTGATAGGCGGCACAGCAAGCAACACAGGGTTAGTTGACATGCTATTTACTAGTTATTACAGGAGCGCTTGTCTTTTAACTACATACTAATCAATTTTATATTTTCAAACATATAAAATTAGTAGTCAATGTTTATTTTCATTGGATATTGTGGATAGTTAGTTAAAATTTTTAAATATTTTAACTAAATATGTGTAAACTATTAAGACAAGTGTTCCATAATGCGAAATCGTAATGCAATTTGATGACATCGATTTGTTAATTAATTACAATAAAGCTAAAACTGTCAAAAAATACAAAATACAATATTTATTATAATTAGATAAAAAAGTCGGGACATAATTATGTAATTGTTGTTGCGTTTTGTTCTTTGAAAAGCTTGTTTTAGGAAACACAACAATTCTTATAAATACCTAACTAGTTTCATTTTAAATATTCCAATATATGAATTAGTTATTAAAAATTTTCAAAGGCGTACAAAAAGGATAGATATATAACTAAACCATAATTATAGCACAAAAAGTAAGTCGGGTTCAATAAAATTACAATCACTTTAAAAAAGTTTACTGAAACATTTCTTCCACAATCACACTTTGTGATAAATACAATACACAGCTGTCATTTTATAGTTATTGATCAGCGAAGTTTTGTGGATGTATTATAATACTTTTTCCAGCCATTAACCAGGTAGATAGTAGATAATAACATATTCACTGTAAACAAACATACTTGTAATGACTTTTTGCGGCAGGTATTTTTTATGTGTTTTTTTATATTTATTTTTAGATCATATTTCGAGAACAGTTCTTTTTTTGGGAAGATATGCAAAATTTCATGACGACTAATCGTCATGACTAATCGTCTAAGTAAGTGTAACAAATTCACTTTATCAATTTATAACATTATAGTTAGCAACATTTATAAACGGAATGATTAAAATTATGTTTCAATAGAGATTTTACTCATTTTTGTACGCCTTTGATCGTTAATTATATATTCGTTTGAATGGAAGTATAAAAAGAAATGTTGTGTTCCCTTAATTGAAAGAGTAGAGTCGGGTTCATGCTATAAGTGACACACAAAGGCCTGGCATTAAGGGCTCGGGTGTCAAGGGGTTTTGCGGTAGCACTTGAATGGCCACTCGTTTCCAGTACCTGCTGCGCGCCTTGGAACGCGTGGTAGTAACATGACACATAGGTCATAATGGCGCGCTCGTCCGGCTTTGGTGTGTTTATAAGGTCTGCAATTACCCACCACAAACATTTATTCCACATATCGTTCCACATTTTATTGGTACATTTTACAATCGTTCTAAACTAGTTCATAGTTGCGAACTGGTTTTAAAAATGCGGTTTGGATGTGTTGCGATTGCGAGTTTAATCTTCGCTCAACTAAGTGTTGAGGATTAAGTATGTACTTACATTCACTTTGCTCAAGTGAGCTAACTACTAAGCTTAGCTTATAGTCATTGATATATAGAACAAAGAGGTACTAATACTAATAGTGTTTCTTAAGAAATAATCACAAAGCAAAGTTTAGGATTCAAACTTCATTGAAGTAAAATTTTCTTGTATTTATTATTATGTACATATATTACCATAATCTAGCGAATAAATCTAAACGTTGTTGTAGCTAGAATATTGTTACGAGTTCACATCAGTATGATTTTTATATCTTCGATGGTTAATATATTTTGGCTATTTTGGCCAGTAAAAAAAAGTTGATGACCAAATAGAATATGCATTTTGCTGATCCATAATATTTATTACTTTATATTTTATACACTTCGTAGATTAATGCTGAACAAATAAATTCTACAAGTTTTTGAATGGAGAAAGACTCACCATCAGGGTCCAACATGCGTGGGATGTCAAGGTATTTCTCGGCGACATCGAAAGCGGTGTTCAAGTTTTCGTAAGGATTGTCCTTAGAGAGCTTGCTGTAGTCAATGAGGTCTGGCCTGTGCCTATGAATAAGGGCGCAGAATGCAAGACCATCCTTGAAGGACAGATGGAAGTTCTGAACATTGACATTCTTGTATGGTGCTGTCTTGCGTTGACACCAGAGAAGGAGACCTTCCTGAAATAACGAAGTAAAAAATTTTGAATCAACATTATTGAATTAATTATTATGGTAAATATTCTCTTTTTGTCTTAGTAAAAAATAAAGAATGGATTAAATCGATTATAAATAGATAAATAAACAACGCTTCTATTACCTTGGCGGTCATTTCTTCCACTGAAATGTCTTGGATGGCGAACCGCAAGATGATCGTCCAGATCATACCTAAGGTCATTTTAAGGTTTCCATCCACGATTTCTTCAGCGCCGATTGACACCAACTTTACGCCTGTAAATAATATAACATAACTTTTCATTCTCATTACGTATGACGTAATTTTTTTTTAACATAAAGGTTTTTCGGACAGTCTGACGAAACACTTAGCAGTTGTCTATTAATACAAGCCACGCCGCACTGCCTGGTATGATTAAGGATAGAAGATTAGGAAGACACTGAGAAATAGTCTCTGGCTTCGTACACTCACTCACCGAAACACAACAGCACACATGCTGTTATTTTACGATGAACGGTGTTTTCTGTAAGGTTGTTCAAATGACTCTCAAAACTATACTTTTTCGGCTCTAATGACATTTCCAGGGTATAAAATTACTTTTTTGGACCATCATTATTCAGATGCAAAAGTAGATTATCAATTCGAACCTAGTCTACTTTATTTTACAACATTGAGATATAATTGCTAAATATTTTTACGACATATCCAATATAATAATGAAAACATTGAAATTAATTGATTGAAGATAGTCACGTATTGAAATTCAATCTGATATCATTTACAGCGTTTCAACGTCTGGAAAATTTAAACGTACATTATATTTTTTTGTTAATATTTAATCTATACTAATACATAAATCCGAAGAGTTTGTTTGTTTGGTTGTGCGCGCTAAATCTCAGGAACTTTAAAAAAAAATGTTAAGGTCGACAGACAGGCTGACGGTCCACTTGATGGTAGTTCAATCGTTTCACCCAGTCGAAACTTATGAGGTAATAAGTATTAAAAAAAACATACTCGTCGAATTGAGAACTCCTTTTTTGGATGTCGGTTGAAAATGCAATTAAAAGCTCACCTTTGGAAGCGATAAAGTCCAAAGCTTTGTTGACATTAGCGATCTTATGGAAACGCATCTTGCCGCGGTCTGGTTTGGGCAGAGTTTCGCCCGAGATCACCTCCAATAGCAACATCAGTTTCAGGCCATTGCGGAAGTCCTCGTCAATGTTTTCGATGCCGGTGCCGGCCTTTCTTAAGTGGCTGTTGCACCATGCTGTGAAGGTCTGGAAAGTTAGAAAAGACATTGTTAAAATTCTGTGCAAAGATTCTACTGCTGATTGATGTGCAACGTTCTGCTGATTGACGTCCTGTGTATTCTGCTGACAGAGAGAAGAGGTTGGTTCAAACGAACATGATGTAAGAGTTTATAATAATATGTTAAATAAATAAAATTAATATGAAATTTACTTTGTTTTATTTGTTTTGGATTCCCTATCTACATTACCATTTTTGTTAAAAGTACAGTTTAGGAATGACTAAGAAATTATTGTCATACTTATTAGACTTTTTTTGTGAAATATGTGATGAAATGTATAATCCATTTTTCATACAAGTCCATACAAGTAGGTAATATTATTAAGTCAACTGTTATCCACATTTCTAACATTTTCAATGCGAACTAAGTAAAAACAAAGCCTTGGATATCATGCCAACATCGATAAACATTAGTTGCTCATAACGGCTGATTGAAATGCAATTAAAAATGACTCATAAAGTACAGGCAGGTAATATTTTAACGCGGAAATATATTATTGCAAATGGCCCAGTATTGCAGTAATTTTAATCAATACATTGCAGTCAGCTGCACCAAATAGGGGAACTTGGTGACGAGAGGGGTCCGACCCCAACACTGTCCAATTTCGCGTGTTCGCACGTGCCTTTATATTTAGTTATGTATCTGTGTTTAAAATATTTAACTGAAAATATAAGTTTTCTATAAATAATAAAAATAAGAATTAAGTTTAATTAATTCCCACAAAGTACATATTATACCTACATCTCCTAAAAACAGATGATACCATTAATATTGCAAAGGTATATTAAATTAGAGAAGTGCCTATCTAAGTTTTGGACCCTTGAATAAATAAAAGGTGCCGTATAACTCCAGCAAGATGTCGATTATATCCTGTGCTAGATTAGATATACGAGTATAACAAATTATTCCTACTATTTTGACTATTATTTTGTCATCCAACATTTATTTTCTCTTCTGGTCTGTTTCATTTTGATCATTATTGGCTTCATATCTTGAATTAGAGCTGCCATTGCCACTTTAGTTTATGCGTTTGATTTTGTATCTATTAATTTAATATAATATTCTATTATATAAGTAGGTGTTGACTGTTGCTGATTCTAACACAAATGTCTTTAAAGAAACTGGTTCTAATTATGTACATGTACCTACCTGAACATGGAAAACCACCATAACACAAACAAATAACCGCTTATCATTGCTTTGTCTTAAATATGAATAAGTGCTTTTATAAATTCAAGTTCTACTTTAGCTTAAACGTGATTAATTACAACATTGTTTTGCTTGAAACAATTAGTTAAGTGTTAACAATTTTATTAAAATCTTTTATTTACTTTCAAAGCCACTTTATCGTTGTCATTTAGTTTGAATTCTATGTACGTTATCAACTTATCATCTTTATAAACCTTTGTTAGATTAGCAGAGATAAGCTAATCGGAATTAAAAATGTCAACAAAGACACATTAGCCACAAATGAACTGTGACCTTACAATGTAACGAGTAATTGTAATATCGCGTTTCTATAAAATGCAGTTGCTATTAGTTCCGTAGGTGGCGTCAAGGCTGTGCCCGATAAACGGACACAATCAATTCGAACTGCGTCAGTCACGACTGAGCTGTAACTATTGAAAAGACCAGTTACGAGTGACTACTGGCTACTGCATAGCATCACTAATTAATTTCTTTTGTAGCTATTCAGATTTGATTCAATATTGACCATGTAACTTGATTAGATGTATAACTAGGCTTGCATATCTAGTACTATCTCAGGAAATTAGTTTTTCAATCAACTCCGGTTTCGTGTTAGAACTAGATTTATTGGTAAACCAGACTAGTGAGTTAGCATATAAATCCATGATAGTTTTATGGGATAGAATTATATTTTTTAAGCTAAGCAGCGTTAGCCACCACTGATTGTTACTATTCTTGTTTGTCTGCTAGTATAGTAGTTTTGTGTACAAGTAAAACTAATGTCCGATCAGCCAGTGACCAGCCAGTGTCATAAGATGACAACGCGTTTTCTGCCCGTTTGTATTTCCTAAACGGAAATACGGACACAACAAAATTAAGAACAAAATAGTAAAAAAATGTGGCATCATTCGCAAAACCATCCTGTACTCGCCTAGACCTTCATTGCGAAGTTTTTCTAAGAGCAATGCAGATGATTCGTGTTCAATATTAAAATCCATGGATTTATTTTATTATATTTTTAACGAAATTTCTGTTAATTAGGTGTCAGCGAGTAGTCTGTTTTACTAGACTACTGGCTGTAATTTAACTCGCTTGAACCGGCGAGTTATCATGTTTAATATTATATTTTACCTATTATTTCACTAGACAACTCGTGATTCTGTTTGGCATAATTTCCTAATTTATTGTTTCAATTCTATTCTAAGCGAACATGTTGTTTACCTTAGTCGTTACTTGGAACCTGAAGAAATACCATATTAGAAGGCGAGTAGATATCTCTTGTCCTCTAAAAGCTACATAACAGCTAATAAAGCTAATAACATAGTCGCTGATAACAGCGAGTAACTTATGTATTTTATAAAGTTACGCGGACGAAGTCGCGTGCGAAAGCTAGATTCTTATATACAGGAATTTATATTTTCTCTAGGAATATAAATTTCTTTTTATTTGAGATTGTTTATTCTAGTGATACAGCGAGGTGGCGGGCGTGTAATGTTGTTTAAATTGGCACTCCTGCAACTCTTTCATAACTCAATCCCACAAGCAAAGGTGCGGTGCGACAGCTGACTAAAGAATGTTGTGGGTAGCAAGGCGGATCCTAGATGCAGACTCAGCGTTGACACCACGAAACTATACTTTATTAACACAGACATAAGATCCAAAATCTCTTGAACTGGTCATATTTAACAACTAAATAGTAATAACCGATTTGTGGCACACTGCACTAGTTTAAATTGTACATTGAAATATTACCGCATATGCAAGTATACTGTTTGAAAACAATACCATATTCAGGTATGCCTAAATGAATTCCTATCACACTTTTTCAATATAACCTATGCTGTGCGGTTTCGTATATCGTTATATTTTCGATCCTTCTTTTTCTCACCAAGATTAGAAGAGATCGTAAGACGAAAAGTACATCTTATCTTATATACTAGTATACTCTAGTATATTATACTAATGTAATGTAGTAGGTATGCTATGTGAAAATTATAGTTTTACTTATAAAAAGAAACAAACTCGAACATTAAGGCATCGAATATGTCCCTCTAGAAAACAGTATAACATAGGAGCGAATTCTTTATTCTCTCATAAGCTATACACAAAAAGTAACTCTAAGCAATTAAGATTAGTTACAAAATACTTTATCAATTCCTCAGGTTGCAGGTAGAATTTTTTGCTCACGTTTCACATACCTTTGTTTATATCGGGTACGTTGGCAAAATGCTCGACAATTCTCATTGGTTTTTGCAACCGAATGAAGCAATATATCACTCGAGCCGAGCCCTGACTTCAAGTTACTTTTTCAAGATTTGTATTAATATAAATATTAGCTTCTTTGTCTATTAGGATCAACCCTTTTATTGTTATCTATTAATTTATCGGAGAACCAATAGTAGAACTCTTTGGAACAACTCAACTCTTTTTGTAGGCAGCGATGTGTTAAAATAGAAATAAAAAAGCGTTTTTGAAATTTAAAAATAGTGGCTCGCAAACTAGTAATAGGTAAGTACTTAAGTAAGTAATAAAAAAAAAAGTTAGGCAAGTCAAAGTAGAATTTGTAAAACATAATTATACAAATTGTGCAGTGCAGTACGTCATTCGGAGACCAAGGACTACAATCATTCTGTAGATGAAAGGAATTTAAAAAATGTCCATCAGAAAGGTTTACAGAACAGCTAATTAGAAATTTCAATGTGTACAAATCGAGATTAAAAATGCCATTATAATTTTTTTAAGCTTGTTTTTTTTATATTAATTTTTTTAAAAAACATAACACTCAAAAATTGACTTAAGATTCTTTACCTCTCAGCTGCAGAATTTATTACCTATAAGTTTTTTTTTATATTTATATTTTTTTTATAAAGCATATTTCTATAAATTAATAGCATACACAACATAATAATAGATTTTCATGAGTATAGTGTTAGTACACAGTCATTAGAACAGTTTGAATGCATTCCCAGATCACAAATGAGTCACAGTGGGAACTTTGTCTCTTGGCTCTGGATGCATTATAAATAATAAATATTGTCAGGCACGGTCGCAGATGAGGTGTTTGTGTGATGATTGATTGGTATGTGACAAAAAGGTAATATAAGGTCGTGTATTAAAAACATGCGTCACTCGAAGAGAGTTTGTCTTCCGCGTACATACCTTAGCGGTCAACGCGTCATGCATAAGAAATTGGAATTCAAAGTTAAATGCAATATGTCGAAAAAGAAAGTTGTGTGTATTTAAGGTCGCGATGATTAATATGGATTCATAAATCGTGATTAACATGAAAGTTTACTTTTTTTACCTAATTTTTAAACTTTCTTGCTATCGGATTATTCATAAGTAACGACCCGCCCACGGTTTCGTACTATGTCATTTTTTCTGCAATCTTACTCGTTTATCGTTCTTCGTCTATCGTCGCCTATATACAAGCAAGGCCTCAGGTGTTGCAATCAGTGTGCTGCCGACCGTAGAAGGATTTAGGATAAGGGATTAGAAAGGATATTTGTAGATATTATTAACTGTATTTTGATTTAGAAATTTTATCGTTAACATTTGGTACTTAGTAGTACTTACACATAATTATCTCATATCTCACTCTACTAAACGAGGAATTCTTGTATGCCACGACTGGTTAGGGGTTTTTAGGTTTAGAAATCGATCTATCAGAGTCTTATCTTCGAGAAAATTCGTTTTAGGTAATTTTTTAATGGTACGGTTACAAAAGTAATATCGCTTGCTCGTTTTATATTTTCAATTATTAATTCAAGTATTCTTGAATTTTTTTTCTATAATGTTTCATATAAGACTTTCTTTCTTACTTGTAAAAAATGCTCGGTCGCTCAGGCTAGTATGCAAAATTTAAGTTGTTGACGTATTTGAATATAAAAATAGTTTCATTTCCCAATACTTTCAATCCGTTGGTGTGATAGTAACAAAGCGTTATCTATGAAATAGATGTGGACAAAAGCACACAAGCATATAGATTATAGGTACACTGTGTGTCCGTTGTTAGGATGACAATGCAGTGGCAGCTGTATGTTCTAAACACGTTCGCAAATAGCATGTAACTATATCAAGACAACGACGTAGGCCTCGCTTCCCGACTGAATGTCCCTGAGACTAACGCACGTTTGCGACCCAGAATGTGAAAATAATTCGGCATCACCTTGCCACTACTTCCACGGTCGGCATACGTTTAAAATAAAGTAAGCAGGTGTCGACGGGCGAAATGTGACATATATACGAACTGTGTCTAAGCAAGTATGCGTTTGAAATCCTTCAAAATACTTTCATCATAAGGCCCGGAAAAATGATATGACCTTTTGTTATTGAAGGTGGCGTGGCGTTAGCGGTTCGCGAATGGAAGTTACATTATTGAAGTTCATTGAAAACGGCCCACTTCAATTTAATCATTTTGTTTATGTTTCTTTACTAGTGAGAGTGGTATTGGATAATGACTTTTGGGTTGGTAATAGGATAAATTGAAATCACTGCTGTCTGCCAATCATTTTCTAGTGATAAAGTTTAAAAAAATATATATTTCATTTTCAAAACACCAATTACAGCGCCGCCAGTTTGTCCATAATGTACTCTCCTCACACTAAAGAGAGGCCTCTGGCTAAAATTTGGACCAAACATAATTATGTAATAAAAGATACAGAACAAATGATTGTTTATTTCATGTAACGTTTCATTAAACTTAATACTTTGACTTATTGATGCAATTAAAAGCCACGAATGCTTATCCGTCGATTCTATCAGATCTGATCTTTATTCACGAAGCTAATAAATGTCTCTTAAGACACGAATGATTTATACCACAATCTATAATTATACGGCAAAGGCCTCAATTGGCCATGGAATTAAATTTTCTATTTCACGTAATAATAATATTTCTACGTCAATTAATAATATTGATCAAAATCGGCGAAAGCGAATTTCTACTTAATATCGATTCGTAAAATTGAAAGTATACTAACGACATATTGGTATAACTCATTATAACTGTTTGCATATATTAAATTTTTATAGTTGGCACGTTTGCAGATGTTGCAGAATATACAGATGTTATTTATTTTATTAATTTGTACGACATTAGCAGGCATTGAATCATACCAGATTGAGAATTGAGTACAAAAATGACATTGAACGCGTTCTAAACGCTGACTAATTAATCCTTTTAGTTATAGTATAATTACAGAAAAAAATAAGGTTTACGATCAACTACCGATAATTTAAAACGAATTCATAATAAAAAATAGCAGTTCCAGATAGGACACTTTATATAAAACTAGCCTTTGCACGCGACCTCACTACGTAACTTTAGCCCTATGTTACTTGCTATAAAGTAGCTTTCTGTAGGTAATTTTTTTTTTAAATCGGTCCACTAGTTTTTAAGTTTATTTATTACAAACATGAACACAAATTTATAATATTTGGTAGAAAAGTTTAATTTAAAAAATAATATTTCCTTGTAAACTTGTAACAATGAGCATTGAAGACTCTGGAGTACCATATTGCGTACATTAGTCTTTATCTACTGCTTAAAAATTACTGCTTCTGCCTTGGTGTTGCTTGTATATCTAGGCAACCTAACTTCAAATGGACTGTCATACTGTCTGGCGTCCTCTAGCACAAAAAAACTACAACTCGCGTATTAAACTAAACTAATAGTGGATTAAACATAATAGTAGAGCGTTTTGTTCATTATAACATTAGAAAATAAATGTCCCAAGGTTTCTCAGTTACGTTTTATAAATCATAAATGCAGTTCAAGGTGCAGTCAGTGGATACGAGCCAAATGCCTTCGTTATGATGAGTGTTATGTTGTGACACTCTTAATTGTCACTATTATTATAATTTTATAATGCGGGTAGGTCATATTAAAATGCGGGTTATTAATTTGGAATTAGATATTTTTTACTGTAGCTATTTTTTAGATCCCCAAAAGTATGATCACCTTTTTACAGTGTGAAATAACAACATCTTCCAATGCAGAGAAATAGCAGATTCCTTAGTTTTATCCTTTCTTGTCCTTGTAATGACAAAGGAGACCAATGTATGTAATTGATTATAGCCCTCTCTCATCAAGTGGACAGTCAGACTTCCCTTTTTTGCCACATTTGAACATAAAATATAATTATATCCTCTAATAATATCGGTATCAAGATTATCTTCAGTTCATTTCCTTTTTTTTCTTATCTAATTTTATTGCAGACGAAGTAAGGTGATTATGGATGATAATTATTTTATAAAATTTTGAATTTTTTCCTGAGTTCGTACCGCCTAATAAAGTCATCACTAATCAATAATCAACAAAATTGACATTTGCAATAGGGATCTCATATTTTAAAATAATCATGGAATCGTTCACGACACTGAGAGGTATGACAAAACAATCGGTGATTACTTTGATTGATGGGCACCAAACAATAACTGGCTACCAGACGCTGTGGGTGTCGCACAAGTTAACGGTTTGTTGTATGCGATTAGCACGAATTATAGTCATAATGTCGTCAATCAATTACCTGTTGATATGATGACTTTACTGTAGAATATACTCGGAGTCTATCTGAATAACTGTCCTCGCTGGAAGGCCAGACGATTTTATATAAACAACACACCGACCGACAGTCATTTACCGCGAGCGCAAGAACCTATAAGAACCTACATAATTACTCGCAGTATTTTTTTTAATCTCAAGCTACTCGTATAGAATTTCTTTTAAGATTTTTATATGTAGATATTCAAGTATTGATCACTTAAAAAAATATGAAATATTGACTTAAGCCCACGTAGGCGTTTTGTTTATTTAACAAGTTAGTACCTAAGTAAGATGTTTGAGGTGAACTTATTCATACTTCAACAAATATTTGCACAAATGTCGATAAGGAAATACCTTTTTTTTTGTATTTATTTTAGTCAGCGTGAATGAAAAGAACGCTTGAAATTTCGTATATTTAATATTCATCTGCACTTATAATTCATAAAGTCATATCTATGCTGCTAATATATAATTTCTTCATAATTTTATTTATGATTACTCATCAGTAATGTAAAATTGTATGTGGGCGTTATAAAATTGACGAGATAGACCATCTTAATGACACGAGCTAAGCAATTACATGTAATATTTGATTTTATTACTTAGATTAAAATCACTGGCCACACAGCAAATATGATTTAATTCTGATACAACACGTAGATAATCCTAATTTATTTTGTAAATATAAAATCTATGATCTCTAAGTATGTTTGGAAATGATTTAATTGGCAAATTTAAACTATTACATACATGAAAACTATACGATTAAATATTTGAGCTATGATTCCATAGAGACATATTATATACACACGACACAGACACACATACGTCAAACGTCAAAGTCATTCCGTTTTTGCGTTGGGCGTTAAGGTTAAAAAACATATTTTAATGGCGCAATGTAACATTACTGGCAACTACAATACATTGGCATTTGGCAAAAATTAAGTAGGTGTGAATAAATAAACTTATCCTCTGCTCAACAGTTTTCTTCATTACAAGATCAGCTCGGGCTCGTTAAGAAGCAAAACAAACAATCAATTGGCTGTATTTGTTCAATTGATATACGTTTAGACAATCGATACAGTGCTTGCGTACCAAATGCTAATAAAGCGCACACCTGCGGAGGTGTCTCGATTGGGATCAGCGCCAACTCGTCTATTATTCTATATTATATTCATTCGCACCGTTACTCGGCATACATTTTATGTTACACAGATAGACAAATGTGCATTCTCAATGTTACTAAGTACCTATGCGTTGCAGCAATCAAAGGAACTTATTAAATGTAGATATATCACCTTTTTTATTAATAGCTGTGTCCGCGACTTCATAACACAGGAACCTAAAAATTTTAGAGGATCAAAAGTACCCTATATGTTAATACAGGTAATAAACTATTATATCAATTGATTATGTAAAACATAAGAAACCAGAGAAATTCAGTCTTTTTTAAATTTATTTCTGTATTTTTTTCAGAAAATCTTGCACATAATATGACAAATTTCATGAAATCTACAATAATTTAAATAATAAACTTTTAGTATTTTTTTTGAAAAGTGACAATTAATATTTGAGGTACCGTACTTATATTTGAATACATCCATGCCTTCTATTAGTAATAGTCAAACAACAATACAGTTTATAGGTATGCAAATTTCTGCTTCTTACATCTATGCGGTAATGTCTACAATTTATTTCTTGCAAGTAACCTATCAAGTAGATAGTATCATATCAAATGATCATGAGGGTACATACTCGTATTAGTTAGATCGATGACCGGAGAAGTAATCTATCGTGCATCTCATTTTCATGTGAATAACTATCACATGTACCTCAATTTATTGCTTGCGTCTTTTACTTTTGGTTCAATAAGCTTGCGTCTTTTACTTTTGGTTCCACCTACGAAAAATTCATTTTATTATACTACGTTTTGTGTAGGTAGGCATTCATATTATGTTGTTATTTGATAACTTTCATTCTACGTACTTAAGTCTTTTTTCTTTTAGGAGGCGAGATGACCTTTGAAAGGCCTACACACGGCCCTAAAATCGGTGGAAATATTGGGGCGGTAGTGGGCAGCCCCTTAGATCGGTCCCTTGATGTACATATAGGCAAATCGTAATCATAATTAGAGGCGATAAAGGGAGCGATCTTGAGTGCATCGTGACCATCAGCAATACACATCGCTACGTTGCTAATTTTAAATTTAACGAAATAAGTACATTACTTAAGCAAACTTACATTCGCATTAATGTGTTAACTGTGAAGAATTTCATAATAGCGCGACTTTGTTGTGTACCTGTAACAAGAAATAAACTTTCTTTAGCGAATTATAGAAACATATATATGGGGAAAAAATGAGATCTTAGGCGTGAAAAATAAAAGTTAACATAAAAATCTACCACCAAGTGGACAGTCAAAAAATATATCAATTAACTTCAAACTATTTATTATGGATTATGGAGTTTTATTATTTTCCTAATAATCACTAAGTCAAAATTAATTGATGACACGTCTATAGTCTCATTAAATATTTCTTAAGGAAAAAAAGAAAAATTGCTCCATAAAGGTTCGACAACCCTGTTCTAAAGGAATTGATTGAAGTTCAACATATCTTATGTGTGAACTATATAAAGAATTCTCATCATTTGTTGACAATTTCAGTGATTTTATTTTCTAACAGAGTGATCAATTTCGTAGCAATAAAAAATATTAACGAGCTCTTTAAATAAACGCGTTGGAATCCTCAAACCACATGGGAACAGATGACCGTGTTCACTGGATCGGTAGAAACTTTAAGCACGGAAATATATACGTGGGCGTGGAGAATTCACAGGCCGCATATATTTTCATCAACCAAAACTATTATTAGGTAAGATTTAATTTTTTTTGTGAAGCACCAATGCCAAAGGAATGAATAAAATTCCTGTTATTTACGATTAGAATTGTCATCACATATTATAAATCCTCCGCCGCGTCTGCCTGTCTGTTCGCGATAAATTCAAAAATTACTGCACCGATTTTCATGTTGTTTTCACCAATGGATAGAGGATAGATCAATGGTTCTCGAGGAAGGTTTTAGTATATAATTTACAAAGTTACGCGGGCGAAGTCGCGGGCAGCAGCTAGTGATAGATATATCAATCAGTGTCGTAAAATAGAATATAAAATGATTGGAAATTATAATTTCAAATATACTGTTTTTGATAAATTTGTATAATTCAGCCTACATAAAAGAATTGAAAATTGCATTAATCTTATTCCATATTAAGTAGTGGCAGGGCATGCGGTTTGCCTTCATTTGGGCAGCCCGTCTGGCTGCAGTAACCAGCCACTTACAAAAAATCACCTAGAAATAATAGCATAATTATGTGTGCTGTTTGTTGTGTTTCGGTAAATGAGAGCCCACTTCCCTATCCTCAATCTGCAGTAACCAGCCACTTACAAAAAATCACCTAGAAATAATAGCATAATTATGTGTGCTGTTTGTTGTGTTTCGGTAAATGAGAGCCCACTTCCCTATCCTCAATCCTACTACTATAGTCGCATTTGCAGAACCTATCATTAAGTGTATACTGTTTAGCCTCGCTGTCGAGCTTAGCAAAGTTCAAAGCTTTTAAGTTTGAGCTTCCAAAGTTCGAGTGCATAGGCATCTTCTGGGTGAGCTCGCTCTATCATGCCTTTTCCTTGCTACACAGTTGGTTATTGGCCAAGAGCATTTCTAATAAAAACAATCACATTGGAATGTGAACCTCATAAAGGAATACAGTCACCTGTGAATAACTCTATGCTCCATATTTTAACTAAATGAAAATATAGCATTACATTTTAGATAGAGCATTCTAAATCAAACTCGTTCTTACTCATGGCACATATATAGAAACACCATAGCAATAAACCTATTTACCCAGTATTATTACTATCTCTCCTATAAATAGTGTATGAGATAGGCGTGTCTTTCGTAAGCATACTAAATTGGAATCGGTTTAAACACTTCCTTGTGTAAATAATGATGTAATGTTAGGAATCAGTCAAAACATATTTTAAAATCGATTAGTAAAAGACGAGTCTCGTGTTGATATTATCATCATCAATACTAATAATAAATCTGTAAGTGTAGGTATTGTATGTATGTATGTTCCTCCATAAATCTTAAACGAATTAATTGATTTTTATGAAACTTGGTAGATAAACATTTAAGACGTATAGGACACTTTTTTTCTTTTTCAACGCGGACGATGTCGCGGGCGTCAGCTAGTTTTATAATATGAACACAGTATGAATAAATCCAAAAACTACTGGTCCGATTTTGATAATTCTTTCACCTATAGAAAGCTACATTATCAGTGCAGTAACATAGGCTATCTTCTATACTAATATTATAAAACGGAAAGATTTGTTTGTTTGTATAGAATAGGCTCCGAAACTACTGGACCGATTTGAAAAATTCTTTTACCATTAGAAGCCGACATTATTTGTGATGAACATAGGATACTTTTTACCGCGGGAAAATGCTTCATTCCTACGGGAAAAGGGGTATAAGGACAACGGATAACTAGTAAGAATTATCATTCTGTACATAACTTATTTTTCACATAACTTCTAAACGGCTGAACCAATTGGGTTGAAATTTCGATGATTTGCTGGATGATTTAAAAATACAATTGGACCCGGTAGGGGGCGCTGCTGTCAGTATGTCAACTACTAAACGACTTGACCGATTGGGTTGAAATTTTGTATGTGTATTTCCATGGTTTCACAGACACGAATGTATTACATTTTATAAAGTTACGCGGACAAAGTCGCGTGCAACAGCTAGTATTTTATAAAGTTACGAAGGCAAAATCGCGTGCAGCATATATTATAGTATGAAACGCAGACGAATGTTGGATAATAATTTACGGTATATGATAAGTAAGCAAGTATCCTGTCCTGTCATTGGTTTGGACAAACTAATTTGTATTTACTTATTGAATTGAATGTATAATTCATCACCTGTTTCGAATAGTTTTCTGTTGTAATTAAATCCTCTATTGTGTTTTCGCTTTTACAGTGAACTAAGTCGTGTGAAGAGCCCGTGTGGAAAGTCAGTAGCGATTATATTTCAATTCGTTTCACTTTTACCGTTCGCGTTCTATGTTACGCACAAATAAAACTTTATATTGGCTTATCAAGTTGCCGTGCTAATTAATGTTATTTTAAGAGAAATATCCATAGAGCTTTTACGGCTTGGAGATTAATTTATACTATATTACAAAGATTATAAAGAGATTATAAATATTATAAAGAGGAAAGATTTGATTGTTTGTTTGTATAGAATAGGCTCCGAAACTACTGGATCGATTTGAAAAATTCTTTTACATTAGAAGCCAACATTATCCGTGATGAACATAGGCTACTTTTTACCCCGGGAAAATGCTTCATTCCTACGGGAAAACGGGTAATAGGACAACGGGTAGTAAGAATTATCCTTCCGTACTTATCTTTTTCACATAACTGCTAAACGGCTGAACCGATTGGGTTGAAATTTTATATGTAAATTTCCATGGTTTCACAGACGCGAATGTATTATATTTTATAAAGTTACGCGGATGAAGTTGCGTGCAACAGCTAGTATGGTATAAATCTCCGAGAGAAACTATTACGCAATCATAGGTAGCTGACAACAAATTTTCCGCATCGGGGCGAAGCCGGATCGCATTAATCTAGTGTGAATTAGTAAAAAAGTAAAAATGTTAAAAGTAATACTTTTACTTTTCACTAGAAATTGTAAAAATTCCTGCCATATATATATGTTTAAAATTTTACATGTTCGAAAGTTAAGATACCTTTGCTAAGGCGTGAACTATAAATAACCAAATAGTTTTTTGCAAGACAACCAATCTATTGAGAAGTTGTGACGAAACGGCAACAGCACAGCGGCGTTCCGGTCGAAATATAACAATAACAAACACATCCATCCGTCTGTCTGTGCGTATTCCGTTCGGTCTCAGTTCCGTGTCAGTTATCATCAAATATTTGCCTCATTAGTCTGCGTTTATCGGTATCAATATCATCGCCATCTTTGTCATCGTTCTTAATACTTTTAAATGCTTTGTTTTGTTTAATTTATTGCCTACTGATCGTCCATGTAAATACCTAAATTCTGAATGTAATAAAGATGTATTAGGTTTCATCTATACATTTATTATGACTATAGTCCATATCTAGATTCTAGGCATTTTGGCGCGCCAGCCTGAAGGTGAGAGAAATGCTTCATATCAGGGCTTGGCAATCCAGTAAAATGTAAAATAATATCAATAAAATTTAGCAACTGGAAACTAATTATTATATAAATATACACGTTGGTATTATCGCGATTATAATTCAATTAATTATTTTATATACTATAATTCAAAGATTCTGGCAAATTACATGCGCTTGGACTCGTATTGCTGGCAATGCAAGCATAATCAAAAGGCATTTTTAATCTTCAGTAGAGAGGTATGATTTTTATTAAAATAATTGATACATGCCCGTTGCAAATTCGTCCTTGTTCTCATAGTCGTTGACCTCATGGTAATTAATGCTAAAATGTCCATTGTTTGTTTGCATATCGTCTTGCAATCTTGACGTCAAATAATTTGAATATTTCACTGCAGAATTCGTTTCTGTCATAGATTTAGTATTACTACCGTTCCTAAGATCTTTGGCTTCTGTCTAAATTTGTATTCAAAGATTTAAAAATCAATCAAAAATGAAATTATCAACACTGTATTAATTTTATAGAGTTCAATAAATTTTTACAAGTATGGTATGTATCACATTTTTGCAGTGAAATAGATAGTGTAAAATTGCACGCTTAATGAGGTTTTGTTAAATGTATTAAAAACTAAAAATAAATTATGTGAAATATTTTTCTAAATAAATTTTCCTTATTAAAATTTGTATTCAAATAATGTTTTTAGATCATTTTTCCTATACCCACTCTGCTTACAAAGTTGTGAATAACAATATAATTAGTATTCATAATATTTTTTCTCAAAGCTCTCTCAATTACCAAAATTAGGTAAGTTTTATTACGCATTGTGTCACAAGCGGATGTGAAACGTGGCAAAAATAAACATAGTAGATCAGTATTTAGATCAATTACAGTTTAGCGGCTATTGTGCACGAGTGATATTTTGAAAAGGCAAAACAAAAGAGAACGGTCAGCTATTTATGCAGTTCAACTTAACAATGAAACATTACCTTACCTTGTAATACGTTATGAGAGGCGAGACGTCATTCTATAACATTATAACGCCGTACTTGGTGAGAGTAAAGACAAAGCAACTATTACTCATGTGGAACAAGTACGAAACAGATCACAATTTAACTCGGTAAACTAATGTTTGCATACAATTCGAGTTTTGACTGGCAAAATAGAGAAATATCGAGCAAACTACCCTTGTACGTCAACAACTCTTTTAACAGCAAACAACTCTTATCTCTATGTTTATTTATTTGTTACTCCAGCGATCATAATGAAATTTTGCATACACACATTTCCAGGGATACATAAAAGGACATAGAATACCATTCATCCAGAAAAAAGTACTGTTCTGACTGACGAATTGGCGACCGACAAAGTAAATAAAGGCGGAGTTATTTACACTTAAATATTTTGAATTATTTTTAAATTTTTATATAAATTATCATGATTGACTTATATTTTATTACTAACAAATTATTGAAATTTTTTCATGCCTTTAGTAGTTAGTAGGTTACATACTGGGATGTTAATGTAATTTTGTATTTTAAGAACTGGTTATGCACATTAAAAGATTTGATTTATTTTAGTTTGTTCATCGATGAGTTAGTTAGAACTTACGAGAGAGTAATTCGTGTAGCACACACGTCTATCTAGTCTAAATATAAGTGGACCTACTTGAAACTACATAAATCCTTTAATCTCTGCTCTCAAACTCAAGGTACATAGGTGTTTAACAAATCACTACGGGATCAACCTCATTTACAGTTTAATTTTCCTTTTCACAGAACAGGGTGATAATGAGTACTGACACAGCCAATTATCGCCTTAAATAGACGAACATTTCTCCTTAAGTAACAAAAGACAGCCATTAAACAAACATTGTTGGATAAGATTGAAATTCAGGAATACTTGGGTGTCAGTGAACGCGATTTAAAATAGGTATGTGAGCTTTGGTATATTTGACAATATTCTTCTGTGGAGCTTAACGTTGTATTCCTACCTGTATCTATAATAGAACTGATATATATATACAGTTGTATGAGTTGTATCGACCCGTCTCGTCTCTCGACCTTCATTCTCGTTTACAAGAGATACTTGACTTTAATATTCATCGTGTTACAGGGAAAGCTTTTTAACCCCCGACACCATACGCAAAAACGAGGTGTAATATGTTTGAAGGTGTGTCTTTTTATTTGTATGTGGCATTGTAGCCCCCAAATGAAAATTACCTTATGCCTTTGGTAGTGAAGGCGTGAAAGCATAACAAACAATTTGATTTTCGCGTTAATAACTTCCTCGTGAACAGTACCCAATTGATGAATGAAAGGTACCCTGTGTCCTTTTCTGTACCCTTGGATAACGTGTATTGAGAGTTTCATTATAATCGATTGAGTAGTTAGAATCAAACAAACTATGTATATATTTTTGGCATTTATAATTTTATTATTTTGCAAAGCACTTTTGTCGGGAACAGTTCTCTTAATTAGAATGAAAGATACTTCTGAAACCATGACTGTACCCAAGACAACGTGTGTATGCAAATTTTCATGACAATCTCGTAATTGCAAGAAAAAAACAGTTTGCTCATTCTCTTAAACAATTTGTTTGAGATGCTATATATGTTTTTAAAATAGTGCTTTGTTGTTTGTTTTCTACATTTATCTTGCAGGTAAACAAGGTAGTCATTAGCGACCCAGCTCCACCCACCCACTCTTAGCAAGCAGTTATTTGGACACCAGCCACCGCATTCAACATCTATTGTTATGTGTTATATACAAAAGTCGTGCACAACTACACGTTCAATGTCACCGAACAAGATAGCACAAAGAAATGCACATTGTGACGAACGATACAAACGACAAAGAAACTAATGGAGTTCGTGAGGATTATTACGCTGTTGGTCCTTTAAAGGTGCCTATAAAACTATATCGTGTTTCATTCATGTCCATGTTTGAGACTGACAAAGAATATTGCTGAACAAAACAACAAGTTTGAACAGAAAGAAAATCTGTGACAGAAGAACTTGTATACATTTTTGTTGTTTGAAATCAAATGTCACTGTGCCCATGCTATGTGCAAAATACTATAAGTATTATTGATAAAAGCTGATAAAAAAATAAGCAACTCGGACTGCTGATCTATGTAGACGAAGTCGCTGGCACCGGCTAGTGTTACACTAAATGATTATTTTATGTAAATCTGTTGCAATGAATATTCATTGAATCTACGAAAACCTCTGTTATTGTTTTGAATAACGTCTAAAACATTTTAAGTCATTGCATAAAATAATATAGATTATACCTTTTGATACATTTATTATCGAAGATAAAAGATACGATACGTATACATTACCAAGGTTTCTTTAATGCACTTTCAAATTCTCTAAACTAGATGTGCAATCTAATTTGGTATTTATATCTATACTATACCTACATATCAATATCAATCTTCAATCATAAATCTGTAAATGTAGGTATTTTATGTATGTATGGTCCTCCATAACTCTTAAACGAATTATCTGATTTTCATTTGAAACTTGGTAGATAAACATTTAGACGTACAGGACACAGGATAGACTACTTTTTCTTTTTCAACGCGGACGAAGTCAAGGGCGCCAGATAGTTATAAAATAAAGTCGGTGTCCTATACTCTCGTCTGTATCTCTGCTAAGTAATTTTATAAGAACCAATCAACGGATCTTGATACGGTTTAAACTCAGGAGAAGAGCAGAGCGATATAGAAGGTTCATTGTCTGTATATAAAAGTTTTGCGTTTAATTTACAGAAAAAAAAAATGCATACGTGCGAAATTTTGTATATTCGTTACGCAATCACTCAAAAATGGCTGAACGAATTATCTGAATTAATATAATAGGATACTTTTTATCTTGCAAAATGTTAGGTTCTTGTGGGACTTTCAAAAAGGAATACATTGCAACCAAGGAATACAGGAATGGGAAAGAATAATATGATAATAACTAGCCCTAAAAACTTCGGTTGACTAAGGTTATAATAGTGTATTTAGGGCCCGGATAAATATGTATTAAAATATTTCGAAATATGTAACTATAATATGGACTGAAAAAAAAAAAAAAACAAACTAAAATATGGAAAAAATATGTACTATAAAAAGTAACAAAATTTAAAATAACTCTATTGTTTATTGGAAAAAATCAAAAACTACAATTTTATTCAGCTTCCATTTCACTAACATTTGAATTGCAGTAAATAATCACGTGTTTGTAAATTTTCAAAATTGAAACTTTTTCTATTTGGACGAAATAATTGTAACTACTGGCTAAATGATCTTTTAACATGACAGGATGTGATGTGATTGGAACATATTCAAATTTGCATAATTCTGCAAGTGAGTGTCGCCTTCTAATCTTCCACACAGCATGCTGTTAATTTTTTTTGGGATATGTAATCCATTGTTTTTGATGAAAATATGGATAAATTGATTGATATTTTTTGGAACATGGATTTATATCTAAAATATGGAAAATAAAACCTGAATTTTAACGATCTAAATAACACATGAAAACTATTTCAAATAAAAATATGTTAATACATTTAATCCAGGCCTTAGTTATTACAGTTAAAATATGAGTTTAAATAGACAAAAAAAGAAGTGTTTTAGATAGTTACTCTGTTAAATTGTCACGTTTTTGTCGAGTATGAATGTGTTATCATCATATCGGTTCGGTTCACTTCACTACCGTTATACGACAATATACGTAGGTGTATTTATTTATACATTTGGCAGATTGATGTTTTGGTGTTGTGTAGCGGAAACGGCCTACGCACCTGGGATGCATATCCATTGACACTTTGGAATCTGACACCGATAGCACGAGTGCTGTGCCGCCAATTACAACTATTCATAATTAACTGCCAATTAATTTATTTTTATATATACGATTACTCATCGCGCGTATTAATAAATCTACTTTCAACATGTACGGGGCGGAATCTGCAGTTTTTTAAGTAAAGTTTATGTGATTTTTGAAAGTTTAAAAGTTGTTATTGTGTCCTCTACGTATCCTACGACAACTCATCCAAAATATTCCAATACCTGATTATTTATTAAAATTTTAATAAATCAATTCAAATGTAAATGCAACTTATGCAACACTGCAGTTTATAAATTAAATTATAGTTTATTAATATTTAATCATTTTTGAAATAAAACGTCACAAGGTGGACATAAAATGAAATCAACATAAAATAAAATGATTATTATTATCAATAATAATAATCTGTAAGTGTAGGTACCTATTGTATGTATGTATGTATGTATGTGTGTTCCTCCATAACTCTTAAACGAATTAACTGATTTTCATGAAACTTGGTAGATAAACATTTAGACGTACGGGACACAGGATAGCCTACCTACTTTTTTCTTTTTCAACGCGGACGAAGTCACGGTCGCCACCTAGTATATAAATCGATACCTACTTAGTAAAATTTAAAATGTTTATAGAAAAAACAACTACATACCAATAAGTAAGCAACTTGTGATGGATGTTTGTTATTCTTTCACAAACTTCTGAACGGATCAATTTTACAGTCACATGGCTTTTACATTAGAATAACACATCCTAACTAATATTTATTAAGTAGCTGGTGCCCGCGACTTCGGCCGGGTAACTTTGTAAATTATATACTAAAACCTTCCTCGAGAACCACTCTATCCATTGGTGAAAACAGCATTGCAATCGGTGCAGTAGTTTTTGAGTTTATCGCGAACAGACAGACAAACAGACGGGGCGGAGAACTTTGTTTTATAATAATGTAAGGATTAGTTTAGTAGTGAAACGGGGCACACTGCGTTTCGCAGTCATTCTCATTTGGGCACACCGTCTTCTGCAGCAATCTTACAGAAGACCACCGAGTAATAACACCATGTGTGAAGGATAAGATAGAGGAATAATCCTAGACTCGCCATTCCTCTATCTTATGCTTTATCCCTAATAATACTATGGTCGGCAACACCATAATACCATAGTTTGACCATAGGACCATAGAGTTTATTTTGTTTTTGCCACGCTTTCGAGCCTTATGAATCATCATGACATTTTTAACAAAAAGTACTGTGCCCGACAGACGTGGACGAAGTCACAAGATAAAGCTTAGTAGGCTATATAATAATATACTAAGAGGATGAAATCACGGGCAAAAGTTAAAATTATAAATCGAGTTTGTGAGAATGGATGCACGCAAAAACTACTGAACAGATTTAATGTATGAAAAAAAAAACTATGTCAGTGCAATAACCGCAATACATTTGTTATTGATATTTTTAATTAGACGTACCTTGACATTTATTTGGCAAAACTGTTGGTTAGAAATATTTTAAATCGTGATTCAAAATTGTCCGTTCACCCGAATCAAAACATCATACACGCTAAAGTGAACACAGTCTTTTAAGGAAATTCAAACCTTATTTAGTTAGACTTAGAACTATTATTAACTGGCATCATATATCAGCTAACGTCACTCTGACAAGCTGAGTTGGGGGTCTAAAATGAATAATAACAAGAGAGGCAGCCCCTTTGCTCGTACAGCTGTTTAAATTATCTAAACAGATAATCGTCTATAATTGCAATACCCGTGCCTGGGTGCGATAGGGATAGAAAATATTTTACGACTGCTAACAATAGTTCTTCCATTTGTGGTGGTTTTATTTTTCTATTCTCTTCTTTTCCAAGGTCAAACAAGACTAACTAGGAGAACTAGTTAGTCTTGCGTTGCGACCTTTGTGCCTGCCAAAACTCAATTCAAAGATCAACCTATAAACACGCTATCCCAATTTTATACCTATATTAGTTCCATAGTTGCTGTCTTCTTTGACATGCAGCTCTCTTACAGCAATAAAGTTAGTGAACATTTTGTCTAACCCATACTTAAAATAAAAAGTATACTTAGTGCAAGCCTGGCCGGAATAAGAATGTGGGTAGTAAAATCATCATACCAATTCTCAAACCGCTTCCGTGAATCAAATACATAATCATTCATGCATCGCTCATTCAAAAATATTAGCCACTTAATGTTTTTAAACAGAAACATTAATATTGTCAACCCCTGGAATTGTAGTAACCAAAAAACGATATGTAGTCTAAGACCAAACGCATTCTCAGGAGTCTCTTTCCCTCTGAATATTTTAAATTTTGTTAGCAGCATGATTTGATAGAATTACCTATACAATGTAATGTACAAGTACCTCTTAGAGAATCAACAAGGAACAAAGATTTTAATACAGTCTTGCTCTGAAAATAGCAAAAGCCAACATCTAAAAACAGGATCTAGAGATGTATACTTAAGAGAAGTATGGGTCCCTAAAGGGAATAATTCCCTTGCGTGTATAGTTAGTCGCCCAATAGTGTTGTAAGGTTATTGGGACTGTCCTTCAGTTAGAGAAGATTCTCGTGAAGATAGAAGCGATCGTGATTGCACATAACTACGTAGGTATGTTAAAGTATGATGAGCCCTAATTGTGGATTGAAGCCTAACTAGTGGAATGTCTGTTCCAATCTGTTCAACGATCTGTTCCAATATTAGGTATTCGAATTATTAAGATCGAGTTTTTACTTCGGCTAGCAGTATGTTAGAAATAAATTTAGTGTTTTCTAATTATAATAGCAAGTGAGTGTAAGCATTTCGCGTGGGCGTGAAGATGTGGACGAAAATAAAACGTGTTGGCATCGGCTAGCCTGCACTCTGTCTTGTCCACTATAACTCGACACGCTCTTCTCTGATTTATAACTAATAAAAAGTATATTAGAAAGTTTTAGATTAAGATATTCTTAAATATGTTACTCTACTTAAAAATTTAGAAGCCCAGCTTGTTTTGCCTGAGAGCTGAATAGAACGAAATGTGAGAACCTATACGTGTTTTAAACGTAGATTATTTTTCAAAATTTGGAATTTTTATTTCGTCAATTGGAGTTACTATCGACTAAGGGGCGCAGTCAGAACAGAACAAACTATACAAATTACAAAGTCCAGTTTAGTTAGTAATGTAGTTTAGTTTACTAAGTCCAGTATGAAACAAAGCGTTTTTTGTAATAAACTGAATATGTGTGGAGGAGAAAGACTCTCAACTCTTATCTATTATATCTACTTGTTAAAGTGTTATTTTTATATATTCCACATATCGGACAACTTTACAATTGATCTTCACAATTAAAACAGTAAAGCATTTAATGGGCGTCTTTCCATTAGCGACGGCACGGCCCGGCACGGCCCGGCCCGGCCCGGCCCGGCACGGCACGGCACGGCATGCCGGGGTTCGTCTTTCCACTGAGCCGGTGTTGGACGCCGGTTTTTTCCTTGGTAGGGATGTCGGAAGTGAAAGAAATATCGATGTATCGATATTTATAAAAATATCAGTATCAAATAGGTTTCTACAAGAAACTTATCATTGTCATAATATACTTAAATTTACTAAGGTTTCAGAAAAAAAAAACGATCCTGAGAAGAAACCCCGAAAGAAACTTAGGATTATTATTTTGTCATCTATAAAATACAAAATTACAACAATTACACTTAACTTGAAGCAAAATCAAAGTATATAATATTACTTTTAATGACACTTTTAAATTTATTTATAGACTAGCTGGTGCCCGCGACTTGGTCGGCGTTAAAAAAGATAAAAAGTAGCCTATCACGTGTCCCGTACCTCTAAATGTTTATTTACCAAGTTTCATGAAAATCAGTTAATTCGCGTAAGAGTTATGGAGGAACATACATACAATACCTACTCTTACAGATTTATTATTAGTATTGATAAGGCTCTGATTTTATCTCAGGTAGTTTATACTAAAAAAATATTGTTTCTGATATAATTTTCGATGTTGGATATTTTGTATCTAAATAAGTATCAATATATCGGCCATAAATATAAATATATCCAATTAAAAATATCGCTACATCGATATATCGATACTTTTTCAACAAGCGCAGCCATTGGGTAGCACTCACACACGCGCACGGCTACAATTCATATACAACACACATGCAGTTACCCCCAAGCCGGCCGGCGCCGGCGGGAGTCAGCTGCCGTGCCGTGCCGGGCCGTGCCGGGCCGGGCCGTGCCGTCGCTAGTGGAAAGACGAGCCATATAGTTTCATACATTTTTACTTCCCCGGCAAGCCGTGCCGTGCCGTGCCGGGCCGTGCCGTCGCTAATGGAAAGACGCCCAATGGTTACTGCAGTGAAAACGTTCAACAATACAGGTGAGAGTAGAAACGTCTCAAATGTTGGTATGTTTTGTGAAAAAAATGCAGTATAATAGACAAGAATGTAAATGCAACAAGAGGATTGTGTAACTTTAGAGACAAGGTTGACATAGGAGACTGGGCTCAGTGACGCGGGCGCAACGCACCTGGGTGCATTGAGTAGGCGGCTCACGTCTATCTCTCTCCACGTTTTGAAATACACCATAGAACAAGAAATAATGAGACAGGACTTGATAACGGAATTGTATTGTGTTTTTAAACAAACACATTTTAACAAGAGTTCTTTGTGCGCTCGTAGGTTAGGTAACATTTAAGTAGATAACGTTTCCTGTTTGTATGAACAAGTATGAATTTGTAGTTCATTGTAAGAAGGTTTAAAAAAATGGTAATTTATATGATTTGTGGCTATGTCTAAGTGTGTAAAAGATCCTTATTATTTTGTGTTTAGAATTTTAATACTATTAAGTCCACATTATTATGCGTCCTTCAAATCCTTGTGATCGACTGGTAAAAAAATTTTTTTCTACAGAAAGTGTTAATTTGCTCGGTGTTGTTAACCAAAAAAGTTAAATTTAATTAAGATAATGACTAAACAACTCGTATTAAGTTGTAGTATGGTTTTAAAAAATGCTTACAACATTTAAAATTATCCTTTTTACCCTTAGCCTTGTTAAAATCGAAGATATTGTTTGCACGGACTAATTGGCCTGGTAGACTTAATCCTACTGCCCTTTCCGCTAATGTAGTCATGGTTCGCTTGATCACGATTATTTCACAATATACATTTGCGAGCTGCTAAAGACATAATACATATTGGTTACACCATAAGATCGTACACTATATTTTTGACCTTGGTTATCAATATCATCAATCATCAATATTAATAATAAATCTATAAGTGTAGGTATTGTATGTATGTATGTTCCTCCATAACTCTTAAACGAATTAACTGATTTTCATGAAACTTGGTAGATAAAAATTTAGACGTACAGGACGCAGGATAGGCTACTTCTTTTTTCAACGCGGACGAAGTCGCGGGCGCCAGCTAGTGTGGATATAAAATCGTGCAAATGCAACGGAAACAGGAAGCAGGGATTTATGAACGCGCGCTATTTTATTTGACCAATGAGCGCGCGCCTACGTCACAGCAGTGTTGCAAATGTGAAATATTAAAAATAGGTAAAGTTGCTAGCGAAAAATCAGTACAATTTTATTGGAAACTAGATGGTGCACGCGATATCTCTGAAAACAAAATACCTAACTTACTCCATGACCATGGTTATCAATATCATCAATCATCAATCAATCAATACTAATAATAAATTTGTAGGGGTCGGTCATGGAGTAATTTACTTTGTTTTCAGAAATATCGTGTATATAGGCTCTATACATGATATTGAAACTAAATTGACGATTTTTAGATTTTTTTTCTGTATGTATGTATGTTCCTCCATCACTCTTAAACGAATTGACTGATTTTCATGAAACTTGGTAGATAAACATTTAGAAGTACGGGACACGTGATAGGCTACTTTTTATCTTTTTTTAACGCGGACGAAGTCGCGGGCAACAGCTAGTTGATAATATTATCAATATTCTATGTTTTAACAAACAATAATATTTTATGTTTTAAAAGCACTCAAGTGTCAAGAATTTGAACAGCAATTTTAAAATTGTCAAGATCTTAGTAACACTGGCTATGATAACAACGATTTCTTACCAAGGTGAGATGTCAGATGTGATTACTGTTAATGCTTGTTAAAACTGTAAAGTTAAATTTAAACGAAATTTATATTCAGTGGAAAATATTAAATCTAGACCGCTCGGATGCGCACGCGTATAATTAGAAGGATCTGGTTGATATTAATCCGATGATTGTTTCCATGCAAGCAGAACCAAAGGTAAGTTCTAGTGAGTGACAATAAAACGTTCATTAATTGGGTTAAGTAACAAGAAGGGTCTATTAAATTGTTGCATCTATGTACATAGGGTTGTCCGCAAGAGAACCGGTTCATTTGTAATGATATTATTGAGTGTCCCAGTACAAGTATATTCATGTGTGCTTCTCCACGAAGCTGTAGATGACGTCTTCCTTTGAATGCGGTTTTTACACGAAATATGACTTCATTATAGTTCACCAAAAATTAAATTTCCGTAACATTAAATTAACTAAGCATTAAACTAAGCGTCATTAATATTCCGAAATTAAAATTGTGAATATTAATATTCATTCCGGATTTATTGACTTTCCAAAATTTAATGTGATTTCACTAATTAGGTAGGTATATTATTTCTAAGTCGCCGTGAAAGTTACGATTATAGGATATTTTTTTTAGTATCAATTTTTCAATATTTTCAATGACTTAAAAGTTGTAGATTTGAAAACAACTTACGAAATTAGCATAAAACATAATATGATAGATCTTCAAGCGTAAGTTTTACTGATGACTTAGAATAAACAAGATACATTAACATTCTGTTTTCCTTATTTTAGTTTTGTTGTTATGATTTTGTTTTTAAACAGCATACTTATTTAAACTCGTTTTTAAACTCCGACATGTGCATTTCGGTATCACTTTGGTCTTTCTAATCAAAGAAATAGATCTATCTATTTTTGTTTATTTAATTATTTAAATCTATAACATAAATTAAAAATAAGCTTATTTAAAATAAAATGTAATCCAAAGTTATATATAATGTATTTACTTATTCTTCACACGGTTTAATCTCTTATCCTTACATATTATAAAACAAAGTCCTCCGCCGCGTCTGTCTGTCTGTATATTCGCGATAAACTCAAAAACTACTGCACCGATTTACATGCTGTATTCACCAATGGTATATTATACTTTCGCAAACTTTCGTATTTATAATAGTAGTAGCGGTTATTCGTGTGTTTAGTAGTAAACTTTCCGTACTGTAGAAACTACAGTAAGTTTTATAGATGAATCTTAAACGCGTAAAGCCATAAAAGTGATCGTGTTTGGTCTATGAACTGGAAAGCAGGTTTCAATGTGACCCAACGACGAAGCGACCACATTGATAACGCCCCATAGAAAGTTTCGTTTCTCCAATATTAACGGCATGTAAATTTATTCCAATAACAAGCATTACGTCGTAGTTCATATTCAAGGACACTGTGTGTGTTTCGATGTTTGTAACTCAATAACGCAAAAAAGGTTGAACGGGTTGGACTAAAGTTTGGTCACAGATAGTTTATTACCTGGATGAACATATAGGAGATCATGGAAAATGTATAGTTCCAGACGGATCGTCTAAAAATGTAGAATATTCGGCGCCACTGTTGTCATATTTTTTATATATTTATCAGATGTCAGGTTATTTTTTATTTTTAAACACTTACGATATCGCGGATAACAGCTAGTCTAATCTAATTTTGACTAAATAATATCCCAAAGTGCTTTTATAAAATTTCAACCCAATCGGTTCAGCCGTTTAGAAGTTATGTGAAAGAGATAAGTACCCGTTGTCCTATTACCCATTTTCCCGTAGGAATGAAGCATTTTCCCGCGGTAAAAAGTAGCCTATGTTCATCACGGATAATGTCGGCTTCTAATGGTAATAGAATTTTTCAAATCGGTCCAGCAGTTTCGGAGCCTAATCAATACAAACAAACAAACAAACAATCAAATCTTTCCTTTTTATAATAATTATTAGTATATATTATAATATTAGTATAAATTAACATGATAGTTTGATTATAATATTCAACAAAAAATGTGGTGTGAAAAGGATTATCCGAAAGAGTTACAAATGACTTCAACTGAATTTTGAGCGCGTGCCAACGCGAGCTAACAACGTCAAGGAAAAAATAACCATGTCAAAAGTTACGTAACCGATAAACTACATAAGTCAACACAGATTTGAAGAACGTTTAAAATTTTCTTTGCATTCCCTCATTTATTAAGGCCACTTGCAAAAAATGTAGGTATTTTTAAATGAATACGTCGTACGTAACGTCATTTTAAACTTTGTAGACTTTGTTTTTTTTTTTTTTTTAATTTTTAATGACTTCATATTTAATCCATTCTCAGAATAATTTAATCGCATAATCAAATATCTGAATTATGTGTAGATCATGCTCATAGGTCGAATTAAAATTTAGAATTATAATTAGTTAGATATTTTCATTTTTTGAATGTTCATGATTTTGTAAAGGATATTTGTATAATTTTGGTCGTTTTGTTTCGAGAATATTTTTTACATTTATGTTATAGAACCATATTTGCATTATCTCACAAATCTATAGCTAGAAAAAATACAAAGCTAGCTGTTGTGTTGCACGCGACTTCGTTCGCGTAACTTTATAAAATACAGCATATGTTACTATTTTAGTAGCTGATAAATAGATATTCTATAGGTGAAAGAATTTTTAAAAACGTTCCATTAGTTTTTTAGTTTATCCATTACAAACAAACATACAAATCATTTCTCTTTAAATAATATTAGTATATATAAAAGTTATGTCGATGTTAGAAAGATAACAGTTCACAGTTTAACTGTCTAGGAATAGTTTTTTTATGTAAATCTGTACTTAATATCACAACCAGTTCTGAGGACGTCTTCAACACTTTCGCGGATTATTTCCAGTTTGAGTCTAACTAGACGTTCATCTTACTTTTGATTTTAATGTACTTTCCATTTTAATACTGTCTCAATGACTATTTGCTAAGAAATTCTGTAATTTGATCGTATCGTAACTATACAAATATATATACAAAATATTAGTAAGAGGTACAGCCGGTTTAAAATTTCAATTTCCTGTTATTGAAATATGCTTCTAGGGAATGATTGTTTATTATTAATAAACAAATGGTAAAATTACAATGAAATTGTGTGTATGTTCTGACAATGGCATCCACGAGAAAAGGGTTTTAAGTCGTTTTTTTTTTTTGTTAAAAAGAGTTATTTTAAATATTGTTCTTTAAGTATCCCTTTAGTATATTTTTTTAGTTGATTATTTAGGTTGTTTTACCATATTCATTATTAAATTTAGATTAATTAAGTTTTTTTAAGGTAAGTTTTTTGGAGGAAGAATTTCATCACGAAAGTACTGGGTTTTTGACTGGTTGCGGTGACTGGGTAACCTCCTTGTGGAAGACTGCTTCCAGCTGCAGTGCGAGTGTTACTGGTTGGGTGACTTGTGTGTAGCACTAGCAGACGCATCTCAAGTCGTTTGGCCGCGACATTGACCCGCCGTACAAGATCGGCCATTGCACCGAGTGTCGCAGCCTCTGTTTACATCCTGCGATACCATGCAAGCCTCCACAGCAAGTGAACGTTGTTTGTTTATCATATCTACTATACAATTATAATAAAATCGTAAACGAGCCGTGTCTGTCTGTACATTAAACTTTTTTTTTTCGAAGAAAACAATTTGTACACGTCATGTTACAGAGGTCAAAAAATAGTTTATAGATTTTTTGTCTGTTTGTTTTGCACGCTAATCTCAAAAACGGCTTAAGATTTTAATGCGGTTTAGCACTGATGTATTGTAACAAGCTTCCCGTAACATTTAGGGTTTGTTTCATTCCAATTGGTTTTTAAACATAAAGGTTATAACGAATACCGAAATACCAAGCGTACGAAAACCGTGAGTACGAAGTTGGGGGCAAAATGTATTATTTTGTTTCATATTTTACATCTATAATATCTATATCTCTTAAATGTTCTGTAGTGGTTGGCCAGTGGTCAATCGAAATTCACATTGTATAAAAATGTTATACAATGTGAATAACCAAATTTCACGCTTCTCAGTCCTCGCAATTTTACATAAAAAGGGAACCAAAATTTTCGCTTCTCGTATTAATATATAATTTATTTTTTATTATTTCCTTTTAGTCATGCAATTAGTGAATCTTAAGGTGAGGTCCTCTGTGAAATCATATTACATTGTAAAACTGCAAACGCTTTCGTTGGTCGTTAATGACATTCTCACAAGTTGAGCTCACGGGGTGCGTCAGAGCATTCGTCACGGAGCTGTGAAGTAAATGGCGCAAATAGCACCGTTCAAGATGCACATTACGTAGCAAATCAGCCACACCAATTTCCTGAAATACGGGTTTCATGGTGACGCAAAGTCGGACGCCCGCGCTTTCAGCGGCGCCTGCGCTGGACCCATTTTAGGACATGACTAACGGAAATTCGACTCCTCTCTCTGACCCGCTCCCTCCCGTTGGACACGACGTATGCGCGTCTCGCTCGCTCGAAAAGCTCCAAGAAATCTTTTAATAGTGTCCACGGCCGCGATCTACTTTCAAATAGCGGCGGGAAATGCAAAAATTTAAATTTGATCCTTCAGATTCTAGCCTTTACTTAAATGGTCTATTATTTTATTTTAACGTTAGATGTGATTTTTAATTATTTATTAAACATAAAAATTATAAATACTACCAAATATAATTTTGTTACATAATAATAGCAGTTTTAATGAGAAAATAAACATTAAAAAAAGTTTAAAAGGTTGAGAAAAAATGTTCGAATTACACTACATCCGAGTCTTTCTGCTTCGGGCAGCAGCTGTATACTAAAAATAGATTCGACATAAATTGATAAAAAATTATATCATTTGCAATTTATAGAATAGTTTCTTTTAGATGTATATTATGATTACAACAGTTCAGGAAGAATTTCCAAACCAAAACTTCGTAGATTTAGAAGATAAGACTGTAAATATACAAACATGACGTAGTGGTGACAAGATAATGATTTGTTATAAGTAGCTGATATTGGCAACAATATTCTACACGTGAATTACACCTGGCGTTCGCTATTACTCCCTTTTTTTTCAATAATCTGTCAACGAAGTGTCGGGGAACTGACCTTTTTCTGTTGCTTTTCCCATGCCGGGTCTAGGAGACCCTCGCGTTCCCATTCTTCCTCCTGTTCCATGTACCCGTCGGGGTATCCCAACGCGTCATAGTTATTTGTTATCACCCCGTTGTCCATCATCATGGTCACCGCACTGACCGTCGAATTCGATGTTCGTTCGAGCCTATGACCGCGAACTCGCTTGTGTTCGTTCCGCGCACTGCAACAAGCAGCCGGCCGCGCGCCCGCTGCAAGGAGACTGGCTCGCTGGTAGCGCCGTAGCGCGCAAGCGCTGCCGACGGCGGCGTGCGGAACTTTCCGGTTACGTTCCGTTTCACGAAATCAACTGTCAAATTTAGTACATTTAGTACATACTGTATGTAAAGTCAAGCGTAAAAGATCTTACTAAGGGCCAGTTTTATAAACGACGTACCTTGTTTTTATAATACACTATATTAAGTATTTATACTATTAGATAATTTTTTCGTCTATTTGATACAAAATTTAACTAACGGATCGATATAAAACTGGCCCGTGAGCGTAAAAATCTACCAACAAAATCAAACGAATCAAAATCATGATTCTAAAGGAATTATGAAATGACTAAATGTTAGCTTCGTAAATGTCCCAGTTTAACGTAAGGAACTAGTGGGAATAATCCGTATTTAGATAGTAGATGTCTCTCATATAAAAACATATACTCTTTCATATAAAAACTAGGTACTAAACGAATTTAGATGAAATTAGTTCATTATCTGGATTGACATATACTTAGGCTACTTTTTATCCTGAATAATTTTAGGTTCCTGAGGGATCGTTTAAAAGTATAAAAATGGGGCTGCCGTGTTGGCGTCACTGTCGTCACAGCGATATATTACCTAGATACTTTTTTTAACACGAACGAAGTCGCGAGCACCAGCTAGTAGACAATTAGGAAGTTTTCCTTCTCCGTTGAGTGTTGGGCCAAACAGGCCAAACGTAGTTGCGTTTCTGCAACAGCATTTCGCAGTCATTAATTGCGATTTTTCTTATCCCTTCGAAATACCTACCGTACAATGGTCGGCAGTACATTTTAAACACTTGCTTGCGTCTTTGCTTTGCTTAACTCTTTGCTTGGGATAATAGGCGACTTAACCTGTCTGTCGAACTTAACATAAGAGAAAACGATTATACTATCAGTTATTACGTGTATAAACTCCCATTGACCCAGGTGCATTGTATAGACGGCAACCCAAGACCTCACAGAAAACCTTTCGGATTTAAGAAGAAAAAGAGGTATATAAAGAAAACTTCACACAAAGTACACAAAAAAATTTATTCACCACATAAAATTTCTTTTAATTATCTTGCTCATTCAAAATAACAATTTTTATATATTTTATTTATTTATTTTGAAGATCCCACACAGTAACATAGAATATATTCACGATCACAGGAAGGTTAAAAGTTTGGAATAAAAAACTTATTGAACGGTTCATTAGCTTCACTATTTTGGATGATTACTACAAATTAAATCTACTATGAGTATTTTTATGTCGACGATGTTTGTATTTTACTGTGTTTGTGGCTGTTTTATCCATAACAGTAAACTACATGGTTTTCGAAGATGTAGTCAAGGGTAACATTTTGTGTATAATATTTTTTTAAATCAATAGAAATATTATAACCGATGAAAACAATTTTTACTTTTTGGCAAGAGTAAGTACTAGAGGACAATAAAATGAATGTATGTATGTATGTTCCTCCATAACTCTTAAACGAATTAACTGATTTTAATGAATCTTGGTAGATAAACATTTAGACGTTTTTCTTAGACTTTTTCTTTTTCAACACGGACGAAGTCGCGGGCGCCAGCTAGTTAGTAAATAAAATCGAAATAAGAAAGGCGACAAAAAAGTCTCAATATACTACGAGTATTAGTTTCATAATTACGATCAGATTATATAATCTATTAGCAGATAACGAAGTACTATAACAAATAAAAATGTTAAATAAATAAATTTTATATTGTTATTTATTTCATTTTGCATAAATCAGTCGTAATAGTTCAAAATCTAGAGAGTATAATATTATATTCTTTGTTATCAGGTAAAGAAATATACGGAAAATTGGTAAAAATCTGAAAGTAAAAATTTAAGAAAATAATTAATAATCTAAGAAATTTTCCGGACGTGACAAATCACAAAAAAACGTACCTACAACAAACCTACAAATGTATTTCAGGTCTTTACAAATTACCCTACGAAGGAGTAAGTAAGAGAATGCTAAATGGCTTGTACAATATTTTTCAAAGGTGTGATCAGTTTGATCAATATTTTAAAAATTGTGATTCTGAAGTAACTCATATTTTTTATTAACAATTTTTAATGTTGATTTCCTTCACTATGATTTTTGTTATCCTTGATTACATACAACGACGGTACAACAACAATTTAAACCAATATAAATCTACACCATTGTGAATACAATAACTCTCTATAAACATTTAGGTAATTAATACACGACGTAGATGTAGGTTTGTTTTCGTAACAGTTAACAGCATATAATTCTTCAAAGCTTTGAGCAAAATTGCCATAACTAAATAAATAAATATTACAATATATCATATATATTTTTTTTCCATATATACGCAATATATACTTTATTACAAACCATTGTACAACAATAGAAGTTTGTTTTTTTTTTGTATATTTTTCACAAGTATAAAAATTTTACTGACAATTCAACTTGTTTTTTTTTTTCATTTAATATGCCAGATTAGAAACATTGAAAACGTTAGGCTACATATTTATAATATTAACACCTATTTGATAAACGATTCATCAAGATTTAAGACCCAATTCATAATTTAGAATTATGTAGACATTATTTCTCTTAAATATAAGTACACAAATATTTTACACATAGATACACACAGAAGTTGTTAAATAAAATTGTTTTATGTAATTTATATATCCGCAGTACAGTAGTGGATGAAAAAAAATATAATAGTTTTATATTCTATAAAATTAAAATTATAAACTAATGTTAAAATAAACAATTTTATTTATGTACTATATTTGACTTAAATCATTGTATACGCGGCTCATTTTGTTATAACAAAAAAAATATCGAAATAAATTAAAAATGTAAAAACGTAATGTTTAGGATATTGGTGCTTCGGGACGACATTTCAATTTATCTGTTTTGTTAAATCAAAAATTACAAATATTAACATAAAAAAAAAGGAACTTAAAATAATATTCGTTACATGTAACAGTACAATAATAAATATCTATTAAAATGTAATAAAATTAAAATTAAATAAAATGTAAGGAATATCAAAACATTAAATATATAATGTTAAAAAATTTCGTTATTTTTTAATGTTGACTAACACATCATTACAGAAAGACCGCTTTAATCAATAACGATTTAGAATATTTAAAAAATAATAATAATAATAATTTTATATTAATATTATTATTTAATAACGATTTTTCAATATAAAATAATAATTTTATATTGAAAAATCGTTATTTTAGTATGAGATAATCGAGGATACGAGATAATAACGTTAAGTATGAGTAGAAAAACAGTCCTCGTGACACACAGACGTAATAGTAAAACTATGTCGAGAACCGAACACTAAAGAGTGTAGGCATAATATATGGACCAAGATCCCAGTCGCCCCAGACTTACGTTATTTTAGGAAAGCTGAAATTTTCAGGATCGGTAGTATAACATAAACTTAGAAAGGAATAGATACTCGCTAAGCTGAAAGCGGGGCCGTTTTATGGGTTGCCAGGTATCAAGGTAGAAAAAAAACGTAAGCTAACTTATGTAATTTTAGCAAGGCTGAATTTTATATATATTATTAAGTACAATATTTTAAAATATTTTCCAAAGAGCCAAACAAATCTGACGGGCCAAACATCTTCCCAAGCTCGTTAAAACTTTCGCTGTGCAAGGAAAATGAGCAAGGAAAGCAACCCATAAAACGCTTTCAGCTTAGCGAGTATCTATTCATTCCTTCCTTTTTAAGTTATACTACCGATCCTGAAAATTTCAGCTTACCTAAAATGACGTAAGTCTGGGGCGACTGGGATCTCAATCTAAATAGCAACGAAAGCTCCCTGCAATTAAGTAAAAAAAGAAGAATATACATTGTTAACTTTCTCGGTGTGTGTGGCGTTTGGTAGTATAACTCAGGTTACCTTTATGGTAATATCAAAGAAATTGAACTAAATATTCTATGGGTAATATTTATGTAGTATTGCAGAAGTAATCGCAGAAACAATGACGTTAGCGGCGTCAGTGACGCCATTAATCATAGCCAATAATTAAAATTATTAATTATTACGATACATTAATTTTTACAGTTCGTGTAATTTAATAAAATATACTTTTATAAAAAAATATTTTTATAAAAAAAATATAATGGGTTAACTTATACTGCAATCTTTCGGACAATTTTACGGATAATTCAGAAGAACATTTTCATTGGAAAATATTTATTTTTCTGATGAAATATTTAAACAAAAAATAATTTTTAATCAAAAGAGAGATATTCGTGAAAAATACTATAGATTTATACATATTACAATATATTTATTTTATTTTGTATTTTACTTTATAAAGGAGAAAGGCATTAACACTTACATTATTTTTATTATAAAGACACCTCAAGAACGAGATTCGCTAAACACAATATTATATATATTATACTACAAACAAATCCTCTAATTTTCATCATATTTTTATATAATATTTTTTGCAAGATATTCATTGTTTTTGTAGAAAAATTTAATGAATATTCTTTTAATTTCATTCAGTCGTTCTATTTATTTCATATGTATATATATATTATATTCATTTGTGGATGGAAACAAGGACGACTTTCAAAATTATTTTATAAAAAAAACAGTTACACACAAAATGTCAATTTTCAAATGATAAGTATGTGTTAAAATCGTTTTCAAATAGGAAATCTCCTGGGAGTTCACCGTAATTCCTTTAAACCATTATCTAATCAAATATTCGAATTCGAATATTACCTATACGAATATTGGGGTAGTACAGTCGGAGTAAGAAAAGTTTCGTCCCCTTAAAGTCATAGTTCAGTTGTGTGCATAGTGCTTTAGTTTCAAGGTACTAAGAGTCTACGACTTGATAAAGGAATAAATTTGAAAGCTGAAGGAGGTTTTCGTACCTCGACTGTACATCACTGAAACTGGCAAAAACACTAAAAAACGAGTGTGTCGGTGAAGTACCAAGTGACTTTCTATTTGAAATTGACTATAGTCTCATAGACTAACTGCTATCACATTGACTGACTAAACTGGCCTGGCCGAGAAGTGTGCATGCACGCTACAAGTGACTATTAATAGTCAATTATATATGTGATTATCCGCCTCAATAGAAAACTGCAAGTTATTGGTAGTCGCTTACTTAAGGGTCAGTTCACACTAGATCGCGTAGCCGCCTGCATTATTTTACACTTATTTACTACACAAAAAGGTACGCCATTTCAGCGAGTACGTGCGCGCTGCGATACACAGCGCAACATCGCGAGATGTATCACTTACTCACAGAACTGTATTGTATAGGATAGGACAGTTTATATTATATAGTCAACTAGCTGATCTATTTATATACTATGTCAATGTTAACTAGCTGCACCCGAAACTTGATTCATATGCGCTATTAATATGTTTTTTTTTTTTTTAAATCCCATAGGAACCTAACATTTGTGTGCCATAATTCATTCAAATCCGTTCAGCAGTTTTTGCGGGATAAACACACAACCATACAAAGTATCAACATTAATTAACAACATTGATTTTATTGTTAGGATAAGGATATATCAGGATTAGTTCTACATATAATTGCTACCTTAAAATGTAGACGCGGCGACGCGTCTCCGTGTGAGCTGACGAGAAGTTGAAAAAAAAATCAACATGTGGTCTACCTCAACAGAAGAGCATATCTATATTATATAATAATATATTTTATATAAATGTGTTCTAAATGTGGAAACACATAAAGACAAAACAGAGGATACACATAATTTGGCAACTTCGTAAGAATAGAAAAGGCCGAAAAAATAGAAAATAGAAAACACGTGTTTAATTACTGACTTGTTGTGTGTAGGTGTATTACCTGCCCAATAATATGAAATATCATTTAAAAATATTTCGCGGATCACAGAAGACACCAAAGATTTTTAGTAGCTTTTAAAAACACCATATTTAATATATTTATATTTTATTTTGTTATTTTTCATATATATTTTCTTTTATAATGCGACACTACATCATGTTTATCCGCAACTTTTGGTACCAAAATAGAGATGATTATGTTGAACACGCTATACGTAAAAAATATAGGTATCAATGAACAACAACAAGGAATTTAGGTATCCGAGAAGTGTACAATGATTTCTCGCACCTCTACTAAAAGTACATCTAGGTTATAACAATGGTTAATTAGTTGAAATGGTGCGTTCACAGCGCACTGTATCCAGACTGCGAATCATTCTTCAAAAACTATCTAATACACTGATATTCCTCACAGCTCCTTTGTTCATATTCCGTAGTCGAAGCTTTCGAACTCCGAAAACCTGGAGTCTTGTTTCTGCAGCCTCTGCTGGCACGCCTCGATGTAGCTGTCCTGGATCCGGTACATCCCAGAGTTCGCCTGGTACATCAGAGTCTCCAGAATGCGCTCATTTTTGATCGCCTTCGACGGTAGCACCACCTTTATTAACTCCTGCGGCGATATCCTGTACAGTTTCAAGTCGCGAGCCAGCCGTTCCATTATGCATTTGAACTCATTCTTCGCGTCAGTCTTATTCGTGGACTTGGTTTTGATCTTGTTGCGCGCCCAACCGAGCATCGCTTCGAATTTCCTAACCTCAGGCACCTCTAAGTTTCGGCACATTATCATCTGAACCATTGACTCGGATAAGTTCAGAAATTCAGGAGTTTGAAACAGAGCGTACGCTCGCTGTTCGATGAACGCCAGAATCATATTCACCAGCTCCGAGGCCGAAGTGTATCGCCAGTAGTAGTTCTCCAAAGATATCAGCATCGTACACACCTGTGTGAAAAATAAACTGCTAATAACTTTTTGGAGCTAAGCTTTCATTTCTGACGTGCAGTCCAAAGATTGACTCAAAGTCCAAAGACATGTATTTTTTTATACCTTATTCATTTAAACGAGCTAATATAGCGCTTTCTCTTTCACTCAATTTCGTACAAAAGGCAAGGACAGCAAATCTTGAGTAGGCGTAAGTGAACGTTCATTCTATGCTACTTTTAGCTTTGTATTATAATAAAATATTACCTGTAGTAATACTTACGTACTTAATTACTTACCCACAACCCTACACTTATTATTTTGTATAAACTATTCTAGCTATTAAGTTGTGAATTATTTATTAATTAAGATAATAGACATTTTGGTTCCTGATATAATCATAAAATGAAAAATATACGTCAGTTAATATACGAAATTCAAACCTTAAAATAACAATATAGTACGAATTAAGATTAAAAAAAACGCAGTATAATAACAGTAAGATCGTCTGAACAGTGAGAGTTCTACGAAGAGAGTAAAAAGTACAAGTACTGTGTACGTACACTTACATTGTCTGTTATCTCCACCAATCACAGCCGAACGCTTTATCTCCCTATAAGTTCGTTTCAGTGAATAAGGTATAGATAGAAGCGCCTACACTGTAATCGTTATTATTTTATGATGTATACTTTTTTTGTAACTTTTCTCACCACTTCTATCCTAAGGAACTGTTTGGCGTGATGGAAGCACGCTTGCAGCAGTTCCGGTAGGTCGTAGTGTTCAGCGGCGCAGATCAACCCCGGAATGGAGGCGCAGGTCAGTGGGCAACTGCCAGTGTGTAAATAATCCAGCAGAATCCGAAACGTTTCCGGATCAAATTCTATTATTGAAAACTGTAAAAGAAGGAATTGTTTAATTACAATAAGCGCCTATTTGGGTTGCCTGTTTCACGTGTAATGACGGTAATAATTTTTTTAGAAAATATTAGCTCAGTGATGTCATGTTCAAGGTATCAAAATACCTTATTATAAAACATAGAAGGTAAATTCTAGTGTTTGATTTTAATACGTAACTGACCTCAGTTTGTGCTAGTTTGGCTCTGTCCACTTTCTGAGCGTCCGCACAGACTGACAGACGAGGGACTGCCAACGCTGCATTCTTATCCTTATCTTTATCCTTGCCTTCTTTGTCTGTAACGAGTATTATAGGGGTAAATAATTGCTACTTCATTAACATTAATGGAGGCAATCATGAATGAATATCTATTAATAACTTTCTTTAACTTAACGAGATCTAGAATAATACAGCAATGGTGGCAGGATACATTGCAATTCGCAGTTTGCATCAGGGTTGTTGCGAATACTTCTATCCACACCCACAATAATCAGTGCGAATCTTTTGCGGATACCGATATGAAGCTAGTCTTAAATCTGGCTGATATAGAGTGGTTGAATTATAAAATTGTTTCAGTTTTTTTTTATTTAAATTGTTTCAAATTTACTATCAAAAACTTATAACCCTCTTACAGAAGACCACCGTGAAATAAATAATATGATGTGTGCGGTTTTGTTTCCATAAGTGAGTATTAAGGAATGGCATTTCCAATTCAGGTCCATATTATTTATTTATATCAATGTCGACAGCACAACAGAAATCCTTCTTGTGTTACCAACTGTAGCCACTTTTATTTATCTGCCCGTTCATTAGCCTGAATGCCGATGCAGGCAGGTACATAGAATATTTTTAAAGGTCGCATTAGTTATAAAAACATTGAGAGAGTAGTTATTCTAATATAATAACACTGAAAGATTACACCTTCATTTTAATTTTATCTTAATATTTTTTGCCCAACTGTCCACATATTGCATTATCTTTTTTAGTAGGCGTTTTGCAATTAAATGTGACAAGATAAAAAAAAACTAATAAAATTATTACTTTCAAGTTCCAAGATAAATTATAATAACATTTCATGAACATTATTGACAGATAAAACGGGACCGTCAATCTGTCTCACGATTGTTCCTTATTTCAGATTTTTAACGTGTATTGAGGATTAGTAATTTTATGTATTTAATAAAAATAAAATTAGTACGTACAGTTGAAAATATATTTGAGGAAAAAGTATAATACTTACTGGAACAGTCCTGTGAGCTGGCCCACTTCTTTTTGTCGTCGGCGTTCAGTTGGGAGTGTTGCTTGCGTATGGATCGGCCCCAACCTGCAGTGATCGTACCCAAACGGGAGAAAGCGCGCTTCACCATGGGAGAACTAGGTACGCTCTTCGGTCTGAAATTCAAGTAACGTCGTATAAACATTATAATATTTTAAAATGTATTGTTTATAAATTGCAATTCATTTAATAAATAATTTATCTCGATGAAAACGCCAAATATAAAAAAACGAGCTGAGTGTCTTCCCTCCACTCAAGTACCGCGAACACTGGTACAATTGCAGATGCGACGAGGTGAGAGGAGTATGAGCACGGGATTAAAACGTTGCATGTGACGTTGCGCCTTTGTTAGCGGGAGTAGAAATGATATACGTCGTTGTGCGTTTGTCTATCACAAAAACTAAGCTAGTTACAAAAAAAAAAATGTGTCTCATGTAGGTTGATTAAATTATAACCATAAGTGATTAAAAAAACTATTTTGGTGTATTGTCACATACGCCTTTGTTCGTGGATACCGTCGAATTGCAATGATGTTGGTTAATGATCGGCCAATTTCTCCAAGGAATATGATCAGAAAAATACGTAGCTGAGCCAAAGAAACAATCAGTTGAAATAGTAATGGGAGGAATCTGCCTAGCAGAAGCCCTAGGGGCAGACTATCTGCTTGCTGGAATATTTCTAAGTCTCTTCGGCTTTCCTATGACTTGTTCCTATCAATAAGTTCCTATCTATAAGTTTCTAGGGAACATTTTAGACAATTCTTCGAAGACTTGTGAAGATTTATCAATGCTTTTAAGGCTACAGAGCGATTAGTGTTATGTCATATCGTGTTTGATATATTAGCCTGAAGGATGTATTGCTAATATAATAGCATCTTAAAAATATATATGCATATTAAAATAAGATAATAATTTACAGAAATATATTTATGTTAAATATATAATTATTTCATTATATAAATATGACTGCTTTATAATAGTGGGAGTTGTAAAGGACTATAATTTTCCTGTCGTAAATTGACGAATCTCAATTGTCTTCTCTAACCTTGGAGATTCGATGTCGGGCACTTGCAAGAAATTGCTACTTTTTTGTTTTGGTGTCGGCGATAGCAAAGTCGGAGCTGGTCTTGCCAATAGTTCCGCTACTGGTACTTGTGGTGATCCAAATCCGGTCTGAATGCCGTATAACATTTCTTGAAACACCCTGAAAATAGTTTAATAATTTTTGAAAATAAGGATTTATTGGAACTTTTATCAAGCCTTTGTTTTAAATAAAAAAAAATGGCGTAATATTTATTAAGAAGATAGGTATGACAAATACTGTTTATCAATTTAGGAGTCACCATTTCGATTCGCTTTTTTACTACTTTTAAAATTAAATAAAATCATACTAAGTATATGGTCATGTTGAATTTATTCTAAACTAGAATATTAATTATTAAGAATATTATTACTTTTTATGTTGTCAATTAAGTAATTCTTATTTCCTAAGCCCTATTAAATTTAACAGACATAAATACCTGCTTCGTACTCCAAGTATAGCTCTAACACCAATAAATTTGGTTTTCTGTTTAGACTGTCCCACAAGGAATACTACATCGAAGAGCTGTGCGTTTTGTGAGGCATTTAACTCGCTGTTGAGGAATACGCGGGTAAAGTCTTTGGCTAATTGGTCGTAGTCTTCGAACTGGTCTCGTACGGAGTCTAGAAGAGGGGAGGACGGTCGCATATGGCCTATAGGACGCCAAGAACCTGAGGACAGATTTACCAAAAAATAAATTTCAATTTTCGACTAACTCTGGGTGCTAAAAATCTGAGTTTGGAAAAAAGTGTTTGTCCACGTACCTCTTCTATAAGGCTTTGGTATCTGCCCTGTCTCAGCGTGATTTTGTAAATTAGCAACAATATCTTCCAGCATTTGGCTGCGAGTGCGTTCTTGCATTCTTGCGAATTTCGGTGCTGAATATGACGCTCTCTCGCCATTTACTATTTTTGTTAGTAACCATTCCCTGAAAATGGTTAAAAGTTTCATTAGCTTTACATATATTAATAGCTACTAACTGTCTGTCATCAATAAAAAAAATGGAAACATTCTTTTTTTTCTCCGTCTAATATATTTTAATTAAATTTCATATTTGATTCAAGTGAATGAAATAGAAAAACCATAATAACGAGTATGAATAATAATCCTTAAGAGAATACTGACACTGCTATACTGATTTTTATTAGATACCATTTCATATTTAGAACGTAACATGGAATTCAGGTTCAAAGAACTGATTGGTTTTACTTCCCGAAACTAGCAGCACAGATCGCAATAGTTGTTACGGATATAATCTAACTTGAGTTCGAACTGAAAGTGTTTCAAGTTGTAAACTTGCCTGAACATAGGTCCTTTGTCGAAGACACTCTGTTCCCACAGATAAGGTTTGTATGCACCGACCTCGTCGCGAGTCACTACCGACACCTCGTATCTCGTTGGTCGTCGTTTTATTCTTGCTGAAACTCGAACTAAAATTAGAAAACATTCCAACCTTGTATAGGTATTGTATTTATATGTAAAAAACTCAATTCCCTATTCTCCTATATTAGAACAGCTAAATAAGAACTAGGGTGTTTTTTGTGATTATTTGGCACCTCAAAAGTTATACTTATGCTGAAAGATCGTCTATATACAATCTATTGAAAATGTAATTGTTTAAAATACGGTTTTCACTAATGGATAATTTGCAGAAAAAATTGAATAATAGAGCAGTTCGCTAGTATTCTAACTATTCTGTGAAATGTACTGTGATTAATTATATATTGTGCAATCCATGCTTAAATTTATAATTAACGAGTTATAAAAGTAACTCGGTCTGTTTGTCAGTCTCTGTTACCTTTTCACGCCTTAACTACTCAATCGATTCTCATTAAATGTTTCATACACTTTGTTAGGGACACAAAAAAAGGACATGGGGTACCTTTCATATTACTGACGTGATGAGTAGGGTTACATATTATTTATATTTATCATTGATTTTCATGAGCGGTAAAGCAACTTAGTTCCTTGTGTCAATAGACGATGATTAGCATCGTCAGTGTCTGCCGACTTTTACATAAAAAGAGTCAAAAAAATTCCAAGCGATTAAATTTTACTTACCCAAAATGAAAGTATGTAAGAAATGGCTTTTTATACAGGCTGGTGAGAACGTGGTGTTGTCCGCTTCAAGAAAAACTACGCAAACTATATCATTTCCTATATGTCTTTTCCTTTGCAACTTCTGCGGGTCGTGTCGTTCGTAAGGCAGCAATGTGGATACGTGGAACATGATCTCAATGCCTCGCCAATTTGTGTACACGGAGTATAGGCCGGTCAGGTCGTGCACTGTATCGAGGCCGCCTTTGTATTTGTCGAAACCTAATTTATGGGAAAACATTGCTTTAACTTTATGCCACAAAATAAAAAATCCAAAAATGTTTTTATTGCAAACATATAATCACAATCCTTCATATTGTATGTTGCAAAAAGATTTATGGTTGTTTTATTCCACATTTAGTATATTTTGATCATTTTTTATATATTCAAAAGTAACTTATATCCTTACATCTCTTCTAGTATTCAGTTTATTATAATAGTACTTTAATGCTACTTAAAAACACGCTTCTAACGATGTATAATATGCATATATTTGATATGTATCTAATAAGAAAAAAATATACAAAAAATAATTTATTTTTTGTTCGATTAGCTCTCATGTAAAAAGTGTAATTTTGTTTTGTGACCCTTTAGTTTTTAAGGAGCGATATATAGAGATGGCCATTAATAGAAAGCTATGTCCAACACATCCTTCGTATATTATCAGGGTACATATTATATATAGATTTAGTATAGCAGTACAATACAGGCCGCATTAGACATACTTTAGAAGTCGAAGGGCACATTGCGTGTCGCGGTCATTCATACAGTATATACCCTGTATGGGTACGAAGTCGTATGAAGTCGAAACACAACAGTAAAAACCAACTTACAGAAAATCACCGTGAAATAGCAACATGTGTACTGTTGTGTTTCGGTGTATATATTATACTAGCAGGTGCCCGCGACTTCGTCCGCATAAATTCAAAATGTTATATAGCCTAAAGCCTTTCATTATCGCGCCCTCTCGCGTTGAGTAGCCGTATTGTTGAGTCAAAGCTGTTTGTCTTAATAGTTCTGGCACTGAAAACAGATGGCGTTAATCTAGATAAGGATGGTCTATATATTTTTTATGTAATTCAATAAAGTCAACTCACCTTTTAAACGAACTTTCTCCCCCATTACTTGCAGAAATTCATCAAACATTGGCGAATTCTCATTATTATCGAGGATCTCCTCCTCTGTGTATTGATTTTCCTTAACGTATATCACACCGACCTTTAGCTCTGACTTAATGAACACCTGAAAATACGAAATTTATTTATACCACATTCGGAAAATTTATAGAGTCGAAAATTTTCATGTAAGCTATCGTCCCAAGGACAATAGGGGACCACTCCACAAATGGTAAGTAATTTGGTATACGATTGACATTATTGACATCATATTATATTAGATATTAATTAATTAATTTGTAAGTACCTAGCTACTTACTAATAGTACACGCGCAAGCTCGAATGTTGACTAGTGCAGGCATGTTATCGATATTGTTGTTACACTTTCACGTAAAAACTACTGGACTGATTTGGATGAAATCTGACACATAGATAGTTTATTACCTGGATACTATTCTGGAAAAACTTTAGGTTCCCGAGGGATCGTCTAAAAATATTTAAAAAAATCTAGTAGCGGCGCCACCTTCGTCACAGCGATAAAGACGTCAGGCGTTTAACTAATCATATATTTTCTCATTTTGAAACGCGGACGAAGTCGCGGGCACCAGTTATACCTATATAAAATTATCTTACAATAACTACTAAGAACTAGATAGTCATAGTTGTGTAAAAATCGTTTACAACATTATCTCATGTTTGTCTTAGGCGACGGTAGCCACCTACTATCAAATAGACCGTCGGTTTGTCTGACCAACTTTAACACAAAAAAACGCCATATGTACCTACAAAAATGAAATCAATACAAGTTGTAATTTTCTATAGGTACTGTTATACATTTATCTTGTTGCTGCCTAAGCCCATCTCAGGGGACGCCACTCAATATCTTTCCCATCTCAACTCAAGAAGCCCTCTATTAAATATGAGAAAATTAATAAAACTAACGTCGACGCTGATATTGTAATGACTAAAAATAATGTTAGATGTTTAATAGTCTAATCTAGAAGTCAGCCATTAGATGAAATGCCCATGATGAAACACAAAAATATACTATACTATATTCATTTTATTTCATTTTATACTATATTTTATGTATAGGTAACCAACAAGAAGAGTATGGAAGTTTTAATGAATATGTCAAAATTTCTTTTTAATATCCTTATATTTTATATCATAAATTCTGGGTCCGTGGAGTCCCAACGCGCTTATAACTGGCTATATTATTAACTCGCTCCAGTAAATTAATTCTCCTTGCAATACAATGACGTAATGCACCAGCACGCTTGAAACAATGCATAAATTGTAATAATTGTAAATACTTTGATTTATTAATTAATATTTTTTCCATGAAAGAGCATACCAATTTGAGGGGCAAATAGATATGTGAAATACCGTTGGGTATCTATTTTTGGGCTGAACAAAAGCAACTATAGCGTTTAGTTCCAAATGTTATATCGGTTCATAGTTATGTCATTTTAGCAGTATCCAAGTTCATACATTTTTTAGCATCCTCCTTTGACATACATGACTATTTTGTAGATGTTTATAGACAAACGGACACACTAAGCCTAGTAGGCGTAAAATCATATATTTCCAATTGACCAAAACATTAAAATGAAATATCCCCAAGGACTTAAAATTGTTTTGTCGTTTGGCGTTTATTATGTTTAAATTTTACCCAAAATTCTGTTCGGTTCATAAATTATAAAGTTACTGTGGGTGAAGTTGTGGCCAAAAAGTTAGTATAGGTACCTAAGTATTATTATATTACATTACCTTAATGGATTACAGCAATATCGTAACAATCGAATTGGTACATCAATTATTTATTTTGGATATGTTAGGTTTAGGTTAGTTTTAGCGGTTTATTCGCTCACTACTAAGGTGCTGGAAAGTTTTATTTATAAGTCAACTTTGGTTTAAGGCCAAAGTTTAAGATCAACCAAAGTTTAAGACAGTTTTAAGGTACTAGGTAATTTTGGACACGAAGATATCTGGCTCTTGGAGCTTTCCGAACCCTCTGAATTGAGTAGTTAATAAGAAAAATACGTCTTGAGTTAATATTATATAATTTGGGTTATTTTTTTTAAATATAATAATGCTTATTATTTTTTTTTCTTATTTTTTATACAATCTTTATCTATATAAATCTAATCCGCTCTGACAAAAATGAATTAATGAAAAAATCGGAACACTATTGTTCAACATTCTATGAGCCTTTTCTTAAACGAAAACCTGTCAGGTATTAGGTTTATAAGAAAAATAAATAAAGATTTGATTTCTTATCAATTTTCATATCGAATGGTGTTTATCTAGGCTTTATAGAATTAACATAAATAAGTAGGTACACATAACGAACAGCCCTACTTCACAAACAAATTTTGTCACAGAATTATTAACGATATGTCCCAGCGTCGACCGACGTGTGACAAGGAAAAATGCCCTTCGCAAGTCAAGTTAACTTTTCCTCATGTTGTGGTGTAGTAAGCCTTTCTCTGTTCTAAGATTGTTATAAAAAAAAATTGCTGTAAATAATTCAAACTATAACTAAAAATAATAAAACTGTGACTATAAGTATTTTTATAAATTATTACTAGGTATAGTAATACAATGATTATTAAATTTTAATACTGGCAAGACACACTGCGTTTTGCAGTCACAAACAGCACGCGTGTTATTTGACTACTATGTGACTAAACAAATTGACGAAATGTATTCACAACTTGTACAATACGAGTATAAAAAGTTTCCTTCGAGCCATGAAACATTTACATCTCACTAGAAGGTAGTGACCCACACTTTTTATGTACACTTTATTAGATACTAGAACGGCAATAAACCGAGTTCTCATCAAACCGAACGACTCTCCACTGTTGTTTCCTGCTCATATAAAATAAGTATTTACGTCGGAATACAATAGTAAATGATGATATTACGAATGAATACATATTACACGTCTCGGAATAATTCAAAGTGTTTTCTGTTATATAACACACTTTATATAACACTTTATATAACACACTTTATTAGAAGACGCTAGAAGTTCTGAGACTGGACAAATTCAAAAACTTTTCATTATAATATTGTAACATTTTAGTAGAATTCGAATGATTATTATCAAGACAATGATTGTCGAATCAACACTACATGGCGGTCATCTCGCGACCCAAGTCTATGTACTTGCTAAGGTTTTCTTTTCGGTTTTCACGAAGTTTTCCTCATGCGGGATTGCGACGTCAACAAGCATCGTCCGACGATGGGTTCGGTTAAAAACAACAATGTCAGGCTTTTTGACAATAGCCCATGATTATGTTATTAATGATGAAAATTATTACCATTAAAAATGAAAAGCATATTTCTTTTCAAATGTTGTATATGATACCTACATGCAATTAATGTTCTGAATACTATAAGTTAATTGCTCGAGTGTCGCGCATGTTCACATTTCATGCATACTTGGCTGTATACATACAAATAATATGCTAATGAAAACTAATACACAAAATGAACGAACCTGGGATGTTATACATGATCCATGCCATTATGAAGGCATTGAAATGTGAATAGATATTAATTTCTAATTCAAGTTACATAGATGAATTCAAGCAAACAAACCGCTAACTCGAATTATGCCAATTGTATTCCTGTCAAATAAACAAGAATTTATATATGTATTTGTAATTGTATTGTATTTGTAGGTATTTGAGATTCGTAGTCATATATTTCATATATGTACACGGGTAAAAAAAGCAATACGTGAACATATGAAATATGGTGTTAAATATTTTAATAAGCGTTGATAGCAAACTAAAACAGAGTAGACCGTCATCCTAAATAACTTGAAAATAGTTTATGGAATTAAGGTTATAAAAACTTAAAGAATAAATCATTATTCATAACAAAAAATAAAAATCCCAGATAATCGAGATTACCTGTACCTTCGATTTTGACTATGAAGATACATACAGCAATGCAAGTGTTGAACAGCTAGCAGACACAGTGAGCACGCAAAGCACGGACAATAACTAGTCTTCAATAATTCCGTGTCCCACTCATGTAAATGGGTTGGGGACACTAAACAAACTGGAGTCTTCCAAGTCCCAACAAAGCGTGTTGGTCGCGTACGAGAATTCAATTGGCTTTCTCATTACAACGCAGGTCGACCGGGACATGCAATGTTAATCGAGTTGCGAGTCTCAACGTCGGACCGTGTTGATTATAGAGTTCACTTTATTCAATTTGCTATGTAATACTTTTACGTGCTCGTTGTAGGGCCAGTTACGGGCTTACTATTTTTTTTACATTGGTGCTTCGTATTCTCTGTGTCGTTGTACGGGGTCGAGGCCTGCACACTCACCAATACAATGACCAAACGCTTAGAAGCTTTTGAGATGTGAGTATACAGGCGCATGCTATGGGTTTCCTGGACAGATCGAATAAAGAAACAGACGGTTTTGCAGAGAATGAACAAGAAGGTTGAGGTTTTGAAAACCATAAGAGTCAGGAATTCACTGCACACCATAATTTCCTGCAGCTGATCATGCAGGTCTAACAGCTGATGCTGCAGCTGTTAGACCAGCTTCTATTTCATATAATATACATAAGTAAGGTATGTTATTTACCTATACAGGTATGGTAAGGCTGGTTGCGAAGGGCATAGGACCACACACGGTCATTTACCCTTCGCATCCAACCGGTTCCATCATCTTATTATCAGCTTATTCCTTCGAATTGGGAACATTAAAAGTGAATATAATATAATAATCATAGTACATCATTGTACGCAATGTAAGCTCTCTACATCCAGCATAATTCTGAGCATCACAGTCCGCATTCGTAACAGTATGGGAATGAACGTCAAGTTTCATTAAAACAAAAGGATGGAACCGAGCACATAAGCCCGTTTCTATTTTCATGGAAACCGACATTTCGTTGTATTAATGCCCATTCGAAATGCAAAGGACGGATAGGACGGGCCGCGTTCTACAAAGTTACGACTTATACTCGTAACAACCCTAATGAGAATTGACAGCTCACTGAAACGAAACAGGTTGGTTGCAATGGAACTACGTTCGAATTTAAATCTTATTCTAAAAACGGTTAGGTTAAAAATATGTTCACTGCTGAAAATTTAAAACAAAGAGCCTACGTTTTCACACAAGCATTTGTTTATTTGATAGACGGTAAGATTACGATCTTTGCTCGACAATGGTTTTCGGTGAATTTTCTAACATTATTTCACATTTCACTTAATGCGGGATCAAATAGAATGTAGTTACTGTTCTACTAACTGCGTTAGTAGACTCAGTATCGAGAAATATATATTGCTTACAATATTATCAAGCAACAAAATCAGCCATCTTTAATAATCTTAATTTTTATTATAAAATGCGAAAGAGAGTTTGTTTGTTACGCTTTTGCGCCTTAAAAACTCAGCCGAATATTGCTTATATTATACATCAGAATAAGACATCGGCTATATATATAAGACCATAGGCTATATAACAAAAAAATCGATTCACAATTTAATAAAAAAATAAACTCTTTCATTAACTTTAATATTTAAAACATTGCTATAAACATCACGGACGAAAACGTAGGTATGAGATTTATCCGGCGAAAGTTATTAATCAATATAAAAAAAAACAATGTTTAAGTATAAATCCATTCAAAATAATAAAACATATATAAACGTTTGTCAAGTAATGTAGTATCAAAACTTCTGTGAAATGTAACTGAAGTAAGTGTGGAGTTTGTTAATTTATCGTAACGCGGAGGCAACTCAAATATTGTAAGACTTGAATTCACGCAAAGTAATTATCCAAAGTTCTCGTGCGCTCGTTAATATTTTAATACACTCCCCATCTTGGCGCTGACTTCATACGAGCTACCAAGTTTATGGACCCGTCACCAGGAGATGTAGTTTCACTCCTAACTTGTCATTAGTCCATTATCGTGATTAGTCGCGAGCTATGAGAGGGATATAGGGCCGACTGATTTACATCACACGATCAAGAAATTTACAGAGTATACAATCTATATTTAAAAAAATGGTATCTCCTTAACATATCTCCTCAGCTTTAAAGTCAGCTTCTGGCCTTATGTGTTTGTAAAATAGTAAACTGTGACTAATTCTAACAAATTGTCAAAACATGGCAACCCGACTGACGACAGTTGTCAGCTCCTTAAAGACCACCGTGATATCCACCAGCACCTATTATACTTATACCTATACCTAGGGCGCGGGCGAAGTTGTGAGCATAATCTAGTTATGCATAAACATATCATAAATACAAGCTATATAATTTTACAAGATCTTTGACTATAATATTAAGTTTCAGGAAAAGTGTCATTTTCATGAAACGCGAAAGCAATTTCTTCACTGTACATTTCTATACTGTGCGCATCTATACCTACTCGGGACTAACGGGCCTCATTAATGTTTCACGGGTGTAAGCGGTGGCATCATTTATTCGTAATTGGGAACTGAAAAAACAATCACAGAGACGAGAAAAGGTTTTACTGCTAATTTACTTGCTATCCAGGAGCCCGCTTGGCAAATGAGATAAGACGGTAAACATTTTTTTGTACGCCTTTGTTTTGCTTTGACGAAATTCTCCCGTCGGATATATCCGTTTCGAGTTCATTGTTAAATGTTGACACTCGTGTGCTATGATCCTAATGGCATTACTAGGAGACGAGGGATTTGCGAACGAGCGATACTGACAATTTGAATTATGTCAACTGCGCGTTTTGGCCTCCAATTTGTTGATTCTGTTTCGTCATTTTAGTCCGGAAAATCAAAATTTGAGTTCCTCAGGGGCATTTTTGATGTAAGTTTATAGTACATTATGTAATATGCTTTATTATATATAGCAAATATTACATTATATAGGTGGGTGAAAGAAATTTTTGATTTCACCGTGTGGAAGGAGTAAATAATACATAATACATACATTAGAATAACAGTTTCAGATGAATATTGTAGATAATTTAATTTTACTTGAAAATACTTAATTACATATATTTGTTTGCTAAAATTTAAATAATTGCAGTTCCATAGGGAGGTTTAATGATACCTACTTCTTGACTATGTAATTTTATATTCTAACCTCCCTAACTATGTTAATTTTAATTTTAGCAAAAAACATATTTATATTCGTGAATGAACATAATATAAACTAAATAATTCTGGTAAAAATTTTGCTAAGAAATTTTTATTATTATAAAAAGAGCGCGTGCCCGACTCACCTTAACAATTCTCCGTCACAATAAAGCGCTAAAAGTCCGCTGTGATTTTAGAGTAATAAAAAAAACGTACCTGATCTAGTTTCAATAATTCTTCTGGAGTGTCAGGCAGTTGTCCGAGCATTAATGGTGGATTAATGTTGACTTCCTTGCCAAGGGACCGCACGACTTCTTCGCGATTGTACCGATCGGCGAAAACACAAGACGCTGGTATGAGGCCGTGGACCGTGTAGCTTATGGCGCGTACTAGGATCCTAGAAACAAAATTAATGTCAAAAGAGTTGCTTGGTTCTTAATTTTTCAGGCCACACCGCAATTACAAATTCACAGATTTCGTGCCTCAGACGATTCACAGATTTTGTGCCTATCGAGCATATTGGAAATGAATCTACGGAATTCGAAAAAATACATTGTTGTTCTGACTTGTTGACCTTTTTCAAAAAGGTTAAGCTACAGGGCAAACCCTTAATCCGATCGGCTTTATTTTAGGCTCAAATTGTAGCTGACTAAATTGTCCAGAGGAGATATTCTCAAATTTTTTTTTTCACTATTTCAGCCATAACTTTTTTCATTAACAACTCTCCGAGATAATTTTAAGGCGATAGCACTTTTTCGTGAAACCGGGCCTATACTGAAGCGAACGAAATGACATTTCCAATGTCAAAAAGAGAGAATCTAAACTCAAAATTACACTCTTTTACTCTTTCAGGAATAACAATTCACAAAATAATGGTTATTACTTATATTATTATAATGAGTTCTTTAAAATTAGTTGAGAGAATTGTTTGAAGCGAAGGTCTGTTTACTTTGCAACAGTTAGTGGAAGGGTGCGTTGTTAAACAATCTTGCAATGTCAACAAACGAAAGTTAAAGAAATATTTGCTGACCTGAACATTTTAAAATGAAATTAATTTAAGCTTTTAATTTAATATATGTGCTATCACAGTTGCGAAAAATCAAATTAAGAATAAGTTAAAAGCGAACTCAAATATTACGTGCATTTGAGTTTCGATTTTAAACAGGCTTACCATTTATAATGTTTATAGTTATATAAAATAATATTTTCAAACTACTACTTTATTGTTGTACGAGCATTAAATTTCAAGTAGTTTTGCAATTACGGCTGTTACAAGAAAACTTTTTTCTAAAAATACTACCTACCTACCTACCTACCACTACCTTTTAGTGGTAGTGGTAGATTAGGATTTTATTAAAACTAGATTGAATTCAATTATTATAATTCGGTTTATCTTAATCTTAAGTTTCATCCAAATTGCGATATAGTTGGATTGGGTAGGACGACAGAAAACCTAATTTAAAAGTTCAGAGGAAGGCCACAATATGACATCAAAGCAACAATCCCTTCATGTATTTGTGGTATTTGTGACAAAATTAAATGACAAAAACTTTAGTTGTGGCCATTACGTTAGGCAGTCATAAATTTAAATGGGTATCCCGAATGACTGTAAAAAAGTGAACGTGTTGGTCACTTTTTTACAGAAAACCACCGTGAAATAACATTGCAAAAGAGGAAAATAAGTCTAAGTGAAAAAATTAATAAATGAAATTTTATTTAAATTCATTAATTTGAACTTAAATTCACAACTTAATTCCACAAATTTTAAAAATGCAGCATTTATTTTTAATTACATATATATTGTGTCAACCGAAATTGCATATAATTATAAAACGCAAAATTTTTGTTAAATACAAAAAATAAATAAAGTGGAATCTGTGTCGAAAAAATTGAAAGATAAAACGTTTTTAATTAAATTCTCGTGTTGTCTCGCCGCGTTTCAATTTTCGTATGACAGAGAATAATGAAAATGCCGGTGTACACGGGGGGTGACCCCGTCTCCCTGAATTCTTACGGTTGCTTTGTAAAAAGCGGACATTTTTGTGACGTGTCTCCGATTTTTATGGAACATCATCCCGTTTGAGGGCTTCTTCATCATAGAATTAGTGCTTCACGCTACGTTAAAGGAAATGTTTCCTTTTGTAGGCTTGCATCTCTCGATTCTCTTTTTATATTTTCCTCATAACGTCTATTGAAATTATAAACCGTCTTGTTAGGTTTTTAAATGTTTTACAGTAACAAGCAAGCAATTTACTTTCTATTTTCCTCACACCACTATAATTCCATGCTATACAAAAAAAGCCTAATTAAAAATCAAATTATTCTTTCATTTATCAAACCAATTTTCAGATAATTTGTAGTCATTATGTTTTAACATCTATTTACAGTTAATGTCCTTTTCAAATAGTAAATTTCGAGTTTCTGTATATAAGAAACAATGACAAAAAGTTACAATATGTCTTGTAGAGTTTATTAATGAAATAAAAGCAGTGGATTTAAAACAGAAAACTTATTATTGTTGCAAAAACACACATTACATACAATTAACAAAACCAATGAACAAACTATGTATGTTTTTCATGTTTTGACATTCGAATCGAATCTCGAATGTTAGCTGCCAGGAACGCCTGATTACAATAATATGCAACCTCCAACATGCCCTCTTAATCTAAGTCCTGGTCAGCATCGAGCAAACAATTTGTAAACAGTTTATGTTTAGTCACAGACAAGGGTTTTGTAAAAACGTCAGCTACCATACAATCAGTTGATATATAATGTAATTCAACTATTTTCCTATCAACAGCATCCCTCACATAGTGGTATCTTATATCTACATGCTTAGTTCGTTTGTGAAATATAGCATTAGTAGCCAACTTAGCCGCCGACTGATTATCACTAAATAAAACAACTGTTTTACAACTACCAGTAAGCTCTGCTAGAAGAGCACGAGCGTACACCGCCTCATGAGTCGCTTCAGACAAAGCAATATACTCCGCCTCGGTGGACGAAAGTGCGATACATGTTTGCTTGTAGCAACCCCACGAAATAACGTTCCTACCTAATTTGTAGACGTAACCCGTGTATGATTTGCGATCAGCCCCGTTAGCCCAGTCTGCATCAGTATATCCTTGTAATAAAAACTTATCTACCACATTATTACATTTACGATATACAAAACCTAAATTAATAGTACCTTTAAGATAGCGTAACACTCGCTTAGCTGCCACCCAATGCTCAGTAGTGTAGCAAGTATTAAACTGACTTAAAAAACTTGTTGCAAATGATATGTCAGGCCGAGTAGTAACAGACAAATACATTAGGCAACCTATCAACTCCTGATACGGTAACTTACTATCGTGAACGCTATCAGTAAACTTCAGACCTGTATCTAAGGGTGTCTTAGCAACCTTACAGTTGGTCATATCAAACCTCTCTAAAAGTTTTTTGATGTATTGTTTCTGACTCAGCTTCAACTCACTACTAGTACGCACTACCTTAATGCCTAACATATGTCTTACTTCACCTAAATCTTTAATAGTAAAATTGGAACTCAAAGACTTCTTTAAATCATTTGCCATCACATCACAATTGTAGAAACAAAAGAAATCGTCGACGTACAAAGTAACAATAATAAACTTCTTACCCACTCGACGACTGAAGATACAGTTCTCATGCTGACTCTGCACAAACTTTTCAGAAAGTAATACTTCTTTTACCTTCTCATACCACGATCGTGACGCCTGTTTTAATCCATACACAGCTTTCTTGAGTTTGTATACTTTATGCTCATTGCCCTCTTTGACAAATCCTTCTGGCTGACACATAAATATCTCCTCACTTAAATCGCCATTAAGAAAAGCAGTTTTCACGTCTAGGTGATCTATCTTCAAATCAAGTTCTACTGCAAGTGATAATAACATCCTTAACGAACTGTGTCTTACAACAGGAGAGAATGTCTCGTTGTAATCAACACCAAATTGTTGCATAAATCCTTTCGCAACTAATCGCGCTCTGTAAGTAGCTATCTTTCCATTAGCATCTCGTTTGATTTTGTATAACCACCGATTCTTGACTATGTTTTTATCCGCTGGTCTATCAACCAACTCCCAGGCAGCATGATTATTAAACGAATCAATTTCCTCCTGCATAGCCCGTTGCCACAGCTTACAGTCGCTTGAACGCAAAGCCTCTTTGAAAGTTGTTGGCTCACTCCGTTCTTCATTCAGTTCAAGACAATGGCAAGTCTTCGGTATTCTAGGACGCAAGTTATAGGCTGGTGCATCATTCATAGATTGTTTTGATGTTACATCTTCAATAGGCCTCGATGAGTCAGATGTTTCTGCGTCGACAAATTCATCAGACATTATCGGCATCTCCGATTCAACAACATCTCCAGGCAGGTTTGGCATCTCCGCCTCAAACTCATCCTTCAACAATTCTCCTCCAGTCTCGTCAGTACCGCTAGGAAAGAAAATCTCCACAGTATTTTTTCTTCTACTGACTCCTGGAAATTTTGTTTCATTAAAGACAACATCACGACTACGAATGACTTCATCTTTGTCAAGATCATATAACCTATATGCATTAGCTTCATATCCTAGAAATATACAACGTTTGCTCTTTGGATCAAGTTTGCTTCTCTTACACTTATCAATATGAGCGTAAGCTTCACAGCCAAATACACGTAAACGCTTTAAACTCACTTTATTACCAGACCAAGCCTCTTCTGGTGTCTTACCAGAAAGCCGTTTTGAAGGTGACAAGTTAATCAAGTAAGCTGCCGTATTTGCTGCCTCTGCCCAAAACTTGTGGTCAAGGTGTGCAGTATACAAAAGACATCTAACTTTTTCAATAAGAGTGCGATTTAATCGTTCAGCCGCGCCGTTTTGTTGTGGACTATACGGCACTGTCACTTGATGCAAAATCCCCTTATTTTTCAAAAAATTAGCTAAATCTTTGTTAACATACTCAGTACCATTATCCGACCTCAAAGCTTTCACTTTATCCCCAGTTTGATTTTCAACAAACTTAATAAAGTTCTTAGTGTATTCAGTTACCTCATACTTCCGTCTAAGAAAGTACACGAATACTTTTCTCGTATGATCGTCCAAGAATGTTAAAATGTACCTCTTTCCTCCAAGTGAGTTGACAGGTAGCGGTCCGCACAGGTCAGTGTGAACTAAGTTTAACCGCTTCTCTGCTACTGGCTTTTCAGGATTGCAAGGAAAGGGAGACCGTGCATGCTTCCCTTTTAAACAAACATCACATGCCACATCCTTACAGGGGTCATCCTGAAAACTAATATCATTAGCGAGTCTATTTTTTAAAAGCTTCATATTATTGCCACTTAAGTGACCAAGTCTCTGATGCCAAATTGACGTACTAACGCTTAGATTCAATCTTAGATTGCAAGTCTGAAGTTTATATGCACCTCCTAAGTCATTAACAGAAATTACCTCATCACTTAAATTAGAAATTGTACAACCATTAGTATTAAAGTTAACTAAACAACCATTCTTAGTCAATTGAGAAACAGAAATCAAATTTACAGATAGTTTAGGTATAAACAACACATTAGTTAAAATCAAATTACATGACAACTTAATGTTACCTTTTCCTGTACATTTGAGTTTTTCACCACTTGCTATAGTTACCGAACTATTGAGCGTTTGAAAATCATTCATCCAATCACGCCTTCCAGTCATGTGGTTGGTGGCTCCAGAGTCGATGTACCACGAATCATCCGCCTCTACAGTAGTGAATGCCGACAAAACACAGTTCCCAGAAGTTTTCTTCTGACTGCGACAATCTTTCTTCAGATGTCCTTTTCGTCTACAATTCCAACACCATGGCTGCTTCTTTTGACCAGAAGTTCTATTCGTATATGACTCAACCTTGTCATGTGTCACGTTACTCGTCCTTGCAGTATTCGGTGTAACAGTGCTTCTCTTGTCGGAGTACAAGCACTCAGTCGAATTCTCACGAGTCCAACGCTTGTCTTGCAACAATTTCGTTTTAACCAAATCTGAGGATATAACAGCCCCTGAATGTTCTAATGCCATGATCATGGGTTCGTATTCCGATGGCAAACCTTGTAGCATAATCGCCCCAAGAAACTCATCGTCGACAGCTTTTTTCATATTTGCCAATTGTTGGGCCAATGATAATACTTCATCGATATACGCTTCCATTCTGATAAAATTCTCCAGCTTAACCGAACACAGCCTACGCAGCGCTCTCAGCCTCATTCCGAGTCCTTTATCATCAAATGCACTTTCCAGAGCATCCCATGCTTGTTTAGCAGTATTAACACCAATCAAATGGGAAAAACAACATCTTTCAACGCTTAAACAAATCATTGACTTAGCTTTCTCATCCAGACGTGTCCTCATTTCGGGCTTTGTGGTGTCATCAGCCGAATATCCTCGTATACAGTTCCATAAGTTCTCTAACGTCAACGCATTTTCCATGATAAATTTCCATTCTATATAATTTTCACGGCCTTTCAATTTTTCAATCATACTTCCGTTAGGCAATTTATTCATGTTTACGTTTACTTTTTACTGCAGTGCTGGTTCATAACCTCTTGTAGAGTTTATTAATGAAATAAAAGCAGTGGATTTAAAACAGAAAACTTATTATTGTTGCAAAAACACACATTACATACAATTAACAAAACCAATGAACAAACTATGTATGTTTTTCATGTTTTGACATTCGAATCGAATCTCGAATGTTAGCTGCCAGGAACGCCTGATTACAATAATATGCAACCTCCAACAATATGTAAATGTTATCAATAAGGTTTAGGTCGAATTTCAATTTATTTTTCTTATTTAGATAATTACTCCAGAACAACTCTTTTTATCTAGATCAAAAGTGCCTTATGTCCTTTGCTGTACCCCTGATAATCCCTAAGACAAATTGACGAAGTTAACAAACAAACACATTTATTTTCGCATTTACAATATCAAATAAGTAAGGATTTTAAATAACATAACTCCAAAGTTCTATATCGCAGTGAATGCTTGTAATTCGTTTCATTAAAAGCAACTTCCATTCTCTTGAATATCCATTTTCTGTATCTACGTGTCTTTATAAGTCGCATTAATAAAAAACACGTTCTTTTGAATATTTCTTCGTGCGATAAACAAAAGGTATACGACGTGCAATATCTCCTTGTTACGAAAGAGCTAGAGCAGTTAATACGTTATGTGTCAAAAGCCGCTTTTTATTGTCGACACCGAAAATAAGTACTTCGAAACTTTCTTCAGACGACGCGAACTTTCACAACTTTGAATACATAAAGTTGAAAGTCTTTTATTATTGAAATATGCTGCGGAGCTGCATCGCATTTATTTTTCTACATAAAAGTGAAATAATTCAAGCGAGCCAAATTCAATTATGCTCACAGTACCTACTATTTTTGTTGAGATTGGTAGTTGTCTAAATATATTTACATCAATTTCAATTACTTATATACTAGTCAAGTGTATATCTTTAAGTGTGTCAAGTGTATGTGTTATTTAAAGCAAATCCTCTTAACAAAAGTTATATAATATTTGTATTTCCAAGGTTTGTATTGAAAATATATTTTACATTTCTAGAATTTAACATCATTGTAGCAACTATAAGAAATACGACTGAAATTAATTAATAAATACTAACAAAGCTTAATAAAAGCAGGACACACTGCGTTTTGCAGCCCTTACAAAGACCACCGTGAAATAACGCTTAATAGCAGGTGTGTATTTAAATGTGTGAGTAAGGGATGCCAAAGCTCATTTTTCTATCCCTTTTTAACCTCCGACTCCAGAAGTAAAAAGTGTGTCTGTGTATCCGAATACACGTTACATGATCACCAGTGCTGGTAAATTTATGTCATGTTTTCCCTACAAATTAATACAAAACTAGTTTTAATTCTATTTAAAAATAAAAACGAAATATTACCTTACAAAAATATATATCAATAGAGACTGAATAAATGGTCTAACACCTAAGAAAACTGGAGCCGGACGATGTCGCGGGCGAAAGTTATATAAAGTATTACATGCCTCTACTTTTAAGGACATTGGCAGTATAAACCAAAGTTAAGACGTAAGGTTATAGGCTTGAATAGGCAAACTACGACCAAGTTTGCTCGTCTAACTGAAGTTAGCGATATATGGGATGTACAGTAGCGCACGCGGGCGCGGTTAGGGCGCGAGACAATTCAAAGCTCGCAGGACTATGGGGTTAACGGAGAGTAATGGAGATTACTGCGTTCACTTCTGTGTTAATTTACGAAGCCACAACGGGTCGTCTCGGTTTGTTTGCCGTAACTTCGGAGGGAACACATAATTATGAGGTCGCCAAACATTGGATCAAATGTTTGACGACCTCATCATTTTAGTACGAGTACGATTTGTCTTAAACTTTACCAGAGTGAAACATATCATGTCTTTATTATCCTTAGCTAATGTCTGTTGTAAACTGACTTTTGTCTAAATGAGAAATTCAATTGTTAAAAGGATCTATTCAACTTTCACACACACAAAAAAATTAAGACCAAATTGCCGGTCAATGAACTAAAAGAAAAGGAATAAGGAAAAGGAATGGATAAAAAGTATATTATAGTTATTTTTGTTGTCTATACCAAAAATTTTAAATAACAAAATTATCTTTTCAATCATTTCAACTAATAAATTATACTGTTCTGCGTGTACTGGCCGTAGTCCAGAATACTGTAATACAAACATCACATATAAAAATAAGGGAAAATTATGCAATTTGATGGTATGATGTGACATTTTTGTATCTATCGCTTTTATTTTCACACTCTGTTAAGGTATGATTATATATTTTTAAGTCGTATGTGGTTATATAATAATATACATATATAAAATGGGTGATTATTGTAATATCATAAACACTTTTCCGTCACAATCTTATAAGATCCAAAAAAGAGACCTGAAATTAATCATCATTTAAGAAATTGATTGATTCGGATTTTATACCTATCATCCATCAAGGCTACTTATAATTTTACAAAGGAATATATTAATCAACTAATATTAAGGAAATCAATCCTGTTTTCCTTTAATACAAATAGTCAACAATCTATGATATCAAATACAAATTAGTTCGTGTTCGTGTAAACGATATCTCAATAGGTTGATATAATATCGAATTTGATTTCTATTGATTTCTTTATGAAATAGGTATTTATTTTTAAGGTTTATCGTAGCTATTTATCGTACCTTAGCTTTCTGTTCTGTTAATAGTAACAAAAATGATACTTAAAAATAACATTGTAACTTTGTCTCGAGTTTAGATATTCCTTTGATTTTTATCTCAAAAGAAATCTTTAAACGAAGCTTGATAAGCTGCCCTTCATCTAATAAGCGTTCTCAATCTCCTATTAAAACAGGGATTAAAGTTATCTTTTACATCTAAAGTAGTTTCCTCACTTGCTTAATTCGAGTTTTAAAAATTTATCTTTCCTCGCCAAAATGCGAAAGAAAGAGAAAATGATTATTCTTTTTATTCAATTTCTAGTGACTGGTTGATAACTATTTTTTTTCTTTTGTTTTTATTTCTGATTTTGTTTTTATTTTTCTATTAGTTGTCACAAAAGTGAATAAAATGATCATAAAAATAAATAAATATGCGTGTATCATATATTGTGTGTTTCATGTTACAGGTATGTTTGCCTTATAGAACAGGATGTAACTGTCTTGCCAAGAAAGTGTGCACAATATTTGAAATGTGCAAATAAATTTTAATAAGGTTGGACTTGATTGGAGTTGATTTTAGATAGGTAAATTGCTGGGTACTACAAATCAAGATTTTCATACTTCGCTGAATTACAATACCGAAAGTCAGTTGACTCCGTTTCAATAAATTTTTCATGATGCTATTAAAACGTTATAATATATTTTTATGGACTACTTAATGAAAAATTTTACATTAGGAAAAGTGGTTCTTAGGTTTCTTCGTAAGTAACCTATAAAAATTCTATGATGTTTTAAGTGTCTCCTGAAAAATCTTTTGAAAATATTTGAGCTGACTTGGCCATTAAGGTAACGTTGATTAAATGAAGTAAATTTAAATTTCTTGGAAGGAGAACACAAATTATTTTTTAAAACCATATTCCCTGGGAGTGTAGGAGGAAACGTAACTTAGTATGATAAATTTTCCGAGATTTCGTATTTTTTAAGACAAAAAGTGAAAATAGTGTATTTTTTTAAATGATTTAGAAGCAGAACTTACAAAATTAGAATTACCACATATACTAGAACTAGCTGGTGCCCGCTAGTTAAACTAATTTGAGGAAACCATCTAACCTGGCTAACACATATTGGAATATTTTTTTGTACTAGAACCTTTATGTGTGCTTTTATAAATAAAATGTACAGTTAAGTGTTCGTTTCACGTCGCCTATATAAAAGGGTTGTCCTCGAAGCAATTTTGTAAGGTAATCTAAATATTTCATTCCCCCACGGCAATATTTCTTAAAAGGGAAGAATGTGGGTATAAATTCGTGACGGTGCCGGTGCAGGGATTTAACGTGTAATTGTTCAAAACAGGTGAGTTTCTGATTTCGAATTATAGGGAAAACCTGTTTTTTAAGGATATATAAAAACTGTGGTCAAAATAATGATAGTCCGTACTATCATAAATAAAATAGTAAAGCTGAAGAGATTTTTTGTTAGTTTATGTGAAAAAGCTTAACTCTGGAACTATCGGTCACAAAAAAAAAAATGAAAACATTCTATGGTTATTCTGGTGGTTAAGAAGAAGATAACGGAGAAACCGATAGAGACAGACAGAGACTTTATTTTATATTGTCAATTGAAATGTGCTTTAAGAAAGTAGTGTAAACTCAAAATTTTTAAGACTATTAAAATATGACAATAAATTTCTAAGTGTTCTTATATAATTAATATACTTATAAAAATATATGATTCATTGTGTATATATTTATTTTGTGCACTTCTGAGACACCTCCACCTCTGAAATTCTTCTCAGAAATCTTACACGCGACATCACATTACCTCAGAAACAAAACTAACACTTTAAGGAGCAGAGCAGATGCGGTATAATGACGTATAGTTTTTATAACTGTACGTATAAATCGCGTTGATACATTATGCTAATTGAATTCTTAGAGTCCACAGAAAGGTCACTAAGGTGAAACGAGTGAGGTCACGACACCCTTTATTGCCGGTTAATTATAGGGCCTGCAAACATTTCACCTCATCCATTCTCTTTAACAACTCGTTGCCATTTCTAATTAAAACTTAATTCTTGTTTGTAACATTGATATGTAGTGATTTTATTTAATACACAGGATAGTAGCCTATCCCGTGTCCTATACGTCTAAATGTTTATCTAGCAAGTTTCATGAAAGTCACTTAATTCGTTTAAGAGCTATATGGAGGAACATGCATACATACATACAGAAAACAATTCTAAAAATCGTCAATTTAGTTTCAGTAACATGTATCAGTATTCAGTACCCTATAAACACGAAATATCTGAAAACAAAATAACTTACTCCATGACCAACCCTTACAGATTTATTATTAGTAATATTGATTAGCGCGTTCAACCAAACAAACAAACAATCTCTTCAGCTTTATATAATAGTATAGATTTTGTAATTAGTTATACAAATAAGGCAACTTTAACTACTATAAAGGTGGCCCATGAATAAGCCATTGGTTTTAAAGTGGTTCCCATTAAAAAAACCCTTAAGTATTTAGCTGTAACAGCATAAACTGATCCACTTAGCATTGGAATGTGGTTTAAGCTTAGCTGAAGCCTTGTCTGGACCTTCTCACTTCGAGAAGAAATCACATCTCAAAAATGCCTGTTAATGAACTACTAAGTTCTAACACTTAAGTCTAATCTCACCTGAATTGATCTCTGCCATTAAGAGTTTCCTGTTTAATAGACAGTATGACAGGCCCAAGATCTTCGTCGTTCGTAAAGTAGTTCCAGTGTTCAGTGCTGTAAAAGTATTTCTCATATGTCTCTTGTTCCACTGACGTGAGTTCGAAACCACCAGATCTCTCCCATTGCTCTTCAATTGCTGTCTTCTTTTTTGGAGTACTTCCTCCATTATCGCTACTGTCCTCTGCGGCTTCGTCCAAGGATCCTGATCTTCTATGTCGATCTGTAAAGTTTTTGGTTTGGTTAATAATGAAAATGAAAATAATGATAACAATATGAATTTCATATCAAGTATCAAAATATTTTCGACGTGAACTTTGGCGAACGTAGCATTTCGTGCTAGATAAAGATTTCTTTATTTTCTATATATTATTTCTTTAATTTCTACTTTATAGATAAAGATTTATGTAGAACATTGACGCATGATCTTTTATAATATCTGCGCTAATTTTTAACTTTTTATAAGCTAATGTTTTTTTTGTATTTATTCTTATAATATTGTTGTTTGCCCTTGAATTGATTATCAATTTAAAACATTATAATACGACAACATATTTCATCATGAGGTTAATTTTATGAGTTCTATAATGAGAGTTCTATTAAAAAGACTTCTCTTAAAAGATTGAAAAAAAAAAATAGATTAGCAAAGGAGGAGTATTTATTTTTACCGTGTGCACGATTCATAATTGAGACGAGAACTTCAGGGGCATTATTATTTCTGACGGCAGCGTGCCAAATCTCATTTTAACTCAGCCATAGTCAACACATGATAATCGGATTACTTATGACAGTTCGTGAAATGTGAAATGATGCCGCAATATTCGTAATAATATAAACAATGTGCGCGTAAGCCTCGTGTTCACGTTTTATGTTCTGATGGGATTAAGATGTTATTAAAGGGAACAAGAGATACACACTTCCGACGTACTGTGGTGACAATATAATTTGTGTGATGTACGGTATTTCAAAATGCTCTTATCGGTCGAGCTCACGTGCCGTGTTAGATGTCGCGCGACGGGCCAAAGCTAGCGAGCTTAGCATATCTTCGTGCCTGAGTTCACTTCTCCGTTTACATGTGGTTTACCTAATTTCTGTCAATAAATATAATAATATTTCTGTATACAAAATGCCTTGGCCACTGGCCATGTGCTGTAGAAAAGAAAATTAATAATATACAAAAAATTACAGCTACTACCAAAAGTCTTATAAGAGCTTTACTATTTTTCTATATAATATTTTTTTCTAACTTAACCATGCTTTGATCTGAAGAACTTTATAGTAGGAAGCTGTAGTGTTAATCAAAATTTTAACAAATAAAAAAAGAATCATAAAAATCACCCAGTCGAAAGTTCTGATATAATAAACAGAAAAAAAATAGTCGAATTGAGAACCTTCTCCTTTTATTGAAGTCGGTTGAAAAGAGCGTATATCGGTATGTACTTAGGTGTTATAAGTGAATCATTGAACAAGTTTTCATCGTGAAGTTATCGTTTGGTTTATGATGTGCGTTAATTATTATCTATTGTTAATTTATTGCTTTATGTCAGTTTTACTATTTCAGGTAAATTGGGATTACTTAACCGTGAAGATATTCCTTAAAAATAACCAATTAACTCATCGAACTAACAATTATGTATTCGTAATTTACATAAATCAATGTAGCTACGCTATTTCGATTAGTAAAAGAATGATCTTTCTCCCTTTGAAGTTTCGTTTCATGAAATTCGTTTGGTATTTCAAATAACAAAGGGAGCTGGTAGCGAATGTAGTTCATTCTCTCCTTTTGGTTTACAGTTCATATTGTGGATGCTACAAAGTCCTAGTTTTGGGATCAGAACAATGGCTATATATGTGCTTCAGTAAACGTTTATTTTTAGGTAACCCATTTTTTATGCGCTACATTTTTACATTCACTTACTTAAATCAACTCATTTTTATCATATTATTATGTTAAACTTTTATACGTGGATTCGGCTTAGTTATTCCCATGTCTATTTCCCTTTGGTTAGAGAACGGATGCATAAAAGGGTTGATGGAGGTTGAGGAAGTATAGAGAAGACAGGTGTCAGAAATGTCGTATTTGTGATCGTACAAGAAAATATTTTAGTTTAAAATTATTATATATACTACAATGTATTTACTGTATATTTTTTTTTGTCAGGGTTGTTAATAAACAATTATGTATGTATACTAAATCATTTTTATACATTTGCATTATTGTATTGGCAAGTATGCGTTTGGTAGCATATGTGCTATTGTGCTTCTGTGAGCGAGTTAAGGGACGCCAAAGCCCATTTCCCTATGAGCCTTAGCATAATCTGGTATAAAATAACAAAAAAATCATAACAAAAACATTTATTCATCGAATAGGTTACCAAGAAACTCTTTCAATTGTCGTTATCAATACTAATAATAAATCTGTAAGTGTAGCTATTGTATGTATGTTCCTCCATAATTGTTAAACGAATTAACTGATTTTCATGAAACATAAACATTTAGACGTACGGGACACAGGATAGGCTACTTTTTTCTTTTTCAACGCGGACGAAGATGCGGGCGCCAGCTAGTCTATTATATAAAATTCTCATGTCACAGTGTTAGTTGCCATACTCCTCCGAAACGGCTTAACCGATTTTGATGAAATTTTATATGTATATTTAGTAGGTCTCAGAATAGGTTTTTATCTATATTTACTTTAGTATTATATAATATTTTACTAAGACAAGGAAATTTTAATAAAAATTTTTGCATGACCTGTCTATAAATCCCATTTAAACAATACGACCTCTAGAAAGTTTAAGACAAGGTGAGCATTTAATCTCCTGCTCCCGCCTTGCTCGCCAGCGAAGTTATTAAATTCACAATCATTGAGTTTCACACTTTCAGCTCGACTAATCCGTTTCCATTCTTCGTACTTTGATTTAAACTTGCATTTGCGCCACTTCAAAGACCTTAGTACCTCCATTTATCATGCTCATACTATTAAAGATACTAGCTGTCGAATTGGGATTCGTATTCGCTTGGAGTCGTCAATGATGTTTTCTGTCTGGGAAGTCGTCAATGGTTGTAGCCTGCCACACCCAGCCTCAATATATATAATATCTCCATGTTTTGAATAAAAAGGTGGATTGATTTACATTGGCTATGTTCTGTTTAAAATAATAACAGATTTTTAATTTTTTGGCGTGTTAACATTTCCAATCGCAATACCCATTCAGTAGGTAATTTAAGCCAAAAAATACTGTTTGGATATTTTTTTTAATAATAGATATTTTAGTGGTACGAAAAAAAATATATACCAAATATTATATAAGCTCTTATTACCTTTTCAAACTTAAGTACTAAGCAAACAACTTAAAGACGTTTGAAATTAAATTTTGGCATGATGGAAAATTGCCCTGGCGTAAGCAAATGACGAATTTTAGGTGATGACGCTTTTTTAACCTGACTATACTTAATCACAACATAGCATATTATATAAATCAATCAACATTTTCATTCAATACATCGAGATGTTCCCGCCCAGACGGCTAACGCCATTGACGACTCACAAGATAAATTTAAAAATAAATTCAAGTTTCTTGATTCTTAAAATATTTTGTTTAAATAGATAGACAGTAATTGAGTAAAAATATAAGTACGTTTCCGTGTCTCGACTTAAAATTTCAAAAAAAGAAATACCCCTCCAACATTACATATTTACGTGTATGTAAGGAGTGTATTATAAATGTAGTTAAGTGAGCGAGAAAAAGGCAAAAACGGATTTGCCTTTTGCATCAATGATGCGAAAGCGTCACAGACAAAGCAATTTCTAAGACTCTGGCAACATGATTACTTATATACCCTTCGTCGAGATGAAAACTGAATATTCTATGGCCCTGGCGAGGTACAGTCTTTTAGTGAGAGGGCAATGTTAATACATGTAAAGACAAAGGTGCAAAAATATACTGCAAGGTCTTTTCCATATAAATTTTAATAAATTACACCCAAATCACTTCTATAACATTTCAAAAGTTTTAATGAAACTTAGTTATTGCCCTCGACTTGGTCCGCGCAGCCTTTTCTTATGTGTTAAAACTTTTATTCAATTTTTGTCAGGCGTTGATTTTTTAATTTTGATTTTTATACGATCCCTAAGTAACACTACTTCTTCTGAATGAAAGGTGCCCTATGCCCTTTTCTGTATCCATGACAATGTGTTTGCAAAATTTCACGATGATCGGATGAGTAGTTAAGGCGTGCAAACGAACAAACTCACTTTGGCATAGTTAAAATAGTTGAATAAGAATCGTTGTATCATAAATCAAATGTAATTACAAGAAAATAAATTCATAATTTTATTAATGTATACTTTACTAATATTATAATAAAAAAGAGCATATTCTAAACGATGTGTTGTATGTAAGTATTGAACAATGACAATAAAGTAATATTAACAGTCAAGTTAGAGCTTCAAATTTCGGTGCGCAGATAAAACTCGAATTAAAGTTTCACATACAACAAGCTTTATCTCCGCCGAGGCGTTATTAAGGGACTATAACCATGAATCAAATGAGTATCGTTGCGTCGATGTAACTATTTTATCACACCGTAAATCTCGTTTAATTTAAATTTATATGTTTCAAAGTTTGTTATGAATTGAGGACACCACTCTGTCGCTAAAAGATAAAGATAAATATGTATTTGAATGAATTTTCCTTTCTCAAGTTTATCTTTTTAAGAATAACAATAGATAGAATAATATATTTTAGTAATTATTATTAAAGACAAGACGTTAATCAGTTAGCTGTAAAAGGGCTTCACGTATTTAGAAAGTATAAGTTTTAATGACTCCGAAACGTACTTAACTCCATTACTTACGTTTTATCGTTTTGCTTTTATATTGCTTTTATGTTAAAGAATGTTAGGCATACATCAATGTAGGGAAAGAAACGTAGATGGAAGCAAAGAGAAAGATATACCATATCGTTCTTATATTAGGTAATCTATAAACGGGCTTCATAAAACAAAATATTAGTCCTAGGAAAATATTTATGCTTACCATTTTTTTTATACTTTTTTATTCTGTTCTTATAAAGTACATCTATCCTTCCATCGTCACAAACTTTAGCATTTATATTATTAATACTATAGTGGGTGTATTTCATGTCCATAATTCTGTAGTCAAACACTATTTATGATCTACATTTACGCCACATACTCGTATGTAAATTATGTCACACCATGGCACATAGATGTTCCTTCATTTACATACAATTCTATTATTTGCTATATAAACTGTGTAACGTAGCGTAAGCGACCGGGTCACAGTGACTACCATAGAGCTATCATTCCGAGCGCTCCTTGACAATGGTGTTTGTGATAAGGCGAGACGTGTTGTCTGGCGCCAAAGGTTCTCAGACATTGACGAGGACGTCGATAAATTGAAAAGAGCCGTGTCTTGAATGAGTCGGCGCCGGACACGACCGTTCCGAGTCCGGACTTCAAACCGAGCACGTTGTACACTGATTACAAATGAAATAGACTTTTTTATATTAACAACCAGACTAACTTCGTACCGCCTAACAGTCAATAAATGTCGTGTTACCTTTTAGATAAACTTGATTTAGGACTTTATGAATACAAAATTTGACATTTTCTGTTATAGAATTGTTAAGTTGGTGTTCTGTGAAGAGCCTCGTAATATACTATACTATACTCGTCTATACTTCAAATAGAAACATATCGTCTTAACATGGATTAGTTGGTCACGAAAATAGGTTTACGTATTAATAATTCAACAGAAAACGTTTAGTTACTTTGAAATCGATAAACATCATACTCATTTCCTTCAAGAGTTATTGAAATAATTATTTTTATTACTGAACAGATCATAATGGAGTGATAACACCATTGATTTTATAATAAACTAGCTGTTTGCATGCAACGTCGCCCGCGTAAATTTATAACATTATAGCCTATGTTACGCGCTGATAACGTGTCTTTCTATAGGTAAATGAATTTTTAAAATCGGTCCAGTAGTTTTTTAATTAATTCATTACAAACATACAAATCTTCTATCTTTATAATATTTGTATATATTATTATATCTTTATAATATTACAACTATTTCCTGTAAGAGGCTTTAAGATCTAAACATACATACAGAGGAAAGCGACTTCGTTTTATACCATGTATAAATAAGATATCATTTGAAACTATTCGAAACCATTTGTGAATGATTTATTTTATAAAAATACTTTTATGAACAAATAAAGAGAGAGGCTATACAGTTACAGCCCTCTCTCAAACAGTATATCCAATTCTTCACCTGTCAAATTAGCAGGAATAGAACGAAATGGAATTTTCTGAAGCGGTCAAGCTAAAGTGCTGAATCGTGAATAAGTTATAAGTTTCCCCGATACATTTCTTGCTACGTAATTAGATCACAAAATCGATCGTCTCACTCTGATTGACACCATTTTTACTAAAAAAACTTATATTAAAATATAAGTTCAAATAAGTAATCTATTTACATAAATTTTATTGGCCCCTAAGCTAAGTAATGTGTAACAGACTTCATATAACTCAGCTTACTATGGAGAAGTCTTAGCCACTATGGAGATTCTCAATGTGACAAAATTTGCAACAACGTACAACAAAGACTTATCAATAAATCATCAATGAAAGAATTTTCGACAGTGGTGGCCACGCAATGATAAGTAAACGATACACTGGTGTCCTTAATAAGGTGAGCCGATGATATGTCGCGAGGAGCTTTGGATGCTTGCTATGTCTACAGCCAAGGGAAAACCATAGAACTTTTCCTCCTGTGGTCTAAGCGAGATTCCAAACTTGCACCAAAAGACCCAATATCCCACTAATATTATAAATGCGTAAGTTTCTGATAATGGATGGATGTTTGTAACTATTACACGTAAAAGTAAAAACCACTAAAACTCGATTTCGATAAAACTTCCCATTAATATAGTTTATACTCTAAAAACCATATAATTCGTGTTACAGTTTGGTTGAGATCTCTATAATCCCAACTTCTTAGGAGAGAACAACACGGATAATGTGTTTGTTTAAGAAAAGAATAGATAAAATAAAACAAACAAATTGACTAATTCCAATAATCCTGGTTACAGGAAAAATAACTAGTAATGAAATACAATACAAAATTTTCAGTGTTGTCTTACGTCTTACGTATTTTGTTCAGTGTTGTCTTACGTATGCCTGGTATAAACATACTTACCTATATAAAGTAAGTAGCAAATTTGAATAATGTATGTATGTATGTATACAAGGATACAATACCATCTGAACCTATTGCTGAAACTGAAAATATATCAATACTTTCAATAGACAGTGATAAATAGTACTGATTGATATACTGATTGCTCTTAAACAACCTATCCTATATAGGTTATGTTATAAGTATATAATATGTTGTGATGATTGCGTAGGTAAGTAAAATTCACAATAAATTTTGAATCTCACAAAAAATAACACACCACAGAACAATCTGCACAACATTGTGTTTCTCGAATATTGATACTGTCATTCAGAATGATGTATGTTGTCCCAACGAGCCGATCCGTCAGCCTACCTGCTCACCAAAACAGAAAGGAACATATAACCAATGAGATATGTAACTCGAGATATTTAACTATTTCAACCTTAGTTTTGTTTTGTTTTCTTTCAATTTGACTTCAATTCCTTCATCCATCAGAATACATTTTTTTTTGTTTTTAAGTAAAGGTTGCGAGAAAACAGTGGGCAGTGGCAGTGCACGCGCTATTTTCTTTATTTTTCTACAATAATGTCCTACAAAAAATATGTTATATGTATACCGAAATACCATTTTTTTAAAGTTTGCTTTTGGCCAGTGCAGCAAAGACGAGGCCGACAATTCACTCGAACTTTAAAATGATTAAAAATATATAAGCTCGGAAACACAGACGTTGTCGGCAGGGAGTTAACATGTTTGGCTGTGCGTAGATAAAAGATTTTTTAAAGCTTTTGGTCCGAAAAGAGGGATTTTGACAAGACGAGGATGTTATTATAAGATTGCATCAAATTTTAAATCTTATAAATCCAAATTTTTTCAATTTCTTCAACTTTATTTTAAATTGTTATAATATAATAACATTTTTACTCGAATTACTTAGGATTGACATTTATTTTAATTAAATTTATACAATGAATCGTGGCACAACGTTTTTGATATTCTATTGAATATTGAATTTGAAATATAATTCGTTACATTTTAATAAAATTAATGTCTTCTCTGTGAAACACAAAATATGTTTAGGTATATTAAAACTAGCCACCCGACCCCGGCTTCGCTCTATATAAGTATATGCAAATTTTGTTCGTTTATCGCTCTTTCCATTAGTGACGACCGTGTTAAAATCCGTTAACTGGTAAAGAAGAAGTTTGCGGACAAACTGTTAGAGCCTTTTATTCTAATACTAGCTGTTGCCCGCCACTTCGTCCGCGTTAAAAAAGATAAAAAGTAGGCTATCCCTGTGTCCTGTACTTCTAAACGTTTATCTACCAAGTTTCATGAATATCAGTTAATTCGTTTAAGAGTGATGGAGGAACATACATACATACATATATACACGATATTTCTGTAAACAAAGTAAATTACTCCATGACCGACCCCTACATATTTATTTATTGATGATTGATTTTAAATGCGACAGTGATGTGTTTATGTGTGTTGTTTGTTATTTACGCTTTCACGCCTTAACTAATCAATCGATCATCATGATATTTTACAGATAATAATAATAATAAATCTGTAAGTGTAGGTATTATATGTATGTATGTATGTTCCTCCATAACTCTTAAACGAATTAACAGATTTTCACGAAACTTGGTAGATAAACATTTAGACGTACAGGTCACAAGATAGGCTACTTTTTTCTTTTTCAACGCGGACGAAGTCGCGGGCACCAGCTAGTGTAAAGTAAATTGAAAGGTGCACGGTCTCTGCGGCCAAAAATTTGTTTCACAATATTTTAGACTTGCATTTACACAAACAAATATACGTATTTTTAATTTACAATGTTAATCACCGCTTATACAAAATATTTTCCAATAGAATGGTTAATGAAATACTTGTGATCAATACAAATATTAATTCCGTAGTGGATATTTTCATCATGGTCCGTGCAGAGTGCAATCAGGTGTGAACGTTTTCCAGATAATTTATTACGTCCCGTAGTTGCAGTGGAGATCAATTTGTTTGTTTTTTTCACTTCATAACACAAGTTTTGACCCGAACTCGTTAATTTATCGGTCCCAATTATATATCCCATTTAATTTAATGACGGTTCCGTATTTATGATTTTCGGTTTAAGAGCACTAAAGTTGATTATATGTTTATGTTCAGAGTTAATATAGAAAATAGGGTGCGTTAAGTACATTGTTTACTGAAAATGGATTTACTTTAATGGTAATGTTTGACTGACAAGTAGACAGACAATTATATTAAACTATAGACCTGTTCAATAACAGGATGTCGAAGCCATTATAGGTCATATAGGATATAGTATTAGATACTTGCCTTAACGTTCTGAATTTGGCAAGTAGTGGCAAGGAGGCCCGTCTGAAAGCAGTCTACCTCCTCACAAAATAGTACTGTGAAATGACAGCATGTATGCTGTTGTATTTCGTGTATGTGAGTAAGGGATGTCACAGTCCTTTAATTTCCCTATCTCTTCCTAATCCATTATCCTTAATCCTACTGTGGCCTACAGCACACTTGCAGTAGGTACCTGTGATGTTGCTTGTGTTGTAGGCGACGGTAGCCATTTACCAACAAGTGTTAGCCTCTGACAGATAACCTTTACATTAAACTGAAGATGTTGAGGGTAAGGAAACAGACTCTAGACTCTAGACATGAATAGAATGTATTCGTTAAGAGCTCGGTAACCGACTGCCAGGCGAGCTGCTCAGTGAATGACCAGTGAGTACACATTCGTTAGGTTCCGCTTTCGTCACAAATCGAAACGTATGAAAATTTAGTTCGCTTTGGTCATAAATGACGTATGTGGAAAACCAATAATGACACTACTGAAAGCCTCTCGTAAAATATCACTATACGGAATAACGTTGAAAATAAATTCCGCATGGAATTAATCTAACTTTGTTTCACTGTATCTGAAACAGTCAGATGTCAAATATTTGATTTCAGACATTTGAATGTGAAGCATTGTATTTCGCATAGTAACGTGAAAATCAGCGATCCATAGTAGGCTAGTCGATTTTGATACGGGACAGTTACTCGATAAATGCATGACAAAATCGTTTTAGATATCTGTCAATGCAATTAAATAGTTAAAATTTACTTGTACCTAAATTTCTCATTTAAATTGTCGTAAAATCGAACAGTATGGTGAACAGAACAGTATATAAGGTGTGCTTATATACTGTGGCAGAAAACGCAAGGATTTTTTGGTCAGTAGGCATTATTTTATGTAGGTCGCACTTGTATATTATATATGTAGATATTTACCTGTTTCAGCATTTTCTTTCTCTGGTCCACTGTCGTGCTCCGACTCGGACTCATCCCAGATCGTGTCTGTAGCTATCTTCTGTCGGGAACACTCTATCCAATATCCGGGTGTCGGTATTAGATTATGCGGATACTCTTCGCAGAATTCATCTGAAAATGATAAATAAGGATATAGAAAAATTGACATAATGCATAATGGAGTAATAATTAGGTATACAATATTTAAAGATTTAAACAACTATGAGACGATTAGGAAGAGCCAACTTCAAGAAGAAGGCCAATCGATGGAACCAGCTAGTGCATTCTCGTCCAAAATCACTCAATGTCTCTAATCAAAAGTTTTCTAAGAATGTGTGTGGTCAAGTGATGACATATAACGCTAAAACGTATGGTCTTCGTAAGAAGACTCAGCGTCGTTCAAAGAACTATGAAGAGGGCTGGGTTACACTGCGAGATCGTATAAGGAAGGAGGAGATCCGTGGTCCTAGAGAAAGCTACATTATCAGCGAATGACATATTATGCTATGTTCTATAAAATTTTGCGGACGAAGTCGTGTGCAACGGCTAGTATATACTATGTAATGAATACTATATAATGAAGTTAAACTTTAGAGATCCTGTGATACTGTAACATCCTATTATATTACTTTCTAAAAAACAGCTGTGCAGTACAAAATGCAACACGAAACATCTTGTTTTTAATTTGTTTATGACGAAGTTTGCAGCGAGAGAAAAGTTTTACTTTAGTATGAACGTTTGTGCTTACCTACTTATGTCTGCATTTGAATTTATGAGTATTCAACTAAGTGAAAAGAATTCATAAAGGTCCTGTTCCATCCAACTTATGAAAACTAGAAAACGTTCAATTTACTTTACTTAATAAATAATAATAATAATAATAATAATAATAATAATAATAATAATTTTATTTTATTCAATTTAATAAATAAAATCTAAATATCTGTTTGCTATGTCAAAATAACTATACAGGCTTTTTACAAAATGTAATATACAGGCTAGAATTTTGTAATGCCACCTGAAGGGAAAGTACTCTTAATACTGTAGATAGAATGTATTCTTTGAGTAAAAATTTCTATCTACAGTATTAAGAGTACTTTCCCTTCAGATGGCATTACAAAATTCCATATATATATATAGCTAAAGAATTATTTCCTCAGTGACCTCACGACGAATCAGCAGGACATGTATTTTTTTACCGTTTATAACAAATCTCTCTTTAAGGTTTAACGATAAAATAAACGAACCTAAAACCTGTCATTGGAAATCCATTTATCTCTTGCCATTAGGGCGCGGACAAAAAATATTGTTTGAAGATTATTTTTACTCACATACGACGACTAGTATGGAACTTTCCATAAAATAAAATATCCATTTACAACAGTGCAGTATTATATATAAAAAAAAAAGTGAAATATGTTAACTGGCTTGCTATAATTTTAAAAGAAATAATTTAACATATTACAAATTAGAATACAGTGCAATGTTTAGTTTTACTTATTTATCGAAATAGTAGATTATTCTTTTATAAGTTTTGCCAAGTTATTATACTTAGTTAGTTATTATAGGAATAAAGATATCTAATATAGACACGGTCACCATAAATGTCCATATTAAGGTAATTTATTAGATAACAATTTAAAACAAAGTTGTTGAATTAACAACTTGGTTTTACATGATATCCTATTAGAAAGTAAAATATTGGGTCTCAGCTTCGACTTATTTTAATAATAATAATATATTGAATGGGAGTACATATAATAAAATTAGAATATTTTTTCTTCTCTCTTCTTCAAAGAAACGTCAACCGGGGCATGATGTTGAAATTATGGAGTTTAGTTCACTGTAAGGTAGAACACCAAACTTTAGTCAATATGCTTGGCGTTCATACTTAGAGTGAGCCAAACAATCCAATATGTTTCGTAGAATCTTCTTCGTAGAATCTCCTTGCAGTTAGCGGTTACTGTACGTCGTTTACAATATTGAAGTAGGTTGTCCAAAACGTGCTTGCGGTATCCAAGGTTTTTTGAAACATTTTATTTATTCATTACTATAATAGAACACATTATTATCAGAAAATTAACAATATTTCGAAGGCCGAAAAGGGTCAGAATTAAAAAACAAATACAAAAATACAGACAATTTTGTATATCTATTTAACAATAAAATTGTTCTATATAATTATAATATATTTAATATACTCGTATACTAACTATGTATCTGAGCCCACCCTGCGCACGCCCTGTTGATATATTTTTATTTTTATTTTTCTCAAATAAAAGTAACCTCAGTGAAATACAGATTTCCGGTTTTGACGGCACTTTCACTGATCTGGTAGATATAGTGCCGTCATAATAGGTCATTTTGGAGATTAGCCGCAACAAACAGACATATAGACAAAAAATTCTGACCAGACTTCGTACCGCCTCAGTTCAGTAATAAAAGCATTTTATCCACAAAATTTAATTAAATTTAAAATACGCTGGCTTAAACAATATTAAACACTTAAGCAACACGTAACAAATACCCACAACTAATAATAAATGTACTTATGTACAGTTGCACATCGCAAAGTAGCAGGTATCAATGTAATGACTTACTAAGCGCCTTAATGGCCCAGTATGAACAAAGAGGTGCGGTAGGATTGAAAACTGTTCAACCGAAGCTTGTAAAGTCACAACTTGTAAAGTATTACCTTTTCATAATAGTTTTAATGGGGTCTTTGAGAGATTTCAGTTTAGAGCGAGTGGTCTCCGTGAAATTTGTTGCAAACATTTTGAAATTGAAAACATTAATACCCTTAAATCTTCATTTAGCACTAATTTTCTATGTTGCGGGTAAATGACAATGTAAGCTTATTATGAGTAATTGTTTATCACATTATTTGTCACGTATTTGGCGTAATTATTTTCACTGCAACTTTAAAGAACTCATATGAATTTTGAATATAAATATGCATACGTATTAAGGATTGCTGCTTTTAATTATTATTCTTGAAAATCCCACAGGCACTTGACATTTTTTCAGGATAAAAATATCCTATATATAATACAGGTAATAAACTATCTGTGTGCCAAATTTCCCCGTCTGCTCCGTCGTTTTTTGGTTATTGAGTAAAAAACATTATATATTATTAAGACACAATTAAATTATCTAATTAAGAATAATTTAGAATACAATTTTTACAGTAAGAATATCTAAAAGAATGCAAACCTAGTCCTCCTTTGTCAAAATATCATAACAAAAAGATGAATTTAATCCTATACGATGGCCGTTGATTTACAAAAGGGAATTAGGGAATATTGACCGTCACATTCACTTATGATTTTAACAATTACACTTCTATCGACGGAGAATCCGAATGATTTTCGGAGCAAAAACGCATTTCAAAGCCTAAAAAGATTTTTTTAAAATATTTTAAGGTTGATCTGATAAAACATCTCCCACACAATCACCGGTCCTTGTAAATTCTTTATATTTTCAAAAATAAAAATTAATTCAAAAAGCATTCAAAATGAAAAAATAAATCAAAAAACAAACTTAATACCAAATTTAGAGGTATACAATGTACTAGTCTGGGAAGCAGCTATAAATGCGTGCCATCAAGCAATTGAATAGGTCTCTACGGAAGACTAGCCCAACTGTTTTTCGCATTTTTAATTTTTAATACTTCGATAAATAATAACTGCAAAATAAAAATAATTACAATTTAAATTAATTTGGAAAGTATCAGTTTCGAAGTTCGTTTGTTACATCGCGTTTACAAGAAGTATGATAGTAAATGTTAATGTGACCTCTCGTTTTTGTGCTAAAGCCACAGTGTGCAGAACAGATGTAACAGATCACTATTTAGTTATTGCTGACGTCACTTTGAACAAGCCTGTATCTAACATCAAGCCTAGGCTTATTAAAAGAATTAACTACTCGGGTCTAAATTCCGAAATGGCCAGAGAGGATTGGGATTGCGTCTTGAGACAACCGACAGTGGACATGGCAGTGGAAGAATTCTCGACAATACTGGAAAGAGCTATTGATAACAATACTGACATCGCCAAACGCAATCGTCGCAGGAATGTCATCAAGCCGTGGATGACTCCGGGCCTTATTAGATGTTCCCGTCACAGAGACAAACTGCATATGGAAGCCCGAAAGTTCCCGAATAATGACATTGTAACCCTCAGCTACAAAAGGTACAGGAACTTCTACACGTCCTTGCTCAGAAAACTAAAAATCGAACATGAGAAGCTCCTCATAAACAAACATAAGAACAACCCTAAAAAGCTCTGGAATACTATCCGCGACATAACTCATTCCCAGCCTACGCGTTCAGCTCCGTCCGAACTTTTGAACATAAAGGCCGACGCTGTACAGTCTTTGGATTTTTGCAACTCATACTTCTCAACTATAGGTCAAAATTTAGCAAATAAAACACTTGACAAACTCCAAATGACAGAGGAAGGATTAGCGTCTGGGATAGGTCTGGAAAAATCCCCTTCCCAGTCCCTTTTTCTCGAGCCGACCACTGAGTTCGAAATTAACTCAATCATTTTGCAACTTAAATCTGATAGTGCTCCGGGTATTGACGGTATTGACAACTTTACCATAAAGCAAATGAGATTGTGCTTGCTGAGGCCCCTCACTTACATATGCAACCTCTCAATATCTGAAGGAAAATTTCCTGACCTCTGGAAGGTCTCTGTAGTGACGCCAATTCATAAGGGCGGGGACAGGGGAAACCCGGGTAACTATAGGCCTATTTCTTTGTTAAGCTCGTTCTCCAAAATCCTGGAAAAGATTGTTAATAAACGGCTAAGTTTTTTGGAGGGCCACAGCTTGCTTGCGCCTAACCAGTTCGGATTCAGACAAAAACGATCAACTGAACAAGCGGTAACGCTTTTATCGAATTTAGTCTTTGACCAAGTGGAAGGAGGGAAGGCTTGTCTAGGTGTCTTTTTGGACCTCGCAAAAGCTTTTGATACCGTCTCAATCCCTATTCTCCTCAGGAAATTGGAATTACTTGGGGTCAGGGGTCTCAATTTGGAATGGTTCATAAGCTATTTATCAGGAAGATCACAGCGACTTAAAATCAATGACATAATCAGTAGCAGAAGCGTGGTATCGTTTGGCGTCCCCCAAGGAAGTATTTTAGGTCCCACTCTCTTCCTGACGTACATTAATGATATTGTGCAGGTTCCCCTCAAAAACGCATCAGTCATTTGCTACGCCGACGATACTGCGATGCTGTTTCATGGTCCGACGTGGGACGAGGTGTACCGAGATTGTGTGATGGGGATGTCTGCGGTGGCAGGGTGGCTTGAGAATAATCTGCTCACCCTTAACGCAAGCAAAACTAAATACATTTGCTTTCATAATACCGCCGCCACTGCTCCTAAATCAATCCCAAACATCATCACTGTCTGCACCTGTAGAGGATACTCTTCGTGCAATAGTCCTGGTTGTGCAGGCAATAACATAGAAAGGACCAGTACCATAAAATATTTGGGTATTCATGTGGACGAAAAATTCAGCTTCAAGGATCACATCGTTGCTACTGCAAACCGTGTGCGCAGACTTATTCACCCAATGAAATCTCTTAGAGAAGTAGTCGATAGACCTCTTTTGCTTTCAGTCTACACCTCTGTCTGTCAATCGCTTCTAACTTATTGCATTCCTGTTTGGGGCGGTTGCGACAAGACTAAATTAATTATCCTTGAACGAGCCCAGCGTTCTGTTTTAAAGGTTATGTTCGCCAAGCCCTTCCTGTTTCCCACTTCCCAATTATACCAGGAAAGCCAAGTACTCAGCGTGCGCAGGCTTTTTGTCTACAAAGTTGTAACAGCCTTCCACAAGCGCATGCTGAGCTCTGCTTTGTACCAGGAGTGCTTAAATCGACGTGTTTTTAAAGTGCCGATGCCTACATCCAAAACACGCTTTGGAAGGCGATCAATTGGATACCTACAAGCACTCCTGTACAACGGTGTGGTTAGAGGCTGCGACATCAAGGACAAAACTATGAGTTGTGCTAAGCGCCTTGTCTTAAAGTGGCTGCTAGGTCTGGGTTATGGGGACACGGAGCGATTGCTTAGAAATGGTTCCGTGTCTTCATAACTTGGGTTTTGCGCCCACACGCGACACACACATGAATACACACATATACCCATATATATTATATACACAACATATATATTATACTTTCGTGCACATACATTCCTTCACGACATAATGAATTACATACTCCTGCCATATAGATACTCCACACTATGCGCGGGGTCATTCATAGATTAATGCTCAACAACACCTAATATCATCAAACACCTATTTGCTTGGGTTTTGTACTTTTCAACTACAAATTATTGACCCTTACGGTACAAGCTATGCTTAGTGTAGGGGTCAAAAATAAATCTATTCTGTAAAGTGTTGAGAAAATAAATGATTATTATTATTATTATTATTATTATTAAATCCTACTAATACCTACTAAAGATATATTATGTTTGTTACTAGCATAGCAGATATTTAATTAATTACCTGGATTAACGTATAGGATACTTTTTATCCTGGTAAAAGTGAGGATCCCGAGGGACAGATCGTTTAAAAATATAAAAAGTCGGGTACTACTGTCACCGTGGCGGCGCCACCGTCGTCACAGCGATAAAAAGTCGTACGTTAAAAGACTCGTATATTTTCTTAGGTGCTTAATTTTTCATTTTAGACTATAACTTTCCCTATAACTTTCCAATCCCTTGTCCTTAATCCTGCAGTAGGCAGCGCACTTGCAACACATATTTCGTATTAAAACAAATTGAATAATATTGGTGTTGTGTTATGTGTAAAATAAATCACATGTTGGTCCGCCACATATCAACAACGCGATCACAAAGAGCACAAAAGGAGCGTTAATTTCCGCTTCATGTAAAGGGTGCTTTTCAAATGTAGGCACAATAGAGTTTTCTTACGGGGACCCAAATCATTCTTTAAATGAACTTTTTTTGGTATTCGTACATAAAAGTTTTTTTACAATTCGTCCATATTATTATATTATTATCTACGTTTCATCATACATAATATTTTTAAACTTCTTTAACAGTTCTTTAACAGACAGAGTTACATTGACATCATCAATCAATCAATCAATCATCAATACTCAATACTAATAATAAAATTGTAAGTGTAGGTATTGTATGTATGTATGTTCCCCTATAACTCTTAAACGAATTAATTGATTTTCATGAAACTTGGTAGATAAACATTTAGACGTACGGGACACATATAGGCTACTTTTTTTCTTTTTCAACGCGGACGAAGTCGCAGGCACCAGCTAGTTTATAATATTAGTATGGATAGAATGGATCAAATATTGCTTCCCGTCGTCTATCCATCTGTATATACGCTTAGATTTTAATGTGGTTTTAACGCAGTAATTGTTACTGTTATATTAAACTAATTGTAATTGGTTTGTAATTGTAGCAAATTTGCATTTCACTTGTTCGTTCATTTAATTGAAATAATTTTCTGTATACGTGGGCGGATTTATTTAAATAAATTATTGTTGACTGAGCACCACTCTTGTTATTTCATCCCGTAGCGTAACAGTGGCCGGGAAATATGCAATGATAGTTGGTCAGCCTTTTCAAATGATTGAACAATATAGATTTAAAGCTCGTTAAATAAATGGGTTCTAAACTTTGTTTTTAAATACTGTTTGAATGGAATCTATATAATAAAGTGTAAAGAGAAAATTGGTAAGTATGCTTAAATGAAATAATTGGTTACTGTGATACAACCGTACTAAATAGAGATGGGGTTTTAGAAAAAAATATATTTTATTTTATGTAGGTATAAAGCTTTTAAGATTTAGTCTACGTAATTCATGTGAATTTATTTTTCGACGACTTGGTTGCAAGATATTTTTTTCTACTTAGACAATTATGTTTTATTAATACAGTATAAATAAACCTTCCGTGAAAAATTATCTAACTGAATTATCTAACCGCTTCAAAATCCGACGTTTAGGAGGGTTATACAGACATTCAGACGCGAAAAGCGACTTCGAATTATACTGTCAACTTTTTATTTTTCAACGCGGACGAAGTCGCGGGCGCCAGCTAGTATTATAAATAAAGAGAGAAGATTTGTATTTTTGTTTGTAATGAATAAACACAAATACTACAGACCTATTTTAAAAATTCTTTCATTGTAGAAAGCTACATTATCAGCGAGTAACACACACTATAATATCTTATATTTGTTACGCGGACGAAAGCGCATGCAACGGCTAGTTATGTATGTTGTATGAAGTTCAAACAATATGACCATCGCTATGAATTGATCGCTTTACAACAAACATATTTCATTTAAGAGAATCTACACTCTCTATTTTAATGATTAGACTAAAAGTTAATAAGGAATATCCGGCTGAACTATGACCTAAAATGAATGTTCATTAAAGGCGAGAGCGATATATGAGTTCTGTTTACTCACAACGTGCTCTATCAGTCGGTGTGAAGGTTTTAATTAATATCCAGCTGTTTGTTTTGGGTTTCGGCAAACGCTCTGCTCGCGGACTCATTCTTTCAGCAATTTTAATCCTGTTTTTGTGTTTGCGTTAGCTTAATTTTAGTCTCTACCTGAGGTTTAGGCGCGCATTTAAACATTGTATACTATATGTTCATGTTTAGCTGAAACTGTGTTTTATAAATGCTATTATGTAAAAGTCTACGGACAGGGTGACAGTTCTCTCAATGGGGGTCAGCTACCGTCGCCCTATTGCCCGAAACGACTAATTCAAGTAATCTTTCCTTTTTGAAGAAAAATATAAACCGATAAATATAGAATATTGGCTCTACCGATACAAAGGTCATATGAACCTTTCGGAATCATTGAGAAAATTGGAAGAACAAACACAGCTATAACATTTATTTACTTTAATACAGCTGTAATGGTTTTTGTGTATAGAAATTTATTTATTATTTTTGAAACATGCACAATTTCAACATTTTTTAAAAATTGTATAGTTTCCTATGCCTAATTCCAATTCATTTATAAAATGAAATTTAACACAGTATGTAGCCTTTATATATTTTTGGTCACTTTCAAATTACATAACTGACTAAAATATTTATTGCTACCTATTTACTTCGGTAATAAAGGGGTTGGATTTTGTCACAGTATGTATGTGAAACAGTAGGCATATTAACTATATACCGTAAATATTAAAAAATATATATATTTACTTTTATGATAGACGTAGCAATGCTACGAGTCCTCTTACTGCTACGGGTGCTACGAGAGCTACTTAATTTCGTATGGGATATCCAGACCAGGTTTATTACAGGTCAGTGAAACAAACTTTCAAAGGTTGTCAATATGGCTTCCTATACCATGAAACAAATACCACCGGCCGCTTCGTGTGATGGAAAAGGACAGAGGGTCGGGTTTGTTTACATTGTTTGAGTTTGAGACAAATATGTTAATTTTATTAGACCTATTCTTGAACTATGGCAACCACATTGGTGTGCGTTGCTTTTAAACTATATTTTGAAACTTTTGAAAAATAATTCCTGATGTATAGGCTCCTATAGGCTGAGAATGATTATACAAACATAAAACTATCCTAGTTGCCTTACTGCCGTGCTATCTTATATGGGCATTTGGGTTCGCGATAAGGGTGTATTAGGAAAGTTTTTACCTTTCTACTGGGTTTTGATGTATGTGTCCGGGACTTGGGGAAATAAGCCTCCCTTAAATTTCGTTTTACGACTGGCAAACCGGGGAATTGATAAACTGTCGATTTGTAGACAAAATAAGGGATGGAGGGGCGATATTGATGACGTTTTGAGGACAAATACTGGTTCAGAATAGGTAGGTAAATATGATAAAAATAGATAAATGTATGTATGCGTGGATGCTTCGGGTTTTCCAGCGGGTGTGATCAGGAGTGGTGATCTTGGAATAAGGAGGTAGCTTCTCATATGTTTAGGGTTTTTTGTTTAGTATGTAGGTACGCTTTTATGGTGTGAATATTTTTTAGGAAAATTTTGGAGCCATGAGAAAAATAATAATATTTTATGCCCTTCATTTTTCATGAAACTTAATTAATACATAACTTAATTTTCTAATGGGACGTTGTGCTTATAATACTGAAGATATCAACTCGCAGCATGAAAATTTACAGAGCAATTAAATAAAGGAAAATGCGTAACAGTGTGCATCAGACTGATAAAATTATATGAATTATTGCATTCAATTAATACCAAAAATCAATACCACTGGTATATAAGGTTATATCAGGATATCACACAAGGATGTCAGTAAGCTTGAGACATAATGACTTGTTAGTACATACATATTTTTTTATCATATTAATATTATATCCATACGTAGCAAATACATATTATTATCTACTTACTGCTTCCATTCGTCTAACAGTCGTCCGATCAAACGTATTCCCAAGAAAACAGTTCATTTAATGAACTTTGACCCGACATAACTCGCGTGCTCTTTCACGCGGTCAGGGAATATAAATAGGCACATTGGGATGTAACGTACCTACCAAAATAATACTTAACTTTAATGAATGTATAAAATATTACTCTGATCTGAAAGGATATGGCAAAAGGGAGATTTTTAGAACTGATACATTGATAGAATTCTATTCACAAATATTCATACAAGTTTATTGATATTAATATAAATAAGTTAATATACGTTAAATAAATTATAGATAAATAAGCGATGGAGAAACTGGAATAAAGGTTAGGCTTTGAGGTGTGGTTGAGTAAGGTTAAGCTCTGCGTTGACTAATTTGTTACTGTAATCTAAATGGATTTCATTAAGTATTGTAAGGGTAACCCTACCAACATCTGTGTAAAAGTACAAGTGTATATTACTTTGAAAATGATATATTCTTATATTATATAAGAATAATCTAATCTCTATAATCTCTAATCTAATATAATCTCTATAATATAAAAATTTCTTGTCACATGTTTGAGGTCAATGAACTCCTAAACTATTGAACCTATTTTGATAAAACTTCGTAACTATGTGTAATGTGGTCTAACTTAAAAGATAGTTTTTACTTTGAACCCGGGCGGTGTATATATAAAAAAAAAAAACAATTTGGTTTGTGTATGATGCTAAAACTTGAGAATGAGTAGATTGATTTTAATTCGGTTTTCACATAATATGGAAAAAAGGGATAAACGTGGAAGAATTATATATTAGTAGAGAGTGAGTTGTGTATTAAATTTTGTTGTTAAATTTTATTGTATCTTACGTAATGACTATCACTTATATTTTTTGCTGTGGATAATAAAAAATATTTAATTTATTGAACTGGCGTGCTTTAATGACAAAGATTTAAATATATATTGATTCAAATAACAAAAAAAAAAAACAAAACGAGAAACGTTAAAAGCTTACAAAATCTGGCATCAAAACTTCTAAAATTCAATGTTATTTTAATTAATAAAATGAAATCAGCATATTCGAGTGGCAATATTCCGATATAATCTCGTTAACTGTGCACTAATTCCGCGGCGAACTTGGGCCAAAACCTTCATTTGAATGAAAGTAAAACTGAACGTAATTATTCCGTTCTGCGAGTTCAGGAACAGTTAAAAGGAGACTAGCGAATGGTTGGCGCGTTTAATCTTGTCAATTATCCAGAAAATTAGAACGAGGGACCACCCTAAGTCTCCGACACGCTGTTACTATGGATTTACCGACAATATTCCTTGCTTCATGGCCAATTCTAAGCTATTAAGAAGATTGTAACTGTCGTGAGATTTCTTTGAAAATCTTATTATTTGTAAACGTAAATAATATTGTCATGCAATATTAAAAAAAAAGCTTTACTTACAATTGGAAATACTTACTCAAACTTTGAACACAAGGTCGGCTTAATGGTATATGAATTATGTATTTGAGGAGATTTTATAAAATAAATGTCGGCGTGAGTGACAGTGTGGTTGATAATGCTTGACACTTAATGGTAAGTGGTTACCATCATCTATGAACACAAGCTTGACAATTGACAAAGAATGTCGGCATACAGTAAAAGATGCTTTTACTGAAATCTAAACTAATTCGAATGGTGGAGGCGCTTGATTCGCAAGAGAATTTTGATTTTAGTGAGTCTATCTTACCTGAACACGCTTGCGGTGGCAATGGGAATATAAGCGTGGTGGAAGACTTGCGCCTGGCGACGGCGCAGCCCAGGGACTGCGGTTTGAAGCTTCGCAGCTGCTGCATGAAGTCGCTGCACTCCATCAGCGCCACGTCTGCGAAGTGCAGGTCGCACAGGATCTGGTTTTTGAATCGACGAGCGCGTTTCTGTACACCAATTAACCATGTTAACATTTTAACCATCCCATTACAGTAGACCACAGTAAAGTAACAGCATGTATTCGATGAGTGAGTGAGGGAAACCAGAGCCCATTTTCCTATCCTTCCTATATTTTATCATCCTATCTGTCGAACTTAACACAAAAAAGGTTTATAAGTATCGGACGTTTGTGAATATGCCTTTTGTCATGTTTTCCAAAATATATATTTTTTACACGATTACATGTAATTATTCAATGTATATATAATATTTCCTATTAAAACAATCGCTTTCATTAGAATCCGTACAAGTAAAGTTGTAGCTGCGTCATTTTGTGATTGAGTCGCCGACGACGACGACGGTTGCGTGCCAACACAACAGTCCGTCTCGGAAGTTTACATAGTAGTTACTGTGTGGTACAAGTAATAAATGGTAGAGGACTTAAAGTTACAGAAAAAAAACATAATTATTATTTTTAAAATGAAGATTTTAATAATAATAACGACAATTGATTGACATAAAAACATGATCATTGTTGTGTACCAAACACAACAATTGTTTTTTGTGTAATAAACACGACATTAAACATTGTTAGCATGAACATTAACATTAGCTTGAAATTATGCAATTAGTCTTTTGTAGTAATCAGCAGAAAATTACGAGGAAATTTTGGAAAAGTTACCTATTTAATGTTTAATTATTCAATGGAAAAATAACAAGGAAGAATTACCAAGGCCTTTCAAAAAAATTTTTTTTTAAAGAAATTGAAATTCTTTTAAAAAATTTAACAGTTTTTTGAACATTTTTCACATCAATCCATAATAAATCTGTAAGTGTACTCGTATGTATTGTATGTATGTATGTTCCTCCATAACTCTTAAACGAATTAACTGATTTTCATGAAACATGGTAGATAAACATTTAGACGTACGGGACACCGGATAGGCTGGTTTTTTCTTTTTCAACGCGGACAAAGTCGCGGGCGTCAGCTAGTAATATAAAAATAAACTTCCATACGTACGTACTTTTTGTTCGTCCGCTGTGCCTTTCTAATGCCGAAATAACTATTACGACGAAGCGGTCAGTAAAACCTTGACAAAATGCAAGTAGTAAAAAACGCTTAAGGCTTTCACTTTTGCCACACATTACAAGGACGCGAATGTAAGGTATTGAAGCATCGCATACGAACGTGACTTCACCTCTGGATTCCATTTCTAACCAAGATATATTGTTATACAGGAATTTATATTCGAACGTGGTAAGATTTTAAAGTGTAAAATAAATGTGTATTATACATATAAATACAATATTTTTATAAATATGTGATAATTTGCCCTTACGACGTTATTTTTGAAATTATTCCGATTTATTGTGATTAGCTATAGTAGGCGGATTTACTTATGTTAAATTTGTGTTTCAACGAGTTGAGACGAAGAATTACTAATACGATTTAAATGGATATTTGTGTGTTTTATAGCCCGTTTAATAGTTAAAGTTTAAAGTGACAGAACATTAGGCTACGAGCTGAATCCCCCCCCCTAGGTGGGCCATGACCTTGTCGTGGTGGGGGGGCTTACCCTCAACAATCCGATGGGGTCGCGGGGGGCCGGTGGTTCTCACCGGCCTTTCCTCGTCCCATGGGATTGTTGTTGGGGACCAACAAGGCCCACACCCGTGTGCTCCGAGCGGGCTCCGTTCAGCGGAGCTCGTGGCGGAGCGCACTTTGTTGAAGTCACCCCGGCGGCTGGGGCGGGACGTGTAGCCCTCCATGCATGTTCTCGCCAGCTGTCGTCGGGGTGTTTGTTGGAGTTCAGGGGAACAGGGAGGCCTGGGGGGGTGGCCCCTGGTCCCCTGCTCGTTGTGGAGGCCACCCCGGCGGCTGGGGCAGGACTTGTAGCCCTCCATGCAAGTTCTCGCCAGCTGTCGTCGGGATGTTTTGTTGGAGTTCAGGGGAACAGGGAGGCCTGGGGGGGTGGCCCCTGGTCCCCTGCTCGGAGGAGTTGCAGGAGAAGGCGGGCATCAGCCCGCCTTCAAATGCCCTCGGGGACCTGCGCACACGGCTGGCTGGCTGTGTGTGCCTGCACGGGTCCCCTCCATCTGGGGATTGCTCGGGTGTCTCCGGGCAATCCCCCCGTTGGCGTCAGCCTAGCCAGCAATGGTTAGGCCGCCCGAGGAGGGTGGGTCGGAGCAGTTGCCTCGGCAGAGCCCGTCCACCCCCCACTCAATGGGCAAAGGAGGCATCGGGGAGTTTTAGTGGGTAGGGGCTGGTTCCGCCTGCACGTGCGCAAGCGGAAATACTGGTCGACCCCCACATACCCCTGTCGTTTAGCCAGCGGCAGGGGATCAATAAAAGGATTTCTCCTCGACAAAAAAAAAAAAAAAAAAGGCTACGAGCTGAAAGAAACACTCATAATGATGTCGAGAATTTTAGTAAAATTTTGCATAATTCAGAGATCATCTTACTCACTACAAAATTGTAAAAAAATCCAAGTACATCTTGACAGTATTAAGATAAAGTTTTATATAAAAAAACCGAGTCCTCGCGCCGTGTTTTTTCCTGAGGCTTTAAATCTAACATTAAATCTGATACGATATCTCACTGTACCCAAGGCCCTCATAAATCGACTGACAACATCAACTTCGTAGTCAAAATATGCACGAGGGTACTTCTAACGTCCAAAGCCCAATTGAATGATGGTCGGATTGCGCTTTTGCTACTGTGTCCTTCTTAAGATATTATTGGTATGAATAAAAGTATTTCGGTAAGTAAAAACAACCAATTCCAAAAATCATTGCTTTAGAACTTGAATGACATTTTAAAATGTATGTAAAGTAGGAAAATCTTCATTGGTAATTTATAAAAATTAGGGATGAAAAAATGAAAAAATTACAATTTTTACTTTTTATAATATTATTGTAGATATGTTCCGCAAGGAAATTGTTCTCTTTCCTTTAGTTTCGTTCAGTGTTTTCCTTTATAAAAATAAGGATAACTAATTTAAAAATTTTCTAGCTGACACAGTTAAAAAATTGTTTTCGTAAAAATAAATTTTATCACATAACAAACCACAGATATCTACTTTTGTACGAATGGAACCGCTAATGAAAATATGCCTGGAACTTCACCAAATAAGTTCGCGATGAAAAAGCCTGTTCCCGGATATTAAACGTGCTGTTCAATGTCAATATTTATTTCATTTCCGGAAACATTACCTACTGTATACAGCTGTCCATTAGATGTAAGAAGCCTTCATTGACGGCACAGTCAAATCTTGTATCTGGTTATTGTGTTATAAGTAAGTGTAAATTTTGTGTCTACTGCCAGGTTTCTATATAAGTGACTGACGTAATAATATGTGTGTTAAAACAAGCCACTCATGCATCATTATAATCTTAAGGTTTGTAATAATCGTTACATTTTCAATAAGGAAAAAAAATACTTAAAAGGAACAGTTTTTAGTCAGAAATTATTAAATTTTATATGTGCACAGTGCACACATATATATCAAAATAGAATTTTATAAGAAACAATAAACACTAACCAACCATTGACGACTACAAAGAACATTCATGAGTAGACAAAGAGTTGGGTAACGTCGACCAGTGACTTATGGGCCACAATGTTTTAAAATTATTTGAGTACTAGCTAGTGCCCGCGACTTCTTCCGCGTTGAAAAAAAAAACAATCCATATAACGCCTGAAATCTACATTGTTATTAAAGTTTTGTTTTTTTTTTTATGTTAAGGTCGACAGACAAGCTGACGGTCCACTTGATGGTAGGTGGCTACTGTCGCCTATAACACAAGCAACGAACCTATAACACATTTTGTTAGGCGTTAGTTTTCTTAAATTTAGATGATCCCGAAGGATCATCTTACCGGAAAATTCCATATCCTATGTCCGACATGGTGTATGCAAAATTTCATAATAATTAATTGAGTAGTTAAGGCGTGACACGGTAACAGATAGACAGAAAGAGTAACTTTCTCGTTTATATTATTAGTATGGATGGTGTAGGTCCCATGTTGGTCCGTTTACCCATAGTGAAAGTCGGGCACTCAAATCCGCGTCTACCCAGTAGAGCTTCCTTTGTGTTTGCTACGTGGGTCCACTGTTAATCCGTTAATCCCCTTTTCCATTATACACGTTTACGATAGTTTCCTTTCCTACACGCTTACTATCAACAGTTATTACTATTACTATTAGCTCCAACAGTGACAGCGTTTACTATTAACAATCATAGTATTTGTAACAATATTACAAATATCTACTTATAATGCGTTATGTCAGATTTGAAAGGACCTACAAAGATATATAATATATGAGTTAATAATATAGGTAACGTCTGACATCTTTATCGTTAATGTGACGACGGTGGCGCCACCACGGCGACAATGGCGCCTTTATATGTTTAGATGATACTCGGAAACCTAACATTTTTTCACGATAAAAATTATCATAAATCAGGTAATAAACCATATGGGTGTACCAAATTTAATCCAAATCCAAAGAAGTAATAAATTGCCATCCTCACAAACTTTCGCATTTATAATATTAGTTTACAGTATTTTAAAAATCTTTAAGATAAATTCAATTGTATAAATATAATAATTAGGCAATAGGGATATTATATAAGAGCTAAATAAAGTGAAATTTGTGTAATAAAAAAATACATTAACCCAATTATAATATCCATCAACCGTTACGCCCACGTAAAAAGAAACAAATCGGCCAAGTGGAAGTGGAAGTGGGCTTCTCTCGTTATTTGATTAGTTTCAATAAATTCAATTTGTAAAATATATTTTCGATATTATGTTTTTTATTAGTGCTTTTGCTTTTGCAAATCATTTGTCAAAATTAGACTCTAAAAACATTTGTTGTGTCAAAAAATGCTTTAAAGTTCTTTATATGTAAAGAAAGTTAAGTCTATGAAATATTATAGAAAAAAATTCGTGAATACTTGAATTAATAATACAAAATAAAACGAGCAAGCAGTATTACTTTTGTAACCGTTCCATTAAAAAAAAAACTACCTAAAACGAATTTTCTCGAGATAAGACCCCGACAGATCGATTTAGGGATCCGGTCCAAATGCCATCTGTTAAGTTAAGCAAAAAAGTATTAATTTCGTTCACTCGGCGCTAGATGGCGTTAGCTGTAGCAAGCGGTATTACTTTTGTAACTGTTCCATTAAAAAAACTACCTAAAACGATTTTTCTCGAAGATAAGACCCTGACAGATCGATTTCTAGACCTAAAAACCCCCTAACCCTAGATTTTAGTCAAAATCGTTAGAGCTATTTGCGAGATCGTTGTGGCATACAAGAATTCCTCGTTTAGTATTATAAGATATTATGATGAAGTAGTTGATTCAAAACTAAAGAAAATATTTTTATTAAATAATATATTAGTATAAGCATTAAAAAATTCCTCGATTTTTATTTTCTATGCATAATGTAATGCCCTTCCAGTTGCATTTTTCCGCAAATAATTCAATATTTTTACGCAGTTCACGATATCATTAATCATAACTCGATGCAGAATATTGGCTAGTAGGTACTTTAGCGGGAACGTGAAAATAGCAACTATTTAATGGACTGTCGATCAAACGAACTAACTCTTGTGATATTGATCGATAATGTAAAAGGCTTTGTACTATTAAAAAACGAATAAAATTTGTCTTTTTCTTTTCTTTTGGTCCATTTATGGTTTACCAAGAGCCGTACATGGTGCATGCGCGCATCCGACTATTAATTAACGGTTATGAAAATGAAATTACATAGATTTCAATATAATTGAATCGAATATATACCTAACTATAATAATAATCAATGGTATAAGGTGTAATATAGATTAAACTATTACAATCTAATCCATCAACATGAAGTATTCATCAGACTTGTGTAGGTAAGACTTAATTATCATAACTTGTTTTTAATGACCAAACGTGACCAGTAAATTCCAATTAATGTAAAAAGTATCAAAAAGTGGATCCATTTTAATTTAGATCAGTGGAATATTTTCATCGGTTGAAGAGTTATTGTAGGGTTCCTTTATAAAAAAAAGGAATTGAATAGAAACCTTATAAGATAGTTCTGTTTTGCGCCAATCCATTTCGTCTGTCCAACAGTTTGTTGGAAATGTACAACCAACTTGATAGGGCAAAAAAGTTTATGTTATAATGGTAAGATAAACAATATCTTTCTTTTTCTTCTTCTTATAAGTATATAAAATCCCTATGGACTCCAAAACCGCTGAACTGATTTTAATGAAACTTTCAGACAATCTTCAGATTAGGCCAGCGGATAATCCTGTGAAGTTTGATGGCGATCGGACGCGGGCGAAGCCGGGAGCGGGTCACTAGTATAACATACAAAAACAATCGCGTGCCCAACGCAAAGTAGTGGCTTGAACTAAGCTAAACTTAACGGACTGATATTTAAATATCTACCCAGAGTAAAGTTAACGTTGTAAAGTTACGGACATAACTAATATTTTGTTATAGAATATCTTGTTTTCTTCGCTGTTGTCAATTATAGCAACTCTAACTTTTAATTACCGTTGATCGCTCTTTTCATTAGTGAAAAGTTAGCGGAATACAGACTATAAGGATACGGCAAAGTAATAATGGCTGATTTTTTTTTGTGCATATTAGCTTAAGAAACAATAAAAAAGAAGCAAGTGAAACTGCTTTCTTTTCTTTTTGAATTTTGAACTTGAAGTTGTTCCTTCGATAGAGATTTTCATTTAATTCTAAGTTTTAAAATATAGTTAAAATAAATTAGTAGGCAAAAGGAAGATATAAAACAAATAAATAGCAATACTTTATTCTTAATTCAATTAAACTCGTTAAATGCTTTCGTTCGAAAGCAAATCGAACAAATTGAAACAAATTAAAAAGCAATTTGAATAAATTAAGGCTTTAAGTCTTCTATCAGAGGCACGATTTGGAAAAACAAAGGTGGGCCGTAATCCGAGAATTTCCGTTGGACGAAGTAATTCTGACTTAAAAATACACAAACAAAAAATAATGTTAGTTCAAAAGAAAATAGAACACAAAAAAATCCGCCCGCTCCGCCTGTCCCTACTTAGTATCACTACTGGTAGGGATGAAGGGTTTTTTCCATTTACCCCTACGCATGGATCCCCTATGTAGGGATCCATCTAACCCTACTTTTTAAAAGTACCTACAATCTGAATGAAAAGTTACTTTTAGACTCCATACATAATTATATAGTTGTATAGAGCACACTTTATATGTATGTATTTTTATCATCGTCGTCATAGGACCAGCGTTTTTATTTTAGTCGTATTTTTTATATAAAATTAAATTATTTTTACAATAAAAATTTAAAATAAAAGGAGTGGTACTATTTGTCAATATCTGGGTCATATTTATTATTAACTAAGAATAAAGAAAAAGATAAAATATAAAATCCGTAACTGCTGCTAATGGTACATAATAGAAAATTTTGATCGATATACATTGTAGAGATTACTAAAAACTCAAGTTCAGACTAGGCAAATGATTCTAGAAATAAAGATGAAGCGTTTCAGAGGAGCAAGGAGACATCATCATTATCATCATTCATCATTATCAGCCACAGATCTCGATCCTCCGCATATGAAGAGATATCGACAAATAAACAGAGATACGTGACAGAGAAACTTTAGAATTCCTTCGACAGAGAAACTTTAGACATTGTCAAATGTCGTAACTCTATTTATTTTACAAAGGAATGCAAATAACAAGAAGGTATCCAAAACAAAACAACAATATTGTATCAGTTGTTTACCGAAAACAAATAAATTTAGCATTTAACTGCCTATATAAAGTCGAAAGCACGCGAGGGGATTGCATGAGTGGAACCATACAGGACGAGCACGTAAACTACGCCAGCTAATGCTTATCGAACTAACAAATTGTTATTTTATTTGATTGGAATACAATCAATGATTGGTATTAATCTTATTTTATTTTTTTCGTTACGAACTAGAGGTCGCATATTGTCAGTATTATTATTATACTAGCTGGCGCCCGCAACTTCGTCCGCGTTGAAAAAGAAAAAGTAGCCTATCTGCGTCCTGTATGTCTAAACGTTTATCTACCAAGTTTCATGAAAATTAGTTAATTCGTTAAAGAGTTATGGAGCAACATACAATTACATACAATACCTACACTTACATATTTATTATTAGTATTGATTGATGATTTAATTTTGTGACACACCACCTCTGAGTAAAGTGTTCTAGTTGTCTAACTGCCATTTAAAGTCACCGGTAAGAAAGCGTACGAGTTTAACCATATTCGAGTAGCATTACTCAAGTGTAATGTACTTAATGTAACTAAATGACACAAGATACTCGTAACATTTACTCGCCAATTAGCGTTACTTGAAAAGGAACCAATCAACACTGTACTTGTAGTTGGTGAAAGAGGCCGTTAATGTTATACATTTTTTTAATGTTGTGGCTACAGTCAACCTAGAAATGTTGTCACATTTTAGACTTACAAATAGACGAAGTACTGTACCATTAAAATAATGAAGTACATACTTGATTCGGCCCGGTGAGGTTCAGCCCACAGGAGTTGCATCGGAGACATTCCTCGTGGTAATGATTGTTATCGTACAGCGGAGATGGCTCTGCACATAAACATATTAATAAAATTATATATATTGCAAAAGTAACTGAAAGGCCCACGACTTTGAAGAAGGGTAAAATTGTTCCACGACCCGCTGTCACTACAAATTACGACTTTAACTCCGTATAGCATAGATTACCCAAAACTTACAGTGGTGAGCAATATAAATACAACATTTTTCGCCAGCAGAATAATAAATATGTAAGCGAAACAGACAGAGGCGGCCAGCGACTTCATTTTATAACCTGGCATGTATATAAATTGATTTCTTTAAGAAAACTATCATAGTTATGGCATGCAACAATATTTTTGATATGCACTTTTTGAGCATATCATAAATTACAAACTATTTTTAAATTTGTGAAATTAATTTTTAAATTAAACGCGTGATAAGATTGAGAATCGCGTTATGCAATATGCAATAAAGAAAAGTAGAAGACATTTGCTATTAAGTTTTTGAGAAAGTGAAAGGTCTAATTCTCCTTGGCTTCGTGCCAGAGGTCGGAAGAAAGCCTCTACAAGGTTACTAAGCGATCGTATACTTGAATTTTAAACATTTCATAGCGACCACAATATATTGCAACAGAAAATGTAATATATTGGAATATTACTTAATTGTGTCAAGTACCTACCTCACGTTATTAACATTTAATTATGACATAACAGTATAGTCATAAAAACTCAGACCAAATATGAACTACAGACAGAATTTTGCGGACAACACAGTGAAGCCGTTTATAAATATGTGTGCAACATCCCTTTATTTATATTAATTGAAAAATTGGATCCCATGTTTACTTACGGTGTGGAATGTGATACCATCCTGCTTTTTATTTTTTGAAACCTGGTTTTTAGACAGTTTCAGTATGCAATTGGGCATTTGTACTTAATATTTTAACCATTGTTCTTATTTTATCTGAGCATAAAACATGACTTATTCTAAAACAAGCCCTTTTTAGAGATAAAGTCGTCAATTTAAAATTCACATCGTACAATGGAGCAGATTAAACTTACTTTACCAATTCACTAATCCACAACTCATCCCTTAAATTTTGTATTTAAACTACAAAATAATAATAACGATGAAAAGATCTTACTAAAAGGACCAAATTAAGTAGAATATTAAAGTGGAATATTATATCTGATTTATTCAGAGGGACAGTCTATTAAACAAACAACACCAAACTCACTCACAACCAACTAAAATTAATTGTTCATTGTATTTCTTTGTTCGGAATTTGATAAATTGCTATTTGAGATAAAAGTTGAAGCTTTGCCAGCCTTCTACTGACGATATTGATTTACTTCTATCAAGTTAATGTTCAAGTAGATAATGAATTTGAGCATTCATTTCAGTTTGTTTGATTAATTTTGAATTAATTTGTTTAATGATACATACAATATTGGTAACGATTCCCCCTATTTGCTCTAGTACCATTGGATTGTACCAATCTATTTATCGCCAGAACATTCTCCAATCTATTTTCATATAATTAAATATGTTAGGATTTGACTGGCCATCATGGTTACTTAGAACCCTGAGAAAATGTGACTCGAACTCTCATCCAACGGTTCCCATACTACAAGAATATACCATAAAATTAATATTTTTGCTACGAAATTAAGTAGTTCTCGTAGCACCCATAACATTGAGAAGATTCGTAGCGTTGCTACGTCTCACACGTAGCAGCGTAGAGTTAAGGCAAGCACTCTAACCACTCATCCAATCTACAGGGCGTCCCAAGACTGTGGGATATGAAGGGAAAGTACCTTAAATATCGTAGATAGGATATTTTGCTGAAAGAAGACTATGTTATTTTTAAAAGTTAGTAATACTGTATGTAACAAGACATTAATACAGACATTACAGACTGACTGCCCAGCTTATGAACGAAGATAGAAATACGCCTTGCTACTATTTCTTGGTAATTATTAAAAAAAATGATATAGTTAATTATTCAAAGTATATTAAAACTATTAATACTTGGAGATCGCGTGTAAGCGACCTTATTTAATGTAGGAAAAGCTGCATGTTTACACAGCTTGCATACACTGCATTGTGGTGAGTCATATGTTGTGTTTATTCGTGCACAATGAATATGTCGACTTTATTTTTATATCTGTCTACTTAATAAAATGCAGTAACCTACTTCACATCCAACAAATCCGATTAAAAGATGGGAATGTACCATGTCTGTGAAAAGAGGATTTACCTTTTTTATTTTCATTTGTAATTATAATACGTTTTTATTTGAATAATATACGAAGGATTTTAAAGGTTTTATTAATCTAACGAAATTGAAGGTTGACGATATTTCTAGACAATCTTCTGATAAAAGCCTTCTTAAAACCTTTTCCTTTGTTATACCGGAAAATAATCTACTATGTGTGACTTGTGCTTGTTTTTACAAACATACACCTAACAACAAACAAACATAAGTGCTACTTAAGCCGGCCGTTGACGGCAGTCACATTCATAATATTGCTTAAAGCGCCCAATTGCAAGGAGGACTGTCGTGAAAGGCCATCTTAAATAGTTTTTAGGTGTTCCCTAACTCTAGGTGGCTGTCCCCGAGGGATTATGTAAAATAAAATAAAACCTAACACATGGCCAAAGTGTTATAGCAACAAGAGCGTATATTTATTTTTCAACGCGCACGAAGTTGCAGACACCAGCTATAGTTAGTTCAAAATAAACAGAACGTTAACATTTTTGATTACATAATCATGATGATTACATCATTACATGATGATTACATCATCTAAAAATCCCGTTAAGTATACAAATTATATTATTAAAATTGTTCTGAATACACGCTACTAATCCAATAAAATCTTATGAACACATGATCAAGCAAGCTTAATTGCTGATAAAAATATAGAATTTATTTCATGAAGCAAATTTATGAATGACTCTTTATTACGACAGATGGTAACTGCATTTGAAACGCAATAACATTTTTTAAGCGAAACGACAAAAATGTAATTTTACGCTTTTTCATTTCGCTTCATGAAAAAAAAACAAGGTGCTTTATGGTGTCTGCCGCAAGTTAATGGAATCATAAAATGAGATGTTTATAGAATCCACTTTAAGTTTAAGGAGAGATCGCATTAGATATAACTTATATAATAAACCTATAGCCTATAGGAGGAGGAACCTAAGCCTCAAGCAAGCCCTCGAAAATATAATTGTGTAGTCTTCCTTTTGTAGCAGTCAGTTTATATATTTATTTTATGTTATATGTTATTTGTTAATTGGTGTATTTATTTCTTTTTCTTTTTTTTTTGTTTACCTTTTTGTATGTTTTATGTCAGCTCCAATATTCTGTGGTCTTGTAACTTATAATATGTTTTAGTAATTTAGTAGAAACTTTGCTGATTTATGTTTTTCTTGTATGTATGTGTATAATGTGTATCAAGATATTGTAGGTTTCCCGAATATAAATAAAATAAATAAATAACTTTTATAAACGATGCTAATATTATAAAGACAGGAGATTTGTATAGTTATAAGCAATGAATAAACTCAAAAACTACTAGATTTTGAAAACTCTCACATTTTATAGAGTTACGAGGGCGAAGTCACGTGCAACAGCTAGTAAGATATAAAGTAATAAGTTAAAAGGATAAGTTAAAAGCAATAACTTTAAACTTTAACATATAAGGCAGAAAATATTTGTTTAGAATATGTCTCGTTATACCTAGGATAAAAAGAAGGACATCGTGTTTGACTGTCGTTTATGTGTTGAGTATTTTCAATACTGAAAATAATAAAAGTCGAGGATTGCATTTGAGTTCGATCTAACTATTGCAAATGAAATAGCATAAAATTTTCTTGGGAGGCCTGCGATTAAATTACACTCGTACTATGAGGTTTTTATCTATCTTGCCCTTTCAATTTACATAAAACATTTTTTATTGGCACTGACTACAGTGAAAATGAATATATGAATTTATAAAGTGAAATTGCATGAACTTTATTTTGAATGAGATTATTTCTTCTCTGTTAAAGCCCGCCATTTAACAGACTTTTATTAGGGACCGTGGAAAGAATTTCATAGAGAATTTCATTGATTGACGGCATGAAGGGAATTTTTACGCGCCAGAAATACATTATCATATTATATTTCTTTTGTTAAGGTCGGCAGACAGGCTTACCTTCGAAGTTGAAGTATAAGGTTACACGGACGAAGTCGCGTGCAACAGCTAAGTAGTTATAAAATAAAGCCGCATGTTCGCTTCTTTCTGTTAATATAAGCTTATTCTTAACCACCTAACTTATTGAGATATTGTTTTTCATTAATGGAAAGAGCGATAAACTTTAGGAAGGTTTGTGTATATTTATTCGTACATAAGTAAATAATTTGCACATAAAAAAATTTGAGCCCGTGCGAAGTAGTTACATTTATGAATTAAAATATTATTAATTCAATGTCAGTCGATTTCATTGAAGTAATACAATTAAATTTATTTTTATATTTTTTTGTGAGTCACAAATAAATAATGACTATTTATTTAATAAATTAACTGAGAAAAATAAACCTGTTTCTTTACATTATTTAAATTGTAATTTTTCTGAAACTCTTTTCATTTCGTCGTATTTAATTAAAATACAAAAGTCTATAATTAGTTATAAAAAAAAAATAGTCAGTCGACTTACCATTGCGTCTTACTGTTATTATTACATTTGAACATCACGCCACAAAAGTCAAAAATAAGCACACCAGTATACTAATTTTATTTATCTAAAATATAATATTGGTGTTATAATTTAAATATTTAATTATCCTATTCCTAACTTCTTCAGTTTTATATTCACAATTTGACATAGAAGTCACAATCATTCTTTATTCACAGTGATCACTGTAGTACTTACTATAAATGCTAAATCCACAATGAAACTATAGTTTACACTTGAATCTCATGAATGGACATGTTTATTTAAAATACACAAGTTAATACTTAGAAATAAATGGGACGATTTTTTTAACACACAATTGTACTTCGTTGTTTAACTCATTTCGGTGGTTCAATTCGTTGCAACGTCTCGCGTTAATTTGTTTTACATTTTTTTAAATCACGATTTTACTGTGATGTTTAGGTTAGTCGTTGTCGAAAGCGCGTCACTATGGTTCTAGTAAACATGGCAGCGTTCTTGGGCAACAGATGACAGGGCGCGGGCGGCCGAGCCTGCGCCTGGCACTCGATTTCATCTCATCTCGACACGGTCCGCGCTAACACGCTGCCACTGAAAAGTGTCTGCAAGTTCGCGCTTTTCACGCTACAAACGAGGGCGCCACCCGCTCTACAATAAACCCTCACGGTGAAGAGGTATCTTTACCCCGAGCCCTCTCACTCTTCTGTCGGTAAAACAGCACGTAGTATCCGATGAGAGAGAGACGACAGAGCAACCGGCGAATCGATTGGCTGATAGAAAGGGGCGGGGGCTGAGCACGTGGCAATAGCTGTAATGTTTTCGCAGTGAGTAGTTTTGGTCGTATAGCAATAGAGTTTATTGTCGTTAATAAAGTGATTCAGTAGAAGCTTAAATTTCAGGGTTCCCTTTGTCGACGCTTTCGGTTTTTTTCCATTAATGAAATATTTGAATTTGTGATTCGTGTTATTTAAAGTTTTGTTTCAACGTTTTTATTACCACAATCTATAATTACTGTGTATCAAAATCCCTATACTTGGTGTCTAGTAGGTAGTCTAGTGATTTTAGTAAAAAAAAAAGAAAAGATAATTTTAGAACTTACCAGTTTGTGTGCTTGAATCGAAAAATGTGCTTGTTGTTTCAACTGTCATCGTGCCGATGGTTCCATCCAGTATTTGTGTTGAAGAATCTCTTCTTCCCCGAGCGCGCATACAAGCATCATCACTTTGTGAACTTTGCCGTCTAAAGTTACGGCAACGAATCATTTCTTCCGTTGTCGATTGACGTCTAAAACCTCGCGCTATTAATATTTCCTCTGTTGTTGATTGACGGCGAATTATGGTTCTTTCAGGTGGACGTGCACAAGGGCTTGGATCGCGACTCGAACATGAACTTGATTCAGGGCTACGGGCGCGGCCCATTCTGGCACAAGACGCTTGTCGCCTCAGTCGTCCCCGACGTCTTGCTGCTGAAGGACTTAGTTCTCCGCCACCAGCTCGATCTGGACTTAATTGAGACCGTTCTCGTCTTGGCCTTGCTGCTGAATCAGGACTAAGAGAGTCTCTGCGTGCTCTACCTTCATCATCCGGACCCAACGAAGGACCCGAGTCTCTGCGTCTTGTTCCAGGCGGTCCCGTTGGATCATCGAATGCAGTCGCTTGACGCTGCAGTCTACCTAGTCTTCTCTCAGGACTTGCAGTAGCTCGAGAGTCTCTGCGCGCTCGACCACATTGAGTAGTGGAATCACGTCGCCCGCCTAAATTTGGCGGAGTCCGACCACCAACAGGTGTTACTGGTGTGGCTTGAACGGCTGAAGTCGTTTGCGACTGACTCGTAGATGAAGTCTGATTCGCGTTTATGGGAACAGTCGGTGATGTGGGTGACGGAGTCACAGCAGAAGTAATTATTGTTGGCATTGTCATAGTTGGTTGACATTCTCCGTCTGATCGACTCGGTTCATGAATTGCTACAACGGTTACAGATGGTGGCTGTGAAGACGGTCCTGGATCTGAGGATGCATCGACAAATGATGGAGGTGCGGGTGTTGGTGGTGATGCACGTCTTTTTCGATGAGTTGCAACTACTCGTGGTGCTGAAGTGACCACAGAATCACGTCGATGACGATGTCCGTCAACAGAATCGCGACGTTCCTTACTGTCTTCGCCAGATCCACGCCTTTTAATACGTCTTTCTCGTGTAGGTACTATAGTAGTTGAGTCTCGTCGATCCCAATAGTTTGGGAAATCTGACCGAAAATCCTGGGGTGCAGCTTTGGAATCTCTACGTTTGGATGCCATCGATTTTATGCCTGAATCGGCGGATGAATCGCGTCGTCTTCGTGGAGGCGGTTCGTGTCGCGCCCAGGGTAAAGAGCGCGCTAAATCTGCTAAAGTTTCTCTTCGTGAGAGTGGTGCCCTTTGACGTCGCGGTTGACTGCTTCCACCTCCCCACTCCCGTAGGATGTCTGTGAGTTGAGCGAGAGAAGAGCGGCGACGGCGAGGTCCACCTAAAACAAGGACAGAAAAACACATTTATTGCGAATCCAGGGGTTACTGGGTTCAAGGGAAATTAATGTCCGTTTTCGCAAATAGAGTTGGGGAACATCTGACTACTATTTAAGTCGACCATTCACGGCAGTCCACCTTGCAGTCCAGCGCTTCATGCATATGAAATGTGTTCTCTTACTTTTATGTGTTCTCTAACTTCGGGTATACACCCGTAACATATACGTGTTCTCTAACTCTAGGTGACTGTTGGTAAAAACGGCATTAGTTCTTTAAATTGCTTTTTAATTTTTTTACCTCTGGGTTGATCTCCAACGTCTGGCTCTGGCGGTGAAAGGCACGAGACTTGAGCAGCCGAGTCCCTTCGACTGCCAAGTCTTTGTTTCAGAGTATTCTCTTCTAATGTAGATCTTGTGAGCTCGTCCCAGCCGTTGCCCCCAGCCCACACCAACCCCACTTGATGCGACAGGATAGGTAGGTTGCACACGAAACATATTGCTGTCATTGTCCTGTTAGAAAAAAAAAACATGAAAATTTTAATAGGACAATCCTACTGTAAAAGTTTTTAACGGTTGTTGGAATTCTAAATTGAAAATTACTAACGCTTTATTGTTGTGAAAATATGCGTGGCAATAGGAATACATGATTACAGAGCCGTTGTTGGCTTTACATTGAGAATGGAGCGTGAAGGCTCGCCGTATCGCGTCCTTGTATGCGCATCATCGCACAGATAACTTACTTATTATAATTAATCGGGACTATTTCCAATAGAATAACTGGAATAGGTAACCGAAACGTTTGCATTGAACAATTCGCCGGGGCATTTGTGAAATTGATACTTTTCATTGGTTACATAATAGTCTAGAAAATGTTAGACTTCTAAAAAGGGATTTCTTCCATTGTCAGAATTTCAACTATACTAATATTCGTAACCAGGACTAAACAGGTCTGAATTATTGATATTAAAGCGGTATTGTTAACGTGACGCGATACGTTATAATGATAAGCATATCTACCGGCTATTCGGATGAGCGAATTACACCCTTCATACGACTTTCATACTAACAATACGAACAAAGTCATTGACGTGAAAACGTATTTTCACTTGATTTGTCTAAAGGTTTGTGTTTTGGGGGAATGCTTTGCACAAAGTTGGTATTTAATAAATAAATAAATAAACTTAAAATCTAAGTGCATCAATTTGTTTAAAGCTAAATTTGCTCGTAAATCTACTTTAAAAATAAATTATAGTGATTTCATTATTTCTTTGTGCAATTGTAGTCAATAGCAGCTAAGAATATTTATATTTATTTCAACGTGTCTAAGTACTTTGAAAGCCTTATCTGAAAAGGGAAAATCTAAGACGAATTCTTACTAAGTGACATCCCTGAATCTACTTTAGGGCTGTTAAAAGCAAGCAAAGTGTTTTACATAACGTTAGCGAGGCCAAAGGTAGAGCAAAGCGCTACGTAATGCAATAGTGAACTTCATATCATTGAAGTTGTCAAAGACATCGTAACTATCAAAAAATAATGTCAGGATAAGGGATTAGAAAGGGATAGGGGAAATGGTTCCCTATACCTTTCTATTTCCTCATCCTTAATCCTATTATAGTCGGCAGCGCACTTCCAACACTTGTGGCGTTGCTTGTATTATGGACGACGGTAGCCATCAATTGGACCGTCAGCCTGTGTTAACTTAAACATAAAAAATAATAAATCTCATAATAACTTATAGATTGTCAAAATATCTGTGCCATTAAAAGCATCTAAGCATTGCAACTACAAAATTATTAATAGCTGAACCAAGTCTCTACACAAATATGTAAATTATTTTTTCACTGGCTGGTGATAAGTTATATCTAAGTTAAAAATCAATTCGCCACCTTTTGTTAATTATACTATGAGGCGTTTTTAAAAAGGCGTATTAAAAACGCCTTTGGTGCAAGGAAATTATAAGCAGACATAGAGATAAATCTATATTATAATTATTCAATAATGAATTAATTAATTTTATTTTAAATTACGTGTAAATAAATTAAAAAATCCATATCGATTTGAAATGTCTAAAAAACAATTTCCTATGGATTTATGGATCACGATCCATTTTCATAAACTTATTTGTGGAATTGATGCCACTAAACAATAAAATAAACACCACCGTAGTAGGTGTAGTAGATGCTCTGAAAAATACATATGTATTATGTATCTATAAAGTGGCTTATTAAATAAGTCAGTGATTTTTTTTGTCATATAGTCTTTGGGCGAAATTCTCTACGCCTTCTGCTAATTGTACAATAAGGTATAGGTAGTTAAAAAGGGGCAAAGCTTTAAGGAAATTGAAGGTTCATGCTATCATGCTTGGTTTCTAGGGGACCTGTAGTGTCGCAGTCGAGGTGAGGGTGATTGTGGCATGTCGAAAGCCGGGTCATGGGGGCAGGGCGTTAACTCAGGATACTCTGGGTACATCCGACACACAATATCACATCAAGGGATTTGAACATCTGAAACAACACGTATACATCTTGTAAAAAGCCATGTAATACAATAAAATTAAATACAACATAAATATATAACACAATTATTAGAGAAGTAATAAGTAATTTTGAAAATCTGTCCACTTTTATCCCAATGTTGTTATGATAATCATGATATTTTAATTGAACGCTATAATATGAAAGGATAACGTCATATTATAGTTATTAAACATAACATACCATTAAACTTTTTTTGAACTGAGTCATTTTCGAAATTACCTAAAACACACTCGAAATAAGTACTTAGTAAAGTAGGTAATAAATTCGCTGGATAGCATAGATTGTTAATTCCTTCTAAGTATTTAGAATTTTCTTATTTAGAACTACGCTGTCCGGCGTTACCTACATCCGGTACAAATCCTGTACGATTCTAAGTTAAAATTTTAAAAGATAATTAAAAAAAAAAACTGAAATTTTAAAATAATTTTGGTTATGTCTATTAAAGAGTGTTTCATGAATTTATTTATATAAAAGGCAAAAATTCTATGGACTCCAAAACCAAATTTCAGATTTCAGACAATCTTCAGATTAGTCCAGCGGGTGATTTTGTGAAGTTTGGTAGCGATTGGATAAGAAAAATGGACGCGGACGAAGTCGTGGGCAAAACCTAGTATTATATTAAAATCTAGCATCTTGCCTTTGCAGGTCTTATAATAGGAAAACATTATAAGAATTTTCTTACTGTGTTCTTATTGTTGTAGCACGTAGCGACACTCTGCGGAAATTTCGTGTAAGTTTCTCCATTGCCTACTTAAAAGTCACTTTCATTTCAAATACATAGATGGCAGCACATTCATAGCCATCCAAAATGTCTGCTGATATTGTAGTATCCATTTTGTTTTATGCAACATTGTAAAGATGGCACTAACCGTCTATTTCTATTTGTATGTAAACTTGTGTAAAAAATTATTTTTCATTTTTTTATACAAATTAACATTGAAAGTCTTAAATAGTTATTTTTTTATTTATACATTGTAAAAGATTGGATGATCTTTGGCTAGTCCTAGTCCTAAGCAGCGTATCTATACTAATATTTTACAAGGCTATGTTAAATCGTACCTAAACGAGCCCTGTGTGCATTAAATATATAAAAAACAATTTGTATACGTTGTACTAAATGCAACCAAGGCAAAAAATAATAATAATAATATTGATTTTTGTCTGTTTGTGCTTTTGTACACGCTAATCTCAGAAACGCTAATGCGGTTCCCGTAATAGTGTTTGTTTTATTCCAATCGGTTTATAAACCGACGGCAACAAGGAACAAACGGCTATCTACAAAATCACTAGTTTCCAGGAGAGCGTTTCGCGAAAGTTTGATAACTTTTAGGTATAAGAACAAAGCTAGCTTCTTCAAATTTGAAATAGTTAATTAAAATGGCATTCTGAACAAAATAGTAAAGATCATTTACTTAACAGATTTTTATTACATTTTCGAAATACGGCAGATGACTTTTTCTACTTTGTAAAAATAAAATAACTAACTGAGTCAACTGCCATAATAATATATTTGCTTCTACATGGGACTTTCTAATTAATAATTTCCCGAATAATTTAAAAAATCATTATTCGATTCATCAGTATTAAATGTGCGTGTGTACTTTCGTTACTTTGTAAAAAATGGTGTAGATGTCTTTATTTACACCACAAAATACTCATAAAAATGAGATTTTTTATGAAAAAAAAAAATCACTAGATAAAATAAAGAATTCTGAATTCATTTATGTAAAAAAGTGAATTGCGGAAAAATGCAGATATATCCTTTTGTTCTTTGTTGCCGTCGAAACAAAAAAGTTATACTGAATACCCGAAATACCAAAACCAATAACTAAATTGATTGATTGATGTGATTTTGAGATACCTACCAAGGCGGATAATTCTGCGTGGATTTTGTTTAGAACTATTTCAATAATATTTTGATGGCTAGCATAATGGAGGAACCTTGAAAACAATCTACTTTCTACAGTGTCCAAAAATAATCTCGATTGAAGAATCAGTGCTTCCAATATTATAACACTAGTTGAACCCGCGTTGTGGCTCTTTTCCCTTTACCGTTGGACTTCAGAATAAAAAGGCTACATCAATATACCTACCACACTTGCGCTCTCGTTCCAGTGTATATTGCACCTTCGGTATGACAAGGGCATAATTTACATTTTTTTTAAATGAGTTAAACTTAAAATGTATGCAGAAATGTCTTAAAAACATTATTAAATTAAAAAAATATTTACAAGACTATGGGGCTTATTTGAAGAAGAATGGTATAAAATCAATTAAGCAGAAGAATACGACATTGAATGCGAAAAAATGAACTTTAAATGGCTCTCCTGTAAAATTACAAAAAGTGCAGTTATGCCCTTATCTTACCAAGGTTGCCTGGAATTACACTCGCATCCCACTTATAGAGGAAGATAGCTACACCACCGTCTATTTGAACTTTAACATGCTTGTCACTCGTTTACTGATATAATGTAAAGCAGGCTTAACAGTATTAAAACACAAATTATTTAAAAAAAAGAGTAGAAAATATTTTCCACGCGACTGTCGCCTTTAATTAGGCGAAACAGAGTTCATTTATTTTTCGCCTGAAAATAAAAAGGAGTGTTTATTTTTTTTTCTCTCAGATACTCTGCGTTATTCACTGCTTCCATTAACAACAGTTTCTCTTTTAACATTTTCATTCAGGGAATTCAACTCTGCTATTTAAAAAATGAAATCTTTTAATTACTAGCCTGGAAAGAACTGAAGTAGAGTTACATGCTCTAGATTTAAATATGTTTTAATTGCTTTTTATCTGATACTTTTCTAAATTAATTATTTTAATTTTAACCGTAGACTCTCTTCTATATTAATAATATAAAGAGGTAAGTTTGTATGTTTGTTCTCTTCTCCTGTGGATTACCTATCTTCGAAACTGCTCATCTGATAAAATAAATCTGATTATTATGATAATGATAATTATAAAATATCTGTTTTATTATATGGCCTCTTTCACCAACAAACAAAGGTATATTATCAGCTCCATTATACCCGGTTACCGGTGACTTTAAATGACAGTTAGCCTACTAGACAGTTGGTGAAAGAGGCTCTTAGTTTTTTTTTTAATTAAACTTTTCACGCGGTCTTATAAATCACACCTATTCTATATATAGGGATCACATCAGAGACTCGGATACAAAATATAATGAACCGTTTTCATATCTTGAAATTGTTAGACTAGCAATTACGCTTTAAAAGAGGCTTTGGAAAACCCGTGTAACCAGCCAATTATGTAGCGAGATATCTACAAGGTGCTTTGCAGGTATTTTCCCAATTAATTTCGGCATAATCGGCTTTCGTTTCCCCACGCACGAGCGAGGTTTCGACATTCACAAAAGAGCATCGGTTTTGGTTATAAAGTTGAGCGGTCCAACAGAGCCCTTTAGTATTTTAAAATGATCTGAACAAACGAAAATGTCCAATTTAGATTGGTTTTTGATTGATGGGACTGGTAAAGTTTTAAATGAATTTTGGTGTGAACAGGCCCCTCCTCTCCCCGCTGTATCCCGTCACACGCCCCGCTGCCCCGCTTATTCAATTAAACCTCAGTAAATAATACGCTCGCTATGACGTGACACAGTTTGCATGGCCGCCTTCACCGGTGTCGTTCTTTGCAGCGTAATTTTGGCGGCGCGTTGGCACACCTCACTTATGTAAATAATTTTCATAAAGGTATTGTTTGAGCGGTGCGCTTTTCATGTGGGTAGCGGCCCTTTATTCGAACATACGTGAAGGATGGCTGACGTATACTTAGTCTGTACTGTACCTGCTCAAATCTGTAAGTGTAGGTATTGTGTGTATGTATATACATTGTTCCTATATAACTTCTAAATTAATTACTTAACTGATTTTCATGAAACTTGGTACATAAACATTTAGACGTACGGGACACATGATAGGCTTTTTTCTTTTTTAACGCGGACGAAGTCGCAGCCACCAGCTAGTATTTTATAAAGTTATGCGCACGAAGTCAGCTAGTATGTTATACAATTAAACAGGAATTATTGTTAAATTTTATTTTGTAGTACAATATTTGCGTTTTATCGACTTTTCAATATTTTTGCGTGATTGGTAGAACAATGGCAATTTGTTAAAAGCACCAAGCCAACTTTTTTATTTTTCATATATACAACGCAATCGTAATAAAATTAATGTTGTTCACACATTTCAAATGTCTAGTTCCTCAAAAAAATCTGTGAAAGGATAAGCACTGTGTTCTGGACTGCTCTGGATTCTGGATTTCACAGGGCATGTAAGAATCTTATCGCACTAAAATCCTTCTCGGTTTGCTTATTGCTTTTAGTCCTAGGACTTTGAAAGCTTAACCGGACTTTGTGGCTAACGTTTAAAAACGCTCAAGCCCTGCAAATAAAGCGATTGGGAAAATTGAGGCTGAGTAGAGAAAGTAGGAAAATGACGAACAGAACTATATTAGTCAATTAGCTCTCTGGTCTGCTAGTTATTATTTAAAAAGTGGCTATTATTGAAAAAAAAATAAAAAAATATTAAATATGAGTTCTTACCATGCTTTTAGGATTGGTTTAGCCCTGTTCTTCTTTTGAATTTCGCGCCAGGCCAGAGAGTCTTAACTCAAGAAGTCCAAGGTGAAGGAAGAATGGTGCATATATCCTTATTAGGTATCGGGTACACTACCAAAAGTTCTAGGAGAAGCTTTGTTAGTAGGTATTCCTATTCTTATTCTATTCCTTTATCTAACCAAATCAAATTTATTAGTGCCAGAGCACGCTGTGTTTTGCGTTCGTAAAAGTATGGAAAAAGTCGCATAATCTAACTAAAAAATGCGAAATTTTCAGCTGGTATTGCTATCGGGTTGCGACAAACTTTGTAAGCCGACTCAAATATATGCATCGCAAATCTCGCAACAGCGCTTTTACATAATAGCTTTTACATTTGTAAAGCTACGCTAACGCGCGTTTGTGTCGAATTTCAGAAAGCTCATCGCGTTTTGGTTTCTGTGATTCTTTTATTTCAGGAGGGAATTTCTGTGATATTACAAATTTGTTCAACGTTCACGAACTTCAATAAAATACTACGATGTCAAAGTAAGTTAAGATAGTTATGGTAAGGGCCTCTTTCACCAATTACAAGTAAAGTGTCGATTAGTTGCTTTTAGGAATAATTTTATGTTTTATTAAATTATGCACTCGGTTTAGTGCATCCTTCGATAGGCGATTTTTTTTATTATTTTCTTTTTAATGTTTGGGACTTTTACCGTACAAACAAAGGTAGGTATATCAGCTCCATTATCCCTGTCCGACTGGAAAAAATGAAAGCCTCCAGCCAATGCCTAATTTAAGAAGGGGCAAGAAAATAAAATTAATATTATATTAAATGCCACTACGATATTATTCTTTTAACAAGTACAGAATAAGGAATAACTCTTTGTTTTTATATTACTATCTAGTTTTTAATTAAAAAACAAATTTAATTTTATATTATATCAAGTAAAAAATAAAACAAGATAATTATGGCATAAATAAAGTTTAGAATATAGCTTAATTCCTTATATACTTACCTATTGTAAGTCCTAAGTCAAAATGAAAACTTCATCAAGAAATTATGGGCTAACACCAATCGGTCGTTCAAATTTGTGTTCATTTGAAAGCTGTGTTTATGAATTTCTGTTAACATTTATAGAAAATGTATTCCGAGCGGTACTTGGAACGTAATTATTCTGAATCGAGGTTGCAATATTCAACTTGAATTTAACAAGCGGATCAGAGTGTAAAATATCAAGTTTCCAAACGCTCTGATGCAACTTTACCTCTCTTGTTATCTCTCAATCAAAACGTAACTCAACCTGCGGAGGTTCGATTTATTGAAATAATTGCAACAACCTACTATTATTGCCATCGTTGTAACGGTAGAGATTTTTTTCTTTTTGTTATTGTTTTATGTTTTGTCTACAACTAAGTACAAAAATAACTCTTTTTAACAAAAAATAAACCGACTTAAAACCGTCTCATGGATGACACTGTCAGAACTGGACCAAATTGAAATGGGACCACACGGGAAGCACCACAGCTTTCAAATAAAAATCGTTTCACCCAGTCGAAAGTTATAAACATAAAAAAAACATACGCGTCAAATTGAGAACCTCTTCCTTCTTTGGAAGTCGATTGATAAGAAATTTCGATTTTCGATGAGTGATTAAGCTATGCCAGATCCTATTTCCCTATCCCTTTATCCTTACTCATATTAAGGTCGTTAGGCGGTAGTCACCTACCATCAAGTGGACCGTCATCTTGTCTGACAATCTAGGCATTGAATTTTTGATATGCGGAAATAAACCCAAACCTTCCGCTTCCCGGGGTGCAGCTATTTGATTAACACTTCAATATAAATTTAATTAATAAAGGATAATTTGAGAATAAGCCGAACATAGTTTTATATAAACATTGCGGGCACGTTCCCTTTAAATAAGCAATAATTTGGAACATTCAAGTTTAAATTAGATCACATTGAATGGCTCAATAAGGGTACACCTAAAGGGTGACGATGTAATAAAATATGTGCGTACAGGTCGTCCCACATTTCAAATCTATTGAAGATAGAAAATTTCCCTCTAAATAGACGATTTATTTTATTTTATAATATAATATAGAATGGATTTATACCTACACCGACAGCTTGGGCCTTGCTCTGCTAATTTTAAGAGTTTTATATTTATTGTTTTTTTATATAATACTAGCAGGTGCCCGCGACTTCGACCGCGTTTAACGATAAAAGGTACCGGTGTCCCAGACAACGTGCAAAATTTCATGATGATCGGTTCAGTAGTTTTTGCGTGAAAGAGAAACAAACATCCATACAAACTTTCGCATTTATAATATTACTAGCTGGTGCCTGCGACTTCGTCCGCGTAACTTTATAAAATATATAACACCTGAGAAAATGTATGTGATAATATTATGACGCTTGATGCATTGTTGCTATAAATACTTTAACTAGGCGTTAATAATATAATATTTTATATTAGTTTAGATGATCCCCTCGGGAACAGTACTTTTTTGTGTTCTTTCTGGTGTCCCAGACAACGTGTATGCAAAATTTCATGGTAATCGGTTCAGTAGATTTTGCGTGAAAGCGTAACAAACAAACAAAGTCACATTCACATTTATAATATTAGTAAGGATTACGGATGTATTGTAAAAAAAAAAGTTGTAAAATAAATACGTGAATAAATATGGGTTCAAAGTAATAAGCAATAAATTCCAAAAGAATACGTTTATAGATCCTTTCAACTGTGAATTGGAGAAGGAACGAATAAAACGGTAAAGTCATTAACGCATCCGGGCGGATTATTTGAAAAAATGACTTGGCAGGTTCGAACAAAGGAAAGGCCCTCGTCTACAGGTCGGCGATGTTGACCTCCAAAATGCCTTTTTACCTATTATTCTGTTTTCACATTAACACAACAGAAATTTGACGACCGTTGTAACAATGGCAAATATCAAAATTATAATTCGGCATGATTTAACATACGTTTTTAATAAGATAATACTTACGAAAGATAATACTCCTCTCGAAAGGCTATTATAAAAACACTGATTATTTATTTAAGCGACGAAGAAGCCTGGACTTAAGCAATTCGGAGCTCGTACTATGTTTAGTATTAAAAAACTATAATTGTGTATATATATATACTTTAATTTTGTTAAAATTAAGTGAATTGTGCTATTTTATATGTTAATGATGACAGAAAGAATACTATCCTGAGTTTCTTTCGGGGTTTCTTCTCAGGATCGTCATCTTGGCTTTTTTCCGAAACCCTGGTAAATTTTAATTTCAATTAGGTTTACCCTGGTAAACCTAATTGATAAATAAAGATTTTGATTTTGATTTTTTGCCTCAAGTAAGGTGAAAATTAAGACAAACTTTTAAGAATTGGTAAGAAAATCGCTGTAGTAAAGAAGGCTAATATACAAATTTGTGAATAATATAATGTACCTAATATGTCCAATAAGTGTTACGTTAAAGAAATATCTGTAAAATTACTATTATATTTATTTAAAAATGTAAATAAAGTTGTAATTTCATTTAAATTTTGTTTTAAAACTTAAATAATTATAAGAAACTAGCTGTTGCACTTCGTCCGCGTAACTTTATAAAATACTAGCTGGTGCCCGCGACTTCTTCCGCGTTGAAAAAGAAAAAAGTAGCATAATCTGTGTCTTGTTTATCTACCAAGTTTCATGAAAATCAGTTAATTCGTTTAAGAGTTATGGAGAAACATACACATACATACATACAATACCTTCACTTGCAGATTTATTATTAGTATTGATTGATTTAGCCTATGTTACTCGCTGATGATGTAACTTTTTTATAGGTGAAAGGAAATTTTAAAATCGGCCCAGTAGTTTCGGAGCCTATTCAATCCAAACAAACAAACAAATCGTTCCTCTTTATAATATTAGTATAGATAAGACAATCTTACGGTCGTCTATAAACACGAGTAAAGCCTGCACTTATATTGCAAAATAGGTATTACTGTCGATGGTAGGATTAAAGATAATATTAAGAAGAATATCGCTGAAAAGATGAGAAAACCATAATGGGTATATTAGATTACTTACACCTTTTGTTTTCGGTTCAAATTATTCAAATTTCATTGTGCTAGCAATAAATTGTACAAAATACAGACACTGAAATAATATCGCGGTGTTTGCAAATTATAGAAAACCAACAGAGTGTACCGAAGCATTTCACTCAAATAAATTAGCTTTGACAAAATGAAATTTATTGGAATGAAGTGGAAGTTAGTATGTACTTAACATTACGTGTATAATAGGTACTTTTTTATTTATTTAGTTGATTAACAAATAAACTATTTTGTTTGTTTTAAAACAAATTGGTTGATTTCATTTAAATCAAGGAATGGAAATTTTTGATTTATTTCGTTTTCATCCGAATCCTTACTAATCCTTACTTTACTAATGGTAGGGGAGCCCAAGAGGGGATTTTTGGATTTACTAGAGCGCGTCAGATATTGCCAATGTATATTCACCACGTGTGTCCGATAGCGGATATGTATTAATTTGACGGTTTGGTTGGTGGGGTTGGTGGAGGTTGGGGTCAAATTTTAAATACAACTCGAGCGCGTCAGATTTTCAGAGGGGATGTTAAGTGAACCTAAACTAAGCTCCCATTTAAAATTCAGACGATTCGTATGTAACGCAAGCTCGTGGCAGCTTTTTGAAAATGCAAAAAAGATTTTTGACGATTGCCATTTTGTAATATTCGAGCGAGTCAGATTTTCATACAGACGTTCAGCCTGAATTCCTGATCGTGCTGATTCTTAATCTGACGATTATATGGAGGATTTTTTAAAATACAACGCCTACAAAATTTTGAACGCCTCACCGCTGAAATGAAAAACTTCATATGATCTTTTTTTCTTCCAATCTTCAAAGTCCAATAGGTCCCCATGACGCTCGAGTGAGTCCACATTTAGCATCATGGGCTCCCCTACCATAATGTTTTAAATGTGAAAGTAACCCTGTCTGTCTGTTTGCTTTTAAAGCCTTAACTACTCCGGTTTTTGAGTATAATGAAATTTTGCATACAAGTTCTCATGGATATAAGGAAAAGCATAGAGTAACTTTCACCCAGAAATTACGCTAATTATTTTATTTTGTAGGAGGTATGTGTATTTTTAATAATAAAGCTCATTAATGATTGTAAGCTGCTCAGAGTCAACGACATAATTAATAAAGCTTTGTTGTGTCAATATAGTCACTAAGAGAAAGATTTCTCAATATGTTGCAAAGATTAGACCACGTATTTTGCACTGATTTATTTTTAAACATAACTTTTACATAAACTCTTAATTTCCTTTATTTAATGAGATGCGGTCACACGTTTTATTGTTTATTAGATCATTTGGGATCTTAAGAGCCTCGTTTTAATAAGCCATAAAGTTCACATCGCTTAACTTTACGATAATGTACCTGACAATGTTCAATGCAATTCATCACTGAAGCTGCAACTTGCGGGGTTGAAATATTAACACTTAGTTAAAATAAACTATCTTACTCTGTATTAACATACTTTGCGGTTTACAAAATGAGATTATAAATGCTTTATGCTTCTTTCCGTTTATTTTCTTTTATTTATTTTCTTTTCCGTTTGTATGTACACACACTTCGACTCTATTATTTACGGCATTTAGTACACACATACACTTATTTGTTTTGATTACAACCAAAGAATGGGCTGAGATGTTAGGGTTAAAGGTTTTTTTTTTTATTTTTTTTTATTAGCGATGGGTTGCTCTTGGTCAACAACCAGCTGAGTAGCGAGGATGAGGCCTATGATGGAGCGAGCTCACCCGGAATATGCCTATTCACTCGAACTTTGAAAAGATTAGGGGTATACTAATACTGAAAAAAAAAAAAACCTAGTTAATACAACTTTTAAAATTACAAATTACAAACTTTCGACCTTGGATTAGCAGACATCTCACTACAGAAGACAAACCATTACACCACAGTAAGCTGCATTAGTTGTAAGTTAATCGGTACTTTGTTACATAAGCGTCTGATTCACAAACGTCAAGTAGGCCAAACTGTCATTTAAAGTCACCGGTAACCAGGGATAATGGAGCTGATATACCTTTGTTTATACGGTAAACGTTCCAAACATTGAATAGAAAATAATAATAAAAAATCGGCTATCGATGGATGCACTAAATCGAGTGCATAATTCAATAAAACAGAAAATGATTTCTCAAAGTAACTAATCAACACTTTACATGACGTTTGTGAAACAGGCGCTAAGACATGGGGAATTAACGCTGCACTCAACATTAATTCAAACTCGTCAAACACTTGAACCGAGTAAGATACTTATCATTAGACTTTGTTTCCTTTGTTGAAATTTAAGCTATGCTGTTGAAACTTGCTAGAACGACTCTCTGCTAAGTACCTCGCTAATTGAATTTTATGTTAATTTATTCCGCCTAATGACTGCTGTGCGGAAATAACAATAAGGAATTTACATAAGTCAGCTGAGGTTTCGTACGGGTCGCAAATGAGGGAAGTTGTTTGAAATACGTATATTTTATTTACATTTTTTTCTTATTACAGGTGTGTGTTTATATGTGTTCGTAATGGTGCCCCTGAGATCAAGTTAATGTTCCAGGAAATTCATCACACATTGCTGGCTCCTTTGAGATTTGAACGCGTCTGAGCCAATCAATGAATTAATTGCAATGCGTAGTTAGCTCCAAAATAGAAAATCAATATTCAACTGAATAGAATAACTGAATAGAAGCAGTTAAATCCTATGTATAATTATATATATCGTAATAAGACATGATTCATTTGATTATAGTTTACATATATTCATATCCTACTATTCCTACTAATATTATAAACTATAGCTGGTGCCTGCGACTTCGTCTGCGTTGAAATAGAAAAAAGTAATCTATCCTGTGTCCAGTACATCTAAATTTTTATCTACCAAGGTTCATGAAAATCAGTTAATTCGTTTAAGAGTTATATGGAGGAACATACATACATACAATTACACTTTCAGAATTATTTATTATTAGTATGGATGATTGATGAGAAACTTTGAGAGAAAATATGTTTGTTACTCTTGCACGCAAAAATGGCTGAACGGACTATTATATGGTACTACGACACTACTATATACTTATAGTAATATATTTCAAAATATCAACAATATAAATTCTAAAAGTGAACAATGGGCAGCCAGATACAAATTGGTAGGTACAGATTTCATTTAAGAAGAGAATTCGTATTTCAGCTAATGAAGCTTAAATTGTTCCACATTTCTGAGTTATTTCCGTTTTCAGACTACGAGATATAATTAATTACTGCTCAATCTGGTATTTTATTATAATTTTATTTGTATTATGAATAGAGGTATAATATATTGAAATAAAAATATTTGATAGGATACTTTTTACCCTGGAAAAATGTTAGTTTCCTGTAGTATTTTCAAAAAGGAACAACATTGCGTACGAAGTTGCGGACATCAATTAAGTAGTTTTTATTTATATAATACTTACTAGCTGGTGCCTGCGACTTCGTCCGCGCTGAAAAAGAAAGAAGTAGCCTATCATGTATTGTGTCCTGTACGTCTAAATAATTATCTACCAAGTTTTATGAAAATCAGTTAATTCGTTTAAGAGTTATAGAAGAACATACATACAATACATATACACACTTACATATTTATTATTTAGTATTGAGTATTGATTGATGACTACACTAAGTTTGTATATAGCTTAAAATATAAGTTAGTTTGATAATATCTTTTGCTTTCTTATATATAAAAAGCGCTGAACCAATTTTGATAAAACTTTCAGTCAATCTTTAGATTAATCCAGCGGGTTTTACTGTGAAGTTTGGTATTATGATAATTTACACATAATTTCGATTTGTAATTTTTAATTTTTAATTATTTTTTTGTTGATTGTTAGCGTATATGGTGACATCTATTTTAATGTATGCAAATAATAAACTGTTAATAAATGTTAATAAATAAATAAATAATATTAAATTGTAATTTAACTAATTACCTACTATTTTATAGTCAATGAATATAATTTGACTTTTCTAAAAACATACTCACATCTCCTTTCTCTTTCATCAACACCTTATAGCGTAGGTACTATATCACCAAACTATTTTCCTTTAAATATATTGTCTCCGACTCTGACAGCATCTGAAACAATATAGAAAGGCACAATTGACTTATGTTGTTCATGTTTGTTACTCTGTGTCATGAATAGTAATGGATCAAGTTCGAGACGGATTAGTTATCGCAATGTTACTTTTCGAGAATTGTCTCTGAAGTAATGCGACATAAATAGAAAATTATGTTTGTCTGCTACAAGTCACAAAGACTTGGATACCGTATGTGCGGTATCTAAATCTTTGTGACGTTAAATGATTGTGTGTGTTAATAAATAATATACGCCACATTACTATTTACATGTTTATAACGTTTTATATAAATACAATACAATATAAATTATGTACAATAATAGAATCGCACGTAAATACATAATTATTATGTGGCGAAGAAAGCGCGTGCTTTCGGATGGCGCGTCGGAGGTGCACTGCTTTGTTTCCGTGTTTTTTTATTTAATATAGAACTAAAACGAAAACGAAAACAGTAAAAACAAAAAGTTTGCTAAAAAGAGATTGCCACAATTCTAAAAAAAAAAATTGCTTATAGGAGTGGAACAATAGTATACATAGTATTTTTTTGCGTCCGTCCAATACAACCAATTCCCAAAACGGAAATCAAAACCGTAATTAATACATTTTTTGGCAATAATCTACTAGAAAAAATGAAGATATTTCGTAAAAGCTCTGGCGTCCGCGACAATTACGTACCGACTATAGTAGCGCTTTATTGTGGTCTGCACAAAAAAATCCATCTCTGTTAAGGTTGTTATATAGGCCAACATTCCACTTGATTATAACACAAGGGACGCCAAAGGTGCTGCAAGTGTGCTGTCGATCTACGATTAACAGTACGATTAAGGATAAGAGATAAGGAAGGTATAGGGTAATGGGTTCTGACATCCCTAAATCATTCACTGAAAAGTCGAAATTTGCTTGCACCAGGGCAATTGTCAGTCATGCCAAAATTTCATTTCAAAAATATGTCAGTTGTCTGCTTAGTGATTTAGTTTCAAAAGGTACTAAGAGTCTACGATTTTGATAAAGGAAAGAATTTGAAAACTGACGAAGGTTTTCATACCCCGACTTTACATATACCCTACGTGGACTTGTAGTGGACTAAACCTGTCACCTGTCGTAGTATGTAATGTAATTACATTTATTTATGTAATGCAAGAAATGGAAGTAGTAATGAAAGTTCGGAATTAAAAAGTATCGAATGTACAATCACTGCACAAATAGAATGTTTGAGATCTGTAATGAAGAAAATGTTTACTAGATTTCCCTATTCGCTTTGCCTTTTTGCGCAAACAACCGTAACTGCTTTAAAGGAGTACTCAATACAGTTTAATTAGTTCTCCGCATAGCCGGAGGACTCTATTTTAACTGAGTCCAATAGCATAATAGACAGAAATAACCTGCACTAATTGCAAATACGCCTTGAGCAAAATGACATAGCTTCATCGAGATTACGCCAAAGGAGTTTGTCTCCGTCCCTTTGTGGGGGACTAAGATTACATAATTATAGTGAGAAAAATTTTGTTGCCTACATCCATTTTTCGTAATTGGTTCGTTAGTCGACGAGTTTCGGAACGATGTCGCATAGTCAGGTGAACTTTTCTCGCCCGATTCGGGGAATGCTAATTATGTCGTTGGAGATTTTGTTCAAGATTTGTTGTAAAGTTTGTCTTTCAAAGCTTGCAACTCAGACATACATAAAATAAGTGGAAGGGATGGAATAATGTGCTCTGGCATCCCTTACTTACTCACCGAAACACAACAGCACATGTGCTCTTATTTCAGGTTGGTATTCTGTAAGGGGGTGATTCCTATCTCCAGACGGGCTGCCCAAATGACTGCCAAAATGCACGCAGACCTGCCACTACTTTCCAAATCCAGACTTGAGCCAATTTTGAAAAGTCCACTTCCAAAATTGACTTGGCTGGGAATCGAACCCGGGGCCTCGAGCCGTTAGGCAAGCACCTTTACCACTCACCCAAAGGGCTCGTCAAAATATTATTAATAATTTTCTAAATTAGAAAAGAAATTAGTTCTTTCACTTAAAAATCCATGTAGCTAACATTGTATAAGCTTACTAGTGTACCAATTAGTAACTTCTACAAAATAGCGAATCAATATTTACATCAAAGTCGCCACACAACTTGTTATGACACGGCGCAATGAACACAACTAATGAGGACGCAACTATGATGTTTATAATTCATCATTAAATTGAACTGAAAATTCCCATATATTAAAATAAATAACCCTTATCAAAATTGTACATTACTCTTATTTATTTTGAGAAAAAGATTCAAAATAAAATAAGCTCTCGTCTCTTTTTATAGCCATTGGATACACATTCGAAGCTCTTTTTATAAAGTAAGGCCATGTACGCACTGTTATCGTCAAACGGTAACAGTACGTACGAGTACATGGACATACATTGTTTGACATGTTTTTGAGGGTTTTATTGTTACTACGACGCGTTTCTACGATATTTTATATTTTTCATCTCTATAGTACAATTAGCCTTTTGGCAATGCTCAAATGGGGAAAAATGAATTCTTCAATATTTTTTTCTTTTTTCTGGTGTTAAAGTTACCCAGAGAAATTCACTGCAAGTCAAGTAATCGCTTAAAAGCTTACATGATATGGCTTTTACAAAAATAAGAAGCAAAATTCACTATTTTAAGTAAAATTTTATGAAAATTGATTATAAAAGGCCAAAATAATCAACATTTTCTTTATCAGGAACCATATTTTTCGTAACTTAAGAATAGAGATTCTTACAGTAATAACGAATCATTGATGGTACTGTTACTTACATTAAAGTATTAAGAACATCGAATTATTACAAATGAAGACACCAACAGACCTGTTCTAACCCATTGTCAATTTAGCCCCAAAATTTGTCAATGTTCCCCTGCAAGTAAAAGTAACCCCGTTTGACGGTACATACTCTTACGTAACATAACAGTACCGTACGTAACGTAGCACCCACAGTGAATCACGAAACCGTTGTCTTAACAGTTACGTGTGCTGGAATAAGTATTAAGTTTTTATATAATAATTTTATTTTCTTTCATGTAGAATGTGTGAAGGTCGAAAGTCCATCGTCTGCTCTTTCATCCCTTAAATCGTGTAAGAAAGTTTGACGACGCTGAGTAATGATTTCCGGGAATCCAATTCGCGTTTCGTTCGCGTCACGTCTGTATTCTGTATCGACCTTACATATTCTATTGGCACTTCACAAATTGAAACAGGCTTTTGCAGTAAGCGTCGGGTGACGTGCAATGTCGGAACAACTCAATGCCCATTCCAATTTCCTTCAAACTGCTTTAAAGGAAATGGAGCCGTATTCAATAACATTACGTGCTTGTCTCTTGATCGAATGCTTCGTATAAAAAATTTCAAATTCTCTTTTAATACATCGAAGTCATAAAAAACGTAATAAACAATGGACTGTAATATTACGTACATATTGATTGGTATAATAGACTGAATACATACTGGTATAGATTTCAACACGGTTAGTTACAAAGTTTACTCTCGTGACTACGCACGCACCTAGAATTGATTTTTGCAGAACAGTGTATGCAAATAATCGTGAAAAATTTTATGAACTGACGGTTGAAAAAGACGGTTATTTAAAAATCAATATTTAGTGCGTTAGGACTCCTTCCGATATCAATTTAAAATAAACATGTGACCGAAATTTTAAAAGGAAAAATAAATTCTACTTTCGATATTTTGTGATCGAATGATCGATGATGATTTTCCACACATTGAAGGTTAACCACTTGACCTGATTTTTTTCTTAGTTCTGTCATAATCCAGCCTGCAGCTGCATAACAATTTTCATCAAAAAATGTTTTGATGTCTAAAGTGTCTGTGTTGCCAGCTTCCCAACAAAGGGATTACAAAGTATTGACAGGAAATCTATAACAGCAATTTCTGGATTTGGATGGTAGCTTTGTGGACAAAGTAAACATGCCTCGATGCAACAGGTGCTACAGGCAGGATCGTGGTTATATTCGTGGTTTTCATAGGGTTTATTGTACGAATACTTTAATCATATTTCAGTGCGACAAGTATTGATTGATCGTATTCTTTGCTAGCGACCATAGATAAATGATTGATCTCGCTATCCTCGACTAGATACGGCCCTACCTAAAAGCAAATAGCTCCGTAAATGCGGCAACTTTTTATTGTAGTGTGTGTAAAACATCGTCACTATTTATCACTTTTTCAGATTTCCATTCAATTCACAAAAACATATTTAAGGTGTTTTAAAACTAACGTTTGTTTCAATCAAAACCTGAACTTAACTAAATAACGTACACATTATAATACGAACAAACGCGATACATCTACGAGTACGTTCCTACTGGCGAAGTGTTAACAAGTTTCTGATATAAGACCTGCTTTACTAAACTTTCCCCAATATATTTGCGGCGATAAAACTTACACGAATCATTTTATACCTCTTAGTAAGATTGTACGTGTTTCGTCGAAACTATATTCTGGGAAAGAATTAAGGACGTTATTTTTACAGACATTTATATATTTTATATACTTTTGAAATGTGGTATAAGGGACCCATTTGATGGTAGGAAATGGATACTGTCGCTAATAAACCCAAGCAATATTTGGAGCACGCAAAAACGTACGCAAGAACCTTGACCATCAATTTGTATCGTTAACATTATTTAAAAATTCTTCAATTTGATTATGGGTGGGTTTATTTATTCCTATAAATAGTTTTAATTGAAAAGGAATGGGATGTAATAGAATTTTAATCTGTAAGTATTGGTTCCGCGCGTTATCTATACCCCGCCCCTTCTCCCTTTCCTACCCCCCGGCACTCGCAGAAAAACGCGATTTACCTACACATTCGACACAGTCCACTATAAGTCGCTAAAGTGCACGCGGTTCGCTGATCAATTGGACATTGCAAAAGCTATATCCAGAAGTCGCGAGTGAAGTGTAGGTGTCCCGGGACTGGAAGGTCGAAGATCGCTGTTCGCCGAGTGAGTACCTCCGGATTCCTTTCTCTTTTACCCTTTAAATTCGCTAACATCTTTCTGGTCCAATCGAGCCGGATGGTCCCAGCTACCATCCTTCGTCATTTAATTAATTCTAACGGAATCGGACTATTCGCTCAGATGTCCTATAGGACGTAACTGACCTTCCGCCTTATAAGAGTTGCCTTACATAAAAATATATATAGGTATTTCTATTAACAATTTCGTTATAATCGCTGTTAAAAATCGCCGTTAAATTGTAAAATTAATTTCATATATACTTAGTTTTATATTCATATTTAGTACTTACTTACGCCGTATTCGCATTAAAATCAGTTAAAAATATTGTTCATTTAAATTCGCAGGTCTATTATACAATAAAATTAAAATATAATAAAATAAAAGTATAGTGGGTACCTAATTCATCTTCTATTAATTGAACCGCATTCATACATCGAACATTCACATACTTACATACCGCAGTTGTTTGCAAACGAATGAGTTACCCACATGCTTAAAATATTGTAACAAGCTGTATTGGTATTTCGTGGTTATTCTATTGTTTAACCAAACATACTTAATATTGTAAATAATTATAGTTTTATTAGATAAGTTACCTGATTTAGTTAATAAATATGTCTCAGCAAGGGGGTGCGTTGGACGATGGTGGGAGCAATACAAGGGCCAAACGCGAAGTAAAAAGATTAGAAGCAAAACGAAATGCCCTATTTGAACGGGTGCAAACTATCTATCAATACGCAAAAAAGGCTCATCAAGATGATGAAGCAAAAGATAAATTTCTTAGATCGATAGCTACTATTGATGAAACCCGCTCGAATTTTCAAAATATTTTAGACGAATGGGTCGATAAACAACTCACCATCGATCCGACCGCAGCTCCTAATTATCAATCTTTGAATTCAATGGACGAACTTATTTGTCATATTAAAAGTGTGCAATCTGAACTGTCAATCCAAAAACCAATGGTGGAAACCGCATCAAAAAGGGTCGTCACTTTGCCTCCGATAGAAATAATGTCATTCGATGGAGACATACGAAACTGGTCATTATTTTATTCTAGTTTCAAGTCTATAGTTCACGACAACCCATCGCTGACAGATTCAGAAAAGCTTTATTATCTTCTTGGTAAGCTCTCCTCTAAGGCCCAAGCAGTTTTCGCAGGCATTACGCCATCCGCTGATAATTATAAAATTATAATGGATTCGTTAATCGATAGATATCAAGATACGCGCACGCTCGCATCTACATACCTAGATCAAATATTAAACTTTAAATCTCAAGGTCCAGCTTCTTCGCTAAAGTTCCAATTATTTATTGATAATTTTATAACCGCTGCAAACGCTCTTCGAAATCTTAAACTTGATAATTTGGAAGATTTTATTCTGTTACATATTGGATTAAAGAAGTTAGACGATGAGACCATTCGCGCATTTGAAGCGCATTCGCGTGATGTAAAAATGCCAGCCTTTCAGAATCTCATTGACTTCATTAAAAGTCAGAGTAAAATTTATAAAAGCGCTCAATCTAGTAATGATAATAATATTTATAATAGATCAAAGAAACCGAGTGGTCGCATCGCTCCCCACCCGAACGCTTATGTCGCTAGTACATCGCCGTGCAAAACGTCTCGCAAATGCCTCTGTGATAACGCTTATCATATGCATCTATTTAAGTGCAGTTCGTTTCATAACTTATCACCCGCTGATCGATTCAATTGTATAAAGGATAGAAACGGGTGTATTAATTGTCTCAGCTTAGAACATAAGACGCAATTATGTAATTCAAAAGCAAGGTGTCGTATATGTAATAGTAAACATCATAGTTTGTTGCATTTTGATAAACAAATTAAATATAATCGGGAGGCGCGTGAGTCGCAAGATGCACAAACATCCGTCCCTGTCACGCACGCAGAGACACCGCTATGCACCATATCGCTTGCGTCCTCACGTTCACTTCAAACGAAACACGACTTTAATTGTATGAGCAATAGCACCGTTTTGCTTTCAACTGCACAAGTTATAGTTTTTGATATTAAAGGAAAGCAACACATTGTACGCTGTTTGTTGGATAGCGCATCTCAAACAAATTTTATTACTAGCGCATGTAGTAAACGTTTAGGTTTAGTTAGCAATAAGAATATTCATTTAGTAGTTAAGGGCATTGGAGGCGCTGAAAAGAAAAGCACCGGTTCAGTAAATTTTCGCTTTTATTATCGATTTAATTTAAATATATTTTTCGACGTGTCGTCGTTAGTCGTCGATCGCATAACGGACAACTTGCCATCCGCTCCAGTCGACTTGTCCGGTCTTTCGCATGTACATAATTTACCGTTAGCAGATAGTGAATTTTATACGCCTAGTCCTATAGACATACTATTAGGCGCTTCGATATTTCCGCATTTATTATTGCCTAATATGATACATAGTAACAATATTAATATACCGCCCGCTGTACAAACTATTTTAGGCTATGTTATCATGGGAGATGTGCCCGCACTCCCGCGCGCTCGCAATAATAATACTATCGCCTGCTGCTCAGTAGTAGCAGACGATACTGTAAACGATCTTCTTAAACGCTTTTGGGAGCTTGAAGAAGTCTCCGCCACGCTCGCCCACACACAAGAAGACGATGAGTGTGAGAACCACTTTCGCACCACCACTGTTCGGGATGACAGTGGTAGGTATACTGTGGCGTTACCGTTTCGTAAAGATGTCTGTTCTTTAGGAGACTCCTATAACGTCGCGCACAGACGTTTCCTGTGTTTAGAACGTAAGCTAGAAGCGTCGCCCAATATGCGTGTAGCTTATAACGCTGTTATCCGCGAGTATGTCGACCAGGGCTACTTGTCTCCGGTCACACTTACTGAAGCCGTAGATACCACTTACCATATCCCGCATCACGGCGTCGTCCGCGAGGATAAGTCCTCAACAAAACTCCGCGTTGTTCTCGACGCAAGCTGTAAGACCAGTACGGGTCTTTCGCTAAATGACATCCTACATACAGGCCCCAATTTACAGGGTGATCTTTTTAATATAATTTTAAACTTTAGATTATTCGCTACCGCTGTATCCGCCGATTGCCGGCAGATGTTTCTTCAAATCGGCATGCGTAAAGAAGACCGCAGATTTCAACGCATATTGTATAGATTTAATCCGCAAGAACCGATTCGTGTCTACGAATTTAATCGCGTTTGTTTCGGACTACGGTCAAGTCCCTATCACGCCCTCCGCGTTGTACAACAGCTTATCACAGATGAGGGACTTAAGTATCCAGCTGCTGCTACAGTCGCTTCTGCAATTTATATGGACGACATTGTATTTAGCATCATGGACGAGAACCACGCTATAGTCACTTGCAAAGAGTTGATTGCGCTGTTTAAATCTGGACAACTCGAGCTAGTGAAGTGGACCAGCAACTCGCCAAAGGTCCTATCCGCCATTCCCGTATCTCATCGCGCTGCTCCCGACATCGAATTCGATAAAACCATACAGCAAAAGATCTTGGGATTACGATGGGATATATCTAGGGATTACTTCTACTTTCAAGTTTCTATCTCTAAAGAAACTTGTACTAAGCGTCTAATGCTTTCTACAGTAGCACGCCTATGGGACATGATGGGCTTTGTGGCTCCCACCATTTTGTATGCTAAACTTCTTATCAAAGAACTTTGGCTGCTAAAGTGTGACTGGGATGACACTCCCCCATCACATATACTCGAGAGCTGGAACAAGCTGTGCTGCGAACTCCCGAGGCTTAATTCCATTCGCATACCGCGTCACCTGGGTGTAGTGCGAGGTAGTATTGTCAACCTTCTAGGTTTCGCTGACGCCAGTGAGCGTGCCTACGGAGGCGTCGTCTACTTACAAGTTAGTAACGAGAGCAGTAGCATAGTCAGATTGGTGTGCGCCAAGTCAAAGGTTTCGCCAGTGAAGCCTCTTTCTATAGCGAGACTGGAGTTATGTGCTACCGTGCTACTCTCTAAATTGCTTCGTCTAGTATACGACAACTATTCTGTTCGCTGTAAAATTCATAAGACTTACGCCTTCACTGACTCCAAAATAGCGCTTTGCTGGATTCGCGGCTCGCCAACTCGTTGGCAAACATTTGTCGCAAATCGCGTTGTCAAAATAACTGACAACATACCCGCCAACTGTTTCCATCACGTGGCAGGTGTTGATAATCCCGCTGACTGTTTATCGCGAGGCTTAACCCCAAATAAACTAGTCGATCATCCACTTTGGTTCCATGGACCACCATGGGCATCACTTGGTCCCGCAGAATGGCCTATCGAGGAATTCGATCACAACTCGTATAGTGACGTGCCAGAACAGAAGGTTTTCGCGCACCCCGTGTGCGCGCCTGCAAAGCATTGCGCTCTATACGAGCTTGCGCTCCGCACCTCCTCATGGAGTAAGCTTTTACGCACCACTGTCTACATATGTAAATTCGGAAAGTTATTGCCACGCCGCAGCACTTCTGCAGTGACTGCTATTGACCTTCAATTCGCTGAAATCAAAATACTACGCGCCCTACAAAGCCAGTACTTTGCAGAGGAATATGAAAATATTAAAAATAATAGATCGTGTTCGCCGGCCTTCAACCGTTTGAGGCCTTTCATTGACAACGGTCTGATCCGTGTAGGCGGTCGCCTTATCAACTCCGCGCTGGACTATTCGCACATGCATCCAGTCATCTTACCGCGCTGTGGTCATGTGGTGAACATGATCATCGACTACTATCATGTAAAGTATCTACATGCCGGGCCAGAACTATTAATCTCGCTGCTTCGTCAAAAGTTCTGGATTCTATCCGCACGCCGCATTGTGAGACAAAGAGTCCACATGTGCAATACCTGTTTCCGACGAAAACCGCGTCCTACTTACCCGCTGATGGCTGACTTACCTGACTGCCGCACACGTCAGGTCGTCAAAGCGTTTACGCACACGGGCTGTGACTATGCCGGTCCCGTGCCTTACACTCCTGTGCGCCGCCGCGGTATTCGCAGTGAAAAGGCATATCTATGTATATTCACATGCCTTACGACTCGCGCTGTGCACATTGAAGTCGCCACAGATCTCAGCACCGCAAGTTTTATCGCTGCGCTCAAGCGCTTTCTGTCTCGTCGAGGACCAGTGCAATACTTGCATTCGGACAACGCAACCAACTTTAAAGGAGCCGCTTCGTATCTCCGCGATTTATATAAATTTCTCAAGGATGAGTATTATCCGAAGCTTGAACAGGAGTGCGCTGAGAGTCGAATAACATGGAGATTCATCTGTCCCAACTCTCCTCATTTTGGAGGCGCTTGGGAGAGCATGGTCAAGAGTGTAAAATCATTTCTCCGCGTATTGGGGCAGCAGCTTCTCTCGTATGAGGAACTCTGCACTGTTCTCGCGCAGATTGAGTGCTTACTGAACTCGCGCCCTCTAACCGTATTAAGCTCTGATCCCGCTGAGCCTTCAGCTCTGACTCCGAGTCATTTTTTACACACTTCTCCGCTAAATTCATTACCTGCGCCTGAAGTCGAGTCCGATCAAGTCGGCTTGCTTCACAGACATTCACTGCTAGACAAACTGGTTCAGTCGTTTTGGAAGCGCTGGAGGATGGAGTATCTGCACAGCTTACAGGTTAGGCAAAAGTGGAATACACCTACCGCGCCTATCACACCGGGAACGGTAGTGATAGTCATAAGTGACAATGTGCCGCCCTTAGCCTGGCCATTAGCTATTGTAGACAAAGTTCATCCCTCCAAAGACGGGATCGTACGCGCTGCAACTGTAAGGACCGCCAGGGGAGCTTACCTCCGTCCTGTCGTTAAGCTATGTCCTCTTCCCGTTCAATAGTTGTAAGTTTTAGTTTGTAAGGTGATCTATTTTATAAGTTAGACTATAAGTTAGATCATAAGCTAGAGATATATTTTCTTTTTCGCAACTTGCAATTTGTGTATTTCTTATTGCAAGAATCGCATTATTAATTTCGCAGTTAAGTTAATGTAACGTTTGTGTAGGTCGCTGTGTCTCGCTGATTTCCGCGCTAGCGGATATATCATTAATTTATTAAAGGCAACCCTTTAAGGCCGGGAGGATGGTTCCGCGCGTTATCTATACCCCGCCCCTTCTCCCTTTCCTACCCCCCGGCACTCGCAGAAAAACGCGATTTACCTACACATTCGACACAGTCCACTATAAGTCGCTAAAGTGCACGCGGTTCGCTGATCAATTGGACATTGCAAAAGCTATATCCAGAAGTCGCGAGTGAAGTGTAGGTGTCCCGGGACTGGAAGGTCGAAGATCGCTGTTCGCCGAGTGAGTACCTCCGGATTCCTTTCTCTTTTACCCTTTAAATTCGCTAACAAGTATGTTATTTTTTTATAAGATTAAGGGCCTCCTTCACAAGCTACAAGTAAAGTGTTGATTAGTTACTTTTAAAAAAAAAATTATGTTTTATTAAATTATGCACTCGGTTTAGTACATCCTTCAATAGGCGATTTTTTTTATTATTTTCTTTTTAATGTTTGGAACTTTTACCGTACAAACGAAGGTATATTAGCTCCATTATCCCAGGTGACCGGTGACTTTAAATGACGGTTAGCCTACTTGACAGATGGTGTTGACTACAGTAAGAAGTAAGGATTATGAAGGGATCAAAGATAATGATGACGGTTTTTGGATCGTTATTAAATAACTGGTCTATTATTAAATACAGAACACCGTCAACAGTTCAAATTACATTGTAACCATTAATAATTTCCTAATGATGGTACCCTCAATTAAAAGTTTTAAATTAATGTACTTAAATTTAATTGTAACATATGAAACTTTTAATTGTTATATTATTTAATCCCTCCAAAGCCTACATAATAATATTTTCGAGATTGATATCAATTTATAAAAGCAATGAAAATACTCAGTAATAAGAAAACCGTAACTAAGTAAATAGGGGTCAATCTTACGGTCATTAGCAATGGCTTATTAATGGGAATCGATTTCGTACAAGCGGAACAGGAAAACGGAAATACTTGCAATAAATAGGGGATTATTGTGCGTTTCCTGGAAATAGGGTATTAAGGTTACATAGGAAATATTATTTTTGTTTTAACGCTTTATAATTGAGATTTTTTTTCTAGTAACTGAATTTGAAGACTAAGCGCCTCTTTCACCAACTACAAGTACCAAAAGTATTATGATATTTTTCATTATATAGTAACGTAGGTTAAATATTCCACTATGCTAATATCAACTAATGCTTGTATTATGGATACCAGACAGTACCAGACTACATAGATTACTTTTTTTTATAAATATATACATATTACAGGTAAACACAAAACATTCATGACTCAGGTACAAAGGTAAAATGTTAACACATAAACATTTGCCCATAGCGGGATTCGAACCCGCGACCGTTTGGTTATCAGCTAGGTTTACTAGCCGCTAGACCAAACGTGTCGTCAAAGTTTATACCTAAACTGCATAGTAAAATTCAACAGGCAAAATAAACAGAGAGGAATATTTGCGAGCGCATGGTGCAGACGTAAAAAAAAGTGTTTACCTTTCCAAAAAATATTCATACTCGCCTGCAGAGATTTGGAAAAAATAAATAGAGAATCGTATGAAATTTTAAATATTTCCATGTTTTTTTTTTGCTTTACCTATAATAAACGTTTCGGAAACATGCAAATATATGAGCACGAAGCTTTAAAAGTTTTCTATTTATAGAAATTAAGTTGCAAAATATTTTATTGTTATCGTTAGTGTCATTACAGTTTCTAAAAAGCCTATCATTTATTTTAATGGAAGAATGTTACTTTTTTTAATTGTAATACAAAACACCGCATTAAAATCCGTGAGTGAACAATAAATCACCTCTATTTTCCCACACTTAAGGTAGGATTTTATTTTCCAAATTTATATGGAATCACTTCGAGGTATACTCTATGCAATATAAAAAAATAATTTTATCATTATGCGTGGTCATACATTACAATCAGAGAGTGAACAATCAATCATCCCCTGTTTTCCTACCCTTAGGGTTGGAATTGCTTTTCCAAATTTATATGGGACCACCCTCGGGGTATTCCCTTTCCAATAAAAAAAGATTCATCAAAATCGGTTCATAAACGACGAAGTTATCGTTTTCGTCGGTTAAAAAACTACAAATAATTAAATATATATTTCAAAAGAAAGGGATCAGGTAAGTGTTTTGCAAGTAACTTTAATGTTAGAGATATTTCTTAAAATATTCTTTTCTTAATTGCACATTTTTCTGGAGGTCGAATCAAATGAGCGTATCGTACGTATTTTTACTACTTGTACCAGGAATTAACACGTTTTTCAACAAGGCTGATCGCCTTGATTGATCGCCACCACACTCCGTATAATATGCCACTGGCAGCCGCTCTCTTACATTCGGAATTAAAATGCTGTTGTTAATAATAAATTACAGAACATAACAATATGCATAACATAATTATAATTAACATCCTAGCTCAGCGATCCTAGAGAGGGTGTTGTAGACATGTAAAGAAAAGTTAAAGAAACAAACTTATATCGTATTACAGAGTACGATTAGTTTCTCTGAACAAATGCTATTGGAAATGAAACATCGAAACGTGTATATGACTGAGCGTTAGTTATGTTTTCAAGTTAATACTCCTCGTTATTAACAGCATAGTATGAACACAAATACAAACTTATATTAGAAAGCTGGCTGGTGGATATTCGGCACTCCCTTGAGTTAGTTTATTAGAAACAGAAGCGAATTCTATCAAAGTTAAATTATGTCAGCAAAGGCCGTGTAACATTATGAACAACGATCGGTAGGAATGGAATTTACAGACTAATCTTGTTCGCTTGTCTTAATACATTTGGTGTTTTTATTTGTATTGAAGTTTTTTAAAGAAGACACAGTCATAATAAGACAGCCCATTAGTTGCCAGTATAACCTCCCGCTTAAAGACTATCGCGAAATAACAGCATGTATGCTGTTGTATTTTGGTTAGTGCCTCCTCTTTATTTCTTACTAGCTGGTGCTCGCGACTTCGTCCGCGTAGAAAAGTATAAAACGCCATCTACCGTATTTTGGATAGATGGCGCTATCTCCCGGGCCAAGCCGCTAGTATTTACTTTTATTTTAGATTTGCAGTAGAAATGAAGCATTTTCCCGCGGTAAAAAGTAGCCTATGTTCATCACGGATAATGTCGGCTTCTAATGGTAAAAGAATTTTTCAAATCGGTCCAGTAGTTTCGGAGCCTATTCTATACAAACAAACAAACAATCAAATTTTTCCTCTTTATAATATTAGTATAGACTCTTATTTAGGATTGAAAATAAGGAATAAAGAGCAGGTAAATAGAGATATGTCAAGTTCACAATGCATACGCAGGCCTTAGGGCTTTGTTTGTATCAATAGACAAGATCTACAATCAAGTGGGCCGTAAAGGCTGCCTGCCGATCTGAAAACATATTATTTATAGTATTTTGTAAATTTAAAAGCTTTAATGTTACTTTTAGTGAGCAATTATTCAAATCTTATAAATATTAATAACGACGTACTGTTTTTGCTATGCTGTGTATGAAGTTTGAGATTGTCAAGGCATTTGAATACTTATTTTCTTATCGACTTCAAAAGTTTTGAAAGGTAATTTTGTGCTGATCCTCAAAGACGATTTAACTTTTATCTACTTCTTTAGTAAAACGAGCACTTTCTTGTTATTTCTTTTGTAATTATTGCTTGATTTCTCTTATAAAACACATATAATTATAATTATAATTTGAATATAATTGGAATATAGTTATGCTTTAAAAGTGTAAATGTATATAGTTATATTCACAATCTATTATTTTAAAGGTAAACCGTTCTTAGTTAGCGAGCAAAATAAACTTGAAATCCTTTAAGAATCATGAAAGCTTTTACGAAGCTCATGAATCATAAAGCTCAATGTGATTATAGTATGTAAGGATTAAAGAAAATGTTCTATCTGCAACTTTAAAATAAAAGCTTGTCTAGTTTGAGATAAACTATCTCTAGTTTAATAATCCCTAAGTGAATGATTTTTTGTTTTGCTAATGAGCTTATTTTTATAACTTATATGTATTACCGTTGTTTTTCTATTGTGACTGTGCAAACTTGGGAATTTCAAAACGAGTTAAGGTATTCAGACTAGTTGACGTATGAAGAGAACAATTAAGGCAAAATTCGAAAAAAAAAAAAACTCAAAAGTGCAGTCTCAGCTGGCGTTTAAAAGTCTATACGTCGAAAGCAACTATTGGCCTTATTGAGTCACTCAGTCAGTAATCTTTTGAAACCAGTATATATACTTCAACTGGGGAGTTACCGATACAATTAAAGTGTATAATATGTATTTATCAAAGTATTTATATACTAACTCGCAGAAATAGAATAAAGATTAGAAAAGATTTATATAATTGTCATACTCTAAATGACATCTAATTTTAATGTGTGACTATATTTATTATCATTATTATAATTATGTACTGTAAAAGAAAATGGTTAATTGCTCATTAAAATTGTTGATGGCTCTTGTGTGTAATAATACTAAGTACAAGTCGTCTATTGTGTGGAATTACATGCCCAAACAAACGGGTTGTCATTGAACACGTCTCACGACAGCAACAGGAGCCTATATTAAAGTGAAACTCTGTATATTGCGAGTGTGGCACATTCATAATTGTCAAAATGACATGTGTCAGAATGTCTACACGAGCTGTGCAGGGTTAACTGTCAACGCGACTGTACCTAAAATAGGTCGGATAATATTATATATTGTGTAATCAGACATTGTCTAATTAAACTATGTAAAAATTATGGTATATATTACATATACTCATTAAAAAAAAAATTGTAGACACCGACCAGAAATTATAATTTTCATGTGTATATACCATACAGATATAAATCACAGACCACACAGAGCCCGGCCGCTGATTAATTCATCCGGACTTCTTAGCGCTTCTTCATGTAATGCATACCTTGATTCTTCTTACCACATGCGACATGCAACCGCCTAGAGTTCAATAAACGGTGGAAATAAAGTATTGGGGTTTAAATCAGGACATTAGCACACGCGAGATGAATTGCTATTACACACGGCCTACCTTGATGAGACCGCGAATGTCCGCGTTCGATGTTGCGTGAAATTATACTGATTGAGTGGCTAATGTTTGAAATGATTGAACCAAGATTGGCATGTGATCTAATAAAATTGGAACGACTGAGGCGCGAAAAGTTTGGGTTTTTACTTTTGTTATAGAAATATTTAAAATGTTTTTCTATCTTTCTAAAAGTTAAATTACTTTCAAAAGTTTAAGATCCTATCAATGTCAATTCAGATAGTCTTAAATAAAAACTTAATCTACAAGGAATGACTAAGAATATTTCATTTTATTTGTTATACAAATATAACTTTATATTTTGTTTGTACGTATTTAACAAGAATTTTAATAAAACAAATTCACTACGAAGTGATTTCGTAGAGCTACGATTCGTAGACGCGTTACAATAACGGCGTAGAGCTATGAAAATCGTAGCATAAATCCAATACGACGCGACGGGGAGTGATGTAAAATATTTCCGAGTTGATTTTAAAAGACTTTTCTTTATTAAACTAATCCGCTTGTCCCGCTTTGATGAGAAAAAAGTGAATATAATTGCGTGACCATTTGAAAGCACTTCTTGGAAACGCTTGTACATACACTTTGCAGAGATAATGCTGCAGTGTTCATCTTAATTAATATTATTTTAAGTCTAGAAGGAAAAATTGTTTTTTCTTTAAGAAGCACTGCTATCAGTCTTGATATGACTGCTGATGGTGAGACTAACTAATTAGAAAAAGTTCTTGGCATGCATTTTGGTATTATGTCAAAAATACTGCCGTGTATGTGTAGTATTACATACTGTGTACTATTATAGATTTTTTTTTATCACCCCTATGCTAATTTTTTTTTTATTATAACAAGCGGCAGGCAAGCTGAGAATCCACTTGTTGACAGGTAAGAAACATAAAGACGAATAAAATTAATCGAAAACAAACTAATTCAATTTTCAAGAAAATAATATGAAATAATAAATTGAAGTTTTATATTTATTGACAAAAAGCAACTCTACTGTGAGAAAAATGTTACAAGGCTGAGCCAGACTGTATATAAATCAGTAGATGACAACAATAATTTTGATGTAGTGTAGCAATATCCGAGCTCACTCATCGCTAGGCCGATTTGTGGCTAGACACACCTGTGTCTCGTCTCTCAATTAATCCACAAATGTAGTTATTAAGTCTTAAGTTGAAGCGTTTTTAATTTCGAAAATTTTATGACAATAATATGACAATATGACAGTACAAAATGTTTAATAGCTTATCAGTAATATACTGTTCAACATATTATTTAGTATTACATCAATACTAATCATCATCAATCAATACTAATAATTGTACGTAGTATATTATTATCTCTGTGCTAATAATAAATATGTAGGGGTCGGTCATGGAGTAATTTACTTTGTTTTCAGAAATATCGTGTATATAGGCTCTATACATGATACTGAAACTAAATTGACCATTTTTACAATTTTTTTCTTTATGTATGTATGTATGTATGTATGTATGTTCCTCCATAACTCTTAAACGAATTAACTGATTTTCATGAATCTTGGTAGATAAACATTTAGAAGTACGGGACACGTGATAGGCTACTTTTTATCTTTATTAACGCGGACGAAGTCGCGGGCGACAGCTAGTACATACTTTAATTTCACGGTAGTCTTCTGCAAGGAGGTGGTTTAAAACCCAGTAAGTAACTTTAGTTATTTACTCGCAGTAGAAATTAGATACATAGAAACAGTGAAACCAGTTTTCTATTATTTTTAAATACATACATTACAATTTCTATTTATATACAAAATTAAATCTCCAATAAGATAAATTTAGAATGTTCAACATAACAGACTGTATAATTAAAAATTGTTGCAATATTTTTCCACCATAATTCAATGTCACTCTACTCTTTTATATTGGACCACAACTTTCTCCCCAAACCGATTTACCGCCAGTATTTTCATATCTTATAATTCACCTTATGGGACAATCTCATTTCCAGAACCTATTTGTTACAACTTACCTACGCATATTTGGGCTCGTCGATCATCTCAAAAAATAAATATTTATCTACATTAAGGAAACAGCCGGTTTGAAAGAGACTGACGTTAGCCTGGGATAATAAATATAAAAAGAAAATTTTCTACTTGTCTACAATATTTCTGATTATTTTACAATGATACATGACATGATCATTGTGATTTTACAATTATTTTTCAAATGTATTGATTCAAATATTTTTATTCTTTTCAATAGTACTAAAAGTTCTGTAAAAGAATTTACAATACATTTATAATGATCTCAACCGGTATTCTGAAATGACTCTTGAACTATTATGTGCACATATATTTTGTATTTTCCCCTGTACAGAATGTTGCGGACGATTTATCTCGAGTTTTAAATAAAATTTAGGTCGAGACACAGATAATGGCTTCGTGAGCTTAGCTGATGCCAGTAGGTCGAGTTCAGAGTATGTCTGTTTGAAATAGACATACGGATGTTGCAAAATATCATCAACATTACTTACCTACTCGTTTGCAATTCTTGAATTCAACATTAGATTTTATATTATACTAGCTGGTGCCCGCGACTTTGTCCGCGTTGAAAAAGAAAAAAGTAACCTATCCTGTGTCCTGTACGTCTAAACGTTTATCTATCAAGTTTCATGAAAATTAGTTAATTCGTTTAAGAGTTATGGAGAAACATACATACATACATACAGAAAAAAATCTAAAAATCAAGTAAATCCATGACCCAACCCTTACAGATTTATTATTAGTATTGATTTCCCTTAAATTGTCATACACATACATTGGAAAAAAGAATTCAGAGAATCCAAATTTAAAAAAATAATAATATTCGCAGTACAACTCGAAAAATATTAACCTAAAATATAATTATGTGGAAAATCTGGGTCACCGTTACGAACCTACATATGAAATGTACTTTCGATTTCTAACGACTTAAAACTAAAACATATTTTAAGATAAGTGGATTTTTCCCCCAGTAATAGGTGGAAATTTTTGTTCTATCTATCCTTACTACCGTACATTAAGATTATCGGTAGAACACTTTGTTATATTTTGATAAACTGATACAGAACGGGTTATACTAGAAAGGTAACTGTTGACGAAATAACGCGACAATATGTATTTGAAGCCATCCATACTCCATACTTTATCCTACTAATATTATAAATGTGAAAGCAACTCTATCTATCTGTCTGTCGGTAACCTTTTCACACCTTAACTAGTCAACCAATCATATTGAAATATTTCATATACGCTGTTAGCGATACAGAAAAGGACAGAAGGCCTATCATGCGGAAAAAATGTACTGTTTCTGAGGGAAATTAAAAAAAAAAATATTGTGCCAGCGCAACAGTCGTTACAGAAGCAAAGATTTCTGTCCGTCATTTTACTCATATATTTTCTCAGGTCAAGTATTATATATTTTTTCAACGCAAATAAAGCCGCGGGTAATTACCACAAAGAATAAAAATTATCCATAAAGCTACAGCTTTACATTTCCAATTTCCTTTCTCAATTTTATTAATTTACATACACTATTCACGGCCGTTGAATAGCCTTGGGAGTGAGTTTGGCGTGAAACGCTAAAAACTCAACATTTTTGACATAAAGAAAAAAACCATCGCAATAAAAAAAATTGCGACCATAAATAATCTAGGGAATTCTTTCATTTATTCATTTGAATTTCAATTATTTTCAGGTAACTGGAATATATTAATGTATATCCTATTATTAAAGACATTTAGGTATACACCTATTAAAATACACTTACAAATAAAAGCATTTTGTTTATCTTCATCTTTTATACTATTTTTTATATAGCCATTAAAAAGATGTAATAATAAGACACAAGATAAAAGACAAGCAAAGAAAAACATAAGTGAATGCTTGTCTATTAAAAGCCTTCTTCAGGAAACCTTATATATAAAAAGATTACTTAAAGCCAAATAAATAAGTACCAATAAATATAGTATTAATTTTTGTCAGTGGTCAATCTAACCGCCTGGTTATACATTAATACGGGAGAAATGTTGAGGCGAACAATAGCGCTAGCATTGGTTATATTGAAAAAGAAATAGAAAAATATTCCACATAATATCCCGAGGCCGAAACGCATGTCAATGCGAAGGAAGCAAAATCGCGTCCATTTGGAGAGAAGCTGACTTCATCACTCAAGTGGGGATGGGGAACCTCGTTCAGCTCCCAACCTATTTTGTTAAAAGCCAAACCTCTATACAAGCACAATATACTCTCCGTACATTAATGTTTGAGGGAAAAACTTCACAACTCCGAAATAATTCATTTAAAAGAAAAGTTTTCACGGCTCGTTGAAAGACAAGAAACTTTTCGCCCTTTGTGATTTCGAGACGATTATTTATATTCTATCAGCGAGAATGATGGAAATTTCACGTGACAAGACTCAAGTGTTAGAATGTTCGACTACAAATTTAATATTACATGTTTTCAATTTGCTTGATCCAACATTGTATCACCAGTTTAAGATTATACAATTTGCATGTTGAGTAGGACACTAAAAGCACAAGTAAGTAGTGTCTTAAAATTACGGTTATTCTCACTATTTCTGTGCTGTAGTTCTGTACACACAACTAGTGAGACTTTTAGTTCTGTACACTATAACACAGGTCTAGTCGAGAAGTGAGTTTACTAGAAAAGTAGTTGAAATAGTCTTAAAATATGGCAATTGTTTCATTGGATTCTTCTGAATCCATATTAAAATAAAATAAAAAATTCCATTTTCTCAGAATGAAATTCTTTTCATTCTGAGAAAATGGATTTTTTTATTTTATCCGCCAATAAAAATTGCAATTGTTATAAACAAAAAACGAAAAGAGAAAAAGGGAGTCTCCATTTTGTAGCTATAACTAAAAAAATATTGACTATAGCTCAAATTTGAAAAATGTTCCTAAAAGACAAGAAAATTTCAGTAAAATAAGTCTGTACTCCCGGAGTTGTAGCCCCATTATTTATAATTTTAATTTAACGTTGAAAATAGGGTTCCGCGCGGCCGTTTCGGCGCCGCGCCGCCGCGTCATCGCCAAACGCAATCTGCCACATTTTTCTTAAAGTTATTCAATAGTTAATTAACTAATTTGTCGTGGACTTAATCTTCCATAAAATCTGTTTTAAATATATATTTAGTGACTATTGCTATTTCTTGTAATCACGTCAAATCGCAAATGAAGGGTTATCGATATCTGATATTTCCTTTATGCGTGAACGCGATCAATAAATGAATGCATTCATTTAAGTGTGGAACCAAAGCCAGCCTATTGAATGCACAGTCATTAAGCTTTGTGATGTTGGACTGGGACCGATCCTGTGGCTTTCTGACTAATTAGTTGCAATTTTGACTGAATTCACGTTTAGGATTACTTTGCCTTCACTAAACATTGAATAGATTAATTATGAAAGGGAAAATGACTTAATAAGCTTCATAATAATTTTATTAGTCTATATTGGTTCATAATATATACCTATTTCTGAAAAAAAAAAACAACTAACATCTTGTATTATTTATATCCAAATAAGCAAGTAAATGCAAAAAACTGATTTTTTAATTCGGTCACTTTAATACTAAGCCTGCGAATTATTATTAATATCTAGAATAGATGGGCCTTTTTATTTGAGGTCTCTCCAAACTCGTGCACTGCCCATGGTTTGCCAAAGGTGTTCCCATCGACAATGATTTTTCCGTATACACAGACAGATAAAGATACACCGACATACATGTTAATATTACAACATCCCGTTTTTGCGTCGGGCGACGAGGGTTAAAAAGGATAGAACAAAGACAAACATGCAGAGATGTATGCCGGTACAATATATAGTTAAGCAGCTGTATAAAAACCCTAATATTACATATTATTTGATTGATTTAGATACCTACTTAAGACCTTTAGGTGGCATGCGACCTACATGCCCTGTCACTTTCAGCAAACTAATTTTGTAAGTGATACTGATCTACGATGACAGAAATACTGTTAGCACTCAATCTAAATTAAAACAAAATAACGAAAAAGAACAATGTGTGCGAATTAATTCTATTGAAGATAGGAAAAGCGGGAATATTTCGACTGTATTTTCCAAACGAACAAATGAGTACAGGTCAAAATTGAATGTAAAAGGTGGGTGCAAAACGTTATTAACGCGAGTGTACTGTGAGTCCATTCTGACATGAATGAAATCTCCTCCACTGAACAGAATCACGGAGCAAACAAAAGATTTATCTACGCTGTTCTCTTTGTAGATAGCGAGGCGAAACGCAAACATACACAATCTGTTTGAATTAGAAAGAAATGCGGTGTTTTGCTTTGTTTTGCTTTTCGGTCTTTCATAAAAAGAAATATGCAATATGAGATTTTTGAACAATAATAATAATTAATAACGGACGCTGGGGTCGAAATAATAATCCCGCAGAGTAGGACACCCACCCACAAGGTAAACAGACGGTCTGATAAGGGCCGCGGGTCGTTGGTGGATCCAGGCTGCTTCTGACTGGACCTTTTGAAAAATTATGGTGGAGGCCTATGTCTATGGCAGAGATGATGAAATAATACATATAATTAAACAAATATTGCAATATTCTTTTTTAAGATAATAAAAATGCACCTTTTCGACCTACACATTTTGATGTAGTGGCTATTACTACATGCTTCACCTTCACCAGAGAGAAAGTAAGTACGCTGTCAACTCCAATAGGGAGTCACATAGACAGCACAGCAGTCTCCTCTAAGGGTATATCGTAGTATATATAAATGAAATATTACTGGCACCAAACTTGTAACAAAGGACAAAATTTAGTTCAGGTTAACTTTGAATAGTTCATCTTCACTTTCACTTTGATATGCAAAGCGAAACCATTAATTCGGAATACTTCATAAATTCCCGGCAATAACCAGTAAGTTCACGTAAAAATAATATTATAAGTGGTAGGTACAATATAATATTTTTCATGCTTGGAATTAGGAAGGTCTGTGTTTCCGAGCTCATATATCTTTTTAAAGTTTGAGTGAATAAACATTTTCTGGGTTAATTAGCTCGCTCCATCGTGGGCCTCGTCTTTCCTACACGGCTAGATGCTGGCCAAGAGCAAACCTATTATTAATAAAAAAAGACCTAAACCCATGTGATGAATAGTGCCAACAGAGCTCAATATTTTAAGAGAAAATTTATTACTTATATTGCTGTGTATTTTAAAAATTAATAAACAACAATTAAAACTAAAACAACCGATTTAATTTAACAAAATAATTGTGCTAATTAACAAAACAAAGGCTTTATTACTCCTGCAAATGAGTTTTCTTCAGTCTATGTTTAAAGCTTTAATTTATTGTGTTAAATACAACATAAATTAATAAATTTCTTCTAATTATAAACATTTAATTTAGTATGTTGAATAGATGACTTAGATTTGATAATATAACTTTACTTCTTTAAGTCACTTGTTGAACATTACATGTATAGGTATAGGTCTATCATCATTTCAGCTGCAAGACGTCCACTGCTGACGTAGGCCTCCCCCATAACTTGCCAATAGGATCATTTAGAAGCAGCCTGGATCCACCACCGACCCTTTATCAGGTCGTCTGTCCATCTTGTGGGTGGACGTCCTGCGCTGCCCTTGCCGGTCCGAGGCCTCCACTCGAGAACCTTTTGGCTCCAGCGGCTTCGGCTCGTCGTACTATAATGTGTCCTGCTCACTGCCACATCAACTTACTGATCCGCTGGCTTATGTCGGTAACTTTCGTACGCCTACGGATCTCCTCATTTCTGATTCGATCTCGTAATGTAACCCCGACCATAGCCTTTTCCATAGCTCGTAGATATGTCAATACACGAATATTTCAGTTTTTGTACAAGATATCGTATAGTTTAAAAATACGGATAAGATCTAAAGGAATATTATTTCTAGGTACAATATTTTATTCAAATGGAGCCATTTCAATAATACATTATATTTCTATGCATCTTTTTCGTTTTGCTCACAAATCGTAGGTTTAAGAATAAGAGCACTTTCCTAAGGACGGACAAAGAGCCCAGATTTAAGGTTTAGGACATTGACAAACAATAAAAAAAATTCATGGAGAAAAATAAAGGCAATCCCGAGAGATGAATTTACATAATAAAGAACGGTTTTACGAAGGGTTTGGGATACAAATATCTGCGCATAATCGAGCACTTTGTGGGTTTCTCAGGGAATTGAATTCTAGTTTGCTTGCGGGCTCGAGTGATCCGCACCCCTGACAACCCTTCCAATTTTCAGATACGAACAGATCGCCTAAAGCAAAAATATAAAGAGAGTATGTATTACGTCCCAACATACTAATCACTTATTGAGAGAGGCGTAACTGTATCTAAATTCTTTCAAAATGTACCAAATTAACGTTAATGACACACCAACCACGTACTATCATACGTGGGGAATCAAAAAAATATCTGAAAAGCATGCCCCACGGTGCAACTACTTTGCATGACCAACGCACCAACTGCGTATTAATTATTACCTGTCGCACGCTACTTTGTCCGCGTAACCTTATATAGTAGGTATAGCCTATCTTACTCTCTAATAATGTGGTGAAAGAATTTTTAAAATTTTTAAAAGAATCATACAAAAAATTTATATATATTTTTATTTTATTTTTATTACAGATGGGTTTGTTCTTTTCCAACAACCAGCAAGAATGAGTCCTAAGATGGAGCGAGCTCACCCAGAATATGCCTATTCACTCGAACTTTGAAAAGATATTCAGTAAATTAAACAATTATTTCTTCGTTAAGAAACAATAATATAATAATTTTCATTTACTGTATATATATTATTATAAGTTGTTAAGATGTATGTATAATAATTGAATAAGGATTCAAACATAAACGCTGAGTAACTCGTAACTTATCTTAATTAAACATGGCGGCGGCACAGGGTGTCACTGTCAAGACATCCTTCTGAACTAATTCAAAGTAACATTACATACAAAATCTATGCGCAAGTTGATTGGATACTTTAAATTTAATTATTAGTATAGTATACTTTGTAAAGTCAATTTTAAATTTTATTTCACACTAGCAATCCGCCCCCGGCTTGTCACGGATTATTTGCTGCAATTTATTTAAATAGAACCGTGAAAACCGTATTGAAGTCTGTTGCGTAGTTTAAAACAATATTTAAATTAATTGTTTCAGGGTACACAAATTTAAATTTCTTTTAATTTTTTTTTATTTACAGAATTACGTCTTTGATAACTCAAAATTAAGACGTTGCCAATTAAATTGGCCTTTACTTATCGGAAAATTAGTAATAAAATAAGCATCGAAATAATATATCTCTTCAAGTTCACTATATAGTGATTCCCTTTTCTTTTTCCAATTATACTTTATGGCTTACCATTTAATATTTAATAACACATAAGTAGGTACCCCCCATATCAGCTTTGTGTAATAACTAACATGAAACACAGTAAACAAAACAACAGGAACTGTTTTCAAAAAGTTTTTTTGAAAATGAAGTTTATTCTGTATGTGGTTTGCATTTTGCAAAAGATAAATTTAAATTATGTTTTAGTTGTATTAGATCTTTTTGAATAGGGCAAAGAAATTTGAAATTTGCTAGTACTGAATATGAAATAGATACTATTTACTTAGTAAGTAAACATTTCAATAATTATTAGATATTATTAGATGTCTTCTAAATATATAGATTTTGTGTTACCTATACTTATATATAAGTCGATCCAAGGTATCGATAGTACAATTTACAAGTATCAATATTGATGATTTGGCTCCTTTTAAATAAAAAATACATGTAGATTTTATTCAGTCATGTTTTCATAAAAATAATGCTTATAATCCATTTCATATGTTATATCACCTTATATTACATCGTATCGAATTGATTCGAATAAATAACTAAATAATAATATAAAAATAATATTAAATAATAATATAGAAATGAACGTAAATAAAGGAATAAGATAAAGCAATTAATATAGAAAACATTTAAATTTTAATGTTGTCAACATTGGCTACTGTGTTTTATATGCTGTGTCCTACAGTTAACAGAAAACGCAGTGACCTGTTGCTGGCGATTTCACGGTGTTTCAAGTTTAAAACAACGCGGCCTGGCCATTGCGGACGGATAAACGCAACGCGAGTCGCTACACCACACATCAAAGGAATGAACTACTTTCGGGATATGTTCATCATTATAATGTATGATGATGAAAAATATAAATTTCTACTACTATTGTTAGCTAGCGACCCGCCCCGGCTTCGCACGGATGCATTTTTTCTGTATAGGTATTACAATTTTACAAACCTTGTTTTGTGCGTTCTTTAGTGCGAGTACACGCGCAATTGTACGTTTATTGTGTTTGAATATTTGCTAATATAGTTGTAAAAGTTTATATATGTACATAATGAAATAATTAAATGCCAGATACTGTTGAAAGCACAATATCGTGGCGTCAATAAATGATGTGCCCGTCTGTACACAACGTAAACTAATAAAGTGTTTAACTATTTTAAGACTTTGATGTTCTTTGATCAAAGGGCGGATATTATTTTATACAAGGATGTTACACAAAGTGGAAAACAGGAAAACCTCATTACATAAAATTAGAGTGGAGTAACAATAGACTTCGTATTTCAATTTATTTCATACTAGCTGTGCTCGTCGTTTCTTTTAAAAGGATTTTCTCTTTCAGTAACTGTTTTTTCTATTTACTCGATACCTAATGTTCGTAATGTGATAGTAATATAAAATGCAAAAAGGAATTTTTAAATTCAACTGGTACTTCTAGAGAATAGGTTTACAGATAGGGTAATGGTCCACTTGTTGGTAGGTGGCTATGCTACAAAAATATATTATTTGCTTACAAAAATATATTATTTCGACGATAAGCAACGTCGCAGGTAAAAATATCAAAAATAGCGACAAAGCATTGGTCTCATCACATGTAGATAGGTTCTGATTGTGTATTCAGTATGTCATTTCCGTAATAGGATTACGTAGCCTAACAAGCCATAGATTCACAATAGTGGAGACAGATCAATAGACGAGGTAATATTTGTGGACGCAAGGTAACGCGCGGTAACCAGGCCGGATGCAACGCAGCCTGTCACAGTGACCCACTTTACAGTGTCGGGACTCGGGATAATGTAGCGACCTTCAACTGAACCTGCTCTATATAAATTGTTACAAATTATGACAATATGATATTATAACTTATAGCAAACAAATGCTAACTAAACTTGTGCAGTCAATTCAGATGCAACAAACATAGAATCTACCTCTACATAGAATGGGTTTCGAGAAGTTTTTCTTGACTGTAAGTAAAGAAAGTTACAGACATAGATGGAAGCAAAAAGAATGATACGGTACGTACTTACAATACGTAATCGATATATGACTTAGACATAGAGCTTGTTTATTGTTTGTATATTTTATTCTTTAAAATATAAAAGATCATTAGTGTTAAGTTAAATTAAGTTAATCATGATATGTATACTATTTAGAACTGCAATTCAGTTAATTGTTATATACATGTAATTTTTAAGTAACCATGTACATAATTGCTCTCTGTTTGTACACTTTATCAAATAAATAAATAAATATGAGGCTTGTATGTGTTACGATTTCATCATGCAAGAGCCACCAAAAGAACGTCACCTACATGGGTGGTATTGCAACATATCTACAGGCGATTCTCTGAAGCATTGCAAACCTTGGGAAATGTATTTTCACATGAGAATTAATCTGAGTCACCGCACACCTGCACCGAGGACCATCTTAAATACTCCGTTCCAAGTACAATCGGCGGCATTTGGTTCTAACATCGACCAGTGTCCACTTTAACGTAGTTATAAGCAAATTCTAAGGGCATTTGGATCTAACATCGACCGGTGTCACTTCAACGTATTTTAAGTTTAAATCATAAAATAATTTTGTTAATCAATAATTTTTTTTTGCATCCTCTGCTGCCACCGAACTTAACTTATGTAATAATCTAAATACTGATTTCCTACAATTACAACTCCAATAAGTACCTAACACGTGTTATAATAAAGAGAGTCGCCAAATGCATTGAAAGTTGACTAAATATTAGAGCTGATTCAATGGGTCTCCTAGCCAATGGACAATTTACAGGCTTCACAATTACGACTGCTACATAGGAGGAAAACTGAGGACAGCATAGAATGGAAACAGCTAGTGGCCGACGTTACTAAAGCGGGAGTGACCTTCAGCAATGAAGAAAACGACTGTGATTTCTTGATCCATCAAAATCAGTTCAGTAGTTTTTGTGACTTTTGTATTTATAGTATTAGTAGGATTAGCAAACCAAGATTCATTTGAATAATATACAAACGATCTCATGAACAAAATTATTGCTCATTATAGATATCGATTTTCGTTTATATCTAGGTATAACATCGCCTAATATAAGCCAGTCGACGAATTCGACGACTAATGATTGAGTTTCTCTTAGATGTGCCGTGATCCGATTATAAATTATTAATTAATGGTTCGAAATCTTCAACATTAATTATAACTTTTCAGGTAATTAACTTCAAAAGTTCAAAATAAAAATACTTTGCGCTACAAAGTAACCTCTGCGCGTTTGAAAACTTTGTTATTTGTTAAAACAGCTAAAAATAATATAGGAACAAGAATAGGTATATATACTTGAATGCGAATTGTTTTAGCATTAACAATTCAGTCCAGGAAAAATTACTAACAAATCAAAATTTGAGTTCCTCAATATGTTTTGTTTAATTAGAAATGACAAAAATAATAAGATTATTTGGTACTATAGTTGTTGCCCGCGACTTCGTCCGCGTTAAAAAAGATAAAAAGTAGCATATCACGTGTCCCGTACTTCTAAATGTTTATCTACCAAGTTTCATGAAAATCAGTTAATTCGTTCAAGAGTGATGGAGGAACATACATACAGAAAAAGTTCTATAAATCGTGAATTTAGTTTCAGTATCATGTATAGATCCTATATACACGATATTTCTGAAAACAAGGTAAATTACTCCATGACCGACCTCTCCAGATTTATTATTAGTATTGATTATTGAAACGAGAATCTACGACCCTTTATAAAAATGGCTAATTTTTAATGATTTTCGTTGCATAAACTTTATAACATTATTATAGAAAATGCATATTATATTGAACCAGCGCTCGTGAAATTGTTTTATAGCTGCATGCCCACTTCAGTCAATGATACTTTAGTGTTGTTTTACATTTTATTGATACTGCAACAAAGGTATACGTGGATTTGTATATTATTGTGGATGTACGAGTTTCAATAACCACTTCATAGTAAGAGGCTATTGTTGCTTTTAAGTTTTTCTATCAGCCATAATAGGACAAAAAATAGGGGACAACATGGGGATAGGATAATGGGTTTTGAAATACCCTAATCAGGTACTAAAACTCAACAGCAGTTAAAATATCAGCATTTATGTATAATATCATTGTCCTTCTTCCCATTAGCATAATAAGTACCTATTATGAATTCTCTCATAGTGACCAAATTCACTTACGCTTTAAAATAAACAAAACCCACATCATAATATTAAGTATTAAAACCAAGTACAAAGAGTGGAATATCTTTATAACATTGTTGAAATACTTTAACTTCGTGGTAAGTTCAGGATAAGGTTATCTATGAAATTGTTTCTCAAAATATTAAAGGGTTTAAAAGGTCTAAAAACCGTTCAGTTTATAAATATAGAAATGCCGGCAAAATATTTTGAAATATTTCACGAAATTATTCTCTTTATTGTCGAACAAAATTCTGCATTCGGTATCTTTGTCTGTCTGTTTGCTGTCTTTATGAAATTTTGCATACACGTCGTCAGCGATGCCGGTAAGGACAAAAATCTATAAGTGTATGTATTGTATGTATGTATGTATGTTCCTCCATAACTCTTAAACGAATTAACCGATTTTCATGAATCTAGGTACATAAAAATTTAGACGCTACTTTTTTCTTTTTCAAATAAGAAAAACTAATGCCTGGCCAAAGTGTTATAGCAACAAGAAGTTATATTTTTCATTATTTTTTGTGGCATACGCCACATAGTAGCAATAACTGCTTTTTAAGCAGAGAGAAAAGTATTAAGTAACAATCAATATTGTAGTTTTACAGTACCGAAAAAGCAAGTCAAGTGTTATTGAGGGTCATAAAAATCGGGCATCATCGTAAAACATTTGGTTGGGCGCTGCTAACGACCGCGCTAAACCTCTAAACACGGTTGTTAAACCGGCTTACATTGGTGGTAAATTCACAGTATACTTTATAGGGAGCTAGCTTCCTGCAGTCGCAATAAAAAACACCCAATCATTACATCGAATCTAACGACTCTGAAAGATTAAAAACACTTCAATCTATTTTTTAAACGATTTCCTATTTCAATTTTAAATGTTTCAACTGATTCCGACATTAACTTTTTTTTCACTCAAATCCAAACTCCAAAATAAACTCATAATTCAGCAAATATGTTTTTTTTTTTTTTTTTTTTTTTCACACATTCCACACAGCACCATCTACTTTTTTTTGTAAATACATGCATATTATAAGTATAAAACATCCATGACTCAGGTACAAATACATTTGCCCCTAGCGGGTTTCGAACCCGCGACCGTTTGGTTAACAGCTAGAGTTACTAGCCACTAGACCAAACGTGTCGTCATAATTGTTACCCATGTCTTATAGAAAATTAAACTAGACAAAAAAAATAAAATCTGTTTCTTCGGTAACTTCTTCTATAAGTAAAACATACACCGACTCGGTCTGTTTCGGCGACTTGGTAGCAAAACATTGTATTATTTTCTATTTACATAAACACATAATTATGTTTCATTATATTTATTAAAAAATATATAACTGGCAAAATCGCATCAAAATCCATTGCGTAGTTTGGGAGGAGTTAGCGGATTTACAAACAGACGCTCAAAGTGACTTTGAATTAAACTGTGTAACGAATACTCAAAGATTGCCCAGTCTGTAAATCCTTCCATTGATTTTACGTAGGTATGGATTTCAGTATTGAGTAGAATATCAGTTGATTCTACTAATTGGGGCCACTTATTGATTGGGCCCCATCTAAATATAGTATTGGAACCCGGAGGCATTCAAAGAGACTTTAGGTAATAGTATCTTCTGTATACATTATACACAGACATTGCAATCCTTTGATACTGAAGAAGGCCTCCTTAATTAGCTAAAGGTAGTGCGCACAATCTAAATTATACTGAAACACAGTGCACTAGGACAGATATTACAGTTGTTTGACGATGAGGTCGAGAGCTACGTTTGTCTCAGGTTACGAGAGGAGGACATCATGAATATTCCTAAAGCAATATGAGTATCATGAGGCTATGAGTAGGGTTTCGTATGCGAACCTTAACCTTAAAATGTGGTGCCTAAACAGACACATCTTTGACATTAAAATTTTAATCCAAGCAGTACTATTGCACGCGACTTCGTCCGCGTAACTTTACAAAATATATAATACTAGCTGGTGGTGCTCGCGACTTCGTCCGTGTAGAAAAGTATTAAACGCCATCTACCGTATTTTGGATAGATGGATATGTTTAGTACAGATTTAGTATAGATTTTAGTATAGATATATATGTTACTCACTGATAATGTAGCTTTCCATAAATAAATAAATATATCTTCACACATTCCACACAGCACCATCTAGTTCCAAAGTAAGCAAATGCTTGTATTTATGGATACCAGACAGCTGATATACTAAATTTTTTTTTAAATACATACAATATACATATTATAAATAGAAAACATCCATGACTCAGGTACAAAGGTAAAATGCTAACACATAAACATTTTCCCCTAGCGGGATTCGAACCCGCGACCGTTTGGTTAACAGCTGGACTAGCCACTGGACCTTTTAGTTCTTGTTTAATTACTAGCTATATGAAATAGCGAAGAATTTTTCCTTTTTCGTAACTAGTTATGAAAAGGTTATGAATTTAATTATATTAAATTATATTTTAGATACCTTCTCTCCTAGAAAGCCTTCGATAAATGTTTTGAAGCGTCCGCAATCAAATTGTTAAATACCTATCGATTTGATTCGGCTGGTATTAGCTTAATAAGACATTGTTAGTCGGCTATTGGTTACGACATACCTATTCAATTGGTATTTGTAAGATTTGAATTTAATTAATCTTTTTAATATTTATACACGAAAGTTTTTAGGTATGAATGTATGAATGTTTCTTACTCTATCACGTAAAAATGATAACGTATTTGTATGAAATCAGGCACCCGGGATTCATGGCACATTTCCTTAATTTCTCTCATATGGGAGTACAATTATGTTTAATTCACTCATGAAATTAAAAAAAAATGGTCCAAATACGATCGGAAATAACACACGATAGACGGAGCTTACTGCTATGAAGAACCGGTTATGGAGAAACTAAAAATTATCGTTACTATTATGATATTAACTTATACATCTATATACAATTAATTCGTGACGAAGAATTTATGTACTACGTGTAAATTTTCTACAAACAAAGGTGCATTGAAACACAAAATAGAGTATCCAATATTTGAAAACTTGAAGATAAACATAAAACAATGCTTTAATTAATTTGGCATCAAGTCGGATTTAAAGCAATGATTGCTGGAATTTCAAAGTCCAAATATATTTTCCGTCAAATATCTGAAGGAAAATATACCTTGATAAAAGCACAAAAGTAAATTAAATTAGTAGGAACGGTCGAAAAACAAATCTGCTTTGTATGGCAAAGATAATGCTTAGGAGACTTGTTTAATTAATATTTAACAGCATTTTTTCCCGTGACCTTTTCGAAACAAAGATGGAAAGACAGAGATAATTATTGAAGAAAGAGTTTTTCTTAGTAAATATTCTTTTGGTGTTACCGCTCGGATTCGGGAAATATTAGTGTAACCACTAAGAATTTCTGAACCTTCATAGTTGAAAATATGGCGTTTCTTGTGTTATAGGCGACGGTAGCTACCTACCATCAAAATAGACCTTTAACCTGTCTGCCATCATTAACTTAAGAAAAATAAAGGATTTCTTTTCTTTAGTGTAGAAAATGTAGTATAGTCAAGAATGTATTTTTTATCATATTACATACTAGCTGGCCCCGCGCTTCGTCTGCGTTGAAAAAGAAAAATTTAGCCTATCCTGTGTAAGAGATGGTAGGTGGTTACCGTCGCGGGGGGCAGGACAAAATAAAAATCAAAGTACAGTAATTAAATAGTTACGGTCATGATATGATTTTTTTAGTAATAATAGGAATTTTATGTAACAGAATTAAGGTTGTATAAATTTTACTGACAGTACAATTTGTTGAATAAAATATGTAATATGGCAATCGAGGCAATATACAATATAGATAAATAATCCAAAAAGCTTCCACTTGTAAGCCTTCGAACACCCCAACATTGGAATCCGACAACAATGGGTACAGCTTTATGCAATGAATTATTACTAAAGTGTACCACAAATTATTTAATAAACGGACCGGGGATCTAGTAAACAATTTGTTCAGAACATTCCCGAGGCATGACCCATGTCACAATGTTAGATTTTGTCTCTGATGGAATATTTAAATGTATCTTAATAATTTAATATGTACCTACTTGGTTATTTTCTAAGCTTTGCTCACACACACAAAGGAGTAGAGAAAAAATAATATAAATTCACACATTGGTCGAAAACTTTTTTACCAATTTTTAATTGACAAAGAGGGCGATGCATCGGACAAAAGAAAGTTGAACCATAAGTCTACGATAAGTCCGTAATTTTCAGGGAAATAAGTAGGAGGGATTTACACGGTGAGTCCCTTAAAGTCAAAATAAAGTGTTAAAGTTAAAACCAATATAAGGTTATACTTACATCTTGATCTATAAATGAATATTATAACTACGTACAAAACATTTATTAACTGTTTTCTTTGGAATCATAGCAAGCAAGGCGGACGGAAATTCTTGTCATTTTCTTCGTTGACAAGGGTGCTACGGCTTTCAAAAAATCGACGATCGGCCTTGTTTCTTCCATGCTAAAGTGCTTGCGTTCACTGAAATGTGAACAGCTCCCGTACAGTTTTCTTTAAGACGAAATTTTATATTACATTTTACTTTTTCGATTTATATATATTATAATTTTAAATATAATATAATCCAATTATCGATTCACTTAAAAATATTCAATATTCATGTTAGCGAAACATAAAAAAATATAATAATTAAAATATATATTGTTTGTATAGTGCAACCAACGAAATAGGGTACCATGGGGGGTCGCCTTATATATTGTTATCTATACTAATAAGAATTCTTCGGAGAAACCACGAACTAAACTGTTCTTGGCTGGCACTGACTCCATAATTATCTGATTATATAATAAATAAGTATCAATAATTTCGTTAATTATTGTCCTTTAATGCTCTTTGCTTTGAAATAATTAAAATATTATTTTTCGACTCTTTAGTTTAAGTTTTTACGTGTAGGTTGTATGGGTTATTGTTATTTTAATACAAATGATTTTATCAATTTTTTTAAGTGTTTTAATTTCTAAAAAAATTTACTAATTTATTAAAACTTTACTTAAAATTCGTATAAACATTAAACTACGTTATATAATGTATTAGTATTCCTACGTTGTCGTTATATGTAGTCAGGTCGCACAAATTCGGTACAAAATTTCAGTTACCAAATACTCGGCTTAAAATAAAAGCAAAACATTCCTGAAAAAGCTGCAGGTATTAGATCAGTTATTTGATGAACGGAGGTAAATCTAATATGGGCTTGGAATATACCCACCAATCCCCATTCCCTCATCCTCCCCTCTTCGAGCCGGTGAAACGGTTATCAAAATGGTTGAAATATTTCAAGCGCTAATCGTACTCGCAACTCGCAATCGTAACATATTTGTTTTAAAACTGAAATGCTGGAAATTATTAAAAGTATTTTCTGTTATTCGCCAGCCGAGAGACGCGTCGTTTATCATCGTAGCCAAGGCGCCTAATATATATTTTAGTTATTATAAATTGAACCTTAAAAAAATATATTTATAACTTCGTCCATATTGAATTTTGTATTTTTTTTCGAAACTTCTCATCCGATTTTAAAAAAATCTTTCACCAAGTAGACAGAATAGAGTTTCAGAATGGTCATAAGCTAAATATTCTGGCACCAGCTATCTAAAAATACAGATTCAACGCTTGGCAAAAATATAACGCCAGACGTTGTCAATGTATGTACCGTGGCGGGGCACCGATGTTGTGTCATATGTCCCCGCGACCCCGCTCTCTACGGCCGCGCTAGAAAGTCGTTGGGTTTTAGGATCTCATACATACATACAATACCTACACTTACAGATTTATTATTAGTGTGGATGAATAAACTTGTAATAAAGTATTAATAAAGATGAAATAACTTTTTCATGAATAAACTTAAATAAACTTAATAAAAAAATAACATAAAAGCCATATGTTTATTTTATTGGACTCTCCATACTTTGTAATAATCTGTCTACTCAATCGTGGGAACAGCCACTGTCCAAACTTTGGCGTTATAAATTTTTATGTTTACGCTTTCCGAAGTTCGTTGAAGGAGGTTTGGGCTTACATAAAAAAAAAAACTTTTAATTGAAAAGAACAGTAAAGAAAATGCTGTATTCGCGAAAGTATACGAAGAAATATTTAATGAAGTGACTTTGATAAACAACCATGTTTATTTAGAGTGTGTTTTCGTAATAGATGTGTCAAAATATTCAAGAGGATCTATCATTTTCAATTTCTATTTTCCGTTGACAGATAATGTTACTAAATGTAGAAGATTTTATATTTTTTTCTCGCATTCAATCATCTATTTCGTCCGATTCTTTGAAAAGTCTCGTATTAAAACAAAATTCATGTACATATGAAAATATATAAGGGCTGCCAAAATTTGTAGATAAACATTCTATTTCAAATTCAAATGAATCATGGAAATAAATTTTAAATGTTCGTTCGAATTTTTCAAGTTGACGTTTTCGAATCTTCTCTGCCAGCGTTGTATGAAGAGGTTGTATATGCGGGTTTGGTAATGTGGAGTATCGCCACAGGTATATAGAAATAGCGATCTATGATATATTAGTATACTAGCGACCCGTTCCCGTCTTCACCTGTAGTGCAATTTTTTTTTATATAAAAATATTACCCTTTTTTATTTTATTTTTTCATTTTTTATATGTTATATATTTATATACTCCATTTCTCATATGGAAAATCACTCTTACCATATGTGAAAGCCTAATTAAAATCGGTCTACCCATTTTTGAGTTTTGGAAGCGTACACGAACTAACTTAACATTTTTACTAATAAAAATTATATGCTAAGAATGTTCATTTTCAAGGTTTTAATACAATAAATAAATAATTAAATGAATAGGTAAACAAGTCAAGTAGATGTTAATTAATGCAGATCCTAATTAATTTAATTAGGCATTTAATTCAATTCAGTTAAATAATTGTACGCATTCTAATCAGAATTCATAGCAGGTAGTAATTAATTCTAATTATTGAGACATAAATGGACTAGCTGTGTTGTTGTTTTTGGATAAAACAAGCACTAAATGTTACGGGAAGCTTGTTGCAATTGCAATACATCACTGAAAACCACATTCACATCGGTGATGCCGTTTCTGAGATTAGCGTGCACAAACGCACAGACCAACAGACAAAAGTTCTAAAAGAACTATAATTTTAACCTCGACAACCTGAGTACAACGTGTACAATTTATTTTTATTTTTATGTTAAGGTCGACAGACAGGCTGATGGTCCACTTGATGGTAGGTGGCTACCGTCTCCTATAACACAAGCAACGCCATAAGTGCTACAAGTGCGCTGCCGACCATGGAAGGATTAAGGATAAGGGATAAGGCAGGGATGGGGGTAATGGGCTCTGGCATCCCTTACTCACTCACCGAAACACAACAGCACATATTGCTGTTATTTCACGGTGGTTTTCTGTAAGTTGGTGGTTACTGCCGCCAGGCGGGCTGCCCAAATGACTGCGAAATTAAGAGTTATGGAGGAACATAAATACATACAATACCTACACTTACAGATTTATTATTAGTATTGATGATATTGATTATTAGACCTCTTTATAAGAGGAATCCATTATGGATAATCGGCCTGGGGATAAACTGGTGGCTTATGTCGGACTCCCGCTGCACTGCTTTACAATTTTTTCTGCAAATTATATTACATAGGGTTCCTCGCTTATCGCTTAAAAACCGTATCATAAATCCATTGGGTGGTTAAGAAGAAGTTAGTGAAGAAACAAAAAGAAGTGTATAGCCAACTTTATTTTATAATAATTGTGACAATTTCAGTGTACAGCAAAATAATTTTGATTTGGGATATAATGTTCGTTTATTTACACGTAAAGTATTCATTATTTTATTAAAAACATGAATTTTTTATAAGTATTTTATTTTTTACATGAAAATATAATTTTTAATAACACCTGTATACACATAATCTCAGATTTATCGGGAAATGAACCCCAGGCTGTTCTCAGTAATATTTCTCCGACAATTCTGTAATACTGCCTACCCCTTAAAGCTCAGGGTATTATCCGTTACACGGAATTTTATTAACCTTCCACAATTCGACAACTTACATGTATATGAATTTGAAATACCTGCCGTGTTAAATTATTATAATACTAGCTGGTGTCCGCGACTACGTCCGCATTAAAAAAATAAAAAAATACATAAGCAATATAACGCTTTATTGCTACTACACTTTTCAACTTTTGTTAGGCATTAATTTTCTTAATTTTAGATGATCCCTCGGTAACAGTACTTTTTTTCTGGATGAAAAGTACCCTATGTCCTTTCAGGTATCCCTGACATCGTGTAAGCAAAATGACATGGTAAGTAGTTAAGGCGTGAAAAGATAACCGACAGACAGTATGAAATAGTATGGATATTAACCAAGATTCCACAACCCAAGCTTTGTTTTACAGCGCCCACATAACGGATTGTGACAAAACCCTGGTTGATTTTTGATGTCATAGGAACAAATAGTTTTCTTAAATTCTGTTTACATCAAAGGTTACGTGTTTGAGAGATTCGAGTAAAAATTGATAGAACAATTTTATTTGCATTATAAAGGGCTCCAGTTTTCCAAAGGACAGACATTGGTACCACTTTTAGAGAATACGTTTTACATGTTTTATGCTTTTCATCGCAACCAGTTGCTCTGCGAAGTACTAACATTATTGCTTTCCCAACTGACCGCAAACTTAATAGTTCCGTCCTCTATATGCTTACAAATAAACCTAACATACAGTAATTAACCTCATAAATCTTGCCTTACTTGAATAGATTTGTCCACTGTTATTCCTTGAATAGTAGTTCTCCAAGAAATTCTCGTAACCGATTGTTTCGTGACATTTAATTACTTCAAATTGCAATATTACGGACAATCCAGATATAATAATAACAAAACCGCAATAATAACACTAATTTATCTTTTACACTGAGTTAATTCGTATCATTGGTAACATTAAACCTATAAAGATGACTTTATAACAAAATTAGATCTACACTAATGTTTCAGAACGAAATCGTAGTAACAAGTTAGTAATCTCTGAAGAAATATTGACACAAAATTCGTTAGAGTACGACCTAAATTCGAAAATAGCTTTATCGAACTATATTGGCTAGGTCGGAAAATTTACCCTGGAAAGAAAGATAAAATTATTCCACAATAATCTATCCCTTTCATGTTCACGTTGACATCAAACATAAAAGAATAAGCATAAGTTTAACAAGCGTAAGCATAAATGAAATAAAAGGATAAAATTTCCATTACTCTTCAAAAACACTTGAAAGTCTTGTGCCTTTATGTAATCATAAATAAGTAGATGAGATTGTAATAAGCACATGAACATCCTTAGAAAAGGTCGAGAGGTCCTCTCAGTTTAGAGTGAATTTTTAGAAAATACGATATTTTCTATAAATTCAATTGGTTTATAAGGGTTGCTTTTATGTATGTTTAGAATTTTTTGACTTTGCTGCAATTTCCCCAGTATTGGCAAGTCCACATTTTACTCAACTTGTCTCTATAGATTGCTTGTAACAAACAATTTAAAAATATATCTAGATCTTTAAGGAAAAATAAAATATTTCGTTAATTCTTACTAATTATCTCTTTGTCTCATAGTTTTCTTTGTAATAACTTTTTTTGTGTGATAGTTGGTCGCACATCCAGGTAATTCAGCTAAGTAAACAATTTAGTTATCGTAACACCCAAAGAAAATAATTAAAGTATGGGTATATAATTGATTGATGTACAAATTGTACAAATCATGTATTTTTTTTGAAAAAATTGAACCTTGATTATATCTGCATTAGACCGTCTTCGGCAAGGCAAGTCTATGTGAGTAGACATTATTGAATTTTTAGACAAATTCAGCCTCTTTATTACATCTCTCCTTCCATCTAATACACATCAAAAGATCGATTCTCGCAAATACACTTTGACAATACTTCGTCGGTATATAAACATCAAACACACCCTTGACCCACATGAGGAAGTGCATTAGTGAGCATAACTAATTTAACTCAAACCTTCACCTGGTATCGGTTACATGCGACCTCATATGCGACAACATATTCTATACTAATAACATCAAGAGAGAGCGAATACTCTAAATTTGTTTAAGTTTGGAGAGATATTTCCTCGGAATTACTGCACTTAACAAGACTTTCCTTGGATATTTTAAAGGTAATTTTTTAGATAGAATAAGCTATCTAAAAAACTAACTGCTACTATACTAACCCCACAAATAAACACTAGTGAATGTTCTATACTAATAAATATACACTTTAATTATTGTAGTATGTAATATGTTTGCAGTTTTAGCATCTATGGCGTTGCTTGTGTTATAGGTGATGGTAGCCATCAACCATCAAGTGGACCGTCAACCTGTCTATCGATCTTGTAGACAAAATGTATAAGTACTTTGATACAAATGTCAAAAATTTAATCCTGGACTGCACAACTATTAATAAGTACGATAACCTAGTAATAAATAGTAGTTTTAACTGTGCATTGATAGTCAGTCAGGACAAATGAACAACATAAGGATTGCTAGAAAGGATTTTTGAAAATTTTAACTCTGTCGCTAGTCATTCATATTCAGTAGTCAATTTATGAAGTTAATGAAATATAAAAAAGTAGGTATGCACGGGGAGCTTTAACCAAGTTTGCACAGAGATTGGGTTACCTGCTGGTGTGCTAATAGCGTAAAACAATTATCGCATCGGTTCAACCCTGACCTGTAACGACATAATTGTGGACAACCGATAACATTTTGCAATAACGTCTATCGCTATCTATTCTTCTATATCTATACTTAGTCATATCTATACTAATATTATAAAGAGGAAAGATTTGATTGTTTGTTTGTTTGTTTGTATAGAATAGGCTCCGAAACTACTGGACCGATTTGAAAAATTCTTTTACCATTAGAAGCCGACATTATCCGCGATGAACATAGTCTACTTTTTACCGCGGGAAAATGCTTCATTCCTACGGGAAAACTAAAATAAAAGTAAATACTAGCGGCTTGGCCCGGTAGATAGATGGCGTTTTATACTTTTCAACGTGGACGAAGTCGCGAGCACCAGCTAGTTAAACAATAAAGTAACTGTCCGCCTATGTCTCTTTCTCCGCTAACTTCTTCTAAACTACCCAATAGATGTTGGAACACTTTCCATTGGTGGAAAGTGTATAATATTCAGAAAAAAATTGCATCTGCGCGGAAAATGGGGTAGTGTCGCCAGTTTTATAATAATTTTGTAACCTTATTCAAAACGGATGCCTCTCTTTTTGTGAATGTATTATAATTTATCTCGAATATTTATGAATATTCGATATTTTTTTACCTTACATTTGACCATGTTGTTCTTGTATGCATTTAAGAAATATGAAAATTTAATGCCTATTGACAAATTTGCGTTGGGGCAAGTATATCGAAGCCATCAACATAAAAATAAAACAATAATTCTACAGTTAAATTTTAAATCTCATTTCTGTTCAAAACAAACTTAATCGTAAAATAGCTTTTGAGTGACATAAGTATATTTTATGTCATAACTCCGTAAATAATTATGTATATACCCCGTATTTAATTGAAATTACGTCACTATACAACGTCAAATATTTAATTAAAGGTATTAATGTTTTGACATAATATTAATTACACAGAGATAATTATTAAATACGACAAGTGATGTCTTACGTGAAATTAATTTGAATAATGAGCATTATAGATTTTATTATATGTAAACTTTGGGTAAACATCACATGAAATTTATTATGACATTAGTGATTCACTATCTGCAAAGTCGTATGTGCTATAGTTCGTTTTTTGAAAATCCCAAAGGAACTTAATATTTTCAAGGATAAAAAGTATTCTATAGTTTATCCTGGTAATCAAGCATTTTCAGTGAAAACCGCATTCAATAAGGTTAACCGCCGGTTAACCTTAATAACCGGTTACTGATGCATATAAGAGTTTCCAGTAGAAACCTAATAGATAAATAAATATTTTGATTTTTTGACTAAGATAAGCGTGCACAAATAGACAAAACTATTTTTTACACCAGTGAAATAATTAGTCAAATTATATATAGATAGTGACTTGAGTATACGAGTTTTCTTTTGTAAGCGATGTCGACAACTACATTATCAGCGTTACCAAATATCACTGCGAAAGAGATATTCTTTAGAAGGACCACATGTTATTAGAAATTTCAGACGTAGACTGTTTCCTAGTGTTCCCAAGTAATATATCTTACGCTTCCTGTTCCTAGTGATGTACTTAGTGAACATCCTGTGTGACGTCATCCGGGTATTTCCGGGACACGACGTGTGATTACAGAAGCTTACCGCTCTTAATTATTTCCTTAGCGACTCTCTCAGCGTTTGTTTTTATTTATTTATTAAGGAGAAATAACAACTGCAGTATAAGTAAACATAAAAAAATAACGTAAAAAATATAAAATGAAAAATATTGTAACACATTCTTAACATTTCACTCTAAAGATATAAATAAATGGTAGAAAGCTTGTTTAAATAAATGACATGTTTCTATTTGAAGTCAGATTTTATTTAAAATGATATAATATGAGAATATATAATCTAATTAGCTGCTGCCCGCGACTTCGCTTATTTGTTAATTTGCTCAATCTAAACATTTTTTTTAATGTTAAGGTCAACAGACAGGCTGACGGACATTTCTTATTGAATTTATTGTAATTTTACATTATTTTCTAGTTTTCCTTTTTCACATAATTTTTATGTAAACCATTCCGAGTTTTAAGGCAGGTTTGCAATACCTAGTCACAGGAATGAAATTTTCTTCTGCAAGTTATACACAAACCTTCCTTGTTTATCGGAAAATTATCGCGATTTGAAAATCGCGTCAAAAATTTTGAATGTTTTGTAAGGAGTTAGCGAAGAAACAGACAGAAGCGGACAACAACTTAATTTTATATGGTATAGAAAAAATGTAAATCTAGATATAGCAGATAATTCTTCGGCAAAAATATGTTTCATTAACCTCAGTGTCGCGTCCCGTTCAAAACACTAAAAAATTTACAGCGCTATAAAAGAAAATGACAATAAAAATACTGAAAAATGCATTGAAAACTTACTAGGGAGAAAAGTGGACCAAACTTCACTTATTACTTACGGAAAAACTTATACGAGTTTGTCCTGGCAGTCAGGCAAGCCACCTTTAATAAACCATACCACTAGACGAACTCCCTCCACTAAGTTTTAAAGTTAGTAAACGACACAAGCTTTTATTGCCTCGTACTGTATAACCAATGTTAGTGGCCTATCAATGTGATTAACTGAAGTTTGAATTCACTTTTAAGGCTATTACGAACTTTTGTGTATATTGTTTAGTCTCTATTTAAATAAAAATGAATCGCTAAATGTGCTGGCTCAAAACTCGAGAACCGCTGGATTAATTGGGCTATTTCTTTTTTCAAATATTCGTTGGACAAGAAAAACTGGAAAATATTACAGGCCAAATTTCATCCTTGCGAAGGCGAGGGCGAACCGCTAGTATAAAATAAAAAAAAACTATAGAAATAATGTAACTGAATATAATAAAGTAAATAGAAGACATATTTTTTTTTATTAAAATAGTCACATGCTTTTTTGAGCTTTTAAAATATCTAATTCTTCTTATCCTTAATCTTACTATAGTTAGCAGCGCACTGAACGTCCTGTGGCTGAGAATTTTCTTAAGTTCCATCAATTTTGCTCTCATTGTAAAATTCTTTTTGGTACAATAAAAAAATATGATACAACCAAAGAATTTATCACAATGAATCAATTTCTTTTGATAATAAATTGCTACAAACTGTCTATCTGCTCGTTTGCTTCTTGCCAAGTCGCTACTGTTTCATATAAATATAATTTCATTGTTATGGAAGAAAATCTTTAGCATCATTGAAATTTTCCATGTTTTTGAACAAATACAACTCACCTACATATAACAAGATGTACCCTATACAAACTCAATACATTACCTTGCCTTTTTGAGTACGTACTCAAGGTGGATGGGAAGAGTGAGCAAACAAATAAACTCAATTGAACATACACGAATTGAAGTAACTCAAGCAATGCGAAGAAATTAATATCGCTAGCAACTAGAAAACTCAAAACTAGGACAACTCAAAACCATAAATGACAGTGCGTATATAATTTTATAAGAATGACATGAGTTATTCTTATAAAATTAAGATAGTAAAAACAAAATGCTTAAAGTTTGTCCTTAAAGTTGTGGCTGTAAAAAAGCATTACAACAAGGGATAGAAACCATATGCACTTATTAATAAAAATCGCAGTAGTATTTCGAATCCACTGATTACTACCTAGATGTTGCACGCGACTTTGTCCGCGTAACTTTATAAAAAATTGCCGCTGATAATGCAGTTTTCTATAGGTGAAAAATTTTACAAATTGGTCCAGTAGTTTTTTAGTTTTTTCAATACAAACAAAAATACAAATCTCTGTTTAATATTAGTATAGATATATTATTATATTTATCAAGTTAATATTGAAATATCTGATTTCAACGTACGAATATTTAATACGTATTTTTGCATAGCGTACTCCTAATAAGAGTTATCGATCGGTTTCCACATAACGCAATTCGTTGTCGTGAAGATTCCAATTGTTAGTAGTAGTACGCTGTTCATTATTGTCGTAATTGGAAATTGGGAAGGGAGATACCGTGAAAGCCCGTTCCAGATGTTCCCTGCATTATTCGCAAACGAACAAATATAATGTGATATATTATTACATGTATCATATGTATTATGTGTATGTACGCACATACGTATGTAAATGTTATTTATTGGTTGAACGCATAAATATTGTGTTGTCAGTTGGCTTTAATATAACAAAATATACAATATAATAGCAGAGCTGTTTTTGGTTTAACGTGTTTATGTAAGAATAGAAAATACAGTCATTAGTAATCTTTTGCATTTGATAGCGTGATTCTTAGTAAAGATTCTAGAAGTCGAGTCAAATAGTGCGCCAATTCAGAGAAACAGTACTGTTCCCGAGGGACGCGGACGAAGTCGCCGGTCAAAACCAATTATAAGCCAATAAATAAATAAATAAATCTTATACTAGCTGGTGCCTGCGACTTCGTCCACGTTTAAAAATAAAGGATATAACGAATGAAAAAACATGTAAAGCAATTTAACTCCTGACATTGTTGTTATGCCAAGCGTTGGATCTTTATTTTTAGATAAGTAGTGCCCGCGGCTTGGAATAATATTTTTTTAAGTCGGATTTGTAGTTTAGAGGATTACCTCTTAAATTCAAACAAATAAACACACAGTTTAATACTAAGATAAATCGATAAATTGATTGGTTGCTTTGGTGCCATCCCTTCTTTTCAAAAAGCTTCGCAGTTGCTACTTGCTTTTTTCTTCTGTCATTTTATGCAAATTTTTTTAATGTCAATATAAAAAAAAATTAAATTAAACTTTTCTAAAAAGTACAATTTAAAAGTTCGACTATTATAAAAGTTCTTTTCTTACTTTGCGTTATACATACCTTCATGTCTCGACGGTACTATGTAATACTCGACGGTAAATATATATACTTTTATGTTGACTTACGTTTCACGTTTTGCGATGTTTGATGGACGAGAACATCTTGTATTCCCTTTATTGATCGAACTCTGACTGAGACTGACGTCACCGGGGAATATAAATAGCTCATACAAAGGTTCAGAACCAATGCCGTAACTTATTGTTGGAAATGTCATGTATTCGTATAATACATTATACCGTCTGCACTCTCTGTGAGCTGATTAGATGAGATGAAATTTAATAAAATTTGCGTTTCACCTGGTTAATTGGCTATTTGACAACATTTAAAATATACTACAAATTGTGGTTATCCTATCAGAAAATAACGAAATAAAAATTATGTCACTTTATTTTAAGGTAAATCAAATATATAAAATTCTCGTGTTACAGTATTTGCAAATTATATGAAAAAAAAAACAAATTTTTGAAATTTTATTTTTGCGCGAAAACGCCCTGTGACTGGTTGCAACTCTGATGACGTCATAAGCTAGTAAATATATGAGACATAGTAAGAATTGTGTTTATTCACTTAATATTAGTTCTCTGTGTCATCATTCAATTTTGTTTTTATGACGTTACACGTATCAAAGACTAGCGCTATTACAGAAACAGCTTTTTTGGCGCGGTTTTGGAAATTTAAACTTTAACATTATTTTTTATTAATAATACAGTAGGGATGCCAGATCTCATTTTCCCTATCCCTTCTTATAATCCCTTATCCCTTTTCCTAGTTTAGTTGGCAGTGCACTTGCAACACCCTATGGCTTTGCTTGGTTTATGGGCGACGGTAACCACCTAACCATCAAGTGGACCGTCAACTTCATTCATCTTTATAGTAACTAACCATGTTATTTACAATAACATTGTAATTTGTGGCAGACGGCCACAATATAAGACATTTTAATAATAGATTTAATTCAATTAAACTGACGCATTACGGAGTAGAGAACAGAAAACTCAGAGTGAATTTAAGTTTGATATTTGCTAGACTTATCCTTTTGACATTTAAAGTGCAGAAAAGAAAGGGGTAAACAAAAGGAGCGGCAAGATGAATTATCCTGAAAATATATTTCAGAGGTAAACATTTTAAATTTTACCGCACTACAGAAAAGCTCTCTTCACGACTCCTTCAACGTGTTCAGATCGGCGACGAAGCCGCTCAATAAACTACTGAAATGCCACAAGAGCTTTTTCAAGGAATTGATATTGAGCTTAAAAGTGTAATATTACAAAAGCTAGGCTTAACTTTTATCTAAATTTTAAAGTGCTTTCAACATATAACTGTTTTCCGTTTTAGAACTTGGAAGAATTTTGCTTACACAATGAATAGTACATGAATATGAAAATGCATTTTTTAAACCGGAACAGCAAGAAACAGTTCCTCAATAATGAGAGAGCTCTATAACAATTCACTTTATATAAATTTCTCTTTATGCGGTTATCCTTTGTAAGAGTGCTTGCTAATTTAGCTTACCACATTAATTTCAATTAAACATATGACTAGTTTTCACATCGCTGTTTGGGCAATTTCAATTAATACCTACTTCATATAAAATTTATAAACTGTCTGCAATACCAAATTTGAATAGTTTACTTTGCACTGAATTTCTGAAACTTCTACATTAATCAAGCAAACGTTTAAACAAGCAGCTTAATTAAGAATATCTAACATAACTTTACTTACATATTATGAGATATAAGATAAGTTGAGATAGATAAATAGAATATAGTATTCTATATTCAAACCGAGGGCAGACCGGTCATCCAACTCAATGTTAATACGCTTCAAGAATAAATTACCAAAATATATCAAGTTTTTTGTATTAATTTGAATGAAGACTCAAAAATTAAGTTAAAAGTACCTAAGTACATTCTATTAGTGGGTGGATTTAATAATTATAACTATTTATTTATTCAAGTTATGAACACTCATACCTATTTTTTACAATTACCTAAATACAATTTCTTATAAAAAAATATATAAATTCACACATTTCACTGTGGTCTTCTGCTGCCACTAGTTTACGGACCGGAGCCAACTTTGAAAAGTTCACTTCCAAAGTTGACCGTGTCAGGAATCGAACCCCCTGAGACATAGCGTTAAGGTAAGCACTCTAACCACACATCCAACGGACAATTCAAAATTGTCTCTAATATAAATTGCCTAAAAAATATTAAAGAGAGATTTAGAAAAACAACTATATTTTAAACTACTATTCAACGGGAGGAATTCTAAAATACATTTTGAAAAAAGAAGGACTAAAGTAAAGGAACATGGCATGCAAAATAACCGCGCACATGAATGTCTCCTTGATTGGCCAATGAATGAATATGGAAATTGCGTTTTAAAAGTGGACTTCCCTTAGATAAATGTGAACAGAAAAAAGTAGGTTATTAGGTCAACCTCGAGATACATATAAAACATCTGTGTTTTAATTTTAATGCGCCCCCTATAAATACGTTAAATTTATTTTTCTGCGGCTTGGTTGCAAAATATTGTTTCTTTTTTTCTTACATAAAAACCTAATTAGGATTTATTCCGTGACAAATTATCTTACTGATAATGGAAACTTCATAAAAATAATCTATTGCGTGGTTTACTTAGGAGGAGTTAGCGAATATACAGACAGACGGGGAAAGCGACTTTGTTTTATAGGTATCTATTACGAGTAGGAGAAGTAGCATCCGCTAAAAAAGGATTTTGCTGTAATAATAAAAAAGAAATTTGCCGTTTGCCCTAGTTTGTTTCTTTTAAACCACGAAACGGATTTTGATATCATTTGCACTGGTGAAAAGAACGAAGTCTCGTTGTGTTGCTAGTTTAAAATAAACATAACTGTTCCTTCGATTTCTCATGCTCATGCTGTGAGGGGTGAATTTCATAGATTTCTATGAAATTCAGTTTTTACATTAACTACTTACTAAACGAGAAATAAATTCGTGCTCTTCAAGTTATTTAGGTGTCAAGAATTCAGTGTGAATACAAATAGCGTAAATGTGTGATATTCAAACATGAATCAAATATATTTTTATAAATTTTATTAGGTAGGTACTTATTAATTACGCCTATATGATTATAAATATTTGTAATTTCTTTTTGATAAAAAGTGAAAAAACATCTGAAGAAGATCGAACGTGACGAATCCATCGCAGACTACAATATACAAAGTCAAACCTACGTACTTGTTGACATTTTTGACTTTGTCGACAAGCGCGTAGGTGTAAAATGTTTACAAAAGTTATATTTATTGAGACATTTTCAGCAGAGAAAGTGATATTTTTATCAAATTTAGATTTGGCTCTTAGACGCTTATAGTCGTGAACGACGTTTATTTTTTTCAACCTTCTTGTTCGAACCATCAGAATAAGCTTAAAAAGTACCTATTTGATGGCATTAAGCGCCTTAAGTCGAAGCTGATAAGGTTTATGTAAAAGCGCAATAAGATAATCTGATAAAAAAATTATGTGTTCACATTGACCGTATATTTTTTATCAATTCCTGAATTTTCAATTCAATCACACGATGTCGATCCTCCTTGCTATTATAATGTGTACCTCTGGTTCAGTGTTCTTTTTGAACTAGTTTTAAAATATAAAAAAGAAAATAATTACGTTATCATTGTTTGTCTGATATAACATGTGTTAGAAAAATATAGAAGCTTCAATATATATTCTTGTTTATTTTACAATAAAATTACATTATTTCCACTATATAAACTAAGTCTGACAACTGTCTGATAATACATTATGCGTAATAAATACAAGGAATGTGTATATTCCTACATACATACATACATACATTATTCAATCTAAGAAATTATGTGAAAACGTTACTAAATATAATATGTATATACTACATGTTATATAATTTTCCGCGTATGTCTCAACGAATACCTAAAATCTAAACGACTTTCTTCCACATATGAGATACATCTACTTCACATCAATAACCGGAGTGCGTTCGTGTATTTTGACACAGCGAATAAATATCAATATACCTTCGTCCATAACCATGTCACATGTAATAATCTGTAAACTGTCGGGGTAAGTGCTTCTGGCTTCATTCCAGTATTATAAATTGTTTAAGAATGCTATAAGAAGCTCTTTAGACTTTGACAAGAGTAAGATATCGGAGAACTTCTCTCAGTGATACTTGAAAGATCTAATTTATTCTGTTAACGTATGCAATGCTTAAAAAAAATATATATTCTGTCATAATATTATTTTTTGTTTCCCCCGAGGGTTACACGATTATATTTAATACTAGCTGTTGCGCGCGACTTCGTTCGCGTTAAAGAAGATAAAAAGTAGCCTATCACGTGTCCCGTACTTCTAAATGTTTATCTACCAAGTTTCATGAAAATCAGTTAATTCGTTTAAGAGTGATGGAGGAACATACATACAGAAAAAAAATCTAAAAATCGTCAATTTAGTTTCAGTATCATGTATAGAGCCTATATACATGATATCTCTGAAAACAAAGTAAATTACTCCATGAGAAGGACCGAAATCGCAGTATAACTTGGTTTGAAAAAGAAAAAGTCTTCTACAAGTGTTTCCCCCATATTTAATATTTAAAGATGGCGTAGTAAAAGGATTTGTACCGACGCAAACCGCAAAATATTACCAGATATCCTTTTAATATTATCAGCAAAAGCAGATGTAAATTGTCCCACGTGTTTCAAAGATTGATGTTCAAAGATTCAAAGGGAATAAGGATTATTATCAGTCAGTTTGAAAGGACGTTTAAATGTTTCCTCGCAAATTGCATAAAACTTATGGTTGCGACTTAACCGAAGATACTTTCTTAAGAGATAATATCATTTTATGTGCCCAATGGAAATAAATTTCTTCAGAACTCATCTACGAGTCGACTTAAAGATAAATTTGTCGATCACGTTAAAGATAACTTAAAACTCGACATTGAATATAAGTTAAATTCAATTTTAGGTAGATTTATATAACTAGCAACTCGCCCCAGCTTTGCAAGAATTTTTTTTATGTAGACAAACTTTCCTCGTTCATTGCTCTTTACGTTAGTGAAAATCGTATAAGATTTTATTGGGCGATTTATGAGGAGTTAGCGGAGAAATAGCAAATGCGGGCAGAGCTTTATTTTTTCATAAATATCTATATATTTTGATATATATAGGACATAGATAATCTTGCTCAGTTAAATCTATAACAAGTCGTCTTCGAATTATTACAATTAATACTAAGATATTACTAAGATAATGATGAATATTAAATATGAAAAACTTACCAATGAATATGTTTTCTTCCTTAATACAAGTTTATAGATATCTGAAACAAAAAAGTTACATTTGCTTATTCAGCTTCTAAATGACTACGACTTTTTTGGTCTATAGCAACATATAATTATAACTAATTGAAAGTACAATTTTCTCTCTAAACTGTAACGGATCTAAGCATTGCACGTGATAAATAAACAATTCCATTTTTATAAGACTAGCTTTTATCGGCGACTTTGTCGACATCCCCTTTTTCTTAGAAATTAAAACATTTATTCAATCTTTATTGCTCGTATTATAATATTATATATATTTATATTTTGATATGATTTCTAGGGAACAGATAATATTTTCTGAAAGAAAGGTATCCTATGTCTTTTTCTGTATCACTGACAATTCTTTTCATATAACATTTCATGATGATTGGTTAGGTTAAGACCTAGTTTAGACGTGATAGTTAAAAAATAATATCTCAAATGTTCGCCTTTAATTGACACTTTTATACTAGCAAAAGTGTTTGTTGAATCAACAAAATATAGTAGGTTAGAAAACTTAAATTTGTAGCTTGTGGTGACGTGATGACGTCTCAATCAGATTCAATTTTAATGAAAGCGGGCGACCATCAAAGTTTCGAGGTAAACGTTGCTAAGGGCAAAATTAATTTTCAAATAGCCCCAAGGGTATTATATCTCAGTTAAGATAGTTGCTCTTCATTTAAAGTGCCGGGACGCAGAAGATTTGAGTTAGTGGATTTCATATTTAATGAAATCGTTATTATTAGCGTTACTAATAACTTTTAGACTGTAAAATAATTAGTTTAAAATCTTAACGTTAAATTACCATTATCATTATTTTAGGTATACATAAACAGGCTGTTAAAAGTATCACATTTGGATTGCTTAGCAAAATCACACTGTTGCGAGATCGTCTTTTCAAATCTCTGAAGCATTTCTTGAACACGTCTTTAATTCGTTCAGGGATTGGGTCTTTATCTTCTCCAAGGTAGCAAATCGTTTATTCAATCTTTATAATCAAGAAATAGTCACACGGAAAGATATAGGGCCAAAATCCTGCAAATAAGGTAGCTGAGGTATCGATGCCCTCTGATTGTTTGACAAAATTCGCAAATATACTTGTCGAAAGCTTGTTTTAAACTGCCACTCACAATGAAACATATTTTCAAAAACAATTACGCATCGTAAAAAAATATTGATTAATAAAAACACAATGTGTTTAAATTCGAAATTCAAATATCCGGAATTTTTTTACTGCCTCGTATCTAACTAAAATTCATATTGTGGGCTGTGATGTTCGGGAAAGTGTAATTAATATTGAATAATGCAAGGGATTATGATGGATATAAAATGTATAAATTTACAATTTAACAATTTACAAGAGATGACATGAATATAATGTGAAAAAAGTTCATAATACAATGTATTTTCAATATTTGAATATAAAAAAGTTTAACAGCAAGTCGCTACAATATTATGAAATAAAGTCGCTGTCTACTTCTGTCTGTTTCTCTGCAACTTCTTCTAAACCAGCCAACGGGTCCTCTTAGTATCCAGTTTGATATGATTTTGATATGATAGGAGTTTGAAAATAGTAATAAACATTTGGAAAATTAGAAAATTTGGAACAACATTTGTAAGAACATTTAACATTTGGAAGAGTGATTTTGGAAGATTTCAGTATTTGGGTTTGCAGAAAAAAATTCATTCGTACGAATCCGGGCCGGATCTATGGGTAAATATACTTAAGGGTTGTATTGGTATTTCAATTTTCTAAAAAAACAGTAGGCTATGAGTTTAGCGAGTTTAGCAGTCGTAAAGTGGGTAACCAGACAGGCGGCAGTATCCATTCAGAAATGACATCATGTATCTCTAGGTAACACAAAATTATTCTTTCATCTAAAGGAAATAATATAAAATGACTTCTTTCTTACATTTGTTTTATTGAGAAATGTAAAATATTATTTGCAATTACTTATCTCTGTGTCTCTTTATCCATTTACTCTAGTTTCTTTTTCACTTTCATTCAATCCACTATATTTGATAGCAGCTCGAAATCTCCCAGTATTTTCTATACACATTTACCCAAAACACGGAATATATAATAGTCTACCTGAAGATTTTCTTGAACAAAATAAATATACTACTTGTACAATCATGTTGTTATTTTCTACATTATGTATTACTTCGTCCGCGGTGAAAAGCCTAACAAAATATGTAAAGCAATATAACGCCTGACATTATACTTTTGCCAAGCGTAGGATATTTATTTTTTGACAACTGGTGCCCGCGGCTTCGCTTGTGCGAAATATTTAACCTATGTCTATCCTTAAATTTTATTCTATTGTTGAAAGATTTTTCTTAAACTTTGGACTTTGGACTTGGACTTCATTTTAGTTGACATTTTATATAATATTAGCGGTAAACATAGGATTTAAATATATTTATAGTTTCTTAATGTAAATTATATTACCATAAGGTCCCTGACCTGTATATCAGGGGTATTGTATGATTATATTAATAAAAAAAAAAAACTTTAGTCTCTTTATGCAATTTCTGTGTTTATCGCTTTCTCAATTAGTGAAAATTGTATAAAATCTGTTGCGTTGTTTAGAAGAAGTTAGCGGAGAAACTGACAGATGCAGAAAACAACTTTATTTTATATGTATAAGATATAGATTTTAGAGGTATACTTATAATAGTAATCGTTTCAACTCTGGTCACAAATTATGAGATTTAATTAAGTATTAATACTTAAAATCTAATTCAAGTAACAGAAACCAATGTACGAAGATCCCTGAAACTTCTTAACGGTGCTACTTTGTCATAATAAAGTAACAAGGCGCTGGTTGTGATGAGGGATATTCTAAGAGTGGTTGTCAAGGTAATGGAAGCCGTGTCGCGTTTTCTGATTTATCGTTCGAACCATAACGCCGCGACCACCTGAGCTGACAACTTTTATTGGCCATTACAACAAAAACCAGCTCAAATTCTTTATTAGATTCGAAGAAAAATTATGGCCGCTGTTTGGCAAAAATATAGGAATTTCTAAGTTATGAATATTCAAGAGATTGTGCAAAGAAAACATTTAGTTTATTGAAAATAATTTTCTCAACTTACAAGGTTTTTTAAATCTGCCGCCCCCTTGAAAAATAGTAATCCACTCGTTTATTTCTTTAGCTATTCTTTGACGTTGATTTTATTTAGTCAAAAATCAACTAATCGACAAATTTTATTTAACCCGGTGGCTACATTTGAAATTTTTGTTCAAAAATAACTTTTTTAACAAAAAAAAAAGACTTCAAACCATCTCATGGTCTTTTCTCATGGATGGATCAGGCTCTTAATGAGTGGATCCACCATGATAGGATAAAGGATAAGAAAAAGGTGGCAAGGATAAGAAAAAAGAAAAAAGTCACTGAATAATAGGTAAATTATTTCTTGAAATGATTTAAACTGGATTTACATCCGAGATCAGTCTCGATAAAAAATCTATAGCAGACCACTTTGATCTTTTATAATCCTGCAACAAGGTTTTCTGACTCGAAATTTGTTTACAATCTCGTTGCCGAGAAAAGTTTAATCATTTGCTTACCAAGAATTGGAATTACTTTGAAACGTGCAAAGAAATTTCATTGGAATATCGACTTTGACTGGCTTTATACCGATTGTTTTGATATATTTAATTTATCTGTAGTACGATTTAATTTATGATGCCATTATAAGGATTATTTGATCTTGATCTTTGTCAGATACTTGTAATTGTAAATTACTTGTAATGCATTATGATGTTTTGTTAAAATAGTCTAAATAATTTCATTACTATGGTATAATAAGTTATAAATATTATTATAACTCCGGGGCGACGGTCCCGGGGGGTTGACCTCGGGGAGAAAGTGCCACCCCCCGAAGAGACCGCCCCTCTATCCCGGTGGTTTGGGAGATATTCCACTTTGATGAGTCCAAAAAAGTTGTATGGAGTTTAAAAAATATGTATGAACGGGGTGCTGATGAGTGGTCCGATGGTAATGGCCGATGACCCTCTATGACATTCCACATACTCCATCCCTCTGCGACTCATACTTTTCGAGATCCCGCCGCCAACTTGCCGAGGATATTTTTTTCACTATGATACAATACTTAATTATCTCGAAATTTATCGCACTTCAAAGCAACATGTCTAAAGTAAAACCTCATTATGTTTTGGACTATATGCGTGACGCGTCCACGCCACACATAATATTTGAGTTACAGCCACTAATTCCCGCCTTCGCATCTCCGAGGGCGTCTCCGCTTTGCAAACAGCTTTCAAAACACAACACAAACAAATGAGGTCGTCTTAAACTCGCTACGAACTTTGAAATGTGGTCCCTAATGTTTTATTACATTGAATAATAAAACGCTATAGAATATTATTATTAAGAACTTATGTGAAGTATACATCGCTATATATGAGCATATTATCGCTAAAGCAATCACAGATTACAATGGAGTAAGAAGTTCTTTAATTTATTTATTTACTAACGAGCTGCCCCGACTTCGCACGTATGCATTTTTTCTGCAAGTTACACAAATAAACCTTCATCAGTTTATCGGTCTTTCTATTAATAAAAACCGTGTCAAAAGAAGTTAGTTAGAAATAAACAGTTTCTTTTCTATAATATGTATAATTAAACCCTTACATATTATAAACAAACAAGTCCTAAAAAGAACGCTTTATTATATAATGATTTACGGGCGAAATCGCGAGCAGCAGCTAGTTTCGAACGCAAATTTTATATATTTTTGTAATACTTTTAAGAATAATTGAAACCTCTAAGTCAAAGGGTATTTGATCTAGTGGTTAATCAGATATGAACCACTAGACAAAAAAGGTATCATGGTTGATGGTATCTCCGTGTGGCGGATTCCCTATCCTTAGGTGATAGGGCGACGGTAACCATCTACCATCAAGTGGACCGTTAACCTATCTGACGACTTTAATAAAATAAAAACTATTTTCCCCTTGGTCCAGTCAAGTTATGCATCTAATTTCTGTTTCAAGTTATTTACGTTACAAGTGGCACATAATGTCTACCTTGCTTTTAAAGGTAATCGAGCCGTTTAATTTCCGCAAGGACGGAAGTGTATTTTTCCAACACTTAGTGGCAGAAAACGTTAAACTATCTTTAATGGCAGTTAATGAGTCGTCTTTCAGAGAATATTTTCTCGTCTTTTCAACGATTTACATTTTCAAGCGATCATATAGCAGATTCTTTTTCTGATACGAAAAAAAAGTCAAATACAAGTTTTAAAAAATAATAATCAATCAATACTAATAATAAATTTGTAAGGGTTGGTCATGGAGTAAGTTAGTTTGTTATCAGAGATATCGTGTTTATAGGCTCTATACATATACTGAAGCTAAATTGACGATTCTTAGAATTTTTTCTGTATGTATGTATGTATGTTCCTCCATAACTCTTAAACGAATTAACTGATTTTCATGAAACTTGGTAGATAGATATTCAGATAATTCAGACGTACAGGACACAGGGATACGCTACTTTTTTCTTTTTCAATGCGGACGAAGTCGCGGCCGCCAGCTAGTATACTATAAAATTGATTCATGTATTACATCCATGATTGTAATACTTTCATAATTGTAATGTTTCTTGTTTCCATTTCCAAAGGTAACCTACTTACCATCTAGTAGAACGAAGTCTGAGTGACGCCCATTACCATTAAAAATGTACTGAATGTAATTTTTTTAAAGATTTTTTTTGTATAATAAAATCCCTAAAATAAATTATCAGTACCTACGCATCTAATACAAATCGATTTAAGGTTCTTTTTGAAGCGGTAATAAGATTTCCTGTCTGCAAAATGTAAGACGTTTTTTAAACGCTACGCTTGTATAAAATAAGTGAATTTCCCTGTTTTATTTCCATCTTGTCATCATGAGCTAGCGGAATGGGGTCAATTAAGTAAAATGTATGTATTGAGACCTCCCCTGAGGTGGAAAGAGGTCACATAGCTCTTCGATAACTTAACAATGATGTTCGAACTCATTGTTAATGGCTTCGTTAATGGCATTATATTCTTTGTGTCTTCTTTTTCTTTGATAAAATAAAACTTGAATAACATCACTGATGGCCAAATGAGCAGAATATCTTTTTACATTTTATTTAACCCTTTTTTTTAGGGTTGCCTATTAAAACAAGCTCTGGCCAGCACACATGCTGCTATTTCACTGTAGTCTTTTGTAAATGATTGGCTAATGCCACCAAACGGTCTCCCCAATTTATGACTGTGAATCCTATCTTAAACTACTATGAGCCATGTCACTACTAAACCTTACCGAATTTGGAAATATCTAACTAGTTTCTAAATAATTTAAACATCTAGTTCTAGACCAAGAATATTCTATACTTATTGAAATCATTTTGTTGGAGTGGATCAATTACGATCAAATTTTTAATTTTTAATATTCGCTCCACACTTTTAATGTGGTTATGAAAACTTCCCAAAAGTCTTATATTTTTCATAGAAATGATTCAATAATAAAATAATAATATATCAGATGTAATGTATCAGATAGCTTGTAAGTTTTACTTTTATAACCGAATGAAACTACTGACGCGGTGAAGTATACAAAATTAAGTATATAACATACTAGTGGGTGCCCGCGACTTTGTTCGCGTTGAAAAAGAAAATATATGCTAGCTTGACCCGGGCAAACGTTATTTTGCAACTATCACTTACCTACCGAAAAAAAAATCTTAAAAATCGGTCTTAGATATAGGACCTCATACTACAACAAAATTCTGAACGCACCTATAAATATTTGACAACCAAGTGACAATTTTAGACAAAATACATCAATAATGTTTCACAGCTAGGAACATTTTGTGTAATGTCATCTCATGTCATCTTATATCGCTGTGACGACGATGGCGCCGCCATGCGACAGTAGCGCACAATTATTTATGTTTTTATATGATCCTGCGGGAATACTTAGTCCTTTTTTTCTGTATGAAAGGTACCCTATTGCCTTTCTAGTGTCCCAAACAACGTGTATGCTAAATTTCATGTTGATCGGTTCAGTAGTTTTTGCGTGAAAGCGAGACAGACAGACAGACAGAGTTACTTTCGCATTTATAGTATTATTATAGTATGGAAGTATGGATGTATGTATGTACCTACATTACAAAAACAAATATAGTTAGTAAACTTTTCAGAAACACACTTTTTAAAAATAGGAAAATGTTGGTTAAAAAAAATAGGTTAAAAAGTCGGTGTTGTATAACATGTAACAAAATAGAAAAAAAGCGGATTCGAGTTGTGTAAACTTTTTTATTTCTTGCAATGTAACCAGCGTTCGTTTGCAGGTCTGGTTACCTAGTCTGCTCCAAGTTGCCGACGCTTAAATATTTTATTTTTGGTTTAGCTTTTTATCTCATAGAATTTATAATAATTGGATGCCTGTGAATGTAATGTTTCTTTTCTTATTTCGTATTAGAATTTGTAGAAATATTATCTTTTAGAAATAGGTCTTGTACAACATAATATCGCCATTAACGAGAGCATATAAATACATACATACTTTTGAGTAATCCTCAAAATATTATATATTGATACATCTCTGTACGAATATAATAAATGGCTTTGTCTAACTATATTATCTATCCTAAGTAATAGCTAAGTTCTAACAAAATATTCTTTTACAAAAGCTCTTCTACGTACTTCATGGGCCCTAGCCAAGAGCCAACCAATGCAAACAGGAGCGTTGCATATTTACGAAACGATAGAAAATAAAGCCCAGTGATTGGTCAAAATTTTATGTGGGCATTACAACAACCAATCACCGGGCTTTTTGTCTATCCTATTGTAAATACGCAACGCTCCCGTTTGCATTGGTTTGTTCTTGGCTAGGGGCCCAGTTATCAGCTTATTCTATGCTACAGTCTCGAACGCTTTACAGCACAGTATCGGTTTCGAGAATCGAGTAAAAATGTCTTTAAAGCTAAACGTTTTCCCCCCATAAATAGAAAATTACATCGCGATATTTATGTGGAAAATATGATATTGTCATGAAACGGAAAAATCGCAAAGCCTCTCGCTACTAACCCATTTCCGCGGTCACACGTGACTGAACCTTTCTTGAAAGGAGAACAATTCGTAAATCTCTTTATCGATTCCGCCAAATGTTATCCAAATATCAAACATACATTCCCTGAAAACTAACATTTCAATACCTTTGAAGTACCAATTTCTATACATATTTCTCTTTAGCCAACCATCTACCGACAGGCTCTTGAAATCTTGATCGAGTTTTTCGCTACAAAACCGTTTGAGTAACTAATTAGCAAATAACTGTAACGTTGAAATTAAAATATCTACTTCAATTGAATTCTAAAAGAGATAAAAAATCTACAAAGCTCAAAGATTTGTTTACAACAAAGGCCAGCGAGTGGCGTTCTAAATACCGCCTTAATTACGGATAAATGAGACGAAAAGGTGAAAAAGGACGTCTCCTAACTCCACATTAATTTACTAAGTAGTACCAACAAAGTGGAAAATTTTAGTTGATAAACACAGCTAGTTGATAACTTTGTCCTTTGAAGCTTCGTCTTTTTTCATTTTCACTTTACAAGTGTAAACGAGGCTCAAACCACAGGGTACTGGAAATAGGGTGTTTAACTCAGAGAAAATCCCATCAATTTATTGCTTGAGTGCTTTATGCATTTTAGTTAAATGGATACAAACTGCCATGACATCGTTCTTTCATTTTAAACTGATTTACATTGGTTACTTGGCTCCTAAATTAATTATTTCAGTTAATGAAAATCAGGTATTATAGAGCCATGGATCGAATGTGGATACATGGATGGATTAGCTATATTAGATTTTTCGAGATTGTAGGTACTCCAATAATATCTCCGTTGTATGTACAGGAAGGAATGAATTTATTTACAAAATTGCCTTACTTAAACACAAAATTTACATTAACAAAATTGTCTTACTTAAATACAATGTAATAAAACATTCGGAATATACATATCACAAACAGTTTGCAGTATGACTAGCTCGGGTACGCCGAATTCGGCGTAGTATTTGTAGCCACATTTTTCAAATACGGCGGCGGTATCTAGTCGAGCGCAACGAGACCAATCAAATATCTTTGATTAGATTATTATGGGGGAGACGTAGGAGATGTCCTCTAACAGCGATTAACGTAATAATGATGGTGTAAATTTACAAAAATCAAAACTATACTAATTAAGGTTATAATAAATCGACAAAAAAAGTCATACCCAGTAATGCTTTTTTAGAAGACGGTAGACGCTTACATCATCAGTCTATCTGCCAAACTTTACTGAAAAAATCTATAAAATATTACTAAAAATCTAAGATTAAATAAGAAAAAAATCTAAAATTAATAAGATAAATCTGTGTAAAATACTTATATAATTAAATAAAATTAATTTAATTTAATAATATTTTGCAAGACATTATGCCAAGTTCTTTCTTTATCATTAAGCCAAGGAGTTGCTCTAGTTTGCGATGAACTATCTTCATACAACGAAACTATCTGTGGATTAGTTATCTAATATATATGCATTGTATAAGATGTATAGACACATAGTTTCATACTAAGTTCATCCTGAAGTTAAGACGACACCTTGACTTAATCTTGAACACTAGAAAGTTAGCCAGCAACTTAAAACTTGAAGATCGAATACTTAATTGTAGGTATTGCTTCTTTATGTTATAAGTTGACAATATTTTAATATTTAAAAAGATTTCAATAATATTATAATATTGTATAGCAGCAAACAGGAAGTCTTGTAAATTTTAATTTTCAGAAGATAGAAAATTCAGGTGGAAAACTTCGTCCGAGTTGAAAAATGATAACAGAAGAGAAAATAACTGACACCTTTATCGATGTGACGAAGGTGCCGCCATAGCGACATTGCCGGCCAATATTTCATATTTTTAGACGGTCCTTAGGGAACCTAACATTTTCGAAGACTAAAAATATTAATCTATGTAATAAACTATCGGTCTGTCAAATGTTATTCAAATCCATCTAGTAGTTTTTACATGAAAGAGTAACAAACATACAACCATCCATAGTCACAAACTTTGGCATTTATAATATAATATCAATATCCCATGGGCTTTTAAAATTGTAAAAAATTGAAATATTTAAATTAAACACAATGAATAAATAAAACGAATAAACACAAATAAAACGCTTCATGAAATGTGAATTCACTTCATAACATTCATAAAATATATATTCGTCGACAACTATTTTTTCCCTCTCTATATTCGGTTTATATATTCTTTTTAGAATCCCACTGAAAATACTCTGATTTCACCGTCAGATTGTGAAATGCGAATGAAGCGGCTCGACTCTTCATCGACATTCAGAACACAGCGTCCGTGAACGACAGGCAAACGTAAAGCAATAAAAATATATTCGACACGGTATCCGCTTTGTATGTATAAGGTGATCTCGGAAATTATAACGCAACAACGGTCCTTGCACGCACACATTATGTTTTGAGGAAATGTGTCGTGAAAAACCCGATTTAACCCTCTGTGAGTTCTAACGGCTGTACAATGGACTCTCCACTTTCCATTCTTACTTTAACATGTTTAACATGTTTATGTATAAATTTGTCACCAATTAAGTTGAGGTTATTTCTTTTTAGCTACCGAAAAGTAGTCAAGAGCTTGAATAAATTCTTGAATGGCTGAAGCAGAGTCAGTCTCATAGTGTTGTTAGAAGATCGCCAAGTTTACAGTCAACCTGACACAATTTTGCAATTAAAAAGTTACATTTTATTCAAAAATGTGAAAATGATATTTTGAAAGGACTTGATTGATGGGAAAAAAGAGCAAATGGAAAATAGACTAACAGTTAATACTCAAATGCTTTTAGTAAATGAGGTCCTATGAAACATGCAGAGCCACCTTAGTAGTAGTCATAAGTAGAGCTGGCTATATCTGTGTTAGAAATTCCGTATTTCTCTTTTATAATGTCACGTAGCACGGCTTTATGTGGTATGCACACTCAGTACAGTTCCTAGGTAGTACTGGATACTGATCTTATTGGAATCCATTAAATATATTGGTCTCTAGTACGATCGACGCATACAATCTGTTACGTTGGCCTTTGTAAATCTTTAGAAGTCTCTCAATCTAACTTACATTCCACTGAAATTTGTTTTGGGTCACTTAAATAAAAAATACTCGTATATGGGTTAAAAATCCTTCTAGCCACACTCTCACTGTCCTTATTGCCATTTGAAATGTTTGATTAAAATTTCAAAATCTCTTTTGAATAAAAGCCATCATAGACCGATAAGGATTCTTCACGCAAAAGAGTTCAGTCGATGTTTAATTTCGGCGACCCAAAACACTTACGAAAAGGCAAACTCTTCACGCCACTTCATCCACCTCGGTGACTTGTACAATGAAGTGGGTAAAAAATCGCTGACATTAAAAATGGAGCAGAAACGTTAAGATATTGGATTCACTTGGATAAACGAGCGGTTGTAAAGATAGTTGGGAAGAGACGAGGCTTTTATAGCCCGATTATCCTACATCGATTCCGAGGATTCGATGTCGGGGAACACAATCTGTTGCTTCCGTGCGTCTTTATTGAGATACTTATTTGGTCGTATATTTGCCGTTCGCAAGAACGTACTGGGATTTAACATCTGTTCCCGTTTTATATTGTTTCCCATTGATACATATTGTTTTGTCTGTTGAACAAATGCACTGTGCCGGAGATTGAATCACGTAGAACCTGTACAGTTCGGTAGAGAGTATTTGTGAAATTTTGCAAAACAATCTGTTTACCGAAGATTTAGTTAGATGCTTAAAATGAAATATGTTTGCTTAATCTGCTTACTTAAATGAATGTCTATTAAATGCATATGTTAAACTCACTAACCGATTTGAATGAGGTTTTCACTGATGTATTGATGATTACTTGGATTTATGTATTATATGATACTTTTATCCTGGAAAAACGACAGGTGTGATTTAAAAAAAAAAAAAACAAAAGAGTACGAAGTTGCGGGCACCAGCCAGTAAAACTAGTCTCTAATATCCTAAAACCTTCATCATGTCAGCCGTAAGACGTGTACTGCTGCATAACAGTTGGCCTGATATTAAGCATAAACAAAAACAAATATAAAACTGTTGACAGCGTTTAATTTGTGAAGTTAATAAAGCGAATGGCATAACGCTAAATACCATAAATATTTATGAGAATTTAAATGTTACCATCGAAATCCAATAGCAATTAGGATCTTTGATCGGGCCGCGCCAGATTTTGAAGGCAAATCGGCTTTTTATATCGGCATTTCGCTGACTTTACGGTCCTCATTTTATTACTTTCATCAGTGTTCGTTGGTAATTCTAATTCCAAATTGATCGGTAATGTATTTTTTATTAAAATGAGTAGTAGGCAAGTAGGATTCGAATCCAAGAAATTTGTATAATTTATGTATAATTACAGCAGACATTAACTTTGCATGATATTTTTTGATACAGTATCCAAGCATCGGTTCAAGGGTCTAGAAGTTGGAAGAGATTTCTTGCAAAAAATATAAGTTACATTAGAATTTACATTAGAAACAACAATATTATTATTATTTTTTTAAATATATTACACAAAACATTTTTTTTTTTTTTCAGATTATTTAAACTACGGTACTCGTTTAGGAGATCTACGCCTACAAAAATACGTCTCAAGTCGCTATGTAGCGCCTCAAGTCTAGGTATATGCTAACCTAAATATTTTTTGCATACATTTTGCAAAGATTCATTTCAAAAATGAATAATTAAAAAGATTTATTAAATTTGTAAAATAAATTTTTCACTGAAATAAAATCAAAAAGCGCAAAAGACATTTTATGCCTTATTGGCATAGAATGGTTACTTGAATACTTCAATTTACTCCAGTAAGCCCCCGGAGACTAATTTGAAACCAAGTGGTAATTATTTTTACGCACCGACCCGTACGAAGAGGCATGGCAAATAAATCTGTGTACAAGAGCACAAAGCAGAAATTGGTCATTTCATCCCGGTCACGTAGCGGTGCGCCCATGAGTTCGATACGAGATTAAATCACTAACACTGTAGACTGTTGCCATGAAACCCTTACATTGAACGCTCCTAATGAGCACACGTAACTGGATAGTTCAATAGACGCGCATTAGGCAGTGAAATATAATCCTATATTATATAACTAGCTGGTGCCCGCGACTTCGTACGCGTTGATAAATTAAAAATATAAAAGTATGTAACGCTTGACGCCTTGTTAGTATAACACATAGGCCAGGCGATAGTTACATTTTTATATTTTAGACTAGCTGGTGCCCGCGACTTAGTCCGCGTTGATAAAGAAAAAGTAGCCTATCCTGTGTCCTGTACGTCTAAATGTTTATCTACCAAGTTTCATGAAAATCAGTTGATTCGTTTAAGAGTTATGGAGGAACATACATACATACAATACCTTCACTGACAGATTTATTATTAGATTTATTGATTGATTTCTCATGATTTCCCTCAGAGCTAGCATGAAGTTTTACTGATTTCTATACGTCGCATTTGATGTGATTATTGATATAAACTATTCTCTCTCTCTCTCAATCATTAGGTTAATTGTGTCATTGATAAGGTTTGATAAGGTGAGACAAGAATTGATCGTTCAATCTCCTAAATTTTTAGTAATCTCTACTCTACTTATTATATTTATATTTTTACTAATATTGTAAGGAGAGAAGATTTGTATGTATATTTATTTGTCACGAATAAACTCAAAAATATCTTTTTTGAATGAACATACACAACGGTAAAGCCGCGGGAAACAGACAGCTTATAATATGTCAACAAACTTATTTTACATTTTATCCTAGATATATCCTAGGTATTACCCAAAGTGCCCAAAGTATTTGTAACAAATAAATTTTATGCACATAAGAGCGAAGTGGGCACTGATGTATTTTTAAATAAAATAAGCAATAAAATTTTTAAAAGTTTTAAAAAAGTTTACAAGTTACATCCTTGTAAAATTAAACGAAAAAAAAAACGTTTTAAATTTTAAAATGAGTGGTTTCCAAATGCCATTTTTCATTATTTCAGTAAAACAATCTGAACGCCCCGAGGAAAAATACTTTGAATAGTGTAGTGATGTATGTATGCGCGGAGGGTTTATGGTAAAATAATTACACGATTCGCCCGAGGCACTGTGTACCAAGTGAATAGCGAAACCTAATAGAGACCGTTTTGTCTTCCATTAATAGACTGTCTGCCACAGATGCGGACAAATTTAACGCACTCATTATAATCAAACTCAATTACGACGGTAACATGAATTTTCACAATCTGGCAGACAAAAGGATATCTCGACAACAACTCTCATTTGTTGTTCTATCTTTTCCTATATATAGTTTCAGCGGCTGGTCTAATTTGCATAATTTTATGATCTTGAAGATCAGTGGTGGTAGTTGGCTCGAGGGTTCCATCAGCTACTCGCTTTAAACTACACATTTCTGGAAGCGTTTGGTTACCCAACCACTATTTTGTGTGGTGGTGTTCTTGTGACGAAAATATCTTTGTTTCCACTTTCTCTTTTCCTGGCTTAACAAGGAATTTTCAAAACTACACAATTTTTTCCCTGATTTTATTAATTTTACTGGGCTAAAAGTCAAAAAGAAACTCAGTGTACAGCCGCAGTCTACATTAAACAAACAAAAGTCAAAATTTAGTAAGAACCACTTTATTTGGACGTTAAAGCAATTTCGGTAAAGGGTGGTGAGGTTTCGACTCGCATCGAGTGTGAATTTGCATGTAAACGAGCGTCGGTGATTGGGTTCCGCAGCCGCTAAACGGCTGATGCTTATTGAATTAAAATGCAAGTCAACGTGCCACAGTATACCACAGTGAATCATTTCTATCTCACAGTGATTTTTTTTAAATACATTGTTAATTGAATAAAATTAGGGTATTTCTTAACTTATTTTATGTAGTCGCCTCATCAGCGTAGGCTTTCCCCCATTTCCTCCATAATTTCCTTGCCTTCCTCATCCATTTCTGTCCATAATTTGCTACGAAAACATTTGCCCACTTTCTTTTTGGTCTTCCTCTATTCCTCCGCGATTCCGAGAAATTCGAGAGGAAAGAATTTTATTTTGACTTATGTTTGTACTAGCTGGTGCCCGCGACTCCGTCCGCGTTTTATGTCTTATATAGCATATGTCTTATTCTGATGTATAAGCTATATATGTATATTATTGTAAAGTTTAATTGAAATCCATTTTTTGCGTGAAAGAGCAACAAACATCCATACATCCATCCATACAAACTTTCGCATTTATAATATTAGTAAGGAGCAAAGAAGTAAGGATGAATTTTATTTAAAGTCGTGTATAATTATGATACTACTAACTGGTGCCCGCGACTTCGTCCGCGTTGAACGATAATTATGTCCTTTCGGGCGTCCCAGACAACGTGTATGCAAAATTTCATCGTGATCGGTTCAGTAGTTTTTGCGTTTGCAAACAAACAAACAAACTCACATTCACATTTATAATATTAGTAAGGATTAGGTAATATTAGGTTCGGTACAAACTACTGGTTGTAATTTGTACTGTGTCGAGGTATAATAAAAACAAACATGTTAACATAAATGCGAAAATCGCTTGCATTCTACGGCGTTACAGAGAACGTATGGAAGTGATTGGATTGTTAAAGATTTTGCTTTCTCACTTGAGTCTGTAAACAAATTTACATAACGTTTTGACTTCTCGTGAATGTTATGCTTTTTATTTTAATATTTAAAAACAATCTGTAAAAATGTCATTTGCTAAAAAAATTTTGGCTAGCAACCCATGCGTTTACTGGGTGACCTACCCAAATGACTGAGAACTATAAACTATAAAATTTTCTTTCAAAGTTGACCCTGCCGGGAATCGAACAAGAGACCCCTGAGACAGTGTTAAGGTTAACCTTTCGATCAAGAAATATCCCTAGAAATATGTTTATTTTTATCTTTTATACTCGGGATGTCGTTCAACTTCAGTGAGAGAGTAGTTTTATCAAATGCCAGCAGTAAGTAGTGGCTGTAAGTAAAATATGTATTATAAAACATGGTATATTTTAATCTGAAAATATAACAAAATGTTCACGTTCATTCATTGTGATTGTAAATTAAAATTGTATAAAAATTGTTATTGGAAAACTCGACCCTTTCAATGTTTTTGTATAGTCGCTTCCCACGAACAAAGAGTCCATTAGCGATTGCACATTCGTTTCAGAGCATATTCAGTCAGATTATACATACATCCGAAAGTTTCATACCTAATCTTAATTCCATTAACTTTTTGTATACAGTAATAAAATTATTCTAACAAACATGGCTCATGGAGCCACTTGCTACTTGGAGATATAATAAAGGATTCATCTATTGTTGTTTTAAGAACAACGAGTCAATATCTGCAGAACTGTTTGTGAACTGAAGTAGATTCAAATCTCGTTGAAGAGTCATTGGACTGTCTCAAGCGACCAAATGTCATTTGAATCTAATATGAAAATTAAATCATAGAACTTGCTGACAAACTAACTAAACTAAAAGACAATTGAAATAAATTCACAGTTGTTTTTCGAATGAAGCCAAAGACTCTTTGTCAACAAAATTTCAAGTAGTTTAAATGATTATAAGTATTTATCTATAGGGTCAAATTACTTAAGTCATTTCCATTAAACGTCGTCATTTCTTTGTCAAATTCTATTTAGATCAAATTATATTTTAGTCAAATCTTTCGTTCGTCAAATTAGTTTTACGACTAATTCATTATGTGTAGTCAAGAAAACAAGATACTTTTCTACAAACATAGTTTATTGTCAATGTTTCCTGTTATATAGGAGGTAAAAGTCTGGCTTAACAGATTTAAAGAATTCTTTATTTATAATATTTGGAATGCACTTCATAATCATATCATGTATAATATCGCCTACATTAAGTAGTCATGTACATGAACAACTTACACTCACTTATAGTAAAACAAACCCACTTAATAATTAAACTGGTGGAATTACTATACAAAAAGTTTCGTAAATCCACACAAGGGAATATTTTAAACAAAGAGATGAAACTAAATATTAACATTGTTGTTCCACCCATAAAGGATCCTTTCCTTTGTGTTTAATAAGCCTTGCAGCCAGAAAATAGGCTGCGAGATGTTCACACATTTCTTTACATTCTGTGCCCTTCCTTGCATTGTGGGAAAATATTGACTTTTTATATAAACTTGCGCTGTTTTAATGAAATTTATAAATAATAGTTAATTTATGATATTAACACTAACTTTTGTGTTAATCGACTTATGCGGCCGACTGTACATAAAAGGCTAATTTTGAGTAATGCCCTCGAATAAAAGAATGCAATAGAAATTATTGACTCTAGCTTTAAATTGGTTCTTCGATTTAAATACAGCAAATCTATTCCCCATCTTGGAGAATTGAATAAGTGAACGATGCCTAAAATTAATTAACGATGTGTTGAGATCTGTACCTACGTTAAATGTTCATAATTAAATTGGTCTGTGAAAACCTCCGGGGCGTTACGGTAAGAGGATTGCTTCTGAAAATTAGATTGTTAGAAAGGTATACAATGTGGACGGTTCGTCGGAGGTCGTAACGTATTATCAGAGAAAACGTCGAGGACCTACGGAGTAATGCTAAAGTAGGCTGGTAGGCGTTTATGGAGTTGAAACTTTAGGAGATGATATGGGATTTACTATGACTTTTCAATGCGGTTATAGAAAGGGAGACTCCTTTGAAAGCGCTTCAAAAGTAGTTTCAGTCATAATTGTTGCTCACAAGCGGTGATAACTTCGTTTTATTTCTTTATAATATACTAGCTGTGCCCTGCAACTTGGTATTCGGAATTTTTGAATGTAGACCGATTGGAACGAAACAAACACTAAGTGTTACTATAATCTGCCTATTACAATACATCAGTGAAAGCCGCATTCAAATCGGTTAGAACACATTTCTAAAAACAATTTTTTGACCTCGGTAACGTATTTAATTAAATACTTTTTTCTTTGCTTTAACGCTATAAAATTCCCGCCATTAGGTGCACCTATTAAGTTATGACTTATGTGAAGTCAGACTTCAGATAATAAAGGCTTAATTTAATTCAGATTCAGATTTCACTTCAGATTTAATATCAATAGAATAAATAACAAGATAAATGAAATATATTTTAAATCCTTGGGTTTAAGAAATGGGACATCGGGAATAAATCACGAAACAAAAATCCGTTATAAAAAACTAAACTTCGAAGGACATAAAAGAAGAAAAACAATCTTATTAGGAGTTAAGGAAAGCGAGAAAGGTTATTTTGAATAGGAAGAAAATGTGTTTTATTTACGTAAAAAAAGAATACGAATTGACTTGTTGCTAAATGGGTCATTTCTTAAAAACAAAAGCAACACTAATAGGAGGTACGTGAGCTTTTTGCTCATCCTGATAACTGACAAGGTGAGGGAATGTATGGGCTATGGCATTTGTCAGTTTCTTTTATACACGCAATTTTCATCTGCACCGTGCCATTAATTCATGGCAGTTAGTTTCTACCAACATACTAGTAGTTCATAGTATTTATTGTACGTTTTTAGCCATTGTCTTATGTCCGAATTCATTCCGAATAATTTAATATCCCAATGAGGTCCTCTACGCACTTGCAACAACGACAACCAACGTTTTACTTAAAAAAGCTATTGGGATGGAGTATCACTCTGGCAGCAACAAGATAACAACAACAATGTCAATGCAACGAACGCGTTTGTATCTCGAGTGGTATCACTTTATGATTCTCTGAACTTGCTTTGCTTCGATAAAGGGAACAGCGTAAGTGCCCCGGCGGAAGCAAACTACATTTATGTGCTTAGAAACTACATCAGATCTCCTGTTTGTGTTTTGTCGTCGTCCATATCCAAGATGTCTAAGTTAATAAACAATAATTTAAGTAATACTCAGTTTAGTAGTTAAACAGTTTACAGTTAAGCCATACAGGGTTCTGCAATTATAAACTGTGCATCTGAAGGAAGTAATTACTCCCCCCAAAAACATGGTTTTTTTTAATTTGCGTACGTTTGTGTGGTTGTGTGTGTGTCGGTGGTTCTTGTGAGTGTGTGGGTGAGTGGATGTGTGTGTCGTGGGTGTGTATGTGGGTGGATGTGTGTGGGTTTCTAGGTGTGTTAACGGATTGTAAAACCCATTTTGCTGTCCCCACTTTATTATTGGCGGAAGCAGATATGCATATCCGCTTATTATTACTCATGCTTATAGGCGACTATAATCGCGTGGCCCGTTAGACCTCCTGCCACAGCGGCAACACTGGCAACAAAATGAAAAAAATAAATAAATGATGTTTTAATCTGGGACATAGTCATAAATATTGCACGCGACTTCGTCCGCATAACTTTATAAAATATAATATAACTTGTGTTACTAGCTGATAATTATCTTTCTATGGGTGAAAATATTTTTAAAATCGGCCCAGTAGTTTTTGAGTATTTTCATTAAAAATAAAATTAATAATACAAATATTTTCTTTTTATAATATTAGTAAATATATTTAGTTTCAACCTAAACCAATCAGCCATTTACTCGTGACTACAAATACATCCAAATTTGGAAACTACCAAAAAATTTTTTTATTTCATTCCACTGGTAGATAATACTAAATAATTTATAATATTTCGTGGTTTCATTTTCGATACAAATTAACAGGTAGTCCTTTGACCTACAAGGCAACACTCGCACGCTTTAAGAATTTTATATTTATTTATTTATTTAGTATCGATTATTTTTAACTCGATTATAAAATGAGTATTTTACCTCCCTACTATATAGGTGTGACGCCATGACAGTTCATTCTTTTTCCGTGCGAGGCAACGAGAGCACGCTCTCCTACCTTCGAGTTGTTAAAAAAGTAAAACTATTGTGATTTTTCAACTTTCACGATGCCTAAAAGTTCGTTCGACGAGAAGATTAAGTGTTATTTGCAAAAAATTGATGAATTGAGAGATAAACATAGACGAAAACGTCGGCGTTTAGTTCCATTATCGTCTTCAGAGGAAGAAAATATAAAAAATGTTCAAGGTAAGCGCAGTGCTGGATTAATATGCGCGGAACCCGTAGCAAATTGTCAAGTGGCCTATGGTTTGTGTAAGGATCTCCAGTTTAAGGAATTACGTGGATTTTGAATGTTAAAATGAAAGTAATTTCTCTAATTTTCCTTAATTCCTTAATATAATATAAAGATTTAAACTTTTAAGTACATAAAAAGAATTGCATTTGAACATATTTTCCTGAAATGTTCATTTCAAAATATTGAAAATTTGGATACTGAAATCTGGTACACGGGGGCCCCAATGCGCTTTATTGCTTAGCTTAGCTTACCTTAGCAATTGCTATTTTGCTACGCAGCTAATGCGGCACTGGGTAAGTGGTGTATCCTAAATTGCTAGCAGAGATATACTAATTCAATGCCAAAATCATATTTTCGCTACAAAATCGTAAAAATACTGTTCGATTTGAAAGTACCTTTTGTTACTTTTGTTCTGTGATTTGCCATAAATTCTAAATTAGAATTTCTAATTAAAACCCGGTAAAACTATGCAACTTATCCGCCATTGGTTCAAAAATGAACAAGGCGCAGCTATTCAGGTTTTTATGCAGACTATTGATTCAAGTTATGAACTATTCTAATTTGCCATAGATTCTATTAGAACGCGGCAAAATATAACATACCAGCCATTGGTTCAAAAATGAACAAGGCGTAGGTATTCAGGTTTTTTATGCAGACTATTGATTCAAGTTATGAACTATTCTAATTTGCCATAGATTCTAATTAGAACACGGCAAAGTATGCAATCTACTCGCCATAGATTCAAAAATGAACAAGGCGTAAAAATTCGTGTTTTTATGCAAGTCATAGATTCAAGATATTATGAACTATTTCAATTTTGCCATAGATTCTTATTAGAACCCGGCAACATTATGCAACCTACCCGCCATAGCTTCAAAATGAACAAGGCGTAACTATCTATGTTTTCTTTATGCACGTTATAGATTCAAGTTATGAACTATTCTAATTTTGGCCATACAACCCGGCAAAATTATGCAACCTAGCCGCCATAGATTCAAAAGTGAACAAGGCGTAACTATTCATGTTTTTATGCAGGTGACAGATTCAAGTTATGAACTATTATTCCTGTTTATTGTCATTTAAATTTTGACTTACATAACCTACGGGTCATTGACCTTTAGAAGACGAAACTTTGACAGTGCACCAACCAAGCCTGATCGGGATACAGCGGTGCCATTACCTGCTTTTTGCGAACATGCTATTAATTGCCACTACGTCACCGGCAATGAGTAAACACAATACAAAAAAAAAAACAAAAAAAACAAAAAACTGCATGCAACAACAACTTAGCGCAGAGATCAGCACTATCAGCTGGGCTAAGTATGTCGACATTGTTGACAAGCGACAATAAAAATATATGCAATCAAAATGCTCAGTGACGGTTGTCGCACTCTGTATGATATGCATCATCATGAAACCCAGGCTAGGATCAAAATGATCACACCAGGGCTATCGTAAACCCTTTTGAACCTCATTCAAGAAAGTGAACGTGACAAAACGTTGTTCGGCTTGTATTCGGCTATTTAATTTAAGCTTGTAAGACTATGGACAAGCAGAGACTGCAGATCAAAAGACAGTACCTCCGCCGAGGTCTTATCCTGTTGCTCCCAGCACAAGTGCGGCCAGTCAACCATTCCAGGGAAACTGGACCGGGTCTTCTCGATACTCAACAAAAAGGGGGGGAGGGGCGAGGAGGCCACAGGAAGTTACCCACGTCACAGCCCACGTCATCATGCCGACCAGCAACAACAGCTTTTGGCACAACCCAATGCGTACCGGAGCATGTCACGTGCCCCACCACGTCCTTAATACAGGTACATGCGGGTCGCATTAAATTTTTCTATAATTGTTGATCATTTCTATTCATTACAGTTAATGTTAATATCCTTAGCTGGGTTCTGAATGGAGTACCTTTTCCGTTTATAACCAAGCCGCATCAATCAAATGTACCGCGTCTATTGTGGTCAAGAGAACAGCATGAAATGTACATGGCTAATTTACTTAAACTAGATGCTATTTCACAAGTCGATCAATGTAAAGATCGGTTTATTTCAAACACTATTTTAGCTCCTAAGCCTAAACTAATGGTTCTATAAGGTGTATTTTGTATCTATAAAATTATTAAATCGTTTTCAGTATACCAAAGACCCATTTCAAAATGTTGGGTTATCGGACTGCCTGCAAATTATTACAAAACAAGTGGTTTATAGCAACTATTAACTTAAAGGAGTCATACTTACTTATACCAAAGATCAATATAGAATCTCGGAAATACCTTCGATTCCAGTACATCACACCAAATTCAAAGAAAACTATAACGTACAAGTTTAGTGCTTTATGTTACGACCTAGGGACAGCACCCAGGTCGCAAACGAGGTCGTGGTCGCAAATCGGTCTGCTATCTTGACGACATTTGTTGCTTAGCTAAGAGTTATGTTAGATGCCTTCGTAATGCTCAAGAGACGATAGCATTGTTTGATTGGGTTTCGTAATAAATTTCGACACAAGTCAAATACAGCCACAAGTATGCAAATTTTTAGGATCTATATATGATACCAATCAAATGACCGTTTCGTTACTCTTAGATAAACGAAATAAGATAATCTGTACAGTTCAAATTATCTTAAACGACATTCACTGGTGGATATTTACATAATAGAAAGGCTATATTCTTATATATATATATATATAAAAAAATAATAATAATAATAATAATAAAAAATAAATAAATAAATAAAAATATTATAAAAAATAATAATTAAAAAAAAAAATTATAAAAAAATCATAATAATAATAGTGCTACGTAAATTTACACTGATGCAATTTACACTGAGGGCCGGACTACATCGTTCCAAACTTTTGCCAAATTTTATCATAGACTCCTCATATAGGACTCAAATTTTGCAAAATCAGTTTGTTTGCCGTCCAATAATAAATAATTAATCAGAATAAACTTAATCTTCGTTTGATGATCAATTGTATTGAAATAAATAACTTAATATTAAAATTAAATTTAATATTTAAATAACTTAAATTGTTTTCAATTGTATTGAAATAACTTAAATTATTTTCAATTGTATTGAAATAACTTAAATTATTAAGTTTAAATTGATTTTTCACTCTTACTTCGTATTTCATTTATCGTCTACATATAAATTCACGATAAATACTGACAAAACTCAATCTCTAAACATCTACCTGTTAATTTGTATCGAAAATGAAACCACGAAATATTATATATGATCAAACGAACTTCTCAAGTGAAGTTCGATCAATATAATATGAGTGGTTTCATTTGAAGATACAAATCACCCACCCGCCCGAATCCCAGTTTTGTAAAATACGGGAAGAGTGAAATTAAATCGTTACTTTAAAAGAATGAACTGTCATGGCGTCACACCTATATAGTAGGGAGGTAAAATACTCATTTTATAATCGAGTTAAAAATAATCGATACTAAATAAATAAATAAATATAAAATTCTTAAAGCGTGCGAGTCTTGCCTTGTAGGTCAAAGGACTACCTGTTAATTTGTATCTTCAAATGAAACCACTCATATTATATTGATCGAACTTCACTTGAGAAGTTCGTTTGATCATATAAAATACATAATACCTACTTTGTCAATGTCTGTAGTGGCAGAACACACTGCGTTTGGATATTATAAATGTTCATTCAAACGCCAAAGTAACCGATCATGAACAGTTCTTACCCTTTGAACAACTCTGAGCATAGTCTAACATCATAGTGAGATAATTACGTCACAAACTGGATTTCCTGCTGATTTTCTCAGACTATTTGCGGTTGATAGCAGCCCCGCTGTTTGACAGTATTGCAATCGCGCAAAGTGGATTTGCTGGTAACTCCAGTAATGTCATTTAGAAATAGTGCTTTTATAAAGGGATTAAAATAAATATTTTAATGAACCCATTAAAATTTCCATGCAGGCCATTTTTAAAGCAGGCTGCAGAATGGTATGGAATTTCTTGTAGTTTTGATAAAGGGAAATAGTAAGTATTATATCGAGATTAATATGTTTTGAGGATCGTCCACTTTTTTTATTTCCCCCAGGGGTTACCCCACCCTCATGGGCCGTATATATTTCAATTGTACAATTTCTTAATTTAAAGCTAAGTTGACAATCTTCTTGTTGTTAAGGGGGTCGGGGGGTTTACATGTTGCCCTGCCCTGCACTTTTCTGTCTACATAATATTTTAGCATCAACTTGGTGGTAGGTGTAACACAAGCAGCGCCACAGGTGGTGCAAGTATGCTGTCGACTATATTAGGAAAATGACTGCGGAACGCAGTGTTGCCCTGCTGCTACTTTCCAGATTTTGAAATTTTTTTTCCGAAGTTGACTCTGCCGGAAATCGATCCTGAACAGAGGAACCCTGAAACAGAGCGTTTAGGTTCATCCAACGGGCTCGTCAAATACATATTTTTTGTTATGTTTCTTTTACGATTACTATGGAAGTAACAAAAAATAACCTGCAACCTTAATGTTAATCTAAATAAACCTGCAAAATAATCATATTAAAAGAACTACTTACAGCAGCAAGTATGAGGAAATTCAGTTTAGTGGGTAGATTTAACCACAGCTCATTAGAGGGTACTGCTCAGTGCCTTACCTCATTTAACACCTTTTACCGCTTTCCGGTTAACTTGCTTGCGATTTATATTCTGCCATAAACATTGTGGGTTCGTGTATTTTGTGGAAACCATCGATTATTTAGAGTAAGGTCGAAACCACTTCCAAGTTGAAGATTTGATTGATTGAACTTGCCCAGCGAGAAAGAAACAGTCGCTTGCCTTTCAACGTTTTTTGCTCCTTTCAAATATTGTATATTATCAGTCTTTTATGAATTTCGTCTTTCATAATGATTAGTGTCACATATATTTATGTTTCTTTTTTATATAAACTGGCCCGATTTTGAAAATTCTTTAACCTATAGAAAGCTATATATTATCAGCGAGTAACATAGGTGTACGCAACCGTGGGCCTCCCAGCAGGAAATGCAGTGGAAGCGGAAGATATTCCCTAATGGAGACCACGGTTACGACAATGTCCGCGTTACGCGGATCTGGGGGGGGTTTGGACGCCTGGCTATCAGTCTATGCCGACAGCCAAGAGTCCAGGAGAAAAGTAAATTACTTACCCTAGTCCTGAGTCCTCGCTCGTCAAACCTCGTCTGTCGCACAGACGGCCCACGGCAGGGAAATACTATATATATATGTAGGTAGGGAGTCGGGAATACAGGTTGGGAAATACCGTGATCCTCCAGGCAGCAGCTGGGTTCCCGAAGCAAAACTCCCAGTCACACGCGGTTCAACAAAGCACAGATGTAGTTTCAAAGATATTTTCAAGATTAACCAAATTATTATTATCGAGCTCAAACCCGCCGCGCGTCTCGATCGTTTTCAACTCCCAATACAGACTACACACTACCCTACGGTTACGTATGCATTACACGAACATAATTGTAACCCTACCCACCATGTTCAAAACGTGTCATTGAATAAAAATAATACCTAACGCCTACACAATAAAAATAGCAAAGATGAACCGATGCTTGGAGTATTGCATCGGTTTCAAACATCCACCCGCCCCAGCCGGACCTATCCGGCTGCTAATCAATGGGGAGGCGAGAGAGAGTGGCTACCGCTCTCTTTAAGACAGAGTCACCAACAAAGACTCGAGAGAAACGGGGAATACCGTCCGCTCCTGTTATGAGCTCAATTATGCGTCCCCTACGCCAACGCAACGGAGGTAGATTAGGGTCCTTGACCAGCACCAAGTCACCCACCCGAGGGGGGCTGGTCTTGTCCGTCCACTTAACGCGTTGCTGGAGAATATGCAAGTATTCCATATGCCAACGCTTCCAAAAACTCTGAGTAAGTTGCTGTAACAATTCAAAACGAGACAGTCTCTGTCGCGGAAAATCTTCCCAAGGGAACTCCGGCAAGGCGGTAAGTGGTTGTCCTATCAGAAAGTGCCCAGGTGTGAGGGCCTCCAAGTCATTCGGATCGGAAGACAATGGACACAAGGGACGGGAATTGAGGACGGCCTCAACCTTACAAAACACCGTACTTAACTCCTCAAAGGTTAGAATGGTTTCTCCAATGACACGACGCAAGTGGGTCTTAGCTGATTTCACAACAGATTCAAAAATTCCTCCCCAATGCGGGCAAGCAGGGGGATCAAACCGCCAAGTAATTCCACGACGCGACAAAGCATTTCCTATTGCTACCCTATCACTATCCAAAAACTTAATTACATCTTGAAGATAGCGATCAGCCCCTTGAAAGTTTGTGCCACAGTCCGACCTAACTAAGGTGGGAACACCACGGCGTGACGCAAAACGACCTAGTGCAGCTACAAATGCCTCGGTGGACAAGCTGGAAACAACCTCTAGGTGCACGGCCTTGGTGGACAAGCAAACGAAGACGCACAAATAGGCCTTAAGGGCTCTAGCATTTCGAAGGTGCGACGTCTTCACCATGAAGGGTCCCGCAAAATCTGTTCCAACTCCAGCGAAGGGTCTGGCCTCCCGTACCCTATCTGCAGGCAAGTCTCCCATTTGGGGCTGCATTGTGGGTGCTCGTAAACGATAACAGGGTAGGCAACGAAACAGAACACTTCGAATGGTTCTTCGGGCTGAAAGTATCCAAAATTCTCGTTGTAAAATGGCCAAAAGTGCGTTACAACCGGCGTGAGAATTCTTCAAATGTCTATCCGAGACCAATAAACGTACTAAGTGACCATCCTTGGGCAACAACAACGGGTGCCGGGCCTCCAGGGGCTCATCGGCGTGCCTGAGGCGGCCTCCAACGCGCAAAAGTCCTTGCTCATCCAAAAAAGGGTTTAATCTAACTATGGAACCCTTGAGCTTCTCGCGGGCTCGCTGGAGAGTAGGTATTACATCACCAAAGCTCTCCCGTTGCACGTATCCTATCCAAAACAAAAGAGCTTCTTGCCGCTCTTGCGGTGAGAGCACAGGAGATAGTTGTTTTCCATCCCGGCGACGACAATTTAGTGCAAAACGTCGCATCCAAGCGGTCACGTTCAATAACTTGTCGAGTGAGCTGTATCGCTCCAACAGGGCAAGGTCCCCTGGCGATGATGCGTCCAACTCGACAGCGTGTATCCGTAAGTCAGGCAGTTGTGTCTGCCTTCCAATGGAGGTCGTGGGCCAGTGACCTTCATTTCTGGTCAACCATTCTGGTCCCCACCACAACGCGTGATCCACCAATTCCGGGGCCGAACAGCCACGGGATGCGCAGTCTGCCGGATTCCATTCACCCGGCACGTGCCTCCATACCAAAGTGGTCTGAGAATTTTGTATAAGTGAGACACGGTTTGCTACAAACACTTCTAAAGTGTGAACGGACGCTCGTAACCAACAGAGTACAATCTCACTATCTGTCCAGGCATAGACCGTATCAAATTTTAGCGATTTCCCCAAGGTACTACATACGTGATTTAAGAGCCGAGAACACAAGGCAGCGCCACTTAGCTCCAGCTTCGGAATCGTCAGTCGAGTCCGAAGGGGAGCTACTTTGCTCTTGGCGGTAATCAGCTTTACGTCCGTGCAACCGCGGACGTCCACAGTTCTCAAGTATACCGCAGCCGCGTAACCGCGTTCGGATGCGTCACAAAATCCGTGCAGGCTTATTTTACACTTCCCTTTGGGAAGGAAGTGCCTGGGAATCGCAATCCGATTTAACTCCGCGAGAGTGGAGATATACGCTTCCCACTCCATCCGGAGATCCGGAGGAAGGGGGGCGTCCCATGAAATCCCGGCAGCCCATAGACATTGTAAGAAACATTTCGCATTAAATATGAGTGGGCTGATCCAACCAACGGGATCGAACGTTCGGGCAACAGTAGACAAGACAAGGCGCTTCGTCCATACTTGTGGGAAACTGGACAAGTCTACTTTGTAGGTAAATTCATCCTGGACGGGCCTGTACTGAATTCCCAAAACAGACAAGAGGTTCGGATTGTCTATATTTTCAAACAAATGAGGATCCAGCTGGTGCTCCCCTGGCAAATCTGACAACAGTTGGGGGGAGTTCGACATCCATTTGCGGAGTTCGTATCCACCAGTCCCCAATAGCTCGATGAGCTCATCGCGCAACAAAACAGCCTCAGCAACGTTAGCTGCTCCGCAACAGATGTCGTCGACATATGTCTGTTCGCGGATCACAGCGGCTGCACGCGGAAAGCGTAAACCCTCACGGTCCGCTAACTCCAACAACGAGCGTATCGCAACAAACGGGCTTGAGCGCAAGCCGTACGTATTCGTGTTGAGTTCATACACCAACATGGGGTCGCGCGGACTCTTTCTCCACAATATCAACTGGAATTTCCGGTCGTCAGGATGAATTATAGTCTGACGGAACATCATCCGGATATCCGCAACAAACACGACCGGGTGTTTTCTAAAATTGGTTAAGATATCCGATATGTCATGGTGCAGTTTCGGGCCTGTATGTAGGCACTCATTCAACGAGACGCCATTCGAGGTGGGCGCGGAGCCATCAAACACCACTCGAATTTTGCCGTTGGGCGTCTTCAAAACTGCGTGGTGTGGAAGGAAGTAATGTTCATCTGAACTCCAATCTTGTTTCGATATAGACATATGACCCAGTTCTTCATACTCGCGCATGAAGTCTATATATTTTTCGCGGAGAACCGGGTCCCGAGCCATACGTCTCTCCATGGACAGCAGTCGCTTCTCAGCCAAAGCCCGCGATTCGCCCAAGGTGGGTCGAATAGACAACAGCGGCAGCCGAGTCAAAATCCGCCCACTTGGTAAACGTCCGGTGTTATTCTGATAGAACAACTCGCATTCCTGATGTACCGGATCAATGCGTTCTACCGTGGGGGGCTCTTCTACTTCCCAAAACTTCTGCACTGCATCTGAGAGCGCGGAGTGGACCGAGAGAGGATGGGCCTCTGGGGGCTCACATTGAGAACCAAACACAGGTCCCAAAATGACCTGTCCCAAAGTGGTTGGTATGGCAACTAGACCACCGGTGAGGGTGGTTTTCCCCGTGCTTAACAATACACGGCTCAGGACGTCTGCCCCTAGAAGAAGATCAATGCGCCCTGGCCGGAAGAATTTAGGGTCCGCCAAATTCAAACGCTTAGCATCGCGTATTATGTTAGAAGACAGCTTCATTTGTGGATGGCTGCCCATTATGTCTTCCAGGACAATTGCATCGATGTGTAGTCGTGAGGTGGAGCCTCGGTCAGGGCAAATTTCGAGGGAGGTCCTGCCTAGCAGACAGGTCACATTCACTCCTCCGATGCCCCGAACAGAACTCGAAGTCTCAGCACGTTTCAAGTCCAATTTTTGTGCAAGCCAGCGCGAAACAATACAGCCTTGTGCCCCAGAATCCAATAAGGCGCGAACAACCGTACAGGCGCCGAGGGGTCCCCACACAAGCACTGAGGCGGTCGGCAGCAAAACCGTCACAGGTAAGGAGGCTGTCGCACAAGTATCCTATAACCGGTTACGGAGTGGCCCGAGGGGGTCCCAAGCGGATTCATACACCCCTCGACCTCTGCCTCTCGTAGGGGGTCGATAACCCGAGTGGCGTCCAATTGCAGGTGGACGTCGTTCCAAACGCGGGTATTCTGCGAGCGGGGGCGAGAAGCTTTTAAATCCCCTAGTTGGCGTCTGCTTCATTGCAGCCCAATCGCCACCAAGTCTAGGGTGCTGCTCCAAATCAACTCGCGGTGAACCGCAGCGCGCACTTTCAATTCCTCTCTCGGGGGGCGACCGGAGGGTGCGGCTGTCCAATGAACTCGCGCCTGATGTGCGGGCCGAAGTCCTCTTCTTAATTCGGCACCCGCCCGAAGAGAGCCGAAAGGGGTCACGTTGGTCCACACGCTGTGGACTCCAACCGCCGGAGAATTGTGCCATGGTTTGATCCGGACTTCCTTGACGAGGGGCTCCATTGACATTTGCGCACAAAGTCACGTGGTGCCTGCCGCCACAATGCTCGCAGGGTCGAGGACGGGGGCACTCCCGAGAAAAATGGGGGCCCAAACAAAAATAACACCACTGACGCTGTTTGGCCACTGCACGGCGTCCCGGCATTCGCAGCTCCAAGTACCGACGGCACTGCACAATATTATGCCCATCAGTGCCCTTGCAAAACTGGCAAGCCGCGCGGGCGTCCGTAGTCGCATAGTGAATAGGTGGCCTACGCGCAACAGCCGACCTAGAGGGACCAGGGCGCGTCCATTCCGTTTCGCGACCGGTCCGGTTCCGGTTCCGGTTCGCCACAATCTCGTGCGAAGCACGAGGCGAACTCGTGGAGGGAGAAGGGCCCGAGGCCGCCAAATCTCCTCTTATACACTCCGCTTCTAAGAACGCTTGTAGGTCCCCGAAGGGCGGCAAGTGGTCAGTAGTACTGCCTCCATGCACCTGCTCAAACCGCCTCCTCATCTCGTCAGGGATTCTGCGTAATACTATGTGCAGGAGTATAAAGGACCACTGCTCCACTGGTAGATCCAATCGCCTTAATGAATTAAGGGCCCCAAGAAGGGGGTTCAATAGGTCTCCCCTCAAAGCCGAAAGTTGAGCAACTCGCGGGAGATTCAAAATAGTCGCAATATGTGCATCTGCTATATGTCTTATGTTGTGGTACCGCTTGCGCAAAATATTCATGGCCACAGCATAGTTTTCATCGGTGACCGCCAAATGGTTAATCAATAGGTGGGCCTCGCCTCGTAGACAGGAGCTCAAGTACGCCAGCTTCTGAGCTGGGGCCAAGTCTGCACGTGAGTCCACCTGGCTCATGAACAAGTTCTGGAAGCCCATCCATTGCTGCAGTACCCCCTCGAACTGTGGCAGGTCCAAAGTGGGCAAGCGGCCCAACAGTGGGACCGGACTGGGCACTTTGGATTCAACCTCTGCAGCAGTCACAGTCGCGTTCCTCGAGAGGGCCTTTTCTCTAATGGCACCTTCCATTTCACGGATCTGCTCATAATCCTTTTCAGCACGAGTGCGGATCTCTTCAGTGACGAGGTCACTCTCCTGCTCCCTCAATAAATCTATTACGGACATCGCCTCTTCCAAAATTTCCATATGTCCGTCAAGCGCCCTATATCTATCTTGCAATGCCATCTCGCGATCCACGCGGTTTACAAGACCGTAGGCGGAGTTCATCCACCTCAACACACTAGAGATTCGCTTCCGAGCTATGCCCAAGAGTTCCTTATTAGTAGGCATGGCAACAAAATGTGTACTGAAGGCACTTATTTATTTAATAGCACACAAAAAAAAGAAATAAAAAAATATGTAATAATAAAACCAAAATAAAAGTATGTGTTTGTTTGCGTACAGACAGTCTTAATCCGTCAACAAAACCTAGGCCGAGCCCGTCGGATAGACTGACGCAAATAATTACAAAAATAAAAAATATCAGTATTAAAATTAAATAGTGAGTAAACCCGAATGATAATGTAGTATTTATGAACAAAAGATCCAAAGAAAACCAAAAAATAAAAATATTAATATCAAAATTAAATAGTGAACGCAATCCCAAATGACAGAGTATGTATTTACGTTCGAACAATCTTAACTATCCGTTAACAATTAACAAGCCGCGCTTGAACGGTTACACTGGCGCAAACACACACATAGATAATGTAACAAAAAATAATAATTTAATTTGTAATCGAAGGCACAAACGAACAAGAAACTTATTCCCTTCACATACGTTACAAATTCCTATGTATCGATTTTTCATAGGCACCCACTGTGAATTACGAATTTTAAACTTTATTTTAAAAATCGAAATTTTCAATTTTTAAAAACAAAATTGCAATTTAGAAAACGAAAGCACATTAAATCTACCATATATATATGACAGGTGAAACCAGCTAATACCACAAATCAGACCAACAAGATACAATAGCCCTTCAAAGAGGTAGGAAGAAGATAACCACGCTCTGCTACCAGCAATTTGTACGCAACCGTAGGCCTCCCAGCAGGAAATGCAGTGGAAGCGGAAGATATTCCCTAATGGAGACCACGGTTACGACAATGTCCGCGTTACGCGGATCTGGGGGGGGTTTGGACGCCTGGCTATCAGTCTATGCCGACAGCCAAGAGTCCAGGAGAAAAGTAAATTACTTACCCTAGTCCTGAGTCCTCGCTCGTCAAACCTCGTCTGTCGCACAGACGGCCCACGGCAGGGAAATACTATATATATATGTAGGTAGGGAGTCGGGAATACAGGTTGGGAAATACCGTGATCCTCCAGGCAGCAGCTGGGTTCCCGAAGCAAAACTCCCAGTCACACGCGGTTCAACAAAGCACAGATGTAGTTTCAAAGATATTTTCAAGATTAACCAAATTATTATTATCGAGCTCAAACCCGCCGCGCGTCTCGATCGTTTTCAACTCCCAATACAGACTACACACTACCCTACGGTTACGTATGCATTACACGAACATAATTGTAACCCTACCCACCATGTTCAAAACGTGTCATTGAATAAAAATAATACCTAACGCCTACACAATAAAAATAGCAAAGATGAACCGATGCTTGGAGTATTGCATCGGTTTCAAACAATAGGCTATATTTTATAAAGTTACGCGGACGAAGTCGCGTGCAACAGCTAGCATAAAAAATTAATATTATATACTTACATATCTTTAGTATTATACATACTTAGGTACTCTAGGTTCTAGAAATGGTTGGTTGCTCCACTTTTCATTTGTAATGACATAATTAATAAAGTCGTATGATTTGAAGTATACTGCAATAGACATTGTTCGCGGAGGGGAGAAACAAACCGAATAATAACGAGGACGTAGTTTCAGCAACGCAATATGCCTACATGAGTTGGGAAAAGCACTTATTTACGATTGACATAATTAGGTAAAGTACATACTTACTACACTTATAATGAGGGAAAATAAAAACAAAATCTTTAGTAATTTGTGTTGAAATTGAAATTATTATAAGTAGCTTTAAAATTCAATATTTTACTTCTAAGGAAATTAGGAAATTATTATTGGTTTGATGTAAGTAACAACGCATTGATATTTGATATTTGGTTTTGATATTGGCGATATTTGATATTTGGTTGATAAACTAATCTTAACTTTATACATAACACGCTAAGCGTGATATTTTGCTTAATTTAAAAAAATTGAAGAAAAATTTCCACCTATCTGTACTTGTGGAATTTTCGTCCTTCCAGTGGGTATACATTAGTAGGGATAGTTAGAACGAGCGCATGTTTATTCATAGTGTGGTACTTTAAAAAAAACTACATAAATTCTCCAAACAAAAATATAACACAGCAAAGTGCAGGCTAGTAGTTCACTTAATTCCATCAGTCTTGGTCCCTTCGGGACAAAGTTTATCTTTCGCATATATTTTTTCTTCGCCTGTAACGTACGACATTATGTGGTGATATAGCAGGTAAGAGACTTCCCGGGCCTTCACAAACTTGATTTGCATATAAAGTAGTCCTCAAACAACATTCACCAAATGTTGTTCAGCATTTGCAGATAACGTTTATATGCAATTTATTCATTGTTTTGTTCAATAGACATTAATTCAAAAAAATAATGAAAATTAAAAGGTATAACATATATGTATAATTAGCGATTCGCTTCCGGCTACGCCCGGAAAGCGTTTTTTTATACACAAACGTTCCTCGTTTAACACTCTTTCTGTTACTGAAAATCGAATCAAATAAATATCTAAATATCTTCAACATTCCACACAGCAAAATCTAGTTTCACACTAAGAAACCATAGCTTGTATTATGCATAACAGACAGTTTTTTTTCTATAGCATAAAACTTTATAAGTTTGAATATATTTAAGTACATGTGTCGAGGTGCTTCTGCGGGTTACAGGCATCATCGGGCATAGGAATAGCCAAAAACACGAAATAAGACTCGATGCTTGTAGTGCCCGATTGTATTTTTTCATACAATAATGATCAACTTTACAAATTAAATGTGAATGTTATGATATAGCAGAACTAGTTCGACATCTGTTTACCTCGAATCCGCTACGCAAATTGTCAAATCTCTAACGAAACAAAATCTCAAACAGCACTTATGTTTGTGTAGTCCCTGTGCATCGGATTTTAATGAGTTTTTCAATTTAGAGACTTTCTTCTTCAAAGAAATACTCTACATAAGAAATGACTGTCTCTAAAAGCAAACTCCTAATACCAAGAAAAATGATGTATACAGTAATTAATTAGGCGACAGTTTTTTGTCACAGTAATTAGTGGGGAAAGATTTTCTTTTTGGGTGAGAATTTCACAGAACAATTAGAAATATTTTGTTATTAGAAGTCTGAATATCTTATGTTAATTGCTCAATAAGAATTCACAAAGTGGAAGCGAAAAAAAGGTGGACAAATATTTTGCATGCAAAATGTTTATTCATTTCTGTTTTACATACTTCTAAATTATTATAATTAAAATTGAATATTTAGTGCCCTTATTTATAAACAGAGTATTATTGCTAATAATTTAATTGCTTACAAATTATACATTGAAGTAATTTAAAATGCACTAAAGTCTTACATTAATATTCTTATAAAATCGTTAGTCCTATCAACAAACTGAGACTAAACTTCTAAGACTTATAAAACTGGAATTTAGAACATAAGTTTATTTTATTTCAACTCCATTTAGGTTTGACACAGTCAGGTAGAAAGGCCTCTCTACAAAATTTGATACATGGCCCTTCTTAATAATTATAAGATTAAATTAATTCACTAATAATTAAATCTTGTATCTATACTAATATTATAGAGAGTGAAGATTTATATTTTTGTTTGTAACTCAAAAAGTACTGGACCGATTTTAAAAATACTTTCATCTATAGAAAACAGCATTATCGGCTGTATTTTATAAAGTTACGCGGACGAAGTCGTATACAAAAGATAGTATCAAGTAAAAAGTCTGACCGTCAGCCGATTTTTAAATAGAAAATATCTTTTTGTGTTTCAATATGGTCTCAATGCACAAGTAAGGAATAATACTAGGTCTTAATAACCCTATCGCATAAACTTATATTGCCACATACATTTTGACTTATTGACCGACTTATTAACTACATACATACATACAATACCTTACAACACTTACAGATTTATTACCTACTAGCTGTTGCCCGCGACTTCGTCCGCGTTAATAAAAATAAAAAGTAGCCTATCACGTGTCCCGTACTTCTAAATGTTTATTTACCAAGTTTCATGAAAATTAGTTAATTCGTTTAAGAGTGACGGAGGAACATGCATACATACATACAGAAAAAAATTCTAAAAATGGTCAATTTAGTTTCAGTATCATGTATAGAGCCTATATACACGATATTTCTGAAAACAAAGTAAATTACTCCATGACCGACCCCTACAGATTTATTATTAGTAGTATTGATTAGTATTGATGATGATTGATGAATATTACAAAACTGTTAGCTACATTCAAATGAGTCAGCGTGCACTCGTGCAGTGGGAACGGCTGCCATGCGCTAAAATGTCAGCAGGCAGCCCCAACTTAGCGACATCGACAGCCGTCACTAGAATACAGCAGAATACTACCACGGAGTAATGTATCTATACAGAGAGACAGCTCCCTAGAAGCTTAAATTTTATTAACCTATTCTTGTAGGGCTGCCATACAGGGAATATATATATATGTTAATTTAAGTTTATTACTAGAGATCGGATTATATCGCTGATTAAAAACTAAACGGCCACAAATCAAAATTACACTTTTTACAGGAGAACTTAAACTTAAAAATTATTTTTTTTTGTCTATATTTTTCTTATTTTACAAACTATAAACATCTAACACTAAGTCTCAATTCTATTCTATTTATAATGTTATTTAAATATAACTAATTAATTTATATCTTGTATGCAGAAATTAAATAACAATAAACATCCCTTACATTTTTCTTATTAGATATTTATCAGATATACTCGTACCTAAGCATATAAGTTTTGAACAATTATTACTCAATAGCCCTTATATTTTGTGACTATTACATTTAGTCGGAACGCAGGGTGAGTGCACTGCACTCGAAAAAGGAAAAAGTAGCCTATCATGTGTCATGTAGGTACTACAAACTCGCGTCACTCACCTCGCGTGCGTCTGAGTCCCTGTGACATGCACCTTCGGAATTGCCGAGGCCGCCCGAACTCACCTTCGGGTCACGTTCGTGAACCCGTCGGTGAATGGTCACGCACACATAGCTGCGCATGTAGTGAAGTACCCGGCGCCGCGCGCTTGTTGAAGCTGTTTCTCAGTACTCAGTGCTACTACATTCCTAGTTTACTTTTAAAAAATGGGTATCTACAAGTGGAATAAACGTACTTTCCTTACTTATTTCTAATTAATTTGAGGTTTCCGTAGGATCATAACATGCGAGCATTATTTCGATGCGTGCGAGTATAAAATGTGAAATGTTAATAATAAAAGTACACTCGCGCCACAATGACCTAAAAACGGCTAATAGCTGCTAGCGGCTTGCAAAAAAAGCAAACCTCTTGCAGTTAAAAGTAAGGCGGGGTTGTTTTAAATTAATATTTGTACATAAAATTTTTCACATCGAATATTCTTTTTCTTAAAGTGCCAATACTCTACGAAGCTTAACTTGCTGACTGACGGTAATGCACGGCACGCAAGGCAAAATATTTTTTTAATACTAAGAGACCGTAACGTTCCGGGCATCCTTTTAGCAACAAGTGTTATTATAACTAAATCCCAATCAAACATTTTAACAAAATTATGTATACACAACCTTCTTCGAAGTAGCGCTAATGCGCTAATAAATAATAATTTATTTAAACCTAAATAGTTTTCGGCACTACACGGCTGCGTCCAGTGATACCACGACGTTCTTAACCACCTTTTAAGCTATTTGTTATCACAGATTTATAATTTCTTAGAAACTAAAGAGGGATTATGTGTAAATATAGATATACAAAAATCTTATAGCATTAAAGAAAAAAATAAAATATTAAAATCCTAATTATTCATGTAAAAACCTAGTAAAAATCCTTACATATTACAACACAAAGTCCTCCGCCACGTCTGTCTGTCTGTTCGCGATAAATTCAAAAACTATTACACTGATTTTCATGCTGTTTTCACCGATGGATAGAGTGGTTCTCGAGGAAGGTTTTAGTATATAATGTATAAAATTACGCGGGCGAACACGCGGGCAGTACCTACTAGTCTTCGCCTTTGCCATGGGGTTCTAGACCTCTACAATAAAATAAGTGTAGAAATAGCTTTAAAAGGTCGAAACGAGTATTTTTGAAAAATGAAGGCTATCCCTGGACAGTCCTTTCATTTGATACTGGCCATTATACCTATTTAAAGACGACCCTTTGACCCGACACGTTTTATTGACGCACCCAGTGAAACAGATTATATTCACAACTCGTATAAATGAGGGACGCGCATTGAGCAAAGTTTAATCTTGCGTGATACAATACACACCTGAGAGTTTATAAAATTTTCCGCTAAGGAAAAAAATCAATTCAAAAATGCTTTATTGTACTTTGGCTCATATGATAATTATGTTACGATGCCTCTCTGTTTCTGCTATATCTTTACTAAATATTATATAATTATGTGAAAGAGAGTTTGTTTGTTAGCTCACCACGAAATTTTTCGTACACATTATCAGTAGTACAGAAAAGGACATTGATAAGAACTTAAAAATGGACACGAAAGAAGTCGCGGGCAAAAGGGTTATGTTGCTTGTATTTATGGTCGTATTACGATTTATGCTGGATTTGGTAATCGCAACATTTTTTGTCAAATACGGTAAGAGCCAAAGTTTGCCACCAAATGGTCAAAAGCACCATGAAAAATACGGTGCTTAGGCGTTCTTTGCTTCCTTCCTTATCCGTAATTAACGCACAATTTCTGCGTTTCGCTCAGCGAGTCTAGTAGCTATATTAGTTATTAGCTGTTGCCCGCGACTTCGTCCGCTTTCAAAATGTAATATAGCCTAGCGTTTCTCGATAAATGGAGTGGATTATCCAACACAAAAATAATTTTTCAGTTCGAACCAGTAGTTTTTTTTTTAATGTTAAGGTCGACAGACAGGCTAACAGTCCACTTAATGGTAGGTGGCTATACCGTCGCCTATAAAGCAAGAAACGCCATACTTAAGTGCTACAAGTAGATACTGGTTGGAAGCTACATACCTCATAACAGCATGTCCCAGTAATGTTAGTTCATTTATTGTTATTTTTGTTTAAGAAAACCTACAACATAATACGTCAATATTATCTCAGGTAATTGGTGAAACATTTTTTTCTATAGACTACATTATCTATAGAGAATGGAATCACGTTACACGAGTATAACATTGTTAAGGTTGCCCCGTAATAGAAGCAAAAAAATTTAAGAACCTTTTTTCCACGTAATAAAAACAACGCGAGAGAACTGTAAGATTTTTGTAGAATACATAAAAGCTTATTCCAAGTAAGGCCTCTTTGAAATGACGCTCGGCACTTTCCATAACTGGAGTGTGACAAGGAGCCTTACGACTTTTTTACGGAGCGCCGAGAATTAAGATTTGTCCGTAGCAATGTTAACTTAAGTGCGTTAACCTCGGTTTAACTTTAAGTTCACGAGTAGTTAAGTGATAATCGTTTACCTAATACTTAATCTTCTCCAAAACGCAGATTCTTTAGTACAGGTTGCCCAGTAATCGAATTTCGACCATAAAAGTGTCAAACATGTATGAGTGTGTCAATTTATACACACTATTTACGTGTATAATGTTTATTTTATTTAATTAAATGTATTTCTAATGTAATCTTCAATCTTCCTCCATATGAACTTAAGTGTACAAAATTTCCCGTACTTGTGTACAATAATTTTCTTAGTTGCAAAAAAATAATAGGCAAAAACATACAAAAAAAATCAATTTCTTCAAATTTTTTTATTTATTTCTAAATGTAAAAAAGTTCCAGGTCATTCAGAAAAGTATTGAAATAATCTATTAAATTGGTAAAGGAAATAAAAAAATATATTAGCTAAATGAATTGACACAAACTTTAAAAAAACATTAAAACTTAAAAAATAAACATTAAAAAAATATTGCGAGTTGTGTTTACTTATCCCTAACAAAAGCAATTTGTCTGCGAGCCTGTATTAGGATAGTCTCTGTGGGCTATAAAGCCAATAAGTCTTTTCAATACAAAACAAACCTTAGCCCGATGGATTTTTATAAACATTTAAAAATCTGAATAAGTAAATATTATCTTATCATCTTATCCATTACACCATTTTCGGAGAAGCTTAGCTTGTAATTAAATTACGTTGGAATAGACGTTATTAGTAATGTACCTTTGCCTCAGAATACCGTAATAATATTTGAGCAATGTCACACAGACTTGCTTTCATAATAATTGGATTAGGAATGTCGCTGTCGGAATGCCTGCGTCTTTTGTTTTATCTTATTCATTTGAACTCATACATTGTATTTCATTCAAAAAAGGAGTTATTTGAATAGAATTTTTACGAAGAAATATTTCATTAGCATTTTTGATATGAAAAATATTTTGCAGTCGTGAGTTTTTTTTTGTGTAAACTTGATTGAATGAATGGTTAAGGTACTTGTTTTAATGTTTTGTTTCAGGGGTCCTCTTTGGGCCAACTTTCAGGCTCTACTATCGACTTTTAAAAGACGATTCAAATTCAGAGCAGTTTAATTTGAGTTCCTAAACAAAATCGCTTTCATACAAAAACGAAGTTAATGGTACGAAATAGCAAATGCAATCCAGTTTAGATTCTAAATTAAATCGTATTAAGAGTTGATAGTAGGGCCCCTGATCATGATCTGGCAAGTAGTGACAGGACACACAGTGTTTCGTAATCGTTTAACCAGACCAAGTGGTCTGTTAAACATTCTGCAATTCTGTAAGAACGGAAGACCACCGTGAAATAACATCACTTGTGCTATTGTGTTTCGGTAAGTAAGAGTAAGTAAGTGATGCCAAAGCTCATTTCTATATCTCTTACATCTTATCCTCATCCTTCATCTTACTAGGATAGGATCTACAACACAATTACAACACCTGTGGCGTTGCTGGTGTTATAGGCGACGGTAGCCACATACCATCAAGTGGACTGTCAGCTTGTCTGCCGATCTTAACTTAAAAAAAACCTTTGTTATTTTATGTATTAGAGTAGCTTTCCTCATAACCCTGTTACATTAAATTACTCTAATATTGGGTTAGGTATCGTCTAATAGACTTTCTATGACACGATACCTACACTAATGAGCTTTTGATGGTCTATAATAAAAACATTACCACATTTTAAGCTACAAAGCTAAAATTTCATTTCGTAGTTTTGTTAATATTTGTTTCATTAAATATGCAGATTAATCAAATTATTATATAGAACGATTATTTAAAGGTTATCCACCAAATTTGCTTCGATGTGAAATATATTTTGTGAAAGCTGTGGATTTTCATTAGCACAGCCATCGTTATTACCTCGTTTAATAATCTGACATTAATGCTGATTTCAACATTAAATACCAAAATGTTGCTAAGTTTTATACCTTACTAGCGACCCGCTCCAGGATTCGCACGTATTCGTTTTTTTTCTGCATATCATCAATTAATATTCAATATTTTATTTACTAATAATAAATCTGTAGGGGTCGGTCATGGAGTTATTTACTTTGTTTTCAGAAATATCGTGTATATAGGCTCTATACATGATACTGAAACTAAATTGACAATTTTTAGATTTTTAGATTTAATCCTATATGGCATTGCTTTTGTATAAAGGAGAAGGTCTAGCTACCTTAGCTTAAGGTTCTGTTCCAGAAGTAATGAAATACATTTCAAAAACAACAAACAGGGAGATTTAGCACAAAATCTAAATATATATGAGTTTAACACCCACATGCAACTCGTTTATTATGATGTAAATTTTTAAGCATACCCTTTCCCTTTTCGTTATCAAAAGGTAATGAATGACGTAATACTTAAGTAAACATTAAAAGAAGTAGATAAACTCAAAAGTAATGACTATAAAGTCATAATTAAACCATCTTATTATGTTCCTTTGCTCATTATGACGACTCATTAAGTTGTGGACTGCTACAGCCTGCCTGCTCTCCTTTACCATGAAATATATATTTTTTTATGTTAACGCAGGCTGACGGTCCAATTGATGCTAGGTGGCTACCGTCGCCTATAAATTATTATTATTATTATAGAACAAGCAACGCCACAGGTGCTGCAAGTACGCTGTCGACTTTATAGTGGGATTGAGGATAAGATATTAGAAAGGGACAGGCAAATTAGCTCTGATATCCCTTACTCATGCACTCACCGAAACACAACAGCATAGAAACTTTTATTTCTTCTAGTGGTCACAAACTACTACCGTTTTTATTGCGGCCAAATGGGCTGCCCAAATGACTGCAAATCTGTGAATCTATTGCTCGTAGCAACAACAGGCGATGGTATAGTCATCCATCCTCAATTGTCAGCCTATCTACACTGACGCAAACCAATACATTTTTTCCCTACCCAAAGTCGTATAAAGCGGCTATAGAAGTTTTCACTTCAAAAATATTTTCCGAGATAATCCACTGCAATTGAAAAGTACGTATACCCAATACTCACACATGTAAACGTAGGTCAGAAGTACATGTGAAGGTAAACCTGTAAAGGCATCTTTTCACGCTCCGTTTCCTCAAATATTATTTAACCCAACGTAAAAGGGTGTAGATGGGATGGTAACATTGTTATATCTTGTGTCTTTTATATTGTGGGTTGTGGACGACCATTCGAGCGAGCACATACAGTAATCCTTCAGTTAGTTTTGTTCGACGTATGTAAGACGTCAAATTCCCTTATTTATTTGCCCTTCTTTTTAATAAAAAATGAGTTTTGTTTTGACGATATCAACTTGTTACTAACATTGTAGTGTCTAAGATTCTAGAAAAAAAAAATTTAATAAACAATAATCAATATCAATATAATACAAGTTAAATAGAAATAAAACTCTTAAATGAACTTTGAACTTAACAGAAAAGCAAACATAACGGCTTATAGTATTAATAATATTATATAATTTTATATGTATATAATTTTATTAGATAAAAAAATAGCGTCCCGTCCATTACATATATTTTTGTTATTCGGATTTTTTTGACGACGGTACAATGATGACTCGGATCATGTGAAGTTTGCAGCAAGTGCGTTCCTATTCTTATTTGAAACGCATAGTACATATATGTTAAATTAAATCATGTTACTTATTACATAGTTATAAACTAATTGTATAACAATGTTCTAAATTTTTCCCTGACTACATCATTTTTGTTACATAGTTGTTGTTCAACAACTATGATGACTACATCATAGTTGTTGAAACATTTTATTCAATATTTATTATATATATTTTATTGATATAATATACCACCTACGTTGCAGTTGGATGCTATGAAAGCATTTGTTTGTGACATTTAGCGAGATGTTACAGTTAAGTAAGCACTAGTTACATTATATTAGTACATGGTAAAATAATTTCGACAATTTTACGTGTAAGTATTATTTCAATAAAATATCTTACACAATAACAACATTCAATTCTATGAAGCCTCTGATGATACTCGAATTTGATTGCAAGATTATTTACGCTCACGTAATGTAGACGAGCTGCTTGATTTACAATAACATTTTGTGTACACTAACCCATTGAATCCGTGAATTTGGAAAGCACGCGTGAACGTGGAGGTGGCGGAGGCATGTTTATGTTGCAGAGTTATAATATATACCTACCCTTTCGGGTATAATCCGATTTAAATGAAAATGACTTTACACACATACAGTACGTAACGTGTATTGAATTAAGAGACGCGTTAAAATACTAGGCACATTTGAATTTAGTCGACCATTCGTAGATGGAAGCAAAAAGTAAGATATGGTCCATTCTTACTGAGCTATCGATATCTGAACTAAATAAAACTAATTTCCTAAATTATCATCCACTCAACTACAATTGCAATACCTATCGAACACATTATGTGATAATAAAAATATTTTTATATTACAAAGTACTTCTTATAACATCAGCTATCTGCCAGTGAAAATCCCGTCGAAATCGGTCCAGTTGTTGTGGAGATTAGCCAGAACAAACCTATAGACAGACAGAGAAAAAAATATAGTCTTTTTTTGTTATAAGACACTTAAATTTCTTAGTATAGATAGCAAGAATAAATTTTAAAGTAAATATATTGGATAATCTATTTCCTATTCCCTTGTGTCCATGCAAATAATTGACAAAGTTCTCAATATATCATTTTAGTTCGAACGTTCTATAAATAAATGTGTAGGGAACTGTGTGGCGAGTAAATTTAATGTCTATATTGTATGCTGTTTGAAATTTTTTATCGCTCCGATATACCTAGGTATATACAATACATAACACCTAGACAAAATGAAATATTGGCAGCAGTAACATAGAACATTTTTTTGTTAGTCCTCGGACGCTTTGTTGGAAATACATGTTATTAATTTATACTTTGGCTGTTACACGTTCAAATACTTATTGTTAAATAAACAAATGTTTTTTTTTAACTAACTCTTTTATATCATTCAGTGATGTAATAATACTAAATTTAATTGGTAGTCGAAAATTTAAGGAAGAAAAATAAAATTTTTCGTGGCTGTCAAAAGTGTCAAACAAATACGAATGAATTAACTTTGTTGAATATTTTTATTTACTTTCGTAAATGTAGATGGTGGGCACTTATGCTTATAAGATGATTATGAGAAAATGTATAAATTATAATACATTGTAGCTTAATTTAATACATTAAATACAATTAGATTGTAATTTGAATAGTGGAACAAACAGAATGAAAGTTAACATAAAATTATTTACGTACTTGAAAAAGATTATTTCGCATTCAATCTATAACAGAGTTGAATTCTGATTATACTTATTATTATTTTTTCAGCTAGATTTTTACCGATTATTATAAATTAAAGTCACTGTCCGCCTTTGTGTGTTTCTCTGCTAACTTCTCGCCAAGATATTTTGATACGATTTTCACTAATAGAAACAGAGATAAACGATAACACCAATCGAACAGGTTGGTGTATAGTTTGATACAAAAATTATGGATAGAGGGATAATCAGGAATGGTTTGTATGTAAAAAAAATTGATCGCGGATGAAGTCGTGGGTATACTAGAATATTATATATAAATGTATAATATTTAAATTACAAAACAGATTTTGCTACTCGATTCAACTACTAAATATAATAAAAGATACTCGTTACTGTCACATAATAGTTATATTATTACACCACTCTACTAAGTGTCCACTTTGTGGTGTTGAGAACTGATCGTAAATATGATTTATGGTCCCTTGCCCTCCTCCATTACAGATATCAATATGTCGAGTAAATAAAATGCTATTGGCTTATCGCCGCAAGCCAATATGAGGGACGTGCCAGAAAGTAGGCCGCGAATACGACCAGATTTAGACAAACAATTTCCCTGGCTATAACCTTCGGGATAACGTTTGAGTTACACTGATATTTTTCCAATTTATACCCAAAGTTTTTGTGACTGTTTAGCGGCTTATTGGAGAACGGATCTTGCTGTATTCCTTTGTCGTAAATTATATTACAAAAACGTAGTGGATTTAGTGCCTTTCAAAAGATAAATATGAACTCGAAATATTGTCATGTTTTCAATTTTTTTCGTAACCAAAAGACCAGTTTTAATGTCGTGTTTCGCTTCGTTAGAAGTTCAAGAACTTGTGTCAGCTTATATCTTTATCGGTTTTACTTTATCTCATAAAAGTCGTTAACGACCTTGCATTGCTCCCGTGCATCACCTATTTGTATTCTTTAACATAAAAAGAACAGTGGTGTAATAATTTACGTACTCATGGTATTAATCATTGAAAAATAAGTGTATTTAAAATCATTTTTCTACCTTAAATCTATTAAAATTCATTATGAGTATAAAGCGCTCGGAAAGTATAATAACGAAAATTATCTGCAGCTGTAACGCGGGTCCAAAATTAATATTTTGCGACTAATGTCCCCGTTGACATTGACAAACCCTTGTAATAAAACATAGCTTGGAATACAATCGATCTTCATTCACACACAAACAGGCTCTTTGTTTTGTTAAATTAGGCGTGGTACACAAACGCTCCTGCGGCATCATAAGAAAACAATACATTGATGCACACAGTAATGAATCTCTTATTAGGTAAGAGTCAAAAACTAAGAGTCTATAGTCGTACTCTAGTGATATATTCAGTATTAGTGATATATATAATATTAATGATGCTCCTTACAGTGAATCCCCATGAAATAGTAGAATTTCTATGGTATCCCGCGTACTATTAAGGTCGACAGTGAACTGGCAACCAATACTGCGCTGCTAAAGTTAATAGGCGAGGCAAGCCACTAATTGCCATGAAGTGAAATGTGCCATGAATCAGAATATATGGACGGCCACGCGATCTGGGTTATCAGAGAGTTTCAGGTGGAAGCGGCCTCAGATTCTGCGGTGATCATGCTGTATGTATGTGGGTTACAAAGAGTTTACGTGGGAAGTAACTTGCTAAATGCCCGCAACGAAGGGAATGTATGTGCGGCACATTGCGTTTCACAGTCCGCAGTTGTATATCGCTTTGTAAGTATAGTATGCCAGAAACTATTCTCTACCTTGTTCATTGTCCTTTATCCCGACGAGATCTTCAGCACAATTGTATTCTCCTGGAGCACAACTGATGCTTACAAAAAAATATATATCGGTTGCTAAATACGATTACGGTTTTGTGCAGGTACTGTTTTCTATTTAGTTCTGTGATAAGTAGGTCTGCTCGGGAAATTGAATAGCTATATACTTAATTTTCCCCAAAGGGCATCTCCCGAACGTTTCTTGATGGTAGTGTATAAATTCTCTCGTGCATTATAAAAATTGGAATTCACCACCCACCAATTGTAAGTAATACTTATTATGTTATACTGTTATTTAAATAAACTAAGGCTCCGTTGTTAACTGAATATTTAACTAGAAGCAGTTTATAATAAGCCCCTTGTTCAGTAATAATTTTTCTTTTTTTTAAATCATTTATTCTATATCGTCTTCTTTAAAGTACCTCTACTTTACTGAAGGTATTCCTTGTTGTTACATGGCCAAGATTTCTTCTGCCTTCTACATAAATTTTCATAAAAGATTCATCAGTTTAGTGTGCCAGCCAACTTTTTGTAATAATACAAACTTTTTGTAATTTTATTAATAGTAACAGTCAAACTGGGTGTGCTTGGCGACAGTAACCACCGAAAACCACTGTGAAATAACTGTACTTACTTGTAGCAGTTGTCCGTGAGTGCTATAGTCTATTGCATTATCTCAACCTTATTGCTTAGTTGATTTACTTCGGCCGCAGCAACCTGTTACCATCCCCTAATAGAGAGTCGTCAAATTACAGCTTTATGCCAGAGCCATTTTCCTAATTTTGTCGTTAATCCTTTACCCTGCCACGATCGACTATCTCTATTTTGAATTATACTCGTATTTTACTTACTAACTAGCTGTTGCACGCAACTTCGTCTGCGTGACTTTATAAAATGTAACTTTCTATATGTGAAAGTATTTTGAAATTGGTCCAGTAGTTACTGAGTTTTTACATTACAAAAAAAATACAAATCTTCTCTCTTTATAACGTTAGTATAGATTAGAAATGAATAAATTGACTAGTTTTTATCTGAGACTTCGTCCTCTTTTCTTAGACTTTGAAACATTTATTCAATCTTTATTCGTTCATGTAAACACATCTTATTGTCTTATTTTTATTATCGGGTGTAATTTTATTTACTCTAAAAAACTTTATTTTTAGGGGATCCACCGGAAGCATTACTGTTTTGGATTAAATATATCCTATGTTCTTCACAGGCTTTACCCCTGACAATATAAAATTTCACGGTGATCGATAAAGTAATTTCGGATATTTGCTGTCTTGAACAGACGAACAATTAGATTATTAGAATTTCATTGTAATTTGCTTACAATTTACACACAATATACAACGACAACAAAGTTGTTTATTGTTAGCAATAGTTTGTTTAAATTTATTATTTATTTGCGCTCGCATTCTCAAACTTTGTTAATCGCACATTCCAAACCACGGTTCGATGGCAAAGTGAACAATATTGTTTTGAAAAGTGGACTGTAAGCAAGTAGTTTGACAAGTGGAATTAGCATTAATTGTTTATGAAATGAAACTTACTAAACTATGAAGACTTTTTTAAATTTATAATGAATTAGCTGTTGCACGCGACTTCTTCAGCGTAACTTTATAAAATATAGCCTATGTTACTCGCTGATAATGTAGCTTTCTATAGGTGAAAGAATTTTAAAAATCGGTCCAGTAGTTTCGGAGCCTATGCAATGCGAACAAACAATCAAATCTGTCCTCTTTATAATATTAGTATTAGCGACCCGCTCCCAGCTTCGCCTAGGACAATTTTCGCAATAAGAAACTATTTTGATTAAAAACCGATGGTTCGAATCAAAAATTTACGACGACGACGCGACTATGTGTTGATTTTCGCAAAAATTATGTTCTTTTTTTAAACATTACCTAGGCTTTAAAATATTGCTTTTACCATTTCTATTCGTAAAACGTATCTATATATAAACAATTTTTAAGAGAACAACTAAATTCCACTTCCAAGATTTATATTTTCATAACACATTTTATTTCAGTCGAAAATAATTTATTTATAAATGATTGACGTTTAACAAAAACCCATTTAGGTCATCCATATTTTCAGAGGTAGAAAGAGTCATTGTTGCCCAAATACACACAAAACAACGACAGACGAGCCCTGTCTGGTTCCGTTGAACCGAATTCGGAAAAGCTATTTTAGGTAACTGAAAACCCACGACAGTTTTGGCGGCTGGAGGGGCGGGCGGCGCGACGTTGCAGGTCTGGCTATTTAAATCGAATCCCTGATCAAGTAAATTGAGACACTCAGTAGGTAACTTTAAATGCAAATATAATGTTTTGATATCTGTATTAGCATATCAATACTAATAATAAATCTGTAAGTGTATTGTAAGTATGTATGTTCCTCCATAATCAGTTAATACGTTTATACATACATACAATATTATGGATATTATTACGTTAAACGTATTAACTGATTTAGACGGCTGCATTTTTCTTTTTCAACGCGGACCAAGTCGCGGGCGTCAGCTAGTTAGCATTTACATATAATATGTGTTATATATGCTAACTAGAAGAAAGGGGAAATCCCTTTCTTCTTTGACAGGACGTAATCTTAGTTTAAGAAACTTAAAATTTGTAATATGGATACGATTTTTTTCAAGGTTGTCCTTAGGAAAATATTTCGTTTTACGGTTACAATCAAATCTTTTCGTTAGACTAATGAGCAATTTTTAATTAATAAGAATAATGTCTATTAATATGGTTCTAATTTTCTCTATTTAAGGGGTTCACTTCGTTATTGTGTTAATTTATTAATGAAATCGATAAACATCTTACATCTTACGTACCAAACTTTAAAGTTGTTATAATTTTTCTTGTTGTTTTTCTTTATAGTGATTTATTATATCAAATTAATAATATTAATATCTTTTTTATTTTAAATTTGTTTACACGTTTTTAATAAATTGTTGCATATTAAATCAATTGTTTTGAATAATTATTTACAATATTATTAAAGAAAAATATATAAAAATACTGTTAAAAAAACGAATACCTATATATTAATTATTCATCGTCACAGTTTTATTGTGATTGTGTGTAGGTAATTATATTACAAGACACTCGCTTTGAGGCTGCAAAGGAAACTGATCGAATAAACCCATAAAAGTGAAATTTCTCTAAGAGTACCTATACACAGCGAGGCCGTTTACAAGTTTTTCCAATTTACCTTACGTGAATCTTTACCGTATATAAATCCTACTAATATTATAACGAGGATGGATGTATGTTTGTTACTCTTTCACGTAAAAACTACTGAACGGATTTGAATGAAATTAAGCACACATATAGTTTATTACCTGGAATTACACATAGGCTACTTTTTATGCTGAAAAAAGTGTGGTTCCCGAGGTATGGTCTAAAAATATAAAAAAAATATTCCGTCATCACAGCGGTAAAGATGTCAGGCGTTATTTACGCGCACGAAGTCGAGGGCACTAGTTAGTATCATACATAAGGTATATAAAAACATTCCTCGTTGAAAAACTTTTCTTTCAACTAGGTATATTTTCTCGTTTTATGTCAAAGTTTTCGCTTTCCAAATATAGTTGCGTAAAACATGATAGTAGATTTTAAATCGAGTCTGAATATTAGTAGACTCTGTGAGATTTTTATATATCCAACGCTTAGTTACTAAAACTTATATTTGTTCATTTTTTATAATTCATTCTTCAAGTAGGTATTGTAAGAATAAGTTACAAAAGAGAATTTCGACACAGAAGAATTTTAATATTTCACAAATGAGCTCTGATAAAATACTTAATTACTTAAGTAATTCAAGAACATTGTTTGCATGAACATTTTTTTGGGATAATATGCTTCATAAATTCTTAAAGTTTTGACGCCGCTGGCAGTTTTGTGCTTATTAGAAAACTCAAATATTCTATCTTAGTGATTCTTAGAATATTTTCTGTTTTTAGAAGTGGTACATTAAGTACACATGGCAAAACTATCATCTCATTAGGGCGAGGGCTTACCAGAAAAGCTTTATGGCAGATTTATAGAAAATGTTCAATTTTCTGAGAAAAACTGTCCAAAAATCGTCAAGAAAATAAAGCTAATTTTAGAATTTAGTTCTATACTAATTTAATCGCCTACTTTTATTTCTTTTTTCATATTTTACATATTATCTAAGAAAAACCTTCCAATTTCAAATCTGTTCGGTGTGTCAATTTTGTGTCAATTTCATTGAAATTAACCTTGAGTAATGCTACTCGAAGATGACTTTAAATGGCGGTTAGCCTACTTGACATTTTACTCGGAGGTGGTGAAAGAGGCCGTAAGTATAAATTCTGATTTCACAAGTTTTACCGGCGAAATTTTCCAAGCGAATCAATCACACGAGCAACGGGCGATGTCGAACGATAGATATAAAACCAAATCTATTTATTTTGTATTTGCCGCGAAAAACATGTAGTGAAGAGATTGTTGAAAGAAATACAAATACATTTTCCATATATACACGTATGTAATTTGTATTTTTACTTCAAAAAAATACATTCAATAAAATTGGATACAATTCCAATTACATTTTCAAAAAGAATTCTGGATATAGTCTGAATTAGTATTTCTTTTGAAATTCTCTGTCTGTACCCCGATTTTTATTCAAATCATAATTATAATATTTCCCAATCTTTTGCAAATATTATGTCATGAACTACTGCTTCTTAAGCTATTTCGAGATAATTCGAGGGGGCAAATTTATGTCCCCTCGAATTTTATTATTTAGATGTAAAGGAAATCAAACAGTTGTATATTACGTAGATCAAACCATCAGTTTATTTTCGTTTTAACTGTTATAATATCTAGTAATTTCATAGATACATAAGTTTGAAATTATTAAAATACCATGCATTTCCCAAATACACGTCATAATTTTCTTAATCTAATATATAAAATTCTCGTGTCACAGTGTTAGTTGCCATATTTCTCCGAAACGGCTTAACCGATTTTGATGAAATTTTATATGTACATTTGGTATGTCTGAGAATAGGTTTTTATCTATTTAAAAAAACAATGGCCTGGTTCTGAATCCTGAATCCTTTTCTTTGTATATTTTTATCTTTTGATGTGATTTTCAAATTAACAATCCAAATTCAAACGTAAATTCAGATTTGAACGTGCGAAGTTTTGTTAAAATGGTGCGCCATTATACCCTAGCAACAATAGACGACTATTACGCGAAATGTAACTAAAACTGCTTTTCCAATTTGGCTGGAAGCTTAGTGTGTACATGAAAAAGCACTTAATACATTAAATATGGACGATCGAAATACCGGACGGGCCGCATGGCCGCCGCCGGTTCATATCTACTGGGCGGTTGCTTAGCAAAATATTAATGTTGACTGACTCCTGTACATCTATTGAATAGACAGTACAGTATCTTTTAAAAGTTGTCAACAGTATTCCGAACATAATTAAAATGTTAATTTCACTAAAAAAAACCTGCTTCTATATAAAACATCGAAATAATATATTATCTTTGCAAGCAAGGTATATTTATGAATCCAGGCCGATTATGGAAAATTATATCCAGCAGTGGATGTAATGCAGATGATATGGTGATGATGATGACTGATGATGAGAAATAGGCTCTGTTATTCCTTAATCAATCACCATAAATAAAAATAAGACAAGAAAAATATTGTCTAATCTTTTGCGAAGATATTTGCGACAGTGCATTATTGACACGTTGAGTGAATTAGTGACGAGAAGCTCTGTAATATTGAATAGTCATCTTGGTCTGCGAAAATAAATCGTGTTCTTATACCCCTAAACGGCATTTTAACTTACCCTACGCGTAACAATATTTTGATAGAACGGGAATTTTATTATTGTAAACCAGAATAACCAATGTTTTTTTTCACACATTGTCAATTTAAAATTGGCACAAATAATATTTTATTATGTCTATTTATAAGACTAAATTAAATTAAAACAAATATTTGACCAAGACACATTTAATTGGAAAAACGTCGAAGTAAACAACAAAGATCTGGTTACAAAATACATGATAATGTATATGTTACGTTGATTATGACCCCTGTAATTCGAATAGTAATTTTACACATTTAGCCATCGATTTCGATGATGCCTCTATGCGGTATTTAAATACCTCATATTTACCTATATTTTGAGTTATATTTCGTTTGCTCCGGGGTTGGGTTTTTTTTTGTAATGTCCTTTATTAAAAAAAGTATTCATCTGTATGATACCATTTCTAACTATTTTTAAATTTATGATGTCGTCCTTTAGGCGTAGAACTTTTCGCATTATACTAAAACACAAAAATTATTTAAAGTACAAGTATAATAAATTCTATTTTCAAATTAGTCCTAGTCTGTATCTCTCTACTGCTGGATGTAGGGCTCTCCCAAAAGTTCGCCACCACGCACGGTCTTCTCCCCTTTACATCCAATCTCTTCCTGCAAAGCCTTTCAGGTCGTCTATCCACCTGGCCGCAGCGCAGTGGCGTCCCACGCTGCGCTTTCCAATTAATGAAAATTTAGAATACTGTTTATAAATGTTACTGTGGGTAATGGTCAATGTTCTTACATTACATTGTATTTTAGGTACAAAGCTCACAAAATGTCAACCATTGTATTCAATGGAGCCTTCGGCTATTCAAGCAAGTTTCTAGATTGGATCACTGTATACTTAGAAACAAAACATATTACTTTATTCCCAACGAGCAACTGAAGTAATTTGTTGTTCACTATACTTGTTTTATCTTGAATTATACTTCAAACGTGGAATAGATACAGTTAATGGAGAACATGTAGATTTAGAAAAGTTGATAACACTTCTAAAATGCTAAAAACAAAGCTAAGTAAACGTATATAAAAAGAGGATTTCTTCTAGTTTCATTCTTACATATTATAAACCTCGAACTCTCCAGGACTCTGAGACAGAGCGCTAAAGCCTTAACCATCTGACCAATAGGCTCGTCCACAACAATAAAAAAATTAAGAAATTTATCCAAAGTTTTCAATTGTATCTTGAAACAGCGATTTTCACTAAATGCATCAACTCAGACGTTTTCGTTTTGGTTTCGTCAACTTCAACTCTATGACTGTTAAGATTTTTTTTATAAGACAGATGATTTTTGTAAAATTATAGTATTATTTTGTATTAGTACAGATTTATGTAATTTGAAGCTAAGTTTGGGTACTAATTGTAACCCATAATTGGTAAATTGGATAATCAGCCAAAAATTCACGAAGAACATAACACTTTTTACTAAACTTCCATTAAGAATTACGTCACTATATTTAAGGGATTTACTGAAATAACTTCTCGAATTCACCTTCAGATTACAAAGAATAGCATTCCCTGTATTGAAATTTGAAGGAGGGTCGCTCACAATTTTCTTCTTACTTGGATATTGCCCTCTCCCGGCTATTGTAATGTTACAATAGCCGGCTGTCATTGTATTGAGAGAAAACATACAATTACAAGTCTACGTAATACTTTCTTACGTAATTATTGTATTAATATTGCGCAAAATATCATTTTCCACATAATAATCAGTTAATTTTTAAAGATCATTCTAAAAATGAGCGATTATAAGCGAGCGCGAACGAGTGGAGTTGAGAAGTAGGTACTAGTAATTTTTAAAATTAAAAATCCGACAAATTCTAATTATTATTATAAATGTGAAAGTAATTTTATTATTAGTATATACAAACATAATAAAAAGTACAAGAGTATCTAAGTACAAAGAGTTGTTTTTTTTTAATTTTGACGGTCTACTTTTTGCTGGTACATGGCTCCCGTCACCAATTAACACAAACTACAATGTAAAAAAGTTTCAAGTGCGCTACCTAGCTTCATATTGCGCACTGCCTAAACAACAGCAGACGTCTCTTCTGTATTGCCACAAATTAGATTATAGTGTACCTTGTTACTACTAAAAGTGTACCACAAACTAAAATAAACTACTAAACATGATACTAACAAGGGGATTATAACCTTCATTCGACTGGAGATTATTTTATCGAAAAGGTAAAAGCTCTTACGGTGTACATAGGGTGACAGCGTACCGGGGCTTGTAGGGTGGAGGGAAAGTAGGTATTTATAAAGGAGGCTCGTACAAAGGAGTTATAATTCTATACCTGTATTATTAGGTAAGGACGAGGCTCACCCGTTGTCCACGAAGTATTATCTTCCTGAACGAGTGATGAGGTACGTGTGAATAAGTAAAAGTTTTAACGACACGTAATCAAACTCCATTTGATCCAATTTAAATAAGATTTTTGCTTTTTCTTACTAGTAACAAGAGGTTTATTAAAATAATTGTTACGATATTTTATTTAGAAGTTTTTTTTATGTAAACGTCTACAGACAGAACTCTTGTACAAGAGTAATTGTATAAATGTGTAATTCTACTTGTGATTGATAATAATATAAAAAATTATAGCATAATTTAAAGATAGGCTAACATGCCTCTTAATGGACCATCGCCTCTAACACAACCAACGCCCACCATAGTAGGATTAAGGACAAGGGATTACGAAGGAATAGGGAAAATGGGTTTTGGTATCTCATACGCCACTTCTAAAGTATAGAGACTAGGTATTATAGAATCCTATTTGAACCAATAACCGCAGTTAGAATGAATAAATGATCGCTATATTATAGTAGTATATTTAATGACAATTAGCATTAAGGCTATCTTGCATAACCACTGCATCTTCAGATGTATATATGTTAGTAATTAATAGGAATTAAATTTGTCATGTCCACTCAGCTATAGGCCGCATTTTCACAAATTTAGTACATTTTACTGAAATCTGGGTAAAATACCCAAACAATTACCAACCTCGCAAGCAATTTCGAAACTTTGATACTTTTCAAAAGGTTTTTCGGCGTATAAATTGAGCCTCGAGTGTTACCCAAGTTTACAAGGTCACTCGCTAAACATGTAAGACTATTTACAACTTAGCAATTTCCTTAATAATTATGATTCAAACTTAATAATATTAATAACGAAGTTGAAAATTTAATTTAAAAAATAATTTGTGTCATATGTTAAGGTTTCTTAATCAATCAATACTAATAATCTATAAGTGTAGGTATTGTATGTATGTATGTTCCTCCATAACTATACATACGTACAATACCTACACTTACAGATTTATTATTAGTATTGATGAAAAAACTTAAAAACTACTGGGCCGATTTTAAAAATATTTTCACCCATAGAAAGATACATTATCAGATAGTAACATAGGCTATATTATCGTCATCAATCATAAATCAATCAATACTAATAATAAATCTGTAAGTGTAGGTATTGTATGTATGTATGTTCCTCCATAACTCTTAAACGAATTAACTGATTTTTATGAAACTTGGTAGATAAACATTTAGACGTACAGAGTACAGGATAAGCTACTTTTTCTTTTTCAACGCCGACGAAGTGCGCGGGCGCCAGCTAGTGTCTAATATACGGGAATATCCATAAAAACCAAAAAGAAGAGTCCTTTAGTTAAATCTCTCCTATCTTCCATGCGTTCCTGATGTTGTAATTTTCATATCTCATTTTCACTAGTCTATAATTGACGGCGTATGAATACTCTACTGTAGTCCATATGCACACAAGTCATGTTAACACTTCTCGATAATTTATCGTGGCTAAAAAATAAAATCGTAAACCGGGGAAAAAGCTCGAAGCTGCGAAATATATGCGAAAATATTTCACACTTCACATTTGCGCTCGCAAGTATGATTCGAAGGCCGTGTAAGCGAGCTTCGTATTTCGTAACGCTACAATGTTTCGTAGCGGAACTTCTGTCTTTTTGTGATGTGTGCTACGAGTGCTACGATGTGTTATGTTGCGAGTACGAGTGCTACGAGTCCTACGTAATGATTGATTTTTATTATGATATGAAGCGTTCTATTTGTAAAATTTTGTACAGCTCCTAACCAGCTTTTGTACAGTGGTTCTAGCATGAGTTTTATAATGACCGCACTCGCATTTATATAAAAACTATTACATATAAAAAACGTTTATATAAAATAATTATTAATTTGACATTGACAACGGACAATTTTCCATAAGGATGAATGTTTTACGCTTTCACTAGCGAGTTCAGTCATGATAAACTCATACTCCACCAAAGGCTTGCGTCTGTTATATCATTAATCTGTTGTAACTAAAACGTATTACCTATTTTGTGTTGTATGTATTCTGTAACAACCTTTTTTATATAATACATCTTATTTTTGTGCACAGACTTGATCAATCACTGAAGAGTTTAGTATTATTATAAAATTATTAATTACTAGCTGGTGCCTACGACTTCGTCCGCGTTCTCTATAGCCTAGCCTTCCTCGATAAATGGACTATCCAAAACAAAAATATTTTTTCAATTATTTCTCCTGAATTAAGTTCCTGAGATTAGCGCGTACAACCAAACAAACAAACTCTTCAGCTTTATATTATTTTTACTTATTAGAACATTATATTAATTTATGTATGCTTGTCTTATTAAAAACTAAATTTATTAAAGCCTGGCCATTTAGAGCACAAAGTGTGTTGTCGTCTCACTAATATTATACGTGTAAAGTCGTTTGGAGGCGTCATTGTTATTTCGTTCACGAAAATGTCGTATGTCGCTGCGCCCATTTAGATAATGGCCACTACGAAATATAGCTACAAGTTTGCTTTGATCGAATTCACACTCTCAACGGGATTTGCACTTTGCGGCCTTGCGACCCCTAATGGACTCGTCATGAAAGGTTCTATAAATAAACACTTATCTACTTTATAAATGGTTACGTGACAATTGATTAGTATTGCATATAATAGGTAAGACAGCATTTATAAATATGACGAATATATTAAATCCCACTAACTCTTTCACGTAGAAACTACTCATCGTATTTGGATAAAATTTGGATCTATTATCTGGAATAGTTTTTATCCTGGAAAATGTTAGGTTCCCAAGAAATTAGACGACACAGTCAGGCGATATTTATGAAATATACGAATTTATTATGTACTTTAATACTTAATATAATTTTAAAGTAATAAGGGAAACATACCTTGATTTCTTTTACAAATTAATAGAACACAATCCTTTTAATAATAAAATATATAAAACTAATACGTTTAGTATTTAATTTAATTTTCATTAAAGTAATCGATGATATTTAATACACTATAAATAAAAGCGCGACTAAACTTGAAGTAATTCTGCGACTGAGGAAACCATTAGGACGGAATTACGTATAGAGCTGTCACATAGAATAATGGCTTCACATAGTGTGCTACGAACGTAAATTTGATTAATGACTCCACTGTGAACAAAAAAGTGGAAAAAAATCTTTACAACATCATGGCAAATGACTGCGAAATAATAATAGAGGAGTATTAGCTACCATTTTGTACTAATTGGTAGGTGTAATGAAAAGTGTAGTTATTTTTTTATGTCAAGACTGACAGACAAGCTGACGTGACAGTCAACTTGATGGTAGGTGGCTACCGTCGCCTATAACACAAGCAGTGCCATAGGTGTTGCAAGTGCGCTGCTGACTATAGAAGGATTTAGGATAAGAGATAAGGATGGGATGGCTCTGGCCCATAAAATATCACGATAAAGTAATCAAATTATATATTTAAGTATAATATGTTATATTCTCCTTAAACTATCTAAGTAATAACTAGTTATAACTTAGTTTAGTTTCCAATTATATTGTGAAATATTATGAATAATATATTTTGTGTCATAAATAAACTAGGTATCTACACTAATAATAAATATCATTTATTGTTAAAGCCCTATATTATGAGCTGTCACTTTGTAACAGCTAATAAATGCCACATTTCACGAACAAGGCTAACAAAGCTTTCTTTCAAGATCTTCTTTGATAAGATTATTAATATAAGGAAAACAGTATTGACACTGGAGGAATAATATCGTTTATTTTTTTACGTTTATATCATTGGAGTTAATATTTTTTATAAGAAGAAATTAATGCTACTTAATAATTAAATGAAGCATCGGAAAATCGATAAAAGGAGTATGTTGGGTGTAAAATAATCCTACAAAACACTAAATGAAAATTAAATAATATGTAATAACTGCACGTTTTACTTCTACTTGTATCGTGTAGCTACTTGATTTTCATTTTTGAAACATTCAACTTCGGGTCTTAAAATCAAATAAAATCATGATTGAAAATTATCTTCATATCATTCAATTAATATAATAAAATATTCTCTTTTAATTTAAAGCCCCTAAGTTTTTATTTTCAATGAACAAATATTATGTAAAAATATCAATCAGGCAAAAATTTTCGCATTACGCCTTTCTTTACATTTCCCGCTCAACTTTAAAGTGAAATTAGGTACCTTGGCGTAACAAAACTTGGCGATAAAGTAAAATATAACATTAAATCACGCTTATGAAATGCAAGTACTAACCAGGAAGTAATGTTGAATAATATTGAAAGTTCAAAAACCAAACAGAGGCGTGTTTATCTACTGTCAGTAAACCGACTGTGTTAGCGAGCGGCGCGCCGTTCGTCGGTAGAGCTCTGCCCAAGCAAATATTTGTAATTTCACTTTATTTGATGGAGACCTCGCGTAGACAGCTACTTATTCTTATTAAAATTTAATTTACCGAGTCGCGAGTTACCTAGAAAATTCTCTGTCAAAGCGAAACTTCTTGAGTTCATATTGTTGAGTATGTCGACATTAATATCAAGCATAATTAAGTTCTTGAAACCCCATTTTATCCATACTTCCATACTAATATTATAAATGTGAAAGTAACTTTGTATATATGGCTGTTTGTTACCATTTCACGCCTTAACTACTCAACCGATCATCATAAAATTTTGCATACATGTTTTCAGAGATACCGCAAAGGACACAGGATACCTTTCATCCAGAAAAAGTACTGTTATCGAGGGATCATCTTAAATTAAGAAAATCACTTTTGGCATGCCAAAAGTGTAATAGCAATAAAACGTCAGACGTTATTTTGCTTATATGTATATTTTTTAAATTTTTCCACGCGGATGAAATTGCACGCCAGCTAGTATAATATTAAAATTTATTTAATAATATATTGTTTGTAAAGCCTACATGTAGGCTTTACATAAGTATTTTATAGATATATTATGTTTTGAGAAACAAGGTCTCAAATATATCGAAAATGATTTAAGTAAGGTGAATTTAAGAAATATCAGTTAAAAAAAATACGATCACAACAGCACAAGTGCTGTCCCTGTACTAGCATATCATAAGAAGTTCTAAGACTCGAAAGTACAATTTTGTTGTTTATTTATTATTATAAATTTCAGATCTCTTCAAAATGTTTTTATTTTGAAGCTCATTACGCGAATCATACGTCGACTTGTACGAATGGAGTACAAAGGTAAATATCGTATACATAATAAATAACAACATAATCACGCGTGTCTCTCGTTGAGTCAAGATGTGTAATCGAGTGTAGGAACGTGAACACTCAGATTACTTATAAGGGGAAAATTAGTACGCTCCAACATTTTCCTCCTCGCGAGAGAGTATCAGGCAACAGGTTGTATTGGCCGTATAAGGTAACGGATGCCCTATAAGTGACTAGTAATTTGACACAGTTATTTCTTTCATCAATCTAAAGACTGTATAATAAAAATTTGTTTTAATAAAAGAATTTTACAGTTTGTTTACAAGGCTATCTAAAAACAAAGTGTACTAAATTACTATATTTCAAATAAGTTCGATAAATACTTCTTAGAGAATGTTTCTTTTCGTTTTTTGTATACACATATATAAGTTGTGTCCTATACAAATAACGTTATTTGTAGAAAAATAAAATTTTTGTTTTCATGTTATTTTTGTAGTAAAAACATAATTAAAACAGTGTAATTAAGTCAAAATGAAAAATAATGCTATTCAAAATTTTAAATCAAATCGAGGACGAAACCATTGTGAAACTTACCATAGCCCATTTCCCTATGCCCAGTCTTACCTTGCGTCCTTTTTATCGTCTGATATTTCACAATTAAATTATTCTGTAAAATAATCCTATAAATAGATAACCAGTGAACTCAATTTAAAAGGAACCTTGGTTCGTTAAAAGGAAAATAACGTTAAAATTGTACCTATTTGTAGATGATCAAATAAAGTTGTTGTGGGTTGTAGCCTTGCATCGCTAATGAAGAGTTAGCAGCAGAAATGCAATTTGTTGAGGATATAATTTTGTTGATAAATAAACTCAAAGTTGATACTTGAACAGTTGAACAGAATAATACACTATTATATTATACGAGATTCGAGAATAGGGTTTTTTAAATATATAAGGTAATAAATGTTCCAGAAATTCTATAGGTTATTACATAAATTGCTGGTTATCTGATTTTTATCGTTGCCCTGTCCATAGCAATAAAATTCTTTGCCAAATACCAAACGACCGGCTATGAGGATAATCAAATTTTACATGAGAGAAATGCGATACACACATATGAATTTACTGGCTGCTTATAGTAAGGCAATACCTTAGACTAAAAAAAACTAGCGATTCTTACTATTAACTTTATCTATACTAATATATAAAGAGAAAACATTTGTATTCTTGTAATGAACAACTTAAAAACTACTAGAACGCTTTTGAAAATTCTTTCACACATAGAAAGCGTTACCACACATTATCAGCGAGTAACGGCTATAATCGTCATCATCATCAAAACTGATAATAAATCTGTAAGTGTAGATATTGTACTGATTTTCATGAAACTTGGTACACAAACATTCAGACATACGGGACAGAGGATAGGCTCTACTTTTTTCTTTTTCAACACGAGCGAAGTCGCAGGCACCAGCTAGTATTTTATAAAGTTTCACGGACGTGATCGCGTGCAATAGCTAGTCTTTTATAAATACGAAACATATACCGACGTTAATGACAGGCAAATAGTTCATTACATGGATGTCACGAATATGCATCACCTATTTCCATGTCATTACCAAAGAGGTAAATATGAGGGATAAATTAACGCACGAATAAGTATGTTACTAAAATAAATTATAGGTACATGTAATTGTTCCTATAGATAAATGAACAAGCAATTAAATTCGCTTCGCCCTTCAATATACATTTACCGAACCTAAACAAACAGTGTTAATGGACGTCGCATATTTGAATATTTTTAGGGTTGCTTTTGAAAAGATAGAATTTGAAGTTGACGATTTAATGGACATTATATTTTATCTAACATATGTAAAAGATATATGTACTGGATTAAATAACAATATAAAATAATTGGAAAAATAAGGGAAACAAAGTTGTGCAGGATATCTTTTAATAATCATGAATTAATCATCATCATCAAACAATCAATACTAATAGTAAATTATCATCTGTACGTGTAGGTATTGTATGTATGTATGTTCCTCCATAACTCTTAAAGGAATTAACTGATTTTCATGAAACTTGGTAGATAAACATTTAGACGTACGGGACACAGGATAGGCTACTTTTACTTTTTCAACGCAGACGGAGTCGCAGGCATCAGCTAGTAAATTATAAATCACTAGCGACCCCGCGCTCTGTTTCGGACGGATGCAATTTTTTTCTGCAAACCGTAACAAAATTCCTCAGAGGTTTATAAGAAGTTAGCTGAGATACAGATAAAGGTGAACAACGACTTTATTTTATAATATGTATAGAAGTATAAATCTAGAGTTAGGTTAGTTAGTTAGGAAAAGCTTTGATAAAGCGTCCTTTAGAAGAATATAATATTTGTCAAAACATCATATCTCTTCGTATGTTTTCATGGTCAATGTAAAATTATATAAGTATATATTTTTTTAGAAAAGTAGCAATTAATTTTATTACATTACGTGTATAACAATTTAAGGTAGGTATAGTGCATAAAGCATAATACATTATAAAATGCATGATTAACGCGGATAGCTATAAAAAGGATTCTAAGGCAATTAGAAACTAATCTTATATATACATTTTTAAACGAAAAAAATATTAAAAGATATGAAAAGATAATAAATCAAATTATATATTCATGTAGCTACTTTCCTTGCTTCATGTACCATCAAACGAGTCTGTCTGGATTAATACAAGTTACGAACATTAGATTAGAAACCAAAGTAAAGGTCAATGGCACCGCAAACAATTTTAACAAGGTAGAATATATTCTCGGGTGAGTTTGCAGTTCTGTTGAAAATACGTTGGATTGAAAAATACAAGTTTAAGTTAGATACATAAGTAAGTACTTACTCTATTAACTTTCAACTTAAAAAATGTTTTTTTAAGTTGAACTTAAATCAATACTTCAATACTAATAATAAATCTGTAAGTGTAGGTATTGCATGTATGTATGTATGATCCTCCATAAATCTTAAACGAATCAACTGATTTCCATGAAACTTTGCAGATAAACATTTAAACGTACGGGACACTGGATAGGCTACTTTTCCTTTTTCAACGCGGACGAAGTCGCGGGCACCAGCTAGTATTTATCTAAAATAGACTTTTTTATATGAAATTTGAATTTAGCTTGGAGTTTTTACCACCTGTAGGTATCTCTGCTAACTTCTAAATCACTCAACAGATTTTGATACGGATTCACTAACAGAAAGAGTCATAAACGAGGAAGTTTTTCAAAAAAAATACATCTACGAGGGCACCGCCCGTCGTGAGGTACCTCCACCTTCGGGTACGACGAGGTTGCTCCTCGCACTGGATACCTATGGTGGGGCACCGATGTCGTGTCATAACATTCCCACTACCTCTCCCATCTACGGCCGCGCTAGGAAGGCGCTATTAGGAAGCCGGTAGGAGTCCTGTAGGGTATCCATGAGGATTTTCCAATGTTAAGAAAATAAAATTTATAAAAAGAATGAAAGGCGGTACTTAACCGTTTATTAGAAGCGCTAGACATTTTTTTAATGAAAATAATATGTAATGTTATAAAGCTTTAAAGCGACTCGTAGCGGAGCTCGATCAAACGCTTAACATTTTACATCGCAATATTGAGTTTATACCCGTCCACGGCGTACATTTTGATTTTGCGCATCGCTGCTCGTCCCTTGATGTAAATAAACCTACGTATTCATAGGCGTACGAATTTGTACAGGTATATTTAAAGTAGGTGCCTATAGGATACAAAAAAAAGGTTAAAGAGGGCTTAATGGAGAGAACAAAACGGAGAGTGAGCATTATTGATCGATTTAAGCAATGCTAATAACAATAATTATTGCACTCGACAACGCCCTTAAGAAATTTAATCTCTACTTCACAACATGTAGATGAGTCTTCAATTATTTGGCGATACAAATATAACCTGGCATTACGAAGAGAGAGAGAGAGAGAGAAGATAAGAGATTTTCTTTCAATTTAATGTTTAAAATTTAAAAGAAAGTCGTTGCCTTCGAAGTTCAATATAATTTAGTTACTTACATTTCATACAAAGTTATATTAAGTTACACTATATATTGAAAAAAAAATAAACTAAAAAGCACATCTATAAAATCACCAATTATCAAAACTCGTGTAAAACTTTCTAGGTAAAACTACCAAATGACTGGACTAAAATGGGAATGAAGAAACAACTAAACACAATACCTAACTAATTGGTATTAATGATACATTTAGCATCGCAATGCGAACCGAATATGAAAGTCTTTTAAATTAAAATTAATCGTGGCAATGTTACACTTACAGAACGTTATTTCCACAAAAAATATTAGATGCAGGTACTTTAGAGAACTGGGCCACGATCATTAGCGGCGAAATGGGAAGGGAGAGTTTTTATTTAGTATATATTATTTATATGGTTGCTGTTTCATCATCATAACTCTATCATACTCATTTGCTGTATGAATTTCCCTTTATGTGTTCATTTGACTTATATATGAAATGAAGTTATTACTTTAGGAATATTATTTATTTATCTACACTAATATGTTACAGGCCTGCGTTTAGCGTTTTAGGAACACTGTCAAATGACAGCACAAGTGCTGTTGTGTTTCGATGAGTGAGTATAAAAGAAAAGTATGAAACGCCATCTACCGTATTTTGAATAGATGGCGCTATCTCCCGGTCCAAGCCGCTAGTATTTACTTTTATTTTAGATTTCCCGTAGGAATGAAGCATTCTCCCGCGGTAAGTAGCCTATGTTCATCACGGATAACGTCGGCTTTTAATGGTAAAGGAATTTTTCAAATCGGTCCAGTAGTTTCGGAGCCTTTTCTATACAAACAAACAAACAATCAAATCTTTCCTCTTTATAATATTATAGTATAAAAAAGTAATTATTTGGCGTACGCAGCTATTAAGATTAAGATAATAAGATTAAGTAATCTATTAGTTAACTGCACATTTATTTATTTTTAATTAGTTTCTTGTTATAAAATTATATATAGGTAATCATATCTTATATATACCAATTTATATAGCTCCAGAGTTTGTTTGGTTGTACGCGTGAATCCCAAGAACTACTGGTTTGAATTGAAAAATTCTATTTGTGTTGGATAGTCAATTTTTCGAGGAATATATTCTATAGAGAACGCGAACGAAGTCGCGGCCATCAGCTAGTTTTTTTTATAAAGATACGCAGACGAAGTCGCGTAGAACAGCTACTTTCTTATTATTGGCTAAGCAGCTTACGCTTTTAAGTACTTACGTCGACCCCGTCGTATGCTCCTAATCTTTTTTCAAACGAAATTTGGAAGGTAAAAACGCTTGACATAGAAAAAACATAAGAATATCTTTGAAGAGAATAAAATTAGAATAGAAAAGATGTACATTTTCATTTTTAGTAATACTGTGAATTATATTTATATCAGTATAGACGCGAAAATAAACTAGAGGGCTTACAGAAGCCCCTTGGTGCTGATGTCAGTAGCACCAGGGGTTTTAGAACTGGTTCAAATACTCTGCTGACATCACTTCTCTAGGTATTAGCCTGTTCCATCTCATAATCTTTTTGGTACAGTTGTAGAATGATCTTTTAATGAACTAAGTCATGTTCATGGTTCCTATTCTAGTCCACTTAAAGAACGTTGTATAAGGATTTTTAAATATTAAACATATAGGAGAGACTAAAGCAAGAAAATATGTTATTTTTTATTTATTTATTTTTATTTTTACTTGGAAAACATACAATATCTCGCTACACATTATACGAACACAGATACAAGAAAAAAATAAGTCAGCAAAGTTTCCACTAATTGCTAAAATATGTTAAGTTATAAGTTTCTACAGAAACTGGAGCAGGAAGAAAACATACAAATAAGAAACAAACATGAAAAGAAAGAGAAAAGTAAATTAATTAATTAATTAACAAATAACATACAACTTACAAAACAACTGACTGCTACCAAAAACCAGTTTACTCTATTACCTTTTAAATAAATACATTTTATTTAAAATTCATTTTAATAAATTTTAAATTTGCTTTCATTTAAAAATATTTAAAAAAAAAAGAAAAACAGACGACTTACCATCGATTAACTTACTTTAATCCTACTTAGACATCGAAATAAGTTAGATATCTAACTGTAAAAAAAAATTACAGAAAAATTATTCCTTTAATTCCTTAAACATTTCAGATGGAAATACTCGAAATAAAATTAAGAATTGAATAGAAACATTTTTGTTAACAATGACAAAAAGATGTAACAAAATATTCTTCCACTCAGGAATCGAAAGGGACCTTATTACCACCACAAAGCACAAATACTTCAAAACCATTGTTAGGATTGTGACATAGTACTAAATCCAAAAATACTATAAGTATCTATAAATAATACCAAAAGACACGGGGCTTATTTCTCAGAAGCTTTGACCAAAATATCCTAAGTAAGTATCTCATTAAAAATCCTTTTGTAAAATGTTTTGTCTTTTGTCCTTCTTTGTCCTACTAGAAACATCAAAGTACTTCTGTTGCTATTATTGTATAGCTTTTATTTTATAGACAACCTCTTCTTATAAAAACTTTTATTTTTATACATGCATTTTTATGAAACATGTTTTTGCTCTGAAGACATGAAAATACCCATTGTCGCCATGTACTGTGTGTAAATATTTTCATTAAATTTTCATCATATTTTTATTAAATTTGAAGGCTCGATATCGCATGAAACCAATGAAACAGGTGAAAATAAATACTCTTCTTAGTCTAAGTATAAATCATCGGAAATATCTGAAGCAGCACTTCGAAAGATTGCAATATCACTCGCTACGGTCGACAATGAAGTCAATACAAAAAAGTTTATTTATATTACTAGCTGGTGCCTGCGACTTCGTCCGCGTTGAAAAAGGAAAAGAGCATACATACATACATACATAAATACATACATAAAACACCTACACTTACAGATTTATAATTAGTATTGATGATAATATAATAAAAATAGTTAATGTGTATGTTTTTTATTATGAGTCATGTCATACATTTACATACAAAGCAAAGTTGAACAAAGTGTAGTTTGTTGCAAAGTGCCGAGATGTTACCGACGGGTTGTTATTTTGTTGAATACAATGTACTACTGTCTACGTGTATTTTGTATTAAATATTTCTTTTTTTCTTTTAAGCAGTAGATCATTGATTTTATTTGAATCTATTAAATAGTGTATCTGCTCTGTTTTCATTTCATTGAAGTTTGGTAAGTTGTATATTTTTTCCTGTTTCCTTTTTTAGGATATTTATTTTAAGTATTATAATTATAATAATAAGATTTTAAACTAAATAATAATTAATTATATCATAAATTATTAATAGATATTATTATTAAAAACAGATTGTTATAACAATTTTAAGGCATATTAAATCACATAACGTCTTACAATATTTGTACGTGTAAGCATTCCTTACAAATTCAAATGAATGTGATATTCTTTTGTATTCTATCCCGGACTGAAATCATGTTACGCTTTTCCCGTGGGCGAATCTCTCTGTTTCATAAATTCGGAATAAAACCTTTTTTCTTTATTTATTATTATTTTGCGTACAATTTAACATAAAGACATAAAAAGAGTTGGAGTTTTCTTCAAAAAATTAATTCCTAATATATTATTTTTTAAGATAAGTCGACAAGTTTTACGAAAATCCTTCATAATATCATAGGAATTGAAAAACCGTTTTCATGTCGCTTAGATCCGTCGGTTATTTTTTTTTTTTTTTTAAATAATTCATGAAAACTTTTCATATGGCCATAATCACATTTATCCTTAAATTTAATTTAAAAAATAAACATTATTTACTAAAATATAAATTTTAAACATCTTATTCTTATAACAGTCATATTTACAAAAATATATTAACATAAATAGCATATATTGAAAACAAAAATTACTTAATTACTAAAACTTACCAAATATCAGGAATGGTTCACAACAATTAGTTTTAAATTATTTACAGCGACGTAATAGTTTATTTATTTTTTTTAATCAGAAAGGGTAAAAATGTATACGAGTAAGTAGTCAACAGGTAACACAGATATGAGTATTCAACAACAGCCTAAATGTAATATAAAAGTTACAACAATTTAAACGCGGACCGGTACATTGTGAATGTACAGTGTCGGCAAGTCGTCCGTAACAACAACAACACTGAGAGGAAGACCAAATGAAGCGTATTCAGAAGACCAAAACTAAGAGTAGGCATCACAGGTTGAGCGTCGAGTGAAGAGATAGAAAGGAAAATGGAAAAGGCATACGAACACTCGCGGCGATTCAAAAAAATTTGAACGTCTATGAAGAATCAACAAGTGGTTTTCAAAGGCGGGCGGTACGGATCGGCCACGCAGGACCTCACGGCGGGAATTCTCGTCCGCCAATGTTCCGAGCTACTGTTCCCGCCTTGGCGGCTGCGCGTGTGTGCGAGGGCTAGACCTTGCGCTACAGCCTTCATTGTTACCTTTACCCGTGTGTGCGTTCCATCCCCATTTAAAAACACACACATCTACCCAGTATTCGACCCTCGACTTTCGCTTGTGTGGGAGCATGACGCGCCTACGGGTCTAGCGCACAGGTGAGCCCGGGCCGATCCCCAGGCAGGCTCATCTTTACATCGAAATAGATGCGTGTATGCATGTCTTTACTCTTTGTATTCTAATACAAGGCACTACAGAATGAACACAAATTCAGATGTGCTCAAGTAAAACTAGACACTACGTAAACATAGAAGAACTTTGGCGCATTTGTGGGACAGTTCAAGCGAAACTTTATCGTCTCAAGGGAAGTTTAACAGATGTTGTACTCCGTACTCTATGTGTGTGTTTAGGGAAAGCCACAGATCAAATAACAGACATAGTTTTGACGGAGCTATGTCCCCGTAATGTCAATTAAATTAGCTCGATGTACAATTATTACGAAGGGCGGGGAGTTAATTACTGAGAGAAATTTAGGCAACGATTTCTTGGTACAAAATTTGTGTCGGGTGCTTGGGTTGTAATTAATAAAGTTATAAGCTAACATAAGCGCAAAGTTTGTCGTGTAACTGTATATAAGTAATAATATATTTAATATTTATAGATCACAACAACTTACTAATATTATAAAATTGTACTTTCCATTGAATTAATTCTATGTAGCAAGGTAATATTGAGATCAAATCCTGGAATTAAGATGCGGCAGTAAGAGCGCTGAAAAATTACCTACATAAATAAAAAATCTTTATCATAAGACAAATTTTCTAATCCCATTCTTAAACTAAAGCCTATTTCAGCATCCCTTTCTAATGTCTTATCATTAACTACTATAGTCGGCAGAGTACATGCATCACCTGTTGATTTGCTTGTATTAGAACACTGTAGATACTTATTATTGAGTGACAATACCGTCGGCCTCGTTAACGATCTTTACATAGTAAAAGTAATATTTCTTTGCAGCTGAAATACGAGTTACGATACTGTTAGAGTTTTCACATGTTTGTAATTATTAACTTGCTAGTTCGCCTAACCACCTTCTAACGGAATTTTTGAAAAATTAAGTGTTATCTATACTCAATAATATATATACTATAATATACTATAATATACTATATATACTATAATATACTATATATACTATAATATACTATATATACTATAATATACTATAATATACTATATATACTATAATATACTATATATACTATAATATACTATAATATACTATATATACTATAATATTATAAAGAGGAAAGATTTGATTGTTTGTTTGTATAGAATAGGCTCCGAAACTACTGGACCGATTTGAAAAATTATTTTACCATTAGAAGCCGACATTATCTGTGATGAACATAGGATACTTTTTACCGCAAGAAAATGCTTCATTCCTACGGGAAATCTAAAATAAAAGTAAATACTAGCGGCTTGGCCCGGGAGATAGCGCCATCTATCCAAAATACGGTAGATGGCGTTTTATACTTTTCTACGCGGACGAAGTCGCGAGCACCAGCTAGTGTTTTTTATTTTTGTTATCTCATAACTTTCGACTGGGTGAAACGATTTTGATGATTCATTTTTTATTTGAAAGCCGGTGCTTCTCGTGTGGTCCCATTTAAATTTAGTCCAGTTCTGACAATGGGATCCATGAGAAAACGGTTTCAAGTCGGGTTTTTTCTTTGTTAAAAAGAGTTATTAGAAGTCGGTTGATAATGCCTGAAATCTTTATAACCGTGACGATGAAGATCTTTTCCAACGTTGGCGCCGTCACTCGTTTTTTAAATATTTTTAGACGATGCTCGGGAACCTGACATTTTTTCAGGATAAATGAACCTATAAGTAATTAATTTAGGTACTTAATAAACTATTTGTGTGCCAAATTTCAGCCGTTTTTGCGTGAAAAAATCATTTAAACTCATTGGAAAAAATAACAAACATCTATTACTGTTATGACTTTCCAAGTTTTCCAACTTTTGTGTTAAAAATATTATAATATAAGCACCCAATTTATTTTATTTCGCCAACTCATACACTCGTTCATACATTTTTTTCTAATTTTAATTTAATCAAACAGCGCCATCTATTATGTAGCGCAAGAGCTTTGCAGAGATGATTAGGTACGTTTGGTTGCAAGAAATTGTAGGAATTATTCTGGTATTTGTGCAAAAGCAAACTGTGATCTGAGCTCTTGATTTTTGACGCACGAAACAGGAATTTAGAACCATAAATCGAAGCAAGAGAGATAAGGCTATTACAATCTATATTGCTTAGTGGTTGTAGCTATAAAGCTACAACCACTGGTAATCCCGGTTGATATAAATCAAGCGGGATCTTACAAACGGGATTACCAGTGGATTCACGAATCCACTGGTAATCCCGTTAATAAAGAATTTAATAAATTATAACCATATTATAACAGACAGATTTTATTTACTACTATACTGTACGCACTATTCTATATAGCTTATGCTGCGTCAGATAGGTACTCTGTCTGCTCCTATGGTCTGCTCTATGCCGCCTGCGTCAACTAATGTTGCCAATTTATGGGAAATTCCTTAAATCTTGGAGAATCTGAACTCTATTGGGGATTTTGTGGGGACTATCACTATGCGGGAAAAACATATAATACTTACAATTTTATTAATTTATTAGCTGGTGCCTACGACTTCGTCCGCGTTGAAAAAGAAAAAAGTAGCCTATCGTCTGTCCCGTACGTCTAAGTGTTTATCTACCAAGTTTCATGAAAATCAGTTTAAGAGTTATGGACGAACATACATACATACAATACCTACACTCACAGATTTATTATTATTATTGAATGATGGCTAACAGTTTGGTTGGGTCCGAAGTTTTATGGTTAGTGATTAGGTTATCAATTTCAATGATATGAAATAGGTGTTAAAAAAAATAGCATCACTGTCAAGCTAAACTATTAATAAAAAATATTGTTGAAGGTTAGGACAATCACATAAACTAAATATACCGCTGCAGAAAATTTATTTAAAAAAATTTTAAAATCTTGATCGTTTTATTGCTTTTGTTGCCATTTGCAATTATTTCTGCAGAAAGAACTTTTAGTAATTTAAAAAATTGGTTGCCTGTAAAATCGGTTTATGGACGATAGTTTTACGTGATATCGTGCCTCTCTATCACTTGTTCCGCGTTCAGGCTCAGGTGGCGTGACACTTTTTTGTGCGTGCAGGCGGTATTCATCGATTTATAAGACGTTATCACGTCAAAAACATAAAAGCAGAAATCATCTACTTACAGTGTAGTATCTCTAATTGCTACCAAACAGGATAAAAAACAATGAGGCTACTTTAAAATTTTATTAGATCTACCAAAATAAATATTAACAAAAATATGACAAAGGAAAACTAAAGAAATAAATAAATGAAAATAAGAATTATTGAAGTAGTTATTTTTTGGGGTATTAGTAGGGAATTGATTTTTTTCCCTAAATTCCGGGCATTTTATTGACAAAGTTTACGGGGAGAATGAAGAAATGACATGGCAACGTTGACGTCAGGCAAGCAAGAGAGAGAGAGAACGAAAGAGACAGCTGAGACAGTCTAGCTGAGACAGGCAAAGCAAAGCTAGCAAAGCAAGATCAGTCAAATTCAGTCAATTCATGACAAGAAAGCCGCATTAGCGGTATTAATAAGTTCTTTATAATGTCAAGTTTATTATAATTTATTACAAAGCTTGTTTGATTCGCGTTCAGGAACGTTTGTGCTGCATTTGCAGAGCGAAACTGAAACTGTTGTGTCCAGTGATCGTAAAATGCATTTTGTGAACATCAAGAAGCAATATTTAGCGCTCGGAATGTTGATTTTCATTGCATTATTTTTATTTAATAGTAGACCTGCTTTCCAATGCCAATTAACTTCAGAAGTTACCACTATTCTACCAACAATATATGGGATTACACCTACTTACGCAAGATTGGCGCAGAAAGCAGATCTAACAAGGTAAAGATAAACAATCGTGATCTTCCTGCCCTTGATAGCTTTAAATTCTATATGTTTATTTGGCAATCGATCGTGGCATACATTATGAGTAATTAATTAAAATACTTTAATTTATTCGGAAGTTTTCATAGGCAGTTTATTTTGTGCATGTTTGGCAGTTTTAAAATATTAATTTCTTTGGAAAAGGACATTTCAGAAGCATTAAGCATTCACTCCAAATACTTATAAACTACTGGCTATTGCACGCGACATCTCCCGCGTAATTTTATAAAATATTGCCTATGTTACTCGTTGATAACGTAGCTTTCTATAGGTGAAAGAATTTTTAAAATTGGTCCAGTAGTTTTTGAGTTTATTTATTATTTAATAAACACACAAATTTTCTCTCTTTATAAGAGAAAAAAAAAATTAAAAAAAAAAATGCATACATCTATACTAATATTATGAGGGGGAAAGATTTGTTTGTTTGCATTGAATTGGCTCTGAAACTACTGGACCGATTTGAAAAATTCTTTCACTGTTGGGAAGCTATATTATCAGCGAGTAACATAGGCTATGTAACATAGGCATAGGCAACGATTGCTCAATCTGTCAATGCATCCAATAATGACACAAATAAAACAGTTATACTTCAAATTTGACTAAGTATATGTCGGTACTGATAGTACTTCAAATAATTGTGATTAAAAAAGTTAATGAGAATGTGTTTTGTTTCATCTATTTCATGGCGGACAAGGCACAACTAGTTATTAAATACTCGAGGAAAGCACACTTAATTCAGGGTGTAATTTAAGTCTCACTTGCTTTGACTATGCATATTGCTATCCCATTTTGCTAGATGCTTTTGTTAGTTATTAACTGTTACTAAATACCTAAAGTTATAAAAAATGCCACAGAATTTTTTACTTTCCAAATGAGTTATCTGAAAAAATATTTTCCACTGCAGGTCTTTCTTATTATTGCCTATATTTTTGTTATTTGCTATTTCTATCAACTAAAATTGCCTCCGGAAAGCATATTTTATTTAGCAGTCGTAAACTGGGCAGCAAGTGTTAATACATCAGTATTAATCAGTAACCAATATTTTACAGAAGACCATAACTGCCGTTTTGTATTTTAGCGAATAAGTGAAGAATACCAGAGAGCCTTTTTTAATTTTGTTTACTATCCTATTTTTATCCCAATATCTTTTTGATTGTGCCACTTCTGTGGCCTTATGTAGCTTCTGCTGTAACTCCTTGTGACTTCCCGCTTATGTACTCTGATTGCTTATTAAAAATGTGTCTTATTCACAGGCTGTCCCAAACGTTAATGCTTGTGAAAAATTTTCACTGGATTGTTATTGAAGATTCAGATTCTCTCACACCATTGGTTGGGAATTTATTAAAAGAGAGCAATCTCAAATACACTCACCTTAATGTTAAAACTCACAAAGCGAAACATTCTACGGTAAGTTATTGGAAATTTTCTTTTCAATAACACAATATTGTTTACCTATTTAGCTGAAAAAATATTATTGCATCAGTTCATTTTTGTAAAATATTGTAATGTATTTTTTTAATTTATAGAATATGTACATTTTATGTTGAAATTGTTTCTTTATTTATTGTTATGAATATTTTCATATATATAGTCAGTGTTAAGATTTTAAATTATTTATTTGAAGTGAAAAATATTGACTAATTAAAGCCAGGTGTTAAATGTCATTTTAAAGGTCTCTTTATAGAACAAATAATTTGTAATTGTGATAGGTACTCATTGCTTTTTTTTAACTTTATGAAAATATTTCAGGCGTTGGATATCAACACATTATGTGTGTTTCGTACAGTTTTGTACAACAACACAAATTGGTATTGCGTATGTAGGACGAATCTATTTTTTAAGTTTGTTTGTGTTTATTAAATGCTTAATTAAACAGTTTGCGCAATATTTATTTTATAATGATCTTGCGCACAAAGTTTTTATCCGAATATGAATTGTGTATACCATACATACAAGTTACCATAGAGATGAGTTTCATTAGAATTGAAATTTGTGCAAATTGGCAAAATTGCTGTGGTATTGTTTTATTAATCGCACATAAATATGGATTTTCGTTTGTGTAATGGAAACATTTATATTTAGTTAGATACGACTGTAGTAATACTTCTTTGTTAAAACAAACCAGTATTACCGAGTCTTTAATACGATGAAATCAATATTACTAAATTATAAGTTTCTTCCATATTTGTGACTTTAAACGGCTTTTCTAAATTCATAACTAATTGGCTTTAGAGTTGTTTGGTAATTTAAATAACTTAACACTATTAAAAATGGAGTGTTTAAGAAATATTGTCTTGGCAGTTATCAATCGTAAAGAACCTTGATTTGATATAAGTTTCTTCCATATTTGTGACTTTAAACAGCTTTTCTAAATTCATAACTAATTGGCTTTAGAGTTGTTTGGTAATTTAAATAACTTAACACTATTAAAAATGGAGTGATTAAGAAATATTTTCTTGACAAGTTATCAATCATGAAGAACCTTGATTTGATATCGATATTGTAGTGGCTATGATTTATTATTTTTACACTTCAATAATATAATATGTTAGTTATTAGTTCATATATGTATCAAGAATATATTAATAACACTCAAAACATTTCCTTTGGGGCGTAGAGGCACCTAATCACAATATTATCTTCTTTTGATACTACATAGTTTACTATATGAGAATAAGTAATTTTTGTATAGATACTAAGTTGTTTAAAAAATGACTATTTAAAAATCCGATTTAGTGTTTAATTTAATGATTTTATAATTTCCTATTGTTTGTAATTTTACTTACTGGTTAAAGTTATTATGTATTTTAATGTAACAAATAAATTTTCTAGTAGATAAGTATACTCACTCAATTAATATGCAATCATTTTCAGGCAAGTGGAGTGGAACAAAGAAATGTCGCATTAAATTGGTTGAGGGAGCATTTAATGAAATCAGAAGATAAGAGAGGCATTGTTTACTTTATGGATGACGATAACACATATTCTTTAAAAGTTTTTGATGAGGTAATTTTTTCATTTGTTTTATAAACATCCTTATGTATACATTTTTTTTTTGCTCAAACATACAAATGTACGAAATTGTGAGGAATGCTATGCATTATTATTTAGATTTAAAAACTATAAGATTTTATTTATTGTAAAAGAAATTTTTAATGTTGTTCCTAGTAAAGACATTTACTTAATATTCCATTTCTTAATAAGTCATTTAATCTTGTGTGCGTACTAATATCTGAAAAATTCTCATCAAACCTTTTTCATATTAAAAAGGTCGAAAGAGGGTGTGTTTGTGTATCTATTTGATGGTAGGTGGCCACCGTCGCCTAGTCGCCTATTACCCTTCATCCGTATTCGTTACTAAAATTACCTAACCAGTTGTGAGAGAGGAATTATTATTCCACTTTAGTAGATCAAATTATTTCCACTTTTGTAACCCCGACACATTAATTTATATAAAAAGGAAAGAATAACACAAACAGGTGTTGCAAGTGCGCTACCAAACATCTGTCATCCCTTACAAGTTACATTACATACATTTACTTACATAACTTACATTTTCTTAGCTTTATTATCAAAAACTTAAACATTCACAATGATAAAATATATGTAAACATAAACAAAGAATGACTACTGAGAGAGATTCTCACATTAACATTATTTTAAAATACGTCACACAAACAATTAGCATTGTAATTAAAATAAATCAATGAATAATCCATTCTTTTTTGTTATTATTTAATGAATAATATCTTCCTACAATTAGCTGATGATAAACTGAGAAATTATTGAACTCTATACCATTGTGATTTATCTGTAAATATTATCACACTTCTCACTGTGTATGTGTGCATTAGGTTGAATGTACCATGTTTAAGATGATTAAACTTCTTATTAAAATTTTAACTTGCTGTAAGTTCTTTAATTAGTGCGTAATGCCGGTGGGTATAATATGGAAGTTAGTGAAATCCTTTCGTCAAATAGGAAATGGGCTGATTGGCTTCAAATGCTTGAAAAGATCTCCATAAATAATAGCTAAAAACCACCCCGATCATGTAGGCTTTTAAACAAAAAAAAAATTAGCGTGCACAAACGCACATACAAGAATTCTAAAAACTATTTTTTTTTACCTCTGTAACACAAGTACAACATATTGTACTATGCGTTTATAAGAATAGGATCGCACTTGCTGCAAAATTCGCATGATACGAGTCATCATAGTACCGTCGTCAAAAAAATCCGAATAACAGATATATTTTTTTTATCTAATAAAATTATATATTAATTATATATTAAGTTCAAAGTTCATTTAAGAGTTTTATTTCGATTTAACTTTTATATTTATATTATATAAATATAATTTATACACATAAATAAATAAATCACATTACAAAAATAAAAATTTTAAAGAACAACTTCGTCCGCGTCGAAAAAGAAAAAAGTAGAGTTATGCAGGAACATACATACATACAATACTCATATACGTTCATACAGAAAAAAAATCTAAAAATCGTCAATTTAGTTTCAGTATCATGTATATCAGTATCAGAGCCTTATATACACGATATCTCTGAGAACAAAGTAACTTACTCCATGATGAACAACCCTTACAGATTTATTATTAGTATTGATGATTTAGACTATGTACTGATGACTATTTATAATAATAATAATAATAATAAATCATTTATTAGATGTAAGTTTTTACAAAACATTTATCCTCGTCAAACATTCCTTTCTACCACTACTACCACCGGTTCGGAAAGCTGTTTCTAGGGGGAAGAACTCAGCAAGAAACCTTTTCATAAATCAATTTACAATATAACATGTAACATATCAATCTAATATAATATGTATATCAATCTATATAACAAAATATTCAACTATATTCAACTCCAAGGACGTTCATCATTTATATAATCTAATATCCCATAATAACCCTTTTTGCACAGGGTCTTCTTGATCTTAATTTTGTATTTTCAGATGCGTAAAATTGGAAAGGTGGGAGTTTGGCCGGTCGGCATCGTTGGCGGTATGCGAGTAGAGATGCCTCTTGTGACCAATGGGAAGGTGTCCGGTTTCAACGCAGTATGGAAACCGTTTCGACCGTTCCCCATTGACATGGCCGGATTCGCCATAAACGCAACATTGTTCATTGACATTCCAGAAGCGAAGTTCTCCAGGAAGGTGCAGTCGGGTTTTCAAGTTGGTATCTTATTTTTTACGTTTTAGACAGATTGGACAAAATACTTATTATTGGGCCTTCCAAGATACATTGAAACACAACATGGTGTGGTTAATTCATAGAATTTGTCCCAAACTTGTATGTCCAATTTCCTTACAATAATTCAAATATCAATTCAATGGATGCTCTGTCCATACATGTGGCAATTTTTTTTTTTTTTTTTTTTTTCATATATAGATTAGAAAAAAAGTTCATTAAATTTTACACGGAACGAGATATAGTAGTTCATTTAAATGAACCATGAAGGCCGCCAGCAGCGGCTAAAATTATGAAAATAATAAAAAAAAAGGTTAAAAATTTAACGCTCATTTAGATAAGGAATATATTTATTATAGGGGCGTGAGGGCAGAGCGATAATGCGTCGCGTTTATCTCACTTTCACTCGCGTCATAATTTTGTATTCAGACAGTTCACTATCTGGACAACATCCTGAGTTGTTATAATATCGGTGGACTGATGATAGACTTTGTACATTAAAATACGGACATATATACATATTATTATATAATACTAGCTGGTGCCCGAGACTTCGTACGCGATGATAAATTAAAAATATAAAAGCAATCATAACGCTTGGACGCCTTGTTGCTGTAAAATATTGGCCAGGCGTTAGTTACAGTTTTATATTTTAGACTAGCTGTTGCTCGCGACTTCGTCCGCGTTGAAAAGTATAAAACGCCATCTACCGTGGAATATCACCAAGCATTTGTCATGTTAGTCGTTTCACCAATCGAAATAATATATCTCTGCGAGGTTTCACCTGATTTGGATAGATGGCGCTATCTCCCGGGCCAAGCCGCTAGTATTTACTTTTATTTCAGATTTCCCGTAGGAATGAAGCATTTTCCCGCGGTAAAAGGTATCCTATGTTCATCACAGATAATGTCGGCTTCTAATGGTAAAAGAATTTTTCAAATCGGTCCAGTAGTTTCGGAGCCTATTCTATACAAACAAACAATCAAATCTTTCCTCTTTATAATATTAGTTTAAATAATCCCTCGGGAATAGTACTTTTTTCTTGGATGAAAGGTAGTAAGTAGTACCCTATGATATTTCTGGTGTTGAAAAAAATGTGTATATTATGCAAAATTTCATGGCAATAGGTTCAGTAGTTTTTGCGTGAAAGCGTAACAAACAAACAAACTCACATTTACATTTATAATATTAGTAAAGATTACTAGCTACACGCTCCCGGCGTCGCGTCGCCCGGGTTCAAAATAAAACTATTATATCTTTCAAGTTGGACCAAATTACGAGTTTTATCAAAATCGGCTCAGTAGGCACTTAGGCAGTAGTTCATTGGCGTCAAACAATGTGACACCTAATTTTTATATGTAACATATTAGATAGAGATGTTCTTTTCTAATAAGCATAATATTTCACGTTTCAGGAGAGTGAAATATTGAAATTTTTCGCCAAATCCAAGGAAGACTTGGAACCGTTAGCGGAGAACTGTACAAAGGTGTACGTGTGGCATACGCGAACACAAAAACCTTCAATACTCAATCCAAAGAAGCTCAAACATCCCCCGTTGCCCGACGGTCACATCGAAGTGTGAGTCAATACTATAGTATTAAATTAATGGTAAAGTTATGCAAAACGAGCGTAATATAATACGCTCGCATACTGAAAGCACTTCCAGTAAGTGATGGGAATAAATAATAAAATTGTTTGTAACACAACGCAAATCTTAATGACCTAAGAATCTCCCTAGACTAAAGGAGTGATAAAAAAAAATTTCACTCAAATTTTTACCAATAATTGTCGTCACTCTTCCCTTTCCCTTTCCCATCCGTCCATAAAATTATTTTATTTAATTACGATTAAATTAAAACAGTTTTGGGTGATTAATGTTTGCGATGTAACGCGTCGATATAAATTATTATTCGGTGGTAATAATTTTACCACCTAGTGAAAACTATTAGAAATACCTTGTAGGTGAAATTGGTAAAATGATATTAGTTTTTAGTATAAAATACGGATTATATTTTACTAAGATCATAAGTATTAGATCAATCTGACAATCTAATTTTTAAAAACTATTTAATTATTTTTTCATGTATTTATTCGCCTCAAATTGAGTCTATGTCTGGTTTATACATACCATTGTACCATACATTCGAATTTGCGCTTATTTCGTATAATTTTTATGCGATTAATAATAAATCAACAACTTGTCTAAAAATAATTTCTTAGTACCTAAATAAATAGTTAAATACTCAAATTAGGTCTGAAATTAAATTCAAGGTCACAAATTGGTACCTGTTTTAATGGTTCTGCGCAATAGGCTATCGAAAAGTATTATTTTACTTATTTTATTGCAACCTTAGACCTAAAAAAAGTATTGTTTGATATAACATTTTCCAATTTTATATTCTTTAATAAATTTAAAATAAAAAACCCATTTAATTGGTAATTACTTATTATATAATTTTATTATGTTATAATGTACTACTACTAGATAAGAAGGCAAAATTACGTTCGGAGGTTAACGACTGTGCTTATAAAGGTTGCTTTGTGCAATATCAGGATAATTATTTTCTGTAATTTTATACTCTGAATCGTAATGTGTTAATTCATCGGCCTAATATTATGTTAACCTGCTGTGTCCATTTTTGCACAGTTTACAGGTTAAAAATTAAAAACTAAAATATATAATCATATTCCGCTTCCCGCGAAGCCTTTTAGGTCGTCTATACTATACACCAGGTTTTCGAACCAACTCACTACTGACATCATAATGTATTTTTGTTATTATAATATTCTTTTAAACTATTCGTTGTGGCCAAACTGTTCCTTTTTTAGTAGCCACATCGACAACTCTCACTATGCCGTCTCGGTCCGGGTTTTTAAAATTCGGCCTAGGGTCCATACGCCTCTAGGTAACCTGTGGTCGACTATGACCACCACATCGCCTTCCCTTAAATTTGAAACTTGGTCTTTGCTGGACGGCCTCCTGATCAAGTTAGGAACACATTCGCGTAACCAACGCGCCCAAAAATGGTCTGCTAAACGGACTGCTTGCTTCCAATTAACACAATTGCGCGTTAGATGACCGTCATCAAGTTTGCCGGCTAACCACTGGTTGTTAATGGACGAGCCAAATAAGAAGTGAAGATTATGTTTGGTCTCAGCTTCGCGTAAAAAAAGCCTGCAGTGTTTTATCTTTTGGGGCGCGTTCTATTAGTGTGGCCTCACATACATACATAATACATAATACATAATACATTCACTTAACGAACCATTCTTTCCATTGCACCAGCAACGATACAAATCTTTCAAAATCCTAGTAACATCTATGTGATCAAATAAAACAAGAGGTAGCTTATGCAATTCCTTGGCAACAATATTAGGTATTTTTTCAAGGTCAGTTGACTTTAAAAGACTGATAATGTCATACATATGGTTGTTTGAATTTAAATTCCATGAGAAGATGCTGTCTTCTAATTGTCGAACTCGCATTGTTTTGAAATATTACGTAGATTGGTCGTGTAGTCTTCTAAGCTCTCGTCGAGGCTTTGTCGTCTATTGAAGAGCTTATGACGTTCCATTGTCATTTTGATCCGTCGTTGAGAAAATTAATTTTTCCAACCTTTTGCAATTTTTAGCTTCTGACACCATGTGGCACCATACTCGATATCTTCTAGACTTGACTTTATTTACTTCGGTTTACAGTGGTTTAATAATATTATATATTACGGACACACGACACACGTAGTAGAAGTAGGTGAGAGCCATAGGCAATGCAATGTTGCCCGCTCTGTGATTAGCATAGACTATACGTAACAATGTAATCTATATTACGTAAAGATTTACCATCTCCCTTCAGTTATAAAATCAAACAACAACGATTTCGCAGTCACAATCTCATCTTATGAGAATGCAATATAAGGCTTAGACTTTCCTCTTCCATAACACCAATTTTGTTGGTGATTGTTCCCCCTTTTTTTTTCGCCAACGTATTCACTAGTTTTGAATGATATCTTATTACAATCATCTCATCTGTAATACTATCAGACTCTAATGATTGTGCTACTTCAGAAAGTGACTTAGTGTCTTTACTTTTTGTTTTGTCCTTTATCCTTTTCATTTATTTCTGAATCTACATTTTTGTTTAATTTAGCTTTAGCCTTCTCTTCGCGTTCTTTCTTGCGAAGTTCAGTCATCGCTGGTAATCCATGTACTCTGTAGAAATAGCAAATGTAGAAATCGATGATTTCTTGACTTTTTCTTTGCATTCTTAGTTATGCCTATTTCAGGCTATAGTAATGAGTTTTGGAAAGTACATAGTTGGAAACTGTGATTTTTTTGGGTTACTAGCAGCGTGATTATCATTAATTTCTGTTATATTCTGCATTATAGGTTGTTACTGATTGCTTAGATTGTGAGTCTGTAATTAAAAACGATACATTATCTTCAGACAAAACGATAGATCATTCTCGATATCGGTTTATAGGACTGTTGTGCTGGAGGAGTGGTGTAATTCGGCGGAAATAATGTGACCGGGGATTTCATAGACAAAGTTTCCTGTGGTGGAGTCAAATTTCCATGCTGAGAGGGTTTATAAGATGCTCTAACCTTTGGTGCTACTTTGTGTTTTGTAGTTGGTGTGGAAGTATTATTCAAAATGGGGTTAATTTTTTTAAAACTTAAATATCATCATCACTCATAATTAGGGTTACCATATCTCCGGATTTGTCCTCAGATATCAGGATTTTTAGGGTACTGACAGGATTGTGGCCGGCTCCCATCATAGAAAAAACTCGTAATAACTCAGGTAATCTTGAAATACCGATTGTGTTGAAAATTGTTGCCCACAACGTATGGAGCATTACATTAAAAAATGCGTCTTCTTGTTTCGGTATAAATGTGTTCAAAGCTGCGATTTCGTCAAACAATTTTACATCATCGATGTGCACTCCTTTTTCATTCAGGTAATGAATCATAATTTTTCATCAGTAATGATCAGGCAATTTGGTCAAAATCAATCATTTTGCCCTTCTTTAGAATCAGCCAATTAAAATCTTTAAAATCATCCAAAGGCTTTATCCACATGACCAAGTAAAAGTTGCGGTTCCCGAACTGACAACGATACAATGCCACTAGCGACACTCTATATACTTTCTGATTTGAATGATTGTATCCATTTTTTTTTTTCCAATTCCATCCAAAATTGCCCTGTATGTATTTACTTTCATTCAAGCACAACCCATGCCTATGGCAGGTTTTCTTTGTGCTTTGTTTTCTTGTTTCATCAATCCTGCCGGCATTTTCTTTTCACTTACTTCGGTATTTTATATTGTATTTTATTTATAATAAAATTTATTATAAGTCTTTATTTATTAGACTTGATATCACATTGACATTGAACTTGGACATAGACTATTACCATAAACATAAACATAATTATGCATACATATGACAATGAAATGACATAATATGGGGGCAGATAATTATTGTCTTGAGTTTTTGACTGGATTAAACAATGAATTCGCCCAAAAATAGGAACTTAGCACGTTAAGGAATTAGGTTGATGAATTGTGATATCAATCACGATATTTTTTATATATAATAACCAATTGACTAGAAATACATATATTGTATTAAAACGATAAAACTTGAATAAATATTGCAATGGCATCGTGAGCCTTAACTCATTGACTAAATGGTCACAAATATTTTTTATTAAAAAGCTCTCCTTTTGAAGACTACTAGTAATTGTAAGTAATTGAAAAAAATGACAAAGTTTTTCTTGTATTTAACAATGACATTAAAATGAATTGATCACAAATTTGATGTAATAATTTGTAACTTACTTTTTAATAAAAAAATAATTTTTTTTACTTATCGCATAACAGAAAACAATCCAAAGATGAAGAACAAAGTGTGAAACTTAAAAAGTATCACAGTATATTGTAATAAAATTATCTTCCCATTCCTATATTTAATTCAGTATTAGGAGAAATATTATTAATAATATGTTGTGTTTAGAATTTGCTAGGATATATTTTGTTAAATAAATATTATTATTTATAATTTAAAACAAAAAACGCAAATTAAGAGCAATACGTGTACATATACGTTGGTAATCTCACACTAGAACATTATAATTACTATTAAATAGGATTATTAAGAATATTATGGAATATTCTTAATAATGTTATTTATTATGGAAGTTTATTACATTTTTTAGCGGTAGAACAAATAAAAGAAATCCAAATTGTATTTGAAAATATGAACTATGTACTAATCTTTACCCATGACTTCATACCATTCAGCTTATTATACAATAAATAATACAATAATATAATTATACAATAAAAAAATTCAATTACATATTAAACCAAATTAACTTTGTTAAACCAAAATTTGCTATGCAAAAAGTATGCTTTTAAGATAATATTTGACAAATGTTGCTTTTGAGATTTACTGAAAAAAAATTTACTATGAAGATTTATTAAAAAAAAAAGTACATATTTTATTTCATGCTTATGGTCCAGTATCTCTCAAAGGAATTTTTTCCTGATTACTAACAGGCTGAATCTTCGTGAGTAGCTTCAGTTTACCGAGACGAACAACTTTTTCCTCTGCGAAAATTCTCGATAGAGGGTAAAGGAGTTAGCAGCCGTAAAAAACTTCCAAGCGTAGGACTGGGAAAACGTACCACTCAATTTGTAGGAGTATGCGGCCATTTTATTATACAATTGTTTACTAAGCTGCAGACAAAAAATCAGCTGGTTAGTAATAATTTTTATGACATTATTATGATTTATTGGGAGTGGTTTTTTGGGATGGATGGGTATACTAAAACAGATTCTAGCTGCTATTTTTATTTTAGTGCTCACAAGCCCTTAACTGTTTTTCATAATACAAATAGACCAGTGAAGTATTTCACTAAGGTCAAAATGTTGGAATCTCAAATACATAAATGTACATGTATGTATGGCAGATTTTGATTTAACAACGGCGACTTAAATTATAATACAACTTTAAACTTTCAGATGCTACATAAAGTTCCTTTTCCCTGTTTTTTTTTTTTTAATACAAATCTTCCTTATCTTTTATCTCCATATAATATTAACTTATTCTATTTATCTAAAAGGCTCATTGTATGCACTGTAGGCCTGGCTATACTGAAGTGAATGTATTGAAAATATTATCCTTTAAAGAGGACATTTAATTATTGTAATGTAGTTTTTACTATATCATAGAATTTTAAAGTATTTTTCTTTTTTAATATTTAATTTATGTACAGCTTGCTTATTTAACTTAATAAAATATATCCATCTAATTTACACTTCCAATAGGTTTAAAAATATATATCATTTCTCCATAATTAATATATTACACATAAACATATAGTTATAGTTATTGTAATATTAAATGAGTACTTTATGCAATATATTTGTATCTTATAATTCTATATTAATTGAATTAACAAGTAGAACGAGTGATAAATAGTAAAATTGATGACTTATTAGACATTTTGGTGTATATAATTAATTATTTTCTTTCATTAAACGGATAGGTATTTAATATAATAATATTTTTTAAGGACAATTTTATTAGTATTACGACAAACGTAAACGAACACGTATCTTAAGTCTTAATGTCTTATATTTTCTATTTGTGTGTATTAATTTTATTTTATGTCTTTTGGTACTGTAATGTCCTAATTTTGAAAAGTTATGAACGTGTATTTCGTTGTTAGTAAACATATAATTAATAAGAGCTCTTGATAAGCGCGTTTATCTCGTTTTTAATATTTGAATTAAAATTTAAGAGAGTTCTATAAATGATTTTTATTCTTTCTTGGATTATAAAGCGAAAAGTCAAATAAAACATAATAGTCATATTAATCAAGCTCTTTCCGTATGGAATTTTGTAATATCACATTGAAAGAATTATTTCTCTATTTTGATTAATTTAAACTTAAAATGGACAAATAATTGTTTTTTTTTTTTTTTTTTTTTTAATGTTTTATTTTAAGTCAATTTTGTGCGATACAATAGGTATAGTCTTTGATTTATTTTGCTAATACTTTTTGGATCTAGTATTTTTATAGGATTATTACTCATTAATTATAATAGTTTGTTTATTCTTTTTTATTTTTTATTGGTCTAGTGTTTGCAATTGGGAATTGTCTCGTAGAATGGCCTAATATTTGATATTATGTATAATGATAAAATTAAAATATGTATAAAATTTGTGCCATTGAAGCATAATATTGAACAAATATTCTAATAAAACATTGTTTTTTTTTTTTATTTTTGATAATTTTATTGACATTATTTTAATTTAAACATTAAATTATATTATTAAACGTCAAACACGACTCGATAAAAATGTTTATCGAACTTTATTTTTATCCAATTTATAAACACATCACAATAATTATGATAAATGTCTAATGACTTTACTGTAACGTTTTGTCCATTTAAGATATTATTTACTTTCCTTACTAAATTGTGTGTTATTTGTACAAATATTTATTACTACATACACTAAATATTGTATTATTTCCAGTGTTAATTCTATACAGGTTTTTGTTTAAAAATAAATATTCATTTGTATATTTTTTTAAGTGTGTATAAAACCTGATATGATATGATGAATAGACTGTGTTGTATAATAGTTAACTCATAAACTTACGAGTAGCTCTACTTTGCATAATAATTTTAACTTTTTAAATGTGCTCAAAACTTCAAATCGGTCTAAGAATTGTATTATGTATGTAATACTAATTTTGTGTGATAAAGTGTTAAGCCCCAACGAATATCTTGGGATGGTCACTATAGCTATTACTAAAGTTCGTTCATAACTAAACTAAATTATTAACTAAATTTGTTATAATATTACTTGTGGCAGGGGTACTGAACGATAAATGAAATGTCATAATCGTTTGACAGCTGAAATCCAATTTAATTGAACAAATGAGTTTAAAAAAATTGTCACCTGAAATTTGGCAGATACAAACCAACTATCGACTTTCTTTCGAACTTTCCCGTAACACTCAGTATATTAGTACTTTTTTTTAAATTATGTACTTTACAAAGTCCCGTAAAAAACACAAATATGCTTTTCCCTATTAAATTAATATAATATATCAATGTGTGATTACTTCAATGTAAAGATTTCGCTATACATTAACAGTCAGTTTATAATATTCGGGCCATAGAATAATAACTAAAGCATAGAAGTGAGGATAAAATAGCAACAAAGTTACTTTAGTTCATACACTATTCACTTATGGCATTGAAAAGGTGTTAGAAAGAGATGCATATGTAGGGGCCCTAGCCAAAAGCAAATCAATGCAAACGGGAGCGTTGCGTATTTACGAAACGATAGAAAATAAAGCCCAGTGATTGGTTGTTGTAACGCCCACAGAAAATTTTGACCAGCCCCAGTAGTATGTTCGTAATATGTCTCTAGTTTTAGGTATGTCGATAAAAACTAAAAGTCATGAAAGGTGAGCTTTTTTGTTCAAAAGACATCAATTATACATTTGATCTTGTGACTTCTGCATATATGCATCTCTTTCTAACACCTTTTTAATGCCATAAAAGTGAGCAGAGTATGATCTTACCTCACTTTCCGTACTTCTATGCTTTAGTTATTATTCTATGTTTAGGGCGAATATGATTAGCATACATACGTCTGGTTTTTATCAAAAATAGTTGAAGATGTGAATGGATGAAGGTGGTATGTCGCATAATCCCAATTTTGAATAAATCCAGGTTAAAGTTGTACTTTTTGAGATAAGTCGCCACGGAACTGATTTTTGTACTAAATTATGATGCAAAGTTGTGTAAACAACCTAAAATATTAATTGTATGATAGCAATTAAACACTTCTATTATTTAATTTTAAAAAAAGTGAACATAGCTCTCTATTCCATAAACAAAAGTACACTTTTCTGCACTCTTTGCTTTTTAAATTTATCTGTAGATACATTACACCTTTTTCAACTTTTTATTTTCAAAAAGTCTTAAATCGACGATTTTTAGTGTCTGTAATCATTCTAATGGACACATTACCTTTATCAACGCAAAAAAACGAAAAAACCCAAAAATGCGACAACACCTTCAACCTATTCGTATATAAAGAATGTTTCATAGGAACTTGTAAGTTCGAACACTTTTAAATATTGAAGTCAACTGTCAATCGTATTTTTATGGCTGATGATGGTAATTATGTAGTGTTATTATTGACATAAACGCACCATTTTATACAATTTTGTATAACGCTAGAGATAGAAAAAAAACCGTAGACTAAAGTTAGTGTATGAATACAGTTTAGGATTGAAAATGTAGGTACTTTATTTTTATTTATTCATTCTTTATGTGATGTATATCTTGACTTGTATTATTTTGTAAATACCTCATATCATTTTACATGGAAATAAAATTATTCCAAAGTATTGCGTTTTTTTATTTTACTAACTTTTTGAATGTATTATTGTAAAACAAGCCACGAAAATGATAACATAAGTGGTCCCTTGTACGAGTGTCCTCCTAGGCAAACTCTTTCGCAGCCATGACCTTGGCGGCACATCCGACGACTGTCGCTAAATGGATTGGATGCCAGAGCAGAGATGTTCACTTTGTATATTAGCGTGATAGTTGGAGCTACTATTCATCAATCGTTTTTTAAATTGTAATACTCAACTCTGCATTAAAATCTGTGAGTAAACAATAAATGACCCCTATTTTCCCATCCCCTTAGGGTAGGATTTTTTTCCAAATTTATATGGGACCAACTTCGAGGTAAACCCTATCCACTAAAAAAAGAATTATCAAAATCGGACTACTCTTTTTTTTACTCTTTTTTTTCTTTTTACTCTTTTTTTGATATACCTCGGGGTATATCAAAAAAGAATCAAAATCGGTTCATAAATGACGAAGTTATCTGTTAACGAACACATAAAAAATCATATCCGGTCGAATTTAGAACCTCCGTTTTTCGTTATCGTCCGTTAAAAACTATTCCAAATATACCTATAATTTCTGTTGATTGCCTCAATTTATGTACCTAATTTATTGAATACTGTGAGGTCTATAACTCGTGTATTTTTAGTTACGATTTATAATGGGTATACCTAACTTTATATTAAAAGTAGTTTCGTTGGCGAACTATAAATAAATTAAACACCTTTTATTTGTACCTATTTCTAATCTATTTTACGCGTCATTTACTATTCTAGTACAATTTTCCCTTTTTCATTATTCCGCGGCGTTTTTCGGTGGGCTCTTGGATCATTTATCTTAATCAGAAGACATTGATTGTCACCGCCAAATAGCGGTCACATCCGGTCGCTTACCAACGTTTTGGGGGTAAAGTGAAGAATGGGGTTTCAATGAACAAAGGATTTTCCTTTATTATTCGATTCCTAATAATCTATAATTTTCCTTTGGAATAGAAAAATATCAAAAAAATTTAGTAAGTCGTATTGACATATCCATGTCAAAAATTCATCTGTGTATGCCGTAGCTTTAAAATTGCCTTATGTGACCTATAGCTATTGTACCTAAGTTTTTTGTTTGTGCTGTTCATAGATCTAGTATTACTACCGTTCCTACACTCTAAGATCTTTAGTGCTGTTATATATATATATATATATGTGTTATTCGATGGTTTATGTTGATACATTGGTTTATTATGATGATTTTAAACATTTTTTATTTCAATACTCATTGCTACAATAATATTTTTAACAATATACAAACGACAACGTCATCCAAATAAAAAAAATGATAAAAGTATTAAGTACATATATACATCAATGTGATCATCAAAAAGGAACTGTTAAATTAGTTTAGTATCTAAAATATAAATAAAATTGATAAATAAATATTTTGATTTTGATAAAAATCAATTGGCGAATGTATGTACCCAGTTACACAAAGAAAGGTTCAAACACTTGATTTTTTTACGTATATGAATGATTTCATTTTTCGAGTTTTAAAATCTACGAAAACACTATATTCGCGCTAGATTTCAACTTAACTGTCGTAGTATAAAATGAATTATAGCCTAAAAGGAATCATATGGCAATAGGTTCCATCACTGTTGAGAAGTTGGTCCAAAATGACCCATCGTCCTTTTAAGATTAATTATTTTAGAAAAAAATCAAATAATAGCTTTTGATAAATAAATAAAGATATAGAAACATACCTAAAATATGTTGAAATAAACAAGCTTAGCCATTTATTTGATTTTATTGGTAAGAATAAAAAAATAAGGAATCTTAATAAGTATTTCTTTCATTTAACGGTTCTTATTGTAATCCATTTGAGACGGGAGATATTATAAACAAAAAATTGAAGAAGCCTGTCTGACGACCTTAACATATACGATATATTACACCATACTCTTTATATTACACGAAACTATGGATATTATACCTATTAGTATAAATTAAAAAGACATCAAGTCCATGATTAATATTTTCGTGGTGAAAGACCATGAATTTTCGTCATATTCAAATACACGCCACAAGATTATAACATTATAACAACATTTAAACCTGTAATTGAGAGTGCCCATTTAATACTTATTCGCGTATTGTGAACAGATAAATTTACCAATATGAACTGCTGCGTATAATGTTCCAACACAAGTTTACAAATTCCGGGCGCAGGTTTCTCTCGCACTCTCCGAGCACAGACAAATTATTATGAAACTTCATTCCGGAGTGCTAGTGAAATATTGCCTTTTTGCATGCGTCCAGAGATATTAATGTCATTTGCAACGTTGCAAGCTCGTTGCACTTTATAAATCGCCTCTAGGAAACGTTCAAAATGAGAATTTCGCGTCAAGATTTTTAAACACAGTAAAGTTGTAGAATTTTCCAGACAGACTGACGAAGTTCCAGAATCAACACCCAGGTAAGGTTTATTATTATCAGGGTACTACATAAGCAATGGGTTGCCAATAGGCTGTCAACATTGTTAGAATAAATAAGAGGATAGGATAGGGGAATGGGCTCTGCTCCCTACTCCCTTACTCAGTCGGCTCGGTTGTTCTTCTGTATTGCAACTGCCCAGTTTATGACTGAATTCAGAATATTCTCTGCCATTACTGGCATGGTAGACTTGAATAATACGAATAAAACTTAATAAAGTCCCGTGAATTGAAATTATGGTCTGTCTACTAGATAGTTTGAAATAGTTTGAATTAGCGCCTCATAAATGCACAACAAAAATGTAGAACATTAGGTTTAGATCTTACCGGTAAATCCAATACCTAAGTAATTTCTACGCCCAAAAGTTTTTTACTGAAAACTAGCATTTTTTTAAGTTAAGGTCGACAGACAGGCTGACGGTCCACTTGATGGTAGGTGGCTACCGTCGCATATAACACAAGCAACGCCATAAGTGCTACAAGTGCGCTGTCGACCATAGAAGGATTAAGAATAAGGGATAAGGGAGGAATGGGGTAATGGGCTCTGGCATCCCTTACTCACTCACCGAAACACAACAGCACATATGCTGTTATTTCACGGCGGCCTTCTATCAGAGAGTGGTTACTGCTCAAATTATTGGGAATCGCACTATGCCCTGCCACTACTTCAAAAAGTTTTACCATAAATCGATTATATGTTTTGTTATTGTAATAATTATTATTATATTCACGGCGCTGAATTTACCTATTATGCTGATACTATGCTGATGTCAAATATTTTTGCAACAAACTGTAAGCAAAAAAATATAATCAAAATTTACTTAAATTGATTTTTGAAATAAATAAAATAATTTTTAAATTCATAACAAGCAATGCACAATCTATTTGATTTGAAATTCAGGTCAACTATACATAGGAATGGTCCTCGATAAAATTTCTATTCCAAATTGTCGATGCAGCAAGCGTTTAATTACCATATAAATTAATTTTCCTATCACGATAATATAAGTTTTGCTGAGAGCCACTGCGATCTCATTGAATTTCAATTATTAATATTGCTTTTAAGGATACAAGGCAGGTTTTAATTAAATTTTCCTAGTAACACGAGCTAGCTAAATACATATTTTACTTTACTGGTAACCTTATAGATACTTTTAGAGTAGATAAGTAAGGTTTTTAGCTTTCTCTCCTTGTTAGCAATTTATTTAGTCTGAGGCTAAAATTAACTTGGAATATTATTAATACTATTTATAGATTATAATTTGTATTATTATAAATATGTATATTGCTATTATAATTACTGCTACTAAGACTATTTAATTGCTGCTTAATATGCAGTATGTGGTATGTACTTAATAAAATATTGTATCGTAGTGGTTCGTGAAGCAGTTCACATTTTGTTTCACAATTATGAACTGGGCAGCCCGTCTATCACTTTACCGAAGACAATTGGGTTATATTGTGTTTCAGTGCGTAAGTAATTGATATACCACATAATAATATCCTCATCTTGTTCCTAATTCCTTTTTCTATTGTCAAAAATATTTTTTGCTTATTGGACGACGCTTTCGTATACATCATACTCTTATATGTATAACACACTACATTTCGCCTTACATTTTACCAATACCAACTTATGGCTAATTATTTTTCACATATATTTTGTACTAGCTTAGCTGGTGTTCGTGACTTCGTCCGCGTTGAAAAGTATAAAACGCCATCTGCCGTAGCTGATTGCTAAAAATATCACCAAGCACAACTCATGTTAGTCGCTTCACCTGATTTGGATAGATGGCGCTATCTCCCGGGCCAAGCCGCTAGTATTTACTTTTATTTTAGATTTCCCGTAGGAATGAAGCATTTTCCCGCGGTAAAAAGTAGCCGAAAGGTACCCTATGACCTATGCATACGTAGTACGCAAAATTTCATGGTGATCGGTTCAGTGGTTTTTTTGTAAAAGCATAACAAACAAACTCACATTCACATTTATAATATTAGTAAGGATTTTTCAACGCGTAAGAATAAATACTTGATACCTACTGAGCCACATCTATATGAAAGTGACATGAAAGAGATAATGTCTTACCCTAAGTAATGTCAAAACTCATTATCCTGTAGAGCGCACTTACATCATCCACTTCAGTTCCTTATGTTTATAAGCAACGCCACCGATAGCTGATTAGAGCCTTAACGCTTTTTTTTTTTTAGGTTTCCCGGGATCGATTCCCGGCTGGATCAACTTTGGAAACGAACTTTTCAAAGTTGGCTCTGGTCTCCCAGTAATTTGGGCAGTAACCATCCTCTAATAGAAGGCCACTGTGAAATAACAGCACGTATGCTGTTGTGTTTCGGTGAGTGAGTAAGGGATGCCATAGCCCATTCCTTTCCATTCCCTTATCCTTAACCCTTCTGAAGTCGGTAGTGCACCACCGGTAGCCACTTTACCATGAAACAATGAAAGAAGTTCGCGCGGAAGATTTTTTTCTTGGCACAGCACAGTGGCGTAGGAGTTAGGACCTTGCGATTAATATGCAAGCCGCATAAACGCTGCAGCACATTCCGTCGACCTCCCCTTAATCAATGCTCTTGTGTTCGCCATAAGAGCACACAATTCGTTCGTTAGCCCCTTTCAGTCGCCCGATGTGATAATAATGGGTTGCTCCTGTGGTTCATTATTTCTTATTGGGATATCATTACACAGTGTTATTTGCTCGACAAAATTATTGAAGGTAAATTTAATAAAACATGTTGAAACACTCCTCTCTGTTTTGAAGTTTCATCCTTTAAGGCACTTTAATATCGAGTATTTTATTTGAACTAGCTGACCCCACAGACATAGTGTAATTTAATGTAGGACGGCAATTTTTGTTAACTTTGGGTGGGAAAAATAAAAATGTGGTTTTTACGCTGTCTAAGCAATTTTTCAAATTTTTCTCTTTATTACAATACAATAAATGTCATAAATCTAGTGAGCAGCGGAGCGAAGCTAGTTATTAATGGTTGCAGTGTGGAACCTCCTTAGCTGTAACTTTAATATTCACTAGCTGGTGCCTGCGACTTCGTCCGCTTTGAAAAAGAAAATAGTAGCCTATCCTGTGTCCCGTACGTCTAAATGTTTATCTACCAAGTTTCATGAAAATCAGTCAATTCGTTTAAGAGTTATGGAGGAACATACACACGTACAATACCTACACTTACAGATTTATTATTAGTATTGATTGATTAATAATATTATTGGTATTATATTGATTGATCAGATTACCTATATCTTATATTTGTCAATAGGTATCAAGTACTTATTCGTTGCTATATTCGGTTAAGGCTTCGATGAATTTCCGATATAAAGAAAAGAGAGTTCGCCAATTTTCGGTCAACCCCGTTGGACTGTTTAATTCAATCTTCGCGGTCTCTATCAGGGGTCCGTCACTTCTGTTTTCTCACTAATCAATCAGTTTTCTTTCGATCAGGGGGATTGTTGAAAAGGAAGTGTGTGCTGACGTGGCGTAAGTACTTATACCTACCACGAGGAAACAGGCGTATATTTATTTCGTAATATTATTTACTAGCTGGTGCCCGCGACTTCGTCCGCGTTGAACAATGAAAGCTATGTCCTTTCTGGTGTTCCAGACAACGTGTATACAAAATTTCATGGTGATTGATTCAGTAGATTTTGCGTGAAAGAATAACAAACATCCATACATCCATACAAACTTTTGCATTTATAATATTAGTACGGATTTATTACTCGTATATGCAAACTGTCTGCCGTCAGCACACCGTATAATGGTAGGTGTCACACATTGGCACAAAATTTGACCTCTGCCATTTCAATGGCAACTTGTCATCGAAAATCTTATCCACCGGACCCAAAGAAGGTGAATATAGTTTTTTTTATAATAGTTCTTAAAAATATGAATAGGTTTGAAACTCAAATCGCCCATACTTTGCCACATAAATGTATTATGAAAATGTTCTCCACTTTGTAAAATTTATTTATCGCAAGTAGAATTCAAGAAAAGTTAGAAGTAATTCGCATAAAAATTTAAACAACTTTCAGTGCAACATGAAATATTCAACCGCGAAAAGGGTACGGGCCTTGGGGAGCTGTAATTTAAATAAATATTATTGCACCACATATTTTATGTATGCTAGCGGGCCCTTGTCGGAGTACACAAAGTAATCAGCCAGTTCACACCGAAAAGAATAAACACTTGTAGTAGTTATTTATTGCAACAAATTCTAACCTAGGTATTTTCTGTTTTCACCAATGGAAAGAGTGGAGTGGACTAAATATACTGGACAATGTATAGCTACATATATATCCTAAATTTCAGGGCACTCCGCTGGAAATATCGAATAGGTGTGGACATTTAGAACACAGTCGAGTTTAGGTGTCACTTGGAAGAAAAGGCTACTCTAGCTTCCAAAAAAATTGACCTGTTAAACAGAGCAAAGAGGTATTTCACACCGGAGCAGCGCCTTGTACTTTACTAGGTCCAGATTAGGCCCCATATGGAACACTGCCCTCATCTCTGGGGGCCACTCAAATACCAGCTAAATCCATTTGACGCCTTGCAACGACAAATTATTCGAATTGTTAACGATCCAATGCTCACACAAAAACGGTTAAGAAGGGATGTAGCCACTCCTTGTGTGTTCTACCGGCTCTACAATGGTGAGTGCTCTGATGAGTTGTAACAACTAATGGCTACCCAAAGTTTTTACCACCGTACTGCGCGATATAGATGTGGAGTTCATCCGCATTACTTGGATAAGGTGCCACTAAACACGGTCCGGTTGAGTAGAAACTTTAGCCCACGGACGCGCGAACTTTGGAAAAATCCCCCTCCTGAGGTGTTTCCACCTAACTACTATATGGGCTACTTTAAGCAAGCTGTAAATAAACTCCTGCAGGGTAGGTAGCGCACTAGCACTCCCCTTGGTGTTGCTTATGTCCTTAGGCGGCGGTAACCACCTACCATCAAGTAAGCCGCCAGCCTGTCTGCCACCTCTATATTAAAAAAAAACTTCTTCTTCTTGGCCGAATCACTCTGGGATGATTGTGTGAATCACTCCTTAGTGATTGAGAGAGTGTGGTCGTGGCCATCTTTACCTCCAAGTGCACATAACCGTCGCCACACACAGCGCCATTCCCCATTGCTGCCTTGAAACAATCTATGGGCTACCTTAAGTTGGTCGGTCCACCTCATAGGTGACCTTTCGAGCGATATCATGTATTTTGACGATGACTTTCACGACTAGGCGGTACCTACATAGCGCCGAGAAATGTGACCGAATAATATGAGGATGCGTGCCTGACGGAAGTCGTTGCAATTCCCATTCAAATGCATGTCAAATTCCCGTAATGGTATGGAGCCATCAGTATGGACTTCCCAGCATGAAACCCCAGCACCGCATCTCCAAATCGTTAATCTTCATCCTTTTACTCTTTACGATTACGAATATGTTGTGTATTGCAATCTTTAATGTAACCTTGGATAGAAGTTCATCACAACTTTTGACACTTAATCAATCAAAACTTCAACTTTTGACATTTTCATATACTAAATTTATCATCATATTTCTTGAGTAGTACCAAAAATAGTGTATTGAACTCTCCTTTCAGCGATCTGTTTTCTTAATATCGTTGTATCTTCGCCGTCTTCTCTTTTTTAATAAACGCCTGAGATAGTAAAGAGCAAATTAATAATTTATAAATGAGTACATGTTGACTGTGGGCGTCGACGTCGTTTGTTGGTCAGTTGAATACTAAATGAACCACAGCAAGGTAGACCGTTTGTTTAAACCGTCGGTCATGGTCCTGATGGTCCGGACTGACCGTAAGGAAAGGACAGAACTAAATGTGGTACCCAGGCAACACATAGGCCGGATAACAGTATGAAATTCACAAATTATACAGTTTAGAGCTGACAAGATAGGCCAATGCTGTATTGAATGATTTTTGGGCTATTATAACACTATAGGCTATTATGGGCTTCTTGTTACTTATTTAGCTACTATTCAGCTATTATGTTGCTACTATACAGCTTAAAGCAATTTATTTTGTGCCCAAATTGCTTGGATAACGGCTGATAACGGCAAAGAATATTCAGTCATTAATCAGAATAATCAGTGTTGCTTGGATAAGAGTCGACATTTTGTACGCTTGCTCAAGAAGCTTTTTTACTTACAAAGACGACTTATGTTACTACGCATAGCTTGTGTTTCCGTGTTAAAACAAGTGGAAAATATAAGAAGGAAATGTAATGATCTCGAAGAGACTTTGTCACGTACACTATATTAGTTTGAAAGCTTTCACCGACACTCTAATGGTATAGAGTGCACGTGCAAACACGTATAGATTCATAAGTGCCTGTAAAGTATATTCATTGACTTAGACTAGCGAGAACGTATCATCGTGATACCTGCCACTTGTGTGTCTGTGCTTGTACTGTCGACAAAAACGTATTTAAATTGTATTTAATTTCGTAAATAGAATTATTATCATCTCTTACTGAACTGAACCTAACATCTATAGTAATTCTATACTATAAAGTCACGGCAATAATCACCCATTTCCCTGTCAGCGTATCTTAGTACTCTCGGCAGTTTAATGTTACTATCTACTAGTACATTAACATACTTAATTAAAAAAGAAATTTAACTATTATTTACAAAATAAAAAAAACAGTCACAATTTTTAAACCCATTAAGTCAGTTAAATTACTAAATTTAAAATTATATATAAATGATTAAAGGTTCACTTTTAGTTATGTACCAAGCCTCAGTCATATGTACGAGTATGTAATTAGGTATGTTGGTTTTTATAAGTTAATGAATATATAGGTACATATTTTTGCAATTTTCAGTCTAAAGTTGAATTCGCTCTACTGACATTGTGTACATTTCTATACTTAATTTTCAAACTGTGCAATGGACTCAGTCGATACGAGAGGATTAAATCGAGTTGAAAGGCAGATTGTCTAACGGGCTGCACTATTTAACTGGGCAAAAAGGAAACGTTGCAATGGAATTGAAAATTTATCAACGAACGTCTTTCTCATTTGTCTACGTGCCTGCTTGTTCGCGATTAATTCTTGCGAAAAGCACCTAATTTATATAAGCTGAATCCTTTTATAACAAGCCTTTTGAATTTGTAAACTCATATGGATAACATTATCGGGCATTGGCCAACATAATTTTTTTTTGTCGGAAAACTATCTTATCTATACTTCTATACGTGAGAACTGTATCTAATAGCAAAGATTTGTGTGTTTATAATTAATAACATCAAAAACTACAGGATCTATTTTGACAATTCTTTCACCTATAGAAATTTACATTATCAGAGAGTAACAATGCCATATTTTATAAAATTCCTAGCTGTATAAAACAGCTAGGAATAAAAAAGTTTCCACTGTCTTAAATATATTTTGTTGTTTTTGACACACAAATTGAGGATGCCATGGATAGGCAAGCACAGCGTAGAACCTCCATCTACGAGGTGGACAGACGGATCTAATAGAAAATTTATATCGAAACGGATTTGTTACCAACCACGGACGCCTCAACCAGAGCACAATCATACCGACATACCTATATATAATATTTTTTATATAAGCCCTCGGGAACAGTACTTATTTCTGGATGAAGGGACATCATAATGATGTCCTTTTCTGTATTCCTGACAACGTGTAAGCAAAACTACACAATGTTCGGCTGAGTAGCTAAGCCGTGAAACTTTCGTATTTATAATATTAATTAGGATTAATATTCTGATTAATAAACAAAAAATATTTTACACGTCAAGGCTGTCCAGAAATGTTTTTACATAAACATTACCTACAGTATTAGTCTGCATCTTAATTATTTACATTACCCATTTTTTTAAAAGAGGTAGCATAAATAAAACAATCTAAAGTGTTCAGATAGATGTATTTAGGACAACTTTCTTTAATTGGGAAACTGTTTGCTGTCCTCACCGGTGATTTACGGTCGGAAAAGTTTAGCTTGTAGAAAAAACGAATGGACCGAGCACTGCTCTTTGTAATGGGTTTTCTTTTTAAAATATTAATGAGGATGTGAGTACCTAATGTAAATTCCTATTATTTTTACACTTCTCAATGGTTTTTTTTTATTTTAACTTTCAAATCAGTATTTAAATATGAAATTCATTCGGATTTAACTTTAAGTAATTCATTAATATTATTAAAAAAGAAAAAAATATACTAACTACTATATAAATAATTTGAGGAACTTCATTATTAAAAATTTAATTAACATGACCTATATCCTATTTAATTTAAGCTTTTAAAGCCTATTTAATATTACATATTTATTTAAAATATCATATTATCAAAGAAATATAAACAAAATTATGGGTATAATCTTTGCATATAAATTACAGAGCTTTCTGTTATCTAAAACTTTTAAATTAAAAAGTTTCAAGAAAAGCAAATTTTTATCATGATTAAAAAAGTTAATAAGTATACTCAACTACATTTCGCCTTAATTAATTTTAACTTACAATTTTATTTTATACTAGCTGGTGCCCGCGACTTCGAATGAGTTGAAAAAGAAAAAATAGCCTATTCTGTGTCCCGTACGTCTATCGGATATACAAACTGACAGACAGACGCGGAAAGTGATTTCAATTTATACTACGCAAAGATTTGTACTGCACTACAGGTATCCTTTTTTTTTTTTTTTTTTTTTTTTTTTTTTTTTTTTTTTTTATCGAGGAGAAATCCTTTTATTGATCCCCTACCGCTGGCTAGGCGGCAGGGGTATGTGGGGGTCGACCAGCAGAACTGGCCCCTACCCACTAAAACTCCCCGGTGTCTCCTTGCCCTTAGAGTGGGGGGTGGACGGGCTCTGCCGAGGCAACTGCTCCGACCCACCCTCCTCGGGCGGCCTAGCCATTGCTGGTTAGGCTGACGCCAACGGGGGGATTACCCGAAGACACCCGAGCAATCCCCAGACGGAGGAGACCCGTGCAGGCACACACAGCCAGCCAGCCGTGTGCGCAGGTCCCCGAGAGCATTTGAAGACGGGCTGATACCCGCCTTCTCCTGCCCAGCCATCTGCCAGGATGTTAAAAGGGAGGACTCAATGGACACCAACAGTGTCCATTGGCTCCCCCCCGCCGCTCCTCGTGAGCAGGGGACCAGGAGCCACCCCCCCAGGCCTCCCTGTTCCCCTGAACTCCATCAAAACACCCCGACGACAGCTGACGAGAACATGCATGGAGGGCTACACGTCCCGCCCCAGCCGCCGGGGTGTGCTCCGCCGGGATGTGCTCCGCCGCGAGCTCCGCTCAGCGGAGCCCGCTCGGAGCACACGGGTGTGGGCCTTGTTGGTCCCCAATAATCCGATGGGACAAGCAAAGGTCGGTGGTTCTGTCTACCACCGGCCCCTGCGACCCTTCGGATCAAGGGTAAGCCCCCCCACCACGACAAGGTCATGGCCCACCTAGGGGGGGGCACTACAGGTATCCTTAAAAAAATATTCTACAATGGGTACAATATTTTTAACTGATATATTTATCTACCTTTAACTGAATAGAAGCCCTTAAAGTAGGTATATACTCGTACATTAAAAGTTATAACACGAAAATGTACCAAGAGAGGTCATTATTGACACCTGCAACCGTTAGTTCACTTCAAAGGCCTATAAATTGGACAAATAGCTGTTTCTACGTGAGAATTGTCAGATGCAACACTCTGTTACCTTTATTGATTTTGGGCAAACAGCAATGTTGTTTGTTATTTCTTGATAATTATCCAGATAATGGTGTAAGTTTTAGAATTATCTCAATACCTATGTATCAAGCAATGCATCTACTATAAAATACATTAAAAAATATTGTCCAGTAATAGAAAAAAAAAAAAAATATTTAATAAAAAAAACCTCTTTTGAAAACACACACGATTAACGCTTCAACCACAAATCACAAATTTTCAATATGAGTGGAAAGCGTGCACTTCAAACATTTAATATCGCGGAAATGGCGAGCTTTCCGTAAGTTACAAGCGATTTACCATCGTTCAACAAGAAGTTAATAAAATTAAGTACCTATTTTAAAGTGAAATATTATAATCATTACCAATTTAAAAGAAACTGAATATGAACGAAACGAAATTAAAACTAAAACTGAATACCTATTATATAAAAAAGAATAGTAAATCCACGACTATGCTTATTTCGATAGGAAATAAAAAGATCTTTCGAGGATGCTTCGGAACCTATCTGATATCATTTGTAAAGGCTAATATTAGTTGACTGGAGTAGTGGAGTCAACGTATATTATTTCCAAGTACGTAAGTACAGTCGGCTGCATAAGTCGATTAACATATTCAAAAGTGCAAAACAACTGAACACTCAACTTACTCACTTACTTACTACTTACTGAAGCTTTTTACGATCGTTTGTACGTGAAGTTTACCTACATAATGTGGCACCTGAGCTAAAGATTTTACTTAAATTACTTTGTTTTCAAAGATATCGTGTTTATAGGCTCTATACATGATACTGAAACTAAATTGACGATTTTTAGAATTTTTTTTCTGTATGTATGTATGTATGTTCCTCCATAACTCTTAAACGAATTAACTGATTTTCATGAAACTTGGAAGATAAACATTTAGAAGTATAGGACACAGGATAAACTTGTTTTTGTTTTTCATTGCGGACGAAGTCGCGGGCTCCAGCTAGTATAAAATAAAATAGTTATAAAATGCTAATACACTTTATTAAACACTTGTAATTTAAAATTATTAGAGACAAATACTTAATTTAATTTCTAATTTAAAATTATTTTAATTATGTTCGCTTGTATTTTAATTCCTTCCGTGAAGTATAATTTTCAGTAGCAGACGCGCTCCATATTAACGCCGCCCTCATTATGGATTCCCAATAATTTAAGTCTATTGAAGAATCCCACAATTTCATCGTGGATTTGATGAATTTCTTTGTCTCTTAAGAAAATCTTAGAAGATTTCAGGTCATTCATTTCATTTCAAGTCAAGTTTAACTTAATTTAGAATTTAATTAAAACTTCTATGTTGAGTGAATTAAACCATCTTTTCCTTTTCCTGGTCCAGGACACATTCATCACTTTCACGAAAAGGCAATTATATATATTTAGTTCGCTTTTGGCACCAGTGACGAATGTGTACTTAGATTTATTTTTTGTGGATCACTACTGACAAAAACGAACTAAATATAAATTGGGGTACAGTATCGTCAGCAGTTATTCGAGTTATTACCATTTGATAGCGAAATTCAACATTCAGGATATTTCATGAAGGAAGGTCCTTTTGAAAAGGCGTCATTACTGCCGTCATACGGATTGCCGGCGTTTGTGTATACGTATTAGGTTAAGTAATGAATGTATATTATTTAAAAAGTGGATGAAAATATTTTAGCAAATATAATAAAGTAGGTAGCAAATACCCATGAAACTCAGCTTTCTAGACGCGGCTATTAGTGCGAAGTCACGTTTTAGTGTCAACGTCCGATCGTAAAATAAGATGTAAGTATAACATGTAAATTATAACATCATATTTTTAGTCTACATCCATATCTATACAATCAGTATTGAGCCAGATTAATAAACTCAAGATTATGAGACCTATAGATTCGTCTAAGTCAATTATTATAATATAATAATGATATTTATTTGAAGAAATAAATTGCATGACGGTAGATAGATAATCTAATCCCACTTGATTAAATAACATATATTCTTTTGACAGATCTATTTCGAATATAAATAATATACCAGTACCTTTACCATGAGTTGACCACACTCACCAGTGAGAGCGTAAAACATTTATATGAAAAACTTACTTACTTACTAGTCGTGACAACGACTTATGACGTGTTGAGTGTTCAGTTGTTTTGAACTTTTGAATGTGTTATACGACTTATGCGGCCGACTGTACTTATTTATTTATACAACTAATTACAACTAAAAACAAACAATTGTACACTATATTTTTTTATTTATAAGCACATGTACAAATATAGTATATATTTATTAGTAAAACATGAAATATATCTTTGGCGTTGATAAAATAATAACAAAATTCTAAAATATGTCATAATTTTCCTTTTCCTATATAAAAACTTAGATAATATTTTTAATACGAATCCAAAAAAAATGTTCTGCTTTCCTATGTCAGTACAAAATACATACGTGATTTCAATTATGATTAGTTAAAACCTTATTTTCTGTACATGCGATGAATTTCTGACTTTATTTTCACGAACTAGCTAGAAAATAATTTGTTTACAGGTACAGGTACATGGAGAATACAGGTAATGAGCACGAACTCTATACATGAGAAAGTGTCTATCGGCCACCATTACATCTATGGTGTTTGACGCATTATTAATTAGCATCTCATTTTATTTATGGTTTCATGAACAAAGCCGCTAACTTCATAGCAAACCATAATGCTACAAAAGCGACATTCTGATTAATTTATGAATTAATGGTTGTTGTAGCTTGCCAGTTATTCAGCTTAACATCCAATTTTCAGTTAAACATGTAACCTTACCTATCTCTCCATGTTTCAAGTAAAGGAAAAGCTTTACAACGCACTCATTATGTAAAATAATTATATTGGTTTTGCGAGTCACAGAACACAGAAAAGAAAGCCAATAAAAAGACTTGGCAGCAATTATGAGGTAGATTTAATGACATAAAAAGTTATTAAATATAAAAATAAGATGACAAGAATCGTATAAATAAGAAATAGTTCGAATATAATTACGTATATTTAAATAATAATTACTAAATTTAATATTGACATTGTAATTTTTCAGGGGCCAGCTTGCACAACTATTTAAATAGGATTTAATTTTTTTTAAATTCAAAATAACACCCCATTTATATGCGTAAGAGAAAAAAATCCCAGTTCGTAGCTAGTTACAAAACTTGGTTACGTACGCGCACGAAGGGGTAAATAGAAACAGTGATAAATATTTGAAATTTAAAAAGAAATAAACTCGTATTTTTATTTAATAACACTAATCTCGTTCATTTAATTAATATTATTTAAGTCACATAAGAGCAACATTAAGCTTGAATAATAATTAACATAATTATCTTAACAATATTGTCTTGGTTAACTTTATACAGCAGAATGTTTGCCAGTAATTGTTCCAGTTGTCTTATTATACTCAAACTGCTTGTGATGTCCATCTCGCTTCAAAGTGTCATCGGCAGGCTCCCTACTTTCTTTGAGGAGACCTTTCGTGTCCCTGCAAATTAGGTTTTGTCATGAATTATTAATAAAATTAATAGTCGAAATAGTCAAAATATTAGGAGATTACTTTATAACAGCTATTATAATCTTAAATCTATACTCTAGATAAATAAAAATGAATTGCTAAATGTGTTGCGAAACGCAAAACTCGAGAACGGCTGGACCAAATCGTCTAATTTTTCTTTTTAAATATTGTATTGTAACATTAAAGAGATAAAAAAATATTTTTATTTCTGGGGTAAGTACCTAATCCTTAGCATCATTCTTCAACTGGATTCCCTAGATCAAATCACTATAAATAAGCGTTGCTCTACCCCGTTAATATTTCGTTACTTAAAAACGCCAAACACACAAAGAATATCAGCACGTTACATTGCAAACATTTTGTAATGGATCAAAATGGCGACAAATTTACGAGACTACTTCAACATAATGAGCTATTTGAATGACTAACTAACATTGAACCTTTTAGAATTACAAGGCTTAAATTAGTACCACCTTGACATGATACTTCGAAATAGTACTAATACTTATAATTTTTACCGTGTTTGCAACGTTTCTTCTTTCCTCTTCCTATTCTTCCTATAGCAACAGCTTGCCATTATTCCCTGCTTCCTCCACCAGAATAATAAAAGGTCTAAAACTAAAAAACATAACAACACCACACACACAGCTATCCCGATTATCGCACTCGCTGACAGAAGATTTGACGGCTGCGTTAATTTTTCTGTGAATGAAAACGAATAAACCTGTTAAAAACCTTATCGCAAAACAGGGATACAATTTTATGGCTGAACATTTCACCTGGTATTTCAATAAATGTTTCAGCGGCGGATGAATTCCCTTGAGAGTTGTGCGCAATTAGCTGTAAATAGTACGTCGTATTATGCATTAAATTCGTTAAATGCACTTCATTTGCTGGCAATATGCGATCCTCTTTACATTGTTTGTAATTGATTTCACCGTCCAGGGTCTGAAATATTGTTAAAACAATACCTTTAGTTCTTCTTTAAATAACACCTTACTTTGCCTATAGAGATCAATAAATTATACATTAGCTTAACTTGGGATATAAGTGCTTAACTTATTTGGCAATATAGGTTCTTAAAAATAAGTCTGACACACAAACCGTGATGGGATGAATGGTTGAAATGCAATCATCATCCCATCATGGTTCTATCTAATTATTATAATAATTATTCCATTAAGGCCTATTAAGGACAGCTACATTTGTAGTGTAGCACTACAAAAAAAATCAAAAATATAATAAAGAACTTTGTATATACCGGACAGTGTTTTAGAACATAAAAATCAATGGGATCTCCATTGTGTTCAGGTGTCTTCCATCTTAACACCTGATTCGATCCAGTTCCAAGAATTTCGCTCCATGCGGGTGCATCTGGGACAGATCTGCAAAATAATATGATGCCACATCAACCAATCAATAATAATAATCACCAGACAAAAATACTCTTGTGCACCAAAGAAACTAAAATATCGGTGCACATATTCCGGTAGCAATTAAACCTTGGCGATAAAATTATTATGGTTCTCAATTCAGAATGTGTTATTTTGTTTTTAATTTGTTCCAATTCTATCGTGTACTATTTACACATTCCTCATATCTGTAATATCTTCTTCAGTATACCAAAGGTTCAAAGTTTGGCCAGAAATTTTGGTTTTGCCATTAATTTAGTCACCTTACTGGACACTAATAAAATCTTTCCATTTTCCCCCTTGGACACTGTTATTTTTTTCTAATTTTTTTATAATGAAGTACTTGATTGTGTATTACGTTTATATTAGTCTCCCAAAGCAATTCTTGGTGACCACATTGACAGTGACACGCACAAAAGCATAACTATAATAATAAAATATAGAACTATACCTATACCTGCGTCGTTTTTTGCACTTAGTGGAAATGTTTTTTTAATGGTAAGTACTGTTAAATCAGTTGAATTAACAAACTACATTTGCAAATTAAGCTGATAAATTTCCTTTCATAGCTAATAAAGTAATATAAAACTTATAAAACATCGTTAATAAAACTCACTTCTCAGGAGTTTTGAACTGAATAACTTCACTGTAATCCCCATCGCCAACAGAGTTCTTGGCAGCAAATCTTGCATAATAAACAGTGTTGGGTTTCAGTTTTTCCAACTTATATGGTCTTCTGTCGATAGACCAAGTTCGGTTCGGATGAATATCTGTTATGTTATAGTTTTCAGATGAATCGTATTCGCACGTGAACCCAGAAACATCCGGGCCTTCCACTTTATCAGGTCCTTCTATATTGAATGTAGCTGATTTGGCTGTCACTTCTATTATGGTAACCTGGACAGAATTATATTTAAAAACAACTATGTTATGAACCTCACATGTGTGTGAAGAAGTTTAGTCATAGTTTACAAGTTCCGCGACCTGCTAATACGTGGTAGGCTAGCCACTTTGACTTACTAGTTTTACCACATGTGTTTTCCCGTAACACTTTTATCAATATTTCTAATCTACATGTGAAACGGAAAAGAGCCAAAAGTTCATTTCCGATTATTAAATTTTATGAATGGAATTAGAACCGGCATCTGACGTGTTGGCCTCATGTTGGCCTACTTCAATGACTTTTAGTTAATAAAAGTTTGAGATCGATTTTTTTGGTTATTGTCGGGCATAGAAAATAAAAGTAAAAGTGACTTAATTAATAGCTAAGTAAGTATACTAAATAATTCAATGGATATAAACTGTCTTTGTAATATCAATGTATATATGCAACATCAAAAATATATTTGAATTAACTTACGTATTTAATAGGTGGCGGTACGAAACCTCGTTTCAATGTTATAGTTTTCTTGGCTTCTCCAATATCATTAGTCGCTATACATTCATATACTCCATACAGCGCGTCTTTATTTATAGTAATTGTCAACGAATTTTCCGACATCAACTGCTTATTTATTTCGACTTGTTCGTTTCCTTGTATTTCGTTTCCAAGAAATCTTTTTAGGATAGATAAAAAAAATGGTTTCATTTAAATTTTAAACGTTCATATACGTATAATTATTACACTAAATATTAACAATAATAATTTAGTATAATTCTTATGTATCATACTGGGTACGATACATAAGTATCGCTAAGTCTACATACTAATTTAATATTAAATACATTATTTCTTACCTCCAGAAAATCCTCGATGGAGGATTACTATCGTGTTCACAGCTCAAGTTAACAGTTTCCCCGGGCCAACCCCAAACTATTTCATTGGGTTCATTAAAATATGGTTTATACAAGACTTCCAAATATGCCGACTCGGTTACAAAATCAACTGTGGAATTCGCAATAATGTATTTTCAGTTTTATAATGGTATAATAATAATAATAAATCATTTATTAGACGTAAGTTTTTACAAAACATTTATCTTCGTCAACATTCTTTACAAACTACCACCGGTTCGGAAAGCTGTTTCTAGGGGGAAGAACTCGGCAAGAAACCCCCTAGTTGCTCTTTTCATAAATAAATAACAAAGTAATACGTAACAATACATAGCAATCTACATAACACAATAATCAACTATATTTGACTCCAAGGGCAGCATCATTTACATAAATAGTATTAAATAATATTATTAAATATTAATAAAAAATATTAATATAAATGTATTATTAATACAATATTATTAATAATACATATTATTAAATAGGTACCTTCATTGCTCGCGTTACAAATATACATGCCTCCATGAGATCGGTTAACTTTTTGAAAAGATAAATTGAAAATGGTTTCTGTATCATTCGTTCTTCTTATATCCAGAATTACACTAAAAGTTGAAAAAAAAAAGTTTTATTTATTGTCACTATGTTCAATTCGATAATGTTCAATCTACTCAATCCTTGAGATGTGTTTGGAATCATATTTTTAACGCTTGGGCGTAATTTGTAAATATAAATATCTATTATTTTATGCTATTTTGTTTTTTATTTCTACACTGTTAGCTTATTCTCAGCCTCATCTGTACTTGTATTGTTACATACATGCTAAATTTATCAGAGATTTAAAATTTAATAAAATCATATATTTAAAAGACATCTTTCATAATAATAATTAACTAAAATGAAATAGGTGCTATTAAATTTGAATATTTAGTAAAATATGTGGCCTACAGCAAAACTTTTAAATCTGGAAATTCATAGTTTATAACTTTATGCGCTACATATTATTATGGTTTTAACCTCAAGTCTTGGTGCGGTGTTCATCACTCAGGATGATTGTCTCTAAGAGATAAGAGTTGACATAACACATAAGATTCACAATGGTTGAAACTAGTCCATGGTTGCGGGATCTATTGTAACTTTTCAATATCAAATTCTACTTTAACTTGCCTTGGATCTTCATCTACACCATCCATTTGAAAAGCAAATGTAATCTTCGGTCTCGACCTTCCTTTTGCTTTGCATATAACTTGTGCTATAGACCCTTCAGACGCAGTAACATTATTAAATTCTACAATTGAAGGCGGTACTAAGACCTGCGAATTAAAACAAACTGTCATTTAGACTATTTCCTGAAAAATACAATTAGCTATTATATATGCAAAAAGTAGCATCTATATCCAAATAAGCAAAATTGTTTTGTAATTTCTTGTCATTTGTTTGCGTTGATTGAATGAAAAAAAGATGAAGAGACATCCACGCATTGGTCTTATAAACTGAGTTCAGTTGTTTGTTGTTGTTCAACAAACAACTGTTCAGCTGAACAAAGTTCAGTTGAGTTGTTGTTACTGGTTTATACTGACGTAAAAACCTATAGATGTAGATTTTTTGTATTAAAATCCACTTATAATCATAGATCAATTGAATTCTGACTATTAAAAACAATCCTGTTACTTCCAGAGTATGTAGGAACTCAATTATTATTAGTCTATTCAAACTAATTATTGATCTATTCAAACTAAGGATAACAAGTAAAAAAAAACTTTGACATTGGCGCCCAAGGATTTATATTTTTAGATGATCACTCGGGAATCTAACATTTTCCCATTTCAGGAAAACTTTCTGTGTGCCAAATTTTATCCAAAATCCTTATGCCGTTCCCGCGTGACAGAGCAACAAACATCCACCCATCCTCACAAACTTTTACATTTATAATATCAGTAGAATTATATTTAATACTCACTTCAATGTTCACTTCACTTTTCACATTTCCTCCAACATTACTTGCGATACAAGTATAAGTCCCTCGATCATCTTCATCCACGCTATCAAATATGAGAGAGTTTGCCTCTATTCGCCAAGTTATATTATTGGATTTCTGTAGTGTAATTCAAAATTAAATTACTCAAACCGGGTATGGACAACCTTTACCTGCTTGTGGGCCTTACTTACTTGGTATCCCCAAGTTATTAAGTTATGGGTAGATAATAATACGTAAATCGTAAATGAACGTTTACACATTGATTTATAATATACTAGCTTTTGCCCGCGACTTGCCAATTTTTCTTAGGCGTTCATGTACACCTTTTCAATATATAGTGATCAAATGTTTTTGTGATGTGTTGGATTTTTACTTTTCTCGAAATGATCATCATCAATGACAATATTTCGGAAACAGATTTTTTCTGTTAAATATTACATGCAACCTGCAACCTCAACTTTTAACTCTTTCATGATTTATTTTAAATACTCACTGTTTCCGAACTCTTAGCAAACGCATACTCAGGGTGAGGCTTTCCTTCCGCTATGCATTCTATTGAGAGTGATTCACCAATTATCACTGTCTTTTCCGGAATAACTTTAATTTCATGTATTACAGGTACTATAACCACCTAAAAATATAATATTATTATTATAATCTACTTAATATTAGATTAAAAATAAATATTAAAGATGTCGATACATACGTCTACGTTAATTTTGATTTCAATATCTTCACCATATTCAATTAATGTAGCCGAACATCTGTAAATTCCAGCATCTTCGTTTGAAACGTTCTTTATTATAAGCCCTTTTCCGGTGATTTCATATTTTCCGTCGATGATCTGCAATATTTAATATTATTAAATCGAAGGTGTAGGTGTTGTGCTCTTATTATCGCTCTTATCGCATTCGTTATAAGTGTACCTCATTTAAATATTCTTCCCCTTTGTACCATCTAATTAAAACATCATTTTCACTTCGTGGCTCACACCCAATTAATGAATCCCTGCCTTGTATTATAAACTGGTTTTCCTCTTGGTGTATAAAACGAGGTGGTTCTGTAAATATAGTAAAATATTGACTCAAACGATATCACATACATCTTCTAAAAGTATTGTGACCATAACATTTTTAGTTTACGGAATAGTTTCTGATTTTTTTATTAGGTAAGTGTTCAGAATTATTTTTTGTTCTGTAAATCTTGTATTATTTTCCTATTTGAAAACATTATTATTTTGAAAACGTACCGTAAGCTTCGATTTTATACGTTAGTGTATAATTTCGTCCATTGTTTTCGGTAATACATTTGTATTCTCCAGACATTGTTCTACTCATGTATGGAATTTGAAGACTCAATCCACGCTCGCTCCATTCCGTATAAACAATTGATTTCGTACCTGGTCTTGTGAAAATAATTTACTTTAGTAGTAATAAAACATAATGCTTACTGATTTCAAAATGTTCTTGAATAATTCATTTAAGATTCACCGAGAATAATCAAACATATTTACACTCTGATCATTTTAATGCGTATGGAGACCTTGTGTGTTCTAAATATTTACAAACATATTTTGTGTTTAAATATAATGTATTGTTTACATTACCAAATCGAATCTATACTAATATATAAAGCTGAAGAGTTTGTTTGTTTGCTTGTACGCGCTAATCTCAGGAACTACTGGGTCGATTGAAAAATCTTTTTATGTTGGATAGTCCATTTATCGAGGAAGGCTATATGCTATAAAGAACGCGGACGAAGTCGCGGGCACCAGCTAGTGTTACATAAATTATAATTTATTTAGGTTAAATAAAAGTGCTATTTATTTTATGGGCATGAGACATAAAATAAATAGCGATGCCCATAAGACAAAGTGCTATTTATCTTATGGGCATCGGTGACCATACACCAACAATTGTACTTGTCATCAGTCCACATGTTGCCCTTCAGATAAAAAAATAAAAATAATAATGTTAAGTCCCTTTAAAGTTAAAAAGTGCCAAATTACTATAAAAAAAACTTGGCATTGTTAAATCTTTCATAAGTAAAATCTCTCATAAGTTTGTATTACCCCGATGTCAAAACTTCTTGATTGTGAATATCAAGCCATTTGAGACTCTTGATTGCATTTTCTGGCTCCTTACACTGGCACTCATAATAAAACGTACTTCCAGTTCTAATGGTCATACTGTGGTGTTCATTACTGGAGAAACAGGCGAGTGAATCTGTAACAAGAGTAAAATAGATGTAATGTATGTCTACCCTTAAGACTTCAATAGCTTCTTGTCTGGAGAGCTTCGAGGCATCTTATACTGTATATTGAACGCGACTTCGCTCCCATTGTTGACCAAAATCGGTCCCATAGTTTTTAAGTTTATTCATTACAAACATACTAACCTTCTTTCTTTATAATATTAGTATAGAATGAGGGACCGTGTTAACAACGTTGTTTTTGTTGCTGGTTCAGAGAATCGGAGCTAGAGATTTATATGGGATTCTTACTCACTAAAAACCTCTCGATAGTTTCCCGCTGCCTAAACTCTAAAGGCAATGGTAACACCATCCGTATTGATACTATGATTCTTATTACATACTAAATTTCTAATAATTTCTAAAGCACGGCATGATCATGTCATATCACATTGATGAGACGATGATGAGTCGTATAAATAACTAGAAATGAAAAAATTCCAATATCTCGAAAACCTTATTAAAACTTAGCTAAAAGTCATTCCGTGAAAACTTCCTGCCTTTGCTGAGAAACTTCCTTTCTATAAACCACACTAAGATTTAATCTTCCTTTACTATTTCTCGTTTAAAGAACCTTAAATAAGTAACCCTAACTTTTTAAATTCACTTACATAAAAACTTTCAAGTGAATGTCAGATATTTTTAAGGTAATTTTTATTTCAGTAACAGAATAAATATAATTATGTAATGTACTAATATTTTTTCTTAAGTTAAATTAACGAATGAAACGATTCATTATTTGTTAAGGAAATCTGTAAGCATACCTATAAGTATATTTGAATAGGCACTTCAAATGGGAAATGGAAAGCTATATGAAATCCAATTGTTCAATTGGATTGAATTAAACCCACATAGTTAATGCTTCCGGTAGGGAAACCCTAAAGAAACTAATCAGGTAAAATTGACTTGTGGTCGAAAATTGTGTTGGGTTTTCAGACGAGTAATCTATACAGACGTTTTACGAGGGGAAAATGACAAAACGAGAATGACAAAGTCGAAAGTAACTGTATATATTACATTATCTATAAACATTAATTTGGTTTATTAAGGTTTTTAAGAAGTAACATTATGTTTTTGAAGAGTAACGGTGAAAGAGGTGATCATTGTTTCATCAGGAGATGAAATAACTAAGTACAATTTTGCTCTGAAACTCTGAATGACGTGTACAAATAAAGATTTAAAATATGTTCACAAAAAATTGTTTACAGATTACTTTCTTCGTTGTCTTTCTTATCTTGTGTACTGACATTTTTGGATACCGATATATTATTTTCTCTCCAGCATTTGTAAGGTTCAGTTATTTCATTAATTAATATGATTTCTTACAAAAATATGTAAAGTTAATTGTGTGTGTGAATATTGTGTGTGAATATGATGTAAATAATTATAATGTATTACTTAATTTAATATTTTACCATGTAGATAAAATACTTTTTACTACATACTATTTTAAGTTATCTTTTGATTTAAATTAGGTGTCAAGCTACAATTGCTATGACAACGGCGAACGGATATGTAAATAGAAAAATCAAAATGTCAAAGTGATAATAATAAACTTATATTGTCGTTTCTCCATTTTACAATTTTGTTTATTTAACATTTTATATCTGATATGACTTGACATAAACACCAAGTTAAAATATAATGTAAGTTAAATATAATGTCATTTTGTCACTGCAACGTTGCAACATTTTAAACTTTGTCCAGTTTCAACCGACTTCCAAAAAAAAAATTCTCAATTTGACTGTATTTTTTTAATGATTGTTACCTCATAAATTTCGACTGGTTGAAACGATTTTGATGATTCTTTTTTTTTTATTTGAAAGCTGGTGGTTCCCGTGTGGTCCCATTGAAATTTGGTCTAGTCCTGACAATGGCATCCATGAGAAAACGATTTGAAGTCGTTTTTTTTTTTATAAGTTACACCTACGCATTCGAATCATTTGGACGAGTCATGTGGACGCCGTGTCAACTATATGACTAAATTTTTCCTGTCAAATATGTGGAAATAATATTCTTGTGAATAAGACGGCGAAACAGTTTCAACGTAAAATTTTCCGTCACAAAGTAATGAAAGGAACGCACGTTCTTGAGTTTATTACGCCATAAAATATGTTTAATGATCACCACACTTCTGAAATTTTATAGGTCAACAGTCAAATTGCTTATATTTTGTTTATTAATGATGGTAAATAAATTTTTTATTGTGAGTGCTACAGTTTAATGTATAAATGTAACTAAATACAAAACGCTTCAATAGACATGCAAACAATCCTTATAGATCTGACTTCAGTTCTATTTTAAGTTATCTTAACTATATGACGGATTTGCTAGAAACCACAAGAGTTTTACGACAACTTAAGTGAACTGGTACAGCCGTAATTGACGTGAAGGATGAATATAATATAATTCAGTTGAAATGACACGTGACGTCTGTTTGTGTGAAAATTTTAGTGAATCTCAAGGTTGGAATGGTTAAAGATTATTAGAGCGGTTGTGAAATTATTTCTGCGAAATATAGATGTAACTCAGATAAAAGTAAAAACAAAGCCACGTATTTCAAATTTTTGCATACAGCGTCTAAGTTTGTGGAGACAGGTAGGGGAGAAGATATAGTAGATACAGTAACACCAGTTTAAAATATCGTCGTTAAAATAGGTAAATATACAATATAATATTGGAAACAAAGCTATTTTATTTTATATAGAAGTCCCTCTGTATGTACTAACGCTTAGATCTTTTAAACTACGCAAAGGATTTTAATGCGGTTTTCACTTATGCAAAGAATGGATAATTTATTGAAAAAAATTGCACTCGCACGAAACAGTAAAACTAAATTCGTTTATATAATCGATGAATTTAAAAAGAAATGTAACAACCTAAGTTTCCAAAACATTAGAACAACGCACCCTAAGCTCAGTAATGAATTGAAAAGGGATATCGAGGTGTGATGTTATACATCGAAAAAAACCCTCCCCTAGAGTTATCGGTTCGTTAGTGGAAAGTATCGGAAATGGTGCAGGCCATACGATTTAATGTTATTTTTCCCAAGTGAAAGAATTAGCACACGAAAAACATCTGGGGGAAACAGACCCTACTTAAGATTGCTATCCTATTGTACAGAAATTATATTGTATATTGTACAGAAAAATATATTCAAATTATATACGTATACAACATAAAATTATCATTTGCCTAACTAGTTGTTACGTAAGTAATTATGTTTTTTTTTTTTTTTTTTTTTATGTTAAGGTCGACAGACAGGCTGACGGTCCACTTGATGGTAGGTGGCTACCGTCGCCTATAACACAAGCAACGCCATAAGTGCTACAAGTGCGCTGCCGACCATAGAAGGATTAAGGATAAGGGATTAGGGGGGGGGGGGGGAGGGGTAATAGGCTCTTACTCCCTTACTCACTCACCGAAACACAACAGCACATAATGCTGTTATTTCACGGTGGTATTCTGTAAGGTGGTGGTTACTGCCGCCAGACGGGCTGCCCAAATGACTGCGAAACGCAGTGTGCCCTACCACTACTATTATTATTATAAGAAGGGGAAAATAGTTCATTTGATAGCCTCTGATTGATTTTTTGCATTTTATATGATTTCCGCCTCTGTCTGATTCCTCACTTTTAAACAGCTTAAAGAATTTTGACTAGCTTAATGGTTTCCTATATAATTTTCAGATAAAAATTGAATCCGTGCAAAGCAGGGGGCGGGTCGCTAGTAGTCGCTATATGTCAAAAAATCACCACTTTACTTTCATTAATACAGAATGACATATGAATAATAAATTTGTCACGAACAATTTCTATTATAACACAATGATTGTAACAAACTCTTCTCAGTAGTGAGAAGTATTATTGGACAATAACAATAAACGGCACGCTCTGGAGAATTGGTACAGTCAGCAGCAAAGACACATATTCTAACACTAGCTTTTAAACGAGACTTCGTATGAAGTAATTTTATAAAATACTAGCTGTTGCTCGCGACTTCGTCCGCGTATAAAACTAAGTATACTATATTAACTAATATAAGTACTTATATTTTATATAAGTATAAAACGCCATCTACCGTATTTTGGGTAGATGGCGCTATCTCCCGGGCCAAGCCGTTAGTATTTACTTTTATTTTATATTTTCCCGTAAGAATTAAGCATTTTCTTGCGGTAAAAAGTAGCCTTTGTTCATCAGGGATAATGTCGGCTTCTAATGGTAAAATAATTTTTCAAATCGGTCCAGTAGTTTCGGAGCCTATTCTATACAAACAAACAAACAAACAATCAAATCTTTCCTCTTTATAATATTAGTATAGACAAACAAAAATATAAACACGCAAAAATACAATTCTTCTCTCTTTATAACAATTTTTAAGCAGCATATAATATTTTAAGCAGTGACATCTTCACTTTTGGTTTCTATTTACAGTACACACTGTACATACGTACAAAGCTCATGCCACTTCTTCAATTAAGTCTTATTAAACCTGTTTAGAAAACATTTTAGAAGCCACAATGTCGACTGTCTTAAAATTTATTTTACTGCGGTTATATTGTGATTGTATTGGTTGTTTTTAAAGTTACATATGTAAAGTAAGAACATAATATGGCGTGTATGTTTTACTAGAGTTAAGTTGTGTATATGTAGAGTTTAGGGTTTATTTGTAGCTTTATTCAGTTTGTTATTTTCCTACATGGTGGTTCATTTAAGATAAACAGAAGCACAAGTTGGACAGCGGTCAAATAAAGGCCACGGGATGTCGCTAGATCCAGATTGCTTTTAGAAATTAATTCAGTACTTAGAATCTTTGTCAAAAAAAAGAAAAAATATAAGAGGTAAATAGAATCGATATCACCAAATCACATGTAGCCGCAATGTTAATAATGTTTTGTGGTTTCAAACTAGTTAAATATAAATTAACATTTATATAGGGATAACTTTTGTCATGCAAAATCTTACTACGGAAGGATTTGATGCCACATATATTTACAAAACTTTATTTATTTGCTATTACATAAGTATGCACACAGATCATTGTTGTTTTATTATAACCAGTTATTTAATATTGACTTTAAATGAATTAATTGCATCAAAGAGATTATAATCCAAAGCCATACAAATTAATATCAACGCAGTCGTCACATGTTCATTATTATAAATCATCATTTTGTTATATAACCTTCACAATAACGTGCTCTAGTGTTATGTTATGTTGAATAAGCGTGAAACTATGTCGGCTTTAATTAATAGAGTTAAATGAATGGTGCTTTTGTGTGCACTCAATTGTTGCGTGTGATACAGTCGAGTCCAAAAGCAGTTCAAAAGGGAGAAAATGACATGGCATAGTTTGACCCAGGACAAGGAGGTTTTCTTAAACATGTTATTTTTAACACCTTATTACAATGCCTAGGACAATGATAGGTCACACACTTTTTCAGTGACTATAGAAATAAATTAATTTATGTGTATTCACTTGGCCACGTGCTTAGACACGACAGATCAGATATATTATGCTGCTTCATTTAATCATGATTGGTAATTTGGAAGGGAAAAGACGCGGTATGCAAAGAAAGAAGTCGTCATCATCCAGGAGTGAACTGGATTTGCCTCATTCGAGGAACTGTTCTAATTGGTTTTTGACAGGAACAGGTTTTAGAGAGGTGAGCGCCAACCTTACCTACATCTGCCATCAAGAAACTTTGATCATTAAAAATGTTGGCCGATAAAAGAGCCCATTTTAAAGCCGACTAAAGACGCATGACTAGTATGTACAGTGCAGCTATTAAAAAATATTGTAAAGCTTCGCGATGACGTACATAAGTCTTCTTATAAAGTTATTAATATCGCAGGTAACCTACGCCTTCGATATAACTAATTATCTAAATTAATCTTTCCACCTTATCCAACTTGTCTATTAAGGGTATTGATGTACTCGTAGGCGTTAGTGTCATTATGTTCAACTAATTAGGATGGTTGTTTACGTGAGCGTGTAAGTACTTTAAGAGCTATTAAGGTCATAGTAGTTGCTATCTACTAAATATATAACTCTAATAATGCTTATAGATTTTGCTTTGTTTTGTAGACTTTTGTTCTATTGAGTATATACTATTACCTATAAAAAAACCGTTAATTATTTTATCGCTTTATAACAAAATATAAAACATTTTCACGTATAGATTAAAAAAAAGTATTTTTTAATCAATCTATATTTTTGTTTGTAATGAATGTACTCAAAAACTACTAGACCGAATTCATTAATTATTTTATTTAAAGAAAGCTACATTATCACCGAGTAACATAGACAATCAATACTCAATACTAATAATAAATCTACAAGTGTAGGTATTGTATGTATGCAAGTATGTTCCTCCATAACTTTTAAAGGAATTAACTGATTTTTATGAAACTTGGTAGATAAACATTAAGACGTACAGGACACAAGATAGGCTATTTTTTTTCTTTTTCAAGTCGCGGGCGCTAGCTAGTATTTTATAAAGTTAGGCAGACGATGTTGCGTGCAACGTCTCGATAAACTAGGATTCAGAAATGCGTATGTCGTGTCTATAGATAATCGTTACTCAAACAGGGCCATAGTTTCTAAAATGAACATTTACAACGCTATGGCAAAGTTAAGTATAGATAGAAGAATATTATTTTAAAACGGTACATTACAAGTCTCTGTATTGTAGCTCAAATCCTTTACAATAAAGCAGCAATGGATTACTTAACATTTATTCTCTTTTGTTCGCGTCACTTCGACTGTTCCAAATCTTTGTTTCAACGTTATTAACCAATTGAATAAATTCGGCAGACGGAACAATAGTCTTCAAGTTAATAAGGATAAATATAATCATATGAACTCAAGAGACAACGTACAATAATGACAGACAAGTTATTTTTTTCGTTAATATATATCAGATTACATAAATACCGTTCTTATAACTGAATTATTTGTTTAATATCAAAATCAAATCAAATTTACTGTATAGTAGCTGTCTTTTACCTACAATAAGTTAAAACCGGCCGGAATGTCTGTTGTCCATTGTATAAAAAAATATGGATAAAATAAAATAACCTAATTTAGTTTTTATGTAAGGGAAAAAACAATATTTTGCAATCAAGTCTCCGAAACTGTCCGCTTCTGTCTGTTTCTCGTCTAACTACTCCTACTTTTAATTTAAACCACCTACTTTTAAACAAATTTTGATACGATTTTCCCCAATGCGAAAAGGGAAGTCGGGAGCGGGCCGCAAGTTATGTATAATTCCATCTATCATAACGACCGTAACTTCAAGCATTAATTACAACAGCAAATTACGTTAGCTTACCAAACAACACTCAAATCTTTTGACGACTTACGTAGCGTGACTTATGTAAATCTCTTGTAAGCAGACAATTGTTACAACAAAATGTAAATTAGTTCGTTAAAATAAGATGCCAAGTTGAACATGCTCTGTCTTGACACAACTAGAGAGCATCGGCGAATAAGATGCGATGTTTGATAACAGAGTTCCTTGCTAGTTAACTGAGTTTTTGCTTCGACGAAGAGGTCCTTTACTCGACTTCCCGAGAGAGATACTTTACAAGTGCTAGCAGTTTGAACTTCAACTTTATTTCTTGTTAACTTTATTTCTTTATTGAAAGTTGCGAACATTTTAGAAGCAATTAAAGATATGTTGGTATATCAGGGTGAACATCCTCCAATAAATCCAGATACTTGTTTTTTTTTATGATAAAGGGAAAGGCAAGCAGGCTGTCCAATTTGTGCATAGACAGTTAAAATCGCCTGGAAACACGAACACTAGGGAAAACTACGTGCACTGCCTGAGTGGATACATTTGTAAGTATTAGGTGAGAATGAGGAATAGAATCACTTGAAATGTAATCAAAGCACACGGTGCTTAACTTTTCTGAGCATTTGTAATTTTGTAGAGTAAATATTTTTAGATTGAATATAAAACGAATTCCATTTGACACTACTCGCATTCCACTAAGTTATCAAAACTTGGTTGTCTGGGTGGAACAAACGAAAAATAAGACCACGCAAAATTCCCTAAAATCCATGACAGTGTTGCCACTGAAATTAAAAAAGGAAGCTATAAAGAAGACAATGAAAATTTCCACTAGAATGTGTCAATTTGTGTCGGCATAAGTTACATTATATTACAAACAATGAACACTGAATGAATGGCGACACAAAAAAATATTGTATAACACCTAATGCCAACAATGAATAACCTTGACATTGAATAAACACTCTACATTTCAATGATATTGCAATTGATAAAATTAAGATTCATTAGATAAATAGATATAAAGTAGAGTATAGTAATCCCATAAGTTGTAGTACATTAAGTAGAACGATTGGTGTTCGCAACAGAAGAATGCAAAAGATTGCACATCTGAATTTTTTTATGTTATACTCGACAGAAACGTCGACTATCCACTTTATGGTAGGTGGCTACCGTCGCCACTGGTGCTGCAAGTGCGCAGACGACCGATGTAAGACTAAGAATAGGGATATTATTAGTAAGGGATAGAGATAGGGAAAAGAGTGTTTCTATCATCTATGATAGAATAAATGACGCGATAATGTAGGTGTATGAGAGGACTAACAACCTTCGAACTCCTGCTAAACCACTGCTGCTGCTGCTAGCGAGATTGATCACATATCATATCAAAAAACGCAATATTAGTTACACATTATAGATTTCCATAGACAGAGATACTCGTTAGATCCCAAATTAGTTGAATCACTTTCCAGAGAGATTACATGTTAAAATGCCACAGACAATTTACATTATTGTCATCGTTTTTTGATCCTTGGTGTTTTCTTTTGTCGAGGGCATGGGAAAAGTAAGCAAGGCAAAAATATCATTATTTCAGTAGTTCCTTCAAATGAACATTAAAAAAAACACAAAATAAATGATAAATCAATGTACCTAGGAATCAACTCCATAAGTTATGCAATCAATAAACAATAATCAATAATTGTTGAGACTATAAATTTTCTCGCTCCAAGTTCCTCCATTGATAGTCAAGTCTTCAGGAATTTGTGCATAAATTAATATTTCACAGTTTAAACTCGTGAGTTGTGTTTACAAATTTTTGTCATTAAAAGTTTCATTAAGGACCTTTCGGGTGAAAAGTTTTGTCAAATATTTGCAACACTAACCGGTTTAATCCTTTCACATTTCCAACAAAAGCCGCAACGTTACCAAAATGTCAGCTTACATACATGTCCTATTTACAGCCACCATGACATCAATCGGCGGCGCACATAATTTCGGAATTGGTCGTCACGTCACTTCATTTAACAAGCTTAACTAGCTGTTGACCGAACGCATCAAATTGTTTGATACGCGCGTATCATATTATATTACGCTTTTTAATAACTGGTACCAACTTACCAACTTTACGTGTATATATCCTATGATCGTGACAACCCGCATGACTAAATTTGTGGTTAAAAAGATTTGGGAAAGACATCTGACGTTGCATTTTTGACGATGACTCCGATCAGTGTACGTACAACGTCGATTTAAGATTTAAGTTTAAACATATTACGCTTTCACGTCTTAACTACTGAACCGCGATCATTATTAAACTTCGCATCATATATGTTGTTAGGGATACAGAAAATGACATGGGGCCATATTAGTTATTGTCTTTGATTCAAGCTTAAAGGGGTCCACTTGATGATAGTAGGTAGCTAGAGTTGTATATAATAGTGCTGCAAGTGCGATAAAGGATAGGGATTAGGACCCTTTCTAATCCTTTTTTTTTTCTTTCTTTCTTTCTATCCTTAATCGCGCTTCCTCCTTCTACAAGTTGCTTTCACCCATAGATATCAATACTAATATTATATTATTGAACTCAAAAATTACTGGCCGTTTTTAAAATTTCTTTCACCTATAGCTATATTATCAGCGAGTAACATAGGCTATATTTTATAAGGTTACACAGACGAAGTCGCGTGCAACAATTAGTTACATTATATTCTAGAAACATATATAAAAAACTCCCCTAAGGGACTCAATATTTGATTTCGTAGCAAATTTTCCTGGACTATGAGTAAGTAATAAAAAGTAAAGTTTTAAACTACATTTTTAACGTTAGAGTACTTTTTTAAAATAACCACATTGTTGTTTGTAAAATTTTCAATATTTATTACAATAGACAACATTCTATTGAATGACAACGCGACAATTGGCTTGTCTAAAGTTCGCGCTAACAGCGAACAGTCATCTGCATACTTCGACAGCTCCATTTCTAAAATAAATTGGTACACACGGCAGGTACTCGGTAAAGTTTTGCGGATGTAAATTAAAAAAAAAAAAAAGAAAAACAAAGTTTGACAGGTATTTTCCTGGGAACCTGAAATTGACGGCTAAACAAATATTACTTCATAAAAAGTTGAGCCTCTGTGTAAAGGGTTTGGAATTTCCATAAAAAAATCTTGAACATTTTGAACTAACAACTAACTGAAGCAGTTATTATGGAACTAAGTATAGTAGTTATAATAACTATAGCAGTTTAAATACTTAAGCAGTTACAGCAGAAGCACAAATTTTATAACAATAAACTAAACCAAAATAATAAAATGACCCCTTTTGAATTTTTTATATAAAAGAATCGTGAACGGTTGTGTTGTGGACACGGCCGTGTGCTTTACATGAATATATTGTGTACTAGCTGGCACCCGCGACTTCGTCTGCGTTGAAAAAGAAAAACGTTGCCTGTGTCCTGTACGTCTTAATTTTTATCTACCAAGTTTCATGAAATGTTCATGAAAATTAGTTTCATTAGAAAATGTGAGTTTTTATTTATATTTACATGGAAGAAAATTTATATTTAATATTTATAAAATAATATTATTTAAATTAAAAAAAAATAACTTACCTTTAGTTGAAATAAACAATGCAATTAAAATAATAAAGGAAAAATGTTTGTCAACCATTATTACTATTAAAATATTTAAAGCGACATAAACACTATTTGAAAAAAAAATGGAAATGAGAAAATATCTGTGACACAATGACACCTTTACAAAATGAAATATTCGGTAGCGTTCAAAATTAATAATTGATTCGTGCCGTGGCTTCGTTTATGCGGGCGGCGAGGCATACAACGACTGACGTTTTGAACGACATTACGTTCATAAATGGGACGAGGACCGAAGTATAAACATCACGCTTATTTTTAGTTATATATGTTGTAATACAGATGCCACTGGGAATGGATAGAAAATTGTGCTTACACACAACAATTCAATGAAATTAATGAGCTAAAAATAAAATGTTTATTTGGTTAACCTTGAGTGTTTAAAAATAACTCTTAAAATAGATGTTAGATTTTATCTAAACAGAACAACGACAATGATTGCTGTTGTAAGTGGCTGTTCGCTTGATACTGAAAAATAAAAAGACTTTAAGAAAATAAATTGCTAGTATAATATACTATTTTAATTATTTGTTATAAATTAAGAGTTAGATTAGGTTAAGGCTTAATCTTTATAAAAACCTTTATATTTTTAAAACACGCATCCTCACTGGTATGGTTGGATCTCCCTGTCTGTATTTCCGAGCTCATATAGGTAACCCAAAGCTTTTCAAAGTTCGAGTTAATAGGATGTCTCTGGGTGAGCTCGCTCCATCATATAGGCCTCTCGCTACATTACTAGATGCTGGCCAAGAGCAAACCCATCTTTTTAATAGCCAAAAGGCCATTAAAAAGTTTTCATAATTGGATTAAGGAGTGAATAGCAGAAGGCTACTAATCCTATTATAACTGCAAAAAATTGTGCAGATGGATGTGAACTTCCTTGTTACTCTTTCAAGCAAAAACTGCTGAACGGATTTTAGTGAAACTTCACCATAATATAGGTTATATATCAGAATAACACATAGGCTAATATTCTTAAAGTTTTACGAACGAATCACAAGAAAAAGCTAGTTAGAAGAAAGATATGAGGTAAATAGCAAAATAAATAATTCCGCGATATTATAGTAGATGAAAATAATATTCTAAAAAAATCTTGAAGTTTCAAGCAGTATATTAACTAGGTTTTATACTTCAGATTAAGAGATTTGGCTCATAGCTGGCACCATTAAGAAATGAACCGAATGAAAATACAAAGAACAAAATTGCAACAACTCTACTAAATATTTAAGAAGCGTTCTGCTATCCAAAGTTTAATGTACCATAAGAATTTTATGCGGACATTAATGCAGACTAAATTTGAGACGCAAGTGGGATACTACTGTAGTTTCCTCATTTCTACTACGTATCTATTTTAAATGATTCATTTCCTTTCGACATTGTTTTCGTTATGAGTCAAAGGGAGTTGTATTTTAATATAGCTTTGACGGCCACAAAACACTTCACATGTGTAGATTTGTTGATGCAAAAATGTAATATATTAACTATATATGACAAGCGACACGCCCCTGCCTTGCACAAATGCAAATATTTTCTGCAAATTATTGTATTTTTTTATTATTATACAAACATTCCAATTTTTTCATTCTTTGTTAGTAAGAATCGTATAACATTTCAAGATACATTCTAAAAACACAATCTAAGTAGGTATAATTTGTTCTAGGGAAATATTTGCTTGTTACAGGTGTTTCTTTTTTCTCTCACGTATCCAAGTACTTAATCGTAATTGTTGCGCTAATGCGATGATATTTAAAAAAAAATTCCACTCTTATCACCCTTTCGCGATTTTTAGAAGGTTCTTTTATTGTGGGAGGCCATAACAAGCGATGCGTTTTGCTCCCCACTTAAATAAATCGTGTCTTGTTACTGAAAAGAAAAGAATTAAAAGGGGGATAACATTTTAAACAACAGGGGTAACACAATAGATGCAACGTTGCTTAATCGTTTCTTCGAAATTGCAAATTCTGGTGTAATCGCTTAAGCCTAATTTGATGGCAAAATTGGCCTAACACAAAAAAATGGGAAAATATGCACATTTAATTTTACTTAATGGAAATGTTATATAAACAGCTATGAAAAACTGTATATGTAATAGTAGCTGTTGCACGCGACTTCGATAGAGTAACTTTAGAAAATATAGCCTATGTTACTCTCTGATACTTTCTATAGGTGAAAGAATTTTCAAAATCGGTCCAGTAGTTTTGGAGTTTATTCATTAGAAACATAATTATAGATTAGGCGCCAATGTCGATAAAGATATCAGCCGTTACAATATTTATATTAATATTTTCTCAGGTTTTATAATTTTCATTTTTCAAGGCGGACGAAGTCGCAGGCTGATCAGTGTACATACTATAAAATACTATACGTATAATTCAAATTTAAAAATACAATGTCAGGAAAAAATCCCCAACAACGCCACATTCTAAAGCCTGTTTTCAAATTACTGGAATTAAGTGGGGTTGTGTTTATTTGGCTATCAAATTAATGAGTTCTTGTTTTTAGAACGCAGGTCGTTATTTTTCATTCATTAAACAACTTTGTTGAAAATTATATTTTAATTACACAATATCCCATAAATCCTAAGAGGATTTTTGTATATACTGAAACAAATTTCCCTATCCTCACTTTGTTCCTCATATTATATACCTACTAGTCTAGGTCGGCAAGTGTAATTGCACGTGAAATAAACCCTCAGCCTGCTTGTCGAGTTTTAGAACTAAAATCACAGTAAAGCTAGCTTGCAGAAAGAAAATAAAAACCTAGATTCCCATACTAAACTAAAATTGTCAATTTGTAAAAAATGAGCCCATTTTTTTACAAATTGACAATTTTTTTACAAAAACTTGAAAGGTTGAAAGGTTTTCGTTATATTGCTTTACACATTTAGTCAGGCGCTACACATCCCTTACTTTTAAAGCGGGCGAAGTCGTGGGCACCAGCTAGTATATTATAAAAAGAGAAGATTTGTATTTTTGTATATTTGTAATGAATAAACTCAAAAACTACTAGACTGATTTTGAAAATTCTTTCACCTAAAAAAGTTACATTATCAGCGAGTAATATAGGTTAACAATCATCAATCAATCAATACTAATAATAAATCTGTAAGTGTAGGTATTGTATGTATATGTATGTTCCTCCATAACTCTTAAACGAATTAACTGATTTTCATGAAACTTGGTAGATAAACATTTAGACGTACAGGACACAGGATAGGCTACCTTTTCTTTTTCGATGCGGACGAAGTCGCGGGCGCCAGCTAGTATTTTATAAAGTTACGCGGGCGAAATTCTTAATAAAGACCTTGAACTCTCCTTCTGAATTCGTAATTACAAAACGATAAAGGTAGAGTAGACGTCTCTACCCAAAGCAATCACCTGTAATAACGTTACAAATAGAGGACCGATAAATACGAGAGCCGTCGCGCAAACAAGAACAGTTTCCCCTTTCAGGATTCTGTTTTCGTTGCCTTCATCTAATTGTGGGTAAACGCCTTAAGCGTTCGCCAAACATTTCTAAACTCCTCTTTCTTACGTCTTTAAGTCCTTACCCAATTTCATGGGTATTTGTTTTGTTTTAGGTATTATTACTACACAATGTTTGGACCTTAACATTTGTGGCTACGATTCGATGTATTCTATAGTTATCTATATAGTTTTCTTTTAATGAAATAAACTTTTTTTTTAAGGAAAGGTCGGCAAACAATACACTCGTTAATATGTAGGTGCCGACAAACATTTGTTAGAGTTTCTCACTCATCGAAATGTAACAGAATAACTATGGACCGTTGACCTTACAATACTTTAACGCTCAACGAAAACGAGAGCGCAAGCTTGTGATTTTAATAAACATAGGCAAGCACAGAAACCTTAGTTTGAAACAGAATCCTTTGTTTTTTGAATGTATGTCAGATATAGCCAGAAAAATAGTTTTCAATGTCCTCGGATAATACATCTTTTTACTTAGGTGAAAACTCGTATTTACTTCGAGAGCAACCGTGAGCATCACACTGTATATGTAATGTTTAATTCGTGTAAAAGACTCACATCCATTTCTAATATATTTAAGTGAGCAAAGTATGTTTGAATGCACTTATTTACATAAACATATTCACACATAACATCGTTTAACACACGATAAGATCAAAGCAATGACAAACAAGCAAATGATTATTCTTTTGAAGTTAAATGTAGCTGCTGATCTTATTTTAAAAATATCAATGTGATCAAAACGGTACTCAGACATTTAGTTCAAAGTAATTTTCTGTCGAGTGAACAGCTATTGCAATACACATATAATTGCAACACCAACAAAAACGTACCTATATTATGTAGTTTTTTTTGTGTCTGAGAACATTAATGATCTTCGAAGATACATTAAGTTGTCTTATATTTATAATATTATAATAATCAGGTTTCTCGGGAGTATGATTTATTTATAAAGACTAACTACTCTTGCGTTAGGTACGGCGCGAGATTAAGTACTATTTTTATTATAAACTAATCCCCGATTTTCTACACACGAACACACACACGCGCACACACAAACACGCACACAAATCTGAGTCATGTGATTTTTTTTTTTCATACTGTAGTTATTAGCGAATTCTACTGTCAAAATAGACGACGCCTTGACTTTTGTTTTCAAGGTTAATTTACCCTTACTAAATTACTTTACAATAAGGTTACAAGGTCATACTGCCACAACTACAAGCGTTATAATCGTCTACCACAGTCTTTTTAACATAGTAGTTAAGAGATTGTAATCACAGAAGACCAAACCTACTAAAGTAAAAAGAAAAAGATTATAATTACAGAAGACTAAAAGTGTAAATAGAAAAAGAGTTTGTCACACTGCATTCTCAAAGAAAACTTTCTTGAAAATACAGCATTTAAGTTTGTTTCGGTAAGTGAGAGCAAATATTTCACTATGACTCTAATTCGACTTTTCTGGTGGTTATGTCAATTCTGTTTAAACCATGTACCTGTCCGCAGCATATTCTCACATAACGACATAAAATACTCGTTGGTATGACGTCAAAAGAACCTAATACACACGTTTTGAATTAGCTTTGAACATGTGGACAGGCTGTATTTTACACCATGAATATCTATGTTAATTACTTAACTTTTTAAACTAAGTCTCTATTGCGAAATACAAAGTTTACGCTAATCAATTTTCAACAGGAAACTCTCTGTCAAAGTTCAAGCGATATTAGCGTTTACAAATCTCCTCAGCTGACACAGTTTACTTAGCACCTGCTCAAACGGGTACGAAAATAGTTACGGTAGTGTAAATTTTAAAATTGCTAGTTATTTATCGCTGCTTCCAAGGCACCACTGGCGTACTCGCTGCACTTTCCTTAATTTATAGTAAACATTACTTGCATTCAGGAAATAAAGTCCAAGTTCGCTTGGTACAACCACAAGTAAAACTCTTAAAAGAGCCAAATTGAAATGGTTAAAATGTTTGTTCTTTGCGTAGAAAGAAGCAAGAAAGAGGAAGATACGATATGTCCTTACATTGGTAATAGAGAAATTGACTGCATACAACTACCTATATCCGTAAATACTCATCTCATTTATTTATATCTTGTTTTAAAGTGTTCATTATTATACACCATGTACATATCGCAAATGCGACATACATAAAAACAACGATTATGTTATTAAAATGCTAGTACTCCACTAGACAGACACCAAAACTAAGCTAAAATGGGAACAACGCTAAAAATAAGTTGTACAGTCAATTGCAGGGCTCCTAAAGAGATACCAACTGTCAAATAGGAAAATAATTAAACAAGTATCTCTTCAACAAAACATTATGTTAATGATTCACAAATAAGATATTGGAAAATAATATGATACACATATTAACAAATTTTCTGAAACTCAAGGCAAACTAATTATAGAGATAATTGGAGCTCCATTCTCCTCAAAGTGAGGTCATGCTCCCTCCCGTTCAAGTTCCGAAACACATAATAGTTGACGACGTCTATTCTATAGTTTGGGCAACGTGGTTAACCGCAACGGGCACAGATGTTGACTATAGATATTAAGGTCTGCGCCCGCGAGAACGTCCCAAGATCGACAATTTAAAATTTAATCAGTGCAGATGTTGAAGTTATTGAGCGGAACGGAATTCAAAATTAACTTTGTGGATAGTTTATGCGGTGGTGATGTCAATATTTATTATTAGCTGATGTAGGTATGAGGTTTCTAAATTGAACAAATTAAATTTTAAAAGACATCTATGCTATTAGTTAAGTGTCGAAGTTAATTTCGTCAGACAGGTCAGACCGTTCAATGATGGTAGGTGGCTCGACGCCTACACCATACTTAGTAGGACTAAGGATAAGCGATTAGGCAGAAATAGATAAATGGCTGTGGCATCCCTTTCTTATGAAACATAACTCTTATTTCACTGTGGTCTTCTGTAAGAGGCCACCCTCATACAGAAGGCCACCGTTGATACCAGACAGTTTACCCAAATGACTGCTGAACTTCTTAAGTGTAAAGATATATTAAAAACTGTAAAATGCTGTTTAAAATGAATATTAAAAATTAAATAATTTAGCTAAAATGGCTTTTGCTTTTACAGCTGTATTTTTTTATTTATTTTTTTCAATTAAGGTCCTATTGCTTTTACGATTGAATCATGAAATTCATTTACATACACTACGGAAGAACTTTCACCGCAACTATTTATATTAGATACAGTATAAAATTGTATGCATGTTTTGTAAATTTTCGACGAAAGCCTCGCCTTCGGCAAGGATCAAGCAATATTTGCTTTTCCGATTGATATTTTTCCGCAACAACTCTTTCAACACAAATGTATTGTACATTACTTGATACAAATTTCATATTTTGTTAGTGGAAATATAATTTAATTGCTTATTATTATTACATACTCCCAAAATGTTATTATTATTTATTATTTCAAGTTATAAGTATTTAATTTAAAATAAAATTAAGATTTTTAATTTTAACTTTAATGTACATAACAAATAACTTTATTAATTACGAATAATTAGGTATATTTAACTATTAGCTAACGTATAGTTATTTATCTTTGGACCAAAAATTAGGCTAGGTTCAAAAGTACATTGAACCATGCAATGTTATCTTTATTCTTAGCCCCTTCTTACATTACGATACTCACAGACGACTAGTATCCTACATGAGTCTCGGAGATGAGTTGCCGAAGAGTATCGCATTATTGTTAATCTGAGGTATCGCACATACATTTGTATGGAGATTCGCGCACTTCGCTACCGGTATCCTACGCGTCCGCTACTACTACCTAGTCTCGCGATACTCGCCGTGTTGGTCGTCCGCACGTCGCGTCTCCTACAAATCTCGGCGAAATGTTGGCAGACGTACTTACTTACTCTTACTACTTACTCGGTGTTACACTGCACACAAATGACACGATTTTCCTTGTTTGACGACCTGAGGTTCCTGAGAGAACCTCACGTAGCAAACAAGTATTCTATTGGTATGCGACTGAAGTATCGTATCGTAATGTATGAAGGGCCTTATACTTACCTATACAAAAATATTTGCATAACACAAGAATGCAATACTCGTTTACTTTTGAAGTCGCTTTTAAACATGAATATTTATAAAAGATAATTGAAACATTGAAAATTCCCCTACAACGTTTGCAAAATAGCCATAAGAATTTCATGTCGAAAAAAAATCTTTTGTTCGCAGCCCATTACCTAAAATCGCTGGCACGGGCATGATTGATACATCGCGAAAAATGAACCACATTTCCCTATGGGTGATTTAAGCGTTCGTAACACAAAATGGCTTTTAGATTAAAAGCCGGACAGTTGACGAACATGACCGAGTGACGGTGTCTCCCCTCGGGACCGAAACGTGCCGTTGCTGCCCTTTGGGATCGCAGACTTAATTTAATGAAAACACTAGGCGACTCCATTCAAAATATCTATTTGTAAAAGACCCTTAAATTATTCCAAAGTTTACCTATAAAAGGGTATAAGTTTATTATGTATGTGCAATTAATATTGGATACTAGTGGTAGACTAATAATACGTTCTTCCGTCATAAAAAAGGAAATGCCTGAATCACTTATTTTATCCCAAGGAACTTATTTCTTAATTCTTATCCTATCAGGATTAGCTACTTGGAAAACATAGAAAATTCTAAGTATCTGGATATTTTCTGCTGTTCCTAAAAGGACTGCCAGCCCCCTGAGCCATTTTCTCATGAAAAAAAAAATGTTCATTTAATATTCTCCTTTTTTAAATAACGACGAACTGACGTTCACGTATAGAGGTTTCGAGTCTGTATGTAGGTTATTATTTTAAAACAGCTCTTTAATATTATTTTACCTTATTATTTCTTTGTGCTCAAACTGTTTGGTTAAATAATATGTATCTCCATATTATTTCATTAAACTGTCTGGGTATAGTTCATCGTTTATCTACACTAAGTAATATTATAAAGAGAGAAGATTTGTATTTTTGCATGTTTGTAATGAATATACTCAAAAACTACTGGACCGATTTTAAAAAAATCCGTCACCTATAGAAAGCTACATTATCAGCGAGTAACATAAGCTATATTTTACAAAGTTACGCGAACGGACTTGCGTGCAACAGCTAGTAGTTCATAAAATAATATTACGGTATTTAGAATTCATACAAGGACAAAATGTTGATTGAATAAATTCTTTTATAATTAATTTTTTCATATGTTAATACATATAAAAAATTGCTTATATCTGAATTCATCTATACCGTTTTAATTTTGCTTCTTGTACCTAAGTTTATCTACTCGTGAGCAAACCGATAACTTCAACTATTACTGCACAGGGGAGACTTGGCACAGATGGTCCAATGTTATTACCACCTTTGTTGTAGGGGAACTTTAGGCGTTACGTGAATGGGTAATCGATATCTAACGCACGAAAGATAGCGTACCACGAACTGGACAAATTTATCACTTTAGTGGAGGTACAGAGTACAGCTGTTATTAATTATAATTTAAAAAACTAACTGCACTTTCACTTGAACGGCACTTTAAAGTAATTATACGAATAATCCTTTTGGTTCTTAAACAAGCTGATGGTCCATTTGATGGTAGATGGCTACCGTCGCCTATAACACACCGACAACCTAATAAGTGTCGAGGGTTGCCGGTGGTTCCAGGCTGCTTCTGACCGGTCCTTTTGGAAAATTATGGGGGAGGTCTAATATGTCCAGCAGTGGACATCCTGTTGCTGAGATGATAATGGTGATGAGTATTTTGTAAGGAGGTCATCACCAGCCTGCCTGGCTAAATTCCTGCCTGCCCAGCTAAATCTAATCTAATGTCTAAATCTAATCTAGTTACAATAATTAATAATTTGGAGAATCGAATCCTTTTCTTCAAATAAACACCCGGAGGCAATAACTGTTATAAAGTAAAACATGAAACTCGACAGGAATTGAAATAAAATCAATAACTGTGAACGTAAGAAAATTGCTAAACATATTTTTAAAAACTTATCGGAATTGGAAAGTTTGGAATATTTCAAAGATTGTCACATTGACGTGTTTGGTGAGAAATGAAACGTACCATTTATAGTAGGATAAATAGGGAAGGAGTTGGGTTCCGTTTCATTTGGTATTTTCTTCTTCTTTTTATAACATATATAAAAAAATTTGTTCATTTCTAGATTGCAAATTTAAATTTTGAAATTTTCTCCTACCACATATTTTGATAGTTACGAAATATGGAAAGTTAGTTGCAACGCTTATTCTATTCCATGGGGAATTCCCTTTCTCCCTTTTATGATTTACATTTTACATGCATTTACTGTTAGTGCACATTTTCTCAAAATTGTATCTTAACTGTATAATTTAGGCGGATCATAAATAAAAAAAAGTATTAACCTCTTTCACTCTTCACCAACTACAAGTGAGTAAAGTGTTGATTAGTTGAATGCTAAAGTAAAACCTTCTGTCAAGTTAATAAAATAATAAGTACCAGAAGGTTTTTAAGATTTTTTTCTGGGTGAGCCTCATCTTTGCTACTCTGCTAGGTGCTGGTCAAGAGCAAATTAACCCATCTCTAATAAATAAAAAAAAGATAACCATTCGTAACCACAATCGTTACTAACTAATATTCTCTAACCGACTTGACCCGATGCCTTGGCAAAATAGAAAGAGGTATTGTATAGAAATAGTACTTTCCATTTGTTCTTTCTGAAGACACATAATAGGCATTTTTGCTGAAATAGTAGGCATCCAATAATTGAGAAAGCTATCTAACAAATATATTGTAATAATATATGCTTCATTATTATATTTGTTACATCCTGTTTCAATAGTTTGCTTGAATGCTCGCACAAGCTGATTAACGTTGCAAGGATATTAGTTTCCCATTATTAATTTGCTATTAACCTTGAGAACATCAATCGCTTTAGCGTCTCCGTAATTACTGTCTAACCACAATCGGTCAAGGCGCTTTGAATAATGGGACACGATATTACTAAATACTCAAATGATAGTCACAAAAGAACAATCCATCGAAATGGGATAGTGCGCGTGGCTTCCTTCTGAAATACTGTTTCTTCATACTGAAGGTAATGCAAATTAAGAGAAATAATACTTTTGTAGAAGAAAAAACCTACTCATGACTTCTTCTGTTCTGTATTCAGTTTTTTTTAAGTTCAGGTCAGCAGGCAGGCTAACGGTCAATTTAATGGTAGGTGGCTACCGTCGCCTATAACACAAGCAACACGACAGGTGTAGCAAGTGCGTGCCGACTACAATAGGATTAATGATAAGGGAAGGGATGGGGATATGGACTCTGGTATACCTTACTCACTCACCGAATCACAACAGCACATCTGATTTTAGTTTATTACCTGGATTAACATATAGGATAATTTTTATCCTGCAAAAATATTGAGTTTCTGAGGGATAATCTAAAAATGGAAAAAATCGTGTAGGGGCGCTACTATTGCCACCGTTAAAGATGTCAGGCGTTATATTTACTCACATATTTTTACATAAGTCTAAGTAAAGAAGGACACACTAAATATATCGTAAGGATAACAGCTACTTAGGCAACTTCTTAAATCTGAAAATAAATTATTCAGTAAGAAAACGAAACGTGACACAGTAAAATCCCCGAAAACACTCTACATCATTAATGTAAGAGTACTAAGAAAAAAAAAATAACAAGAACATTGAGAAATGATATTTTTTTGTTCTTAGATCCGCCGTATTCAAATGGATCCGAAGTTTTGATTTACTTATATAACATTTTCAGCCAATTTATAATATTATATATATGCCATACATAATATTATAAATTCACTCGATGCCCGTGTCCGTCTGTTTTTCCGCTAACTTATTCTAATAGCAACGAATTTTGATACGGTTTTCAAAGAGTCGATGTTACTTTCTCCCACTTACTAAAATCTATTAATATTACAAATTAATTTTATTATGGTTGGATTTTAGTACGTGGCAGAAAGTAGCCATCGGCTTTCAAAGCCAGGCTCTTTCATACACACTCTCCCCTAATTCTTTATTTTGTTTTTATAAAGGCGTCCTTACTGCCAATTATATAGTTTATTGATAGACTTATTCACCAACAGCTTTAATCCCTAATTGGTCTTGTTTCGTCCAGTAATCTATTATAACTATTTGTAAGCCGACGGATATCCGCATCCGACGTCACAGCATCGATTATTATCCACCATTAAGGGTTTGACTCATTATCTTGTCGAGTCATCGAGGAAGACGACAATAAATCTTGCAAAATGTCCATTTTGGTTATTTATCTTATTAAAGATATTATGAGAACGATTATGCTGAGTTGTTTTTTATGTAAATCCTCGATTATTTTTAGCATTATAAATAGCATGGTTTAATTCTTAAAAATAGATATATTCTTAACTAACTGGCACCCACGACTTCATCCGCGTTGAAAAAGATAAAAGTACCGAAAAAGATATACAATACCTACACTTACAGATGTATTATTGGCATTGATAAGTGATGATAATGATGGTGATGATGATTGATTAGAACAATTAAAGAAGACTTACATTACGAGGCATAAATAAAAGGAAAGGCGACTTTTTCCAGTTTTTATTTTTCATTTACTTATCACATTTTACATAATCTTTATCTCGCTCCCTGATTCGCCCGAGAATTTATAATGAGTATAACAAGCTATAATTAAAATTATAAACTAACCCCCCGGCTTTCTATTGAACCTTTTTAATTTCTATTTGATTGACATATTCCATGTGCAAATATTCCAGTTTAAAAAAATAATGACCATAATGAGTCTGACCATCGTTAGTTAATGATATCCCTCAAACTAGACAACTTATTTTTTTGATATTTTTAAAAATGACCGAGTATGAGCCTTCAAAGTACCTGCGCCCGCCACCCAAATTTTTTATTAGTACTCGCGAACGTTGATGACGTCACAAAATCACTAATTAATTAATCTTGTGACGTCATCCACTTAGCGCGGGCGATCTTAAAAATTTGAATAGCGACCGAAGTTTCGGTGTCAATAATTTCGGAAATACTGCACCGATTTTGATGAAACAAAAACTATTCACATGTACATGTGAATAGTTCTAGTTCTTGTGTGTTTTATAGTCATTTTTAAACCCATCGGTCACACCTATTTTCAGACTCCTGTAGGTATTTTCAATTTCACATGCTCATAGGCGATATTGAATCAATTCAATATTATAGTTGGCGTAAGTACGAGCGGTCTCTAGTTGAGTATTGACATAAGTAGATTTGCCTTTGAACCCAACAATGGATCAAAGCCGGCACTAACCTAATCGTGCACAAACCTGCGCCACTTCGTTACTGACGGCCAACTCCTTCATTATACACGTCATAATCATAACTGAGTGCTATACGATTTGTAACAATACAATCCAAACTATTCTTACATATTATATACAAAGTCTTCCACCACGTCTGTCTGTTTGTCTGTTCGCGATAAAATTAAAAACTACAGCACCGATTTTCATGCTGTTTTCACCAATGGATAGAGTGGTTCTCGAGGAAGGTTTTAGTATATAATTTACAAATACAAAGGTTTTAGTATATTAATTTTAATATATAATCTGTCTATCTGTTAGTTTTTCACGCCTTGACTACTCAACCGATCATCATGGTATTTTTGCAAGTATCTACACAGTGTCAGGGATACAATATGTAGTTAGGATATGGCTATGGTTAAAGATAAAACCATCCATTTCTCATATCTTTAAACTCTCATCCACCGGTAGCGCTTTTTTAAGCGTCCGAATAATGTTCTAGAATGAAACATTATGGGAATTCTCACATCTGGTTCCAACAAATGCTTTTCTAACGTTACATTGTCATACGATTTTTAGAATTTTTTTCAGATATTATAGACTAGCTGGTGCCCGCGACTTCGCCGCGTTCTCTATAGCCTATAGCCTTCCACGATAAATGGACTATCCTAAACAAACAAACTCTTCAGTTTTATATATTGGTATAGATCTATGCGACGAAAATATGTTTGTCATTTTTTTAACTTTCATTATATTTACATATATTATATATGTATAATTAACTAGCTGGTGCCCGCGACTTCGTCCGCGAAGAACGATGACAGGTAATGTTGATAACTAAACCCTTTAGTTTAAAAAAAAACCTTCTTGTTAATATGTCATTTTAAATTTTAAAATGTATAAAAAGAAATAAATTACTTTTCAATTTGACTTCGAAAGCAGCGTTTCATTTATCAACATTTTTATGTCCTTTCAGGTGTCCCAGACAACGTGTATGCAAAATTTCATGGTGATCGATTCAGTAGTGTTTGCGTGAAAGTGTAACAAACATCCATCCATACATGACGAGCCCGTTGGACGAGTGACAAGGGTGCTTGCCTAACGTTTCAGGGGCCCCGGGTTCGATTCGATTTTAATATAATTTTCAGAAATTGACTCTGGTCTGGATTTGAAAAGTAGTGGTAGGGCACACTGCGTTATGCAGCCATTTGGGCAGCGCGTCTGGCGGCAGTAACCACCCCCTTACGGAATACCACCGTGAAATAACAGCATATGTGCTGTTGTGTTTCGGTGAGTGAGTAAGGGATGCCAGAGCCCATTACCCCTTCCCTTCCTTATCCCTAATCCTTGTATGGTCGGCAGCACACTTGTAGCACTTATGGCGTTGCTTGTGTTATAGGCGACGGTAGCATCAAGTGGACCGTCAGCCTGTTTGTCAACCTTAAAAATAAAAATACATCCATACAAAATTTGGCATTTATAATATTAGTACGGATGAAAAAATAAGCCTTTTAAATGATCTTAAAAATATTTTAAATGATCTTTTGTAAAAATCTTATTTCGAATAAAAATATTTTGAATTTGAATTTGAATCTTTTTAGCGTTGACGATAAGTGTACCATGAGTAAAATAATAGCGATGATAACGATCTTTGTCAACTTCGAAAAATACTTCACAATTACCTTCCGTATTTGTGAATACATGATTGATGACGTTTTAATTACCGCTCGATCGGGTCATAATTGCTCCATCAATTGGCAATTGACATGAAATTACAACGATAAATAGCTGTTAATTGTATGCAAGCGCCATTGATTTAAGAATTACTAAAATTGTTCTGTTAGACATTTACTGTAGAACTGTAAAACTGTATTTTTATAACTGTATTTGTAGAACTGTATTTTTATAAATTACTAGCGACCCGCCCCGGCTTGGCACGGGTGTAATTTTTTTCCACAAAATATATACACAAAATACACAAATTAACTGGTTTTCATAAAACTTGGTAGATAAACATTTAGACGTACAGGACACAGGATAGTTTTCTATTGTTTTTTCTTTTTCTACGCGGACGAAGTCAGGCACCAGCTAGTAAACAAATAAAGGTAGTGATGGTACACTGCGTTTCGCAGTCATTTGGGCAGCCCGTATGGCGGCAGTAATCACCACCTTACAGAATACCACCGTGACATAACAGCATTATGTGCTGTTGTGTTTCGGTGAGTGAGTAAGGGATGCTAGAGCCCATTACCCCATCCCTCCCTTATCCCTTAACCTTAATCCTTCTCTGCTCGGCAGCGCACTTGCAGCACCTATTTCGTTGCTTATAGGCGAGGAAATTAAATCGAATTAAATGGAATAAAATTCGAATTAAATCAAATTAAATCGAATTAAATGCAATTAAATGGAATGACAATTCGAATTAATCAAATTTAATCGAATTAAATGCAATTAAATGGAGTCACAATTCAAATTAATCGAATTAAATGCAATTAAATAGAAATAAATTCAAATTAAATGAAATTAAATCGAATTAATATAAATAATGTTTCGAAACCCAATTTCCATGTGTGAAAATGTTACCTGTCATTAAGGTCGCAGTTATTGTTATTCCTACATTTAATTAACGATGTAAATCTGCAAACAAATGAGACGAGTTCTTCGCTAATCCTACGGACGGCCATTAGTATAGCGGCCGCACATTAGGGGTGGCGACACGTCGCGCTGGATTACAGGGATTAACAACCTTTCGAAGCGACGCATTGTATATTTATACACTGGCTTTGATGGGCGTCAATAGTAGAAGGCTGTTCTTAGAAAAATATAATCTTATTGTATGACTAACTTTGAAAGCCTTATATGATAAAATAAGACCAAATTAAATAATTTAATTTGAACAACCAGTTGTTTAACTATGTTGATTTCTTCTAAATTTTTTTTGATTAACTAGCTGGCGCCCGCGACTTCGCCCGCGTTGAAAAGGAAAAAGTATCCTATCCTGTGTCCTGTACGTCTAAATGTTTATCTACCAAGTTTCATGAAAATCAGTTAATTCATTTAAGAGTTATGGAACATACATACATACAATACCTACACTTACAGATTTATTATTAGTATTGATTAAATTAAGTTTTTTTTAATTTTTTCAATAATTATTTATTGTAATATTAATATTGTTTACTTAATTTAATATTGAAAAAAAAAAAACTTCACTATTATAAATGTTTTATTACACTTTTTTCACATAACCAATAGTTTTAATATGTTACTAGCAGGTGTTTCGATTTATATCTCCACGGTAGTTCATGAATACAAGTTGAGCATAATTAAATTGAAACATTAATAACAGTTTGCATCTTGTTTAATTGAAATTTCACAACTAGAGTGTGAATTGAAATTGGTTTTCATGGAATAATGTGTAAGTATATGTGTTTACTGATATTGACAATACACAATACATATAAAGTTCTATAACTGATATGAATTTTATTTACTCATCCGCTCAATATACCTTTTTGATTTTTTGTGGTGGACAGGTGAACGATCATTTTGAATGTAATTGTAGATACAATCTTTACAATTTTGTTATATCTGTAGAATAGAATATAATGAACTTTTCCTTTTGTATTAATTCGTCGTAGCAAACACGAAAACTTGAAATAAGTTTTAATTCCACAATATTGTAATTAAAATCTAAGCTCTAAGTTTTAATTTTATTATATACTAGCTGGCGCCCGCGACTTCGTCCTCGTTGAAAAAGAAAAAAGTAGCCTATCTTGTGTCCTACTACGTCTAAATGTTTCAATTTAGATATTTATTTCAATACCTACACTTATAGATTTATTATTAGTATTGATGATGTTTATTAACATTCACTTTACAATATAAAATAATAACATGCCTACCGCTTTACGAGAAATTGACATAATTTCCCGTAAAACGGTAGGCATATAATTATTTCATGATTGCAAAAACAATAGAATTTTCTATTATAAAGTACGTGGGAATCGTTCCAGTGTCACCTTAAGTACTCGACGCTAATTGGTAACTTTATACGTACTATGTCGTAATTGCTTTTAAAATAGTTAACTTCGCATAAACAACGAAGTAAAATGGGTCTATTTTATACTCGCAGAGTGATATAATGAACGTTTTGTTTCCAATTTAGTTTGTATGCTACAAATTGCACCCGTTAGGATAGGATGCGTATTATTTCTTGGTCACTTTTGCACTTCTGAGCCTCGATTTAATTTTCTATTTTCAAATATATCGCTGCTTACAAACTAAAGGGCCACAAATCAAAATTACACTTTTTACAGGAGAGCTAATCGAAAAAAATTAAATTCTTTTTGTCTATTTTTTTTCTTATTAGATATTATATCAAATACATGCATATTATACATCGTTAGATTAGAAGCGTAATTTTATGTAGCATTAGATTTTTGAAGTACTTTCATAATAAACTAAATACTAGATGAGATATAAGCATATAAGTCACTTTTGAATATAAAAAAATATAAAAAAATACTAAATAAAACAACCATAAGTCTTTTTTCAACATACGTGATTGTATTTTTGCAATAAAAACATTTTTGATTTTTTTTTTGTTTTATGACCCTTTAGTTTTTAAACAGCGATATGTGGATTAAAAAAGCGTTCTTATAGCAAAATTTAATATCGCGAATTAATTTCAATGTTAGTTTTACCTACTATTAGTTACGCCAGTAATTTATATGCCCTTTAAAAAAGGTTCAAACCTCTTAAGATGACATTTGTGAGCGAGCTACAGTATATTACAGTCATCGAAATAATATATCTCTGCGAGCAATTACAGTACCCAATACATACAAAGTCTGGTAGACATATGTACAAATATATTCACTACATTTGGTACGGAAACACATGACATAGATGATTAGTTTGTGATTCCCTTTGAAATGCTGAATGTCTGTTCGTCAATCGCATTCGACTTAGTTATTAGGTTTGCCTACCTAAATGCCACTAAGTATAATTTTCATATTACTACCATTAACATATAGCATACTCTTTATCCTAGAAAAATGTTAGATTCTCGAGGAATCGTCTAAAAATATAAAGAAACTAGCTGCTGCCCGAGACTCCACCAGCGTAACTTTGTAAATTATATACAAAGTTACGCTAAAACCTTCCTCGAGAACCACTCTTTGTTGGTGTTGGTCTATTGGTGAAACCAGCATGAAAATCGGTGCAGTAATTTTTGAGTTACTGCACCGAGCGAACAGACAAACCGTCAGACAGACTTATAATAATGTAAGTTATTTAATAATAATAAATATAATGTTTTATAATAATAGTAGTTTAGGCGCCACTGTTATAGTCACAGCGATAAAGTAATCAGATATTTTCAAGGGGTTATTATTTTCAACGTGGACGAAGACGCGGGCACAAGCTAGTTTAAAATAAATTGAAAATTCTATTTTTTTTTTACAAAACTTTCGTTTATTTTGTGTTTTCGATATCATATTTTTACCAATTTCACATCAATCGAACATATTATGGAAGTTCGTTAGCCTTCGTTAGCCAGGAAATGGTTTTCAAACGCCTGCACAGAAAACTTCATAAATCAATAACTAAGCACAATCCCGATCACAAACAAGAAAAAAAAACCGATCAAAATCTGTCCATCCGTTTGGAACTTACGCTGCCATAGATAGATACACAAATGAACAGATACAAAGGACATAGTTAGACATAGTTAGACAAAGGACATAGACATAGACATAGACATACACTTCAAAGTTATAACAGCCTGTTTTTGCGTCGAGTGTCGGGTTTAAAAGAAAAATATTTAAGTGTATGTACGATATCATCAATCAATCAATAAATCTCTAAGTGTAGGTATTGTATGTATGTATGTATGTTTCTCGTTCCTCCCTAAATCTTAAACGAATTAACCTAATCTTTTTCAACGCGAACGAAGTCACGGACGCCAGCTAGTTTGTAAATTGTAAATCTTAGGTAAGTATTATGTGAAGGAAATTGAAAACTGCACTGGAACGAATTACTTTCCTACAGTGAATTTACTTTATTAAACCGTTACACAGTCGTTATATTAATATTTATAATACTGTGCTATAAAACACGAGAAAATACTTATTAGAGTACTGGAGTGTAAACACTTCAAACTTGCGTTTGCGTTACTAAGAACAGTTTATCTATAATAAAAAATATCTTATTTAAATATTCTTAGCATACAAATATTACAATAGTACAAATACAAAGTGATTATAAAATATGAAATTATTTTTAAAAATATTGGGACTAATTCTGTATAGTTCGTTGGTCTTAGAGAATCAATTAACTTTACAAGACTTAGTGGAATATGATATTTTTGACGAATACGAGTTTTTTGACGACTTTGAAGATTACGATTACATTTATCCCGACAATGAAGATTTGGATTATGATTTCCGTAAATGACCACATTTGTTAAAGGTAAAACCTTGTTTGAGGAACAAATTTTTTAATTGATATACGAGATCAGATTTTTAAAATAAAATAAAAGTTTATATGTTTATATTTGGAATTAAAACTAGAACTAAAGTGTATTTTATTGGTAATTTTTATTAGTACTAAAAGATGTTCAAGTTAACGATAAACAGCTTCAAGGTTCACTTGCTGGTAAGCTCGCCTATCTACGCCTATCGCCTCGATCTATAATCGGTTGTTGGCCACCATCGAATTCGGTGCCAATTTTTAACACGCGACTGTGGACGACGGACGTCGACGAAGTTCTTATTGTGATGTATTATTATTTAAAAAGAAAACGAAAAAAGACACCCAAGGAAAGAAAATATTGGGTGCGCCCAATCCTGAGAGAAATAATTACTTTGGGAACATTTCAGAAATTAACTTAATTTTCCAATTATTTTAGGATGTCAATAACTACTACAATAACAAATTCAACGATCTACTGGCTTAAATATCAGTGAGCATAAACTTCAATTCTGTCATTTATTTTGTTGCTAATTTTTGAGTGAATATTAACTTCATTTGAAATACACTTTGTTCTTATAAAGATATAAACTATTTTTGTTACTGTAAAAACTTTGTTTAACGTTAATATAAAAACAAAGGAAAAGCAACTCCACTTGAAGTTAGCAAGAAAACTTTGCATGGCTGCAGGGCGCTTATTACGTACTGTTTCTATGAAAAAAAATTGGTTTTTATTAGATCTTTGTATCAATGTTGAATAAATATTTATAGTTAAAGGTTTTCAAAGGTCAGTCAACCCGCTTTTATTATTTAATGGAGAATGGTTGGGATGCACTACGACGCGACATAACGGCGCGACAACGCGTCGCGACTCGTGACGCGGCAGACACCTTTCTACTGTGACTTTCACAAGTAAAGTGGCTGGCAAGCTGCCTGGATCTTGATGGTTATTTAAAGGTTGAAAATACATACAAAATACTTTTATTTTGAACAAATAAAAACAGACATTTATCACTGACTCGTGTATAGTGAAGACTGAGATACTCTAATTGAAATGCATATCTTTTAATAAGTTCGAAATGATAAACATTGACAAATCAACTAATGTGTATGATATTGAATCTAAATTAAGTGCCCCTATGCTCTCTCTTATTCATACTAAAACCACTACCAGATCTGAAAACGCGAAATGCCTAATGCGCTCAATAGAGTACAAAACATAATCATGTTTGATATGGGTTTGATACATATAATTAACATAAGGAAAGTAAATTCAAGTTACAATTTAAAAAATCTCTTGAAGACAGCTATGTGATAACAAAATCTGAAGAAAAATTCGCAGTCAACAAAAGAGTGGGCTTTATAAATGGGATAGGAACTGCAAAGGCAACAGCAATGTAAATGAAGGGACTAGATAAAATATGTTCCTCTATTACAAGACTGAAGATCCCGTCCTCACACTCGACATCACACACATTTGTAAGAAATCTCAATATTCTCATGTCCCAGCATTGTTTTTATTGTTTTAATTTTTAATAATAATGGATTTGCTCTTGCCAGCATCTAGCCGTGCAGCAAATGCGAGGCCGACGATGGAGATATGGGTTATATGAGCTCAAAAACACAGACCATTATGTAAGAAATTAAAAATCAACATGATTTAAGTAATGTTTCAATGATAGTTTTGTTGTATCTCAATTTACAAAATTTGTATTCTATATACAAAAATCAATCGCCAGGCGTTAGTCTCGCACAAAATTCAAGAACGGCTAGACTGATTATAATTCGGTTTTCAGAAAAAGAGTGTGAACTATTAAAATAAATAATTTATACTACAATATTCGTAAGTCCACTTTATTATTTTCTTAATTTTTACAATAAAGAAATTTGGGAACAGTAAATCTTATGTTGGTTTGTGTGTATGCTGTAAAAACTAAAAAACTAGCCGATAGATTGACTTGAAATTTTGACACAACATTGCATTTAAATGAAAATGTCGTAATTATGTAGTAACATAACACTTTTACCGACCATTCTGGACCGTATCACATTATATAATATAATAGAAAGAGTGGTAAATTAATTGGGAAGCCCTTTGTGAGGTTGGCCGGGAACACCCTTGTAACGCAACCATGTCCAACAGAATTTATGAGTATCATCACATGTAATGGACAGGGTTTGTATCACGACAGAATGCCGCCGCAAAATCGTCCCACTTTATGGGCGTATTGCACACAATAAACACAACACATTATTTAACGGAACAACTGGAAGGACGAGAATCGAGATGGAACTACATACAGATACCTCCTCGGGCGATTAGAATATCGCACCTTCGGCAAAACAAGGGCATAACTGCACTTTTTGTATTACCGTATTCTTCTGCTTATATTGCTTTTAAACAGTTCTTCATCAAATAAGCCCCATAGTCTGGTAAATATTTTTTTTAAATTTAATAATGTTTTTAAGACATTTCTGCACATATTGTAAGTTTAACTCAATAAAAAAAAGTTATGTAAGTTATGCCCTTGTCTTACTGAAGGTGCGATATTTGCGTAGGTACGTTGTAGTAAGTAGAATAATATGTTAATTCGGAACATAATAATATCATACACAATGTACAAGGCCTCGTATCCTTAAAAAACACTAAAAAATTAAAAGAAAGTAAGAATGAAAAGGGAACGTTAAAAAATCAAAACTTGATCATTGTTATTTGGTATAGATAATAAACTATATGATAATATATGAAAAAAAAAAGTGAAAACCAATTTAAAATTTAAAAAAAATGCCTAATGGATCTGCAACAGAACAGTATACGTTTAGCATTGCAATTAATATTAATTACAATTTACAGTTAAAATTACACTAGTACCCAATTTAAATTCACTAAAATATCTCAACAAATTGTGGCGAAGGGAAAAATGTCAGCGATTTTCACAATAAGGCCGCTGCTGTCTGATAAATGTAAGCAAAATAAAAAAGCACAATGATAAATGTTGCGAAGGCTTTTAATTATGCTGAGTAAGCACTTTTCTCCTATTGGGATGGCACTAAAGGGTTAAAAATGTATTTCGTTATTGATTAATTCAAAACCAACTTGTTTTTATTGATCATCTCTTTTTTTATTCATAAAAAAGCTAGCTGTTGCTCGCGACTTCGGCCGCATTGAAAAAGAAAAAAATGGCCTATCCTGTGTCCTGTACGTGTAAATGTTTATCTACCAAGTTTCATGAAAATCAGTTAATTCGTTTAAGAGTTATGGAACATACATACATACAGTAAACATTCTAAAAATCATCAATTTAGTTTCAGTATCATATAGCCTATAAACACGATATCTCTAAAAACAAAGTAGCTTACTCCATGACCAAACCTTACATATTTATTATTAGTATTGATGATGATTAATAATATATAATATACTAGCTGGTGCTCGCGACTTCGGCCGCGTTGAAAAGTATAAAACGCCATATATATAACCGGATCGCTAAAAATATCACCAAGCAGTTGTCATGTTAGTCGCTTCACACCATTTGGGTAGATGGCGCTATCTCCCGGGCCAAGCCGCTAGTATTTATTTTTATTCTAGATTTCCCGTAGGAATGAAGCATTTTTCCGCGGTAAAAAGTAGCCTATGTTCATCACGGATAATGTCGACTTCTAATGGTAAAATATTTTTCAAATCGGTCCAGTAGTTTTGGAGCCTATTCTATACAAATAAACAAACAAACAATCAAATCTTTCCTCTTTATAATATTATTTTTGATACAAACATATTGTAAGAAAAGGTGGCGCCTTAGTAAGAACTCGGAAATTCAAGTACGCAGCCTATACACAAATGCACTCGTGCTTTTATATCCCTATGGTAATCTACAAGACTATATACAATGTAATTACTGCCAGCATGGGCTGGCTTACAGTATATCAACATATGTTATTAAAATATATATTTCCATTATTAATATTCAACTTGGAGATCTCTGTGTGTTTTGTTAATACGCAATTCGTATTCCTATTTCCATAAAGGATTATTCGTGTTTACCAGAGCTTAGAAGGATTTAACAATCTGTAACAAAGCGAAGCGAACGTACGAGACCGTGTCTTACTGTTACGATATGTGTTGTGTTATGGTTCGTATTAGCAAAATAAATACTTTTATTATTAGTTTAAGATCAATCCCTTGTTTTATTGGTGAGATTATTTATATTATTAATATGTAAAGGTCGTCGGGCAGACTGACAGCCGGTGTATAAGTAAGTTGAAGTGACAGTGGGCGTGACACATAGTAGGGAGAACCTACGGCTACTGCAGCTAAAAAATGGAAGTAGTGGTAGGGCACACTGCGTTTCGCAGTCATTTGGGCAGCCCGTGTGGCGGCAGTAACCACCACCTTACAGAATTCGATTGACGGCCGGATCAACTTTGAAAATGAACTGTTCAAAGTTGGCTCTGGTCTGGATGTAAAAGTAGTGGCAGAGCATACTGCGTTTCCCAGTAATTTGGGCTCAAATAGAAGGCCGCCGTGAAATAACAGCATATGTGCTGTTGTGTTTCGGTGAGTGCGTAAGAGATGCCAAAACCCATTACCCCCTTATCCCTTAGCCATAATCCTTCTGTGGTCGGCAGCGCACTTATAGCACTTATGGCGTTTGATTGTGTTATAGGCGACAGTAGCCATCTACCGTCAAGTGGCCCGTCAGCCTGTCTGTCGATCTTAACATAAAAAAATCTCAATTTGAGGCCACGGCCTGGCAAGTGTAGCGTAGATAAAAATCTGATAAGGTGGATTTGGAAAATTATGTTACAGCCCTATGTCTAGCAGTGACCGTTCTACGGCTGAGATATAATTAATTATTTTAAAAAAGGTTGACTATGTATTTTCAAAGTAGTACTTTAAGATTGCGAAAGCGGTCGTAACCTATAACACATTAGTTCGAATAAATACTAGATCAAAATTGCAACGTAAGCAAACAAATTGTTTCAGAGATACAATAAATAATCAATGTTACGGCACTATTGTGGCTTCTTTTATCAAATGAATGACGTTCAAACTTATAAGTATTCATGGTAATTTGCTTTTTCATTTATTGTTCAAATAAAAAAAATGGAACAGTGTATATTACTAATAACATAATTATAGATGGAAACTATTTAAAAACTAACTGTGCCCGCGATAAAAGAACCTAACCAGGATAAAAGGTATCCTATATGTTAATCCAGGTAATCCAGATTAGCGTGCACGAATGCACAAACAGACAAAAAAGATCAGCTCATAAGATACAATTTATACAAATTGTTTAAACAAAAATAAATGTACAGACACGGCTCGTTTACGATTTTATTATAATTGTGTTTTGAGTAGGAAAAGGTATAAATTAAGACTTTTTTCTAAAATAAATCAAAATAAAAAATATATTCAAACTTTTTAAAATGCACCTATTGTTAAATACCATTATTATTGTTATTTACTATTGTTATTACCACAATCAGTGTGATATTGAATGCTACTGAATCGAAATACACTAAAATACATACACCTAAATTCGAATGAATTTGAACCAGTGAACAAAGAAAACTTATATTATGATGGCTAACTATTAAAAACCATTGTGGTATACATACATAGGTAAATATATAAGTAAATATTTATACCTACTTCTATAGATATTTCTGTATTGTACGTCAAAATTACTACTGCTAATGTTATAAATTGTCCAAGATACAGAAAAGACCAAGGAGATCATTTAATAAAAAATTCAACACCTGACAAAAAACATGAGCATAGCTGGTGCCTGCGACTTCGTCTGCGTTATCTATAGCCTATAGCTTTCTTCGATAAATGGACTATATACTACAAAAATATTTTTTCAATTTGAACCTGTAGTTCCTAACATTAGCGCGTACAAACAAACAAACTGTTCAGCTTTATATATTAGTATAGATTCGTACTACAAAATTTCTTATATATTTTATCTAACATCGTTTGAAGAAACACAGAGGAAAACAGAAAAATATAAAGGAACCGTCACTAAGTAACTTTAATACAGAGGTCTTTCACCCACGAAGTTGGCGTTATTTATTTACTTCCGTATCGACGTGAGTTATAAATTGTGAGGTACGTGCACAAACTGCAATTCTTCCTACCATAACCACCGCTGATGAGGCAATAAATGCGTTGGAGGACTGAAAAAATAAAAGCATTCTCTGATTGTACCACATAGGGGGACCAAAGTGAGTGTCGTCCCCCACTGTGACCTTATATGAGCCCCTACTATAGGCAAGTAAACATAACTCAACAAGTTGCATAACTCATATTTATAAATGAATACTTTGAAATTACAATTTATTAAAAAAAATATCAACTAATCTAAGAATTGACAGTTATTAACTCAATTGTTCGTTATTTTTTTTTTAATAATAAAAATATTTAATAAGATTAACTTATAAGTATTTAAAATTTATATGTAAAATTATTATTATTCGTTAATAACAGTTTAAAATGTTGATAACATGAACCGTAGAGGTTAATTAGGTTTTTTTGTCTTAAAACCTCATATTAGTTTTTATAGTTAATTTTGTAAACAGTTAATAATTATGGATGTTAATCTGAAATAAATGCAACAGGCAATTTCATTCGTCAAATATGTATTATTAAATGCATTATTTAACTGTAAGACTTTAACGTTTACAAATTATAAATGGCCAGTATATATATTCGTTTTTCACATTATTAAGAAATCAGTGTCTTTTTTCATATACAGCTGTTGCACGCGTCTTCGCCCGCGTACCTTCATAAAATATTGCCTATGTTACTAGCTGATAATGTAGCTTTCTATAGGTGAAAGAATTTTCAAAATCGGATACGGATAAAATTAGGCACACAGATAGTTTATTACTTGGGCTTAACATATAGGATAATTTTTACCCAAAAAAAATTTAGGTTTCTGTGGAATTTTCAAAAAGCCAACCACGCCACGTACGAAGTCCAGTGCACAGCTATTTTATAATTTAGGTATATGGAAAATTAAATTTTCACTTTGCTCCACCTCTGTAACAGAAACCGCAAATAATTGAAAACACACAAATCGAATTCCAGTTTAGGAAATAAATTAATTGAAATGCATGTAGTACTTCATTGGTATGCGTTCAGCAATTTAAAAAATCAACATTTGAATGAACATTGTCTATGCGAACCGCATCCGCAACCCTTTCGGTTCATTTCTTCTTCAAACTTACATTTATTCACCCTCAGACAATTTAATAAAAACTCAATGAATCGTGTTTTAAACCTCACAATTTTGTTATACTTATGCATTTGTGTTCAGTGCAACAAAGTCGTAATACCAATGTGGTAGATATTTCTTCCGTGTTCGGTGATATTTTAAACATTTAAACTAACTATGTAACTATGTATGTAACTATTTTAAACATTTTGCTTTAACAAGATTTATGGGCTCTATTAGACTGTCGATTGTTTGAGAATTTCACTCGGGGATTTAGTTGTAACCAACTTTCCGATTACATGTACTGGATATCGCCTCAAGCGAAGTTTGGGCTAATATGTATGTAGGCATAATTATTTCTTTCTGTTAAAATTGTAATTTCTTAAAATTAATTTTTCTTTTTATTGTTAACAAGACCACTAAACTTTTGATTATCCACAATTAATCCTATTGGAATTTTCATAGAAACCCAATATGTGTAAATCTTGTAATATGCAGGTCGCAAAATGTGCAGATCTTATAATGTGCATGTCGTACAATGTGTAGACATTGTAATGTGAATTTCGCAAAATGTGCAGATCTTGTAATGTGTATGTCGTAAAATATACAATGTATGGTTTATTTATATTAACTGTCCTTTAAATGCATGCACGTCGGGTCTAAACACAGCGGGCAATACAGTTTCCCAATAAAATTTCATTATAGGTAACTGAAAAGAGAGACACCGATGTATTTTCTGTTCTTATTTTCTGATGTAGGTACTGAACAAATACGCCCCTACATTCATCTCTATTGGTACGCGCTTAACGATTTGCCTAGCCAGACTTAAAATACTAGGCTTTCATATTAATTATGATGGTCGGTCGTGTTTGTTAGTTACCCCTTTCCGAGTTTCCGACCCTTCCTACGAATGTCGCATCGATTGCATTTGTGTGTGACTGTTGATATTATACCTATTATATATGGCTATGTTATATAGATGCCTGTCCTATTATGTTCTTAATAAAAGGAAAATATTCTGTTGCTTAAATTTTAACTAGCTGGTGTCCGCGACTTTGTCCGCGTTAACGGCAAATTTTTATTCTTGGAATGGTTCAATATTCACAAGTTAGTCAAACTTGGCACCTGAGCGTTGACACTTCTTTGATAACTTCTTTCTTCACAGATGAGTAGGTTTCTATCATTAGACAAAGCTACTTACACAAGTAGTCGAAACCCAAAATAACAAAGCACGACTTATGTCGACAATTCTGATAAACATTTGACACGTGCCAACTCAAGGGATATTCGAACATTAGGGTTTTTCCTGGAAATATTCGTACGTGATTTTCGTCTGAATCTTTTATATGTATTCAAAAGGAATACCGCTGAATAGCTTCCATGAATAGGCCGAGCGTAACAAGGAACTCGTGTATTTTCGCTATCAATAGATTTATTTCATATGGAGATCGTTGAATCATAGCTAAGAGGAAAACTGTCTTTCTATTATCATGTGTTCTGTAAAAATAGATAACAAGCTATAATTAAAATTATAAACCAACTCTCGTTGATTCTGCAGCACCAGGTCAGGTCACGGAATTACCACCGAAGTAAAAGTATACAAAAAGCATCTATCGAACTTGTCACTTTTAGTGAAATCCCGCCTCCATCAACTGGAAAGGGTCGACTAAGAATGACAATGTTATAAAGGCAAACTTTCAAGGTCATTTTGTATTCAAATAATAAGTAAAAAGAATAATTATAGTAGACGAAATTTAACTAACAGCTATCATAATGAAAGTAAAGTGGATATAAAATCATAAAATCCAACAATTTGAATAAGTAATATTAATGCTAAATAATTAATCCAAGCCGCAACTAAATTTCATTATAAGTTAGTTGAAAATAGATATTAGTACAATTGATTTTGATAGTTTTGAGTTGAGGTTTAATAGTAATGCGAATGCATCCTGATAATTATTTATTACCACATTAAATTTTGGCTATAAATTTGCAGTGTATCCACAGTGTAATAACAGTATGTGTGCTGTTCTGTTTCGGTAATAGAACCCATTTCGTTATATATTTAATTTATTTAATCCTATATTGCTGTGCAGCGCATTTGCATTGCCTGTGTTAAAGGCGACGATAGCCACCTACCATCAAGTAGACCGTCAGCTAATCTGACAACTATAACATAAAAAATGTCTGCATGTCATATTTATTAATAATAAAAAAATACAGTTATTTTAGTTTGTTGTACCTAAACGAACATTTTATCAAAACCAAGTCTGCAGTAAACCTAGTCTGGTATTACATACACTTCTAATCTGCATCAGTCTGTTAGGTTACTCTCATTGAAATAAAAATAAGCACCTAATTGTTGAAATATAAAGATGCGAAGAGGCAGCCAAATTAAATAAGAAACGTCTTCACTACGCCTATGATTCATTGTTAGTGCCCTCAAATCTCGATACCTTACGCCTGGGGAGTGACCCCTCGTAAACAGAGATTGGGTGAGATGACCAAATTTACTTAGACACGAGCTCTGGAGGAATACTGCACTATTGTACAATCGAATAAAAAAGCGTCTCTACAATTCATTTTTATTGAGTAAATGAGTAGAAAAATGATAGTAAATGAGTAGAATTAATTATTCACTGATCGTCGAATCATTAAGCATTATCTAAATACTAAAATGTGCAGATACTGACTGACCATCCTAATTATAATGTACCTACACTTAATATTACTATGTCAACAGCTACCAGATGTAATATAGGTTTTTCTGAAATATTGAAATTGTTCGGGTTCAATAAGTGGCTCGAATGAGTTGGGTCGTATTCTGTCTTTGGTTATGCGCATTACAGTAACTTGACATAACAAATTCTCCCTAACACCTATATACTGATTTCCCACGCTTGTACAGCGTATCCTTAAGAAACATCAGTAAGTAGGTACGTTTTAAACTCCTAAAATATTTATTAGCTCATACCGAGCTTTCTAAAACACAGCCAGTATTTGGGAGTAGTCACTATTAATATTAACTTACATTACAAAAACATTAACAGCGATATGCAATAGCAATTTATATTTGGTTGTCAACCGGTCGCTATGTTTTACAAACGCATTTTACTATGACTGTGTTTATTGAATTTGCGTAGAAAATGTAACATGTATATTTTTGCTAACGACTGAAAAGAGCGGAGCATTTCAATTTATACTCGAGAACATCGCTTCAATAAAACATGTTTATATTTGCTTCTCCTTCGTAGCTTTCCCTCAGGCATGGGATTGTATATACCAAGGCAGGCCGTTATAACAGTTTTATACCCTTGACAATGGATCCAACGAAAAATCCAGTTCTTGTAGTTCTTGAAATAGAAATTGCCAAATCGTTTTTTTTTTTTTTTTTTAAAGCAACGCTTCTGTGATTCTTATATTCTAGCAACGCAGAAGAACTTTAAACTATATATTATTAAAATACATGAAATAATCATTATAGGAATAATATAAGAGGAAATTGTATAATAAGCTTATATTATGAGTAACAAATACGAGCTCTAGTAAAGAGTTCTATATGTTTGATTTTATAATAAATATAATCTGTATAATTTATAATAACAGGCAACGACGAAAAATATAACATAATAATACTTTTTATAATACCTTCAAAGTTGTTAGGACTGAATTTCGACCACTACAATTAATTAGTCATCAAAATAAATCTTAATCGTATCAAGTACGACCACGATAAAGATCTTCATAAAGTAATAATTATATTTTATAGAAAAATATAGATCTTCATAAATGTATGTAAAGTTAACGAAGACATACTAACACAATTAACAGAGGTTATAAGAAATATAAACTTTTTAACATAGATTTTTGCTTCAAATTGGAAAAGTTTTCATCTCTGTGATCTTGTAAAGAAAGTTTTGTTGATTCAACGCTTTTGTATATTTAATTAATTATATAGTATAGTACAAAATAGTAAACCCATTTTTATTTAATCCGCTATTTACTTTATTTTTATTTGAATTTAATTTCTTGTGTCACAATTTGAATTCACTTCCTTGAAAATGACGACTTTAAAATAGTACACCGAACTTGTCTTTCTGTCGCATATAAAATAAAAAAAATTCGGCATACTTTTTTGTACGCGATTATACCTACAGGCGTCCTCTCTACTCCACTAGGGTTCCGTAAACACAAGAGATGAATCATAAAAACGTACAGTACTTTACGAGTACAATGAATTTTATTGCTTTATGTCGCGTGGTTTACTTGTTTTTGTTCCGTTATAGTAATATATTTTGTCCTCAGTCCTAGAGGAGTATCCAAACCTTAAATAATTTGGGGTTTTACTACATTACTTTAAAAATTACCTACATACGGAGAAATGCAAATACATTTTTGCAGCGTAGCCGATCGGCTTAAGTAGTACCTCTTTATTAGTATGTTAATAATCTTTCTTGACGTGTATTCATAAGTGTAGAAGGATTTAAAACCAAAGCGAAAGGGAATTAAAATACCCGATACGTATTTCGGTTTATGATGCACCCTTTGTGAAACGGTAATCCTCGGTAAGGCTGCCAAAACGTCTACACAAGGAAAGGGTACCGTATAGCTTAATGCCAATAAAGCTAGCAACGTGCTACGAATGAAATTCAAGTTGCCTCAAAATCCGTGATTTTTTATTATAGCACGTTTACCTTAAAATTCTTTGTGCCGTATATTAGTTGTTTGAAAATTTTGGTTTTTAACTGAGTACCTAAAATATAAGATGCCACTGCATTTTTACCTATAACACACAATGCTTAAAACGCGAATTTTCCTACAATGCATTGAGACTATAAGTACTCAATGACTAAAATTATGTAATATTAGGGTTTTTTTTAAATCATCAGGCACAATTGTATCATACGTCATTATTTCGGAACGATCCAGAAGTATACTCGTACATGCTTTCAACAATGTCATCTACTATTTTCTTTTTCAATTATAACTTTGTAAGATTAACTAAGTGCACAAGCGAACAGATCGACTAGAGACATCTTATTTGAAGAAAAAATAAAAATTCAAATATTTCTTTGAATAATAAAACAGAATCCGTATTATCATGATATTGAAGCAACGACAAATAGCTACGCGACGTAGCATCTTTCGTAGCAGTAATGAAATGCTGGTGCTACGTCGTCCCCCTCTACGAGTACTGAATACTGATAACGCTTACAAATTTAGAAATGCCTACGACGCGACGAGCAACGCTGTCAACAAAACTACGAGCAAATTGCAATACACGAAAGTAGTCTTTGAACAAAATTATACAATGTCTTTAAACAAAGATTATCTTAAAACTGTAGGAAAAATTGTATAGGCTGTTTATATACGCATCAGCTTATATGCTTAAGATATATGCAAGATTCTCTCTTATGTGTGAAAAGATTACGCTAGCCTACAGAGGCCTGGCAGGACGATGTCCTTGAAATGTCCTTGAAGATAGTTAATCTTCACGTTCACACTATGTATGTTTTTTATCTTTTCTTTTTGAACAAAAATAATGTAATCCATTATAAAAGTTATTTGTACAATGGTAAAAACTCACAGATATTTTGTCTATTGGAATTAAATCTACTGTAGCTACATTATTAAACCTAATGTAATAAATTTAGTCTCCCCATTTCTCCCCTTAGTCACAATAAATGAACTTTATTTTATTTATTCAAAAGAAAGCTTAAATTTGATACTGAAATTATAGTACTTCAAATCGATTAGTAATGTCCAATAACCGCCTAAATAAATCATACTTATAAGACTTATCTACGGAACAAGTAACAACAAGTGTCGTTACAAAATATCCACTAACACGTTACTAGTGATAAGGGTTGACAGGCTAATATCACATCTCGAGCCCGACGTGTGAGAATTCTATAGTAAATCCTTTGTGAATTACAAACTTTTGTTCGAACGTGAGAAACAGAAGGGTTTTTTTCAGCTACATTTGATCAGTAAAGACCTAATGTATCACTGGGGAATTTTGTATGAAAATAAAAAAAATAGATCCATATATAGGTCAAAGTTATTTATTAAGCGGGTAAATAATTTACTTGAAAAAAAATGCTTGCATCTCATAAGTATATTTTAACAATTCTAACACCTTATGAGAGAGAAATATTAAACTTATATTATATACCTACTGTGACGTATTTAGACATTATTTAGAAAACTAAACAAAAATTAATTTCTGCAATATTTAAAATGTTTAAAAATTCATTATAGAGCAAAAAGCTTGTCACGTGGCTACGCGCCGTCACATGACTGCGTTGCTTTTTATTATAGAGTGATGTCAGTTAACTATACGTTTTAAAGGGTGCGATCGATAATAAAAAAAATGATTATATAACCTTTAGATGCAGGGCAAGTTTTGCCAGGGCAAGATTTTGCAAAATAGGCTACAATTGTGTTTAAAAAAACATTTACATAAATTATAAAATTGGTATCATGTTAGTTGACTGATATGTAATCGAATAAACTTCGTTTTTATTAAAATTTGAAACGACAATAATGTATGAAATATGCATGCAAACAATAAATTATGCTGACGTAACAAAAACGAAGGTAAAATCATTTAAACACTCAGTCGTCTATTCTGTAACTGTTTTAATGCAGTGAATTGCCTTATTGCGGTATAATTTAATGTAATTGGTAATTTAATAATGCGATGCACGATGCTGCTGTAAATTGTCCACACGTAGGCTAATCCAATGAATCAAAGCGAATGAGTCAAACCATTGAGCTATGTCATCACGGCGGGAAGTCTACTGACTCATAGGATACTCCTGTCTGGCGCCAAGCAAATAGAAGCAATATCAATTTATCTTGAACTCGCCTTAAGATTCTGTAAGGTTTACATAGTATAACACAAAGTAGCTTCCCGCCGTCTGTCCCTCTGTATGTACGTATAGATCTTTTAAATTGTGAATCGGATCTTAATGCGGCTTTCACTAATGGAAAGAGCGTTAAATGGGGCAGATTTTTAAGTAAAAAATTGCAGCCGTGCGAAACCGCGAGCTGGCTGCTAACATAAGTGGTGAATTTTTTTTTAAATAAAGAGTAAGAGATCATGAAAGTTGATTTTTATGAGAATATGTAATGTAGAGGCAGATGGCGCATCGGTCCAGATGAGACATAGACGCTTACCCAAGGGAGTTTGGAGTGGTGTTGACGTCACGTAGGTTTTCATAAAAAAGCCTCATCCTTTACATAGAAACAGATAATATAAAGCACATGTGCTTCTAGTTAACGGCTGCTCAGTTTAAGTCTGCAGACCATAGTGTATCCTTCCCTTACATTCTTTTTAAGATCTTTTCTTTTTAAGTCAAACAACAACAAATACTAATTACTTGTCTCATAACTCAATGAATTTGTAATCTTACCAATTAACTGTTAAAGTCCAAATTCTATTTTGACGTAAATAAACTTAGTGAACAATAAAGGGAACTCGTTAATCTCCAATCATCAGACCAGTATCAAAATTAATTACGACAAGAATTGGATATATATTAAAGGCAAAATCTGTTTGAAACTGGAGATTTTAATCTTTGAAACCGAGACGAAATTGTTACTTTCGGGAGATAGATGGTAATTAATTTTAATATTAATCAATTTCAACTGTTAATTCTTTGTATAAGTATGACGGCTATTTGTATTGTACTTAACTTTATTCATATGTAACAATTGAAAAGCTAATAGGGAGAATCCATATTCTTTCAAAACTTTGTTGTTAAAAAAACATATTTTTTTAATTATAAATCTTTTCCCATACCGAATCACATAACTTAGATAAAGATTTTTGAATAATACAGATTCACATTAATATTTATTAGATTTTTCGTAATAATTTTTACACAAACTTACATTATTTATATTATATTTTAAAAAGTACAATATAACTTAATCGTATTTACTTTTGTTAAACTTTATTGAAATAATTAGTGAGAATGTAACTGGATGATTTAAAAAACAATTACTAATACCTTTAAGAAGCTATTAGTAAGAGTTGTATACTTTGTGACTTGACCTATTTGTGTACCGAGTTTCATCTAAATCTTAACTAACTGTTACTTGTACAATAATGCAAAAAATATTTATAATGAATATTTTTCTAATAGAGTCATTCTAATGTTTAGTAACAAAATTATAAGTACATTAACATGTTTCCTCTTTGTCGAGTGTGAAACTTTACCCCATTCGACTCCGGTCTCTGATTGCTTTATAACAAGATAAACGCAAACTTAAGGCATTGTAAATTGGTTCTTAAAAACTTTAACCTCGCTCATAAAGGAGTACACCAAGCTGTTTATTTATCATAAACCACTTCTCTTATTTTATGGTATTTTTTATTGTAATTCATGATTATTAAGGTTACACAAGGCTGGAAATAAAAGACTTTTTATTTTATTTTATTTTTATTTAATTATTGTGATTGTTTCCGGAATCGGATCGGATCCGGATCGGAGTTTTACTGATTTGATCCATATTTTACTCGTTTTTGAAAAATATTTATACTTATAATTTTAATGAAACATTATTTTAACGTACATAATATATAATTTTGAAACAAGAATTTACTTAAATTAAATGTTTAAACTTATAGAAGTTAGGAATAAAATCAAATACTCAGTCAAAATTCAGTTAAGTCAGAAATGTTAATAATAATAATTCTGACAGCAGATTACGCAAGTTTCTTATCGTAAGTCTCTGATGACATTTCTATATAACTTTTAGACTAGTTCTGTTATCCTTCACTACTTGAGAGGGTTTAAATGTTTGGGTAAAATTACATAACAATATTGGAGAGTTATTTCTTAATGCCAATTGTGTTATTTTTAAACATCTGATTTGCCTCTTCACGCCTTAACTACTCAAACTACTCATAATCCCTTAGGCATACATATTGTCAGGGATACAGAAAAGAGCAGACAAGACCTTCCTTACCATATTAATGATCATGATATTGTTTTATTCGCAGATGATACGTCATTGCTTTTTAAGTAAGTTTAAGTTTTTTAAGTAACCGTAGAAGTAATCATGATCATGTTAACTCGGCGATGTCTAAGGTTATTGATTGGTTTAATGTTAATAATCTTTTGTTGAACAATAAAAAGACAAAATGTATTAAATTCACTTTACCTAATGTCAAACAAATTGATCATAATGTTCACGTAAATGGTGAAGACATTGAGCTGGTTGAGTCGACTGTATTCCTAGGTATAAATGTAGATTCTAAGCTACAATGGGGACCACACATTAATAAACTAGTCATTAAATTAAGTTCGGCTGCTTACGCTGTTAAAAGAATTCGCGAGCTAACTGACGTAAATACCGCGAGGATAGTATATTTTAGCTATTTCCATAGTGTAATGACGTACGGTATTTTACTCTGGGGTAATGTTGCGGATATAAACACTATATTTGTGTTACAGAAAAAGGCTATTCGTGCCATCTACAAGCTCGGTCCCAGAGTCTCGCTAAAAGATCAGTTTAAAGAAATAAATATACTTACTGTAGCATCACAATACATTTTTGAAAATCTTTTGTTTGCTCACAAAAATATTAGCACTTTTAGTAGAAATAGTGATGTTCATAATTTAAATACTAGAAACAAGCATAGACTTCAACCAAATAAAACTCGTCTCCACAGGGTTAGCAACTCCTTTATGGGACAATGTGTGCGCTTCTACAACAGGCTTCCAACTAATATACAACAATTATCTATAAATAAATTTAAAGTTTATATTAAGAAAACCCTGTGCAAAAAGGGTTATTATAGGATATTAGATTATATAAATGATGACTGTCCTTGGAGTCAAATATAGTTGATTATTTTGTTATGTAGATTGCTGTGTATGGTTACGTATTACTTTGTAATTTATTTATGAAAAGAGCAACTAGGGGGTTTCTTGCCGAGTTCTTCCCCCTAGAAACAGCTTTCCGAACCGGTGGTAGTTTGTAAAGAATGTTGACGAAGATAAATGTTTTGTAAAAACTTACGTCGAATAAATGATTTATTATTATTATTATTATTATCGTGAAATAACAGCAAATGTGCTGTTGTGTTTCATACCAGACCCCATTAATTACCCCATTTCTTTTTTGTCTCTTTTCCTTAATCCTTCTATGGTAGGCAGGGCACTTGCAGCACCTATGCCGTTGCTTGTGTTATAGGCGATGGTAGCCACCTACCATCAAGTGGACCGTCAGACTGTCAGTCTGTCAATGTTGAATTGAATATATTATATATAAAAAAAGAGTAAAAGAAAATTCACGGCAAAGATTTCTATACAAAAACTTTCCCCTGTGGATGTGTTGAAAATTTATCTGAACAATTTTCGTGCTAGTTCAAAAGCCAATAAAAAGCCAAAATTATGATCAGTTCAGGCACGAATGGTTTCTACTTACATCGTTCATAATTCGCAAGCGGGGCGCCCGTTGCCCGTTGCCGCGGAACGGTCCTAAAGATTTGTGTATATTACCCGAACACAATAAAATGCATAAGGAATATTTATTATTTTATCGGAAACGCGACTTTTATAGTGAATCTGATTTAGTGGTGAACAGTTTGGGGCTTGCTTGTACTTACTTTTAGGGGTGGTTGCTCGCCAGTTATTTTCATTTTTATGCACCACTAGTCCGGTAAAGTTTAATCTTGGCCAATTACTTCGGAAAATGCGAAAACCTAATATATTTATCAGAAAGTATTCTGATAAATATATTCATCGAATTGAACATTTCATCAATTTCTCTTTGAACACAGATTTCCTTCCCTCCTTGACAATGTTCTCTGGTAAGCTATTAAAAAGTACTGCAAACGCTTCTTTATAGAGGTACACCCTAGTATTCACAACCCTTCCGTAGGTATTATATAAATATATAAACTACACCCTAGGTACTACATTTTTTCCGAGGTCGTTGCTCTTCTACTATGTGTATGTCTGGGTATACATATGTTACCTCAGCTAACTGATGATATCCTTGTTTTCTTTATTTCTTGAACACTTACTTGTTTTTAATAATATTCCAAGTTGTATTAATTAAATATCCAAAATTTTAAGTTCGTAAATCTTCGCCAATCGTCAATCCAAAACTACATGAAATATTATGTTGTCATACCTATGTAGGAAAAGAATAACTTTTTTGACATAATACTAACATTGTAATTAAATTTATTCGATAGTACCATTAGTACCAACTCTAAGGTGACCTACTGACAATGTATTTATAACCAAAAGCTATATTGAATGTCTTCAATTTAAGTTGCGAGGTAAAATATAACCTCCATCACATCCTAACTCATAGGGACATAAAAATACACAACGAACAACAACGACTAAACCTCAAATTTAAAATTCCCTTTGCCATGAATACTTTATATAAGTAAGGCAGGTTAGTGAGACGTGTTTCGCTACTAAGCCCAGCTTTAGTGTTCCCTCACCAACCATATTTGGAAGTTAGGGATCAACATAAAATAAAATTGAACCATATTTACAGATAAAATTCCAAGCAAAACAAATGCTAGGCGTGCCGCAGTGATTTTAGACAATTTGGACATAATTTCTTATTTTTTCGCTGAAATATATACGTTTACATGATTTCAAAGTATTTCAAAGGTAAAGTATTTCAAGGTAAATTCTATTGTCTTAATTTTTGTAGAGAAATCCGTTCTTCCTTCGCCTTATACCAGCAAAAACAGACAAAAGAAAAAATAGGGCTAGAAAAATTGTTAACATAACAGTCTTTGTTTTCAACGTGTGTTTTTTATACAGAGATTCTCTAGATAAATACCTGTAATACACTACTCATTTATTGGTATTCATTTAGATATCTTACTAAGTGTGGCATAAATATGAACTATTGGTTTCAATTGAAAAATTCTCTTTGGTCCATTATGGAGAACGGCTTTTAGCTATGTAACATTTTTAACGCGGACGAAGTCGCGGGAAAAAGCTAGTATAAATTAATAATTCTTAAAGAAACGATGGACTGTCCAGCAGCCTATGTCCTATGTCCAGCCTGGACATAGGCCTCCCCATAATTTTTTATAGGACCGGTCACAGAAGTATCTAGCCTACTGGATCCACCATCGGTCCGCAGCCCTTATCAAGGTCGTCTGTCCCCCTTGTTGGACGTCCTACGCTGTGCTTGATTTTTATTTTTAATATGTCTTCAATATACCAGTTTACTATAATAGTTTATTTCACTTTTATATTTTTAGAGACAGGTATTTTCTCACTCTAAAATGCAGCAAAAACACATGTACTAGCTGGCACGTTTGAAACTGTAGCGACCGGGTGGAGTGTATAAAATGTCGAGTTGGCAAACTTTCAGGTATATTGTTTCGAACAATACGTGCTTAGTAGGTAGCACACACACAACACGTTAGTTACAGCCTAGTTTTATATTTTAGATAATCCCTCAGGAACATTACTTTTTTCTTGGATGAAAGGTACCCTATGTCCTTCTTGGTGTCCCAGTCAACGTGTATGTAAAATTTCATAGTAATCGGTTCAGTAGTTTTGGCGTGAAAGCGAGACAGACAGACAGAGTTACTTTCGCATTTATAATATTAGTAAGGAAGTAAGGATTGTTTATATATTTATATGCTCTACAATGGATTTCATATGTGAATGCTATATCTAATGATCCCTTCATCTAACTATGAATATAATTAATATATTAATAATAGAAAAATATAAATAAATCCAAAGAAACAAATATAATAGATAAACATTAATTAAGGCTATTATTCTGAAATAAACCGTAAAGAGAAATTTTATTGCCCTACATTCTTGGGAAAGAAAATAAAATTTAAAATTTGTCCCTTTCATGAATTATATCTTGAATTACTGAGAAAACTTTGCTCAAGCAGCAAAGATTTTGAGTCATATAATATAAAAAGTTTGACATTGACTGTGAGTAACAGTATTACTTTTAACATCCATACAACTGGCCATCATCATTATCTAGGTCATACGAAATTATATAGAAGCAAAACCTTAAAATAAATTTGTGATTATATTTCAGCAAGGCAGTAATAATGTTCCTAACTAAAGGTGCAAACACATTTAGATTAATGTGGACTCAATGGACAGTGGAAGAAGAAAGTTTGTGCAACCCATAAGTTACCCTTAACCCCAAACTTGTCCGTAATAAAAGGGCTAAGTATAGTTTAGGGGTGAACGAACCTGTGTCCCAGCGGGGCACCTGCTGATGTTATTGACAACAAACCGTGTTTCTTTTATTTGTGCAGTGTCGCAAGGAAAACATAATGAAAATTGTTTTTCTCTACAATATTGTAAGCCTTCGAACTCTTCTTTGTACTGGTTTCCTGTAAACCTTACCAAATAGAGTTAATTTATTTTAAGTATAACTAAAATGGCCAAAATGTTGATAAAGTGACAATTGGATACAATAATAAAATACTTTTATGATAATTCAAACCTAAGTGTTTAAAAAGAAAGTATTTGTTAAACTAGCACTTGATTTATAATTACGCATATCTAAAGAATTGTTATCGCATATTAAAGAAATGTTAATCCAGCGAAGGTTTTCCCAAACTGTATTGTCCTGAGGGAGCCTAATTGTGGCGAGGAAAATTTAAGTATATGTTTTTAATATTACTGTCATTTCCTTTTCCATGTGTTCGTATTAAGATTAAAATTGTTCTATGTTACAAATAAAGTTTCTTCTTTTCTATTCTATAAGTGAATACTTCAGAAATGTCTTAAAAGTGTCTTAAAGTATTTTATGCAAAAAATCCCTCGGCGACAAAAATAATGGACGCAGCTTCATCGCAAACTTCATAAGCGGTTAAACTCCGGCGTTCACTTTAAATTATTTTAAAGTTCGAGCACGCTTCATAAAGTCTCGTCTTTAAACTTTTAAATTCGACATTTCATAAGTGACTTGTGAACCGCAGACTTGTGATTTATTTTAAGGCAGCTCCCTCCAAAATTCGTTATCTAGAATTTCTAAAGAAATGCTAATATTTGTAGATGTAAAAAATGTGATTGAGGAATCATCTGTCAAAAGACAGCTTTCAGTCGATAAGTATAATTAAATCCTAAAGTAACTTCTAACACATAATTTCAAACAAATTTTGCTCTTATTTTCTCTATGAAACTTAACAAAAAAATACTAATAATATCGATACAGCTTTAGAATTACTATGAATATTATAATTAAAAATAAATCAAAACTATAAAACTTCATCTAAATTAGACGGGATATGCTTTAAGCAATATGCATTCTCATTCACACTCGTTAGGCGTTGATGGTAAATATATTTTAATAAGTGTATAGTATAGTATACTATATATAGGTATACCTACTTCTTAAAAATTTAAAGGAAATATTTATTTAAAAAAAAAATCAAAGCTTATAATTATGTTTTTTCGCATCGAACTCATTCAGCTAGAAATTTTTTTTTTCGAAATATCATTCGCACAGTTTCCCTTTGACGAAGTCGCGATATTGATACAAAAAAGTCAATTTTGGTAGTTTATTTACGTTCGACTTTGTTTCAGGTTTATTTTTTATTATTATTTAACAAACAAAATGCATCGATTTAGCAACTAACATCGATGCGGACGCTGTCTGTAGCTGATGCTGCTGACATTTGTACATTTATTTTATATAGGATTTAAGCTTTTTGCTCCCGCAACCGCTTACGTGCTTGGAACGTGTCGTTTTTGACTACTGCATATTTACATTGTACTATGAAAGTTTTAATGCAAAAAGAAGTACAAACTAAACGAAGATGTCATCGCGTTCACGCTGCGACCTTGACAGGATAAAGGATAAGTATGGGATAAGAAAAGACGCACTTTTGCACGCGACTTCGTCCACGTAACTAATCTGAAACGAAGTAATAACGTAGGTTGCCTAATCTGAAACGATATTTATTGACAAGTTTCGCACTGTCTAAATACTGTAACAATATTCATTCGTGTCACGATAACATAAAATACTTTGATCTATAAAAAATAAATTCGCACTTGAGTACGAAACCGTAACAGTTTCTATCCCCAAAGAAATTCACGAAACAATAAAATATGAAGTATTTGCAATGGACTCGGTGGGGTAAAGGCAATATTCAACTGATTTACGATTATTTGCTTCTTGACTGTATTTATTTTAGGAGTCACATGCTAAGCTCCACCACAAATGTATAAGAAACAAGAAAAAATTATAAAACAATCTGCCATTTTGTATATTATTGACCCCAAATAAAAAAAGTGTACAATTATTTTATCTACTCCCATAAAACATTCTCGTCTTATGTAATTAAGTCAAGCCGCAAATAAAACACAATTTTTAATTTTACAAAAAAATTCTAAGCACCTATTAACAATAAAAAAAACTATCGATGATAGGTTAAGTATTTGTCTAAATATTTACTCATATATGCCATGTGTTACTATTACACAGGTTTGCATAATTTTATTAATTTTTGATTAAAAACTAGGTGATACGATATAGGTACATAAATTCTAATGTATATTTTCTAGTAATTTAGATCTAAGATTTATTTTACGAATATATAGAAGATTTTTGAAAATAAATAACACATTATATAAATATAAAAATATATAAATATTGTATATATACAAACAATTTTATTTATTAATGAAATGTTTTGTATTTTGACGATGCCTTTGAGACCTTCGAAATATCTACTGTTATGTAATAATCAATCGAAAAACCGTTATAATAATATAATGTATCACAAATTGTAATGAAAAATTAATAAATACATGGTACACATGGTCATTTTATACATATGGTCATGTTATCAACAAATTCCCATTATGTAGATTACAATCCTAATCACAAACATTCATTAATTTCGATAATGAATCCGTACAGCTCTAACTGAAATCCATCCGGTGGCGATCGGCTGTGTATAATTAATTAATTGACACAACACAAAAGGCCAAGCCACGGTTCGTCGGGGCCAAGCGTGGGGTAATGGGTCCACTATAGTATTAATAGCACTAAAGTTTGTTTTGCGTGGCCAATCGCCACATGTCACGGTTCCGAAATATTTATTACTTATACGCGTCGAATTTATTGTTACAGCAGCGTTCTAATAAAGCTGTGCGTTTCTGGTTACAATATTTTGTAAGGATTTAGTTAGCGGACTGTGTGATATAAAATCGCGGATTTCCCTTATTCATTCATTGTTTTTTTTTTTTATTTAAATTAAAATTTAACATAATATATGGCCGAGGTCACATATCATATCACATCACATATCTGGCAACCCAATAACCAAGTAGATACCTAAGTTAAGAAGCTCGCTGAATGAATCCTACTATGGTCAGTTGTAGGTCAAGTTGACCTACAATCAAAATTCAATTTATTAAAATTTATAAGTATACTAGCTGTTGCACGCGTCTTCACGCGCGTAACTTTATAAAATAAAGCGTATGATAATGTAGCTTTCTATTGTTGAAAGAATTTTCAAAATCGGTCCAGTAGTTTTAATACAAAAACATACAAATCTTCTCTCTTTGTAATGGTTATATTTATGTAATATTATTTCAGATGCTTTAGAAAAGAAGTGATTTTATTTATGTATTCACTTCTCATTCACTTTAAAGTACCAAAACTCAGGACAAGGTCTAAAGATACATTTCACATTCCCATGAGAGATACATGTAACAAAAGATACATGTAGAACTAATCATTCTAAAAATTCCTTCCTTCATCGTTCCAAGTATCACTACAATAAAGTTCTGAATGATATTGACATATTTTCCAACAATTTGAATACTTACAAAAAGAAAATTGGCGAATTACTTAATTTCTATAACATTTTCCATTTCTTTTTTTTTTGGTTTTATAATTCTTTATTTTTTAAATTAATGGATAAATGTTAATATGTAAAGTCATGATTCTTTAGGCCTAATTGTATATGATTTATATATATGTATAATAGATATAATAATGGCTGAATAAAATCTAAATAAATAAATAAATAAATAAAAAATAAATTTTAATTTCAGTGCATAGCTAACAGGATAGGAAGCAATAAATAAAGTTAATAAAACCAACGCTATTCACAAACGAAATGACGGAGATACGGGGAATAATATTTTCTCTAAATACGTTTTTCCACGGCGGAAATTTTTAAGGGAGTTGATATCTGCTACTGCAACAAATCATAGCATTGTCCTATAATGGCCCCTCACGGAGTTTTCCACTCCATAAAATTAAATATTGCTTCAGAACAAAAATAATGTTGTAAGAATTTTGCTTCTTGTTTCCATTTGCGTGCAACTTTCTTACTAACATTTAATCATATTTCGAAGTAGATTTACATAATTATATTTTTAAATACACATAATATATTATACAATATATGAATCGCTTTTCTAGTATCCGTACTGATTTTTCGGATACATTTGGTCATGTTTCCTTTCTAAATTACACGAGCCAGTTGGATCCCGGGTTCGATTCCCAACAAGTCGATTTTGGAAATGAACTTTTCCAAGTTGGCTCTGCTATGGATCTTGAAAGTAGTAGCATACAGTGTTTTCCAGTCATTTTGGCAACCCATTCTAAGGTAGCAACATTCCCTTTTTTTATGTTAAGGTCAACAGACAGGCTGACGGTCCACTTGATGGTAGGTGGCTACTGGCTACCGTCGCCTATAACACAAGCAACGCCATAAGTGCTACAAGTGCGCTGCCGACCATAGAAGGATTAAGAATAAGGGATAAGGAAGGGATGGGGTAATGGGCTCTGACAACCCTTACTCACTCACCGAAACACAACAGCACATAATTATGCTGTTATTTCACGGTGATTCTTATTCTGTAAGGTGGTGGTTACTGCCGCCAGACGGGCTGCCCAAATGACTGCGAAACGCAGTGTGCTCTACCTTTCAAATCCAGACCAGATGTCAAGCTAAAATTAAATTAAAGCGCCTGGACAAATTTAATAGCAACGCTTTAGAATACGCTTTCTTGTCGTTCAATTCGATCACAGGGTTTATAAACAAGATTTATATATTGTTACATATTATAATAAGTAATACAAAATATCCAAAATAATAATAGACATGTATTTAATAGCTTGCTACAATAGAAATAATACTCGTATTACGAAAGTATTGAAGTTAAAACTAGAACTATTTTTTTATTGTATTTGGTATGGAGACAGCTTGAACTCTGAATAAGCATATATTATAGGCTACATTTTAAACTTTCAACCGAACGAAGCCGCGCTCATGACTAAGTTATTAATAATTCTACCTTTACCCGTTATGCATTCTACTCGTAGGTAATGTTTTGAATGGTTTTCGTTAAAATACCGAACAATTCTCCCCTCGAATGGTGGCTCAGCTGTGTGGTCTCTGCGAGAGTGTCTCTGTCCATTTAGACTAAACATCTAACACTTGTTTCTACTTAGTTTTGTTTACTGCTGAACAAGGTTATGTTTTTCTTTATTACAATGAAAAAAATTACCAATATTATCTAAATACTATCGTATTTTGATGTAAAAAAATATGATTTTACATTACGTGATTCTAGGTTATTTACTTAATTTAACTCCAAATATGTTTTAAATAATATGAAATATAGAATTTGCAAACAAAACCTCAAAATCAGGATGGAAATTTAAAATTTATTCTTAGCCCGAGCCGGGTAATAAATTTTCGCCATGCGTTAGACATCCGAGCGTAACGTAGCTCGGCGTCGGCTCAGGCTTAGCACGTTAGATAACGACTCCTAAGGGTGTTATAATTAAATTATAAACTTTTCTAACTAGGGGTCTTGCTCGCCGAACGGTCACCGTATAAGTAAAAAGAAACTCGTATGTTCTTTGAACTCACAGTTGCAGTTGCCCGGATTTAACTTATATATCGATTTTAGTTATTCACTTGAGTTTTGATGAAGATTATGTGTCTGAATTTCTTGCTGATAAAGTATATAGAAAAAATATATGTTGTTTTATAGAACTTAATTTAATAAACTCTACTAATGTTTCACTCATGTTTTCTTCCAGAGATCTCTAATTTAACCAAATTCTATAATATAATCAATTATAATCAACTATAATATATTAAAATGGGTAAATACTTACCCATTTTATTAAACGAGCTACTGATAGAAAAAATTAAGAGTAAATTTTACAAATAATGTAAATTTTAAAAATTATTTTTTTTTTTGCTAAATGTATATATTCTTAATTCCTCTTGTACTGTGAAAGGGTCAACTTGGGCATTAAGTAAATGCCATATCGTAAAAGTTTATTGCGTGCCAAATAAAGGGGTTATAAAGTTTTACATTTTGTTTTGTACGAAATAAGATTGTAAAAGTAATAGGTAACAAATTTATATGTCGCAAATTCCTATGTTTTTAGTACTGCAATTAAAAGTGTAAATAATAATTGTATGAGTAAGTAACTATGTAGGTACATACCTACATAAGATTGTACTTTATTGTAATAATAAAATTAATGTTATTAAATATTTAATATGTTTGAATATACAAGTTAATAAGTTTAACGTATACAGATTTTGATTCTCGCCAACAAACAAAATCGAGAGAATAATCCTGTCTGTCTATATCTGTCTGTCTGTTCGCGATAAACTCAAAAACGACTGCACCGATTTTCATACTGCTTTCACCAATGGATAGAATGGTTCTCGAGGAAGGTTTTAGTATATATACAAAGATACGCGGGCGAAGTCGTGGGCAGCAGCTAGTAATATAATAAATGTTATTTTGTAAATAAAATTGCTGCAGAAATAGCAAAAATATAACAACATCAAATATCAATATCAAAAATCTGATTTTAATTTACAAAAAAGATTTCAAATGACAGACAGTACGAGACTCAAAATATACTCGTACTGTTTCCAAGAGAATATTTTTATTTGTCATGTTATAAGTTTCTTTCGATTTTAGACATTTTAGACCATATGCAAGTCAGTAGTTATGTCAAACAATTGATATTTTTTGTCATATTCTGTAAAAGCTCTTCGGCTAAATACCGAAAAAAAAAAACTTCCCGTACGTGATCCCATTAAACTAAGTTCCCGAGGGTTGCTTTAGGTCAATTCGTAAGAAATTAATTTCATTGTTTTTTGTACTTTATGATCTTTGCGATAGCGTTCTTTTTTCAGAACACTTTACGGGCACCTCCCTTTTTTTATTCCCAATTTCATTTCTCGTAGACGGTTTATGTTTTACTTCTCATTTTATTTAACAATGCGGTAGTTTTATGCTTTCTTTGGAGTTGTAAAATAATGTAAGCATAAAGGGAATAAATCGAATATTCAAAGACATTCCTTTTATTCTTTTTTTGTGGCATAATATCACATAGATATTATAAAATTGAAACTAAATTGAAACAAGCATTAACACACCTCTGCGTTGTTATGTTAGCGTTGTGAAATATAATTATCCGAAAAGTTCTATTGGAAGTTCGACTAAAATTAAAGTTTGTAGCCGTTGTAATTTTAGCCAGTTTCTATTTCTATAGGTTTTGCAAACTGTGAGAGCAACTGTTTTAGAGTAAAGGTGACTACACATTATTTGATAATTAAAAAAAAAAAAACAAAACAAAATCTGTCCATCCATTTGAAACCTACGCTGCCACAGATACAAAGGACACACACGTCAATGTTATAACACCCTGTTTTTGCGTCGAGCGTCGGGTTTAAAAGAAAAATATTTAAGTGTATGTACGACATCATCAATATCAATCAATCAATCATCAATCAATACTAATAATAAATCTGTAAGTGTAGGTATTGTATGTATGTATGTTCCTCCATAACTCTTAAACGAATTAACTGATTTTCATGAACTTGGTAGATAAACATTTAGACGTACAGGACACAGGATGCGCTACTTTTTTCCTTTTTAACGCGTACGAAGTCGCGTGCGCCAATTAGTCAATACGTATAATTACACTATTGAATTATTATTTTTTGACGAACCCGTAGTTTGAACTAAATAACAAGTCCTGTAGGAAAGCATAATCTGGCTCGGTTGAGTCAGCTCAACGTTTTCCAAATTCTTTTCTATCTTGGAATTTTCTTTTTAATAAATCTAAGGTTGGGATTAATTATGGGAACCTAAGCATTAATTATGGTGGAGTCGAGAGTCACCTTAACATCCTTACCTTTCGTGTAGAATGCCCGCAGCGGTTACTGTTCAAACTAAAGTTTCTTCTAACACGGCCACTGTAATTAACAAAAGTGTGTCATTCACACGAATTTATGCATATAGTATAATGTATAGTATTTAGTACACATATAGCATGTGCGAGAAGCGAGAAATAAACTTTTTGTGATACATCCTTACTAATATTATAAATGTGAATGTGAGTTTGTTTGTTACGCTTTCACGCTAAAACTACTTAACCGATCACCATGAAATTTTGCATACAGGTTGTCTGCGACATCAGAAAGGACATAGGGCACCTTTCATTCAGGAAAGAAGTACTGTTCCCGAGGGATTCATCTAATATATAAAACTGTAACTAACGCCTGGCCAATGTTTTATAGTAGCAAGGCGTCAAGCGTTACAATTGCTTTTATATTTTTAATTTCTTGTAGCGTACGTACTAGCGCACCAGCTAGTATCTTTATAAATTAACAAAAAACAAAAAGAACTAGGTCAAACTTATAACACACACACGTCAAACTTATAACGTTGTTATTGTGTCAGGAGTCGAAGATTAAAATTGCTATTAAACGTCCCAATCTAACATAAAACTTATAAATTCTCCCATAAAAAGGAACACTAAATTGATCCGTGCTAGTACATGTATACCATAGAGGAGTTGTGAGGGCTTACCTCACAAAATATATTGCAGCGTCACTCCAGCGTGTTGCACTCATCACTCAAGGAAGATTAAACTTTTTGTGCTCTCCAGTTATTGCAATATTCAATAATTGGCAATAGGGGTTCGTAATAAAAATGAATTAGTGTATAGAGAATTGAATGTTCGTCAGAGTAGTTGATACTCATTTAATAATCTCATAATTCAGTAATAATCTCATTTATAACTCAGTAAAGATGGAATCATTCAGTATGGGGGGGCTTTAATTTGTATGCAGTAATAAGAATGTACGTAAGGAATAAGAATGTACCAATTGTTTTAAAATTTTATAGAGAAAGTGACCTAAAAACTAATTCCTCTTAAGATTGGGTTACCATACCTAAGAATCAATAGTAATTACTCTAATCTAAGTCAAAATAAATCTACTTGGTTTAATAGTTTTGTAATAAGATTAAAAATCCTCAGTTTATTTTTAAAATATTAGTCTTTAGATTTATTGACATACAGCCTTTATTTTATTTCTTTTTTCAATACATACGTGATTACAAAAATAAGTTCGTTGGATATCCTGAAATATTAGGTTTAATATTCTTCAGATTAAATTGCCATGAGATTGCATTCTTCTCTATTGTACGAAGAAATGTTGCATTCCCCGTGGTCTATAAAGCCGTAACAGTCCAAAGGTAAATTTGACCAGGCGCAGCCTAAAATGAGCCGGATATATTAATCTAATGCAGACATTTGTTTATTTATCCTGCCCAACCCAACGAGCATGGGTCTACGCAAATAGAGGGTGGGAGATTATGACGTTGCCCTAATTGACAGTGTTATTTAGAAATACCTAAATAACGCCCTGTAAGTCCCCTTGTTTCGTGATGATGCATTCTGATGAGAATTATTAATCCCACATATTTTCGAGTGGGATTCGCGAAATGTTTATGTTTATAATTAATTAATTTTGTACCGAAATCATAAGGAGATAAAATTTCATTTTTCCTTATAATTTCCAATCTTAATAAATTGACGAGCCCGTTGGACGAGTGGCAAGGGTGCTTGCCTAACGTTCCAGGGGCCCCGGGTTCGATTCCCGGCGGGGTCAACTTTGGAAATTTTAATATAATTTTCAAAATTGACTCTGGTCTGGATTTGAAAAGTAGTGGTAGGGCAGACTGCGTTTCGCAGTCATTTGGGCAGCCCGTCTGGCGGCAGTAACCACCCCCTTACAGAATACCACCGTGAAATAACAGCATATGTGCTGTTGTGTTTCGGTGAGTGAGTAAGGGATGCCAGAGCCCATTACCCCCTTCCCTTCCTTATCCCTTATCCTTAATCCTTCTATGGTCAGCAGCGCACTTGTAGCACTTATGGCGTTGCTTGTGTTATAGGCGACGGTAGCCACCTTCCATCAAGTGGACCGTCAGCCTGTCTGTCGACCTTAACATAAAAAAAAAAAAAAAAAGGCTATATTTAAATATAAAAATACAGTAAAAACTGACACATTGGTTATAACGACTAATATTGCTTAAAATGACCTTAGCCCTTTATTACGACCAATTTTTGCAGAATCTTGAAAGTTATAACCGACTTTCACTGTAATACGAAATTAAAATTTTACCACAATTTCTTTGTTAAATTACATACCTAAATTTTTGCTTCAAACATTTTTGCATTCACAAAATTTTATTCACAACTTTTCGGTTAAAATTTGAAATTGTAACAACCATATAAAATTCCAATTTAATACTTGATAAATCGCTTTCCCTTTCATTAGATTCGGGTGTTGGGGTTTTATAATACCCAGTAACATGGGTTTATAGCAAGAAAATAAGCGTGACCAAACATTTATCAAAATCAAAACAGTACAGTTAACAAACAGTAAGTTTACTTTAGAATCACATGAACATAATAGACGAAATGCACAGCTAAAAATAAAAATCAAGATACTTGACTATGGAAATTCATTAATTATTAATTATGTCTTCGGACAGGCTAACAGTCCACTTGATGGTAAGTGGCTACCGTCGCCTATAACACAAGTAACGCCAGAGGTGCTGTAAGTGCGCTGCCGACTACAGTAGGATTAAGGATAAGGGATTCGGAAGGAATAGGAAAATGTACTCCCAATATTATAATTGAAAATACTCTTATAATCTATAGTGGATAGTTCGTTTTGACAAAACCTCATTACTTATAACATCATACTGCCTAGTATTATATTGTGCGATAACCCTCATACCGACTGAGCGCAGATGGTCAAGCTATTGACCGAATCCAGTAGACAACTAATACACCGATATTACTACTTATAAACATATGTTATTTGTAGAACTAATATTGAATACGAACATTCTTATATTAATTTATTGTTGCATTAGTCTATTGATACTTATTCATACCGTGTATTCATTATGATAAAATCAATGTTCCGCTTTTGAACATAAAGAATAAGAAAAAGAAAGTGTTTGAATTGATCAAACTGTAACGTATAACGAGCAAAGTTTGTGTACGAAGCCATGGATGAGTTGCTAGACATTTCCTTTAAATAGCTAGTGGAACCTACGATAAAAATTATATTTTATTTCTCATGAAACATATAATATACAGGGTTGGAGGACTACTCTTATTGGTTAGGACAATCCTATATAGACAAGAACAACTTTTCTAAGTTTTTAGTTGTTAATCTTTCAAAATACCAGACACGTCAATACAAAATATGTATTAAAACCATTTTGAAGATTATAAATGGTTCGATAGATACATAGCGAACAAAGAGTGAGGAGATGTGGGAGCCATTTTTATAAACTTTACAGGGCGAACATTATTCTTCAGAGTCCATTATCGCTGGTTGCACTAAAAGACTGATACTCTTTTATCCCGCCAACTTTGCCTCGGGTGATACTTTTGCACTCCAAACATGACACCGCGTAGGGTTGTCGCAGAAAGAAAATATTTCAGCTAAAGAATTATACATTGTAGTTTACGTCAACATTGAAAATTCATAGCGAGGTCGACTTAAGAAGGCACTCAAAATAATAGCATAATGCCGTCACAATTAAGAAGTGGGCACTTCTTAACTGTGAAGAGTCTTAAGTGAGAGCTATTTGGAATTTTGAGGCATTTTAAAAACACAAATATAATCACGTATCTCTATACTCAGCTTTCGTCAATTCAGGGCCGATATGGGCCGATTCGTCAAAGATATGAGGCCCGATGTGTGTAAGCAAATATTCGTTAAATTTGAAATCCCACTATCTCACAATTATTTTTTTGGGCTGTACTTAGGCTAAACTCTAAAGTTTAGAGTCTAAATATATACTTGTACGAACATTGTGTTTCTTTTCTATAAAAAATCTTTACCTGGAGAGTAAATATTGAGCTTCGCCACAGTCACTGTCTTCTCTACAAAATTTTGCCACTGAGATAAGAGATGTCCATAGTCCTTTCCATATGGACAGAGTCGCCTCGTGCCTAATATACAGGTTTATATAACATTCCACCTGTCTGTCTTATACACTATAGCCGAAAAAGAGTGGATATGTTGTATTCAACAACGCCCTGTGTGACAACCCTATCAAAATGGAGTTAGATGCCAGTTTGATGGATAACATCTTGCTACGAGAACGTCAATAAACTGAGCTTAATTGACAGAGCACATTGCACACAATGTACAGTAATTATTCATGATGAATGCAAATCAAATTGCCTTACACAGCCTCTGTTAATAGCCAAATTTAGTATTACGTTCAATAGCACTTGCCTAATAATTATATTCCATTACCTGTAATACGAAGTACATAATTTTTTGTATATTATAATACATGTGCTGGCTGTGTCCCGCGGCTTTGCCTTAAAATTTGACAGCATGGAAACTAAAAAATACATAAGCTTGCCAATTTCCCGGTACTCGGACAAACAGTCAACAAGTTTGGTGATTAATTGGATATGGAAACAATTTACATCAATTGACATTATAATTATTGTTAGCATGAAATATTATGTCTAATATTTTATGAATAAAATTCACATAGACTGAAAAATATTCGGAATGAAATTCGTACAGCTTTCGCTATTTATGTACAATAACCATCGATGGTAATAATACAATTAATATATGTTAAATGAGTAGCTTTGTTGAAGGTCGAGAGTAAACTAAATATGGAACTACTTGACACAAATTTCTATTCTAAGAGATCTTTCTAAGAAGCAAGATGCTTGTAAAAGTGCAAACTAGTGCAAACACGATCTTTCACGGCCCATTCGTTCAAGTTAAGAGTGTTTACTGGTCTTCAATGAAGTTTGAAAAAGTATTCCACTTCACGTTATAAACAAGTCTTGAATATGAGTTGCACAAGACACCACTAACCATATTAAGTAGGTCCTTAACATAAAAAATATTATAATCGGATGAAAGACAAAATACTCCAAAGATGACTGATAATTTTTTTTCTAGCTTTCTTTTATATATTCTTGTATTTTGTTCACACTTTTTAGGCTTATACTTTTGTATGTGTTTTATTTTTATGTAAATGGGCTTTCAAATAAATTAACTTATTGATAGCCTAGATAGGTATAGGTACACGAATTAATTTGAAAATCACTTGCAAACAACAAAACTAGCTCAAAACAATATAAAACAAAAGAAAGTCCGACATCTGGCTTGCAAGCGTCACTGAAGTAGTATTCGTAATGAGTTACGTAAGCGTCCTTTTAACTGAGACAAATTGAAAATGGAAAAGATATTGCGCAGTTAAGCTTATTAGCACCTTAATATAGCGTAGGTAACTGGGTTTTGCAGTGATATAAATGCTCGTATAATGCATAAGTACTCGTATAACGTACTTAACCATTATTAATACGCTCTTACCTAATGGTGTTCACCCATACCACCATTATTCTCGTAAAGTCTTTATTGGGCTAGTCTTAATTATTATTTTTCTTAAATTAACATAGCTTGTTAACAAGAGGTCAATCATACAAGCTAGTTACGGGATTAATAAATAATAATACCACAAAAAAATTATATTAATCTAGTGAATATAATGAAATTCAGGGCTTTTACAAAAATATTGCGTAACTTTTAAATGTCCAAAGAATATAAGGAACATATTATATTTTAGGAAGTATTAATGGCTTGGTCTAAATAACATGTAAATAGTAGAACAGATAGATATAAGTCAAAATTATTATATTACTAGCTGGCGCCCGCAACTTCGTCCGCGTTGAAAAAGAAAAAAGTAGCCTACCATGTGTCCTATACGTCTAAATGTTTATCTATCAAGTTTCATGAAAACTTATTATTAGTATTGATTACTTATAGAAACAAACAAAGCTTTTAAAGCATTCATAATTTAGCTACGTGTATAGGTCACGATAAAAATACTTATGTAAAAATTTCAAATTCAATTAATTATATATTATTATTTCCTATCAAACACTTGCGTTCATTTTTCTCAATCGTAATATTTTGTTCCGATAAGTAAATAATTAAAATAGTAATCCTTCGTTCACTATGTAATTATATTTGGGGGTAGGTGACCCCGTTTTAATGATAAGGCATCAATATCCGAATAGATATTTTACTTTTCATATGTTATTAGGGCGTATTATATGGAAGCTAAACCGTATCATCTGCCACCGGGCAATTATTTAAAAGGGAACTGTTCGAACTGTGCACGTAAGCTGGAGCGCGTGGCAGACCCTAATTGTTAAGTACGATAAGCAATAAGAGTTCAGGTCTGTAGGGTAACAATATTATACGTAGACTTCAAAGAAAATCATTGAAAAAATTGTTATCTTTATTATTAGCTTATGGAGAGTCATTTAGACATGCATATTTAACTAAAGACTAGCTTTTTCCCACGACTCCATCCGTACACCTTTTCCTCGGGTGTTAAACAATTTTCAACCGACGAAAACGAAAAAACAAAAACGGAAGAGGTTCTCAATTCGACGCGTATATTTTTTTTGCGTTCTCGAACGTCCAGCCGTTCTCGAGTTTTGCGCTTAGCAACACATCAAGGGATTCATTTTTATTTTTATAGATATAAAAGTAAAATAAAAAAATGAGAAATTGTGAATTCAATATAATATTCTCTAGCTGTCGAGGCAAATTTCTCCCAATTGGGTTATAATTAATTATCCACGAACTAATTGAGACTTGCCTCGCTATATTTAATCACTTTAGACATTCGTTCAGCATCATGGTCACATCAGTCAATCTGAGATTAATTTTTTTATAACATTCTGAATGGGTAAAAAGAAGATTAAGTAGGTATAAAAAGGTTTTCTTGTGTGGATTTTATGTAATTTATTAGTCACCATTTAATTAGCCCCACATTACAGACACAACTCAAATAAACATAATATTTTTTTAATGAAACAATAATTTAATATGAGCATTTAATTTAGTGAACATAAAAAAAGCAAACATCTTCCTCTATTCGTCTATTTTCAAATTAAGAATAAAGTGTAAACACGCAAGGTTTTTATAGAAAAGTTTGTATTTAAAGTCAGTGTTAGAATCATTAATCATGGTGGTGCACTTTGTCCCGTAAGATAGGGCACGTATGGCCCCCTATGAGCGAGACTAGTACATAAATTACAGTGTAGGGTGTGTCATTGTAGTGACCGTTTCTCAAATGTATTAAACCGCAGCGATTGACTGCACCCAAACTCGTGTGCCCAAACTGCACCCCATTTGAGACCAGCGTGACGCATAGCTTTTGCGAATAGTGCGGTACTTGCGTTATCGATTGTTTTTTTTATTTTTATACTGATACCATCACTGATTTTGTTTGGTATTTCTAAGCAAAATAAATAATATTTATTCATATAAATGAAATTTTTTTTTTTTTTTTTTCAAATTTCTTATTTCATACAGAGTTGATTTACTTCATGGTCGGGATAAAATATCTGTGTTGATATCATAAATGTATTAGAAATATTGACGAGGAAAACATCCTGAATAAAACTATGCATTCAAGAAAACTAATACTCATAGAAAATATTTGAAGTCCTATCAATTTCTATTTTTGAAATATAATAACCTCCTCACATAAGATATAACATGTATATACATGAAAACTGAAATAGTGCTGCCATTAGCCTCATCATAATTAACAAATCGACCCCGTTGACGTTTGATGGTAATTATCTAACATCGTCCATTACCTACAATCAGTTAGATCGATAACAAGACAAGGCAAACAATTACCTACCCAATTAAAGTGTCACTATACTTCTATCTATGTAGAACATGGTTATATCGACTATAATGAAAGCACATCACTAAATGTAATAAGTTCATAAGTGTTGTTGCGCAACATTTTGCTCTATTGTTACCAAAACTGCGGGCCGTGCCCTATAAACGCATCCCTTGTTGTAAATTTAGTGATTAAAAAGTATAGCAACAAAATTCTTTGTACCTCTGTCAATAAAGAAAATAAATCAAGTTTTTGTCGACGAATTTTTCGGGCGTGCCAACTTTAATAGTTCTTTTATAAGTTCTCAATAAACCAAATTAATATAAATGATGCGTGTTAAATTTTTTGCTAAAAAAGTTCATTTAATATGAAAGTATTATTATTGAAGTGTACTAGTAAAATTTATTTTATCGAAAACATAATATGATTTATTGATTGAAAATATTGATGACATGCCCAGAGAAGTTATTAAAAATATTATAAATTCCCGTAAGACTCGTACAAAGGGATATGAAAATAAAAAATCAAACCTTTTGAAGACATTTATTTTTATATAAAAAATGCGCTCTCCAATACAATATCGATCATCGTAAACATATTCATTCAAAGCTGGCAGACGTTACAAGTACATAACTATGCAAACATATCAAGCTTCGACATATAATAAGTTATTTTAATACCAACAAGAACCAATAGTAAGCTAGAGGAGGGTTTCTGTATAGTAATTAAAAAAAACTTGGAGAAATAAGTGGCAAAAATCTTTTTAAATTCTTTGCCTTGTTGTCAAGTTTTAAATTGATTGAATTCTAAAAAAAAATTTATAAAATTTAAACTGATTATAAAAATGTGGTAAACTTGATTTTCCAATTGAACTTTGGAGAAATAGGAAAGCCTTTTTTGAATTCTAATGCCTTTTTGTCAATCAAGGGTAAAATTGATTGAATTTAAACATGATTCCCATATCAAATTTATATTAGATTGATTATATAAAAATGTGGTATCAAAAACTCTTGATAGCAAAACTTAAATTGTGTATCAAAACTGTTTTAATTATTGTACATTGATTAAGTATATAGATAGTAAAGCTTTTTTTTTGTTGTAATCATAATTAATTAGGTACCTACCTACTTACTTTTGAGATTTATGATTTTTTTATAATAAACGACATTGTTGATAGAGATAACGTGACCTAAAAATATCGCCACCAAAACTTGAATAGAACCATTTATCGAAGCAAAAATGATTTTATAATTACACAGTAAAAAGCCTTGTTAAATTCTCATTCCATTTAAGTTTTGGTGAGATTGTCATTTTTATAATATAAAATTAATTTAGCCATATCAAAAAATGATTACATAGATAACTTATGTATTATCAAATTGTAAAAAATTTAATACGACCTTGTTCCTATAAAGCCTAATTTATAATACCTTACATGAAAATTTTAATTGTTTCATAACTTAGGGCAATTTATAACTTTGAAACTTGGGTGATGTTTATTCAAAAAGTTAAGTTTAATTAAGTACCAAAATATTGCCCTAAATTTTGAAACATTTAGTTTAAGTTCACACTTTCTGACTGAGCTTGGGATAAAGTTTTTTAACAAGTTCTAACAGTCAAAAGTTAGTCTAAATTCCTATCCTCTGTCGTTTTTATGAACAGACAGACTGCCGTTCCGCAACTATAAGTGTGGTGAATATAGAAGAACAATAAAAAAATATATTTACAATAATATTATACTATATATAGTTATATTTACAAAACGTAAAATTATGATCGGAACATTAAAAGTAACACATTCACTAAAAAGTTAAATTGTAAGAATAAAAAAACATTAATGAAATCGTCTTAATTTCTCTCTAATTGACTGTAAAATGGCAGAAACAGAAAATGCATTGATTTTATTTAATATTTACCTACTAATCGTCATTTAAACAAATATGAAAGCAACCGATCTTTATTTAAATATGGAACGATAACTAAGTAATGTTATTAATAAATAACTTGCAAATTGTGACTAAATGGTGACACCTTATAACTATGTTCTATATACACTAAATGTAATAATACCCTCATTTAATACACTATAGAAGGCACATTTTGTACCTCTTGAAGCAACAATTTTATAACTATCTTATTCATTAGACAGATCATACATACACTACACCAAGCTTTGAATTTGTTTTCCAATACTATTCAAGATTACAAATTAGATAAAAAAAATATATGAAAAAAATCCCGATTTTGTAGGATTTTTTATTCCTAATAGCCAAAGGTGATAATACTCTCAACGAGGAAAACAAATTTGTTCAAGTAGATTTTTCTTTGTGTCCCTATAAATAATTACGAGTAATGAAATTTGATATTTTCTGCTCCCTTAAATACTTAGAACTTTTACTTAAATAAGCAACTGAAGAGAATATGTCCTGGGGAGTAACATCGTTTTAGGAACAGAAATAATGTATTGAAATCTTTGGGAAAACAAACTATCTACTAACTAACCGTTGATTTTATATTCAAAAGTTAAAAAGTATGTAGGTATGTAGGTTTTATAGGTAAACGAAATGAACATGTTTTAATGCCTATGAAAAAATTCAAAATGACTTGATATAACTGACGATTAAGCATTATGGAAAAAAATCCCATCAAATAAATTGTAGCAATTCATAATACCTACTAAAGAATAGTTCATATAATATTTTTACACGTCACCATAGGATAGGCAAAGGAGCAACATTATTAAAAAAAATTATCAATACCTATAATCAGTATTACCTAATGTTTATTTGTTAATGAATCATGATTTTATGAGTTGCTTCAATTAAAATTAATGTCAAACTAATGACGAATTAAATTTAACGTAACACTAATGAATGATGAAATAATAAAGCTTAACACAAAGAATCGTATGATGGCAGTTGTCAATAGGGCTCATTATTAGTACAAAAGCATTTATTTTACTAATCGTCCTTAAATTTTATTAATCTATTTGATAAAGTTCGCAAACAAATTTCTAATAATTTTCAATAAAGTTTATTTAAAATATTCATTTAGCGAACTCTGCCAAATGGATGCAAAATGCAATAAAATAATTGTAATTCTTTGTTCAATACAGATATTGTCACTTGGCTGTAAAAGAGATTAAAAATACGTCTGCGTGCAGACATCACTTCCTTTGATTTCTTTTTAAACGGCGGAATTTTTACCAATAATCGGACCCCCACTGGTCGCATATACCTTTCGACCGTCGAATTCCACTGAAGAATTTCTCTTCATTGCGTCGTCTCCTGTATCTCTCAGAGGTTCCTTTTCATCTCTGTGGAAAGCATATTAAACACAGCTTATTCGCCAATCTAGCACCCACGTGTATTAGTCGTGAAATATTTACAAAATAAGTGTTCATTATGTGAAGTGATAGGTTTTTCATCACACAGATATGTTAGCAACGAATTCGGCTCCTATCTATGGGTGACGAACAGTATGGACGAAAATTTCGGACTTAAAGCGAACGAACGGAAATGTAAGCATAACAAGTAATGGAAGAATATAAAACGATGTATCATGCCATCAAAGCGGGCAACATTTCAAGGTACTTCGATAGTTAAAAATATTTTTATATAATTTATGATCATTATAAATTATATAAAAATTATATATTTTTTAAAATTATAATTATATATTTTTTTTAAAAAGATAATTTTAACTCTGTTAGGGCAATTATAATTACAAATTGCCTTTCAACAGTTATAATTTTTTTAGTATTATTTAGTTATGCAAACAAATAGGCATAAATTTTTAAATATTTTAAAATAGTTACTCCTATTTGCTTATTTGTCATTCGTTTTAAAAACTTATTTCATACAATTAATTTTTAGCTAATATTTTTAGCAAAACATTAATAGCGATTAAAGAATTTCTGCTAAGATGATGTTGATAAAAAATAATAATAAATAAAATATTATACATTGTAATAGATTTATATCTTACACTGGCGTGGTCGGGACATAGCTAAAGTGCGACCGGCAAGACGCAGCGTGTGGGAACAAAAAAAAAAATGTTAGTTCTGGTGCAATCAATACAATATAGGGTTGAGACATACAATATACACTGGAAAACCACAAAATCAATAACAAACAAAACAAACGCAGGACCACAAACAAAATGTATGAGCACAAACCAAATGAAACAGTCGAAAGAGATGTTCCCTCACAAGAGAGTACCGATAGAACTTATTCACAAAACTTGATCCCGGAAAGATCAATTACAAATTTAAGCATACTGTACACTGACACACTAACTAATCTAATATTTACAGGTTACAAATTCAAACCGACTCATTGCATATTTCCTTTACAGCGAATTGCATTGCTAAGCTTGCGCTCTTATTTATATTTACAAATTGGTTGGCCCCCAATGAGAGTTATACACTTGACAGTTTCCCAAACATTTCATAAATAGGGTTAATGCATGTATTTTTTTGTTATTTTTTCAATCTATTATTTCCATCGTCATAGCACGGCAATGAATATAAATACTCGTTTCCATTAAATAAAAATCGACATTGAAATCGTGCCATTTTCGCACGACTTCAATGACGTCACATGCTTTGTTTGCTGTCAGTGACATAGCATCTGATACGAGTCTGTTCTCTGTTGGTTGACGTCACAATGGTCAACAAATGGCGTGCGTTACGCAATTTGAATTTCATTCGCATAATTTGCTTTTTTTTATTTATGTAATAAAAAAAAGAATAAAATAGGGAAATAATAATTTAGATATAATGTCCGATCGATAGACTCGGAGAAATTTTTAAACTACATGCATATTCCCTATTTACCAATCATTACATTTTTCTTCCTTTTTTGCACAAAATCACACTATCGTCCAAACAAACAAGTCCATACCTAAGTATAAAAAACTGTAGTGTTTGAGAATTCAATGATTTTTTTGTTAATTTGTACACAGACTTATATACAATAGCAGACGCAACACAAGACTTTTGCATTTCGCGTTTCGCATTTTATAAGTTCTCTTATTTATTTATTTTAAATTCTCTCTTGAGAGTTCAAAGGCAAAATCCCTACAAAGGCACAAGTGTTTAAAACAACTTTAATTAAAATGGTTAAGTGTACTCAATGAAGACTGTATATATGTTACACTAACTTTATAAAATATAGCCTATATTACTCGCTGGTAATGTAGCTTTCTATAGGTGAGAGAATTTTTAAAATCGGTCTATTAATTTTTGAGTTTATTCATTACAAACAAAAATACATTTTTGTATTAGGGTTTAAAAATTTTACTTCTACAATCTCTTTTATGCGGGCATAACTGCCAGTGTTTCACCGATCTTGTGTGTCGTCTTCTAATTTTGTTCTAAGTCTGTGCTTTTATTGGTATAAGCCACAGGATTGATTGGGGTATGTAAGTGTAATATCACTTCATAGGGGCCATACCACAGCATCCGCACAAACAAAGCATGCAAGCAAACTCAAGTTTGGTATGGTGCCTTACGTCGGAGTCGGCACGAGCTTGACGGGTGGCGGCAAGGGCGCGGGGGAGGGCGGCGCGCGCGGCTTCGTGCTGCAATAAGGGAGCGGGAAGCGCCAACCGTACAGACTAGCGGGCAGAAACATCTCTCATCGACACCAACACTTATTTTGGACATGGACAATGGGCACGGGACAACAAAAAAGGTAACTGAACATTATGAAAGTGTCGATGTTTCGTCGAGTAAAAGAATTATGTTATGAATTGAGTGTTTAATTTTCAAAATTAGTCAAAAACAAAAAAAAATATTACCTTCCAAGTTTAGCTTCGTCGTCTTTGTGTTTCTTGGCTCGTTTTCCACAAATAGTCGCAATGACTCCCTGTCGTCTGATGCAGAAAAGCATCAAGTCAACAATGACGAGGCATATAAACACACCAGCCAACGCTATTCCTATAATTGCACCGCTTGACATCAATTGCGGTGGTGCAAATCCATATCGTTCCACACCTGTAGAAGTTGACAATGATTTAGTTTAAAACAACAGAGAAGTTCAAAGAGCAGTAGACACAACTGAGGCCACGACGATACTAATTAATAATATAGAATATTTTCAAGTTTCCGAATTGTGGCCTACCGCTCTTATGTTGTTAGTTTTGTGCATCATGTCCAAAGCTTAAAATATAAGATGACACGATAGTGATTGTAACAAATGCATTCTTAGCACTTGTGTGTACGTTGATGTGCACAAAGATGATATATTAGAGTTTTCTTTAAAGCAACAGTTAAGCATTCATTACAATCAGTCAGAACTGTGATGAGAGGAGTGCTTTCAATTCAGATAAAACGTGCACCCAATCACCGATAAATTTAATTTATACCTAAAAAATTGGTTATACATAAATTTTGAGTAGAAAGCTCTCCGAATGAAATGGGGTTTGAATGAAATTATAATAATAACGACAGATGAAATGATAATGTATGATGCACAAATCAAATGAACATAGGTAAGATGTAAGAGTAATGAAAGAAAAGTTGTCAAGATGCAAACATTCCAAATTCAATGAACGCAACACAAATTGTTCAAACCCCATGACAAATGTTTTGAATCTATTGAAGCATAATATTGATAACTAGGAACAATAATAAATCCTATTTTAATAAACATTTAATTAAATACCTATTTGAAAATTTAATTTAATACCATCACCGAAATAGCCTTCCTACGATAACACTATATATAATATATACATTTGCAGTTTGAAAGAACTGTTTTTTTTTTCTTTTTTCAATGAACAATTCCAAAAAAATAGAAATTTTCAAACAACAAATGCAGATGTCTACACTAAAAACAGATCTAAATATTGAAGAATATGAAACCACCAAAAAAGAGGTACACAATAAATAACAATGTTTGGCAATTTCAACAAGTAATACCGTCCATGCTTGGTTAAAATAAACCAGGAACCTCTAGGGACTTTAAAGACGAAAAATAAAAGGCATAGTTTAAAGTCATCTAATATGACTGATTCTATAACATACAAAATATCCTATTTTATTAATAAATATAAAGTAAAACTGACGTCTATTGAACCGTAATTATACAGATCATGCTAATTATTGGTAGTGTGATCAGTTTTCTTCTGAAAGGTGTGACAGCTAACGTTATCATGCAGGATAAAGAAATAATATTAGTTCATTCCAAAGGAACTTCATACAGCGGAATTGTTAATTATAAGATTATAATAAAAAATATTTACCCAAAATTCGATCAGGGCGACACAAACACACTTGTCAATCATTCAAAAGGGTAATGGTTTGATCTCTTGGGTAGTTGGGTAGCATCTTGACAGCTTTCTTTATTGAATGTTATTAATGACATAATATTCTGGGATATTTTGGATCACATCTTAACTATTCGTAATAAAATTATAAACTAAGAGGTTAAAAAAAGGATGAAACACTTGAAATGATATTTTATCTCATTCATAAAAATGCGAAATGTCTATTGGAAACATTTATTAATTTCACATTGGTCGTTTTCTTCTAAAACCCGATCACAATTGAATTCTTATTAATGTCCTTAGAATTCATCACTAACTAAATTTAATAATATTTTGCTTTACATCGCAGTATAATTCTTCATACATTTCCACTGTTATTTCAATACTCTATAAAACTCTGGACGCATGATTCCCTTCACTTACTAAGCTACCATTCATACCATTTATGTCTACTTTTTTTTTAATTCAAAATATCTAGTCATCAAAAAGTCGTACACAATTTTCTTATACAATATACAAAGTTTTAAATGCTATTTAAATATTTAGGAAATACGAGCACGAAGACATAATTTATTATTAATATTAAATACTAAGTATGGGATTTTATATTTTGGCAGTGTTAATTTATTTAACGATTCACTAACTAACAGTTACTTTAGTAATAATACTCCGAATGGTATAAAATCTTCATTAGTAATAATTTTATATGCAGACAATTTATGCCTACTAGAGATTTTCTAGTCGCAAATAGACTTAAATAAGATTTACATGAAAATCATTTAATGATATTTTCGTAAAACGTAAGCGTTCGATAGTATTTACATAACAAATTGCTTTATCACAACAATTATTCTCCTAAATAACAACAGTCGTCTTTGGACTTATTAATTAGTATGTATTTGTGGTTTATATTGGACAAAATAAAATAATGATTGCAGTTAATGTTTCCACTATTAGATGAGGTCTGCCGAAACGTCTTGAACTTCCATTTGGATTACCTAGAAACATTCGTTACGATGATATTTCAATAAAAATAATATAAAAAATAAATTCACTAAGAATGTTAAAAATAAAAATAATGTAACTCACCGTTCGGTTAAAATTAACACCAACAAAATATAATTTCGCCAATTTACTAATTAAAATCATATAAAGTAAATGAATTCATTAAGTTGATAAAACAATATAAAACTATACCAGAATTATTTCAATTAGAACAAGAAATGGAAAAAAATAAAACAGAAATTCATCAAAAAATAATTCTTGACACATTTTTATTGAAATCATTGCTTTGTACTTTAAAAATTCTAAATCTGAACCTAAACAATTTGTACAATTCAGAATGAATTTATGGTATAGATTTGAAATGAAAACTAACTACAGAAAGCAAAGGAATGTTATGAAATGTGGATTAATTTAAAATGTTACAACGTACAAAAAAGCCAAAAATAATACAAACATGGTTAACTGAAGTTTACTCCAAAATAATAATAATCGTAAACATAATTACTAAAAGAAAACATCAGAACACTACAAATAATCACTAAACAGGCTAAATCAAAACGAAATTCGTTGTTCGGCTCGTGACGAGCTCAAAAGTCAATGCACTCACACAAAAATGGTTCACAAAAACAAATATGCGATATGAATGAATGCGTAACAGATGGAGAAAACGCAAGATGTGACGGTAGTCGCTGAAGAGGGATACAGCGGGTCGGAAGATGTAAAAACTTCGTAGAAGCCAGCTCGAAGTGGCAGTTCATTAGTTTCTTGGTAGTACTCACCGAGAGCTGTTTGGACATATAGTTGTGCTGGCACAGAGTAACCGAGCACGTTGTGAGCCTTGACTTGCATGCGGTAACGTGTGTCTGGACGCAATCCTCGAACTTCATAACTAATAGCTTCATAGGATTTCAGTTCCTCTTTAACACATTGGTTTTCGGCTGCAACTCGCCACTCGCCACTTACTTTCACCACCTGTCATATTATCATAGACATATTAAAAAAAATAGTTTGTGCGTTTGTGCATGCTAATCAGGGAAACTTAACCATAACCGATTTGATAAAATTTTCCCTGAAGTTATTGTTAAAATTTAGTGTTATTCCAATCGGTTTACGAACAAAAAAGTTACGCGTCATTTTGAATACCACACGTACGAAGTCGCGGGTACAGTTAATGCAACTATTTTTTTAAATAGCCAGAAACTCATATAATAGTAGTGACAAACAAATAATACTTACAGGACAATAACTGACTTCATACATGTCAATTGGTTCACCATTATGAGCAGGTACTTTCCATTTGAGCTCATATCTATCCGCGTATTTGCCGTGAATCAATGATTCTGAACTTATTGACGATTCTCTCCATTTCGGTGCTTCCGGGGGTGACCTGATCCGTACAGTTATTACATTAATACATATGAGAAACACAAGTATGGAAAATTTTAGAAATATTAACTTTTTTAATTACCTTCTTGGCATGATCACTGTGATAGGTGCTCCCCAGGTTCCGGCGCCGACCTGATTGACTGCCGCAAACCTAAAGTCGTATGTGAACATAGGCTGTAAATTTTCAACAATATACGGAGAATTAACCGACCAGGTTCGGTTCATCGCGAATGTCCAATCGTAGTTTCCGTTTTGCTTGTATTGCACTGTGTATGCCAATATTGGTGGTCCGGTGTTTTCAGCTGGCCCAACGATATTGAACGAAACTGATGTCGCTGTTATTGTTTCTCTTTGCGCCTGAAATATTACAGACAATTTAAAAAAAAGTCAATTTATCAAGGGTTAAGTTTTAAAAATTAAATACTTACTTGAAGAATTACACCCGGTGGGAAAGCTTCTCTAAGCTCAATATCGTGTGCCGCCTCACCTAAGGTATTGGTGGCGATGCATTTGTAAATGCCGTATAGTTTTCTGTCTAGTGGTATTACAGTCACATAACTCCATGGTCCAGATCCAAATATTTTTACATGGGGTGACTCAACCAGATCGTATTCGTGGAATCTAAAAATTGAAGCATTAAATAAAGTTTCTTTTTTTTTTTTTAATAATTTTACTACACAAAACAGTTTTAAATGCGAACTTACTTCCATTTAATAGTTGCATTCGGGATACTTTCAGCAATGCAACTAATATTGACAGGTTGGGCATTCCAACTCCAAATAGGCACATTGTTCATGTGAGCAAAGGACGGTTTGAACTGGACTGTTAAATGACCATTTTTTCTAGCCTCGCCACCTAAAAAAATATAATAGAGTATTTAATATAACATGTGATAATACGGTATAAACCCTTAATATGACAAATAATTTCAAAATATATATATTATGTAACTTTTTTTAATTTTACGTAAATAAACAAATTACCATCATTCGTAGCGATACACTCATATAAGCCGTCATCAGATCTGTTTAAGTTCATAATATTGATGACGCCAGTTGTTTCCATTTGATCTCCAATGTTGCGATCGCTAGTTTCAATTGTTATTCTGCAAAAAGTTTTTTGTTATAAAATCTAGCTAAAGCTATGCCCCCTATCATTTCTTTTTTTCCACCAACTAATTACATAAGAAAATATGACTTCTCAAAAATTGTAATAAATGACCCTTTTATGTCACCCTAATAAAAAATTATAATAGGGACATAGAATTCGTTCTTCTTGAAAATATTTGTGTAAAAAATTATTCGACAGGCTCAATTTTTAGAGGAGAGAAGAGAAAACAGGGGAATACGAAACCTCGATTTAGTCAAAAATTTTGTAAGTATAATCGGTCTGAGCTGCATTTGTCCCTATCGCAGAATACGGGGAAGGCTGGAGGGCAGCGCGATTGGCGATGGCAATAGTTTCTTCAAATACCTATTTTTCAAATTCTGCTGTACCTATTGACGTTTATCTGGCAACGTCAAATTGAATACCTACTAACAATAAAATAAAGTTTAATAATTGTAATACCTTCCGTCGTCGTTAGGACCAGACACAAAAGGCTCTGTATTGCTACGTTTTCTAAAAGTAATCCGAGGTGCTGGTCTCCCAGATGCTTTACATTCTAATCTTCCTTCCATTTTCTCAGCTGCAGTAACGTTTAGAAGTTCAAAAATTTTAGGCTTAACTAAAACTTCCACGTCTATTTCAGTTTCATTCTGTCCTGCTTCGTTTGAAGCACTGCATATATATTTTCCGTAATCACCAGCTTCTACTCTGTCAAATGTCAGCAAACCCGTGTTCTCATTTACACTAAATCTTGGTGTAGTTGCTAAATTCTAAAAAATAAAAGTTTTAAATTAGATATAAATATCGGTAGACTATGTGCATTATTTATGCGAATAAACTTACTTCGTGTGTAGAAGCTTTGATCCAAGTATATGTGGGAGGAGGTGTTCCTCTAGCTTTGCAAGTTATCGCTGCCGACTCTCCTTCTTTAATAACTACTGTTGATTCTCGTTCTTCCATTTCTGGAGCAGTGTAAACCTATAAACGAGAAAATTAATTTTTACAATTTTTCGTTGGCTATAAGAAAATAACGGTGTATCCAAGCTGCTTTAACCGGTCCAATTGGAAAATTTTGGGGGAGGCCTATGTCCAGCAGTGGACGTCCTGCGGCAGAGATGATGATGATGATGATGGTGGTGATGAGGAAATGAACACAACTCCTAAAATAAATTGTAAAGATTACCTGAAGCTTGATATGTTTTTCATCAAGTTCACCAGTCTGGATAACAACAGCTCGACAAGTGTAAGTGCCGTCATCGCTTTCTTCGACATTTTTAATGAGCAAACCATTAGAATGTATCACATATCGGTCGCCGGTTATAATCTAAAATAATTGGTTTAGATATTATTTTGAAATCAATACTTGTTAATAAGTTATTCTTTTACTAAGGCAAATTTTACAAAGCAATAAATTTTATTTAAATATTGATTGTTTCGGCATGATGTACTTATGTAACAAACATATTTTATTTTACAATATTTTAACAATATACAAAGGATTCCATTATAAAAGCTGTAAGAGTAATGAGGCTCACTGGTATACTGCTTCCTTCTCTAAACCAATCAACTGATGGAGCAGGCTCCGCTGTAACTTCACACATAATTTTGAAATCCTTTCCTTTAGTCGCATATTGATTCTCGTTAGCGTTCGTCCATGTAATAGCAACTGAAATTAACGAACAAACAGCAACGAATTAATTATATTCGCATAATCGAAAATTCTTAATGCTGAATTAGTGTTTTGGGAATAAATTGAAATGACAATTAGGTGGCAAACCAATCACTGGCAAATATACCCATGAAATATCTTTATGGTAGATTAATTTATATTAGTTAAATTGTTTTATTAAAATAAAAAAAAACAATGCTATGGTAATTTATTTTGGCAGTAACAGTGGTTTTATTCTGAACTGAGAAAATGTATAATTCTCTATATATAAAAATATAAATATATCAAAAACACGCAACCTTCGTGGAAGGTTATAATAATGTAATATACAAAAATAATAATATGCCCTCCATACATCGACCTTCGGCCAGCAGCGTGTACTCCAAAAGTTATGAAAAAGAAAATTTTTTTAATAAAATCTTTACTAACTTTGGAGGGAAAAGTGCTGTCATAAAAACATAGATACACGAAGTAGGAGTAAGTAATGGAAACTTACTAAATGTATCGAGTACGACACTTTCGCTCAAGGGCATATTGGTGTATGCAGAGACGCAGGTGTAGTTCCCCGCCATGGCGGGTGTGATCGATGATATGTACAACTGCGATGACTGCTTCGCTGGCACAGGTTCCGCATAAATTTCAGGTCTCGTCCCAACACTGAAGCGACAAACAACCATTAGATGAAAGATTAGATGGGTTAATGCATATATATACTGACATGATTTCTTTATTTCATACATAAAAATAAAGTTGAGTTGGTTAGTAAGATGTCACTTTTCTTTGTGAACGAATTTTTTAAGGCAAGTCTCTAAATAGAGAATATTTCTATAGTCCGTAATTTCTTATTTCTTATTCTTGTATGTCACTGAACTCCTCCTAAACGGTTAGACCGATTTTAATGCTGTCCTCACTTATGGATAGAGGGATGATAATCAGGAATGGTTTGTATGTAAAAACAAATGGTCGCAGACGAAGTCGCGGGCACCCACCAGTTTCTTATATAAATGCGCTATAGCTCTTTATTTATCAAGGAATTACTACATTTATTTATTTTGAACATACATTACATTGCATTAGGTACTCTTGTAATTATGTGAACTATTTAAGACACAATAAGTTCATATAAAAAGTTAAAAAACTAATAAAACAAGTTATGTTTAATAAGATGAAAATAAGTTCTGATATAAAATTTAATATTATACATAAAAATTAAGATATACGTAGATATTAAAAAAAAACTATAGGTGAAGAGGTCAAAAGAGTCCTACATTAAAGCACAATATTAAAATAAATTGTGAGATTAATAGCTATAAGTGAAAACGTTTCTAGACAATAAAAATACATATCATCATCAAATACTTACTGGAAAGTAAGTTAAAAAAGTTAGTATATAAACATACAAAAATCTTCACTAGTAAGATGTTGGCGAAATTACACGCAAATATGAATTGTACCAGTACTATATAGTACTGGTACAATCTATATAGATAGTAATAAAAAAATACTATATAGTATTTTTCACTATCTATATATCGACTTACTGGGCGCGTCCAGTTAGTTATCCCTCCGTACTAAATACGTCTACACGTTCTTTTTTTAAAGAAAAAATATATTCTGTATGACGACTTACGCGGCCTCATTGATGACTAGTCCTCGTGGGTCTTTCCATTGTGGTAACGTCACTAAAGCAGGATCAGGCGCCTCAGCTTGACACGTGAGAACCACCGCCTTGCCAACTGCTACAGTCTGCTGTTTCTGTACCGGATAAATTTTCAGTGTTTGCGCGTAGCATCCTAAAAAGAAACATATTTTATAAAAATTTATGATAATGAAAATTGTTTAGAAGATTTAGAAGATTTTTTATACGAATATTATATATTTCCACATACATACGGCGTACATAGAGAAGATTAAATCGAAGGCGCAAATAAACCTCAAACAACAAACAAATAGGAGGTCCCCTACACCCGTTTTGTACCTAGGCTTAAGTTTATTAATAAATTATTTGTATCTTCGAATTTACCCTGTGAATTGAACAGTATAATCAATTCTATGGATCATTATCAGACTAAACTGCACTTAAAATAATATTAAAGCCGAACCATAACTTAAAGTACGATACACGCTAATCAGATCAACTGAGTAACAAAACTACAAACAAGTGCAATAATTCTACGGAACTGAAAATTATTCATCATATAAATCCGAGAATAAATCTCGCAATGAAATTAATGAATACCTACATTCGACTTGTACAATATCGAAGCGTCAGTTGTTCAGAATCGGAACTGATTTTAATTTCTGAATCAAGAACGTTCAAGCGCGAAGCAAAATCGAATTGCAAGATTAAAGTATTGTTGTGTATACAATAATAACAATAAATTAATCTGAACGCTTATAATTGAAGTCGACATACATTTCATTACAATCTAACTTTCTTTTCTCAATGCAAAACTGAGATCTTAAGAACTTATTGGCATGATTATTTTATGGTAAATTAAGTCGCTGTCTGACCACCCAAATTTTGTTACGTTTTACACTAATGGAAAGAATGATAAACGAGGAAGGTTCTCAGTAAAAAAACGCATACGTAGCATGCGTAGCCGGGGCAGGTCGCTAGTATTAAAAACTGTCCGCCTCTGTTAAGCCTGGCACACACGTTACGATCGAACTGCACAGTTTTATCGCACAAATAAAACTGAACGTGTGTGGCAGGCATTAGTCTGCGCTCACTCCTAAACCACCGAACTAATTTTGATACAGATTTCATTAATGGAAAGAATAATAATAATACAAAAGTTGCAGAAAAAATGCATGAGAGTGAAACCGAGCGCGGGTCGATAGTATAATATAAGGGCGTAAGATGAGAACGGAACAAACCGTATTTTATTTTTTTGTAATTTTTTTTCTTTTAAAATTTTTAAAAAGTAGAATTTGCGGAAACCAAATAAAAGGCCGCCGAAAAGAGACTTCGGGACAAAACTCTTTTAATGAAGTAAGTCGCAATTTATTATTAGGGAAACGTGACGCAGCAACTTATTAACACAGTTATCCTCTTTGCGTCGAGACGCTCGTCATCGTTAACTTTATTTGCGATATTCGCTTCGTTATTTTTCATGAATTTACAGGTTTTTATTTCGCCAAAAGAAAAGCAAGTAATAACAATCGCATCTCAGTAATATCTATCTTAATAAGAATCACAATAATAGTGGTTCCAGTAATGTGGTCTCATATTTAATTAGGTTAGATACGTAACAATATATTCTCAATTCTGTTAGCTTTAAATGTTATCCTACTAATAATATTATTATAAACGGGCGGTCTTCCTTTTTATCTACAATTTGACTGAAAAATTAAATATATCCATTCTTTAATAAAATAAATTTTAAATTATTGTCTCATTATCGTTGATTTCTAAAACATATAATCTAATTTTAAGATTATTGTATTTGGTGCATTGTCAAAAAAGTTTTTGTAAAAATAATAATAAAAATGTAATAAATATAAGAAAACAAAGCAGACAATCAAAATAAGAGTATACCTAAAAGTAATAAAATATAAACAAATACACAGCCATAATAAGTTCAAGCATAATTCAAAAATCAGAGTGATTTTTTCTCGTAAAGGAAGAATGGATGATTTTGTTTGTAGCTGCTTGATATAATATTAATTAATTTTTGCGAACGCCGAACGAAACGATGAAGAAAAATGTTTACGCATGAAATAAATTAATTTCAACAAACAAAAACATGGAAAGTGTAAAAACGCAAGAATATATGGTTTTATAGGGAGCAAAATATGAATTTTTACTCGAGACTTTATCATATTATGTTCAGATAGGCTGGAAATTCAAATATTTTGTACAATTTATTCTCATATGACCTATATTCGGGTCCACAAAATAAAATATAAAAGCCTTTTGTAGTAGCGCACACTGAGAAGCGAATTTCCGAAACAATACAAGTGCAAAATTCAAAATATCTAACAGTAAAATCGCATAATAGAAAAATTTATAAAAATCTAAACTTGCAACCATGGATCATTTTGTGTAATATAAAAATATTATTTGAAGTATTCTGATTATCACCAAACTTTGTAATAGTAGATACCACTACTCGTTCCCAAGAAAAAAACGAAGAAAGAGCTCTTGATAAATATAGACAAATATATATGGACTAAAGTAAATTAAGATTTTTATAATTACAAAAGTTTTATTTTTCTTTTGATTCACTGAACCCTAAGAAGTGTACTGGTAAATATAATACGTGATAAGTTTTTGACATCAACACATCAACAAAGATAGCAACATCTGTGCAGAATCGTAACATACATATAGGTATATATTACTATATATTCTATTGTGAAAACCAGACGAACGGAGGTTTTTTCTGTGTTTTAGTATGCAACCCACGTTGTGGGGTCCCTTCTTTATTCTACAGTTTTCCGACGCAGTGCGTTGGTTGCATTTTATACGATACATTCATTCTTATTAACAATTGTTTAGCCCCAACGTTCTTTTCCAAAAATACAATGTATTTTAAAGTTTAGTTCATATACGAATATTCTAATTGTACATAAGAAGTTCAAAATACACAAGAAAAATTTATTCAATGGCGAATCACTTATTGTAAGTATATTATGAGAAAACTTATTGCCAAAAAAGACTTTACCATCCTATTACAAATATATCACAGTATAATCTCGCAGAGATATAATATTTCGATGAGTATAATATACCTTATCCCTTCAAAGAGAACATAAACTGAACTAATTAAGGATCAGAAGAAAATGCTAATAAGGGAAAGTAAGATTTCATAAATTCGTTAACATTTGTAAAGAAAATCATATTAAACAAAATTATTTAGCGTTTTCATATAGGAAAATTAATTAACCAACATTGAAACTAGACCTATAGGTATCAGAAAATAAAATCAATATTAATAAAAAAATTAATTAATGGTATAACTATACTAATATTATAGAGATTTGTATGTTTGTAATAAACTCAAAAACTATTTAAAAAAAATATTTCACATATGAAAACTACATCATCAGCGAGTAACATAGGCTATATTTTATAAAAAAATTACGCGAGCGAAGTCACGTGCAACAGCTAGTACTTTATAAATGTACCATTATTCAGTATAAATCAATTACTTCCAACAAATTACTTTCTACTTGTGTTCGGTTATTTAATATAAATTTATCTAAATATTGATAAATTAAGGAAAATTTCAATTACCATAAAAAGTAAGCTGAAGCGTAAAAAATAACACAATTTAAGAGGAAAATGCGAGAAAACATGGTTTATGAAAATAAACGACGAAGCGGCTGAAAGAGGATTTATTTTGATTTACAACAATATTATGAAGAAAGTGAATTCCCTTGCGTGTTTGGGTACTTTTTATATAAAAATAAGTTTTGACGGGGACCTCTCCTTTTCGCGGCCATGTAAATTGGCAAGGGGAATTTGTATTGAATTCCCATAAGAAAGTATCTAACGTCCCGCGAAGCGTGACAATGGAATGTTACGTTAGCGTACGAATCACAACAATGGGCGAACGAAAGCTAGAAACACAATTTGAGTTCAGTGTGAAATTCATTCCTAGGAGGATTCCTTTTGCATTAAAATTGCAACGAAGGAATACCTTAAAGTAATAAAGATTACTGAAAAAAAAACATACAAAATTTAAACGATTAATAGATCAGGAAGTTTAACTTTAAAAACTGACATGGTGAACAGTGAAACACTGACTTAGATTTAACTTCTTACTGTAGTTAGATAATCTATATACAAAATCGCAAAAAGGTGTTGAATGTTTATGAGGTGCTGAAATTAAATAGTTGCTAACCATGATATAAATATAGTGATTAAGGGCAGACATTTTTATGTATTACAACACTTTTAACTAAAAATTTGAATTTTTAAAGCTGAACTATAAAATTAAACCAAAATTTTTAGATTTCGTAATAAATATTTTTTTCTTAGTTAAAATTAATGTGGACCCTTTATTAAGTAAGTAAACTATAGAATGAAAATATATCTAAGTAACTAAGATATCACATACGAGTACCTACTTTTAAATTTATTTTTCTTGAACAATCCAAGTAATATTTGAAAACTCAACACAAGGAAGTCCCGAATTCCCTAGAGCGAAGTTCTTTGTTCAAAATGCAAATGACATATTGGTACGTCTGAGAAACTTTGAATACAACTTGGCAGTTTTCTATAAAACTTAGGCATCTCCAAAATAACTTACAGCGAATTATGTATACTAGTTTTGTGTGGTTGTAAATTCCACTTTTTAATAATAATTTCGAAGACTAATAACCCATTGCTCGATTAGCAATAGATCGAAAACATTAAAACAGTTTCTACACAAAAAGAAAAGAAAATAGGTTCAAAAACTAAATGAGAAAAAGGTACTGAAATGTTCTGTCTTTAACTATCATTAAAAATCAAGCGGATAAGTTAATATAACTAATATTAATATTATGACGTTTACAGATTTAGATATGTTATCTACATAATATCTAAATTACACATACACAGTAATTTTTTAATAATAAAATTTAAAATACAAATATTATACATCTAATATATTATTGTAATAGCACGTCAAACCGTGGCAAATGTTTTTTCTACATATCTGTTTTCCCAATTTAACTGTATACATACATAAAAACACCGCAACATATGTTGGAATCTCCTTTTTTATTTAAAATAAAATATATTCACCTGCAAAAAGACACCACATCAAAAGCCCGACATGAATTTTACAAAGACTGTACCTTGGAGGCATCACCGAAATTACATCAACGGGCATAAGGGGAGAGTGGGGGCAATTCGCCAACAAGGGACAAGTGAAATAAGCGAGCGGTGGATTAAAGGGTTTGAGGAAAATTTGTATGCTTCATAACGATTCCGCGTCCCCACGCGGTTTTGTATTACCAATTATGTTCATTTAATTCGTAACAAGCTTTTGTGATGTATTTGTGGATGCGTTGCTTAGAAATTCATTAATCTTAAAACAAGTCTGCTTGTGCTGTTAAACGTAACGTTTTAAAGTATTAAAATTATGTTAAAACATAACTTTGATATCAGTAAGTAGACATGTATTTTTTTTATTCACAATCTTCAATATCTATATTGATTTTTTTATTGAATTCAATAAAATAAATTCAATATCTATTACACATTATAAAATAAAGTGGCTATCCGTTTTTGTCTGTAACTTATACGGATTTCAATATTGAAAAGAGCGATAAACCAAGAGGTTTAAGTAATTTGGGGAAAAAAATTGCATTGGACTAATTGTATTAAACATTATACTTATTTTTATTTTACCATGAAATGGAAGTTATAACTTTATATAAAGAAAATATATGACAGAAAAGTGTAGTCAATGGCATGTACAATATAACACAAGTATAACTGTTAAACCAAGCGGAACAGTTTCAGGTCTAGCGGAGACGTCCCTTTCCCATGTCCCATTGAAAATCAGTCTCAAGACCGCATGCCGATTGGGGACGACCCGGAAACAAAACATTCGCTCCGTATAAACTGTTCGGGGGCTTGTGATTAATCGTGTAGGCATTATTTTCTAATTAAGCCTACCTTCCCCTCAACTTAGAGGCGACGCCTGGGGGAACGTCGGAAAAGTAAGAACAAATGCGGATAGACCCCAAATTTAATCTAAAACTTAATGTCGAATTTGCCAAATTAACGCTTATCTGATAAATAACTGAACAATTACTTCTATCAGTCTTAGATGGTCAGCGTAAGTGTAGACACAAACGGTCAGTTTAACTGACGTACTTCCAAAAACTAACTGTGTGTAATTTTTAATTGAGGACAACCAACGAATTTTCCGGGCAAACCGTATTTTGCTGGCTTCAGTTCAAACTGACCGCGAGTGCGCTTACATCCGTTTACCGTCAGTCGGAACCACAGAGTACTTTTACGTCTGCGTCGATCGAGAAATGAAGGCCAGTGAGTGGGGCATCCAAATAATATACTCTTCAGGCAATTTTAGCTTTAGTTTTAAAGTTTTAGATATTAGCTTACATCTGTTCTTACTGATCAGTTAAACTAACCGTCAGTGACCAGCTTTAGGGAAGGTGTAAAACAGATAGACGAGTATTTTCCATTCCTAGATAGTTTGCGTAAAGGAAATGCCAGACACGAGTAGGCGGACAATCAAATTTTATAAAACAATCCTTGTGTTTCTTTTAACTTCATTAAATACCCTTTCCACTAGGACTGATGCGAACAAAAAGGCATAATTAAAGGAAATGGGATAAATTACTTCTGTGAACTGTTTGTTCCTCGAAGGGGATATTGTCACCAGAAACAGCTTGGGGCACATAATTTGATTTGATATACAAACATCCGATCACATACAAAGGGTTCATTTAAGGGGTATTATATGTATGAAAATGTAGGTTAGATCACATATACAATGTGCCCAATCATGGACTAGCGATATTCTAGGTACATAAATTATAACTATTTTAACACAAAAACAAGGTTCATAGGCAACCTCTGTGAACTTCTTTTATATTGTTGAAAATTAACACTTACATAAAGTTACTCTGTAATCCTAACTAATATTATAAATGCGAAAATGACTTAACACCGGAAACATTGCCTATCAGGGGATAAAGAAAATTTTAAAGAACATTTTAAAATATATTCTATATAATATTTAATGTTTTAAAGATAAAAATAAATAATTTAATACCTAAGAAAAAGGTGCGCGGACAAACTCGCGGGTAGCGGCTAGAGTTAAGTAATATAAGTGGATAATTAATGGACGAAACGTAGAAATGCGTAGTCTAGTTGAATCAGGTGTTCAACAATCTAAGGATTAACATAAAGTACCGGAGAAGAAAAGCAGCAAAATGGTTACAATAAATTTTCACCGTTAAGGCCGCGCTAAACTCCCATTGCGGAACTGCTCTCGTGCCACCGCCGTCATTATCAGTTTAGCGTGAGGGCCCTTCCGTTAAAAAAATATAAAAAAGATCGGATCTCTAAAATTCAGCCGAGTGTAGGGGCGTAACGAAGTGTAGCCCACTTAAAACAATAGCTAAATGCGAGGGTCGGATGCCACCTTAACAGTACTTCCCATACTTAAAACTGGTCGAGAGTTGAAACCACTCAATACGTGCTGAATTCGTGGAATTTTTATGGGGAAACGTTTTGGTGTCCTTTATTGCGTTGGATATTTACGGCGTCCCATGGGCCCGATAAATTCAAGTTGAAATTTTTAGAAAACAATGTACCGTTTCCTTCGCAGTGTGATAGCATTTATTGTGCTAGCATAAAATAAATTTCACTATTTAACTAATATACTTATTTCACGTTCACTTGAAACGGGTTAAATGAAAAAAATGAAATGTGGTATAGAGAATAATTTCCCGTCCAATCAACGTTGCCCTATAATTAGTTTTTGTTTACAAAAGTCCCCTTTAAAGCCAAAAATAGCTTGCGAATTGATCCAATTTCACCCCTGTCTTGGTTGGCAGACCATTAATTACAGCTTGATGCTTACTTCGCCAGAGTCCCTGTAAGTCAACCTGTTTCTCAGTTTATAGCCCGCAAACAAACAGGCATCATTTCACCCCTGCCTTTGTTTATTAGGAAGCAAAAGCGTTGCTAGTTAAACTTTTGTTATCGCTAATTGATTTCTTATAAAGATGGTAAAAAGTATTTTGATCCGAACTATTATAATGTTAAGGAAAAATATCTCAGAAAGGAACTGACTTTGATTTCTACGAAAGAGTTAAAATAAAACATAATTATTATAAAACAAAGTCCTCCACTGAGTCTGTTTGTCTGTCTGTCTGTCTGTCTGTCTGTCTGTCTGTTCTCAAAATCTTTTTACAGAATCAAACAAACATGAGATTGCGGAGCCCATTTTTCTATTCCTTCTATTGAGCCGTACCTTTACATTAAAATATATTATTTATTACTATATATATATGTCATTGTATCGAAATAATAGCTAAGTCAACCGAAGTGCCCCGGAACTTACCACTTGACTTGATGACATCACTGCGCTAACACCCAATAAAGGCCGAGTTATAAGCAACGCCTACACGATTGTTGAATTGTTGCACTCAATTTATGACATACGTAGTCATAAATATTGAAAAGGGTTAAATTTAATTTTAGTGAAGCTAATCTAATATATAAAATTTTCGTGTCACAGTTTTAGTTGCATAGGTACTCCTCTGAAATGGCTTAACCGATTTTGATATGTCGCGGGCACCAGCTAGTAATAAATATATAAAAACACAAAATTCGTTCTTTCTTATTTCTTATTAATCTATTTAAAGTAAATTTCGCCTCTAGATGATTGCGAGTAAGCAACCCCAACGTTGACTATAAAAGTTTTCAAAGCGCCGAAGCGAATTCCGACCGAGGAGATTCCTCCTCGGTCGGAATTCGCCAATTTCATTTGCAAAGGAATACAGAAATAAGCTTAGAGAGATAAATTATTTTATCTAGAAATCCACAGAGAAATTTATACAAGTTTTATTAACGAGATTTTAATATTTATTATTTCAAAATTAATGTAGACTTTATAAATTGCTTATTATGTTACTCGTAATTAGTAACAATAAAGTTGTATAAACTTATTGTTTTTGTTACATTATGTGATTTGCAATTATTGTGTTATTAAAAGTAAAAGTTAAAGTGCAACAAACAAACAAAACAAAGTTATTTTCGCATTTATTACATTAGATATAATTTAGAAATAGAAATCGTTAACTAGTTCAAATAAAAATTTAAATTGCTTTCAGTCCATGTCATAATTTACCTAGAAGTCACCAAGTGCAATTTCAATATTCAGAAGCAATAATTTTCATGGGTCCACGTTGTCACCGTGATTTGTATTCCGTGTCTCTCGCCCAACCATCCGTCTAGCCAGATTAATTATCAGCCCTCTACCCCTCATGTTTGCCAATAAGGATGCCCCTGACTTTACACTGTAAATCTTTGACGTTGCATTGAAAGCAATTAATGCTTCAGCGGCCCTGTCCAGAATAGGTAACGAGATCAGCAAGTCATCCCTTTATGTAGTCCAGATTACTTCAGGTCCAGTCTTCCCTAGTTTTCTGGATAACTTCATCTTTTGTTCATTATTAGTTTCTAATGAAAGCTAATAAAATCCTATGAACATTCAAGCTTTATTCGACAGTAGTTTACATATAAAGATTTTATGTATGAGTTGACTACTTTCAATGGTGACTTTTTTTTAAATGTTTTAACGTTTAATAAATAGAGGAATAGACGAAGTCGCAATACTAGTGTATAAATAAAACGTTATTTTAGGTAAATTTATTACCTTGCCTAACTAATAACTGAATAATGTCGCCTTTGTAACTAATCAACTCGTATATTAATCAAATTAAATAGAAACATCGTGTTTTATTTAATTCTTCGAAAATAACCTGAAAATTTAAATTTTATTTCAAAAATATTTACCAAGTTTTGCATGAAGGGCTCACAACCGATTTATATTGACATGTATTGTTGCTATCATCAATTTAATAGTGACAAGCAGTAATTGTAAATTTTGTAAAAGCACGTGAACAAACTGATACACCGTATATTCGGAAAGCTGATCGAGTTTGCCATGATCACGCACATTGTTTGCCAAAAGGTCCCATTCTAAGTTGGGGATGCTTCCAAACGTGCTACACGTCGCTGTTGAAATATTAAGAACAAGGTTCCCGAAGCCTCGTATTTGATTGATTGTGGATTTTCTATGTTTATCTACGTTTACAGAGGCGCTAAACGCAATGTGCCAGATTAGGATAGCAAACAAGAGGAAGAACAACGAAGAGACGATCAATTTCCAAAAGGAAGCTACATTCCTGATAGTTCCCGACTTGGAAAAATTTGTAAGTATTATATCAAGCATATGTAGTAACTAAAAAATTTAAACAATAAATTTTATTGTACAATAAAAAACCCTAAAAACTAACAAATTATTTTCAAAAAACACTTATAAATAATTTAAGCCTATTAAACCTTTGGTAGACGGAAAAGTGGCCAGAATGCTGGCGGCATTACCCCGTTGAATGCATATGCTAATCTTTTGGGAAAAGTAGGAGCCAGCATTCTGGTCACCCGACGCCTCTACCAAACGTTTAGCCAATTAATTAAATATATATAATAAAGTTCCTTGCTCAGTATTACTTGGCATCCCAGTTGATCAAACAAACCAAATCAGATAGATAATTTTCAACTATCATGATAACAACTTTGTTACTGTAATTAATCTGAGATCATCACAAACACATTCATTGGGTTCACATAAATTAGAATTCGGTATCAACACTAATGTAAGTTACTCTGAAACAAAATTATGTTTCAACTCATTCGCGACGAACCGTGAAGCGTAGGATTTCTTGCGTAAACTCAATTAGGAAATTAAACGTTCGCGTTTATATACGCGAGTGATCAAACCTTTGACACGAGGAGCAACTAAATAGCATGAAATTAACGAAGTGTGGATTACATATACAAACATCGAACACTGTAATGGTGACAATGAAAAATTTGTTACAATATAGCGAACGATAGAAGACCTTTATTTTTCTCTTCAAAAGACGAAGCCATTGAAGAATATCGAAGTGCTGCATCACTTTGAAACCATTTTATATAATGCATCCTGCTTGAGCGTAACAGTGACTATCGCAAGGAAATTGGAAATTGTGACAAGTCATAGAAAGGAAGTAACATTATGAAAAAGTAGATTGTAGATGTCGAAATTTGCTACAGATAATAACTAAAATAAGTAAATTACAAACACGGATTTATAATAAGGACTATAGTAGTATTTCGATGATAACGACAGACATTTTGACATTGACAGACTCTAAAATTGTATTATTAATCTGTAAATAACTAACATGATCCCTATCATGATAGGTCATGATTAGTTCATGATGATCATGAACTAACATGATTTTTTATTATATAAAATAGCACCCGGGTACAAAATGAAACTATCCTATCTTTTAAAGTTGAACCAAATTAGGAAGTTTTATTAAAATCGGTTTAATAGTTTAGGAGTTCATCGGCGATAAACATGTGACGCGTTATTTTTATCAATTACCATCAATGCTATGTATGTATGATGATCTATGATGATCTATGTATGTATGAATGTGTCCTGGACCTGTATGTTCCTCCATAACTCTTAAACAAATTAACTGATTTTCATGAAACTTGGTAGATAAACGTACAGGACACAGGATAGACTACTTTTTTCTTTTTCAACGCGGACGAAGTCGCGGGCGCCAGCTAGTACATAGATGTTACAATAGATATTCTAGACCTTCAGACAGTCACTTAACTCAATAAGATAGACATAAATACTAACTTATATTGAAAATAATAAAGTTACCAATTCATATATCAATATAATAACTATACAATTTAGTCGGTAATTACAAGCGCAATTAAATAATATAATATTAAAACACAGCACTTAAAATTATTAATAGTTCAAACTGTTGACCAAACTGTGATTACAACTCGGGTAATACAACACCTGCATGTAAACAGTGTATAATTTAACTTATAGTTTCTGAAGCGAAGTTTGATGGCAATTCGAGAAATCAATTTAATTTGTCAATAGAACAAACTTCTCTTTGAGTTAGTTCGTAAATTAGTTAAGACACATTCCGTGACCGGGAACTATTATTAATAATAGGTTTTCTTAAATTCATATGTTGCAATAAGTCATTTTATTCGTTAATTTATTCAAATCATTGCGACGAATTTAATTAGCTATATGTTACTAATTGGTTTAAAATCTATTCCTGTTACTAACAACAAACAATAGGAGCCGCATTATCGATCTAAAGAATTCGAGTAGGAGCGCGTATTTTTTTTTTATTCAATGTAGGACAACAGACAGCCTGACAAAGTAAGTAAATCTGCTGAGTTCAACATACTGAGTGAGTTTTATCCCTTTGGATAAGTGGTAAGTGTGCTTGCCTTAACGCTCTGTTCAATTCTCGGCAGGGTCAACTCTGAAATAACAGCATGTTATTTTCCGGTGACTAAGCTAAGGGATGCCAAAGCCAATTTCCTTGTCCAAATCCTATCTTAGCGACGGTATCCACCTATGGTCCGTGAGCCAGCGACAGATTTTCATGACCAATTTCCTCTCAGTCGATAACTCGTAAAATGACTGAGAGAGTTGTATCATGAAGCGTTGTGAACGTCAGCTACGGCTCCGATGGTGGGTTGAGCAGTAGAGTGGTAGCCGCCCACGCACATAATAAAAAAAAAATCATTTATTCCCGATTAAAAATTCATCAAATTATAGTTAGCCTAATATTTTGGAGAAACAAAATTGTCAGCTATTTATAAAATGGTGGATTATACGTCAGCAGGTCACAAAAATATATACGTGTTCAGTGATTATCTCCCAATAGAAAAATTATCAGATGATAGTTTATGTATAACTGTTAATAAATAAAAAAGTCAGCTGGTTATATCTTGTTTGAATGCTTGTTAGCTGATGCTCTGAAAGTGTAAGGGGCTACCACTGCTCAACCCACCATCGGAGCCGCAACTGACGTTCACAACGCATCATGATACAACTCTCTCAGGCATTTTACAAATTATCGACTGAGAGGAAATCATTGACGAAATTAGTGCCTGGCTTACGGACCACTACTATCAATTGGACTGTCAATCTGTCTATCGATCTCAACATAAAAAAAAATAAACTGTGTTTTCTTTTTGACAGAGTTTTTAACGACAGCCCATAATTCGCCTATTATAACTTTTTTCAATATCATCATGTTATTTACTGAGAAAAGTTTAAGGAAAAATGTTTGCCGTCAGCACTTCATCATGCAGATGCACTAACTGGAAAGTGGCGAGCGTATAATTTTCCAATTATATTTCCCGTCCAATTTTCCAAGGTGTCGCCCGCGGCTCCCGTCAAGTACAGCCCTACGCAGTCATAATATCGAGGGGACCCCTCCTCATGTTAGTTTCTTGTTGGTCCTATTTATTATTTGAAGACTGCATAAGTCAGGTGAACAGCAATTACTGACATTTTTATGTTTAAACGATTTTAATTTGATTGAGGTATGGTATAAAGATTGTTTCAGTGATACAAAAGCGGAAATGGTTCTCAAAGAAAAGTGTACGTAATATACGTTATTTGGGCAACATCAAAAGCCATCATGATAATAAAAGGGATGCCTTTAATTACAAGTGATAATCACTCTAGCACAAAAGGACATTCGCGTGGGTAGCACAATTAATATAAAATTAAATTTTAATGTTCTCTTAAGTTTATAAACACTTTAGTGCTTGTTACATATAGTTATATTTTAATTATAAATATCTGAGAGTGTGTAAACGCACGTTACTTCAGATTAAATAAGAGTTACTATACGTTACCTACACTAGCGTGCTTGTTCGGAGCGATCGCCACGAATGTCAAGGTTTGTAGATAAAGTATTTCAAATCTTCATTTCAAATCTCACTTTAAATTTTTTTTAATAACAATAAACATTTACACACATTCGTGAAATGAAAATCATGAATTATGATGTCATAGCTGGTGCGCGTGACTTCATTTGCGTAGGAAAATGAAAAATATAACACATAAGAAAATAAATATGAGTATAAAAAATATCCTATATGTTAATCCAGATAATAAACTATCTCTTTGCCAAATTTCAATCAAATCCGTTGCGCCGTTTTTGCGTGAAAGAGTATCAAACATCTTCACTCAAACATAAGGATTTGAGAATTCGTGGATGAAAGTAGCGAGAACAAGTGGATGAATATACCGAGTACTCTTTATAAAAGTAATAAGAGCAATAAATCTTACATCAAAAGTAATTTTCCTACAAAAATCACACCGGCTTTTAACCATAGTAACTCACTAGTAATTAGTAGAGCACTACAATAATTACGGTTAGTCTTCAGGGTTTAGAATATATTAACATGAGACCTATATACTTATATTAAGATTTTCTTCCAGCGTTTTAGCTATGTGGCAAGTACTACTCCCCTAGTAATTTGTATCACTGAAACGTAGCGGTTGTGCAACCCTCCGCAAATTCTCAATTTGTATTAAAACCATTTTCGCGGAATTAACACATTAGAGGTTGTTCCGCTATACAAATAGCGACCAGTCTATTTTCTATGTTGGGAAATGTGTTGTCGCGTCAATTATAAGAGATTGAAATCGTAGTTTTCGAACTTGTAATAATAGATTTTACCATATGTGTTGAAGAAACACGGCAAATTTTGAGTAATAATATAAAAGTAATAATACACTCTATAATTATATAGGTAGTATAGTATTTATACTAAATAATAATTTATACTACATGCAGTATTTCTTTTTATTTGTTTTTTTTTAATTATCTATTGAGCTGTGAATCTAAAAATCATCCACGGAACCATTCGAAGAGACAAAAAAATTGAGTTCAGCGGTTTAGTTGTCATCTCGCACGATTTAAATTCGTACATTACACACGTACAGAATAATTATATACCTACGTAAAGATTTTAAATACTAAAACCAAATGTCCTTCTAATTACTCAAACAGTACATAAATTGTAATTTAACAAAATGTGAAAAAAGAAAAGAAGAAATTAGCGATTAATTAAGGGACGCTGCATTATGATTAGATTAGACAGTAAGGAAAGGTCTAAATAATTTGAGTTGCCGTGTCTCAGTGAGTAAAAGGATAAAAAGTCTCATTAGTAAGCCTCGAGCGTTCTTTCAAATGAATTCTAATAAAGTTAATCGCGGGAGGTACGATCCTCCTTTTAATTTATTCTCGTAATTCTTTAGACACAAGTCTATCGTTATTGCTATTGAAAATGGGTCAGACTGTTTCTGTATTGCCTTGGGAGCTGGATTGTTTGGTTTAATTAAACTTATTTGTTACAAATACAAACTATAACAGCCTATAACGCTTCAAATAACAGTCTATACATATAATAAAATCGTAAACGACTAGTGTCTTTACATTAAATATATTAAAAAAAACTGTACATCTTGCACCTTATGTTACCGTGGTAAACATATACGAGTATATATGTGAAATTCAAAAAACTAACTAAAGCGCGTACGAAGTCGCGGGCACCAGCTAGTTTAAAATAGAAATTATAAATTGAGCACAAATACGCTATATCTGCTGTAAGCTGCTGAGGAGTTGGGTATTCAGCAGACTACTCGATTATCTGCAGCATCAGGTCGAGTTTACCACATCATGGAAATGCCACCTAAACTACAGTAGGTATACTAAATTTCACATCAATGAACATGTGGAAGTATTCGTCAATCGGTTGACGGTCTTTAAACGCCTGAACAGAAGTTGAACTGCTCAGGCATGTTCATAACATAAAATAAAGCTAAGAATCATATTGTCAGCCTTCAAACAAAAAAAAATGCGTCCATGGGGCCATGGGGGATCAAATCGTCCACCCGTTTGGGAGCTAACCACAGACAGCACAGATACACAAGTCACAATGTACTGGTCCAAGGAAACAGTAATTTAATATTTGATTAAATTTCGTACGTTTTATTTCTGACTTCGTACGGTGCGGTGTTATAGCGAGTAATATTTCTAGTTCCATCTGTGTGCAAGCCGTCGCCGCTGTGACACCACGTGCGGCTTGCAAACTTTGGCGAAATTGTTCCGCACATTTGGAACATGTCCCGAACTGGGAACAGAGACGTTTGTGTCGATATGTCAAGAGTTACTCCGAAATTACTTATACACACACGCTGGTGTATGTGTTCGAACAAATGTTACAAATTTTTATAGAAAACTTTTTCTTTGAACTTATCCTTTGAAGCTTCTATTACAATAGACAAAAGATAAAACCTTACCTACAATAAAAGAGGAGGCTTTATTTATAACATTTATTTAGTTTAAAGGAGGACACCTCAGATTATTAAAACAGAAAAATATTAAATTATGTTTTAATAATATAAGGACACTGATAAAAATAAAAGTATCAACGTACGGTTTCGAAGTTGATATTTAGGTAGTGAAAAGGTACAAAAAAAATTAACCACCTAAATACACTACAGAGATATATTATTATTTCGATGACTATAGACAACAAACGGCCAAGTTTCTATACCTAATGTTAAAACTATTCAGGTAAATTGTATTTAATATTAGCTGATAAGACAGACGTCATTTTGTCAAATTTTATTAAATTGTTTAAATTGTCAGCAAGAAACTTTAGATGGGATAAAGAAAAAATGGGACCTTTATTTTTTTTCGGGAAATTTCATAAGGACCTTCTTCGAACTTCAACTAACATTGCAAAAGCCGAATTTGTGCAATTGGTCTAAATTCAGTGAAAATTTGAAAGACGTTAAATAGTTGATAACTGAAGTATAACATCAGTAATTAATTATACTCGTAACACAAACAAACTAATTTGATTGCAAACTTAGGCAATGGTGGTTTGTAGGTAGTAAGTTTATAAGCACTAGCCTGTCTGACCGAACGTGTTCGGGCAACATGTCGAAGCGACGCGTCACGTACGTGAATTGTAACGAACCGTGGCTGTCCCACAGGGCATCACGTTTATTAACAATACGTTCTGTGGACATATTCCCTGGACTTCCATTGTAATTGTAATAGAGAGATCTATTTAAGTAATAAGTGCTTATGTCAAGGTGTTCATATTTTGTCGAAGAAGTGTGGACAATATTTAACTTTGCATCTGAATAAAGAACATCATACATATTAAAAATAAATACGATATTTACGCAATAATCGATAGTCCATAGTCTTCAAAGTATAAATTAAACTTCAAAGTATGCAATATTTTAAACATCGGCTATTATTTATTTATTAGTTTCAAATTTTATTGTACCTATATAAATAAACCTAATTATATAAACCTTACTAAAGAAATTAATTACAATTAATAATTATTTTTACATTTAATCGTTGTATTTTGTTATTTTTAAGTCATATTTTAAGGTCATTAGGTTTATAATTACTTACTACCAAGTAAATTTGAAGAAACATACTTGCCTAATTTCTATCTCTCTAGTCGATATTGTTAGTCGCTAAGACAATTTGTGTTCGGAAACCAATTTATAAATTACAGGGAACGAGTTAGTTGGGTAATCTGTCGTAATGAATTACTAAATTGCCCCAAAGTGTACAAAACGTCAGAGCCCCAACATGTTCCATATGTCCTCGTGTCCCCACGGGACAGGACTGTCGGCTCAGGTGCGCCCGCCATCTTGACTAATTTGTCACATGAGATCACTGCCGCAACCCTAACGGGATTAGATCAAGGGATGTGGGTACTAAATTTTAAAATTTATAAACCTCTATAATAGTTTGCTGAACCTTATTGTATTATTTACATATACAAACAATTCTACACATGATGACAATTTATGTGTAGGTACAACTAAAGAAAATATGTATATGAGTACCTATTGTGTACCTGTATATGAGTAACGTGACGCCCGCCACGGCGCCTAATTTTTTTATATTTTTGAATGATTCATCCCGGGAACCTAACATTTCAAGATAAAAAGTAATAATAGGGATAATAAGGATAATATATCTATAGCTAATAGACTATATGTGTGCAAAATTTCATTCAATACCGTTCAGCCGTTTTTGGAGTCAAACACAAGTCCTCACAGAGTTAATATAGTAAGTATGTATAGTTTGTACAATATACGAAAGCAATGACAAAAATATCCCAATATTTGCTTTTTTCTTTGTATCCAAAAAGTTCAATAAAAACTACCTCTTCCACTTCCGATGTATTGTTACATGTCACTCGTCTCCGCTGAACGCAACAGATGCGACGGTATTGGATGACAAGAAGCAAAACCACGTCTTCATAATACTTTGTACCACCTGTTCCTCATTTTATTTAGACAATTATCGACCTTATTGCTGAAGAGAAAAAGATGATTTGAGAAGGAAAATGATTTAGAAAGCCACATAATAAATATTGTATCGAGAAACTGAATGTTTGCTAACTTCCCTTATGAATCATGTAAACATCCCTTCATTAACCTGTACATAAACAATGTCGATGTCGTAACTAAACTAACAACTAACAAACTCATACTGTTGTCATTCAGATTTATATACAGGTGTTAGTAGTGTACGCATGTAGAGCCAGATTAATTAATGTTACTGGCGGAAGGGTTTGATGTGGTGCAACGAATGATACAACATATCTGTTTTAACCGGCTGAATATTAAGCTTTGGAAATCTGCTCCAATTTGTTGCTTCTGTGTCATGATAATCTGCTTCCCTATTCGCATAAACCCACCAAACAAAGCTCACTGTTGTAGGATTTTTATTGTTAAAATGAAATATTATTTACAATTGATATTAACACGCCAACATGAATTATAATTATAATTTTAATTATTTTAGAATGTCTGTAAGCACAATGATGCAAAAATAATAGTTAAAAGACGGAAATAAATAATACAATGAGAGTTAGACGAGCATTAGTCCAAATTACAAAATGATAATCCGATTATAATTTTTTTTTATATTAAGTACTCAGTAATATAAAAAGTAGGAATGAAATAGTGCATGCACTCAGATTAAAAGATAAAGTCATAAAACCCCATATTAACAGCGTATACTTACATAAGATGAAATATAAATATTAAAATAGAAAATCTTAAGCCAGAAATTTGCAATTTTTAACAAAAAAGTATCCGTTACTTGAGAATGGGGTAGGTAAGACGTACCTGCTTAGAATAACAAGGGTTAAAGTGCGTAAATCCTGGGGTAACTCGAGATACGATATCTTAGCACGAGGGTCTCTGAGAAGTGTCACTGCGTGAAGAGTTTTTAAATACCTCTATCTTTAGGAGCTGGGAAATCTAAGATTAGTGTTATTGAAATGTATCATACTTACAATTGATATAATTAATTTTAACACTAAGCCAACTAATTATCGAACAGTACCTGAAAACAAAAATAAAAACAATAAGTAATGAATCACCTATGTAATCAAAAGCCACTCAAAACACCAAGATTAGTTATGTCGAAAAATTACATCTAAATTTCTAAGGAATGATAAAACAAATCAAAATAACAAAAACAAAGACCCGGTTAATGATACAATAAGCCAAAAATAAAAGACTTCGTGACTTCGTGGAGCAGCAAGTGTTCAGAATGCGAAATTATGGACAAATAATGTTGTTGTCAACGCTAACGGAGTGCTGGCTCAGCTTTCTCAACACTGACTAATATAGGATGTTTGCTACGTTTAATGTAAACATAAGGAGAAGATGATATGTTCCCTTTGGCTGTAGGTATGTTGACTGTGTTTATGTAGATTTCAAATGTGTGCTAGGAGCACTTTGAAACGACAACAAACAATAACCATAATTCAATGAAAATATTTGGGAAATTTTAGTATTGATTAAACCAAAAATGTAACCATAATTAATTGAACCAACTGATTCATATATTCTCTTAAAATTGATATTATCAATACCGTTAAGTATAATGAAGGTACATCCATTGTAAACGAACGTTAGCGATGTGGCAATAACACCCGGTTTACACATTTTCCGAGCCAACCCAACGGAAAATGGAAATGTACTTGTTAATTTTAGAATGGCTTTTGTTGCAGCAGTTTTATCTAAACGGTAGGCAACTGAAAACTCTCGAGCTCAAAGGTAGAACAATTTCTATTAAGCATGACCGTAATAATCCTCCCAAAGTGCTTACTGGATGGGGGAAAACTGTTTAAACAATCAAGAAAGCAATATACACTATTTCGCTGTACAAAATTGAAATAACCCCTTGCTCATTTTGTTTCGAGTGCCTTTGTACGTGCTCTCAAAGCAGATTTGCGTGGGCATCAAACACGCAATTTTGCCTGGGTTATTACCGAAAAAGAATACATAAAGGCCACATCGCACTCAAAATTTATCAATTAGGTAAAAAGTATATTTCATTATGAGTTGTAAACATTGCTTAACGTAATTTGGAAACACAATTTTTCAAACTGCTATAAAAGCTGTAACCAGATTTCGCCGGTTTTGCTGTACCTGTAAAAGGGATAAAACGCTATTAACGAAGTGGGCACGTTCCGCCAAATAAATTCTAATAAAGTTAATTAAGCCGTACGACGGTATTATCTGCGTCAAATTTTGCCACCCTAAATTAAAACACAAAAGTTTTTTCAACTCCCACTCCCGCCAAGCCTACAGTCTGTCGTCGAGATAAAAGTTGCTTTCTACGTGACTGGGCATTGTAAACACCAACAAACCTGAAACCCCTAAACATCCATAGCCTTAGTTAGCCATAGCCTCTTTCATGCTTATCATTTCAATGCAAAAATAATGTGGTTCTAGTATCTGTACATATTCTTACTAATGATGCTAAATAACAAACTTTAATAGTACGTATATCAAAATATTTAGTTATTAAATAACTATTTAAATTACATATTTTATATCGAACACAAAGACTTGTTTTGTCTATGTTCTTCTTCGTCTATTGATTTTTTTCATTGATATATTTAATTAGTTTATTCTGTTAATATTTCAGATTTTTTTAAAAATAATTACGAATTTGTTTTAACCAAAAAATTAATAAAATTGGTCTCTTTTTTATATTATATATCAAAAACTCTACCATTATGGTTATCTCTCTACTACGGTAGAGATTGCATCTCTAGCGACTAACCCAAGTACGGCTTCTATAAAGAAGAGCACGACATAGAATTTAATACTTTTTGGGATCCGTTAATATGTCTGGGAGCGTCCGCATGGGAAAAAGAAAGGGACAGTGAAAGCAGTGTTGTATGAAAGAGAGCAAAGAGGAGGGTAACTTAATCCGCCATTAATGATAGACTCCGCACCTGCGTGTAATGTTTTGCTCAAAAATATGGCCAAATAAAGTGAATCAAGATGTTTGTAATGGCAACAAAGAGAAAATATAGTATTTTTACTTTAATTAGATTACTCAATGTTTACTAATTGGGTTTAATATTATAGCATTTTTATGTTTCGATTCAGAAAAAATCAAGAATGTTGGATAAATTTTTTAATTAAACTCGTTCATTAAAGGATAAAATTAAAATCAAAATATTAATTCAACAATTAAGTTTCTACAAGAAACTCTTATGATCATAATTATAATAAATTTAAATTTACCAGGGTTTCGGAAAAAAGCCAAGATGACGGATCCTGAGAAGAAACCCCGAAAGAAACTCAAGATTCAACTTCTTTTTGTCATTATTAAAATATAAAATAGCACAATTCACTTAATTTTAACAAAATTAAAGTGTATATATATACAATTATAGTTTTTTAATACTAAACATAGTACGAGCTCCAATCGCTTAAATCCTTTTAAATAAAAACCTTTTAAAGTGGTTCAGAATTCAAATTGGCCGAACTTATACTTAGAATAGAAACCACACCTCATCAATGACATAAATTATACCATAACTAGAACCGTAGGCATCTACTCGTTTTATCAAGTTTTCTTTAAGGATTTACGAGTGAGTGAGGTTGATATGAGCTGTGATTAGCATTCGTAATTGTGACATTTTTTGCCCGTTGACACTTTTACTGTAACAACCCTCTCAACCTCTCGGCGTGTGACAAAGAGATGCCAGAGCTTATTTCCCTATCCATATTACTTCCCTTGCTTTTTATCTTCCTAGTCTTTAGTACCTATGTACCTTCTTTATCTATACCTATAGGTACCTTTTTGATCCCTTTGTAGGCGACAACTACGAGTAACTTGAAGTAAATGTTATTGAATTAAAAAAGTATTATGAAGAAACAATGTATTTAATTTACATAAAGCTGATGAAAATTTATAATTATTTTAAAAGTATCTACAAATCCGATAAAACGGTCGTAGACCATGTAAACAAAGCATAATAATTATCTTATTCCAGTAGGAATCCATGATTTTTGATGCACAGTAAGGTCAGTAAGCTCCGAATTAGGATTTGGAAATCAAACTGGCCGCAATAGCAATTGATACGCATTGCAACTCGTGTCTTGATCTTTGTTTTGCATTTTACAATTCAGAGATCAGGAGTTTTTCTGATCTTTTTCTTCATATTTTATGCTAAAATATACCATATTTTTACAGTTGAAGAAGTATCAACAATGTGATTCTTGTTGAATGAACAAACTGTTGGATTACTAATTGGCATGCCGGACTCTTGCATACACTATTATAGGTAATTATAAAGATGAGTATTAAATTTACAAAACCACACGGATGACACTGGTCTCATCTTACCATTTGGCCTGACATATTTATTTACCTAGTCTATCTTCATCACAATATTCACAATTGTCTTGAAACTAAAGTAACATTTAGGTCCTCTAGTCTTCCTTAAATAATGCTATATTAGAGAAAAAAAATTAAATATATAAGCCAATTTCTTTGATCGAATCTCATTTTTTATCTAATTCTATTACAATCGTCAGTTGCATACTGATTTTAACCGTCAGGTTCTCTCAGGTGTATCAGCTTATATGCCATAATGTTTTCTTTTTCTATGAGAAAGAACGGCAGGCAGGCTGACCTTTATGGTAATATGCTCTGGCATGGCATTCTCCATTCCATTGGCCGAAACATATGAAAATTATTCTCTTAATTGATTTGATGCTATATCATAAGGTCTGTCTGTCGCCCTTTCTCACAAAAAATACATTTTAATAAAAACAAAATAAACAATAACAGCAATGAATTATATGTCTATTGCAAACAAAGACTCTGAGAGATTAATTTAAAAGTCTCCATTAATGTTAATTTTCAAGGAAGTTGAACTAATAAAATGCAGCAACGAGTACGTGTTTTGCAACACTCAAACACTTTAAATTAATTAACAAAGTATACAAAAAGTTTATTCATCCACTTACTGAAACACTGACTCGGCGCTTATAACTGTGTATATAAACTTAACTTATATTAAAACTTACCTAACTTCAAAGTTTTTAAGGCAATACAAACTCGCACTAAGACCACCGGGAAACCTTGTGAGCACGTTCCTCAAATCCCAAATGTTTGCTTAAGAGCCAGTTCGCTTTTGTTCCACAAAAGGACTGATAGAAAATATTTGGAGTTCCATGCGCCAAAAAATGCAAAATCTTTAGAATACTTATTTTCTAAAATTACTGAGGGAGATTTTAAAAATGTGTTTTAGATAGAAGCTTGGCCAGCACTGACTAGAATGTTGGCCAGTAACAGCTCAGTAATATTAAGTTACGATATTCGAAAGTAGCTTTTTGAAAAAATACTATTATAACTGCTAACGGACTGATACAAATATTATATGCGAAAATAAATAAATAAATAAATATATTTAATGCTGGGGTTCTATTCAAATTCTTTTGTTGAAAAATTCCTAATAATTTTAACATCTTTTTATTAACACCACATAACTATTAGACAAATTAAAAATAATATGTATAATCAGTAAATTTCCTTGCAGCTAAGTATTCATTTTTCGAATTGTTATGACTTACATTGTTGGATATCTGAGCTTGATTTTTCCTCAAACTTCCACTGCGACCCATATTTACAAAATATATATAATGTATAATAAATAATAATAATATGTAATAAAAATTACAGGCACAAAAAATATTGTTACAGTTTCATAAAATATAGAAAACATACGATCGCAATAGACATTAATTTATAGGACAACTTTGGTATCCATTGCAATGATAAGCCAATGAAAGAATGTTGTTACTGAATTAAAGAAATGCCGCAAGCACTACTGGAGTAAAGCAATATTATTCTAGATGGCGAGATGCCGACGCTTATGGTTTTCATTTAAATTTTATCTTTCAAACACTGCAAAAAATAAAATTATCTTAAAACCATTTTACTCGGCATTTTATATTTGTTTTTGCCGTGTGTATGTAAATATAAATGTATTTTCGTTTGTATCTCATCTCATATGTTCCTATACCATTATTATTCGTTTTTTAAAAAACTTTTTTTAATTGTTTTACAAATAGTTACAAAGAAACTACTTTTGTACTTCAGTGACTATAATGTACACATACTGTAGTCCTCACATTTCTGTTAAAATTTCAGATGGAATCATAATTTTTTCTCATACTTACGTTATAATGCTGTTATAGTATAGTTATAGGAACACAATTATAACCTAGTAGCTGACTGCGCCACATTTTTTGTATTTTGAAACAATCCCCTGGGAATCAATTTTTTTTTTTTGCTTAAAAAAAATTATCCTGTACATAAATTCAGGTAATAAACTATTTCTTTCAAATCCGTTCATCAAACATCCAAACATTTTCGCATTTACAAGTACAATATTATTAGAATAAGAATATCACAAACAAAACTTCCAGGTTATGTGCATCTATTTAGTTATTAACAAAAAAATTAACAAAACAAACAAAACAAAATAAAATAAAGGCACCCCCAATAACATTTTATACATCCTTAATTTTGACAAATGTATTCGGGACAAATTAACTCTTGGATAATGCAACTTTTTCTTAAAGTCGTAAAACAAATTCGACGATCCGAAGAAGAAATTAGTATGTAACAAGTTACTCACAGACCATAAAGCTCATTGCCAGTGACAGTCTACAAAGTTGCGAATGCGCTCATCTAATCAAATCTAATCCAGTTAAAACTTTTCCAATAAGCCCCTGGCTCCCCCTTGCAGATGCATTCCGTCATAACGTGGAGTCGTAAAGTGTACAAATCGTAGACGACAACCAAAGTAATTGGAATGGAGACGAAATAACATGTGGAATTTTTTCTGACGTCATTCATGTTTATAAAGGAGTCCCCATGTATCCCAAGCATAAGTTAAAATAAAAAATACAATATTTTTTTATTTTTATATTCTAAAGTTTAGATACCCTCTTACTCTATTATGTGTAAGAGGCTTAGAAATTATTAAATAATGAAAAAATTTTGATTAGCTTTTTAATATAGTCCTGGATATGACAATTCCTATTATTATTATTGGTACTATTACTGGTGACAATTGCAGCCATTTTTGATTCATTTTATATTATACTAGCTGGTGCCTGCGACTTCGTCCGCGTTGAAAAAGAAAAAAAAATAGCTCATCCAGTGCCCCGTACGTCTAAATGTTTATCTACCAAGTTTCATGAAAATCAGTTAATAAAAATCATCATACATACATATATACAATACTTACAGATTTATTATTAGTATTGATGATGATTTTTATAAATCTTATAATGACACGTCACATTTTTTACAAATAGTTTGAATAGTTTGAAATAGCGAAAATATCAAAATGCATTTGGTATCCATTTTAAGCACTAAAAGGACACGTAAGCACACTATATGTTTTGATAAAGGAAACGAAATGAACGAGCAAACAAGAATAGTTCAACCTATTCAACATTTTAACGTGTATATAGTATCTGCAAGACGGTGCTAAAACTTCAAAAGAACTACTCCAAAGCCGTTAGCGAGAAAGAACAAACATGAGAACAGAATAACCTTATGTGAATGTTGTATAGTTAACACACAAACGTTTGCTTAGTATTTTCTTATAAACACTCGTACAGTGGTACAGCTTCTTTCTATTCTCTTACAGCAACAAACGCTTTAAATTTCACAAATAAACTTAATACTGCTGCATGTCTAGACGGACCATTTAACTAATGAGATAAATCTTGTTCCATCGCTGGGGCGTTACTACCCCAAGTAAGCGAACAAGTAATCTTTCAATCTTTTAATGACACAACTTTCTGAACACCAACGACAATGATTGCTGAATCCTTCAGCTCGATCGGGGGTTCACAAAACACCTATCACAGCGGGGGCAAAAGTTTTGTTCATTTTTATTGTAATATTGTTAAGATAATGCAAGATAAGATTTTTTTTCTCGGGTTGTCATCCAACAACAACTCGTCCCAATGGGTTCGCGAATCTAACAAACATCTGCTAGATATAGTATGGTATTTTTAAATCTACATAAATAAAAATGAATCGCTAAATTTGTTGCTTAGCGCATAACTCAAAACCAATTTGGTTTTTTTTTTTTTTATATTTTTCAAATGCTTATTGAAGAGAAAATTTGGGAAAATTGCAACCGTTCGAAGCCGAGGACGGGTCGCTAGTAGTTAATAAGTTCTCAGAGAAGACCACCGTGAAATAACAGCATATGTGCTGTTGTGTTTTAGATGAGTAAAGGATGCCAGAGAACCTTTCCCTAATTTTGGTTATGATTTTAAATTTTATGTCATTTCAATCATATAAGCTGATTAAATATTATCAGTCTGTTTGACGTTATGACTTATGACCATATACCTAATACAGTTTATGTAAACAATATTACTTGGTTGTTTTTATCAGCGAAATAATTTATATTTTTAATTTATTTTCTTGTGCGTAAGTCATTAGTTTTTTGTTATTTGTTTCGCTTTTTATAATATACTATATTAGCATTTAAGGTAAATGCTAAAAAATTTTAAAATCATAATATTTCAAATCGTCAAATATTCAGTTTTAAAATCGGCCTTTAAGACGAATTGGGACGCTAGTAAAAAATAAGTCTAGAAAACATAATGGATGTCATCAGTCAAATACGATCCCCTAAACAATGAAAGTAATGGAATGAAATCATTCAAAAATGTAATCCATTTCTCTGGCGAAGATGGCGGGCACGATAACAGCGTTTCAGGAAATATTTCGTACGAAATGAAACATAACTTTGCTTTTAAAATGTTATGCAAAACTTTTGGCTTCACTTGTCAATTACTTACTTGACAAGTATAAAGATTTGAATAAAAGATAATTTGGCGGCTGTATACTATCCTTGAACCGGGAATATTTTCCATTAGGTATAACGTGTATGAAGACTCGTTAGATTATTCTTCGGTAAGTAAAACACAAGTTCGTATGTAATAATTAAATCAGTGATAGGTGTAGAAATGGTTCGAATTTTTAAGCCCGATGTGTTTATACATATAAATATTTAAGTTACTATCAAGTTGTACTATTAAAAGATCGGCAGGTATATTAACGGTGTAGTTTTTATGTATCAAAACAAACACCAATTACTTTATTACTGTGCTATGTATGTATACTTTAAGTTTTAAAAAAAAGGACGGAGTTTCCACCTAATTTCGCACGACGTTAATTTTCTAACAAAAGAGGGCGTATCGTAGGGGGAAGTTTTCATTCGATTTACTCAGCAGAGTAATTAGGACCGTGGACATTGCGTAGAGTATTTCAAAATCATTTTAATAAATGGCTGTAAATTTATCGACAAATATAGCCTAATGTTACTCGGTGATAATGTAGCTTTCTATAGGTAAAAGATTTTTTTAAATTGTCCAGTAGTTTTTGAGTTTATTCATGGTTTATTCATTACAAACAAAAATACAAATCGGAAACTACTGGACCGATTTTGAAAATTCTTTCACCTATATACATTATCAGCCAGTAACATTGGGGTATATTTTATAGAATTAGGCGGACGAAGTCGTGTGCAACAACTATATATATAGAATATAAAAGTAAGATAAACTCGACAAAGCCTATTCTAACAGTGTAATCGAGGCTGTTGTATGAATTCAGTCCCAGTTCAGACTCAAATCGTGTTTGAAGGAACTTATTATTTTCCTGTGGGATTGTTGTGACCTCTCAGTTCTTATATTACAGCATAACGCGTCCAAATTTTATTCAAGTGACTGTCTGCTTCAATCCTATCAGGTTACTTTAGGTTTAAAATATCTTTTCGTAGAAATTCTATCAGATATTACTGCGATTCCTGCGATGTATGCCATAACACTGTAAGATGTTAAAATGTATATTATATCTATTGCTGCTTGTGTGGTCACTCAAAAAATTTATAATATAACGTAATATGCATAGCTATAACATAATGTATATTAATATTACCTATATATTATGCTGTGTTAATTGGTCCTATGGAATAAGAAATATTTTTATTTTAGACAAACAAAAAATTAGTCCTCAAGTCGAAGCTTGAAATGATGAACTTTATTCCTCAATTTTAAATGAAGAAAATCAACATGTAAAAAAACAAGTATACTCTAAATTCAAGCAAATATAGGTATAATGAAAATAATGGATATGTGGTGCATTTTTCTTACTTTGCATTTACACACTTTTTCCAAGAGAAATTTTAATAATCTAAGAGTTTTTCAATATTTCTTGCTTTTTACTCTACTGGCGTTTATATTACGTTCATATTAAAGTCAAAGCGTCACAAAGTGATATTTTCAAAGGAAATTACAGCCTACATTTCCAGCCATGACATAAAGCAAATTGTATATTATTTAACATGAACTGTTTAAAAAGGACGTGGGGTCTCTTTAATATGTCAAGTAATAATATAACAGCAGAACATATTAACATACTTTTATTATTTTTTTAATTATAATCTACATCAAAATATCTAAGACTTAAATAAATAATTATAGAGTAAATAATTTAAACTATTTGTATATTTATATTTACTGAGTTAAAGTCAGAAACTATGGAATCGATTCTAAGTTATTTTAGTAAAATATAGCTACAATATTCTTAATTATAATAAATAATTATTATTAATAATTAATTCCTTCATTTTCTTTATACAAATTTTCTTTTAAACTTTTCTCTTGGTTCGACCGGGCGTGCATTCGACATATTTCTTATATTTCTTGGAAACTACAAATCACAAACAACATTTAATTCAATATAGGAAAACGAAACGGTCATCACACTATGACATATTATGTTTGAGAGAGAATAAGTGAACGGATGCGCAGTATAAAACTTAAAACAAAGAGATTAATATTAATTGGAACGATTTAAACAACTCGAAGTAATTGAAACTTCCGTTTACATTGTTTGCAATGCACGAGAGGAGAGACAAAATATATGCAAGTAATGTTTTATTCGGTTTCATTTAAAAAGTACCCATATGAAATTGTATCGGCCTGTATATAACATAATATTATATGTATAACCTCTTTTTCAACTATCGTACTATAATGCTAGTTAGACTGTACCTTTTATAACAGCGGGACAAATAGGACATACAAAAGACTAGCGGGTCAAATGGACACTTTTTCGTAAGTAGGGTCTGAACTTGTTGGTCCAAAGCCATATTCAAGTCTTATTACATTTATTATACAAATTAATTATACATACAAACAAACTCTTATCTATAGTATTATATTATAGATAAAAATGGCGAGTAGGCAATTTTCATCTAGAAGTGACATACCTGATAAAGGAAAACGAAGGAGGTAAATAATATTTTACACTTCCAGTGTAAAAACAAGTGCTAAAACTGCAGGCATTTATACTGCCCTAAAAGTACAAAAGTTACTTTTGAAAAAATACTTAATTGACAAAGAAAATACACGTTATTATAATATGTCAAAGCATCCAGTTCATATTCCGATGAGATCATGCTATAAATCGGGAGAGCTTCATATTATAATACATGTGGTGTTCTACATCTGAAAGTGGAACTGTCGTTTGATTTAGTTAATTAATAAAACCCGCCTTAAAACCGTCGCATGACTCGCATGCTTATGACATGTGTTCATGTTTATTGTGTTCATACGAACGTATGATATTGATGGATATAACCAGTTGGTAAACAACAGAGGCATTAAGCACTCTATATTATGGAAGCTTGTTTAATAGCTTTGTCTCAAATGTGAAAAATTTAAATATATGCAATCAAATGTTTACAACTTTTTCATCGTAGTTTAGTATGTTTATATTTTATGTTATAAAAATTAAATATCACCCCGTTTTGTAACGCTATAAGAAGAAATAGTAAAAATATTTTTATACCATTTTATAGGTAGATGATTAGATATTATTTTTTTAGGACACATGGTACGTAGAGCCGATGGCCGAAAGCTCTCGACTGGAAGTCATGGACCGGCTAGCGCAGCGTATTCCACTGACAAGGACAGGCAAGGAAGATGATATTATAAGGGCGGTGGATCCAGGCTGCTTCTGACCAGTTTTTTTTTAAATTATGGGGAAGGCATCAGTGGACGTCCTACGGCTAAGATGATGATGATGAGTGTTAAAGTAGAGACTAAATGTACCGATTATCTCAAGAGAGCGGCTCGTAAAAAGTAATAAACACGGAAAGCAGAGAACCAAGCGAGAAAAAGACACTAAATGTAGAAAACGGACAACCTATTTTATAAATTATATTTTATTTGTATTTTATAACAATTCCCTTTTGCAGACCTATTTAAACCTTTTTCAGACGATTTTGTTAACAAACTATGAAATATGTTTCTATCAGAAGTTCTCTCTTCTGATACCTGTTGAAATTAAGTTATAGCGAAGTAAAACTTAAAAACACTATTGTTATAGTTAGTTGTTTCATTCTTCAAGAACACTAACTCCAGCACGCTATTATGATAACTATATGAATTTAAGATGTTTTATTTTAAGATTTCCGTTTCATAGGAATATTTGCTGAAGTTTTTTCATACTCTTTTTTTACACAGATAGCCGGAAAACAAGCGGATGGAAAAGAGAGATGGAAAATTCTTTGCCCGACAGCCAGCAGACACATTAATATCCTTTGAAACTCCCTTTCATAAATGTCGTTCCTATTTGATACTTTCCTTTGTGAAAATACTTAGCATTATGAAATTTTTGACGTTGTTTTACCGTTAGTAAATATCTACAACTACTAACTAAACAATACCTTCCCTTTGAGATTTACATGATTAAAGAAGATAAATTATACTGTGGTTACAAATAATGAAAGCAGACGATTGTTCAGCTGCTGCTGACACGGTAAATGTATGTTTGAATCCGCATATCTATGCATTGCATAAACCTTTCCAATTGTTTCTTGTATGCATAGGGAAAAAAAATATAAAGGAAAATATTACGAAAAATTTATGTATCCCTTGAAATCTCCTACTTCCAAATATACGAATATCTGCGAAGACATGTGCATTCCTGCCAATATAAGGTCAATATGGCTAGCGTTGATAGACTACACACGATAAGTCCGTTTTCGTAATTGCAGTTTCGTAATTGGCTAAGAAAGAGGAATTATTTTTCGAACCTCGCTTGTAATCATCGATTCTTGGTATAATGGTATAAGTTTGTATAATATGCTCGAACAAATTTGATTATTCGAGGCACCAAACACAGGTCATAAGACTGTTTAGACTTCTAAAAAAAGAAAACGCAAACAAAAAAGAAAGAAAAAGAACATATGTGATATCGTCTTTCACTAATATAATACTTAGTGAAAGACAGAGAAAATCTAATTCCGTGATCAAAGTCCCAACCCCTGTGATTTCTAAGCGACGGACATTGGGAGTCCATTAACCGACCTCGGGGTCACTGGGATTAATCATGGACAGACAACTGACTGACAACTGGATGTAGTAAAGACGAGCTAATTTAGAAGTGAAAGCAAATTGACGTACTCGTGAGAAACGTCACTGTCTGATAGTTATTTGTTCGGTGACGAGCAATATTTTTCAACAAAAAAAGAACACTTTCAAATATCCCAATATTCATAATCAGACACAATATAATGAGAAAAAGAGAGAGTTTTGATTAAAATAATATTACTTGATAATTTTTTTCACCGAGTAACGTGTATTTGACACGATTGACTGATTTTGATTGAAATGTTATCATCATTATTATTAAACAAAATTCACATCACAATAAATATACACTATATATAATTTAGATTTAACCAACCGATTAAGTCCTTATGATCAATAGTATGAATCCCTATCATCAGTCTATAGATCTTACTTTACCACATAAGTAATTCTCTTTGTCTTTGAATTGGGTTATTGGACCAAACAAAATCTAGTTCTGAAGTTTCTACCTACAGCGATATAAAAAAGTTTATAAAGAATCTAGTTTCTCAAGACCACAAAGAAGCTTCGTAAAATAGTTAGGAAAACAAAGCAAGCAACCGACTGCGGATTAGCTGGCATAGCTCTCAACTTGGAACCGTATACATTGTGTACTGTAAACAGCTTCTGAAAGAACTTGGAAGGATGAGCTTATCTAGTTTATTCTGAGAACTATTCATACATAATGTGTATAGACAGTTCAATTACAAACTATTAGAAATCAATAACATGAGTATGTAAACAAAATACCAAGAGGAACTGAAAAATATACCATGCACTGATTTACATATTTATATACGAACGATAAAGCTAGAATAGTGAAGTAGGACTAGGGGATAACTTTTGTAATTATGTCTAGAACTTTGTATGAAACTTTTTCATTAAACTGGATACAAAAAATAACATGCGAGGCACATTATTAAAAAAATACACTAAAGTTTTAAATTCTTGCAATCATCATCAATCAATCATCAATACTAATAATAAATCTGTAGGAGTCGGTCATGGAGTAATTTACTTTGTTTTTAGAAATATCGTGTATACATGATACTGAAACTAAATTGATGATTTTTAGAATTTTTTTCTGTATGTATGTATGTATGTATGTTCCTCCATAACTCTTAAACGAATTAACTGATTTTCATGAAACTTGGTAGATAAACATTTAGAAGTACGGGACACGTGATAGGCTACTTTTTAACTTTTTTAACGCGGACGAAGTCGCGGGCAACAGCTAGTACTAATAATAAATATGTAAGTGTAGGTATTGTATGTATATGTATGTTCCTCCATAACTCTTAAACGAATTAACTGATTTTCATGAAACTTGGTAGATAAACATTTAGACGTACAGGACATAGGATATGCTACTTTTTCTTTTTCAACGCGAACGAAGTCGCGGGCGCCAGCTAGTCATAAATATGGCAGTGCATACTGCATTCTTCAGTCATAAACTCGACAGCCTGTGTGCCACCTGGACGCAGCCTGGACGGCATTAACTATTCTTTTACGGAATTTAACACCAGCAACGCCACGGGTTTAAACAAAGCAAATGCGCTGCCGACCTTAGTAGGATTAAAAGGGATAGGGGAAATAGCTGGATAAGTTGTAAATATAAATATGTAATTAAAAAATTAACAAAACTATTGGGTTTATCACTGTCATACACAATATCACGGTTCAAATAACAGCTCAGCGGTCAAAGAACTCAACATGAAAATAAACAGTAGTAAAACATTAAAGATCAGTATTTTGTTCTTAAAAACAAACAGGCAGTTTAGCGAGCTTACTCTGAGTGTGCGAATGTAAACACACAGAGTTTCTCTAAACATTCTCAGTTATTTGCAACATCTCTCCGAGCTACACTTCATTTGGAGAATTTAAAGTTCATCTATAGGTACAAAACAATAGCAAAACGTTTACAAAAATACTTTTAAAGAAAGACGTTGTCACTAGTAAAATAGGTAAGTAAATGTTTGACTGCATATTCTGTGCTGGTAGTGTGGATATATTTATTCGCATCATCATCTCAGTCGTAGGACGTCCACCGCTGGACATATGCCTTCCGCATAATTTTCCAAAAGGACCGGTCAGAAACAACATGGATCCACAGTTTATCAGATCGTCTGTCCACCTTGTCGATGGACGTTCTACCAAGGCTTCGTTCGCCGGTCAGTGGCCTCCGCTTGAGAAACTTTGTCCCAGCGGCAGTACCTCTATACTATGTCTAAATAATGGTCATTAATTCAATGCAATAATGCGTTATTACTTAGTAAAACAATTAAACTAAAAAATAAATATTTATATAATAAAAACAACATTTACTTAAATTCGATGTAACATAGATTAAAGTAAGAAGTAAGCTCTTAATAGTATTGAATTTTCTGGTATCTGTTACCGGAATAGAAATGCATTCAAACATTGAACCCATGAAAATTGTATAGACATCTCGTGCACAATGGAAGGCGTAATCCGGAACAGCACAAAAGCAACTGGAAGCCACTCAATACCTCCCTCATAAAAACCGGATATAACCGGATACCGCAAACCACGCGTGCCCTTCTAAAGGCCCTCAACATATTATAGAATCCTAATTTCAAGCACACTTTGTCAAACACACTATTTGCAATTTAAACTTTTAACTGGTTTTTTATGAGTTTTTTTTTATATATTATGTGTCGGTATATTGAATATTATAAGGGTAAAAAAATATGTAATAGATAATCACAACTACTTAACAAACAAATAATATTTGTACACCACTATTAAAGACAGAATCTTTAGTATAGGACATTATTTAATTAGTAAGAACTAATTTCAACTTTAGGCTATACTTACATTTTAAACAAATTATATGTATTTCTTTCTTTCTTACACAACCGATTTTAAAAATTCCGTTAGCAATAGAAAGGAAAATAGCTACAATCTTACCGCGTGACATGCTACTTTTAAATTTTTTAATAAAAGTTTACAAGTTAAGAAATAAGTGATTTTGTTATTCTATTTAATACAACACATAAACGTGTAAATTTCTAGTTTAGAGTATTAGATAACATACCTAGGTGAGTCATAAATTCTTAAGACCACACAGACGAAGTCGCTCATCATAATAAAAAAAGTAGACTTCTATTTAAATCAACGAAAAAGACCCGACATTTTACGAAACGAACTAAAAGTTCTGGAAAGAATTTCGCGAGCCGAATTATGGCCGAATTGGTCAAAATAAACAATATGGTAAGACGATATGTCCCCGAGTAGCCAAACACACAACTCCAATAGAAAACAAATTGACATTTCAATGGGAACCCTCGGCCTATTTGCAATTCAAAGGCGTACTCTTCAATAACACACCACCGCAACGAAATAAATAGATTCTGAAAAGGATCTGATTTCTGAATACTCTTCCTCGAAACCAATATTCAAGATCTGAGATTAAGAAGAATTTTCAACATTGTTGCATTGGAGGATATCGTGCAGTATTACAGAATATAAACTTAACGGGAATGCTTCGGCAGAAGTGTGACCTCGTTGTAGAAAATATTTTTAAAACTTTGCGATTCATACTGTAATAAATATAAAAACACGTTTTGATGGTAGGTAAAGTTTTTAGTTTATTATAAAATAACTAGGTTTTGTTTAATTTTAGCCATATAATCTCTTTCGAGAAGATACTGAGTGGTATTCATGGTAGTTAGTGGTGGTATGGTTATAGGAATAACAGGAACTTTATTGTTTAAATCATCTTAGCCAATTGTTTTTGGCTTAAAGCGACACAAAACTTGAATGAGTTGGACACACTCTATTCGGGTGTCATAAACTAGTTTGGTGGTAGTCCTTACAGAAGACCACTGTGAAATAAAAGCTCGCGTGATATTGTGTTTCAATAAGCGAGAAAGAAAATCCAAGTAGTAATCATGAACATTAATCAAAATGCTTTCATTAACGTTGAATACGTCCATGAATTTATGAATGTATTTTATAAATATACTTACTTCATCAAACCGAATTACCACGAATTACCAAATTACTTATTCCGAATTACTAAATTACTTATTGAACAAAATTAAGATATATTTTTATATAATCATTAATTTTCATCGCTAGCTGCGAACACATTACTTATGTTTATATTATACATAAAATGATACGTAGTGCATTAACACACAGTGAAATAATGTACTGGAACCCCATTCGACCCCATAAATGTACCCCTGTGTCCCCTGCGGTGCGGAGACTGCCAGCGGCGAACTACTTGCCGACTTCTCGACACGAATAATTGTTATTTATTGCGATTTCCTTTCGCCTGTACAATGAAAAACTTTTTTTGCAGATACGTGTGTTTGAGTCAATAACTAAACATTTTTCTATTTTATGTGGTTGTTTAAACAATTATCATCCAATACTGAAAAACCTTAATCTACGTAGCAAGGTGAAAAGAATACTTACATTAGATTTTTTATAAGTTAAGAGGAAAAAAATCACAATATTAAATCAACTAAGTATGCAATGGTGTATAATTAATGTATAATTAATAATTATACACAAACCTTCCTTGTTATCCCTCTTTGCATAAGTGAAAATCTTACGATTATTTTTATTTGTATATATATTACTTATTACGTTTAAATCAGGTTAGTCTCACTGAAGAACACCATCTTCTCCTGTTTGAGGGGGGCATAGTAAATAAGCTTACCTACAATATAGTATACCATGCTAGATGAATTCAGATTGGCATGTTTCCTACGATTTAATCCTGCAGTGTTATTATGATCGACTATGATTCGAACTTGCTAATGCAGATACGATTTTTTATTACGCAATCGTTACCAAACAATTACGTAAACAAGTCTTGGTGGAAATAATAACAGTTTACAGAAGAAAAAGCATTTCCGAAAATAGTCAAACACAGTTACGTAACGATACCTCTTCAGTCGTTGCCCTCATTGTGATGGCTGTGATTCATTCGCATTCATTCAATGAAAGGCAGTCTAGTCGTTGGATCGATTATTGTACTTTAGTAATTCGATAGTTTATTCCAATTGCTATTAATAAAATGGTTCATTGACTAAATGTGATTGCAAAAATGGCTTAGCCTATCCATATATGTAATAAGGTTTATTATAGCCTTATACAGGGCCCAACGATAGATATGTTCTTCCACAGTGTTCAAGATACCTCATACCAAATTTCTATAAATTGTAAATCAAGTTATTTAGTTTGTTGATTTGTAGCCTGTCGATGTATCATTTTAAAACCTTTTTTTTTAAGATTTTGACTTTTTTAAATTGAGGTGGTTCTTGCAACTTGTTTTCATTTAATTGTCAAAACGCCATCAATATTATCAGTGATAAAAAGTTTAGAAAAAAATTAGATTAGACGTATTTAGAAAGTAAGTTTTAGAAGATTAATAACACAAGAAACTAATCTTATCGGGAATTTAAAATCTCTTACAACTTACAAGTTCGTTCTTCAACAATTTTATCACACAATCACGAATGTCACATAACTGTGCAAGTGAAAAAAAATCTCATATAAATCTCTGGAAGCGGAACGATTACATTTAACTCGTTGACAGTTTTATTCTGTTCATATGGTGCACAATGAAAGTGATATTTCATTCAGACGTAGATGTGAAATGAAAGTATATCTGTGTGACGTCAAACATTTCATTCACATCCGAGATTATTAATTTTTATAATACATATTATAATGTACTTAGTTGTTCCGAACCTCATAAATAAGTTATTTAAATGAGAACTTGGAGAACCTTAACTATATTAATATTATATTTGACTTAACAGCTAAATATAATTACTAATATGATCATGATATTTTACTTTGATCTATACTAATATTATAAAGAGGAAAGATTGATTGTTTGTTTGTTTGTATAGAATAGGCTCCGAAACTACTGGACCGATTTGAAAAATTATTTTAAAGTTAGAAGCCGACATTATCCGTGATGAGCATAGGCTACTTTTTACCGCGGGAAAATGCTTCATTTCTACGGGAAATCTAAAATAAAAGTAAATACTAGCGGCTTGGCCCGGGAGATAGCGCCATCTATCGAAAATACGGTAGATGGCGTTTTATACTTTTCTACGCGGACGAAGTCGCGAGGACCAGCTAGTATTACATATTTTAAATGAAGCTTTCATTGTCTATTATGTGTGGAATAGTCAGAACAAAGTATGCAGCACACTTTGTTCAGAGCGTCACAACAATACGCCTCTATATCCACGTGTTGGTGACAATATCCTCTTAATCCGATTAAACCCTTAATCCACTACTATGAAATCTTACATCTGTGCGGTTGTTGCGTAAGCGAACATTATGTGCAACTACATGTAAGCCACAGTAGGTCATCTCTAATACTAACTACAATAATACTCTTATAAATGCGACATTAAAACAAACAAGTTGACTGATTTTATTTAAATTTCATAGTGATACATACAGAAAATACAGAAAATGTCATAACAGTACTTTTTCCTGGATTATCCGAAAAAAGTACTGTTTCTAGCTAAAAATAAAAATTAATAATTTAACTATTGACCTTTTATGGGAAATAAATAAATGTTTTAACGCCTAACAAAAAGGGAGTGCATACGAAGTCACGGACAAAAGCTAATAGGAAATAAACGGTTTATTGCATGTCTTATACGGAGACTTTGTACACGTTAAAGAAATTCATAATTAATCTACTTATTACAATGAAGGTGGGAAGACATAGTAATTAGTATTCTTCGTTTAGAAGAAGCAATTAGTATTGAAATAGCAAGTTATAGAGTTACAGAAGTAATACTTAAGTACGCTTCACTAGTCGTAATTTCCCTCTTAGATCGCTAGATCTTTTAAACTACTTACCCCAACGGATTTTAATGCGGTTTTCACTAAAGAGCGTTTAAGGAGAAAAGTTATTTGCAGTAAAGATTCCGTGCCAAACAGGGGCGGGCCGCTAGTATAGGTATTTTAATAACTAATATGGTACTCAAAACATTCAACTATAAAAATCGTTTCGATCAAATATTTAAACGGGTCATTGTTATTGTTTTCCTATTTTTAAAAAAGTTGAACCCAATCATTAAATCATTTGTTTGCCTTGTATTTGGTCGCATGTATATTGGTATACTCTTTGTTCGCACTGACGTAATCGAACAGGCCGAATTTCAAAAATAGAACAAGTGAGCCCTTTGTTGATTTTCGGTTGGAAATTTTATGGCTCTATTTTTAATTTGTCAGGATGGCAACAACAAAAGAATTTCGACTCTTGAATAGCAATTACTTCATAGATTGGAGGGGGTTTTAATTGACCGTCAAAATAAAAAGTTCTTTTATAAAAAAGTTCATTTTTTTATTAAGTGCCAATGAATAGTTTTCATTACTTTTTGGGGCACGGTAAGTTTACCCTACGAAAATGTATGTAAACTGTAACTTAGGTACATTAGGTAACTTTAAATAAACTACAAAATAAATACTTCTGATGTTTTATATTTTAATGTTTTTTTTATTTAGTTTTGTATTTTAAAGCAGCCTAATTACGTTCATTCATGGTATAGTCTAATTACATAATAATTTACATGTTTATTACAGATACTAATATGATGAAATAGATGAATAATTAGAATCGACTTTAATGTCTAGTAATATTCAGTCTGATTTGTTGAATTTTACTAAATCGCCTTTACCAACTTTTACACAACGTGAATGCATTTTTAAGATTTTACTTTACTTTAGTGCTGCGCTTCAGCACTCTGAGCAAATAACAATATATTAAAGTTACTTAAGCTCTTCCAATTTGAATTGCATAAAAAGTGAGTTCCATCTCATTAGAGAAGCAGTAATTTCCTGCGCCAAGACTGTTTAACCAACGTAAATATCTTCTTATTTATACAAACACTAAAATAACGGCCACTATCTTAAGTATGCGGTGAATTTTATTAGGTCCGAGTTTTATTTACGGGCAACTAATTTGTAACACTCTCACCATACGACATAAAACTTTATCTTCTATTGGAATATGCATCTTTGGTGGCAATAAAAATAAAGGTATAAAATGAAGACATAACTGAGTTAATTATAGTTTATTTCATTTGCCCTTTTTATAGAACTGTCGAGATGGGGCCTACTTTGTGCTATTAGGTAATGTACAGGCAAACATTCATATAATATATGGTGCTCGCGAGTTCGTCCGCGTAGAAAAGTATAAAACGCCATTTACCGCATTTTGGATAGATGGCGCTATCTCCCGGGCCAAGCCGCTAGTATTTACTTTTATTTTAGATTTCCCGTAAGAATGAACAAAGTATCCTATGTTCATCACGGATAATGTCGGCTTCTAATGGTAAAAGAATTTTTCAAATCGGTCAAGTAGTTTCGTAGCCTATTCTATACAAACAAACAGTTAAATCTTTCCTCTTTATAATATTAGTATAGATAATCATAAAATCATTGATTAAGTTCAATTTTTAATTGCGAAGTTAATATAAAAATATAAGCAACTTCTATATATAACTGAAAATATTTACCCATTATTTTATATACTTACAAATAGCTGCTCAAATGAAGTGTTTTAACAAACCTGTAATAGAAAAAAGAAAATTAGTAAATTTTTAAACCGCTTAGGCCACTCACGAAACCGAAGTTCCACAGCCAACTACGATAGAGTATTATTTACACAGACATATTAAATTTCACATAAGTAGATCGTACATTTTGTAGTTTCCTTATTGGAATACTAAATAACAAAAACAAAACCTTGAAACGAAATCGTCAATAGGTCAATAAGTATGTAATTGACAGTTGACAGCCGGTCTGGCTACAGAAATGAAAATGTATCCAATATTAAATTTAATAAGTTAAGTAAAACGTCAATGTTTTATTAATGTGAGATCATTGAGCCAGGTGCTTTTAAAAATATCTAAAAAAAATTTTTTTTCTTATAGGTCTGTCTTAAAGATGAATCAAAAGTATATTTTGCTGTAATCGCTCGATTATATCAGAAACTTGTGATAAGCGCAAACGTTGTAGCATCTAGCTGCCCTGGGAGCATCGCGGGACCGATTTGCAGAGTTTTATTGCGATTGATGAATGTCGATAAGGGAGCATCCACACGCCCCTTCCAATTACTTACAGGCATGCGCGCGGACGAAGCTTTATCCTAATTTCATCTAAGAAGTCTCGCGATACAATTCTACGAGATACAATGTCGATGCAATTCCATTTTATATCGACACGTATAACGAGATAAGCGGAATAGGGATGCACGATGATATCTCCACATTGTCTTGGAACTTTCAATAACATGCTTCAGAAGATAAAATCGCTACGTGTACAGTAGTTGACTTTGATTTATGGCTTTCTTATTAAGTTGGTAAAGAGGAGAATTTTAAAACAGAAACATGAACTGCAACATTCAGTGTAGTTTTTTTGTTTATAATGCAATAAAGCAATTTTTTCTAAGCAGATTTGTCTAGCAGATATTACTGTATAATGTATTTTGTAGGAGGCATTTGCTTTCGTTTAGAAATAGTGAAATGTTGTGTCGATTTTAATCTGACATAAACAAAAAAACCTATGAAATTAACTAAGAGTTATGTTAAAGTATTGTTTCAAAAAATAATAAACCAATCAAAAGAACAAATTTCATTATAAATACCTATTTAATCTAGTTACGGTTACCGTTTTCCTACGCTATATTTTTAATACAGAGGAAGTATGAAATGCATTTCTAAGAAAAGAATAAAATGTGAGACGTTAATTTAAATGTTGCTCGGAATCATTCTTTGCAGAAATAATAAGGTAAACTAGGCACTGTACAGCAGACTGTACTAGATTTACTCCATCGTACTAGATATAGGCACATGTCTAAAAAGAACAAGCATTCTAACCACTTTAATCGTTGGTTGGAATTGAGTTAATCAAAGTTAGTTTTAGGTAGCGAATAATCGAGGTGGGGCGAGCGACGGATTTCAATTTTCCACTTGATTTATTTCAGGATGATTTAGATAAGCTAGAGGAGAGTGCATGGGGTGTAAGGGACAGCTTTCCAGTGAACCGTGATCGATGAAGTAAGCGAAGTGTGTTTTTCCTTCACACATTTTCGCGAATATATACAGTTGCAATACAGACTTTATACATACATTTATTATTTATTTATTTATTAAATAAATAAAGAAATAAATAAATACATAGCATAGACATTATACAGATATTTGTCAGTATTAATATTAAATCTACTTTTAAATTGATGGAAGTAAAGTTAGTTAGTTAGTTTTATTTTTTTATTAATTTAAAAACAAGACTGACTTAGATAATCTAGTTGTTGTTGAAAATAATATTTACAATGGCAATGGATAACAATGTATAGAAACAAAATATTTTATGAATATGAAAGACACAAATAGTATTAAAGAAAGTATTAAAAGAGAGTCTGTTATATTGAAACGGAGATATAGAAATAGGGAAAGATATATATTCTTTTCAAATTAAACCAATTAGTTAATAATATATAGTATATTTAATTTTTAGATAACTATTAAACAATGACATCACATAATTTCTAATTTCTTATTCAAATTGAAAGAAAATATTAAATGAAGGATGTTAATCAGAATAAGTTAACACTGAATCAAATTACTTAGCTCACAATACTAATAGAAATATTTTAAAAGGTAAATTTGTTAAATTCCTGTGTTTTCTAATGAAATTGAACAAAAGACACCTGAAGCAGATAAATTACTTAAACAATGGCTCCCCTATATCGGAGCTAACAACAAAATCCAATTAAGCGTTATAACATCTTTCGGCAATTCTACACCAATGTTGGGTTTCTATTTACCGGATATATCAAATATCAATTCAATACTATAAACGGCTTTATTGAAAATTAAAAAAGTACCTGTGGAAAAAAAGAGTGCAAAGCAGTGACTAGAAATGTCGAAAACATTTTGCACATTCCTGCGACGAGTCAAAGCGAGGGTTTGGAAGTTTGAAATATTTAATCAGACGAAGAAGTAGAATTAATCAAATCGGCTTTTGATTTCGAATACATTAACAAGGCAGGTAGTGGCTCTATGGGGGAGAATTTAATTTTCCGTACCAATAATTTTATGATACATTTTAATTCTACGTTAATGGCTATAATTGGAACATGGAAATGTAAGTCGTTAGGAATACAAATTATTTTTACTTTATTATTTGGGCCGACATCAAGGTTAATTGTAAAAAATATACACTTTAGCGATGGTTAAAATAATTTATGACAATGAATGTTTTATAATAACTTTATTATTTTAAAATTTAACCGATCAAATCTCTATAAATAATGTGTCCTTTAAATTATAAGTGATAAGTAGCTCTCTGTGACCAGTCATGCATTATTTTGGCATTTTCGGGTCAGAAAATGTTTTTGGGGAAGAAATTTGACTACTCTTGCAATTTTCTTTCGTTTTACAATTTTGATTCAAAATATGCCACATCTATGAAATTGTTTCAACAAAAATATTGTATAAATAAGATCTTAAGATCTTATGAAATTGTGGAAAATTATCGCAAATAATAATTTTCTTGTTAAACGTTTTCTAATGAAATTCGTTTGGAACGAAACGAGTTTCTGATATTGCGGTAATCCCATTATATTACCAGCTGTGTTCGAAATAAAATTTAATATCATCACGTACTCGTGCAATATCAGTAAAATCTATTGTGAAAATAGTAACGTCTGGAATATCACAAAAGATTTTCCTCTAAAGACGAAGCGAATCTCTTAAAACTCTTTTCAAAACGCTCGAACAATCGTAATGGTGGCACTAAAACCTCAATTAGACTTTTCATTCTACTTTAGAAATAAGTCAGCTTTAATCTCAACACCTAAAAATATTCGAGGAAATTTTATCACCCAGCGGCGTCGCATTCCAAAAACTCAATAAAGTCCAACCATTTGTATTTTCTTTCAACGTCTCATTTCGAGACAATACGCCTAATGTAATACCACAAATGAATACGGAATTCCGGCGAGGGGATTCCCTAAAACTGGGGGAGTTAGTGCCAGTATGACAAGCACAGCAAACTGTGACGGAGTATAAAAACGTTTAGAGTTTCCGATATTTTTGATTGTAAGCTAGAGCATTTTCACTAAAAATTCTTATTTAGTAATTAGCATTTTTTACCATTACTCCACGTCCATCCTTTTCTATTCAAAATTCCGGAATTTTGGACGTATAAAATATGTTACATGAATTAGTATATTTTATGTAAGTAATAGGCACTGTATCTATTATTATTATAATAGTAAGCGTTCAAGGGTGAGCCATTTAATTTATTTATAGACTGTAAGTAAAATTCTTTAATTCCAGACGTAATTTAGAGCAAAAAGAAATATTTTTAATAAGTAATTCAGTATTTATGTAGTACTTATTTATGTTTATTTTTAGACTTGAACCTTTAAATAACAACAATAAAGATACAGGGTTACTTGATACAATGTAGTAGTTCCCTGGCGTACTATTAAAAGTTTCAGTGTTTTGTTTGAATTTATATGTCGAAGTTTCTTTTGAATGTCGATAGAGATTTTTGGACGTGTCATTAATGTTTCCTACCGTTTGCAGCCCTCGCCATAGGGCCAACACAGGAAGTGAGTCAAAGTGAATCAGCTCGAATCGGACATGGCTGGATTAATTCGTTAAGACGCCGCTTTCACAGTAGGAAATAAAAATAGAAGCGTCGATAATAGCTTTTGTTCAAATTGACGGAATTCCCTTTCACTTATTGTCGTTTGTTGTCTTTTAAAGCAATATCTTTGGCGATTGTTTATACGGTACCTTTTTTATACTGAAGCTAAACACTTATACTACTCAGCTTGGACCACATTTTTAATTACAAAACCTTGGACGCCCTGCGGCCAGATGAGCAGACGATCTAAGGGGCATCTTCGCAGAAAGCAGATGGATACGAAAAACAGAAGACCGTGCGTGCCGGCGAGCCTTGGGAGATGCCTACATCCAGCAGTGGAGAGACACAGGCTGGTAATGATAATGATTTGGCTATGTAAAAGGTAATGTATACTGAGCTAATACCTATAAATAGTTAAGAGTTACAATACAATGTGTTACAAAAGCTGTTATCGTTAAGCAATATGCATAATGCAACCCATTCACAATCGTGTGCACGAGACATACAAGTTCAAAAGGTCTTCGATCTTGCTTCAAACCGAACGCTTAATGCAGCGAATGTGTCACAACCCTACTCAGTACCCGTGTGTTGTAAAGTCCCGCATGCTTCTATGGTTCATTCAATAAATTTTGATGGAGTATCACACTATATTGCGCGGCTCACTGTTTTCAACGTCCCGGGAAATATAATAAGCGGGTTATAACATTTGCATATAGATCACCGTGGCCCTAGTATACAACCCTCGCTAACTTGCAATATAAGAAAGGCACATATTTCTTATAAGCTGTAAATATTGTGGGTAACACACATATACGTATTACTTTTATTAATAAGAATCTCGTTTTTATATTCAATATGTTATAGTTATTCAATATGTATTAAATTATAATATCTAATCTCCACATAATCACACTACTTAAATATTATGGCCAGATATTGAACCAAAGTGGAGACTGGAGAGCTAATACTTAATAACCAACTCCAACAAAAGGTTTTTCAATAATAGTTATAAAAATACAATAACTCATAATATGCAAAGAAAAATATAAGATATTACAGTCCTCTGATTGCGTATTTTGTGGAACGATATTTAAATTCTGTGTGTGTGCCGAATGAGCTAGCGACTGTAGGGAATTGACAGGGACAGGAAGACCCCCTTTGGAAAACCATTTTATACAAGGCATGGGTGAAAATTTCACATCAAACATGGATGTGTTGACAGGGAAGACTTTATTAGTCCGATATTAAACGTCGTTGATATATGTACGTGTATTTGTGTATGCAAATAACACACAATCATACGTGTGTATGAGCACAAACATGTGCAAATACATCACTTTTCTTGGACAAAACAGTAAGGGTACACTGGAAACACAGGAAAAGTATGAAAATTTAATAATTCTTTTTTGTAATAAAAATATGATTTGAATCACCTTTTAAAAAAAATCGATTAATAGGTGAATTTCCTAAGTTCATTGAAATTAGAATATCTACTTTTGAAAATTTACATAATGTTGTGTATAAATATTTCATTTCAGTATTATTCACATTCAGTATTTAGATTCTTGTATTATTGACAATTTTGTGTTAAAACTTAAATAATTTTACTTTCAAGGTGATAACTTGACTCAAACAAGTTGTTTATTCCACTAAATGAACCCTAAGCGATTCCTTCCAAATAATCTGCATGAAGCGATCGAGTGTAAACTGTGTTGTTGTCGTTGAAATAGGATTTCAGTATGCAATTTCCTCAATCCGTGCGGAGGATGGCCTTTGTCATACAAATAAGTGCACAAAAAGAACAGTAGCAAAGCTTATCGAATCTATCTCATGCATTCAAATGCCCTCACGCGCACATTACACATTGGGAACCCGAAGAATACATGAAATAAGAAACTAAGAATAGTTTTGTCATACCTATTTGTTATTATTTCTTTTATGAACAAATAAAAGACCACTTTACAGATTACATCGTAATCTTTACTAATATTATAAATGTGAATGTAAGTTTGTTTATTTGTTTGTTACGCTTTCACGCAAAAACTACTGAACAGATCACCATGAAATTTTGCATACACGTTTTCTGGGACACCAGAAAGGACATAGGGTACCTTTCACCATTCATACCATTATTATTGACGTCATTGACATTAATTATAATTTTCGTATTAAAGTTTTACTTCTTTTCCCATCTTATAATAGGCAATATTTCCTTTGTCATGGAACTGTTGCTATCCAACTCACGTACAGTGCACCCGTGGCTTGGTTCGCACCGTTTTGCACGGTTCTATTTTGACAGGGTGCAGACAATGGAAGGATTTACGAGCGATCGGTTCACTGAAATTCGAGTGGTTAGTGGATGCTCTAAAATCCAATTAGTACACTTGATGATTAGCTATAACGTAAAATTATAGTGTTGGCAATTGTGGCTTCTGAAAGCTAAAACACAGCTTTTGGAAACCAGAAGAGTTAATTAGGTACCTAAATTAAACTCAATTAACATTTAAAACTAGAAATATTTCTAGCAAGTGTTTACACTAAACAGAACGTAATTATTCATTTTTGGAATAAAAATAAGATTTGAGTAAATTATTATATTTTATTTTATTTATTTAAACCCATTACTTGTAAGATACAAGACAAAGAAATAATCTAAAAACATCCAAGACAGTTTTATCAATCTGCTTTCAAACAAAAGCCCAACTTTACTTTCTAGCCAGTACTTCAATAAATTCACTTATCTCGATGGAGCGAGCTTAACGTTTGCTTCCACTTTCGACTATTCATTCTCACTTTAAAATTAATACCTTTTAATAGCGCCGCGGCACTGAATTCATTACGAATTTATTTTAAAACTAGCTGGCGCCCGCGACTTCGTCCGCGTTGAAAAAGGAAAAAGAATTTTCATGTTGAGTTCTTTGACCGCTGACCTGCTATTTGAACCGTGATATTGTGTATGACAGTGATAAACCCAATAGTTCTGTTAATTTTTTAATTACATATTTATATTTGCAACTTATCCAGCTATTTCCCCTATCCCTTTTAATCCTACTAAGGTCGGCAGCGCATTTGCTTTGTTTAAACCCGTGGCGTTGCTTGTGTTAAATTCCGTAAAAGAATAGTTAATGCCGTCCAGGCTGCGTCCAGTAGCACTACCATGAGTTTATGACGACCGAAATCGCTAGCGAGAGATGAGCGAGAACGTAAAATATTTGTATGAAAAATTGTATAGCGCCTCTAGCGGTCACTCAAAGAACTAAAACCGGTAACATGAGTTGCATAAATGAAAAACCTATCGAATGTAGTCGCTAGCGATTATTAGCGACTAACGTTCAACTTGACATTTCTATACAAAATCGGTACAAATTTGACTGATGCTCTCGAGAAATACCGTAACGTTAGTAGTTAAATCATTCACGTTCACATTGAAGGGTAAAAGGTAAATAAAAGGTCGTTATCGACAGAAGTAAACTAACGTAAGATTTCGATAGCAACTCATGGTAGTGCTACAGTAGCACTACCATGAGTTTATGACGTACGAAATCGCTAGCGAGGGATGAGCGAGAACGTAAAATATTTGTATGAAAAATTGTATAGCGCCTCTAGCGGTCACTCAAAGAACTAAAACCGGTACCATGAGTTACAAATTTGACTGATGCTCTCGAGAAATACCGTAACGTTAGTAGTTAAATCATTCACGTGCACATTGAAAGGTTCGTTATCGACAGAAGTAAACTAACGTAAGATTTCGATAGCAACTCATGGTAGTGCTACTGGTGTCACACGGGCTGTCGAGTTTATGACTGAAGAATGCAGTATGCACTGCCATATTTATGACTAGCTGGCGCCCGCGACTTCGTTCGCGTTGAAAAAGAAAAAGTAGCCTATCCTGTGTCCTGTACGTCTATATGTTTATCTACCAAGTTTCATGAAAATCACTTAATTCGTTTAAGAGTTATGGATGAACATACATATACATACAATACCTACACTTACAGATTTATTAATATTATTGATTTTATTGATTATTGATACCTTTTTCACAACATCTTGACTCTTTTAATGTTTTTTAGAATTTCGTAAATGTTTATTTTAACCAAATAATATGAATCTTCAATTTAAAACGTAATTAATTAGCTCTTTCTGTATTAATATGAGTTAATACAGAAATGCAGTTTATCTAATTAAAATTAAAGATACATAATGTATCTAAGTAATGTATATGTACATAAGTCTCACATAATGTACACGAGTTGTACTAGTGTCAGGAACCAAATAAATTTAGGTAAATGAAATAAATTAAAATCTAGATGAAAAGAAGATAACACAAATGAAGTTAATTATTTATCATTTAGTTAGTCTTAAAAAAATCATAAAAAAGTGGTCCATTAAGTAAACATTTAACGTCTGAATGACTCGACTCATTGAAATATTGCGTAGCTATACAATCTATAACATGCTATAACAAATATATAAAACATACAATACTTATGAAATATACGAATCAAAATCAATTCAACTCATCATAAGAAATAAATGTTATCGTTCGAAATAAACCAAGATGAAAGTGGTAAACAAGTTTAAAGCGTGATCGAGTAAAGCCACCTTCTCATTGTCTCGAGTGTTCGCGATCGAAACAAATTGATTTTTTAAGGAGAAAGTCTAATAAAACTGTTTTAGCGAAAGGCTTTATTTATCAGTAATCAAGATTTAAACAAAGATAAACCTTTATCCAATACGAAGTAAAAGAAGTAAACGTTATTTAAAAAACTGTTTGTGTTATAATAAAAATCCGTTATGCACCACCTACTTTGCGTAACGACTCACGTTAAATATTAAAGTAAAGAGAAAGGACAGTATAAAAAACCAAAACTGTTACGTATATGTAATATAATATTTTCTTTCTTCAAAACTGTCAATTCCTTACACAATGCTCTATGATTTTAAAATGTCTTCATGAATGACACAATTATTTGAAGATTAATTGGATTTTTTAAAATGACCAAATTGACATTATGTCTCCCTAATCAGACAAATTATGCATAATAACCTATGATATTAATTAACGGATGAGGTTCACTTCTGCAAAAGATTCCCACCATCAATGGACCGTCAGCCTGGCTGCCGATTTAGCGCAAAAAATAATTAAGCAAAACTAAAGGCATTCGAATATTTTCTTTTAATGCAAGTCGATTTTCCTCTCCCATTAAGTCCAAAATAGCAAAAGGAAATTTAATAGAAAAAATAACTTTCAAGAGACACATCGATCGACTAGAACATGTTTTTTCCAGTATGACCTATAAGGAAAATTGAAAAAAAGCCTCTATGTTCTCCGCCAAGCAGATTAACAAGTTTGGTTCAATACAAGCAAGTTTACCTTTCATAGAAGTTGAAGAGAGCCATCAAAATGCGCATAAATCGGAAGTTGCGACGCTCCTCAAACTTTGCGAAGAAAACTGTCGCTTTCAATCTCCGAAAACGCTCTTCAACTTGTTTATCCTGTTTTTTGTTTACTTTACTGGATGGCGTAAATTTTTAATGTACTTCCCTCTCCTACACCGAATGAATGAAAAGTGCTTCCCCATTTGAAATTTCAAAACAAGTTTTCTTTTCAATATCAATAATGTATTAAACCTAGTTCATTACGTAAGGGTAACTTAATGGGCTAGCTAACTTAACTTACAATTTTATTAAACTTACTTAAGTAACGGTAATAAATCTTTGCATATCTTTCATCTATGCATTTATAGAATACTACAGGTATAAGGTACATCTTATTTTTTGAAGCTATAAATAGTTTGATATTAGCCTTTCGAAAAATCTCCCTTCTACCATATATTATGAACTTTTTTAATCGTACCGTAAATAAATTGTTACAGGGTCAGCGGTGCATAAGCAGACCCTCCCTGGAATTCTTAGGCGACGGTAGCCACTTACCGTCAACATGCTTGCCACACTTTGTTATATAAAAGTCTAATTCTTGCAGAATTGTTTTATTTTGACTTTATAAAAGCATTAATAAATATGAGCAGGAATTACAAAATAATTATAATATTATTGTGGAATAGCAGCTTTTGCATGGTCGAACGATAATTACACCATATATTTCAATCCAATCAGCGTGCCTAAGTAATATTGAACTGCATAGGTCATTAATTTCACTATTTAGTAAGGTACTAAAGTGTGGGGTCCGTTTGATTAGTGATGTAAAGATTTTCCTTGTAAAAGGTCATAATATAGCAATCAGGAATTATCATTAATATGAAAAAAAAATGCATCACAATATTTTTTTTACTAAATTAATTAAATTACAGTAATTTCATTCTAAATAAAAGATTCCTTTAAACTGCTGATGCGAATTACATTATTTATTTATTTATTTTATGTTAGACATCTCAAGTCCATAATTTAATATCAACACAAAATACAATAGAATGGAGACCTATAAACTTGTGTTGAAATTAAACATAAATAAAATTTATACAGCTATGACGAAACGCCCCTTACTCAAACAAAGAACCCACTACGTGACCCAGTCTTGACAATTTTGTTGGTTAACTAAACTTCTCAAGGAATTATTCCTCGAAATGTATCAGTATTCTATATTGTATTACTCAACGACTTTCTCGAGTTTCTTAACAGTAAAAGTAACAAAAACAATGTATCGTTGTGTAGTGGGAATCGTAAACAATATCCATTATCTATTGGCAGAAGTAATAAAATGAAACCATTAGCGATGGAAGTATGTAAGCTAGTACCAGTGCTCGGCGTTAGTGCATCCAACTAAAGTTTTAACTGCACCAAACTTTACCGTTAATCTGCAATGAAATGTAGCCGGTTAGGTCATATTTCGTTTACATAAAATTTTATCATTTGTAAAAACAAACCGATATCTTTAAACACTATTAAAGTTATCCACGCCTGTTTTTCTTTTTAACTTAACTGGTAACTTATTTAAATGCAATTTGACAATAATACGAGTTTAAATTTTGTATGTTTAATTTGAATTTTCCTATCATTGTAGGTTAATACTAAGCATGAGTAGGTTGTTGATATAAGTTAATATAAGAAATACTATATAATTATGTATTTACATGACATACATTACGATATAATGTAAGTTAAAGAAATTCTAACGGAATCGATTAATTTTGTAAACAATATTTTATCTATGAATTTTTAATTTGATTGAACATAATTATTTAGCCATTTATAATGTTATCTATGTCGGATGGGATCACAGACTCTGTCAATGGATGGGATAAAAGTAAAGTAAGAATAGAGGAAACAACATTATCTATCGCATAGATCTAATTGTAGTCTAAAAAGCACATCTGAATTAAGAATGCATAGGAGTAGGCACCAAATAATAATTTAAACATTTTCTATGTACCAGGCCTTAAGGACATAAAGGACATTGTTGATTTTAACGACATTTGAGTACCTCGGAACCCGAGAAGTTTTTACACAATATAAAAAAAAACAATTAAATCTGATATTTTATGTTACCACAGAGAACACTAAATTTACTCGAGGAAAAAAAGAAGTCTTTGTTCTTAAATAGCCAAAACATAACGTCTTGTTTGGGAATTTTGTACAATAACATTGCGTCGGGAACAAACGCACGTTAAGGAGAATGAACGAAAACGTGCCTAATCGACCACTATATTAGAAATATAAGGGCCACAGTGTGCTCCACTATTCGATTGTGGCGTGTCGAGTTGCCACGAATGCGGATTAAGGGCCCATTGTTAATGAAGTTCGCCGAATTACCTGAAGCTGTCGTAAAAATGTTGATTTAGTATGATTTTTAAGGGGCGCTGTTTAAAATTTCACGAGAAACAATAAGTTTTGTTGTATTACTGCCAGGTTTATAATAAAATTTAAATAATTTCATGCATGACATATTCCGGGAATTTACTCCATAAGAATAAGGAGGCATAAGCTTGAGGCCTTACAACAAAATTGTGAGTATTAATGCCCAATACGGGTTCACCAATTATTTCAATGAGACTGAGAACCTACCTATTGTAAAATATGTAAAATGTATAGAATTCTTGGATAGATTTGTAATTTTAAAGATTTAGAATATTTAAAAGGCTATAATTTACAATAAATTTTCTGAACTTTCTTTTTTATCACAACATTCTTGTGAGAATCTAATAATGGTGCAAAAATAACTTTATACAAAGCTTTTTAACGTGATAGCTAAAAAATTACACGAAAGGTCTCGAGTTTTTTACTTGTTTTTTAGTTCCATATCACTCGTATCTGCTTTGCAAACTTACTGCGTCTATCATTCAGCGTTTGATTATGCTCACTAGTCAAACAGAGCCGGACGGTATTAAAGGCAATAGTTTGTAGACATTTCGCTGACACAAACAATATTACGTCGCAACTGTCTGCCTGCAGAAGAACTCTAATTGTGTAAACAGACCAATCAGGTCGAATGTTCCAACAATCTATTTACAAATCTAAAATCGTGTTTGAAATTGTATAGAGAAAATCAATGTCAACTTTTATCTACTCACTAGCTGGTGCCCGCAACTTCGTCCGCGTTCTCTATAGCCTATGGCCTTCCCCGATAAATGGACTATTCAACACAAAAATATTTTTTCAATTCGAACCAGTAGTTCCTGAGATTAGCGCGTACAACCAAACAAACAAACAAATTCTTCAGCTAATATTGGTATAGATAGATGTACAAAACAGTAAAAACAGTTCATACTATTGGATATCATTGGTACTAAAAATATATTTTATTCATATTTTATAAGTTAGGTAATCTTCAGAAAGTCAAAGAAACTTAATCAAAGTTTCATCAAATCTACAACTAGCTGTTGCACGCGACTTCGACTGATAATAAAGCTTTCTATAAGTGAAAGAATTCATTACAAACAAAATTACATTTTTTTTCTTTTTATTATTATTAGTTATAGTCAACAATAGATGACGTATTGATTTATTGAATCTATCTTATTATTGCCTCTTTTATTGAAAGGTCTAGAAATAGCTATCATTGACACTCATTTACTTGATCTTGCTTATTATCTCATGTGCAGTATAATATAAATCCGATTCGTTCATTGTGTTTATATCTAAATTACCAGGTAACGTGGGAAACTTTTAATTATACGTAAGCACACCGTATAATAACTGTAAAACGCAATCGACCTGTCTAGCAATTATAGCAAAAAGGCAAAATAAAAACTAAATACCATGGCAATTTCATTGCCAGTTATAGAAGAATATTTATAGAAAGAAAATAACAGAAAATCAGAAGAATAAATTAATTTATTTTACCTAACCAAAGGTGGCTATGCTTTACCTATATTAACTAGAAAAGAATAAAGATAACAGTGGATTGTTGACAGTCCAGACCTAATGAGAGTTTGGTTATCTGGAGGAGTGATGATGAGGTTGTCGAATGGAGGCCACGGACTGGCAAGCGTAGCGTAGGACGTCCAGCCTATAGGCATATATGGGGTAAAATATGCTGCCTATGTCCAGCAGTGAACGTCCTGTGACTGAGATGAAAGCAATTCTAAATCTCTATAAGAATTTATATTCTTTTATGAAAAATTTTCAAAATTTCATTGAATATTTATTGATTCCAAATGTAGCTTGTATTACTTAGTGGGATCTCGAACACCCAAGTGTTGTGTGGCTCTTCAACCACACAGCAAATGGCCTCTAAAATTGCAACCATATGTCGCGACATATATGAACTTTGCAAAAAAATCTTTACCTGAGGCCGTCGACCGACTAAGGCTCAAGTACTTGTATGGTTTTAAAGTAAAACAGAGCCGGAGAATTGAAAGATTGATGTGATGGTTACCAAAATGTTATTCGTGCAGAGATAATGCTCGTCTATGACTTACAATAATACCGGTGACGTTGATATTCAGGGTGGTCTTAGAAGTAGTGTAATTTCAACTTTTTAAAGGATGCTTTAATGGAGCCCACACACCGCCATAATCAAAATCATTCTCTCTGATACGCGTTTTTAAGGAAACATTCTCGCTAGTTGAGACTACCGTATAATTATTTTTTATTTTTCAACTTTTATTAAGACTGTGGGCATGGCAGTTTTTACATGAATTGTTACGAGAACTTTTGACCACACAAAACTAAGATTGTCAATAAAGGATTGAAAAATAAGCGTTTTAATCAAAATTCATATTGAGGCTGGATTAGCATGCATATCAAAACAAGTTCTATTAATATTTACAAAAGGATGTTGTCGACTTAAAAAAAAATGTGTACCTACTCCAAATGGAGAAATTAGTTTTTATGAACAACATATATTATATTTTTACTGTATTTTTAGCGGAACGGAAAGCCCTCTGATGTTGATATTAATAAAGATATACTTAATCAAAGAATAAAGCATTTAAAAAAATCTATGTACAACAGCGTTACTTGTTTTGAAGGCGACAGTTTAAGACAGTATCCACTTAACATCAAAATAATGGATTTATATATAAAAAATAAGCTATTTAAAATTGTAATAGGTTCGATTGTACATCGATTTTCTAGTTGATTTACTATAGGTGTAAATTATATAGGTTTTTACCTGACCACATTTTTTTTTGGAAAATTTAACAGCGCGTTAAACTTTATATAATAACTACTAGTCGGATATAAAAACTTCTTTTTGCATTTGAGCTTCGCTCTATTTTATAATATACGCAGACAAAGTTGCGATCAAAAGCTGGTACACAATGCATTTAGAGACACAGGAATTATTCATAAAATTTATGAAACAATGAAATATGTGCAAAAGCTTTACCATTCAACTTTGTTAACATTTAATAGAACGAAGTGCATTCAAACAACAACCAACTGATATTCCAAATTGTAAAGCCGTCTGTGAATGAATCATGATAAAGCTATTAAAATATTCAGTATCAAACTGCAGTAGCGGGTAAACCTCGTTAGGTCATATTTTAAACTGCGTAATAAACTGCAGTTCATTGTGTTTATTAGGTATTTCGAGATAATGTAAGCAAATACACTGTTTAGTGTTTTGTTGCTCGTAATACTTTATTAGAAATGGACTAGGGGTGAAACTCAAACTCAGGCAAACTTCGAGTCAGTCGACCTACCTAGAAATCAAACCTACAAACTCTTGAGTTAGAAAGCTAATACAGCGTGTTGTTCAGCAAGCAAATATATAATTATTGTCTTTAGTTATATACAAGCCTTTTAATTTGCAGTATTGTAACATTGGGTTTACAGCATCGAATTATGTGTAACATATAATTCGATGGTTTACAGTAATAATTGTTCTATAACTAGTCATTAAATTAACGAATTGGAAATAATTGTGAGTAAGCACTTATTGTATGATTTGTAGTCTTTCACGCAAAAAAGTATAATATTTGAATGAAACTTGGCACACACATAGTTTATTACCTGAATTAAAATATAGGTACCCTAGGCATTGTTTAAAAATACAAAAAATTGGACATCTTCCGTCGTAAGAGCGATAAATTACTTATATTTTCTTTTTCAACGCGGACGAATTCACAGGCTACATCTAGTAAAAAATAAAACCGTTTATCCCTACCAATGGGGATACTTTAGTAGGAATAGGTGGAACGGGCGACAGTCGATACTTCCAAAAACAATCTCCACAATTTTCAACAGTTAAGACTAGAGAAGCTTACGTATGAATGACTTAGTACGAGGGCGATATGAATATGAAATGTTAATTTAAAAGACATTTACGTTAACGTAATTATTGTAATTTATGTGCATACCGCTTGCAAGTTTTCAACTTTTGACAAGTCGACTGCAAAATTCTACGCCGTCTTAATTCCTTTCCCCACTCTCGTACTTTTGACACGATTTAAATACGCAAATTCCAAGTCAGCCGTGAAATAACATCGCATTTGGAAACACCCTCTTCGATATAAATGGTATAAATATGGAATGGTATAAATATGGAAGTAAGTAGGTACTCCAAACGTTTTTATATTTTCCGAATTATTTAATGGATAGGAATGGATAAGAAAGATGGTCAGGCAAGATAGACAGTCTACTTAGTAGACTCTACTATATGATAGTGGCTACCGACGCCTATAATACGTACAAGTGCGCTGGCGCCATACTAAGATTAAGGACAAGGGATACCATCAAATGGACCGTCAGCCTGCCTTTCACACTATTAAAAAAATGTAAACTGTAACTGTAATGTAAACTGAAGTACTTAGTTATGGTTCATTCATATAGGCTTAAATTAACTTGCATAGGTATTAAAGTAATATAAATTTCATTTAATGCTCTTAAAACAAAGTATATTCTGATATAGGGTACGGAAAAGTAATCTAGGAAAACAGGGACTGAATTTTCAGAGGAACCGAACTTTATAGTACAACATTGAGCGCGCTACGACCGTAAGAGTATCTCAATAAATTTGTTCCAGGCGGTCACTATCAGCGCGCACTCCCGACCACGCATTAAAACTTTGTTACCGTTATAGCTCCAACTATCGGAACCCCGTGACTTGGTCCGTCTTAAAATTGACAACATTACCTTCTTCATGAAAAAATATAGGACCATCTAGCTCTAGCCTAACATAAAAAATAGGGATATCTAACTGTGATCTTCTCTATGAGCGTGGTTATAAACAGGCTGTGAAGTTACAGCAGTTTCACTGGTGTTGCGTATCTCATGAATAACAGATCTCATTCCCCTATCACTTACACTTTAAATACCTTCTATCTGTGCCTTCTTTAGGTGATAACAATCATCTGTCGAGCTGTCTACGAACTGTCAAACTACGAAACTTTTGGCCTGTCTGCCATACATACAATCAAATAGAAGTATACTACAGAAACCATAGACGTTTTAAATAATCTGAGGCCATTATAGCCAAAATCGATCTACATCTCCGTTCCAAGAGAAAGTCTATTCTAGCATTGAGTTATATGAAGCTGAATACTGAAATATATTTAGGTGCATTGCTATCGGATTGGGTTTCAATGGAGGATATAAACACGAAGCTTGTATGCGGTCTCGTTTTAAGATAATTGACAATAGCTCGAACATGTATAATATGTAATACATGCATCGGTGTACTGCATTTACTCCTTGTATGCCGATTTCTCGTTAACACATATGTACCGCAATACATTGTCAATGGTTTCAAAGCTACCCAATATGCTAGACGCATTTGCAATTTCTGGAAGATCCTATTTAGTTAGAGATCGTAATCGCATTCAGCGTATTCTTGTTTGCATGCGTTCTTTTCTATATTAAGGTTAACTCTTAGGTTAAGGTATTTAACTCAAAATTTTAACTAATCTATTACTTGAAATTTTAACTGGACTGATTATATTTGTTATATTTTCTACAATATATCTTAATTATTTATTATAGGTACCTACAATATATCTCAATGAGTACATTGACAAGTGTGACACAAATCATCAATACTAATAATAAATCTTATAGATAGGTATTGTATATGTATGTGTATTTCCTCCATAACTCTTAAACGAATTAACTGATTTCCTTTTTGGTGTCCCAGACAACGGGTATACAAAATTTCATGGTGATCGATTCAGTAGTTTTTGGGTGAAAGAGTAAGGAACATCCACACATCCTTACAAACTTTCGCATTTATAATATTAGTTCGGATTAATTTAATGACATAAAAGGAAAAATATATAAAATGAAGAAAAGTAGGAGAGATTTGTCGATAAATCAAAACAAATTTCAAACTTACAGACTTTCGCAAATTACAATAACTCACACTTGAGTAAGTAAGTATAAGTTAATTACTGCAACATAATGATACAGTAAGTTAACGTAACGTTACACCCGCAAATTTACTGTACTCCGCACACAAATTAGAATTGTTTGCTCTGATTAAGCAAACCTTTGTTAACTTATTAGAACACAGGGGAATTGTGAAAGTTCGTAATTTATAACGCGGTGAACGATGGAAGAAAAGTAATTCCTTACTGAATTTATGGCCTACTTGAAATTAGATATTTGTTTTGCCAAACGAACAATCAGTGTCTAGAGTTACAAGAAAAAAAAAGATTAAAAAATAATCATTTGCTCATGGAAAATTGATAATTTTATGGCGTATAAAGTACTTATTCATAACTTCGTAACATTACTAATAACATCTTAACTGGGAAATCAAAATCAAAAATTTGCCTTTTGTGAAATCCTAAGTTATAATTTTATTGGTATGTGTGTACTTTCGCGAATCTAATTATAATTATGATTTTTTTTTTTTTTTTTTATGTAATCAAGGCAGCGCTTGGCCGCGATCTCACTTGATGTTAGGTGCAGATGCGGCCAAAGATGAAATTATGAAATTGTAGCTAATAATACAAAGAAAAGTGAAAATATAACCCAGTAATAGCCACATCATTATATGAATGAATATATAGCACAACAGACTATTGACAAATTAAATATAAAATAAAATTAATGGCAGAGACATAAATTAGTAACCGCAGAAACTTTGTAATAAAATAATGTCAAAATTTTCAAATGAAATAAAAAAAATACATTGAAAAAATCTAGACTAAAGTTTTGCGCTATAAACTTCGTGGAATAGGCATTAATAATGTTGCTATGACTAAATGCACGATTCTCTTAATAATTTCATTTATGCTTGTATTTCAAAGTTTAATGTTTCGCCTATTTGTGCGAACAACTGAAAACAATTTATTATCTCGGAGCAAAGTTTAAATAGAAGTACCTGCGTTGTACAGAATGCAAAGGAACGAAGCAGAAAATTTAATTTATACGCTAAAGTATTAGAAAATTTATAATGAGTGCCGCTTGTGCAACACTCATGTGGTAAGTCACGCTTGGCGCTCGAAAGTTATGAAGTATTATTACGTTCGTATCCAAAATTAGTTTTAAAGAGTATACTTGTTGAGAATCTGGCGTTGCGATAATATCATATCTTGTAGCTCCCACTACAATTCAGAGACAACTTAAGTCTGACTTATTTTTAAATCCTCTTATCTAAGATACCCGTGTTGCTGTTGTGAGCGTAAGTGGTTTGTGAACATCAAAAGCATTATCTGCAAGACTTTAAAAACATTGTCTGTTAACGGAGGCGCATCTGCTAAAAAGAAAGCTTAGCCAGAATAGAAGTTTTAGATTTACTTATTTTTAACATTCTATTTTTATATATTATATTAGTTTTGAGTTATAATAGTTTTAGGAGCATTTATAGTTCCACATCCTAACAACAATCCAATAAATTATACATTACGTTATATACATGTATTAAGTCCAACTTCAACTTTGTGTAAAGAGGTGTGTTTTTATCCACCAAATTAGTTGATTGCTATTGTTTTCATATAATGAATTATTCACAACAAGTGATCAATTCTAATCGACATGTCAAATAGAAATAGAGACAGATGCAGGCCTAACCATGATTCAAACCTGCGTGTCATGTCAACAGCCGAGTAAATTGCACTCGCCTATGCTATCACTGTCAGTGTAGTTAATGCTAGTTTTTAATTACAATTCTTGCTTAAGATTGTCATTTTTCATTACAAAAAGCGCCGCCTTTTAACTAGTCATCATTTCTTGTTTAAATGTAAATGTTTAAACCGAACGTCTCGCGAGCGAATGTTCTTAATCGCAACAAGAAACTTCCAGTTCCATCATAAGTTTCTAGACGGCAAATTTGAGTTAAATTAGTTCTTGAGTTATGAGCCATGCTAGTATGTTATGACATGTACGATATATGTACAGAGAAACTAAGAGACATTTAGGATGTGATGTGTAACTATTAAAGACTTCCATAAGTGGGTGGTCACTCACCAAACAAGTTGCACAGTTTATGACTCCAGTCGTGCAGTTTGCCCTACAACTACTTTAATTATTTCATCAGATATATAGTAAAAAAAAATAGTAAAAAGTAGTAGAAGGAAGTAAAAAAGTCTTAAGTCAAACTCCGCTTGGCCGATCATCATAAAAGTTGGTATTTATGTAGATGTATTTTATTTTTCATATAAAAGCTAAACAAATGAGTGCTTTAGAATATCGCATGCATTTCTGAATTCCAGTTTAGATCTTCAATACAATCGTAATAGGTATTTCTGTTATTGACAGTGCAATAATAGCAATTTTATGCTTGTTACTACAAACTCCACGATAACACCGGGGGGACGCGTAAGACACTTCAACACCAAGCATCCCTACACCTTACCGCTTCTAACAGACAGGTAATGATTTATGGAGCACAGAACGAGTGATACACAGAGAGGAGTCAGTAACATTAGACCGCATCAAAATAAGAAAGGGGCCGTATCAAAGGCAGCAAGGCGCAATCCCCAGGGGTAAGGCCTCCTTTATTTATGGTAGCGGCCTTTGTTAGGCCGCAAGAGAAATATAAATAGTTCGCGTTGAAATATCGAAGGCGAAGCTCTTTGAGGGCAATGTGTATTGTAGAAAATTAATGATGTGGTCAGTACTCGGATTGGATTAGGGGTCCGCTGAATGGATAGGCGTCAAATGCTAAAAGGCTTGGGATGTGTTTGTTCGGCTTTGTAAAACACTAACTCGAATTGAAGATAGAGGGTTGAGAGGGGCGTGCAAAGTGCCACGGGCGTTTATGCATTACCTAATTGTATCAAATTCATTCAACAAACATTGGTACGCTGCCGTAAATTGAAGGGTCGTTTAAAGGAAACAAGAAAGAAAAAAGTGTGAAGTGCTTGATAATAAAATTCAGAAATAAAGAGAGATTAATCTATTGCTAATATATAAAGCTGAAGAGTTTGTTTGTTTGTTTGGTTGTACGCCCTAATTTCAGGAACTACTGGTTCGAATTGAAAAAATATTTTGTGTCGGCTATAGTAAATCACGCAGAAATATACAGGAATTTTTGTTGGTTTAAAACTTATGAAAGCAATTGTTAATGTATTTATTACTTATTTTATTTCCATAAAGATAGTAGCTTAAATTTCCACATACGTAGTTAAAAAAAGGAACGTTGGTTACATTATGCCTCTCAATAGGCCTGAACAATCAGGACATGACGATTGCTCAATACAACATGTGTGTCCGTAAGTTTTTTTTTATAACCTAAAATGTTCCAAGTCGTTGACCCGAACATCATCTAAGGAGACAATAAATGTGTAATGTTTTATCATGTGCATAATTCATACCGGGTCGCCCATCTGCCGGCGCCTGAGATAAAAATTCCTGGCATTACCACCGTTAAGCCGAGCAGTTTGAGGGCGCTATTACGGAGACGTGCGATAAATACCTTCTGGTATTTCCAGCAATACATTCGGCTTTAAAATAAAATAACAAGTCATTAAAAAGCAGTCGATAACAGTTGCTGCTACAACTTTTGTACGATATTTTATCGGTGGCTTTGACAATAATGGGTGGATAATGGTCGATTTAAATCACAAGCAAGCTGAATGGTACAATGACAATTGTCTCAGCTCATGAATTGTAACTAGGTAGTACGTACACAATAGCTGTATTATTTATCAATAATTCATAAAGTTTGTACACAGATTTTAATAAAGAGAAAATTATTAAAATTGAAGATCACCACTTTTGTCAAAAAATATCTGATTTGTAAGAAAAAAACATATGAACTTAAGGTTTTAAGGTTTACGAGCTTTATAGCAAAAGTTTTAACTAAAATATTTGAAAGTAGAGCCATTTTAAATTTGCATATTTTTTGACAATGGGTGACAGAAATTTTAACAGTCCGCTTGAAGTTAGATAGCTAAACCTAATAATAATCATGTAAGCTATTAGTTACATGAGTAAATTCTGAAATTATTGAACATATTTAATTTAACATAAGTAAAACAGTGGCAGTGGCCCCTCTTGTTTTACATAAAGTTACGATGGCATTTCGTAGGATACCTTTAATCATAAAAAAATATCTTCCCACCTTCACGAGAGATTGTTCTAAACAATGTGTGACACTTAATCACGCGCGCCTTTTGTTCGTGTATCGACAAAGTACCGTCTGATAACTTCTTTTGTTCACACGTAACCACTAATGGGCGGCGCAGGGGAGTGAGCTTATTGAATATTTTTGTTTTGTTTATTTAGCGCAATTGAATTCCTCTCTTTCATCGGGCAAGAAGCCACTCAGCCTTAGAGATGACTTGGATGTATTAAAATTGACGCCGCGTTGATTTTTTTTTCACGTTAAACCTATAGTGATGAGTCAATTTGTTCGTTAAAGTAAGATCTTTAAAGATTTTGAGTCCATATTTTTATTCAATCTTTATTGGTCATATTTTTGTTAGTTAAAAGTTTAATATTTTTATCTTTAGATGATCCCTAGGATTTTTTTCCGTAAAAGTGTAACTTACAAATAAACTCACTTTCGCGTTTGTAATATTAGTTGGGATTATAGCAGCATATAGATTATGCTGTAAATTAATAATGTATTTAAAAATAAATATTTCAGCACAAAAAATTTGTAACCGTTTCAGCAACAAATAGAACATATTGACATTATTCATAAATGTGTGTATGTTAGTAGAATGGGTTGGGAAAAGGGGCGGCCAAACTTAACCGGGCCTTTGAATTCGCTTTGTAAATATCTTGCGGTAAGCATCAATCCCACAATAATATAGAGTAAATTCTCACAGCAACGTTTACATCGTGCGAGGGTCGATCAAAGGGACCACCGGGTCTGAGAGACCTCAGGGCCTGTGGGGCAAACCCAGTCGCTAAGTTTCACGAACAAATCCCAGACACGGCTCATTAAATTTACAATTGCATTCGGCACGCATTAGCGTCAAGAAATCAGGTAAGACTTACATTTATGTTTCAATAGACACTCTCAGCATTACTTGACAAAGAATTGGACGTATTCAACCGAAGGACTTGCCTCTCTTATTTAGTAAAATAAAATTATACTTTTTTAGAAAAAATAACATTGGTCAATGAAATAAATGAATGATATAATAAGAACTAATAAAAATTATTATCTTTTAGAAACCAAAAAAAATTGTTCCAGAGAAAATTAAAAAAAATCTGTGGACATTTGTTTGGAGAAAGATTTTAAAGTGTATATTATACAAATTACTGAATTTAAATATGTTTCTTGATGTTTTTAAATATCATACATCATTTACTTTTCCTTACATGAAAGACCAGAACAGAAAGAGCCGACAAATCTTTAGTAGACATTAATATCCATTACACTATAAGTATAGAGTCTATACGGTTCTATCACGTTTCGAACTCATCACGTACCTGTAACAAAAAAGAAATCACATTACTTTTACTATTCCATTTGGTGATTGAAGTTTATCATCAATAATTTTTTTATGTAAGGAAGTTTGTTTCTATGAACGTTTAAGACATTTTAGTTTTCGGCGTATCTTCATTTGGAGGAATTGGAATATTATTAAAATCTATACCAATATATAATGCTGAAGAGTTTGTTTGTTTGGTTGTAATCTCAGGAACTACTGGTTCGAATTGAAAAAATATTTTTGTGTTGGATAGTCCATTTAAAGAGAACGCGAACGAAGTCGCAGGCACCAGCTAGTATTTAATAAAAACAAATATCCAACGCTTAACAAAAGTATAATGTCAGGCGTTGTCTTTTATTTTTCAATTAATATTAGTCCCACATATAAAATCATCCTACTTTTTTTAACAATATTCCTTAAAAAAGAAACTAGAAATGAATATAAATTCCAATGCAAACATCTCTTAAATGATTTCTTACATAAATTATGTACATAGATGGAGAACAACGACCGAGACATGAAGACTTAATCATTTTTAATGAAGCCAGCCGACGGAGAGGCGTTAAAGAATATCACGAGTAATAGGTGTTTTGTTATTCATGGTGTAATAATTTTAAATAGATATAATCCACACGCATCCAATAAACTTGCAACTACAAATACTTGCAAATATAATTGTACATACACATAGGTAAATGAGAAAATAAAACAGATAATAACGACGAACTAAAAAGAAAATGTATAATATGGTATCGTGAAGTACTAAAAAGACATCCTCCTATTTTCATCTAGCCCTTACCCCTTTACAGTAAAAGGTCCATAATATTTTGCCTACACTTTTTTGATTCCAGCTTGCTAAGTATTCAGTAGACGTTGAAATATTCTGAACTGGTTTATTAGCATAATTTAAAGTTAGTTAAACGTGGTAGGTTAAAATGGTGTATTTAATTAGTAAGTAAGTAATGAAAATGGCAAATTAATTTGGTTTTAGTCTTTAAAAACTAGAAACTGATCTATTATTCAATGAATAGCTTACCCCCCAGCACAAGAGGAGCTAAGTTACTAAGTTTTTTGTATAAAATATTAAAAATAGGGTAATGTTAAAAAGCTATTCAAACTATGAAATTATTATTGTTGTTTCAAGTTAAAACTATATACCTAAGACTTAAGAGTCTACTTCTAAAACTAGGACAAGAGGCAAACGTCAGTAATAACAATATTCTTCATTTATTACACTACGCTCTTAATAGTATTAATTTACGACCACAGTGGGTGGTTAAGACAATAATTGATAGTTAACGCGAACTTAAAATAGTTCAGTTATAATTTTAGACGTTTGTTTATCCCTTATGCGGGCATTCGAAATTCAAATGAATGTTAAGATTATCTACACCGGAAAGATGCCTTATGACCTTTGATGTTAGAAAACGTAGTAATCATAGTACTATACTATAATAGTAACCTCGTACTCAGTTGCTGTAAATTCTTTTTTTTTTTTTTTTCATTTTTTATTTATAGGTGGCAATCGTCGCCTATAAACAAAGCAAACGCCACAACACAAGTAAGTGTTGCAAGTGTTCTAGTATTAATTTTCGTTATGCTAGTCATATTATGTATTTTTATATACTTTGTACATATTATGTACATATTATGCATACACACACACACATGGCCTACACGGCAGTAAAGCTACCTAGCATCAAATAAGCTCTCAACACTGTCACACTCTTCAACGTAACAAAAATATAAAGAAAAAATATTAGTATACACAAATCTTTACTTGGTAGTTAGAAAGGGAAATTTACTAAAATTAATATAACTGAACAATAAACAAGGCTAAAACATTACAGTATTCACAAAGATCGTAGTGGGACGATGGCAGTAATGTTTTAGCCTTAATGAAGCATTGTAATACGGCTTTAGTTCGTTGACAGCTCTAATCTTAGCAAAATTCATCAAACGCTGCTAGAATAATAGTCACTAATCAAAAGTAAAAGCGCTGTTGTAATATCTGTACAATATATTTTTTAAAAGCTACTTTCAGATATTGCACGATAAAGCTTTCTACACTATTATAGTATTATTATTTTCATATCGATTTACCGTCAAGCTTTCAACGAAATGACTCGTAATTTCTACAAAAAGCTCTCATACTGCGCTCTTTAATCCAATTTTAAATTAACTTCTTCCCGTTACTTGGATTGCTTCTTATTTCGGTTCGAATTGAACCCGTTGAGGACAAGCAAAAAAATGTACCAGAACCACTTGACCGCTCTGCTTGGCTCGAACGCAATCGAGGGGTTGCCGAAGCTATAAAAAACAAAGCACTTTGGATGGTAGCCAGGCGCACCCCGCTACGGTTAGACCTCATTGAAAAGAATTATTTAAATCCCAAATAAGAACACTCGGATTGGGATTGGCTTCAACGAAAACATTATGAAAAGATTAACATATTTTTTTGTTTGTACAACAATCTATACTAATATTATAAAGAGGAAAGATTTGATTGTTTGTTTGTTTGTTTGTATAGAATAGGCTCCGAAACTACTGGACCGATTTGAAAAATTCTTTTACCGTTAGAAGCCGACATTATCCGTGATGAACATAGGCTACTTTTTACCGCGGGAAAATGCTTCATTCCTACGGGAAATCTAAAATAAAAGTAAATACTACCCGGGAGATAGCGCCATCTATCCAAAATACCGTAGATGGCGTTTTATACTTTTCTACGCGGACGAAGTCGCGAGCACCAGCTAGTATAAACTGCATGTACATTGTTTTTGCCTGCGACTTCGTCTGCGCTACTTTTATCATAAGCATTTATTCAAACTTTATTGCTTGCTTACTAGCTGGCGCCCGCGACTTCGTCGTGTCCTGTACGTCTAAATGTTTATCTACCAAGTTTTATGAAAGTCGGTTAATTCGTTTAAGAGTTATGGAGGAACATACATACGTACTTACAGATATATTATTAGTATTGATAATTGTTTATGTAGGCAAACGCTTTTAAAGGCTTCTATAAATAGGACTAAATATAAATATAAATAGGACACACAAAGAATATAAATATATACATTTCATTGTGTACCTACTTTGTGTGGAAGCATTCACGTGGAATATAACGCAGAAGACAAACGACAATGTTCAAGTTTTATGGAAATGTTAGGGAAGCACGAAACGATGTAACAATACAGTTGAAAATGGAACACGCAAATCGAAGATTGTTATGAAGCGGCGACCTTACAACCTACAAGTCGTCAGACATAAACAGAGTTGTATATTTCATTTATAAGGTTCCGCATTGCGCTAGATTATAATCGGCCACTTGCGTTTTGAGGCCAATGCAAAGTTGAATGACTCTTCGCAATCGGAAAATCTCTACAGACAGGACTTGACCGGCTTACTCTTGCCAGTATTTTTGCCATGTGAAATCTGAAATGCACAGCATATGTGCTTTTATTGCAAGTTGGGGTTTTCTAAGCGGTGTGTGATTGGTAGATAAACATTTAGAAGTACGGGACACGTGATAGGCTACTTTTTAACGCGGACGAAGTCGCGGGCAACAGCTAGTAGATATTTATAAACTTTCTACTATGTAAGTTTGCAAAAGGGCGATGAGTATTCCCGGATTGGAAGACTGCGGAACCCTATGTGCCCTGCTACTCTCAATATGAATAGATTACTTAAAATGTCAACGTGACATAAGCTATTTTACATAAACGATTGTGTGTGACCTTTTTTTTAAAATGAACATAGAGTAATGTGTTATTTTTGTAGAAAATTATAAAGACGCTAGTGAAATGCTGAGGAGTTGAGTGTCCCGCAGACTATTTGATACTGCAGCATCAGATCAGTGTATCGTAGATAGGATTTTTTGCTGAAATCTTGCTATCTTGTTATTTTTAAAAGTTAGTAACTAATACTGCATTCAAAAATTTTCTAAAAATTATCTTGAAAAAATAACTAGTCAATCCGGACCATCCTTTTGGGAACAACGATGCCATGGACAGAAATTTGACGTGTGTGTCTGACACAAACACAGCCACAAACTTATGAAACCCCGTTTTTGCGTCGGGCAACTTGTCTAGCAGCAATAACCACTCGTTTCCATTATATTAAGATGCCTAACCTTGTAATAGGCTATATAAAAATTTAATCTATTTTATGTATTTGTTAAATATTAAATGCTGTAAGGTTAGGTATTAAATAAATAAATAAAATATATATTTTCTTGTTAATTCAACATTTAACTTGGATGTGTTTCGATGCGCAAATAAGGGATGCCTGAGCCAATTTCCCTATCATCCAACCTTATTTCCTTATCCCTGTCAGAGCTGACCTTAGATGAACGATATACTGACAGCGTATTAGTACGATTAGCCTTCGTGATACTTGTGTTTATTTTAAAGGCAACAGTAACCAACCACTAACGAACAAGTGCTCCGTTTGCCTACCTGCAACCCTTTAACATAAAAAAAATTAAAGTCCTACAAAACAATTTGTAATTTACAACCATACACTTCGCTTCCTTAGTATTAAACACTGCATTCAATTTATTACAAAAGAATTCGACTTACACAAGGAATTCAAAAACATTTTTAAGTTTAATTTTAAAGCACTCTACGGCTCGACTGAGACTGGTCCGAAGATATAACTACCTGAGGTTAAAAATAGAATACAGTTGTTGGAATAAATAGCCAACGTTTTTATAGCCCACTTCAAGTATAGCCTCAATGTGGATAGTTTTCACACAAATGCCTAACTACTCAATTCATGATTCACTGAATTTCTATACTAACCGTGTTATAAAATTAATGAAGCATCTAAGTACTTGTGCAATCGAATAATCATGCCTTTCATCTGCATTGAGAAGTACAGATGATGCATATGTGGGGGCTAAAGTTTCATTTCATACGTTCAAGATTGTAAGATGCACTTGAAATCTGATCGCAATAACCATTCACCATTCTTGGGGCTGTTACATTTAAACAGTTGTTTTTACTTGCGTGTACGTAAGTAGCAAGATACGAGTTTAATTGAAAGATGCAACTAAATGAACATAAATCTTTTTAACAAAAAATAAACCAACTTGAAACCGTTTTGAACTGGACCAAATTAACACGAGAAGCATCAGACATCAGTTTTCAAATAAAAGAAGAATCATCAAAATCGTTTCACCCAGTCGAAAGTTATGAGGTAACAAACATAAGAAAAAATGGGAAGACAGATTTTATTTCGGTTTTCACGTATGGAAAGAGGGATACACTGGGAAAATCTTTATATATAAAAATTGCATGTATAAAGAAATATAATACATACAGAATATAAGAAAAATAATACAGCATCTATACTATATAATTGCTTAGAATTTAATTATATGTAACACAACCGTTTAACTTTATTGAACGCGCCAGGAGTTAAACTTTTATTATATTAATTTTATACTATTAACTATTATTAATTTATTACTATTAATTTTATACTCATATTAATTTTATACTGGCCGAATCACGGGCGAAATTTTTAATTCCTCTTAAAACTTTACTTACTTACACAAATAATAATTACCACTCTATCAATTTCTGAGAATGAGATGAATTTCTGAGAAGACTAGCATCTTGAAAGACATGTAGTGAAATCTTACTTACTGTATAATACTTAAGAACGAAAATAATATCTACAACATAAATTTAAATACATGCACACAAGTCACGAAACGAATTACGTGAAGAAAAAAGAAATTATTAATGTACTAGCTGGCGCCCGCGACTTCGTCCGCGTTGAAGAAGAAAAAAGTAGCCTATCTTGTGTCTTGTATGTCTCAAGTTTCATGAAAATCAGTTAATTCGTTTAAGAGTTATAGAGGATCATACATACATACATACAATACCTACACTTATTATAAGTATTGATATGATTCTGCTGCAATATTTACAAGAAGCTTTCAATAATACAACCAAATTAAAAAGTGGAAATTCAATATTAAAATTAAAACAAGAGAACAATGCTTATTTAATTTAGTACGTTACCTATTTATTCTTTTCCGAGTTCTCTGTGATTGAATATTGATTTCAAAGAAACCATTACGATGAAAAGAAGCAAGGGGCCCTTTTAAATGAATGCACATAATTTATTGTTTCTTCAAACGTTAGCGGTCATACGGAAGGAATGTTTGTTTATATTATTATACTCTCGCGTTACCTAAAATATACATCTTCTTAAGAGGTTCGTTAAAATGATTAATATTTTAATTTTTTAAGTATTAGTAATTTATCTTTATATAGGTCGTGCAGCGAATAATGTGCGCAGAATCCTATTTTTACGTCTTTGAGGGGGCAGAGGAAAGTGAGGAGCGGGTACGCATCGGTGTGCCGACACTTTATTGGTAGACTCAGTCGCTCTTCCCCTCCCGCACTTCGTTCGCGCGTCTCGAGTCTCTTGGGTACTGTTGCGTACAGATTGTTTTATCGTATTAGTAAATACGTCATGGTGAATAAATGTCTAAAAAAACCTTCTTCTTCGACATCGCACGATGATTTTATGGAAGGAATATCAACACTGCCTGTAATGTTAAGTTACGAATTACGATTATTAATATAAAATTTCATTTATAGATAGCGAGAACTTTAATAAAGTCCCGAAACCTTAAATTATCTTGAAAATAAAAATCTTTATAAATTCCGCTTCACCAATTTTTTTCTTTTCGAAATCAATACGGGTGGCCCGTTATAAAGGAACAATATTTGGAATAGAGTGTCAAGTTTACAACAACCCAATAAACTAACTATTCTCCCAAGGCCACCCCACCAAATCAAAGAAAACAATGGAAAACTCGGTTTTGAGTTGCAACAACTTCTTACAAGGGGTCCTTCTTACAACCATACAAAAAAAGTTCTTCTCTTTTTATAAGTCTTCAATTTCAAAACGATTGCCTGTACAGAATTTTTTTAGACAAGTTTAGTGGCAAAAAAACAACAAAAGATCATCAATAAGACAGTGAGGTAACAATAGACTATACAAAGTGACAAAAATGACCGCAAAAGGTATAGTTATTTGTTATTTTCCTAATTAAGAAAGTACTTAAAAGTTCCCTTATAATTTTCGTTCCTCTTAAGACACTGTTGAGAATAATGTCACTTCATAGATCCATAAAAGCCAGTAACAGCGACACCCAGTAGCTTTCCTTTGTACGCTTGAGAATACTTAAGATGTCAAGGTTGAGCCAGCCAGTTGCTGTCTTGGCGGACAGACAGGTTCTGTCTCATTTTAAATGAGCGGGAAACATTTTGTCGTCCATCGAAATAAACGATTCCAATTTTGAAAATAATGTACGAAAATAATTTTATTAAAACAGCCATTATATTAACTACAGTATTGTGGAAATAAAAGTTGTTCCACGTTCTCGTGTAGCGAGAATGTTAAAAGGAAATGTGTTCATTCTATAGAAACGAATTTCTTGAGGTACCTTTAATTAAAGCTTGTAGCGAAAACATTTCTTTCTAGATATAATGTTCATAATGAACATGTGATTTTTATTATTTAATAAATGAAAAAAGTTCCGTTATAAAAAAAGTCATGACAAAAGTTAACAATGTTGCATAGTCTAATCTATACTATATCTATTATAGAGACAATATTTTTGTTTTTAATGAAAAAACTCAAAAACTACTGGACCGATTTTAAAAATTCTTTCACCTGTTACCTGCAAGTAACATTAGGCTACATTTTATTAAGTTAGACATACGAATTCGCGTGTAAAAGCTAATAATTATTAGACCTACCTAGATAATTATGTCACAGAACTGTGTGCAGTTGCATAACACACTGCGGTTTACACGAGGCTTACTTTGAACACCGATTAAGATTACACTTCATATTTGTATTACAATGATCATTTTCTTAAGATTCTAAATAATTCTCTTAAATTTTTCAACCATGATGCCTTTCTCCTGCCTATTACAAATGCAGTTATTAAACACAGAAATTACGATAATTCTACTAGAAAGGTGACTTACTGTTAAGTAGTAAGCAATCCACACGGAGCTGGTTTAGTAATAGAGAATCCGTGTGTCCACTGACTGCACTTATTCAGCTCTTATGCAAACAAGCGCAACCAGATTTAACCAAACGTGTAACTCACAGCTTTGTTACAAACCGGACACTTTATTCGACTCTGAAAGCGCAGCATCACTCCTCTCTTTGCTTTTGTTAACCCACTGAAACTTTATGCTAAAAGGGTGGATTTAAACGCTCGCTACTGAAGCCAAGAAAACAAATAAAACACTCGAGTCTCGAATGCATCCATTCATTCTGTGGGAACATTCACAAAATCAGTTTCTTAAAATATGTATAATGTATATGTATTTCTCTTACGTTATAATATTTTCTCATTATACTATTTTGAGCAAATGGAATTTTATAAAACAAAACAACATTATAATGTACCATTTTACTGGAACAATACAACTGATTTTTCTTTATTAGAGATGGGTTTGCTCGTGGCTAATAACTAACTGCGTAGCAAGGATGAGACCTATGATGCAGCGAGCTCACCCAGTAGATGCTTATTCACTCGAACTTTGAAAAGCTCATATAACCCTATATGAGCTCAGACATGCAGACACAGGCAGGGAGTTCCAAACCTTTGCAGTGCGCATTATAAAGGATGTTTCAAAGCGCTCGGTCCGAAAAGGAGGGATTTCGACAAGATTTTGGACAAGGAGGGATTTTGGTAAAGCAAGTCTGTATGTTCGATGGAAGAAAGGGGAAGGCGGTATGGCTCATGCAGCTCCTAAGCACACTCTCCGAAGTACATCTTATAAATGACACATAAACTGGCAATTTTGCGTCTATGTGCTAGGCTCTGCATCTTAGATTTATCTTGATTGATATTTTATTATTACATATATTATATCAAATTAGCTTGTCATTTTTCAAAACTAAATTATATGATTATTTTTCGATGATAAAAATACCTAAAATTTAACAGTACAATCCACTTAAGCTTACAAGGGGAACCCTGATAGAATAATGAGTCAGGGATTTATATGGTGAATCTGTGTAAACTTGTATTGGCTTTAGCCCAACCCCATCCATTCCTTATCCGTTATTCTTGATCCTTCTATGATCGGCAGCGCACTTGCAGCACCTATAACTTTGCTTGTATAGGCGACGGTAGCCACCTACCATCAAGGTGGGTCGTTAGCCTGTTTTTCAACCTCAACATAACAAAAGCCTCCTTTACTTACGGCCCCAAAACATTATACTACATTACAGAAAAACGCTGCTACTTCAAGGTACAAAGTAAGCCTTTAAAAGCCTCTCGTAATTATTGCCCTTATAAATGCTATAAGTACTTAAATATTACGCCAATCATCCCTAACGCTCAAGAATACTCGTGTAAATTACGGTTCACTTACAGTCAATACAGCTGCCTTAAAAATAAATTTGACCGATTAAAAACGGAAACCTACACCATCTGTTCCGCTGTTGAGCAATTCGTATCTTTAAAGGACTGATAATAAAGAATGAAATTGGGTATTAACTGTAATAATGGGTGGCCCAACTTTTGTGGGTACTTTAATCATTTTAACTTCCGAAATTCGGGTCCCTAATTGATGTCCCCTTTGTTTATTCAAAAGTAACCCGATATGTCATCAACACCAGCATTTCCCGGGCGGATGCGTTACTTGTTAATGTCAATAAATGTTGGCCGAAGTGCAAACGGCGCTCACTAAATAGTTGAGTCACAGGCAGCCAAATGTGACGAGAAATTGTGTCATGAGACCTTCATTGTGAATGAACAGTCTAGTTCGGATTCAAATGAGAAAGTCGAGTGTCATTTTCAAAGCGAAAGACACAAAAGGACAAACGCGGTCGCGGTTAAAACGATGCGCAGCTAAATCGTTTAAACAACGGAACTGTAGTATATTTTAAATCTATGGTTATCTACAGAGTAATAAAATGGGACCATATAGCATATATAAATTAAGATAAGATAAAAATCATGTACGAAAAAAGCGATCAATTTTTTTATCTGCAAAATTTATTCCCCACTGCTAACTCGGTTTTCCAATAATTACGAATTTAGGCTTATATTAACGAAAGTATGTACTAAAAAAATATATAAATACTTCCTTTTTTATTATTTTATAAGCATTTTAATAGGAACTATTTTATTTTATACTAAATTCTATTCTATCCCCATCCTGTCTTATCCTTTAACCCGTCAAAGACGGCAACACACTAGCCTACTATCAAGAGCACACCATCAGCCGGTCATTATCATAAAAATAATCATCACTATCATAAAAAGAATTAAAGACTCATAACATTATACAAACAAATACAATGGTCTACAAGCCCATAGCATTACACAGCTAAATTTTCAGGCAGCCATTCCCCTCCCAGGATGCTCTTAATTGAGGGATCTTGTTGAAAACACATCGTAAACATACGCCGCTTGATGACACATTAACACGTCTCTGTTTTACTTAAAAACACATAACTTTTTACGCAGTACGCACTAATGAAGTGATTATCCTCCGTTATTGGTCTACTGAGGAATGGTGCTAACTTAGTTTAGTAGCTCCCTAGACTCTTTTATTCTTGCTACTTAAACAGACCCACACTTTCATTGTAAATAAGGTCAAACTCTATTCTCTGAACTTTCATGATTTTTTTTTCGCTTCATCGGCATACAGGCTGACGGTACATTTGTAGTAGGTGGTTACCGTCGCCTATAACACAAGAAACACCACAGGTGCTGTAAGTGTGCTGTAAGTGCGCTGTCGACTATAATAAGTCGAATTGGGAAGGGATGTGGGCTCTGGCATCCCCTACTCACTCACCGACACACGTACTGTCATTTGAAGGTGGTATTCTGTAAGTAATACTGCTGGCTGCTACTACTTTCAGCTCCAGACCAGTTGGCCCCGCTGGGAATCGAATTCGGGACCCCTGTGTCGGGACGCTAAAGCAAGTACCACCACTCGACCAATGGGAAAGTTAAAATCTAATATCTAGTTTACAGCAATCACAAATAGGTAAAAACTTTTATATCAAAAGCTGTATAATGGAACGAAAAAAACACAAGTACTTTACAGTACAGTATACGATGTCTACAGACTATTAATATCATTTCTCCGAACGAAACATTTTACTAGGGAAGTGTATTGTGATATTTCCTTTAACGGGACTGTATTAATAAATCAGATTTAGAACATTGTATGGACGTAATTGGTAGTTCCTTCCTGGGGAAATTAATATGGAACTAATTCTTTTTCTTAATTTGGTATTTAAAAAATGATATGCTACAACAAAGCAAAAATGATAGCGCACTAGAAGCTCACGTGGCGTTGTTTGTGTTAGAGGCGACGGTAACCACCCACCACCAAGTGGACCGCCAGCCTGACCGACGACCTTAACATAAAAAGAACGTGAAATGAAAAATAGAGAAGTCTAATAATAATCTCTATCTAAAATAAAGTATTTTGTACGTATAAAGTAACGCTCTTTGTACTCGTACTAAATGTATATAGTTAAATTTCACTGACCCTGTACAAAAATTGGGTCGAGGAGGTTGAAAATATCCTGTCCCCGGTCACGGTGAGCGCCGGTCACAGGGATGGGAGTAAATTGTATAATAATACCCAAGTACCTGTGTATAACAAGTCTTTATTAAGAACAAGGTTCAAGAGCAAAAGTTACCCTTCACTTCACCCTGAGTGCGATTTTTATATATAAAAATCATCCCCGTTTATCCCATAAACCGTTATACATAAACCAACTTAACATTTTCATCTTGAAACATAAGTAATTTGTAAATATGAATCCTAAATTGAACAAGGCTACTACAATTAAAAGCAATTGTGAACATCTACATAAACATTTCAAAGCTAATTTATAAGCTAATTTGATTGTGAATGCGTGTTGAGAAGTTTAATTCCATATAAATTGAGATATTAATTTAAACAAACAATATAAACAAACGAGTTAATTAACATTTTTAAATTATTGTTATAATTTATGATAATTAAGAAAATATAATTATAAATTAAGTGTGTTAATTAGTGAGTCCTCTCGTTGAAAACATTCATCAAATAACAAGACTTGTGCTATTGTGATTTTTTTTGTAAAACAAAAGACGTGCTGACTGTTAAGTTGAACTTTATGGTACATAGTAATGTGTTTACTGTCAACTAGGAATACAAACAACACTGATAACATCAAGGGTAAAGAAATGTGCTTTCTATGCAAAAAGAGAGGTTGTAAATTCCAACTCTCTCCACTTCACTTTTCTAAGCTATGCTATCCTGATAGATTATGGATGATGGAGACCTATGTTAAGCAATGGACGCCCTACGGCTAATATGATGATGATGTTGATATTCTAATATTTTTTATTAAATATTAATTTATTATTATGTATGATATCATCAAATAGCATATAGTATTAACTTGCAATAAGTACTCTGGGTTGGAGCTGTTAAGTAAGACAAATAAGGCAATTAAAAACTTAATAGTTAAAGTTAAGAAGACAGAGATGAACTTAAATGCAAATTTGCAGTCTGTCTTGTCTTTAAAAGTCATATTTGAACTCCCATTATGCCAGACCTGATGTATAATGTTGAACTACGTATTTCTCGTGTAACAGCATTAATTTAACTTTAAAGTGGAAACATTACTTGCTTGAAAGTTCCAAAACCAGATTCCTATGTACAGTAAACCACACTTGCTCTACGTACTACTAAAATGCAATTAATTGGTACACTAACAACCGAGGCGCATTCCAAATTGTAAAGTAAATGGGTTTGAAGCGATACATATTTTCGAATACGGTTTGAACATTGCAAGGGTTGTTGACCTTGTATTAAATTTTGGAATAATCGAGTTAGCAGTTGGCCTGGAGCCAAAGTGAATTTCAATAAATGACGTCCAATAAGCAGTATCGGCAATAATGGCTTAACAGATTGATGTACTGAAGATAGATTTCAGATAACATTTACTACCTGGGCCCTGATCAGTGTGGCAATTACGTTTCACGCTTTTATGTATTAGAATAATTTTAATTTTGCATATTATAACTATGTAACAGAATAACTTCTTGGCAAATATCGTAAAGATTTAACGAATTGACGTAAGGAATTGCTTAATTGGCGTTAGTAGTTAGTTGACTAGGGCGATAATAGTTACTTTTTTTAATAGGCTTTAATTTTAATTTAACTTGATATTTCCTTTGTCTCTATTACCTAGTTATTTTTGGGTATGGTATAGACTGAACATTGTGGAAGGACATATGAAAACTATTGGAGTTTAACTATAAGAATAAATTTCTTATATAAGAATTTTTACACGGCTCTAAAGAAAACCTTTTGGCCAATTTCTCAAAAACTAAAGAGTTAAATGGATGAGATTTCAAGTGTACTCAAATTCACTTCTCACTAAATTAACTTCACCAACACGTTTTGTTTCACATCATCTTTATATCTTTCCTTAATTCACTTTGTTTTATAATCAATCAAAGATGTCTTTTATTGTATGATGGAACACTAATTGTCAAGACATAGGACCACCTAGGTTTACAATTAGTTTGATGTTAGTGCTTCAAATCCAAACAAGTTGTTTCATTGGTTTGTAAAATAAATAATTATAAATCTACTAAAAAACAAAAAAAAATATTTTAAGGGCCGATGTGAAACATTTTAGGAATATTTTTCTTGAACCTGAATACAGACGAAGTCGCGAAGTATGAGAATTTTATATAAAGCAATAAAAAAAATCAAAAAAAGTTGATTGTTCTTATCGCAATTATTATCTAAATTTTTAAAGAGGCCACCGACATCAGCTTATGACAAAGAAACAAATAGGAAAGCTAATAATAGTCTTTGTGCCTGGCTTATACGAATAGTGCCCTTTTAATACTCTTTCTAATTATAAATTAATGTAAGTACAAGTGCACGGTTTTCCTTCTGGTTAGTACTTACTTCGGTATTAATATAATCTTAATTGAATGAAGCTTCAGTTGAATTATGACTCTTGATCTGTTTATCAGACCACTTATATTAGGAACGTAAATAGCTGTCCATATATGATTCACTGCGATGCAAGATAAATGGTATTTTAGTTAATCTTTAAATTCTCTGTGGTTTTTTTTTATTAGAGAGCAAATAAAGTTGAACTTGTGAAGCATGTTTGACGACTTGATCGGCTCAGTGATCAAGTCTGCTATGGCTCATATGTTATGTCTGCTAAGCCAGAAGTCGCGGGTTCGATCCACGCTCAAGACAAACATTTGTAGTATGAATACGACTGTATTTGTCTAGATGTTTTCTATGCATTCTATTTATATATTTTATTTAATGTATCCCTGCCAGGTCATGTCTTTGTACCCGAGTCATGAATATTTGTATATATAATATGTATGTATTTACAAAAGCTAATAATCTAAGTAACTATGTAATATAACAAATTTCTGGTATCTTTTACTTTGCTTGTTATTTTGGTATCTTAATTTGCTTACTTTGGAACTAGACGGTGCTGTGTAGAATGTGTGAAGATATTTATGTATATATTTTTCAAATAGAAATGTTTTCTATTGTTAATAGTTAATCATAATCGCCAACAGTCCAAAGCCGGTCCAGTGTTGAATATATGGTTTTGAAGTTAGAGACCATACACCATACTCAGTTTTCCGACTTTCTCATTACAGAGGGATCGAGATATTTTCAGACTGGTCTCTTCCACTCAAAAATTCGATGCTTCCCATCTGCTGCACGAGAGGAGAACGAAATTATTAATGGAATATATCCAATCCATCACAGTAACAAGATCTGTGTTTGTTTTTTAAATAATAAAATTAATATTCCCTTGATATGAGTGTTAATTTTATTTAAAAATATTTCAAGATAATATCCTACTTATTTTGAATAATGTAGTTAAGTTACGATGGAGTCACTACCTAATTAGAATTATTTTAAATTTGTATAAAATAATAAAAAAGTTATAATTTCACAAATAAGAAAAACCACTGTTGACAAGATCGCGCGCTATTAAATGTCAAGATGTATTCAAAGATAACGAAATAGCCAGGCATCATTAACACACAATTCTCTGAACGGAACAATAGTGGGAAAGAGCGTCGACGAAAATTATGCTTTTGTGGGAAGCACAATGTAAATTATAGCATTTCTCTTCAACTTTTTGCAAAAATTATTACATTTCCAACTTGCTACGATTACATTTCTTTTGTGATCGCCTTTTAATATATTGAATTGAATTCAATATTGATATTGTTGACGTGTATTCAAATTGAAAATAAGTTTTAATTTCCAAATCCCTTACCCTATCCTCATCATATCCCTCACTTTTTATCTTACTTTACTATTGTGGAGCAAAAGAAAATCAATTAAAAATATATATACATACTGTATTCAGTTGTGTTAGGAAAATAGTTTAGGATGAAGAATTTTAATATCTATGCAATACGTAACATCCCAATTTTGTGCGTTTTTTCGTTTTAAAGGAAAATTTTGGTAAATTTTAGTATACTATAGACATAACTGTACATTTAAACATTTTTTCTGTAAAACTTTTTTCCGCAACCAATACCTACTACACGCTAGTTTACTGAAAAGCATTGCTGCAAATAAATTGAATATTAATTTACTCGTTGAACATTTTCTCACTCAAAACTCAACAAGCTTAAAGTGTGGCGTCGAATAGAACAGGGATGCTATTCTTTGTGTTCAGGAAGTGTAACAACGTTGTAAAACCTCACTCCGGAGTGCAAGCGGCTTCGTCAGGAGTGAGTAAACAACTAAATATCTATGCAGACTCAAGGCGGAGGGCACTCCGTTAAACACACTAGGTACTGACGTAAAATTACTAAACAACCATAACAAACTTGTATAGATACTGTAAGGAGATTAAATTTTCATCGTGAGAGGACTATAATGTAATGATTCCGTTATATTATTATTTCATATTATATTACCTTCATTTATTTAATTAAGGCATGTAGTTGCAAGTGCAACAAATGAATCAATGTTTGTTTTCATTTGTTATTGCAACAAATGTCAATCGGCTGAATAAGTACGTGTAGACGTCTACTGTTAAAAAGACATAAAGTAACTGGATTTTTTGTCGTGTTAAAATGTAAGGTTCTTGTGAGATTTTCAAAAAATTTACTAGAGCGCGTACGAAGTTGCGGGCACAGCTAGTAACATAATACATTTCCCGTTTAATAGTAAAAGATGAGAACTTAGTCACATAGCTAATGCACATTTCGACATGTTATGTGGATTATTACCACGAGGTTCTCCACGCTAGCATACTAAAGGCAATTTTCCATAATCCATTTGTCAAGCGTGAGACAGTGACACGGAAACATTTGTATTCCTCAGTCGTACCTTTTACCTTACACATAGTTCACACGTGCATATAGCTTTTACAGTTTGAGGGTCATAATGTTCACATTACATTTGGAAATAAGTAGGCATGCTCATGTACTTTGTGTTCAAGTTATGTCGGTGTTCTTACGACAGTTATGTCACGTAAAAATTATGTTAACATATGTACTTTACATTCATATTTAGAATCGCTTTTTTTTTCTCTTATATATTATAGTTCCCTGAAATTTATACAACTTGGGAAGAACAGAGTGTATAGGCTATTACCGGGCAAATAAACTCCATCTGCAAACTCATGTTCTCTTACCATCAGGTGAGATTGAGGTCAATCGTTTTTCCGTATACAAATAAAGAAAGGGTTTATTTATGCTAATATTATAAAGAGAAAATATTTGAATATTTGTGGTTTTTTTTTAATAAATAAACACAAAAACTACTGACTGAAAAATTCCTTCACCTATAAGAAGTATTTATGTAAAAAGTATAACTGGATAATTTCAAATCCAAAATTATTCAAAAGTGCACGCTGATATCAAACAAACACTAGTTTCACAGAATTCGTCACATACATAATAAGGAATACTAGTAACGTTAATATTATATTATTACCGCGTTATTAATTCAATGTATCGTCAAGGTCCACGCGTTTACTGTCGGTATATCGGACACAGTCTGGTTGCCACGAGCCCGCTTACAAATCCCAAGACTGTGGCGGTCAAACAGTTAAGTTTAATCTAATATATTCGACGATAATCGCATGTAGTAAAGATGCGAATAAAGACTAGCTATTATGGCCAATAATTTTTATGATTTGGGTCAGCAGGTAGATAAACGCTTTTCTAACATAAATTCAAAGTAAAAGTTGAGCTGAGGATTATGACAATGAATAGGTACAGCATTAAAATTTTTATCCATAGAACAAATGCTAAGCTAGCCATTATGTGATTAATTCCTGCATTATGGTAGAAGAATTTGTTTTGAGTATCGCTTAAATTAAAGTTTTCGACCAACAAAGAAGGCGAATCGTAAGAAAGAAAATCATCTTGGTGTCTGGCTTAGTTAATTTTTGGCTACGCTTTGTTTAGAAATTGTAATTGCTCTGACTAGTAAATTACAATCAGAAAAAACTACCGTTACATAAAACCTCGCCTTCGCTTTGATGAAAGCGCCGGCAATCAAAGAAACTCCAAATTATGGCATCAATATCGACACTAACTGTCCGTCACACTCAGATGACGACGTCAAAGGGAAAACTCACTCGACCGTAATCTGGTGCGTTTATTTTAAAATGGCACCATATAAATAAGCGTTCTAACACGAACCTGAACCCTACGACTTTGTAAAATTGAATAGCGATTTGCGTTGCTTTTACTTGTTAAGAGGCTTTACTTCTTATGTAAGGGTGACAAATTATGGTAAATGAAAGGGAAACCCATGTTACTGTCGTTGTTACCATAGTTTAATTTAATGCTACGGTAGAAAAAACGTCTTGTTACTGGCTAGACTTTTAAGACTAAGACTGACTAGTTAAATACCTAATTCTGGTCTATAACTACGCACATGTCATCATTCATACTAATTATGTTCAGAACTATATTCAGAACTATAGTTAGTTGTAGGTACTATTATTATACTATTATTATGATGACAAGGAGAATAGTATCCTGAGTTTCTTTCGGGGTTTCTTCTCAGGGTCGTCATCTTGGCTTTTTCCCGAAACCCTGGTAAATTTAAATTTATAATGACGATCATAAGAGTTTCTTGTAGAAACCTAATTGATAAATAAATATTTTGATTTTGATTTTGATTAATCCAATGAAAACGCAATAGCGGTATACAAAGTTTAATTTGTATTAATCCAAGATATGGATCTAAGACAATTTTTGTATCAAATTTCATCCAAATCTGTTCGATCAACAACAATCAATTCGATTGTAACAAATATATTTACAAACTTTCTCATTAGATCGAGTTACTCATTCACAAAAAGAATATTTATCAACTTCTCATTACATGTCTTCGTAACCATGAAAAACTTATATTAGTTTTACAATTCAAATGTAGATAAACTTTTCTAAAATATACATAAAAGATAAAACATAGATTGATTTCCATTCGATGTAGATTTCATAATTATTTCGTTCACTAAAACACAAATTTATTAAGCATGAAGAAATACCAAGAAATGCATCATTTCGTTGGAATGGAAGGGAAGGGCAGAGAAATTGTCGCGAAAATGATCAACATTCCAACTTCCCGTCAATAAAAGTGGTTTAACATCGGCAAGTAGTCGTGCCACCGGTTATCTATCACATATCATCACGATAAGAAAACGTATATCCGCAAATAATGATACAAAAATATTTCATCGACCGGATACCATTGACTAATGTAAGTACTAGACTTGACATTTTTAACATGTTTAACAAATCGGACAAAATAATTTTAAATTTCTACAATAAGAACTAGTTAATCGAAGTAACAATCAACACTTTTGTGTATATAAGTATTTTCAAAATATTTGTAGGAAAGATCTAAAAAATTCGTTTTGGTTTGATTTGAATAGCATTAAAATTATGATAAAAATTTTGTAAGTTTTGAATTTTTTAAAGCTTTTTAACAATTCTAAAAATAAAACTTCAACTTGCATTGTCATAATCATAAATAACATTGTAAAAAATATAATCCTCAAGAGAAGTGACCAATAAAAACTGTTTAACACAACGTAGCACCACACAACTACAACTCGTAAAAAGTGAGAGAATTTTGAACTCATCGTGAGATATGATCTAGATATTACAGTGTCACGTTCGTAGCCGTAGTAAAACTCGGTTACGTGTTGATAGGACAGATGGAATATATGATTCATCACTTTGACCCAAATCCCGTGTTTATAAAGGTAACGTCAGAATAGACACAGCACTACTTGTGTCACACAAAATATAACCAAACAGGTTTACTATATTTACTTATTATACTGCATAGAAAATACAAGATATTTATAGATACCACATTATCTGAATAAGATAAATTTTAAATAAGCACTTTTAGCATGGATTATTTTGTTATTTCCGTGTTATTTCCACATGAGATAACAAAATCAAATTAAATATTGTTGTTTAAAAAATAGTGCCAAATAACTGTGCAAATTATCCCAGCTCTAGCACGCAAGATGCTAGAAATTAAAATGTGATGAATTATTTGAATGAATTTGTTATTCATTTAAATAATTCATTTTGTGATTTTTAATTGACTTCTTTCTTGAATCAATAATTATTTATTTGAGGAGAATGGTGACGGTGATCATACTAAATATCAATTATCTGAATTAATGACTGTGTAATAATTGTCTGAGGATAATTAATTTTGAAATGTAATGTAGAAAAGAGGAAGACACTAGTACGGGAGTCCCAGCAAGATACACAGTTCTTTTGTGTAAATTTAGAAATAGGCAAACAGATTGCCGGTGAGCAGTCTAGTTCAGTATTAATAGTACCTATACCTAACTGTTTTCACCATTGCACAATCGCAACTGCATTAGATCCCGGCTAGCTATTTATGTTCAGGAAGCTCTGTAATAACTTTAATGTTAAGCGAGTTAGAGTATTGTAGATTTTCAGCTAAAACATTGATCATTTTCTTGTGAAGTCGTCTATTTGTGTAGCTGTTAAGGATTGCGATAATTTTGTAGAGCTCAATAGGTCTCAATAGAAATCTAGTCAAATGGAATCCTTAAATTCCTGCTAAAATGCCAGTTTAGAATGTTCTACGCTTGCAGGTTTGCATTAAACTTGAAGCAAGCCCCAAATTATAGGTTACTTTATAAACTTTATTATCCGATGTCATCCCTTGACATTCTCGACATTCTTCTGTGGATCCGATTTAAATCTTTGGGGGTTCACATAGTTTCGTTGAGGACCGAAATTACCAATATTTTTACCAGAATGATTTTCAGATAATAGTAGGCCCTCCATGGCAGTTAGCCCAAAAAGCTTAAAATACCCCACTCAAAATGTGGGATGTAATATATATATATATATATATATATATATATATATATATCTCCTGTGCATTATAATTAAGGTTTCCAAGTGGTGCCTGGAAGAAAATGAAAAGTGAGATCTCCTAATATTTCCGTATATTATATTTAGTGATAATTCTAGTGCGAAATCTCTTTTGTTGATCACGGAAGGAGGCAAACGTGTCCCATAAGGCTATAAAACATAACGACCCAACTTCCGCGGCAAGAAAATTTGTTCTAATTGGTTATATCTCACATAATTATTGTTAACGAGCTACACTATAGACGCAGTCACGATGCCCTCGGGAAACTTGAACACATCATCTGAACTATCACAACAATATTTGCCGTTTGTCGTTTCTGAGAATATCAAGTTGGTAATAATGTTCACGGTCGTAGAAAGGACCGTCGTCAACGTGCCATTATGGAGGCACAGCAATGTTAACTGGCTTAAATGAGCGAGGGTAATGACATGGCAGATGCTTGGGCTTTGTGTAAATTGTGTTATATTACGATAGATAAAGATGCTTATCTCTATGGGACTGCTTCGCTACGAAGAACTGACCAAGACCAACTAATTCATAACGATAACTGGGTATGTACCTATTTAGTTAAATTTTATTCCTGGGAATTAAACTTTGAACATAACCCAAGCATTTTTAGTGCACAATTAAGATTATTTAAACCGTGCGATTGGATATGGTGTCAATAATGGCCTGCGATTTTCCAGTCTCATATTAAACATTACCTACAACATAACATAGTCTAGCAGACTCGACTCAACGCGATCTGCAATTTCTCGCATATACACAGCTTCTCTAATAAGCTATTTAGAACGTGCTGCAAAAGCAATCTTGATATAATTCAGCATAAGATATTGGTTGTTATAAAATCTAGGCGCGGCTAACTATCTTCGTGGGATTTTTTAATGGCATAGCTAACTACGGATTTATTTATGTTATCCTACTAGGGCACGCAAGGGTTTGTAAATTTTCTGATTTTCTTACTGTTTGTTTACTATAAAGACTTTTAAATTTATAATAGGAACGGTTTATTGTTGCTTGGCTGTAATGGTTTAAATCAGCGAAATATTATTTCGATGGTTTAAATAAATTCTAAGATTATCATCCTTACTAACTAATACCTATTATAAATGTGAAAGTAACTGTCTGTCTGTTACTTACATACATCGTTAAAGATTCAGAAAAAGCTACTTAATCATGGAATGCATTGAATTAACTTCGTCAATACAAACGGATGTAGATTCCATCCGATCGGTTCAACGGCGTTCGAGTGAGAAAGTAACGCACGAATGACTCCCGAACAAATGTGGCAGAATTCTCAATTGTTCCAGGAAGACGAGTTTTCCCATTGTAGGCACCTGTTTAACGCATAACGGACGACAACGGCTCTTGCACAACTAGGCCTTGGCCTGTGACGATAATAGTCACGTTCGAGACTGCTTAGTCGCTAATTGTTCACTTGGTGGAACTAGGTGAGTGCTCTTGCTTGTGCATTTGGCGAATCAAGGCTTTCACAGGCCGTTTGTGTAAGTAACTATTGTTCAAGTTTTACACAACGAAACGTTGTGAAAGCATGGGCGATATCTTTGTAACTTCTGTGAAGGTGCACGGATTATTTAGCTTCGGATAAAAAAATCACAAGGATTTCGTTAGTCCAATATGGTTGTCCAATAGGATTGTTTCCCAATATGGTGTCCGCTGATCCCAGGGTCTCAGTGTCAGTTTTTCTTACTTTATTTTTAGGGGTTTACTACTTATGTCTGCTTCAGTTAATCATGATGGATAAACTGAAAGGAAAAGACGGCGAAGGAGGTCGTGGTTGAAAAACATACGGGGGTGGACTGGATTTGCCTCAGTCGAACACGTTTGATGTTCCAGTTGGTTCTTGACAGAAACCTGTTAATGAAGTGAAGAGGCACTGAGAGACTATGTAAAACCTATAATTTTAAGGTCCTCAGGAAAAAACGTTTAAAGCCTTGAAATAAATAAATATCTAAGCGAAAAGTGATCTGAATTTTAATATCAAATAGTTCGCAATAGATTTTTAAAATACGATACTGTTCAATCAAACTCAACCGGAATTCAAGCGCACACATGGATTTTCTTGCCCTACTTGCCAGTCAATAATTTAATATTATAGTTATTTTTGTTTTATATTAAATTTAAAAATGTCATCAAAAGCTAATCCTAAAATTATTTAATAACCAATAAAAATTATAATAAAATAAAGAGCCGAAATAAGCCAAAAGTTTTAATAGGTTATTGTTTATTTTATACATAAATAAAATATAAAATAATAAAAGCAAATATATATATTTTTTAAGTACAACTCTATACGAAGCCGAAGGCAATTAAATTGTATCCTTTAGCATCATGTAACATTAATAAAAAGACATAAAATAATTACATGATGCGTTAGTAACCCAAAATTACATAACTCATCTATTATTTTCATCTATGTATTTTATTATCTAGATATTATTATAGGGTAAAAATAATTAAAATTTATTAAAAGCATATTCATAGGTATAGGCAGTCTGAATCACCCCGGTATTTGCATAATGTACCTTGTATCACTTGACTATATGATTCATATTCATAACGGATCAAGATGAGATAACTGCGATTTAAAAAAGAATATACAGTGCTCACGGTCAGACAAAAATCACAAGTAAAATCACTATATTTTTTTTAATTAAATCGTATTATTTAATGAATAAATATAAGCAAAATTATATTAAATTAGAATAAAATAATTTTATTTAACTTAATATAATTTTGCTGTAATTTAATATAATATAATATAATTTTATTATAATTTAATATAATTCAAACTTATAATTATTTATAAGTTTGAATTTATCAAGTTACCTGTTATCGATGCCAACATAACCACTAAAGCCGCCACACCTGTCGCTCCCACAAGCTTGGACTTCATTTTGTCTCTTTTCAACAAACTAAGCGTTCCCATCAATAAGAAATGCAAAAAAAAACGAATGTAAACTTCGAAATACTATTTGTCTTTTTAATCCAAAACAAAAACAAATTCACTCGCGTACTTGAATCACCTTTGCCGTGTGGTAATGATAAAATTGTTACACAAATTCCACTGTAAGTGTCTTTATATTCACGAAATAGCTTCGGCAATCGTCCTTTTCATCGATTCAATCAAGTTCATGGTGAAATTTCTAAGTTTAAAACAGTTGGAAGAGTTATAAAGTAAGAAACTTGTTTCGTACTATTGTTTCGGTTGTGAAGGAGGAGAAATGTACGTCCGCCCTCTGCAAACGCGAAGTACAACTAAATGCGCGCAGCGTGCGATACTAGCGACTCGGCGCTTCTATTACGGCAGAATGTTGTAACTAACCTAACCAGCCAGCGTTGAAACCACAGTTGAAAATGCAACGGACAATTTCGAATTTCGAACGGAATTCAACCGTGTTTCTATAACTTAACTATTATACTAATAATTCTATAGGTACCTTTATTAATTTCTATACTAATGAATAAGACATTGGCTTTTTCTAAATGTACCTACTTATATAAGTACGGTATAGGTACTTCTATTTATAATATTATATTTTTATTAGACTGTCTGTTCTGGCTTATCTCCTAAACAGTCTGAAGCGATTTTAATTGGCAGAAACAAATAATGTTTTTTTTCTATTCATTAAAAAACCTCCGGCACATGCTGCAGCCCGAATATATTTACATTTTAATCAATTAACATTAATCTTTATTTCTATCAGTTACTTTTTTAGCTATAATTAAAAAATATTTTAAAAAATCTTTCCTATTTTTTCCCGTCATAATATCTTTAATTTTTTCTGTGGTTACATCGCTATATATCTATTTTATATCCTACGTCAAGTCTTTCTTTTGCAAATACGGGGCACTCAGACAATATGTGTGGAACAGTTTCAGAATTAAAATCGGTCAAGCCGTTTAGAAGGAGTTCAGTGACATACACACACACAGAAGAAATATAAATATATTTTATAAAGAAGATAAGCAGCACAAAACGTGGCCTAGACCGGTTCATCTAGTTAAAAAATAAATAACAGATAACTGGACACTATGACATTTTAAAAAAATCGAATAAATGCACAATGAATATAGGTTACTAATAGTAACTAATGTATATCTATTATTTTGTTTCTTTGTTTGTTTGTTACGTTTCACGCCTTAACTACTGAACCGACCTGCACCTGAGCACAACTGATTCTGGCGGTATTCTTTTACAAAATTAGTAATTTACCTGAAGTAACTTCAATTTGTCCCAATGTTGCATTCGATCATCCAAATGTAATGTTATTAAATTTATAATATATATTAATGTTATTAAAATTTATTTATGTTTCAATGTTTTAATGAAACATTAACATTAAAATTTGCAACAATTTTATCTTGTCACGCTCACCGTGATACGGATAAATTTTGTGAAAGTTTATTATATAAAATCTACTTACTGATCTCATTATAGCGTTTAATTTTGAACCGTAATGTAAAATCATGCTTACAATTTCACCTTTTAAGTATAAAAATAATGAAAGAATATTATATATTTAATTTTGTAATTTGTAAGAAATTACAAAAGACATACGTATAAGAACATGTATGTATAGTCCAGTATCCCTCAAAGGAATTTTTTTCTGATTACTAACAGTCTGAATCTTCGTGAGTAGCTTCAGTTTGCCGAGACGAACAACTTTTTCCTCTGCGAAAATTCTCGATAGAGGTAGCTAAAGGAGTTAGCAGCCGTAAAAAACTTCCAAGCGTATTCCAAAATTTCATGGTGATCGGTTCAGTAGTCTTTACGTGAAAGCGTAGCAAACAAACTTACATTCACATTTATAATATTAGTAAGGATTATAGCTTGACGAACATTATTGAAAGTGAAGTAACGTGCTGTCATCGAAACATTGTTCAAAACGACTTTAAACTGAACTGAACCAAATCATTTAATAATGGCTGGTGGAATACCTATAGGTAGTCAACAGTTCATACTGTGACTGCCCAATAAAATTGTCAATCACTATTTCGCATACAATAAAACATAAATTGGAATAAAATCGGCCGGGGTTATTTCGCATAAATTAATAGAAATGGAATTCAGGGCTGAATGTGTGGATATGGAGTGTTACGTCATTGTCATTCGTCGTTTTGTCATACTGTTTTATTTCAAACGTTACTGTGGGTTCATATACAAAGACAATGATTTTATGTATTTTACTTGAGCCTTATATAATAGTTAAGCATATAATTAATAGCAATCGGAGCGAATTCTGGTTTAGTTAACTACCTTTTTCAGATTTACTGTTTTAAGGTACGACTTTTTAGGTATCCTTTTTAGGCTCATTTTCAGAAAGCATTTATTCTATAGGCATTTGTTAATCAAAAATAAAATATATACCTAGGCTATTTTAAAAAGCTTAAAAACCACTTAAAACTATTTTCTTTTTCTTCCTTGGTTTTCTTGGAATTTTGGTACTTTCAAAGTTGTTAATTGTCGGGAACAAAATTTTTTTCTGGATTAAGGTATGTCCTTTCTTGCGTGAAAACAGACATACAGACAGATAGAGTTACCTTCACATTTATAATATTACCTTATGTTATATTAAACCGTGTATTTTGATTAATTTTATCTTATTCCATGAGTCAGCTCTACTCTGCAATGGCGACCTCGTTTGTATGAGGCCATGACACACCGCTCGTTTAGACTGAATTTTTCACCCCATGCTCTGTCCCGACGGATTACTCACGGTCCAGTGGTTTTATCTCGAAACACCAATATTGAAGTAAGGTGGTATATATTATAAATACTCACGTAAATCTAAATATAGTAATATGTCACTCTGCAGTTTCGTGTTATTTTAGCCTTAGGTAAAATCGATTTTCATCTGTTTTGATAGATTAATGGAAAAAAGTCTTTATTTTCCATTAAAAATTCAAACGTACAATCGGAAAAATTCAGTGAAGTTATTCAATAATTATAAGTTCTAAAATTTTTCAGTTTTATTTTTCTCGGTTCTATTTAAACTCAGTTTGTAAGTACTAAAATAACACTCGGTGTCACAGACCTTCGAACTTTGTTGGAGTTACGGAGTTCTTCTTCTTCTTCGTCGGTTTCACTCTTGATAGAGTGGTCGTAGTCATCATTTCTGGTGTTGGCGGCAAGCTTCACAATGGTAGAAGAGCCCACTATACTAAATGTGGAGTCACTCGAGCGTCGTGGGGACCTATTGGACTTTGCGTTACATCCGAATCGTCTGAATTTTAAATGGGAGCTTAGTTTAGGTAACACTTAACATCCCCTCTGAAAATCTGACGCGCTCGAGTTGTATTTAAAATTTTACCCCAACCCCCACCAACCCCACCAACCAAACCATCAAATTAACACATATCCGTTATGGGAGACACGTGGGAAATATACATTGGCAATATCTGACGCACTCGAGTAAATCCAAAAATCCCCTCTTGGGCTCGTCTGCCACAACACGCCGCATGCAGCGCAGCGCCGGTTGCTTCCTCTGGCTTCCTCATAGCTTCCTCTGTTTACTTGATTGAACCTTCATGATGACTTTCATGGGAAAATAGTTATACAGTGGTTTCCCCTAGCCGTAATTTAAGCCCCAAGGCCGTTATAGCCTCCTCCAACCGAAGTTACATGTTCTTTTTTTATGTAAATATGTATCGTAAGACGGGCTGACTGTCTACCGTGGGCAATTCATAAGCAACACCACACGCGTTGCAAGTGCGGTAATACTATGGCACGATATCACTGAGAACCTTTGCTGAGAACTACATAGTTTTACTAAGCCAACAAATAGCGCCCAACATGTTGATCGTTACTATTTCATTTGGTATTGAGCAGTAAATAAGTTCGCGACGGTAATTGTAATATATTGGTAGGAGGCTTAATTGAGCGAAATAAGAAATTCGAAATTCCTTTGAACACCTACCTCTAACCGCGTTTCAACTGCATTAGTGACTTGAACGTTATGGGTTGGAAAATGCGACACTTCTTACCCTTAGCGTAGGGAGTGTATTTATGACATTCTCTTGATTTATTGCCCATCCACCCCCGCATTCAGACGTTTTGTTATTCTTTGTCTCGAGACGGGGGCATCGAACTTTTGTGAGTCAGCATTCAACAGATATGTGGGATGTTCCGGAATTTTTTTACCGTTCGAGACACGCGTCATTAATACCCCATTCGGTAAATGGTTGTAACTTTACGACAGTATTAATCATTTTCATGTTTTGTTTTTTTATTATTGTAATTTGTAAGTGGAGTGTGACCCATAATATTTATCACAGACCACTCTGATGTAGAATTATTGACTCTCCCATATATAATGTATGAAATTTTCTACATGCCGATTTCGTGGATCTCCAAATGGGACAACCACATGACGTGGTGGTCTGTTTGTAGGTTGCTACCGTTTGTCAAAGGAGATAACCGACACCGAAAAGATGCAAGTCCTCTGTGTTATATTTAGAGCCGGGAGATATTAATCTTAGCTAACAAAGTTTGTATAAAATCGAAGCAAGTAAATTCACAAGAAAATTGTTTGAACTTCTGCACAAAAGTTTCGAAAGTGTCGATCACGTTAAACAAAACCAATGATAATAAAGCTAGAGTCTTAGAGAGTTTATTGAAGGCTTAATTTATAAGTTAAATATCTTTCAAAATCGCAGGCATTTTTTGTAAAGATGCGTGTAATTCGATTTTACACAACACTTAATGCCAAGTTTCAGCACACATGCATTGCGCCTTTACATTTGAATGTTTGCCAGAACCCATTGACAAAACTTAACCCCTCCATAAATATTTATCTAATATTTACTAGATATCTAGTAAATAGGTGAATATAAAATCAATAGGAACATGTTTCCTTATCTTGCTTTCATAGCAAACATGCTCTTGTTCTCGTGGCATAAAAAACTAACAGGCGTTCATGTTTAATCAAAAAAACTGGATCAGAATTGGCGTGTTGTACTAAATTGAAACTAAATTATGCCACAAATTATTAACCTTTAGAGATTTAATTTCAGATATTAAAGTATTTTTAGTACTTAATTTGCTTTTCACGTTATACCTTATCCTATTATTTTAGGTTGCTAGTAACAAATTTCAGAGTAGATACTGTTATGCGTAAACTTTCTTGTTATTGACAACGTATGTTTTGTTTATTGATATATTTAATAAAAAAACGAAATATTATGTCTGTGTAATGTCTGTTCTCTAAATGAAATACAAGGAATTTTCTCTTGATTTACAAATACAGTTTTATTTTAATTTTATTATTTAATTATTTGGGTTTCGACTATAATATAGTCTCAACAGATACTGTTACTAATTTTTTTTAGTAACAAAAAATACGCGGGTGAAGTCGCGGGCATCAGCTAGTAAAATATAAATGAAATACTAGAAGCTCAAGTAAATAGCAAAGACACGAGTACTGGGATCTACAAGAAAAGGGCAAATAATATCAAATAACCATTATCGCCGTATAATAACAAATAATCTGTTCATTTTGTACCGTGATACGAAAGCGCAAAGATTACTTATTGTATGATCATATCTATGATAACAAAGACAGCTATTTCCTCAGTGTTTGTTCGATAGGTTTAGTGTTAAAATTTATGTGTTATAGTCACGCGATGTCCAGCACGAAATGCCTATGACCTACCGCAAGCGATCAATATTCTATGTAAAGGAGGTCATTGCCGATAAAAAGTAGACTCACCTATTCTTCGAGTGCTGAATTTGTTCAAATATGAACAACTTATAGGCACAAAATAAGTAATTAGTACTATAAGGAGTGGTATTAGGTAATAAGCAAAAAATACCTATGTGTATGTCCACTACGGTATATATACTATAATATAGTATACTAGCTGATGCCCGTGACTTCGTCCGCGTTATAAAATAAAAATTATGTAAGCTTTACGGCATGTTGCTATAATACTTTCGCCAGACGTCAAGTAATTATCTATACTAATATTATAGAAAGATTTGATTGTTTGTTTGTTTGTATAGAATAGGCTCTGAAACTACTGGACCGATTTGAAAAAATCTTTTACCATTAGAAGCCGACATTATCTGTGATGAACATAGGATACTTTTTACCGCGGGAAAATGCTTCATTCCTACGGGAAATCTAAAATAAAAGTAAATACTAGCAGCTTGACCTGGGAGATTGCGCCATCTATCCAAAATACGGTAGAAGGCGTTTTATACTTTTCTACGCGGACGAAGTCGCGAGCACCAGATAGTGTAATATATTTTAGATTATCCCCTCAGCAAGAGTTCCTATTTTCTGGGTGAAAGGTCCTCCTGTATCCCTGACAACGTATATATGCAAAATTTTATGATGATCGGTTGAGTAATTAAGGCGTGAAAAGATAAAAGAGAGACAGACAAACAAAGTTACTTTTCTATTTATTCTATTAGTATAGATTATTTTCATGTATTATATTATTTTCACTTTAAAACATTACGCCAATATTGCATTTCGTTTTAAATGCTAAAAGAGAATTTACTAATTGTTATGCTAAAATGGCTAAGTACCAATTTGCTAAAACAATTAGGTACCTGAAACTGTTATGAATGTGCTCACCATAGGAATAAGAGGCGTGCGCTCTTGACACAATTACCTAAGGCTCAGTCAGTTTCTGTCTGTTGCTTCAATTGTTCAGAAAATATTGATTTTACATCGCTCTACTGTTTCCAAGTAACTTGTTCTTGAGAAATTAAACCCAATAAGAACCAATTTATTATATATTTCAACCTCTATTGAATATTTAAGTATTTCAATAGGATCCTTCCGAACGCGACGCTGCAAGCACAGTAATTAATTGTTTTAATTAATTTTATGTACTTTTGTAAAGAGTATGTAAGAGATTTGTATGTTCGTAATGAATATACTCAAAAACTACTGATTTTAAAAATTCTTTCACCTATCTATAGAAAGCTACGTTATAAGCGAGTAACAAAGGCTACAACCTTCTTTAACTTATAAAACGAAAATTTGACCAGACCACACATTTTTTTTATTAACCGTATTATAGTAAATTGTTTTTAATTTTTTACATTATCATCATTGAAAATAATTGAACAAGAAATTTAGTTTAATCGTCACTACCATAAATAATACTTTCGAACGTTGTTTCCAAGTGGACACGAATGAAATTAGTTCAATACAACACACATGAACGCTCCAGTGGACACGCCTAGCTTAATAAAATTAATAGGTACACCCCTCACAACTGTGTTTTGTTTTAGCATTAAATCCTATATAGCATACGTCATGTATATAGCATCTCTTCAGTGCAAATGATAACGTGATCTTCCTCTCCAACATTTACAGATACTTCTTTTACTTTGTCATTTGTTGTGATTGTGAAATTTAAAAAAAATAAAAATAACCACATCTAAGAAGTCGTTTTATAATTATTATAAGTAAGTCGAAATTAATTTTTAATAATTCAATAATCTTAGAGAGCCAATACAAAATTAAATTTGAATATATTTTTTTAATTAACCACATGAAGATTTCGAGTCAAAAAAGTTTGCCTATGGCATCCCTATGATATCCCTAGGCAAACTTTTTTGTCGGATGTCCGCTAGATTCAGGGTCATCTTTATTCACCTAAATGGTTGGTAAATGTGAATTTATTATTTACTTTTTTTATTATTTTTTCCAATATTCTTTACCTGAGCTCACCAAAATAGGACACAAAGTTGTAAAGAATCTACAGGAAAATATAACTCGAATTATTTTCATAATATTATTTATTCAAAATGCAAAATACATACATAATATTATATATAATTATAATTGGATGCAACAATATTATAAAATATTTTCTCTCATGCATAAATCCGGACAAACGTCCGAGACTCCGCTTGTCATTCATGTGTCATCCTGAATGACAGCCGTCGACGGGGAACACGTGGTGTTTTCATTTCGGCTTTATTTTATAGTTATTATACTCGACTACTGATCCGCAGCTGACTTTGACCCTCTGCGAAAGCAGGGAAAGATAAGTCTTGATCGGGGTCATATTTTTCTATATTTAATTAGTAAAATATTTAGATCTTGTTAGATTAGTCAGAAACTAGTAAATTTTGATGACTCACCAGTTCCTCGTGGTCTTCTCGTGTTAGTAACCAAGATTAAAACAACGAAAAGAAAAATCATAGCCACGATAGTTGAAGATGACCCGAAACAGTAAGACCCGAAAAATATAGTAAGTAGAACAGTAGATAAACAGTAGAACCGTGTACTTGTTGGATTTTAGCAATCTCTGAGGATATATCTAAAATTTTAGCGCTCTTTTGTTTCTTTATTAACATTCATTTATACCTAGTAAAAGAAAGCAATGGTTCCTACTACTTTTTTAAGGAAAATTCTTTCAAGTTTGTTATCCTAGTATTCTTGCTGATATTCTGGAGTTCACTGTCAATTTTGTCATTACTTTCATTGAAGTTTTAAAGTATTTAATTGCAAAGGACACAATATTGTTCTCGTAGCAATGAATTGACATACATGATCATATGATTCTTTCAAACGTAACAATAGAACTATTTGATGCTTTTGTCGTCTCTTATTATTGCTGCAGACAAATCAAAAGTGTATTCCCCTAAACGGTTCTGTACAATAGCAGTTAAGTCGAATGCTAAACACGTGTCAAGCGTCGTGACATCGCCTTTTAACATATAAACGAGAGTTGAAATAAAATAACCGTTTGATACGATAACGCGGCGAGGGGAGACCAATAGCAGATCCGATAGGCTTATGAGTTTGTGCGATATGCGTGACGAATGTGACGTCATTGCCGGGGCGACGTGTCCAATGACGTAAAAAATGAAATTAAGCCGGTCCGTTGTTATTGTAGCGTAAAATAGGAATATTGTTAAACCCTTGTTAGGCACTCCTACTGATTGCCACTCTTTTTCACGTTTCAACCGCTCAGTGCTCGCCATAATCGAATTCGTCGCGGATTTCGGTTTTCAATTTCATTAGATTGCGAGGTTTCAAAGGATTCCGTAATTGTATTGGTAAAAATAATTTTATTTCTGTCTTTGTGTTGACCAATTGCGAATTGCGATAATTGATGACATTTTAAAGTAATTACTGGAAAGTTTACATGTTTCAGTTTTATTTTAATTTAGGTTAGGTTAGGTTACTCAGTTTAGGTTTACATCATCGTCATTATCATCATCTCAGCCGCAGGACGTCCACTGCCGGACATAAGTAGGCCTCTTCCATAATTTTCCTAAAAAAGTGGTTAGGAGCGCGTATTTCCATTTCCTTGTTCAGTAGGAGGAAGCACAAGCTCGAAATCAGCAAGGGTTTATAATCATAGACACAGTAATATAACACAGTAAGAAAATGTAGTCATAGAACGAGTACTATATGTTTACAACATGTCAACAAGGGTTGATTTCAAGTCTTTCGCTTCCTTTTATTGGACGGCACTAAACGGAAATACGCCTCAGGAGAGTAGCGTGGATCTGTACACCTTGTTATAATTATAGAAATAATTGTAATCCAACATAAGTATTACTTCTGTGTTTCCGTATTGAAAAATGTTTTTTTATTTTTCTATAGACAAAGAAAAATCTTAATGCAAATATCCATTTGCCAGTCCTTTTTAGTCTGGTATGGAGTATTTTTTGTTATGCTCGATTTGGATAAAATTTGCATGAACATTGAAGCAAGGTAAAAATAAAAGGACAAAATACATGCACAGGGATTACAAAATGTGAATATTTAAAATTGTTATATATTCTTCATTTTTTTGAAAATAGTTTTAATAATAATAATAATAATAATAATAATAATAATAATTTATTTGCTGAATATAGGTACATAGTTTACAATAATTTTATTATAATGTATAAGGCTCACTACATTCTACCCTTTGGGGTGTGCAAATATTTTGAGAACACTGAGAACACTACATAACAAAATAAGCTATTAATCACCACTATCCACTAAGTTATCACACATATAGTCTTTTAAATCGTAGTAACATTTATGAACTAGTAATTCTTTAATTTTCTTCTTAAATATATTAATGTTGAGCTGCTTAATATTGTTCGGGATCTTGTTATAAATGACTGGTGCCTGACAAAAAACACTTTTGTGCATAAGGGCTGTGTGTGCTTTGCGAATACACAGTCTATTCGGATCTCTTTGTGCTCTTTTACTGTTTTCTAAAACTCGACTAAATAAAGTAGGATTTGATTTTACGTATACTACAACTTCATATATAAAAAGTGAAGGAAGTGTTAGTATTTTGTGTTTTTTAAAATAGGGCATACAACTATCTGTTACTTTTAATTTAAACATTGCTCTGATACACCTCTTTTGTGCTTTGAAAACAAAATTTTTATCAGTTGAATTTCCCCAGAATAGAATACCATATCTTAGTACCGATTCGACAAGGCCGTAATATGCCAATAAGAGAGCTTCAATCCTTATAGTTTTAGATAGTTCGTGAAGGGCATACGCTTGTTTACTTAGTCGTTTTCTGAGACTATCAATGTGAGTTTTCCAATTTAATTTACAGTCAATTTCCAGGCCCAAAAATTTTGTTATATTAATTTCTGTTATCGTTTGATCTTCGTAATTTATGTCTAAATATGGTTTATCGCGTACTCTCTGATTAAAATGCATGACATTTGTTTTTAACAAATTAATTTTTAAATTATTGTTATTTAACCAGTATATAATAAAGTTTATTTTATCGAATACATTTGAATTGATTGTTTCCTTATGTCATATATCTTTACAATATACAATGTCCTTAAACAAATCTATTTATGACATATCTTTTGCAAGTATTTTGTTATCTATTTATTTTAAACTACGCCATCTGTTAACATCTTAACAAACTATTGACAAAGTTAAGCTTATTGTGAACCAAGAATTTCGTTCTAGTTCGTGTAGATGGCGCTTATTTTATGCAATCTAACGTCACCGAGGGTGTCTCAGGGCGTAATGGCGCGAGATCACTGTTTTTTCCACAAATGTGCTTCAATTCTGCACGAACTGATCTAGCCAGTGATCCCTTCGTGGTTAATGTTCCTCCATCACGCACGAAGCGTTACAGTTCCACCTTCCTTGTCCGAACTGCTAGTGAGTGGAGCTCATTGCCTGCGTCCGTGTTTCCTCAAAATTACAACCTCGGGGTCTTCAAATCCAGGGTGAATGGTCATTTACTAGCTAAACGTGGTCCACCATCGGCCGCATCTGCACCTTACATCAAGTGAGATAAAAAATAAATAAAAAATAAATAAAAAATAAAAATTAAAAGTGACCAACGCCACTCCCATATTTTTTTTTCACTTAAAAATGTGAGGAGATGTTATATCTTACCTGAATGATTTGTTTTACCGCTTGTAATTCTACAAATAAGTTAACAGAATTGAGTAAGAAAATAATTCTCGCTCTTCTTTTATTTCAATGAATACATCGATTGTTATTATATTAATATTAATTAATTTCATTGCAATGAAAATACGTTGCTACAAATTACACTGTTTGCACAAAACAAAACCATCCCCGAGTATTATTGAACGGAAAGTTGTATAAGTAATCGCAACCGTTCGTTCGCGTTCTTGTGTCGCATTTAATATAAGTTTGCACAAGTCCAGTATCGGCTGCGCTCTGAATATTCATTAGTCACTACAGTCACTAGACAAGTTGTGAACCCTACTTCCGCTTACGCTTACGCTTGACAAATTAGCTTACAACTTTATCAAGTTACGATAAAATACCATTTAAACACAAGATTAGATGTTTTAAAGTAAAATAAAACTTTTTTCAGATATTCCACTACATGATAAAAATAAATAAATTCTTTAAAATTCACCACGCATTACGATTGCCTTTTTTTTGCTTGTATCCCTAATAAAAGGTCCATGTCAATGTCACAACCACTTGCTACTAATTCCAATACAATATTTTTTATGTAAGGTTTTAAGGACTTAGCTGTCAATCTACGTGATGGTATGTGACTATACCGTAGCCTATTATCAAAAGTGACATCCTTAGTAGTATGTCAGTTGATTTAATACAGATCGTGATACAATAATTACTGTAGTTTTAGCATCGCGCCTTTGAATTTACAGTCTCGACGGAAGGGAACGGGCAACGACACAGTCATTGGATACAACAGTTCTCGAAATTTTATAGATAGAGGTTAAGTACATGATAATATTTTTTATTAATATTTTAAATTATGAGACGAAATATAAAACACCATTCATATAGGAATACTTCGCATCACTCCACGCAGTATATTTTCGAATGCATATTTCATGAGGATAACTGCACGTCGACCACACGCTTGTTGTGCTGCAGGTCCGTGAAGTTAGCAGTGCAAAAGTAAAAGTTCACTTTTTAATTGGACCACACAAAGTCTTTGAAGTGCATAAAATCCTTTGTTCAAGGTTTTATTGTTCAACTGATTTTTCCTGAGCTCCGAGGCCAGTTATGACCTTAGTTATGAAGGTCATAAGGTACTATAAGAAAAATTCGCCTATCGAATGATGTAGTAAACCGAGTGCATAATTTAATAAAACTGAAAATTATTTCTAAAAGTAACTAATCAACACTGTACTTGTAGTTGGTGAAAGAAGCCCTTAGACTTTTGTACTGCTAACTTCACAGACATCTTTCGCAATTAAAGTGGAACGATATTGTTGCAATGTAATATGTAATTTAAAAAATTAAAATAATTAATTTAAGTCCACATCTGACTGGAACCGTCTGGAGATATAACAGCATTATGTTTCGGTGAGTTCTAGTAAAGGATCCCAGAGCTCAGTGACCTAAACATTTATAATCCCTTTTCCGCTGGTTGCCAGTGTACTTGCAGCACATGTGGCTTTGCTTGTGTTATAGGCGACCCCATAATGTGTGAAGGCTTTTGACAGAGAAAGGTTCGTGAGATGACGGCTAACTTTTAGGACTGAAGAGGCACTAAGAGAAAGAAAGAGAGAGAGAGATTATCATTTCAAATTCAAACACGCTTGGAACCAGCGTTTTCCGTCCAGGTAGGATTTATTCAAAACTGCATAGCATTTATAACCGTCGTTTTTTTTAACCTACATTCCAAAACGACAGTTTCATCAGCCTATTCTACATAGTTAAGGGTATCCACTACTGGCTAGATGTCGAGTAGAGAGCACTCCAAATGCATTACCATATGAACCGTACACACTTAGAGTGCTATTTGTGCGAATCACTTCCCAAAGAAAGGGGAGCTCGAACATTTGTATCCATTATTGTCATCAAATTAAACCTGCGCCGACTGCCTATGTCGATTTGCTAATGGATTGAACTAACTTAGATTTATGCAACTAATTAAGTATACTTGATCGAATTTACCATCAATATTGTTTCTTGTTGAAATAAAAACTAATTAAATCCATTTGTCATCAACATAATTATTATTTATGTGCTAATATACATTCACCTTAATAAACATAGACTTAAAGTTATTAATTATTGACTTTTGTCTGTAACTCAGTCCACGTCTTTCGGTAACGATAGGTAACTTTTTCAGTTGAGTAATCTGTTGACTTAGTTAAGGCCTGAATCTTACGAAAAGAAACACAAAACATAAGTGCTGATATTTCACAGTGTTCGGGATTGGTTTTTACGCGATCTATATATTATTGTAGAACGCAGTGATTACAGTGAATGCTTCCATGTTTCAAAAGGCTTAGGCGCCATACGATACTGAACCATAATTATGTTCCAATGTTTACGTAGATACATGGTCGCTAACTGAGTGCAATTACAAACAACTGAGTTCAAGTTTCAGTCACGTTTAGAGTATAGTTTATACATATATATAGCAAGTTGTTGCAGAAACATTTATTTGAAAAAAGCTTTTTGATTATTTAGAACTCGTATGATGCGATACGCGATACCTTTCATTCATCTGAACATGTACTTAGGTAGAGAGATTACATTGAATATTTCACAGCGAACGTCTACGTTCTACCTATCTAAAGAGATTTGCATTCCGAGTTTGGAAATAAGGTAATATCTTACATCGAGAACAGGCATTTATTTGAAATATTACAAATATTTAAGTGATTGTAACTAATGTAGTAGAATATAATGAGAATGAAGCTCAATTTCTTTACAAATTTATTATTCACTACCATACAATCCGTTTGCGACTCCACACGGATACATTTATTTCTGCAAATCCTACTAATATTATAAATGCGAAAGTTTGTGAGGATGTATGGTTGGTAGCCCCGGATATTGGCGCCTAATTTTTTATATTCTTAGACTATCCCTTGGGAATCTAGCAGATAAAACCTAAAAACTGTTTTTAAAGGGTCGTCTTTGTAAAATTCATTTTTTGGGAAAAGTTTAAATCTTGGTTCTGGTTAAAATTTGTTTAGATAATATCTTCAAGCAATCAATGACCAAATAGCTTTCATCATTACATAAAAAAATCAATCATTGGAGACAATCGAAAATGAACATAATATCCTCTTAAGATTATACTGGTATAGTGGCAAATTATCACGTTCCTCATAAACGAAGTCATGCAATAAAGGCCCCGTCCGTCTTCGACGTGAAGACGTCGTAAATAGCTTCGAGGTTCATTCACTTTATGTCATATTTTTATTATTTCCATGATGTTGTGTGTGCTGTCAAGTAGTTTAGAAAATAAGTATATATTGTATAAAAGGCAAGGTATACATTATATTGAATTCAACACCTTTACCGGAAAAACAAACCACATATATGTAATACTTACCTTACAGGTGCACAAGTAGGCGTGAAACAATTAATCTTATGAATAAAAAAAAACTATCGCTTGTAAATTTCGGAACCCACAATCTACTGTTGGCAATTCCATTGATATTTTCCGGACAAACCAATTTTTCTCCACCATCCAGTTTTGCCGTTGCTACAAAATTTTATTTTTCATTTTCTATCGGCTCGATCGGTGTACTATGTACTATGCTCTAATCCTCTTACGCACAGTGAACGATGCGGCGCTTGGATTAAGCTGAATACACAACTGGACGTGGAAATAGTTAATAATTTGTCCCGGTCTCTTGAATATTAGTCTATAAATCACAGTGTAGTGCTACTAGACAGTACAACAAGGTGAATTTTGGTGTCACTAGCCGGTAACGTAATGCCAAGACATTTATTAGTCACCTACTGCTATATGAGTATGTTGTACTTAGCAACACCTATTATAATAGATTGTTGGTTCTATACTGATTTTTTTTAAAGGCGACTTTTAAGTGACCACAAAATTTTATCGTAATAATTAATTAATTAATTTCACACTCTACTCTCTACTCACATCTACACATCTACTCTCTAGATAACTAAAGATTCAAATATTTTTTTGCTAGAGGTATATTCGAATTCGTTCAATATTTACATAATAATAAACTCAAAGAAAATATTACTCGCAAAGTATTGACGTAAAACACACGACTCAGCCATACCCAATTTTTTCATTTAAGTTTGATAATATTCATAAAAAATGTAAGGAGATCAATAATAAAGCCCTAAACTCGCGCGAACATCGTATCGTATGGTTACGTTATTGAAACATCGCCAAATCCACTTAGTGTTATGAGTTGGAAAATTCGAAATACGATTCCGCTTCCTGCGGGAGCGTCATTTTGTATGACAAGATTTTCTGCTACGTTCAACCAAAGGCTTATGAATATTGCTTTTGTCCGCCCACGTTTACCTTTAAAAATATTTAATTGTTATTTTCTGTAACTTCAGAGGGTACCTTCAACAACCATGGACTGCGCCGAATCTAAAAAGTTAAATATTTTATAATTACATTCTAAAAATGAAATAAAATCTCCTAATCAAAAAAGCAATCAAACCAACAAAAAGAAACGTTATATATTTTTAAATTCGCAGTTTTTTTTTTTCTTCAAAATTATTTGGAAGAAGACTGTTTTGGAAATAAAGGCTTTGTAAAAAGTGATAAATTTTTTCTTAGGATTTATTTTGAAAACGTAGATATATATGTATGTTTTATTTTCAATTACACTTAATAATTTATTAAGTGTAAATAATACAAAATGTGTGTATCTTAATGTGTATATTTACCTTTAAACGAATATATATCAATGCTAATATCTGTCTCGGTAGCGAAATTTGCCATAATATTGTGAATATCTTCAATATTTGATTGATGCACATATTTTTCCCTCTCATCCTCGGAAATAAGATGACGGCCTTCATTTTATTTATTCGTATAATAACGTACAAATGTAAAAACTATTTTACCAAATAAGTATAAAAAAATTATCAATTATTTCATTTGACTTTACTTTCGATTTTACTATTTATAAATACCGGAATACTTACCTACACCGGATGTAAAGACTTTCCGTGTCCGGAAAAACAGATGAGCGGAAATAGGGACAGGAGAATATACACTATTCACTAGCGACCCGATCCCGGTTTCGCACGGGTGAAATTGTTTTCTACAAATTCTATATAAAAACATTCTTCGTTTAACGCTCTTTCCATTAGTGAAAACAACATTAAAATCCGTTGCACAGTTTAAATGTTTTAAGCATACATACAGAGGGACAGACCTCGAGTAGCGAATTTATTAGCGTAAATGTTTTATTATTATTTTTTTTTTCGTAAATGATTTCGTTTTGTGAGACTTTGTGACAAATAATGCGTTAAAAATAGTATAATATTATAAATTTACCACACAAGTTAATACTTTTTAAAAATAAATTAATATTCATACAGCTACCGCACGCAAACAGAGTAATTAATGTAAATTAATATTGAAAACTCACATGCGTATCTTGCGACCGAAGATAAAACACGTACGCATATAGCGACGCGGTAAATTAAAGTTTACTGCGCGTGGCAATAAATAATGCGAGGTGAGAGCTGACATAGCCGATAAAAGGGGCAAGGCTTTGGCGAAGTGAAATTACGAGAACATCGCCAGTTTACCTGGCTAGAGGCGCGATGCAGGCACCTGCCACCGACCGAGCTTACCCAGACAGCGTGATGTATGGCCCCTATTTGTTATAATTTGAGACGAGCAACGCCCTTCTCAAGCCATCCCCCACTTATTTTTAACGTCCTCAAAAAGAATTCACTGGCAAAATTACTGGCAACTGAACAAATTTAATAAAAACATCCTTTTTGTCTCTACTGCGTCTTTCAAGTATTTTTTTAACAAGTCTATACGAAAGTGGGTAACCAATGTAGGCCTGTAGGCGAGCTAGTATTTTTAACTAAGAAACATCTTCTTTCGTCTAATAACTTGATTACACTAAAGCTCAATCAAGCAATACTTTTCCGTTTATCCACATGGCTAAGGTGGATTTTTTGGGGTGGATAAACAGAAGAACCGAATTTAATTAGGATGTTTTATACCTTACACAACTTTAATTTAAAAAGAAACTACTTTACCGTGAAAAATTTACAAAAAATTCTATATAATACCAATAATAAGCGAAATGAAGCTGTATAGATACCATGTCCGGATTTACTGATATTACAATCAACATCATTAAAAGCCAACGGACATCAGCAGCTGAACATGGCAGCCCGTATCTACTGTATGTATTCCCGCTAATTTTACTACGTCTAACCATCAAGTATGGAACAATCCAGTTTCAGAACCTATTTCTATTTATGAAAAAAAAATATGATAAAATAGTTTTATTGGAATTTAATCCTTTTTTATTAAAAATTATTAATTATATTTTTAATGAAAATGTTTCCAAGTTAAAATTTATGACGTAATTGGCGTAGCTAATCATCTTGCTACGACGTAGCAGTCAGTGAATGCTACACAAGTAAAACCCAATTATTATTATTTTCATTATGTTTACAGTATACGGATTTAACGTTTTATTATTTTTATGTTTCTAATAGTTTTTCTTTTTCTTTTTTAGGTGTAGAGCCGAAGGCTTTTAGAGCCGGAAGGTTTTGTATTTTATAAATATTATAATTTATTAAAACTGAACATTTTACGACTGAAATCAATCCACTATATATTATGTAGATAAACATTAATATGTAAGTAGTTACGAATACGAAATAGAGATCCAATACGAGCGCTATCAAACTTTAAAGCAGTCCGATGGCGTAATTTTAAAGGAAACTAAAATCGGATCCTCGTAAAGTGGACCTTAATTTTGTGGGTGTACTTCGCGTAATTGTAATCCGGTCCCGCCGTACATTGTTTATGAAGCTCCCTCACACAATACGGAAACAATTTTCAAATTGTACCTTTTACTTTATCTCTGACGTGGTACTGCTAATCCTTTGATGGTCGTTTCAAATTCACTCACATGTGGGTTGCTCATTTATTTACTAGAGTTTCAGGTGACTACTGAAATTCTAGTTACTCAAGTGTCTGTACATTACGTATTTGTACCTGTATTTAATATAGATGTTTTCAGGCAATGTTTAATGAATTTATTATTTAAAAATATATTAGTATATGGCTTACCACAAATTTAAATAGTAAGCATGGTGTTGGTACTATTGTTTCACGATGTAAAAACAACATAAAGTTGTGATATTGCATCATGTAATAATATGGCAACAAAAAAATTTTATACTGTACATTTGTATCTAGAAGCCATCTAGAATATGCATCACAAATATGGAATCCGCAATACGACACATATATTTCACGTACTGAGAGGATACAAAGGAAATTCCTTCGGTACCTGGACTACAAGTCTCATCAAAAGTTGCACGATTACATTAATAGATGCAGGTGCTATCATTTTCTACCTCTCCAATATAGACGTAACATCAGTGACATTTGCTATTTGATGAAAATTGCAAAGGGTTTAATTGACTGTTCTGAATTATTATCTAAATTATATTTAAATATTCCCCACACCAATCTGAGAAATCGCTCTTTGTTGCATGTAGTCCCTAGTAAGACAAACTATAAGAAAAATACATACATGTCGCGATCGTGTAAACTTTTTAACGAAATTTCATCAGAGGATACGGATATTGACCTGTTCCACAGTTCCATAGTCAAAATAAAGAAAAATATGGCTGATAAATTTTTCAGTGGTCTATAAGAAAAAAAAGAAAAAAACTGTTGTTTTTATTATCTATAAGTGGAAATTTTTTATTAGGTTAAGTTTGTTTACTCACCACTATTATTAAGTAATTATACCTGTAAATTTCCCTAAAATAAAATAAATAAATAAATAAACTTGCTCGCAGATCTGTACTAAGTATACATCAACTGTAATCATCTCAAGAGCTTCAAAAATTCAGCAAATTCTGAGGTTACACAAACGTAAGACAGTGATAAAAATTACATTGCTACTTTACTTTGTGAATATAGAAAATAGACAACGGATATTCTATAACTAATAATAGGCCATTCCATCTATAATAACGGCTGGGGTTAAACCAAAAAGTTCAATCGGGCCAAACTGTCTCCGTTACTAAATTCGACAATTTCCGCAGCAGTGGTTTTTGTTGCGCGACACTACCTAAAACGCGATTTCCAGAACATTAGGCAGGAAAAGTCTGCGGTATTGGATAGTAGCAAAAAGTTTACACAGATTCTCACTCAGCGCCGCAACCGTAATGCGGAAACCAATGAAGTATTTTTAGGCGCGACCTGGCTGTTGAGCCTTCTTCATTTCTTATTAATATATATCGGGAATTCCAATATTTCTAAATTGCAATTTAGGTCTATTAAATAATTATTCATTCAATATCAACTGACGTCAACACCCAAAAAGTTTTGCTACTAACAAAATATGTGAGTAAAGGCGTGTATAGAAATAAAGGGATGATACAAGAGTAAATATTAGAACACGCAGATTTCTCAGAAGACATATAAAAATCGAATGTCATCCTCACCCCTGTTTGCATTAGGTATTGAAATGAAAAAAGTAATCACAAAAGGAAACGTCTCTTATTGACAAAACGTGCCTTTTGCTATGCCGTAATAATAAAAGTAATCCTCTTTTTGAAAGGACACAAGACTGAGGAAAAAATGCAATTTCCATTGAAAAAACCAGATAAGTACATATTTATTTTCTGCCTAAGAGCAAAAAGCGACCCATTAATTAATTTGTTAATTAATTTCTGAAATATTGTTTATTTCATTATCTTAGTTAAAAGTTAGTTAATTAAATGACAAGCCCTTTAGAATTGGTTAGGGGCCTGCCTGCTTTAAGGCTTCGTTCCAGGGTATCCGGGTTCAATTCCCGGCAAGTCAATTTTTCAAGATTGGCTCTGGTCTGGAGCTGGAAATTAGTAGCAGGGCCACACTCTGTTTCACAGTTTGGACAGCTTGTTTAAGAGCACCGTGATGTAATAGCATGTGTGCTGTCATATTTCTATAAGAAAGTAAGGGATGGCAGAGCTCATTTACCTGTTCCCTCCCAATCCCCTTTTCTTAATCCTATACTGTAATCGACAGCGAACTTGCAGCACCGTGGTGTTACTTGTGTTATATAGGCTTTTCCTGTCATCAAGTGGACCGTCATACTGTAGACCTTAACATAAAAAAAGGTTCCTGTGGGATTTGAAAAAAAGTACTTAGCGAGTACGAAGTCGCGAGCACAGCTATATCAATCAATACTAATAATAAATCTGTAAGGGTTGGTCATGAAGTAAGTTATTTTGTTTTCAGAGATATCATGTTTAAAGGCTCTAATATACATGATACTAAAACTAAATCTTATGTATTGTAACATATTGTAACATCGTTTATACATTATGGTTTGCAATAAAATATTTGAATTTGAATTAAATTGACGATTTTTAGAATTTTTTTCTGTATACATATATTATTATGTTCCTCCTAACTCTTAAACTAATTAACTGATTTTCATAAAACTTGATAGATATACATTTAGACGTACAGACACAGGATAGGCTACTTTTTTTCTTTTCGGATGAAGTCACGAGCGCCAGCTAGTCTAAAATAAAATAAAATACTAACGCCTGATTAAATTGTTATAGCAACAAGTGGTCAAGCGTTATATTGCTTTTTTTTTTCAACGCGGACGAAGTCGCGGTCACCAGGATCTGAAGCTGTTCTCAACTCCGTGTAAACATTATATATATGTACTTAGTAATATCGTCTGAAAATTGGGACTGTGTCGTTTAGAATATGCCACTGTATTCATATCTGGGTCAGTGCGTTAATGCTTCGTAAGCGAAATTCATCAAACCGTACATGGAGTAATGAACTCGGGTTAATAACTCGGGATAGGCATGCAGCCGCCGGGCGCCGCGACGCCTGGCGCCCAACATTCGACGCGCCTCCTCCCTGGAGCGGGCCGACGCCCGCACCCCGTCGACTGTCCTATTTAATAAAACTTATTTACCCATAACGAGGTGACGATCACACCGTCAATTTACCGAGAAATAAACTAGAATTAATATAAACTTCTTTTACTAATGAAGCCTAGAGAAGGAGGCGCTGCTGCTCCGGAGTGGAGTACCGCGTCACTCTATTTAGAGTGTTCGACAACAATAAATAATTAATAGTCGCAACATCCTACTAATCAATACTAATAATAAATCTGTAAGTGTAGGTATTGTATGTATGTATGTATGTATGTATGTATGTATGTATGTATGCATTTATGTATGTTCCTCCATAACTTAAACGAATTGATTGATTTTCATGAAACTTGGTAGACAAACATTTAGACCATTATTTAGACGCACGGGAAATGTCGCGGGCGCCAGCTAGCAATGTTATAAAGGTAAGAACGGTGTGATAAACGGAAAACCTTAATAGTCTTTTGTATTGCACGCTTAATAACATAAGCAACGCTTGCTGTCCTTCTATTTTGGCGTAATAATTATAATACATCTGTTTTTTAACACGGTCTTTATTAAATTTAAGAAAATTGAATTTTCGCTCGCTTAAATTATATATCTTTTATCGTTATCCGTTAGATGGTTTAAAAAAGAGATCGTTTCTTTTAAAGAATATGATATACCTATCATAAGTTCATAAGTTACTTTTGACGATGTAGTTGTGTTAGTAAATATTGAATCAACTAATGTTTCTCGAATTTAGTTACACCATACTTAATAGGAGAACAGTGTTGTAAAAGATTTTTTTTTATCAAACTACTACAAAAATAAATCTATGATTTCCAGCAATCTACTTTCCGCAAATGATGTAGGAAAGATAGAGTGATACATATTCTGGATGCACCGGATAAAATGCAAAAATCTACAAGTCTGACGACTGTTTTACTCATATTTGAATACGAATTGAAAGAGAATTCCAAAGAAATTCTCAACAAGTAACAATCTCAACATTTTTTTTATTTAGTCCATGCAAAATGAGTCTGCACAAAATTTAGAAGGATTAAGGATAAGTATAAGGGTAGAAGATGGGGTAATGGGCTCTGGCATCCCTTACTCACTCACCGAAACACAACACATCATAATATGCATTTCAGAATAACTTTAGTTTTAACATTTTTCTGTACCTCACACTAGGCTCTGCCTGTCCTATGGGGGTAGGGTTACCACATGGAAAATTGTGAAGTCCTGACATAAAGCCTGATTTCCATAGAAAAGGCCTGAGATTACGTCGCAAACGTAATTATCAACTCTAAAAAAAGGTGAATTATTTTATGTTTTTAAATTATGTTTATTTTAATTACGTTGATTTGTGATACCTACTATCCAAAGGATATTATGTTTTTGTTTTGGTTGATCTAAATTTTCTAATAAAAAAATTTTAAAAAATTTACTGTATTTTATTGAAAATCGAAAAATCCTGACATTTCCGAAATCCGGCCGCAATCCTGTCAGTACCCTAAAAATCCTGAAATCTCAGGACAAATCCGGAGATATGGTAACCTTATATGGGGGAAAAATTAAAGCAAAGTATGTATCGCTTTATTGCTCTCACATTAAAATTTTGTAGAAACGCTACCGTTTGTGGTCTGTACTTACAAACATATGGGACTGATGTTTTATTCAAGCAAATCGATACAATGCAAACAGGTTCTCTGAGCGCTACATTGAAAAGATTCTAGTTCGTTCTAGTAAATCCTATGTTACTCGCGGATAATGTAGCTTTCTATAGGCGAAAATTTTTGAATTAATTCATTACAAACAAAAATGCAAATATACAAATCTTTTCTCTTTATAATATTAGTCGGTATAGATTAAAATTAATGGGTACTGTTGAAACTAAAAACTAAAACTAGCCTCTATATACATATTATTACCTTAGGTATATTACACAGATGTATCGTAATGATGTTTTCTATTAAATCACTTGTAAACAGATGAAAATATTTGTATAAAAATATTTTTCCGTTTTCTGGCATGATTTTAAAATAGGGGGATGAGTTCCAAAACAATTTCAAACATCCGCCACAGTACCTTGTCCATTATGCTCTCCTATAGACGGTGCATTTTGATTATAAACAGTATTCACAATGGTACAGACTCCTAAATAATTATTATAATAATACTAAGATTATTAAAAATAATAATATTTAAATTGCATGATTAAAAATTTATCAAATTAAATGTCTACAGGCAGTAGAAATTGTTTTGTTACTTCTAAAATAATGTTATATCCTTATTCTTTTATTAATTTATGTTTTCCTTATACAGAGGATCTTGAATGTCATAATTTTCCACATCGTTTATAAAGCTGACATTGCATTCTCTGTAGTGGAGTAAATAATAGTGGTAATTGTATTACGAGCGAGACTTCTAGGATAACCATCCAGGATTGTCGAGATAAGTATGGTTTTAAATTCTAAAATCTACAGTCTCTAGTTCATAATCCATGTGTAATTAACACGTTAAGAGTTAATTTAGTTTACTTTTTAAAAAAAAAAAGATCTTCAAACAAGCTTGATGTCTTTCTATTAACACGTTACAGGTGCTACAAGTGGGCTTAGTAGGATTCAGGATAAGGGAATTAGGATTGGATAGGGAAATGGGCTCGACATCACTTACTCACTCACCGAAAGCATTTATACGGTGATCTTCTTTAATTACTCCGGCTAGAGGGGCTGTCCAATATACAACTGAAATTATTTTGAAAAAATTTCTTCTTTCAGACGTTTTGTGATGTGTTGGTTGTTACACGAACACACTATTCCCTTAATGCGGTTTTTGCAGGATTACATTCCACGTTCAAGCTTGCATTTATAAGCATGTGACTAGGTATAAACATTAAACGCAAGACAAGAGCGGTGATTAAACCGCACCGCAGGACATTGTTGGTGCACAAACTCATGTAAAGTATACAAACACATTTATGTTGGAACCTCATGCATACATAGTAGCCGGTTAGCATTCAAATGTTATCAATCTATTCAATTTAAAATTAAATCTAATAGATTTAAAAAGTAAGAATTGGTGTCTTTTTGTATTAACAGTGCTCCCGGTTTCGCACGGAAGCCATCTTTCTTGTTTATCACTGGTTCCATTAGTGAAAACGGTATCATAATCAGTTGAGCGATTTAGAAAGAGTTAACGAAAAAGAAGACAAATTCTTTCGTATTTCAATTGGTTTATTACTTAGATATTTTGCCTTCGCTATATATGAAAATATCCACGTTAGTTTTTTTAAATAAGTAAAAAAAATTGTTGTGAAGAGATCTTTACAAGATTTTCATGGGTTGCAGTGTCTGGTGTCGTTAAGGCGACTTAATAAAGGCGAGCCTATAAAGCCCACATAATTGCTGGGGTGCTTTAATGGACTTAAAAACGTGACGCAGTCTTAACCTAACAGTGTAATTGAAATTAGAGCAGCATGCCAGAATTATGCATATTCATTACTTAATACTGTGTGACTTAATGTGTTATAATTTTCATATATTACAAAGTTTGTCTTATATGAATAATATGCTAATACTCTAACTTTTACCTGCGACTTTCTCCTCTCCGAAGAGAGAAATGGTTAAGAAAGAAATCAATTTTTAACTATAGAATGTTTTTATTTATTTATTTAAGATTAAAGTACCTACAATGACGAAATTATTTTATAATAAAGTTTGACAGACAGGCCTTTTCATAGTTTGTAGTTTATCACTAATTTTCTGGCCAACAATGACGTCCAATAAATTACTTCAGAAGATACATTAATATTATTAATATAATTTAACACAATTTATCCAGAAGTCACAAGATATCCAGGGTTGTTGTTCGAAATCCTTATTTGGAATTAGCTGCTTCAGAACAGTAATTACACAAGATAAATGGTCAATTACAGCTGGTACCAGACAAAGGTCCTTCTCAGTAGAATTACAAAGCGCCGAGAAAACTAATTTCACTTAACAAGCACGCAAAGCTGTAGCCAGAAGGTTGCGAACCAGGCCACATTGGTTGTAAAATTAAAATGTAAAATATTTAAAACTCTCTGTTTTTAAAAAAAAAACCTATAGAATGAATTGTTTTAATATATTTAAATTATCTTTATTTTATTGTAAAACAAATTTATTAAGTAAATTAAATTATTAAGTAACATTAATTCTAAATAAAACTAAATAAGCCTAAAAAATATATAAAAAATTGGGCGCCCGCGGCATGGTACCTAGGATGCTGGCAGCATTTCCTCGCTGAATTGCAATCCTAATGCGTTGCGCGAGGAAGCTGCGAGCTCGTCGGTCACCAGTGGTGTTGGTAAGGTAAGCCTTTTTGACACCTCTGTCAAAAGTTGGCGAGCGCTGGGATCCCATTGACCAAGGGTCTCGACTCCGAACGGCATAAAAGTGTATCCGGAACCGAGATCTCGGTATTTCGCGGTCTTTAATTTTTCGGCCGCTTTAGCAGCCGCACCCACTTCCCTACTCGTTCCGTGGATGTGGGAAAGAGCTAGTGTGTCCACGCAATAGGTATATCTAATATACCTATAGGTATAAATTATTAATACTGACAGGGGGCATACTGCGTTTCGCCTACCATCAAGTAGATAGTCTAAGCGCCCCTTTCACCTATCCCTACTAGTAATATACTAGTATCGTATAATCACTATAGATGGGCACGCCTGAGTTTGCTGATTTTTTTTTGTCTATTGACAATTCAAAAGAATACAAACCTTACTATTTTATGTCATAATTTTGGATAGTATTTTTGTATGAAATTGACAAGGCAATGACGATCGAGACACGGTTAGAAAAAATCATCGAATTTGCGTGAAGGATATATGGAAAAAAATAGTTTAGGAACCCGTATATTTCATGTGAATAAATTTAATTATTAATTTAATCCCCTATTAACCATTTTCCGCAAACTGGAATGGAACGCAATATTAAAAATTCCACCTCATGAAATATATTTCCTGGGAAAATTTTCAAAGCGCCTCTTATAATGCGAATATGTTTCGCACAAAGGACTTTCGCACGTCCCTTTTCATCGGGGCTTTTAAACTTGTCTGGCTTTGCTCTGGTCCATTTTTCTGCAGCTGTAAAGGCAATGAGTCATTCTCATGAAGCCACTCTTTGGTTCCTTTATAATAAAATGTGAGATGGCTCTAAGACTCGGTCGGGTTCGCGACGGTGGCCTCAATTTTATTTTTGGCTTCATCGGTACAAATCGATTACTTACTTTGAAATATTATAATTCAAAGGTTATATTTATTATATTATGCTGTTTGTTCTTCGATGTCAGGAAAAAGCTAATGTAATATTTATGATTACAAAAATACTGTTAACACCCTCTACTTCGGGTACATCAATTAGGTAAGCCACTTTATGTTAAGTCCCAATACTTTTAACGTCCGACCAATATTTATAAGAACTACAATTCCAATTATATGATATTACAATTATACAATTAATTGCAATTATATGATATACTAGCTAAGTTACTTGAAACACACATTTATCAAATTCTTACATAATTTTAATACCGACTTCCAAAAAAGGAAGAGGTTCTCAATTCGACTGTATTTTTTTTATGTTTGTTACCTCATAACTTTTGACTGGGTGAACCGATTTTGATGATTCTTTTTTTATTGGAAAGCTGGCGCTTCCCGTGTGGTCCCATTTCAATTTAGTCCAGCTCTGACAATGACTTCCATGAGAAAAAACCATAAGACGGTTAGAAGCCGGTTTATTTTTTGTTAAAAAGAGTTATCTTATGTAAATAAAATTAATATACTGTAAAAACCTAAAAAAAATTTTTTGTAACAATCAGAAATATTAAATTAATTTTAATTACATATTATGTCGACTCGCCTTCCATCTACGAGAAACATCTATCCAGTGGACGGTCAGTGAAGTCATGTATGCTTGTCGCCTTATTTAAAAGCATTAAAAAAATATGAAAACGAATTTTCAATATGAAAACATGAAACATTTTTTGCTGGTACATTATATTAGCTCTTGACTTGAAACAAAGTGGCTGTTACAAACGAATGAGTGGACAAGAATGTCAAGATTCTTACGCCACTTTTAATATATTGGTGAGTTATAATGAAAAGGTAAAAGAAAGAGAAAAGTGCCTCTTCGAAAGAACCATAGTTCATTTGACATCTATTTACCCTTGACTGTGATTATTAGATTTTCTCAATTGGGATTCAGAACTAGTTAGATCACCGTGAACTTTTTTTGTTATTTTGGAGGCTGGCCGCTTGTTGATCAATACTAATAATAAATCTGTAATAATAATCTGTTTTCAGAAATATCGTGTATATAGGCTCTGTACATGATACTGGAACTAAATTGACGATTTTTAGAATTTTTTTTCTGTATGTATGTATGTATGTTCCTCCATCAATCACTCTTAAAAAAAATTAACTGATTTTCATGAAACTTGTTAGATAAACATTTAGAAGTGCGGGACACGTGATAGTATACTTTTTATCTTTTTTAACGCGGACGAAGTCGCGGGCAACAGCTAGTTATGTGTAAATTTATTAGACTACTTTTCATACAAAAAATAGATCTCCACAAATCAAAACCTTCCTTGAATACCAGTAATGATATATTTGACAATCTGTCCCCGATGTGTTTTACAGTCATTTTCCTGAGCAGTGTCTGGATTTATTTTATGTACCGTAACGCAACCGCACGACTTTTATTTTACAGCTTTAAATCTATTTGATGAATGGTGTATTTTATTTTATGGCCTTTTGAATATTTTTCCCGATAATTGCGGATTGTGATGTTCCTTTTTTTCGCATCCGCTGAGTAACTGTTTAATAGGTTATTTAAGAGTATTTATTTGTAGTTTTTTTTATTTTTTATCTACTAGGTTTTGCCCGCGACTTCGTTCGCGTCCGATCGCTACCAAACTTCACTGGACTAATCTGAAGATTGTCTAAAACTTTCGTCAAAATCGGTTCAGCGGTTCAGAGTCCATAGGAAACATGCACACCTACACACATTGCCTTTTATATAACCACACAGTAGTTTGAAAATCATAACTATTATAATTTGGGGATAGGTTAGCTTATAGACCGAAAATTTTGTATAAAAATTACAAAAATGCTTCCTGTATAAGTAATACGACATACAAATTCTAGAGTTATTAAACAGTGAAAATATGTGGGAGAAAAAGTGTAATTTTTTTCTATTATAGGGTTAAATGGACAGGCAGTATAACGTATATTTTTAAATTATTATCACACTGAACGATTTTCTATATCTATTCAACATTTTGTTGCTGTCAATTATTGTGCTATTAAAACTAATCCCATATTTAGGAAGTAGTAATTGCATGAATAAAACCTTATCGTAACAAATTAACATTTCTCTGAATGACTGGTAGATAAAGAATATATATAGTATCTGTGTATCAGTTGTAATTTCATCTTAACTGAAGGGTGACCAAAGCCATAGAAAAAATAAATTGAGAAGGGAGCGCCCCATGATACCGTCTAACTGAGATTTATTCTTATAACTGTTCTTATAGCATAACATTCAATTCCTTTAGTTTAATATATCTGAGTGTATCCGTTCCAGATAATATATCATACATTCAATTAAATTTAATTTAAAACTAGAGCACTCAGGCTCGCATTCTCAGGATTCACAATTTGAAATTTTGCAAAACATATTGGACTAAGGATATCAGTGGACTAAGGGCCAAAACAGATGAAACATAATATTTTATTTTATGCATCTATACTTACGTAAAATCTGAACTTACTTATATGTATTTTTTACTGTTCCAAAGGCGGACAAGATGGGTGTACGTGCAGTGGCGGTAGCTTCATAGAAGCCCAAAAGCCCGGCATGCCTAACTGTACGCATTGCCCAAATAGAAAAATAACAACTTTACTATCTTCTTGCATCGAACGAAACGCGTGAGCAATTCAAAGTTCGCGCGTTTTATTTTATCCAACCAATGCTCTATACGGGCGATAGCACCGTAGGTAGAAACAAAGAGAACCTTAAAAGAGAAGTAGAGTTATATTGCTGTTGCACTCGCACACATGGGCTTCTTATCGGGCTTGCAGATGTCATCGCTCTCTCTCTGTCCTATGTATGAAATGTTGACCAATGACTATTGAGTTAGATATAGTTATAGCTAGTGTATATAGCGATTAGTATGAGAGAGGCATGCTCTGTAATGAAGTTAGCACGCTTGTGTTGTGCATTTGTTTCGTACGTTCATAATTCGTATCTTACTTCAGTTGTGTTGACTTATGACAATAACGATAGTCGGTTTCTTTTTTCTTTCTGTTAAATTAATTTGATTTGATTTAATAATGGATAACACTTTGCGACAATTTTAAGCTTGCAGCTTTGATCGCCGAAGGAAACGCAATAATAACGTTAAATTTTGTTCAAAAATAAAAATCAGTTAATTTTTAAGCCGAAACCCCTGATTTGTTTATTTATCAAAACTAGTAAATCGAATTCACCACCATTTTGACTCTGACGTAAGTAATTCAGTCATTCCTTATGAAAGATAGAAGATTCGAATTAGTATATAAATAATTTTATTTTTTTATTCACTAGGTTTGTTGTTTGTTCTGTTTTTTAGTTCTTCGTTATTCTCTTTTATACTAAAAGCTAATAAGAAATAGCTTTTATCAATAACATGTTCGTGTTTTCATGTTTTCAATGTGTTCGTCGAAAAATGAAGAAAAATCAAGTCAGAAACTACAGAAATATGTCGGGCTTGCCCTATTCGGAAACCCTAGGCACGCCACTGTGTACGTGTTGCTTTTTTATGTTTCTTATCTATTGATTAGAAACAAATATAATTGAATACGTCTTACTATACAAATATAACTACATGAACTCCTAACAAACTATAGTAGAATGATTGCTAGGTCTGTAGCTATATATATGCGTATGTGTGAACACATATAGGAAAGGATTTTGTGAGAATTTTCGATCGTAGTTATTTCAGCATAGCTACAAAATGGGCTTATTCGAGTCTATCTCTCTATGCCAGTTACTAGCTCTACTAGTAACTGTAAATACCTATATTTGTTCGAAGTTCTCTTGTCGCTAAATGTTCACGTGCCTTCCTTTATAACAATATGATTAATAGGTTACCAGAGGAAATTTAACAATGGAAATGATTCAGTGCTCTCTCTCCTCGGACGGCTAAATTTATGTAAAACTATCTGTCCTGTGTGAAAATTATTTTTGTCTTTTTGGTTGAAATAGTTGTAAGCGAACTTTTAAACTATTCACTGCCCTCGTCTATGATGTGATTAATGTTTGCCATTGCGAACTGCAATAAGGTATATATTCTCTTTGTACACACAAGCGTTGTAAAGTATCATAAATGTATCAGAGATAAAAGAGAGTTACATATTAACCTACAAAGACATTTATTTAACCAAAAATGCGCTTAAAAATGTACAGAAGCATTTAATTTTAAGTATTTTGAGACTTTAATTTTAACACAATTATTTTTATACAATAAGCCTTACATCATGGATGTTTACTTCCAGCGTTACACGATGCTTGTTGATGAAAATCTCGTGAATGATGAACAGGGAAAAGCTAAGGAAGTGATAAGATTTCACGAGGTGACCGCCATGTGGGATGTTGAATCGACAATCATAATAGTTTCGGCGAACGGTCTCATGGCGAAGAGCTTCGAGCAAGCCTCAGCCTTGAGAGGCTCTCGCGAAATGAGACGACTAGACTCGGTTATAGAAGACGGTATTTCTTAAATTACGACCATTGTTGGGAGGTTCTCTCTGCAACACAAACTTTTTGAAATTTTAAGATTTTCATTAATTTATTAAAATTATAACATTAATAAATTAAAAAACTTCATTGGGTGTACCGATTTTACCTGCTGACTTTATACAAGATTAGATGCCCTCTTTCCTTGGACTTCTTTTTAGAGATATAGAGATGTTTTTTTTATATAATTAGACTACCTGTTGCCCGCGACTTCGTCCGCGTTAAAAAACATAAAAAGTAGCCTATCACGTGTCCCGTACTTCCAAATGTTTATCTACCAAGTTTCATGAAAATCAGTTAATTCGTTTAAGAGTGATGGAGGAACATACATACATACAGAAATAAATTGTAAAAATGGTCAATTTAGTTTCAGTATCATGTATAGAGCCTATATACACGATATTTCTGAAATCAAATTAAATTACTCCAAGACTGTCCCCTACAGATTTATTATTAGTATTAATACGTACGAATGGCTTGTATACTTATCAGATTTTTTTGTTGTACTTACTTCGAAAATAAGTTTTCGAATACTGATTCCTTCAGAACCATACTCAGGCAGATTTCCTATATCTCACTCAATGTTATCGGTCCTAATGTCACAGTGAATGGCGTCGTTACCTCGCCGGCCGACAGCATCTTAGGAGCTGTAATGACGTCATAAAACTAAGGTTCCCTCCAAATACCACATTCGCCATTCAGCTAACTTGGTCACTGTTTTATGGGAAGAACAGATTTTGTGTCAACGTAAGCACTGATTGGTTTATCGGTTTATCATTTAATTGTACATAAGACTTATTCAGATAATGAATAAAGTAATTATAATAAGGCACATTCTACTACAATTATTTTTCCATGTAACGGTCGTCAGTTCATTATTTTAATTTTTTATAAGTTTTCTTATTTTTCTAATGACTTATATTTTTTTCTCTAACTTTTTCTAAACAATTCAATGAATTTTGTTACAGTTTTCACAGTTCACTGAGGGAAAGATGGTTTGTGCAAACACGAACCCAGAGGCTGGTCGTTAGTATAATAATAATAATAATAATTTATTTATTTGCTGAACATAAATGATAAATGATAATATGATAAATGTATGTATTTTATAATGTTATATATAAATTGTAAAAATAAAATTATATGCAAAATATAATTTTGCATTGATTGAAATTCTTGTGGATTATATTTTTATGTCACCACGCTCCATAAAACTATTTTATGTCAACTTATTTTTACGGATCTCTTGTTTATCTTGTATCACGCTAACCTGAATACCAAAGTAATAAATCGTTCTCGGATTAACCCTTCGTCGCGTAATGATAAATCCTTGCTAATACATAACGTGACCGGTCAGATAGGCCCGCAACTATCACGCCGTCTTTATTAGCCCCATAAATCTAACCGCTCTAACCACGAATGTAACGAAATACAGGAAAAAGACTAATTTTTCTCCAAGACCGATTTGTTAACTATGAAAAATGGTGTTATATTTCGAAGGATAGATAAATAGATACTCATTTAACTCATTATTTTATATAGTTTCATGTTTACGATATTCTTTGTGGAGCGATCCTAGTAGAACATTGTAATAATTATAACTATTCGAACCTGGCTACTTGGGTATTATAGTTGTTTTTTAATTACTATCAGTGCAGGCCAACGTAAAATGTTATTCTAATTTTGGATAGAAAAATAACGTAATATTTATTTTTACCAAAAACTAAATATAAAATACAGGTTGAATATCCTTTCCCCGGCCAAAAGACGTTTTTATATGTATACACAAGCCTTCCCCGTGTATCCCTCTTTCCATAAAAGAAAACCGAATTAAAATCGGTCTTCAGTTTTTGCGAGACTAAGCGCCTGTTTCATAAGCGTCAAGTATGGCTTACTTGACGTAACTGTCATTTAAAGTCACCAGTAACCGGGGATAATGGAGCTGGTATACCTTTGTTCGTACGGTAAACGTCCCAAACATTGAATAGAAAATAATTAAAAAAAATCGCCTATCGAATGAAGCAGTAAAACGAGTGCATAATTCAATAAAACAGAAAATGATTTCTAAAAGTAACTAATCAACACTTTACTTGACGTTGGTGAAACAGGCGCTAACTCACGGACATTGATTTTTTTATAAGTTATAAAAAGTTTTATGTTGTAACCTTTGATGACTATAAAAATACGTAGTTTTTTTTTACTAACACTCTTCTTCTTTTTTCTTTCAATTTTTAATAACCAACTTAGTCCAAAAATAGTTCATTTATTCTAAAAATATCGCTTTTCATCCAGAACCCTCGGTGTTTTAGAAAACGTGCAACTATGGGTTAGATTAAGTGTATTTTATGTTTATATACACACACACTATAATGAAAACTCTGACAGAAAATTTATTTTATGTGTGTATTTAGTTTGCTAAAAAAAATTAAAAGTAAACGAATACGAATACTCGTAAAAAAATATCTGTGCGATGGACTACATTTTACTGATTTGCTTTTTGTTCGTATATTGTACGTAAAAACCACCTTTTAATTAAAATATTTTAATTGCTGTAACTTGTACCTGTGTATTTTAGATAGGTGTGTATTTTTGAAATATATATTATGTATATCCTACATATAATTTGGTCATGGACGGATAGATAAATACCTCCTCGATTGCCTAACTAGACATGTTATGGTGTTGCTAGAGGAAGCTATTAGTATTCGTCAAAGCGGCGGAAGCCTCTACTCCGCCGGGATCAAGGTAACAAGTCTGGGTAATAATTAACTGACGAAATTAATGGATGGAATTGACGGAGCACACGACAGTGAGCGATTTGCCTGATCGAGTTTCGATAGAGGTATCGGAAATTATTTCAATTTAGCAGCTTATTGAGAATAGCAAATAAACAGGGATGGCGATAAGATCGACACCAAAGACAGATTTAACCTCTAAAAATTTCATCATTGAGATCTTAACTTATTTATGGGCATAGTTCTCAGCGATGGTTGAATTATTATTATTATAATCATCTAACCAATATATAAATGTGTAAAATTTTCTATGTAAGTAATCTGAGTCTGAGTACTTAGACTGACTTCACGCATATTAGGATAATGTAACATATGCATGAAATCCATCTAAATATTATGTGTATTTAATATTTTTAGGGATTATTTTAAAGTTAGCTTTCCTTTGTAGAGCTTTGTGAAAATTCAAAAGCTTTGCGTGAATTACTAGTATTTGTGAAAATATGTTGCGAATTAAAATCACGTCGTACCGAAAGACTTCTCGTCCTTTTTTCATTCCTCGTGAAATTTTAAAATACTTCTGCGGTTTGGAACATTCGTGTCGACTTTTACAAACCGCGATGTACATGGACGGAAAACGAGAGAAAAACAATAACAACATTTTGCATGCAACTAAAAATGCTACTTTAATAATGTAATTGCTTTGCGGAAGAGCTGAATACCGTTGTATTTACATCAAGCTTCGCCACTTCGTTATACCGAAATGAGGTTTTAAAACAGGTTTTTCAAATCCGGGATACGTGCAAAGCAAAATGAGTTAGGTAAGTCCTTTATTACGCCCCACAAAGTGGTCAAAATTGTAAATTATTTGCGTGGAAAATTAATTTTAAAACATTATAATTATACATATGTATTTATAATATAATGTATAATGTTTCATAGTTCATAGTATTTATCTTCATTATCAGCCCACAAGGAATGACAAGGATGTTTTAGGGCAAAGTATGTTCCTGGGCAGCACGTTAGTCGCCAGCTCACTTGGCATCTATGACGTTGCTTTGTGTTATAGGCGACGGTAGCCATCTACCATCAAGTGGTTGTTTGTCGACCTACATAGTACTCGACCTCATTCAAAAGAAAATTTAGTCAACTACATGATAAGTTCGGATACGTGTCAACTCATTTATTCTTCTATTCACTACGACCCGAGACAGCCTTAGGGTTCTTCAGTGGAACATCTTGGCGAATAATGGACTCGAGACCGTGGATATAAATAACGTTCTCACGGGACGAGTTGGGAACGCCACAACCGTAGACCCTTATGCGAGTATAACCCTTGATTGTACCCGCTCGCATTGTGAATAAGGAATTAAATATTTCTAACGACATTATGAATGCGAAAGTAAACACGTCAGCCGAATAAAATGGAAGAAAGAAATATCTTTATTCGCGCAACACAAATACATAAACATAATACAAAAACACAAGACAGAAATTAATATAAAACAGGTAAAAGATGTGTCCTCGCGGCAGTGAATCGGATACTAGCTCAGCATTGTGCTGAGATGTTAGACAAGCACCTGCAGAGCTGATTTTCAGCCATCACCGTGAAAGAAATCTTTGTGATAGAACTTATGAATTTATGAAGTCAGAGGCGGGTAATATAGAGAAAATTTCAGTATTTCAGTGTATGAGTAAAATCAGAAGTGTATTGTTTAGTTCAATTCCGTCACTCGACGTTAGCATTTGAATGAAAGAGACAAGTTTGTGCAAGTTTGCATTCGCAGATGAGCAGTGACGGTACACACCGCAGCCGTAACTCAAAATATTTATGTTCAAGTCACGTTTGTCATTTCACACCGATCCGTCGAGAGAGAATTTTCACACTCTATAAATTTTCAGCAATAAGGGATAAGGAAATCCGTTGGGCTTATTCCCAATTTCAAAGCCGGGATTTCGCTGAAGATGTATTAGACGATTTGTGTAAATAAAGCCCTCGTTTGATTTATTTTCGTCTATATTTATTATTGTGTTCGCGAGGTCAATACCGTATTTAAAGGATAAACGTAATGTGTAAATGGATAACATTATTATACACATGTATAATAACAACTTTAGTTGTGTGCTTTAAATCTTACATTTAAAAATAAATATATTATAAAAGCAATCTAAAAAAATTATTAAAACATTTAACATTAAAAGCAACAATAATAATATGAAATTGTCGGGAAATGCGGTTTCGAAAGCATCCGGTAAATGGGGATGTAGTTGAATAAATTCATGATTATTTAGTGAAAATTAAAATACAAGTTTGCGGTGGCATCCGGGTTTAGTTGGTGATAAATAGTTCACTGATAACCGCAAAATCCAAATTAAACACTATTTATTGAAGACTTATATCAATCAATAACTGTTTATATCAAATGTTTATTAGTATTCATATCTCTCTTTTATAGATAGCAATAAGGGATTATTAGTTTTAGATTTACATAAAAAAATCATAAATAAAAAGTTTCTATACTCTACTCTCTCTCTGTCAGTCTGTCTCTCTCTCTCTCTCTCTCTCTCTCTCTTTCTCTCTCTCTGGTTATGAAAAGTATGAATCTGACAAGTTGGTCTCGGCCTCCGCTAGTCTTCTACATCGCTCTCTATCTCTGGCACTACGAGTACACTCAGTAGCAGGAGCACTTTGTAGGTAACTTAACCAATACAACTTAACTACCAAACTTAACTACAGCTTCCTCAGATCAGGTCAAGCAATAACAGCAGATGTCTACTGTGTAGAAGCAGATATTGATGGCGAAACTCTTAACAAAACAGCTCGAACTTATCGATCAATCTTCACCATTATTACTCCATGATAGCGCAAGACTGTTCACACTGCTTGAGTAACAATTTAAACACTATAAGACCTGCAGTTGGCAAATATCAACCAGTTAAAGCCCCTGCCAACCGAACTTCATATTATTCGTCTTATCTCTCTCGAACAGCTACCATTTTCCGCGATTTGGATAAATTTTTCCACGGAAAAAATATTCTTCCCAGGATATCAAATGCATTCACATAGTTTATGGAGTCCAAGTTCCATGAATTCTTTGGCAAAGGTTTAAATAAAGAGGAAAGATTTGATTGTTTGTTTGTTTGTATAGAATAGGCTCCGAAACTAATGGACCGATTTGAAAAATTCTTTTACCATTAGAAGCCGACATTATCTGTGATGAACATAGGCTGCTTTTACCGTGGGAAAATGCTTCATTCCTACGGGAAATCTAAAATAAAAGTAAATACTAGCGGCTTGGCCCGGGAGATAGCGCCATCTATGCAAAACAAGTGAAGCGACTAACATGACAACTGCTTGGTGATATTTTTAGATGGCGTTTTATACTTTTCAACGCGGACGAAGTCGCGAGCACCAGCTAGTATTAAATAAATATATTTTATGCTACAAAAAAATTGTTTGAATTTTTCAACACCTAATATATTTATTACCATTATATAATTGTTACGAAACCTTTTCCTTTGAACATTAATTTACTAGTTAACGCTAATAAATACCATTCACATAGTGTTTAATTACTTGGCGAACTTTGTTAGTTCAGAGTGCGTACAACTGTTTCCCCTCAATAGAGCGTATATCACCGATAGAGCTCCCCGGAGGCTCCCCGGGAACCTGTGCTAGGCTATTAACGTCTATATAACACCAAACTAGAAAACCTATACACAACTTTAGTAAAGAATACCCGAGGAGATGTCAAAAATAAAAAATATTCCACGTTTACGAAGTTAAAGGCTTAAGTTAAGTTAAGTTAATCAGTGGAAAAATCGTATGCTCATATAATTAAGAATACACTCTATCGATATTTAGGTAATACATTAAAGATCCATAGATCATTAAAGTTCTTTTTCTTCTCAACTGCGCCTAGACTAGTGTAATTTAATAAACAAAAGATTACATCCCATTAAATTATTATATAGTTATTAATATAATACGGTTTAAAATTTAATAAGAATATATAAAATATAGTTTTAACATTCGTCAATATGTAAATACTAAATTAAATGAAACATACGCTTTTAAACCATTTAGTTTTCATTAAAGTGATTTTTGCCAAATTTATTAGTCACAAGCTGTAAATTTAAATCAAAGTTTACATTTAATTTTCAAAGGTCTCACTGGAACTCACTAGCAATGTTGACAAGCGAAAAAATTGCTGTGTCGAATAAACAGGCTATTTCAATGGAATTATTAAACTAACTAAACAAACAGGCAATGCAAATGAGTCAACTTTATAAAAATAATATTGTTCCATGGCGAAAATATACTCTGGTATAATACATTCTATAAATAAAAATTCAAACTATGCTGTTTTCATAGTTTTAATTCGTAATTATTAAATTCTAAATCTTAATTTTACTTTATTTCATTTTATGTATCATATATAATATAGATTTGTCATGTAAGCCAATTACAGGCGTGAACAGCATTTACAAATAGAGCAAAATTAGATTTAAAAAATTGAAATTTAAAATAAATATTAATGTCCATAGTTAATACTAAACTTAATTATTTAATTATAACATTTTATTATTCTTAATGTTGCACTTTTACCACTTGTGGTAGGCGACGGTAGCCACCTACCATCAAGTTGACCGCCAGTCTATCTATAAAACTTCATTGTATACATTATAAAAACGGAACTTTTTATATATTAAAATAAAAAAAGGCTTAATAGTACATTTAAAGGAACTGTGAAGTGACATACTGGGAACAAAGTACGGTATATGTTTTTTTTTATATGGATAAATAAGCTTTAAATAAATATTTTAATGCTAAACATAAAAATAAAGTTTCAAATAATTCTAGCAAAAATTCCTATTCACATTTATTTGCCTACAATTAAAGTTTTCGCATTCAAAACACCGGACGCGTATAAAAGTGTATTGCAGCGTAGTGCTACTTGCATATTTCAAAACTGTCCGATTTGAATTCACTGCAAGCCCAATCCAACACTAAAACCAACATAAAAATATGAGTAAGTACGGTCTGCCGTAAAACGAACAGACTTTAGTTCACTCGACATGCAATTTTGAGTTTTAAGACTCACACGTTAAGGTATAATTTAGCATTACCATTTCAAGATATTTTTTTTTATACGCATAGCAGATAGGAAACGTGTAATATTGTTTTTTTTTAATAGTATACCTATTAAAATTGGTATTATAGGTATTCTAGTTTAAGTAAATAGTCTAGTTTAAGTAAATAGTGGCTTTAGTAAGGATACATGAACCACAGAGGGCTTTGTTATGTTTAACGTGTGTTTAACATTGACCAAGGCGCGAAATAAAAACTGCTAAAAAGTCTTACATTTTTCAAAAGGCCTTAGCTATACATATTTAAGTATTTGTTATAGTTCTGATGTGCTCATCGCTTAAACACATAAAAAACAAATTAGTACTTGACTGATACATCATTGATCATATATTATCGAAACTGCGGATATACTGTGAACATAATATTATCAATCAATCTCCATTTGTTGTCACATTTATGATCTGAGACGAGTAAAAATCGGTACAAAAATAAAATGTACTCTCATTTGATCTAGTTCAATATTAATAAAAGGTATAATGTATAAAGTGGACGATATATTTATCTGTTATTATAAAACAAATAGATTCACAGTTTACTTTGACAATATGAGGTAGTTTTTCATAATTTAATCACAATTCAATTCAGCGCGTTGAAATGAAAGTAAAATATTTGCAAATGAAATTGAAAACGGCAACCCACGGCCATTCGTCATTGTCGTCGGAAATTCACTACGCTGTAACACCTACGGTTTCAAATAAACTAGCAATTTTCAAGCAGAACGTTTGAAATTTTATTTGTACACACGCTACAACCACAGATAAAAGATTGGTTGAATAAAAGATAAAACAATGATTCAATATTCGCTAAGGCAAATGCAACAAGCATCAAAACCAACAAACAATATAAAACACAACCATGTTTACAAAATTGTTGTTGATAGTTAAAAATTAAAATTAGAGCAATATATTATATCATTGCTTATCAATACTTATCACAAAATATGGATTAAGTTGATTAATCTTAAGTAATGAATTAGTTTGTATTTCCCCAATTAGGTATCTTAATCTAATCGACAAATTTTAATCTGTTTACATACAAATATTCTATTATATTTATGATTCACAAACGAATACATAACTGGAACATGTGAATATTTATTTTGATAATTGTGATAATAGTAATACTGTTTATATCAAGTCGTAATTTACAAATTTTGGCCATATACATAAATTTGTTAATGCAATCTCTATGACGAGTTCGTCAATAATGATCGACAACACAGTGGTGCAAGCGTATGCACGGCTAAATAGTAATAGTAAAAGTAAAGTAAAATTGTCTTTGAAAATAAAAAACACGAATAAACTATCATATGACTTTATTTTTCAAAAAGTGTTAACATTTTTAATTCAGTAATTAAAACATATGTTGCCAAATCCAACTTTGGAAGCTTGTGATTCTGGCGAAAGCCGATGGGTGACCGCCTTGGCAATTATTGTAAGCTACGAATGAACTTACACCCACCTGAAAAATGACGCATTTATTAAGATTTACTGCCAATAATTAACCAAATTAACAAAGCGAATATGATATCACAGTAAAGTTAATAGCATGTTTTTTCCTGCTTTACAATGACCAGTAAATGATGTTAATTTCAAAACTGCACATTTCATATTCTTGTCAATTCCCCTATCAAGAATGACCGCACTGTTCTACTGTTCCCAGGCAACAGTTATTGACTAACACAGGGTAGAAAGATAAAAGTTCCAAAAGCTACTGACCAGAACTTTCTGTCCATTTCTAGTGGCATACAATGGACCGCCAGAATCGCCTCCACAGATTCCAACGCCTCCGACACCACTAGTACAAATGTTGGTAGGTTGCACATATGGCAAAAGTGAATTAAAAACTGCCTGGCATTGTTGCACTGTAATCACGTGTAGATTTACTCTGCTCAACACCGAGGAAGCTCCAACTTGTGCTGAAAATTAAGAGAAATGCTTTAATGATAGGTAGGGGCATATTATATTGCCTCACAAAATTATTTTTAAGGTTTATCTGTTTTCAAGGTTTAAGACGAGTCTCTTTGCAATATTTTAAATAATTATTTATAAGAGTATTTATCTCGAGTGGAACAGCTTAGAGTATCATAGATCAAGGTTTCCAAATTATCCACCAAATATTATATTAATTTCTTTTTAAGGGTTTTTATAGAATGGTCCCCATGTATATCTAAACTTCGGTCCCAATATTTTTTTTTTCAAAACCGGTACATGAAGTAGTACTCTTTTACAGTCTAATCTTAAAAATAAATAATGAGTGTACATTAAGATCTAAGGTTCATTCTCTATAGAACGGCCTACAATGGGCATTTAGAGCAATCACCTAGGTATATTGAATAAATGAAGAAAAACTCAATCAGAATATGATAATGATTTTAAATTGTCAGAGTTTTCTCTTACGAGGGAAACATTATTACTGTTATTACTTCATTTTATTATTACTGTTAACTTTACCAGATCTCTTTAAGTTAAAAACTTTAAAGATTTTTGTGTTAATCACACAAAATCCTGTTTTTGTGACATTCCTTGTTCTAGAAACTCCTGTACTCTTAATATACATAAGCTATATGCCATATTGTAAGCTATAATTATTAAGTATCGTTAATTTACCGTCAGTAGTTTTGCCGAATCCAGCGGCTGTTACTACTTCGCCAGTAAAATCTTCAAACATCTGAGTTCCGGATGGCAAAGCAATCGGTTGAATCGTTGCTGGAAAAAAGGGAAATATAATTCATCTCCTTCGTAGTAGTTTATAATAAATCTCAACTTAAAGTTACCTTAAAATATCTTCTGGATTTGATTCAAACACAATTACAGGCTAGTCATATATATATCTGTTTGCAATTTTTCTTTCTAATGCAATTTGTTGGTGTACCGATCTAGTATACGTCAGTAGAGTTACTGCTGAACAGAGTTATCTCTGTGGAGTTTAAAGAATACAACTTTCCAGAAAACACATTATTTTCAGGACTGGTTTAAAGAAAATTATCTTTATAATATACATATTAGATACCTATAACCATCCATAGTAGGTAAGATTTTTCACCAACAATGTTTTTTATTTTCTTCGAAAACTATTTTATCGCTTAGTTTCATCATATATAATCTGAATTTCAATTAAAATTACGTAGGTATACTTAGTCCGTTATCATTGATATTAGAATAATTAGATTTGAAATTTATCTGTACCTACATAGAAAAAAAAAAACACTCTTTTCTAGCCTAATCGATAAATATTATTAACGATAAATTACTCTTTCCATATCCGCACGATTAGATGAAATCTAGAGGAGACAAACTGTAATTTTTATAAATTATAAACTATTAACCTCTGACTTTCTATTGAGCCCAGCGAACATGTTATATCTGCTATAAGTTGATTTTTTATTTGCTGTATGTAAGCTACAGCTGTTTTTTACAACAGTAAGGCCTATATGATGGAGGAAGCTCACTTAGAAAATGCCTATTCACTCGAACTTTGAAAATATTTGGGTTATATGAGCTCGGCATTTTGCAAAAAGTTGCAAAGGAGTTAAATATCCCGCAGACTGTTGCTGCAGCATCAGGTCAAGATTACCGCCCAAGCAACACAGAATGGCTGAATATTCTTTGAATAAATGCATTTATACAGCCGTTATTCAAGCAATTTGGGCACAAAATAAATTGCTTTAAGCTGTATAGTAGCAACATAATAGCTGAATAGTAGCTGAATAAGCAACACGAAGCGCATAATAGCCTATAGTGTTATAATAACCCAAAAATCATTCAATACAGCATTTGCCTATCTTGTCAGCTCTAATACCCTTATAACAAAGCTTTTAACTGAATAATTTGTGAATTGCCTGGGCGTGTCATAGAAATACCACCGAAGTAATATTATACCAAATTTCACATCAAATGAAACTGTCGATATTAGTGTAATTCCTTCATTAACTAGGAAATTGTCTGTGATCTTCAAACGCCTTAACCGATCTTCATAATTTATACTTAAGAACCATAGTGATCACGTTAGCTTTCAAACAAAAAAATCTATCAAAATCGGCCCATCCGTTTGAGAGCTACGATTCAATAGACAGACAAACACACACACATCAAACTTATAACACCCCATTTTTTGCGTCACTTACAAGTGAATGTAACAGGAGTAGGTAGATAGATCATAGCGACGTCATTGTGCAACAAAGATGGTGACCATTGAGGGTGCATCACCACTTGGGAAGTTGTAATTCTAGTGCCACCAGAATATAGGAAGTTGGAGCCGAGGACGACCACGAATTGCCATGCTTGGTTGCTACCGTCGAACCAGCAATGAGCAGCAGTCACCAGACGGTTTGTAGATAGCAGTGAGGACCCACACGCTGAATTGCCCGCTATATTATTGAAGCTTATGATAAGACCTGCCTACACAGAAAACGTAACATACTGTTAGGAAATCATTATCTAAATAGTTCTGCTGAGCGACAGGGGAAAAATGCGAAAAATTTGTGCAATATCACACTAAATCGTTATTTTTTTCGAATATTTGTTACCCCTTAATATTACGATAACGGGCGAAGCTCACTTTAAGGATGGTCGAGATTTTTGTTTTAGACTCACATTGGACAACCTAAAGGTGGATGAAAAAAAATTGCTACCTAGAATTAATGCAAGCTTAGCCCCGATTTTCGTCTAACCCGCCTGTAGTAAAAATTTTATAGTTCTCTTTAAGTTGTTATTTGTCATTTGTCTGACCAAATAAAAATATGTCATTTGTCTCACTCACCAAATAGGGATGTTCATTAATAAGAGAAATGGCGCCACCCACAATTCGGTCGCTAGTCATAGCGACTCCCTGACGCGTTAAGAACTCATCTTCCTGAGCCTTTATGTTTGCCGCTAGAGGAATACCGACAGCCTCATGATATCCAATTGATTGTTTAGCGAAGGCAGACGCAACCAGCGTCAAACCAACGAACAAAATCAAACGCGCCATTCTCACAAAACTATTAAAGTTACAAATCAACGTCACGTATTATATATATTATTTGTTATCAATATAGTTATCACACAATCTGAGTAAATTTGACTAATCCTAAGTAATGAATTAGATTGTGTTCCCCTTATTTACTATCTTAATGGTCGATATCTATAATTTGACTAGTTTAAAACTGTTTACTTACATACGAAAATTTGATACATTATATTCACCTATTACCTTATTGATTAGGTACATTAAAACACAATGAAATTTTTATATTGACGAAAAATCGAAAATTCAGTTTCGGCACGAGCTATTTGTCTATTCCCATTTCATAAATTTTGGGAGTTGCAAAAATGAGTATTTTTGATGTTCATTAAATTTTCATAGCGGATATTTTGCAAATTGCAATAAATAATAGGTTAGAGAAAGTCTTTTCGTACCTATTAAATTAAAGATATTTTTCATCATAGTTTATTTAAATTTGATTATAATAACATTTGTAAAACAATATCATATTCAGTTTTATGTTTTTTAAGAGAAAGAGTTCAACAGACAGTTAATCTATTTCAAAAATATTTAAGCAATATTTTTCATTATGTAAGGGGGGTAAGGGGAACGATATCAACACCTAATCGACCCAATCGTCAACCTCACCTGCACGCGCCGGATGGCGACGGTATCCCGTTGGAATCCGTGGTGCCCCCTGCTGAATAACTAACGAGGCTATGGCGACCGAACAGTGGCGGTATAACCATACTCCCAATTAGGCAACTAATTGGATGAGGCTACAGCGAGCCTTGGGGCCTAAATATCTCCTAAAATGTCTGATAATTATTAAATCAGAAACAATGGAAGCAAAGTTTAAAGAAATATTACCCCAGGAGGGTACCAGCCATGCTGGAGAATCCCTCCCTGAGTCTAACTCAGGCCGCCCTACGTATTCTGGGGAGGGCACAACTTTGTTTAATCGTTTTGAAACATCTACGAATATGGAAGAGGCTATGCAATGCGACCCGGCTAGCCTTCAAGGCTCACAGGTATCCGAACCTGTAAGAGTAAAATATGCGACCGTAGACACTGCAGGAATACCTGCTCAGGCCTCCGCGAAGGCTAACCTTTCTGGCGAGAAACGCAAACCAAATCTTGTGCAGCAGGTTTTTAATAAAAGCATGTTTTTTAGCAGACCCCGAAGCTCGTTTTGGCGAAACAATTTCCAAAAGTACTTCAAGTCAACAACTACAACGGTCTAACCCTGAATGGCAAAGAGTGCCAACAATGCGAACCAACAAAAGGAAAAGAACTGCCAATTCTCCGCCCATTGATAACAGTCCCACAACTAGTAATAGATTTGATGGGTTACCTATAGATGTCCCTGAAAATACCGATCGACCGAAAGTTTTTAATAAGCCGCCACCACTTATATTGTACGGAATCGATGACATCACAAAACTCACAGAGACGATCGAATCGGTACTGGAACCGTCCGATTATAAGTTTAAAATCATTGCCAAAAACCAACTAAGAATAAATTGTAATACACCAGAATCATATAAAAAACTTATGGCTCTAGTCAGAGAAAAAGGACTAATAGGGCACACCTTTACGTCCAAAGAGAAAAAATGTTGTAGGATTGTCATTCGGAACCTACACCACTCTACTTCCCATGAGGAGATAATAAAAGAAATTGCAGCCACAGGAAATACTGTTGTTGGCGAAATAATAAACGCGCGAATAGGCCCAGAGAAAAAACCAACGTCAACTTTCTTTGTGAACTTGGAACCGAATCCCAACAACAAAAAAACAAAGGATATTAGGTTCATATACCATACAGCGGTAGTAATCGAAGATCCAAAGAAACAAAATAGTATCCCTCAATGCAGCAGGTGCCAGCAGTATGGTCACACAAAGAATAACTGCACAAGACCCTATCGTTGTGTAAAGTGTGCACTTTCTCATAAGACAAGCGAATGTACTAAAAAAGACCGCAATACACCTGCAAAATGTGCCCTCTGCCTTGGAAGCCACCCGGCAAATTACAAAGGCTGTCAGGTGTACAGAGAAATCTACAATAGAAAATTTAAAAAAGGACTTAAACCAATATTTAAATCTGCACCTCAGCTGCCACTGGGTCCAATTTTCGATAAATCTGAATCCACGATTCCCAAGACTCCAAAGCCATCACGCAATTTTTCACTAACCCGTGGTGATCCAGATGTAAGTACCTATGCCGAAGTCACAAAGGGAGCCCACATTCAACAATCAACTGGTAATAAATTGGTTGAAGATTTACTGATCAGGCAGTCTGAAAAAATTGAAGCTCTCCTACAACAAATAAGCTCAATGATGAGCCTTATAGTTAAACTCGTTGATAGGCTAAGTCTTCCATAAAATTGACATATTACGTATAGCCACCTGGAATATAAACGGACTTCCGTCCAGCAAACATGATCTTCAATTGCTCATAGATATTCACAAACTAGACATTGTACTAATCTCTGAAACACATTTTACCATAAGAAGTAGTGTCTACATTCCTGGATATATAATTTATTCAACCAACCATCCTGATGGCACAGCTCACGGGGGTTCTGCGATAGTAATCAAGCAATCCATTAGACACCACCTGGAACCACCATTCAGTACAGACCATATTCAGGCCACAACAATATCCATTGAAGGAAATTTGGGTAACATAACCATTTCTGCGGTCTACTGCCCTCCTAAACATATAATCGCAGAGGACAAGTTTACGGATTTCTTTCGAACACTTGGAGGTCGTTTCGTGAGTGGAGGAGACTGGAATGCAAAGCACACTCACTGGGGTTCCAGATTAATCTCGACCAGGGGTAGAGAGATGAAAAAGAGTCTTGACAGTTTAAAACTAACAGCAATTTCGACTGGTGAACCGACACATTGGCCGACTGACCGTGCAAAGGTACCTGATCTACTGGATTTTTTTGTAACAAAGGGCATATCTACAAATTACCTCGATATTCAGTCATGTTCTGACAGCGCCTCAGATCACTCACCTATCCTATTGACGATATCAACATCTGTTTTGATTAAACAAAGTGACGTGAGCTTACACAACAATAAAACTGACTGGGATTCATTCAGGGATCATATAAATGAAAACATAAACTTAAAAATTCCTCTCAAATCTCCCCATGACATTGAAGAGGCAGTTAGATCTCTATCGTGGCTTTTGCAGGAGGCTGCCTGGAAATGTACTCCTGAAATAAATTACAAGAAAACTTCTAAAAATTTATCTTCCGCATTGAAAGCGCAAATAGGAGAAAAAAGAAGACTACGTCGCATTTGGCAAACTAGCAGGCATCCAGCCGATAAAAAACTGTTGAACAAGGCTTGTCTGGAGTTAAAGAAAGCATTAGGGCAGTTTCAGGACGAAAGCTTTCAGGAGTACGTTGAGACGTTAAGCGCAACCAAGGTGAATAACTATTCCTTGTGGAAAGCAACCAAACATCTCGATCAACCTCAGGTTCCTAAACCGCCTATCATAACATCGGACAACAACTGGGCTAGATCTTGCAAAGAAAAAGCGGAGACGTTTGCTAAAAGTTTTCTGTCCCAACGAGGCTTTGTCTGATCTTGATGAGGAATCAATCAACAAAGTAATGGATCAACCCCTTCAGATGGAGCTACCATTGAAACTAACATCTCCAAGAGAAGTTCAGAGTGTGATATCGAAGCTAAAAGAGAAATCAGCTCCGGGATATGACCTCATAACTCCCAAGGTTCTAAAGGAACTACCTAAAAAGGGCATAGTCCTGATTACTATGATTATCAATGCTATCATGACTATTTCATACTACCCGTACCACTGGAAAGTCTCCCAAATTGTGATGATTTATAAGGCAGGAAAACCGGCTAATCAGGCTTCTTCATACCGTCCAATTAGCTTATTACCGGTAGCGTCTAAAGTGTTTGAAAAGATCCTTTTGCGGAGATTGATCCCAGTGCTGGAAGACCTCAAAGTTCTCCCGGACCATCAGTTTGGTTTCCGTCGGGGCCATTCTACTGTTGAGCAGATACATAGAGTATGTCATATGGTTCGGAGCTCTTTGGAACGGAAGGAATATTGCTCTGCAGTGTTCCTTGACATACAACAGGCATTCGACAGAGTATGGCACAAGAGATTACTTTACAAAATTAAAGCTTACCTTCCACATTCCTTCTTTGTAATTCTACAGTCATATCTGGAGGGAAGGTTGTTCCAGGTTAAAGAGGAAGAGGCTCGATCAGAGCTTTACGAAATCAGAGCAGGTGTTCCGCAGGGTTCGGTGCTGGGGCCATACCTCTACACGCTATTTACCGCAGATCTTCCTGACACTGAACATGTCACAACTGCTACATTTGCGGATGACACAGCCATTCTAGCAAGCAACATAAGTCCTGAGATGGCCTCGATGACTTTACAAACACAACTTGATAAAATAGACAGATGGCTAAAGAAGTGGAGAATTAAAGTAAGCGCATCAAAATCTGCCCATATAACTTTCGCTCTCCGCCACGGCAATTGTCCTCCCGTTTCTTTAAACAATGAAATCTTGCCACATGTGGAATCAGTTAAATATTTAGGTCTCCACTTGGATCGCCGTTTGATCTGGAAAAATCACATCAAAGCGAAGCGAGACGCAATAAACCTCAGATTCAGAAGTCTGCAGTGGTTGCTGGGTAGATCTTCCAACCTTTCAACGGAAAACAAACTACTGATTTATAAGGTAGCTATAAAACCCATATGGACGTATGGAATTCAGCTGTGGGGTACTGCTAGCCATTCCAACGTAGAGATTCTCCAGCGGTCTCAGAATGCCATACTAAAAACTATTCTCAAGGCACCCTGGTTTATAACCAATGCTGAAATGCATCATTTCTCAAATACACCTACCATAAGAGAGGAGATTGGTAAAACCTGCAAAAATTATAAAATTCGCCTGAGGACTCACCCAAATGAGCTAGCCCAAAAGCTTCTTTGCAGCAATCCACCAAAAAGACTGAAAAGGGCACACATCCTGGAGCTGGACAAAAAGTTTTCTAGCAGCTAAATTTAACCGAAGGAATTAAAGCTTCTTTATTATTTTTTAAGAGTGGTATTCTTGTTGGAGGATACTCTCACAAATTCAAAAATATAAATAACAGATCCGATTATAGTTATTGATTGATTGCGGATAACATACCTACAAAAAAAAAAAAAAAATGTAAGTAAGACCATAGCTAAAATTATAACAATATATTCTAATATTAAATATAAAACAAATATTTAAATCCTTTTAATCAGGGGTACATTAAATTCCATTAATTACATTAATTACATTACATTCCTGCGATGTACAGAGTTAACTTCCACGCGTAGTATTATCCTAACAAAAAAAAACAAAACAAAACAAAAAAATCTCGTTCCTAACAAAAAAAAACGTTAAAACAAAAATTAATACAAATAAATTGGAGTAGATCCATGATGGCTATTTTCTCATAAACTATAAACCATTCTCGAAGGTGAAAATCTATTTTCGAGTAAATGTTCTCACGCTATCCAATCACACAAATCTCTTACGGTAGACTGTGCACCGTTCGAATAGTTTAGAATTCGAATCACAAAACAATGTTTCCTTTGTTTTACGGTTTTAGAAACAAACAAAAAAATCGAAACAATGTAAACGGAGCTGGTACTGAGCTTTTCGAAAAACATTTTTAGAATTAAAAAAAAAACTAAGTTCACACACTGAATAGTCAAGAGTTTGTTAGAATGGATTTGCATGTCAATATATTAAATAACTATCCTGCCTATCCTGTGTCCCGTACGTCTAAATGTTTATCTACCAAGTTTCATGAAAATCAGTTAATTAGTTTAAGAGTTATGGAAGAAAATACATACATACAATACCTACAGTTACAGATTAATTATTATTAATATTGATGATTATAATATAAGGCAATACACACAGATAAAGTACAAACTAGAAATTGAGACGACCGATAATAAGCTGATCCACTGCATAACATTAAAATTTAGGCGCCCATTGGATTAGTGTGGTCAAAGTGGTTGCTTAACGCTCTGTCCCAAAGGAACCGGGTTCGAAGCCCGGCAGTGCAAATTTTAGTAATTACCTTTTCAACGTTAGCTCTAGTCTGGAAGTAGAGGCAGAACGGCAACCCGCAAAACCGCAGTAAGCACCCCGATAGGAGATAACCGTGAAATAACAGTCTTGTATGCTTTTGTGTTTCGGTGAGCGAGTTGGAGATGTTAGAGTCCATTTTCCTATCCCCTCCGTTATTCTATCCCTTATATTTTTATCCTATTATCGCACTTACAGCAATCGGGGCGTTACTTGTGTTAATAGACGACAGTAGCCAGCACCTACCATTAACCTGTCTACCAACCTATAAATTACATAAAATGCGTCATCCGAGACAAGTAACGCGATTACAATATTTTTATGTGAATGAATAATGGACAGGCAATGAGTTTCACTTAAAACCTATACAATAGAAACAGATAAAATAAAATAAAGACCATACATATAGAGTCATCAAATAATTTAAAACAGAGTTTTGAGAAGTGAATACCCGCTTAACTAAGTAAATTGAAACTTTTCATGTTATTAAATAACTTTTGAGTTTTCTTTAAGAAAGTTTATCTTTGAGAAAGTTTTAACATACTTTGAAAGCTCACAAGTTTAAAAGTGGCCGTTTTCGAAAAAAATCTTTATTGAGTTGAAAAGTGTCATGGTGTTTATGTATTATTTATACCATAAATTAAGCTTATAAAGGCTTATTAATTACCCTACAGTGTGTTTACATATACTTTTTAAGTAGTTATTAAATAGTAAACTCATGTGCTTACACTTGGGTTGGTGACGCTTATTTTTTTTATTTTTTATTTAGTAGCTGAAATACACTAATTATTTTAAATCAATTATATTTTACCAATATTGCTACCTAAATTATAGATAGAAAGTTTTTGTGATATCAGTATTTGTCTTCAATAATAAATATAAGAAATAACTGAGTTTGAAGTTAAAATTTAAGGGTAGCTAAGTTTGAAATGCGCAGAGTCAGACGTATTTATCGAAATCAATTTATCCAATGCGGCAACTTTCAAATCCGACTCTAATTTTAAAACTAACTCTTATCTGAAGCCCAAAGGAAAAGCTTTGAAAACGGACGTGCACAGTAACTCCTTTTACTGTTCTTTTGCTACGAACTAAAGTTAGATAGGGGACATGAAAGCAGTTGCAACAAACCTATTGGATCAATAATCTGTCTATATAATTATATATATATATATAAATCAATTGCTGTTCGTTTGTCTCGCTAAAACTCGAGAACGGCTGGACCGATTTTAATTCTGTCTTAACTTATGCATGGAGGGATTATCAGGGAAAGGTTGTACGTAAAAAAAATTGGTCGCACCTAGGGCCTGAATTTCACGCTAGTCTACTATAAGGGGGTTTACAGAAGAGCTGGTTTAAATAACTATATGTCTTTTATGTTTCATTAAATGTTAATAAACGTAATTCATTACTCATAAGTATATAGGTACAGTTATGTATGTCACGGACTCATTTATCTCGTTACAGTCATATTTCCTAACAACGCATCCATTATTTCATATAATTGAAATTGTAGAGTCAGCAAAGAAGTTTTGTAATTATTTTTAATTTATAACGTTCGTACCTACTTTAAATTTTATATTCAATACAAATTAAAAGAAGCGATATTACCAACATTTTTGTACACTTTCAAGAACAACCATCTGTGGTGGTGGTTCAGTAGCAATAACTGGAAAAGTAAGTGAACTGTCTTGTAAGTTCTTAAATCTTAAGTCCATACAAGTATTTTTATATTTACATTATTTATTTTATTCGATTAAAAAAAATCATGTAATTTTTTCCATATCGATGATTTTTTTTCGATAGAAGTTGATTTTTTCTATTGCCTGACATATTATCAATAAAATTAAAGAAAGCATGATAGTTTCATATTGAAGCAAGCTAAGCTCGCGGCTGCACCTGAATAAAACTGGACTACTTAAGTAACTGGTTTTGAATACTAAAACGAGAAATTAATATTGTACCGTGGAATTAAGACGTTGTCAAAATAAACCTACAGCCCTATCTAGTATAATACTGGGGGATTTCTAAATAGATGTAAAACGCATCGAAATAATATATCTTTGCAAGTTCGCTGGTAAAACGTATACTTCAGATAAAGCATATGTTACTTCCACTTCAAGTATGTTTCGGTGAAAATTTGTTCCGGTAATGTTAAAATCCACCTTTATTCATAAAAAAAAATTAAAGTCGGCTTTAAAGTAAGATTAATTAAGATTAATATTTTTTCTAAAACAAAATAAGTCAACATTATCTAGTTTGATCTTTATAATGCGCAAATGAATAATTTGTTGTACCTATTAAAAACTACAACAAATTAACGGACAATGTGTACACTAAGTATTTATTAAAATTTTAGAAGGAAAACATTATTCAAAGTTTATAAATAAATTAGATACTCACAGCTTACCTACTACTGTCTGTACCAAAACAAAAGTGCACCAGTTCAGTTCAGTGATCGCTACCACAAATTATTGTCGTCATAGAGTAGAAATACTATCGCATACAACTGCACGTAAATCATCATAATTGTCGCGAAATAATAGATACACTAAAAGCAAACAAATTCGATGGAAATCACGCGATAATTGTTACCGCAACTGCAACATCCTGGTTTTTAACTGGACGCTTTTACGCGATTTGCATCAATCGTCTACTGTAACTCAATAACTGATGCGCTATCACAATGCTCACGAAGGCCTTATTACAAATTTTAATAATAAAATATGTGTTAGCACAATTCGATGGTGAATTCTGGTGGTTAAATGATAAAGTGACAAAATTGAGAGGAGTGGAGGCTCCGCCTGTAAAATATGAGAGCTTGTCTGTTTTTGACACCGACGAAAGTGATAAAGTCGTGTTCAGGGATTCTAATAGTGAAACAGAAGTAAGAGAATTGATGAAGGAAAACAATGTTAAGGAAAATTTTAATAAACCGGAAATACCAAGTAATGATGGAATTTCTTGGCCCAATACTAAGCCTTTAAATGTTTATTCTAACGTTCAACCAAGTTTAACTGAGAACGATTTAAAACAGTATAACCAAACCAAAATTATTAAAACACAATCGAAGAGCGGTAAAGATAAAATTAAGGAAAACCATGACGATATTTTTAATATACTGTTTCCGGATGATGCAATCTTTAACTGGAACAGTAAGCAAACTAACATTTCAGTTAATACTGAAAACAATAATAAAAATATGACATTTGATAAAACTTATCCCTGGAAAGAAAATATTAAATTTAATGACGAAGATAAAATACAATTTTCAGAAAGTATTTGTACATTTATGAATAAGTCCGCATGTTGTAAAGAAGGTGGAATAGTAATTATTAAGGGGTAAGTAATATTATTAGTTCTAAGAAAGCTTAAAGTATCAAAGCTTAATATCTTATTGTGGACATTCCCTTGATTATATTTGTAATAATTTCAATTAAGTTTCATATTTCAGAGACGACAAAATGACATGGTATAAAGTTTGTTGTGTTTTGCCACTTTCAATTAAACTTCTACAAGACGATCCCGAAGCAATACATTTCGCTGAACAAAATTTTCCAAAAAAATATAAACGTAATAAAAGGTCTAATGAACAAGAAGTAAGTTCTGCACTAAGACAGAGACGTTTCCTTCTCCTCCAAAAATATGCATCTAACAATAAGAACCCGAAGCCCATACCATTGAAGACACCCGCAAAAATCGAAACACCGGAAGATGACTACACAGATCCTTACTGGAATATTAAAAATACAAATTTTCACACAACAAATAAGCATAAACATCATAATGAACCCTCATATGAACAAAATGATTATGTTGAAGATTATGTAGTGGAACTCCCACGTCCAGGACTTGTCGGCATATATTCAGATCATAGTCCCAGGCCAACCAGCTGGACATTTTCAAAACGACCGTCTTATGGTTCTGATATTGATGATGACGATGATGACAGTAATATATCTTTCGGTTACTCAACAAAAGTGGACCCCAGATTAGGTGAGAACAAATGAAATTGCTTTATTTAATACATTTTTAAAGATATTGTTTTAAATAATTTTATTAAATATAATTTTTTAAATTTTATTAAACATTTTAATGTTAATAAAGAATTTATTGTAAACAGTGGACAGAACAGCTACAAAATCACACAATTCAAAAAGACCTATGAAATTAACTGCGATGAATTCTGATGAAGTTAATTTCGAAACGAAACGTGAAACAATTTCTTACATAGCAAATCCAGACTTTAAAGTGTTGCAAGGGTTCAAATTGAATTTAGGTCAAAATAGAAATAAAGTACTAATAAGCAAAAATGACCGACATTCTACTACAGATCGGAATATTGTTGAACAAACACCCTCTGGGGCGAGTTCTGACCAAGAATCATTTGAATCCAGTGGTGAAATAGATGGAGAGTGTGGCAAAAGACAGACAAGTCTTTACCAAACATGTAAGTAGACAATGATAAAATTACTGACTTGCATTAATAATTATTTCTCTCAAATTCATTAAAATATGTATGCTGTTAATTAATAGGGATATACGATACAAAAGTATATATAAAAGTCATCTCCGGTCAAGCGCAATTTTATATATTAATTTTATATATCTAATATAATTTAATATATTAAATATATAATTAATATGTCTAATATATTATTAATTTTATATATCTAATATATAAAATTGCCATACTCCTCCGAAACGGCTTAACCGATTTTGATGAAATTTTATACGTACACTTGGTAGTCTATTTTTTATACGCGGGCGAAGTCGCGGGCAGCAGCTAATACATAATAAACAAAACTTATTTAATTTCAAAATGAATCGCTAAGCGCTGAACTCAAAAAAACGCATCAAAATCGCGCTGAATCGGCTAGACCGATTTTTTCAAATATTCGTTAAATTCCAAGGAATTATTTTCTAACTAATTGACCCGGCGAACTTTTACCGCCCCAATACTTTACAAAATACGACTTTATTTTATATATAATTATACTTCATTTTATATATAGATAAGTGTTTTTTGTATGGCGCCACACTTATATAATAAAATTCGAAAAAATATAAGAAACATCGGGAATCTGGCAACTTTCAAAAATAACTTACGAAGTTTTTTGGTGGAAAGGGCATATTATTCACTTGATGAATTTCTAAATGACGAAAATAAATTCACATGAAAAATAAATAAAAATGAAATAGGAATGCAATAATTATTGGGTTGTCTTAGCTTGGAGGAACTATTATTAATTTTAGATGCTTTTAAATTTGCACACCGCTTGTCGGTTGAATATGTGGACTAAAAACTTAAATTTACAACAACTTATGTATAACTATATTAAGCAAATAAATTATTTTGAATTTGAATACCTATTATATCTAGATATACAATATATATAGAACAAAATATAATAATAAACGTCGTTTTCCACAGCTGAAGAAAGTGAAGTCATCAAAGATATTACATCGCAGCCTTGGTTATCATTAGTGGTGCTAACAAGAAAATTACAAAGTATAGTTTGTTATTCGACTATTATTCATCCCCGAGCTTCAGTTACAATTGGAGATTGCGTTCACAGGTTTCAAATTTTCAATCAATACTCAATCAATCACCAAAACTAATAATAAATCTTAAGTGTAGGTATTGTATGTATGTATGTTCCTCCATAATTCTTAAACGAATTAATTGATTTTCATGAAACTTGGTAGATAAATATTTAGACGTACAGGTCACAAGATAGGCATAGGATAGGCTCCTTTTTCAACGCGGACGAAGTCGCGGGCGCCAGCTAGTAATCAATAAAATAAGTTTTAGCTAGTCAGGGTGACTAGACCTTTTTCACTAGTAGAATTGTGCAATTTAACGAAATTTTTGATTAAAAAAGGACATTATTATATACACTATGTTAGCAATAATTATAAATTAATATTAATTATAAATTAAATTTAAGATTATATAAACTCAAATTAAACTTAAACTTATGTTTGAAGTCATTAACAAAAAAATATAATATTTTGAAGTATCAACTCTATAGGTATATTATTAATTAATATAGTTTATCTACTTACTTATAAATTAAAAAATTATAAATATAGGTAGGATTTTATAAGAATTATTAACTTAAACGAATACCGTTTTATTTTTATGAATTCTGTGTTACACAGCGATTTAAGGCAAATAAAAATTTATTGTCTAATAAATTAATTTTATCAGGATGCGTTCGGGTGACCTAACGATAATTGCCGGTTTAAAAGACTTGAGAGATCGAATACATGCACAACAACGGATTGTTTCATACTACATTCATCCGGAATACACACAAGATACGCAAAACAACTTGGCTATTTTGGTAAGAACTTCTTCTATAAAAAATTAAAAAAATAGTATCAATATGTGATATTACCTTATATGCTATCGCTAAACTTTAAAACAAGGACTAACCTCGGACCGAGCACATTCTTTACTAAAAAGAATGCAACCTAATAAATATGAATATCGTCAAGCGTGATCGTGATATTTATATGTAAGTAATACAGATAAAGTTAACACTAAAGATATTATTACTACATAGTATTAAACAAAGTCGCTTCCCACTGTCTGTCTGTCCCTATGCTTAGATCTTTGAAATTACGCAACGGATTTTGATGCGGTTTTTTTAATAGGTAGAGTGATTCATGAGGAAGGTTTAAGTGTATAATTTTTAACTCGGGCGAAGTCGCGGGCACCAACTATCTACTAAAAATGAAGATACAACCCTGAAAATTTTATAACAGCAAAGTTGTCAGGCGTTATATTGCTTTACACATTTAGTCAGGCGCTACACATCCCTTACTTTTAAGGGGGCCAAGTCGCGGGCACCAGGTTGTTAATATTTATAAATAGAATCATTTTGACTATACATATATATTTAAACAATATTTTAAAAATCTGTTACTTGTTATTATTTCATTTGAAGTTTATTTTACCATATCAGATTTACATTTACATCAGATTAATTTTTTTAGCATTGGAAACGTGCATTACAATTAGATGCAAATGTGCAACTGGCTTGTTTAGGAGATCCACATGTCGGGGACTACTGTAAACTTGTAGGTTACGGAGGATATGATCAAGGTATTTGTTTTTTTTTATGTTAAGGTTGACAAACACACTGACGGTCTACTTGATAACATACGAAACGTAAAATAAAATAACATAGTATAAAAATTAAATAATTCCCGCCCTCTGTATGTAGAGTCGGCCGCATAAGTCAATTAACACATTCAAAAGTATAAATAAACTGAACACTCAATGCGCCATAAGTCGTTGTTACGACTAGAGAAAAAAAAATAAACTTCACGTAAACGATCGTAAAAAGCTTCAGTAAGTAAGTAAGTTCTGTAAGTAATATGAGTGTTCAGTTGTTTTGCACCTTTGAATGTGTTAATCGACTTATGCGGCCGACTGTACGCTTTGATCTTTTAAACGGATTTTAATGTGGCTTCCACTAATGGCAAAAGCGTTAAAAGAGGAAGGTTTTTATTTATATAAATATGCTTTATTTATATTATATCAAACTTCTTCTTTCTTTTAAGCACTTCAACCAAGATTGGGCTGGCAACGAGCTGACATACTGTTACCGAAAAAATGCAAAGAACGTCTTTCTTCAAAAGGTCACGAAAATTTACCACAAGCCGTATTCTGCGCTTCTACAGAATCGAGCCACTCTGTTGTAAGTAGATTTATTTGTATGGACTTTGACCCACTTGTATAAATTCGATCATGGTGGAAAAAGTTATTTTATGTACACATATAGACTATATTATACACTATAGCTGGTATTACAAATGCGATTTGTCTCCTATGTGTGTTGTCTCCTAATTTTTCACGTCTTATTTACTGAAACGATCATTAAGGAAAATTTGCAGACTTTGTCAGGGATACAGAAAAGCACATCCAGAAAAAAGTATTGTTTCCGAGGGAACAGTATTTCAATTTTCAATTCACTTCAACACAGTCATAAGAAAAAGTGGCGCAGACGAAAGTTAGTTAAATAATAGAAAGAATAGGTTTCACGTATTAATATTACCTATTTCACTGTTATTATATTACATATAGTATGGTATCATCAATCAATCAATACTAATGATAGGCTACTTTTTTTTTACAACGCGGACGAAGTCGCGGGCGCCAGCTAGTACTATATTTAGTTACGTCATCGTCTCAAACAAACACAAGTCTGTAATGTAATTTACACGGAGAGTTCTGAATCCTAAATAATAAATAATTAATTGTAATAAACAAATGTTTTTTTTTTTCAAGACTGGAATCGGAGGGCCCCTAATCTGCAAGATTGGTGACCGCGAAACGTTAGTGGGCGTCGCCGTATGGCGTGACGATGTGATACTCATGATACCGCCGCGGGACTGGACCTTGCGTGCACTAACTACATTAAATTTAAATTAGTTAACTAACATAATAATAATATGGCCTAATATTAAGTAGAGTCCGTATCAAAAAACTTCTGACCACTGAAGTTGTCGCAATAGCTAAAAACAGATACATACACACTTGATAAGGCCTTGTGAATCTTCGTTCACACAGAAAAGAAAGTACGATAACTTACAAAATTAACCTTAGATACAATATCTAAGGTTCATAATACAATGCAGCTGTTAGTTTTGTCACACTTGCACAAGACGTGTTGTTCTATTCATATTGGAGGAGCATCGACGCGCAATCGCGAGCATTGACGCTCTCACTGGCGCGTGGCTGCTCATGGCGTCCCGAGATCGCGCGTGGCACCGCGTTCCTTTCCTTCCATTGACGCGAGTCATCGTCTGGACTGTCTCACGACTCGTGGCGTCTCGCTCACTGCGCTTCAGGGCGCGCGGGGGCTCGAGCGGCCGCGAGTGGAAGTGCGTGATTTCTCGGCACGCACTTCCACTCGCTAGAGGGAGCGCGCAGTTACGAGTCGGCCCGAGCCGGCACATTTTTTTCTGCTATATGAAATTACTTTTTATTGGCTGAAGATAAAGTACAGAATACCAAATGAAAATAGGCGCACCGCGTCCCTGCGCGTCGCTGCTCCTCCAATATGAGTTGTCCCTAACCTGCAATAGCAGTACTGGAAAAATGGATCAATAGCGATGTATGTGGATTGATAGATAGCATTTCCCACGCTTTAAAAATTCGTCTTCTGTGCAGGAACATATCAGGCCCATATCATTTGGGTACTGCTGTATCAACCATTATCAAATAAAACAACATTTTATTTTATATACACGTTTATTTAATGTTTACATTTCGTTTTGGACCAGTCATCACGCTAATTTAGTGAAAAATTCAAAGTTTATCTACAACGATGACGCTACAAAACCGTCCTATAGGAACTAATTATATTTATAAAAAAAAACACTCACACAATCACGGGAATGTTAGAGATCCGAGAAATGAAAATTTAAAGTTCAACACAAAACCTACACATTACCATTTTATAAAAAAATACAATTAAAATTGTACTTAAGTTTACATTTCTTTGGTGTCGAACTTGCATATAAAAAAAAAGTTGCGTTGTGAATTTTATTTAATTTATAATTACTTTATTAACAATTTTTCTTTGATGAGCAACAAATTAAGAGTTAATGACTACATATTAAATTAACAAGTCTCACAAAAACAGCCCTTTTTCTTGTAAACAGATGTCAAAATGTCGACATCTATTTTCACAAGTACCTACTTATAAAAAATGCGTAACTACCTACTGTCTTTTATTAACAGAAAAAATAATAATACTTTGGGCTTCGTAATTAACATAAGATTTTTCATAAGTTTATACGTTTTTTTTTTCACTATCATATAAAAATGTTCACATTTATGATACAACAGAAAAAAAAGGATTATTCCTCCCTGTATTATGGAAGTTATCAAAACTACCCTCAGCACTATTGTCACCCTTAACATATATAATTTTTTTTATAATATAATTTATAAACACTAAAATCAAAATACGATACGATACAAATGAATTTGTTTGTGACGCTCTAATCCAAACCAATAGTGACGAAATGTTCATAATTAAAGTAATATTTTAACAACCATTAAAATAACAAATGCTATTATTTATGCCTAAGTTCATTTGCATGTTCGCAATTATGCAAAACATAAATCAATTTCAATTTTAATGATTCCTTTTCATGTGCTGCTAGGCTTGTTACAGACCAAACATGTTTATGGTTCTATAATATTTTTGTATTATCTTAGTTGTAATTTTGAATCACTTACACATATTTTATGCATAAATGTACTAGAGCAGAAATTTTCTAAAGGCCAAATTGTTGTGTGAAAATATTGTATTAGAATATAATTAAATTTGTGTGTGTGTGTGTCGTATCGAACGTCTGTCTGTTTTAATATGTTAACAATGTATGTCTAAAGAATAGAATCATAGATACGCCGGAGAGAGTGAGCCTCAAGCTATCACTAAAGGCTCGTCGTCGGAGAAACCGTGGATCGGTGGCACGTCGTCGTCATCTAAACAAAGTGCATTCAATTATCATTCTTAAGACACATAGCAATAAAACACATTATAATTTGATACGCTTTTCATTTGTTTCTAGTGTCTAGTTTCACATTAAACGCAACGAACATAAGATTTATAGAGGTTTTTTTAAATAATTGTACATTCAACCAATACCCGAATGCATATTTTATAGAAAAAAATTCATTATTTTTTTATTTATTTTTTCAATTTGTTTTAAGATCATTGAAATGTGTTTTTCAAATGGAAAGCATAGATTAACATTGCAGCTTTTGTCCGCGACTTCGTCCGCCTATCTTTATACATTATTCTGATGCATAAAGATGTATAAACTGCAAAAGACTACTTCCACTGAAACTTTACAGTAGTTTCAGTGAAAGTAGTCCAGTAAACCAACTCCTTATACAGGTGCTTGTTGTGGTTCGGTAAGGGAGTAAGGGATGCCAAAAACCATTCCCCTATCGCTCTCCCCTACATTTTTTTCGCGACTATACTTGCGATACGCGTCGTGGCATTCGCATGTGCGTATCGTCTCCGACGAGTACCGTACTGGTATTCGACTGGAGTGAGTACGATAGTGTGCGAAGAGCCTAATTATACCGCAGCGCAAGAGTGACGTACCGTGTTCGCTTATTGTGGCCTCGCCGCGGCGGCCGTCGTAGCGCATCGTGTTGGCGGCCTGCGCTCTCCTGAGCCGACGGGCGCGCAGCGTGGCGTGCACGAGCGCCGCTACGAGCGCCAGCGCAGCTACGCCTGCCGCTACGCCCCACCACACCGCCCCGCTGCCCGAAACCACCTCCTCTGCGGCGCTCACAGGTTCACCTACCGCATATTACATTAATACATCGTCCTTGTATCGTCCTTAATATCCAAATGCGACAGACACTGCGTGTAATGTAAACGTCCACTCACCCTCCATATGCAGAGTCCTGACCTCACCGAGGTCGCTGTAGTAGCCCTGCTCGGTGACAGCCCTGATCGCCACGTACAGGGGGCTCTTGTCGCTGGTGATCTTCATGACGAGCGGCGACTGCTCGGCCTGCTGCACCTTCATGTCCTCGCTCGGGTGGATCATGTCCTCCGGGATCTCATTCTCGGACACTATCACCTCGTACTTGTGCCTGTTGACAGCGTTACAAATCATTGCCATACATTCATACATACATTATGGATGAAAACAAAAAATGTGTGCACTTGATGCTATAAATGGCTACCGTCGAAAGAATAAAAAGTACTAACCTTAAAAAAAAGACAAATAATAGATATACTCATAAATCATTTATATGACTCTTAAATAACTTAAAAAATTGTGTTCGTGTTAAGATAAAATTGTGTGTTTATAAAGTCTTTAAAATTTAATAATAATAAATCTTTGTATAGCAATGAGGATATGTACCTTGTGCCAGTGGCCTGCTTGGCAACACTGAGAGCCGGGTCATCGTGCCAGCTGACCATAAGGTGACCGTAGGCGAGCCACGCTACCACGTTGTCGGGAGGCGGGACAGGTCGAGACCGCGCCTCGATACAACTCACCGCCGCGCCGTGCCCCACGGACTGCACATACAACAAAAGTGCACTAGTTCGAGATTGATTGTATGTCGTGGTATGAAAATTATGTACCACAAAAAGTGGGAAAACCTAGACCGAGGCTTTTGTGAGTTTAAGACAAAGTATTCGACTCACGTATACGCAAACGTTGTATCGGCCTCCGTCGGGCACCGACTCGATGACATGCGCTAGTGACGTGTTGGCGGACGGCGACAGCTCGTAGGCGCTCACCGCGTTACGTGTCAGCTCCGTTAACTCCACCTGATGATGACAACACACAGTTCGACATTAGAAATTGAAAGCAGTCTTTAAATTTGTTAGTAAAATTTACACTTGCTATATATTTTACAGAATATCAGTAAGTACTCACCCGATAAGAGACTGGTTCACGTATCACGATGCAGTTGGCGTCCCAAAGAATCTGCAATTGACTCTTTTCCTCGATAAAAGCGTAGTGAAGCCTTTTCACTGGCGCCCTATTCAAAATATAAAGATAGGGTTAATCTTTTTTTTTTCTCTTGTGTATGGCGATACACTGTAAAACTTCGGGAGATTAATACAGGACATCGGTCTCATCGGAAACATTTTTTGCTTGCAAATAAAATGTTTATTTTTGGGCGAATGTAAAAAATATAAATACGAATATTATAAAATACTTAAATTCAAACACATCTATAGCAAATTCCAATGCTGCAACTGTTTTGATGATTAATATGAAACGACGATAATCACCTGTCGTTTTCCCTGGTAAAGATGTCTGTGGGTCGCGAAAGTGGTCCCCCTTTCAGGCCTACGCTGAAAGAATACCTCTCGCACGCCTGAAGACCCTCCACCAGTATACTCGTGTTTCTTGTTGTCAACCCTAAAAACATGTTTATTTTTATTGTAATTTATCCTGGTGCAGCCCAATATTACGAAATTTCGTGGAACAATACTTCTTTTAAGCCTGGGCACTGATCGCTCGTGTATGTGAGAATATATGTATGTGTATGTTTTTCTAAATATACATACAAAATGACTCGTTATATTCAAATATCAACTGTAGAAAAAGGAATTCGGAAAATATTAATGCTTACTATAATATATCTTTTCCTTTTTTTATAATAGATTAAATAAATTACACATGTAAAAGCGAACACATTCATAAATCAACACTCACGTGTATCATCAACTCTGTTCATCTTCCTCCTTTGATTGTACATTTTGTAGATGACCGTGTACTCCAAATCCTTGTTCTTATATCTGTCCGAGACGGGCGGCGACCATTGCAACTCGACCGAGGTACGCTTCTCCTTCAAGAGAATTGCGGTCACGTTTAACGTTTCGTCGGGTTCACCGTCTATGGTCAACGGGATCGTGAACGGAGCTCCGGCGATTGGGCCCTTGTACGCCATTATGTCGATATTCACGTGCGTACCAGGAGGCAAATTTGTCACTGAAATACAAACAAATAATCACTATAGTACGGCCAGGCCAGCGTAGAAATGCGATCCTGACGACTGTCACTTGGTCACGACTAGTGATGGAAAATAATTAACACTATTATTTATTTTTTAACTGACCCAATAAAAAAGGATCCTAAGTTTCATTACCTGCTTGTTTGTCTGCATTCTAATTTCTGAATTAGTTACTAAGTAATAAAGAAAATAAAAATAGTTACGATTGGCAAACAAACAAATTTAATTTGATTCCGATTCGCTTGAGGAGGTGCTGTCTTCGTCATCATCTTCGTATGTATCAATTTTTAAATGTCCATAGTAGGATTAAGGATAATTATAATAATATGGGGTTTGGGAAGGGATAGGGAAATGGCATCCCTTACTCACTGGCCGTAACACAACAGCCTTAAATTGTATTCAAGACAGTGGAACAGTGGTGACTGTAAACAAATTCCTACAGGTATCCTCGGAGGCGATGGTAACCGCCTACCATCAAGTGGACCGTCGCGTCGGCCTGTCTGTCACCCTAATAATAAAAAAAGGCTTACGCGTGAAGTTGTGTTGTTTGGTCTTGATTGGCTCTGTCGTGTCGTAATTGGGCGGCAGCCGCAGATGAATGATGTAGCCCTCGACTCCGGGAATCCGATGCCACTCCATGTAGACCGAGGTCGAGTTGGGCCGCGACACGCTCACATTCACCAACTCGTCCACGTCGCCCACCTCGTCGAACGTTATCGTCATCACGTCAGAAGACTCGGACGTGAACGCGCCGTTCGAAGCTTTCACCTATCCACAATCACGCCATCCATACTTTAATAATATTATAACACCATGGTCACACCCCGGTCACTGGCGATCAAATGTATGAAACAAACGCGTTGCTACGCACACAGTCTAAGCTAATGTAGGTGAACGCGTACCACCATGAGTAAGATAAAACATGCATGAGATAAGACGTCCTTGCCAGCCGGTAACTGTGAGGTGGGGGCACAGGTGAGGTGGGGGCACAACTGAGCGCGGGTGGGGGCACTTTCAACGGGAGGCAGGGAGTGACCATACTGTACGCTAGTACTCAGTATTATACTGTGCCATGGTATAACAAGATTCTTTTACTGACCACCGATTTCAAACAGGAAACTAATAAGATACTTAATGAGAAAATTAACAAACGCACTAGTCACCACTACGATTTTCGAAGGTTCCCTTCGATTTCTCTAGGATGCCACCATCAGATCGACTCCAGACCTTCATTAAATAGTAGTGCTTTAAAATACTTAATGAAAAAATTAACAAACACACTAGCCGCCACTACGCTTTTCGAAGGTTCCCCTCGATTTCTCTGAGATGCCAACATCAGATCCTGATGGTTTCCTTATCATGGTACCACAAAAAAATTATTGGGATATCTCCTTTCCAACAAAAAAAAAGAATCATCAAAATTGGTTCATAAATGGCTTATCTCCGCTACGTCAGTACTGTACTGCATGGACTCACCCAGAAGGAGTAGTTCTGGTTGGGCCTGAAGTAGCCCTCGACGGTGAGGTTGGTGGAAGTGACCAGCTTGGTGATGAACGGCTTCGGGGGAGTGTAGTGCACGGAGTACATGGTGATCACTCCACGCGGTTGAGTGGGCGGGTCCCACTCCACGCTCACGCGACGTCCGGTCAACTGACGCACCGACAAACGGGTGGGCGGCGATGGCACTGTTCACAAAGCAATTCAACTATGTATGTATTAACAATTTGTAATAAATAACTGACCAATACACGCACAATCAAACAGTTTATACATTTGTATAGTGTATAAATACAAGAGTTTTACCTCCTTCTCCTGTAGTTGTATTCAGATATTTCATAGTGGCATAAGTATTGTTATACTTGTTGTCTCTGACGTAAAGCGTCACGTTGTAATTTGTGTAAGGTTCCAAGTCCGTAAACCTAAAAATTGACAAATATACAGTTAAGATGTTGAAAGTTGAGAATATTTCTTTTTATGTTTTATAATTGGTATAATAGGAGCCTCGACTGTTTAATATAAAATTGAAACGAAGGAAACATAATGTAACCAAAATGTAACCCATAATAAATGAATTTGATATCTGATTTCTGATAAACAAGTCATCCATCCAACACCAATTATCACAAACCGTACCTAAATGTATTTAAATGTGAAATATCTTAACAAAGAGAGTTTTAAGTACATTTTCGGACAGTTTTCGTGCAACACTGTACAACCTAAAAAACCTAGACTCATTTCTACCGAAGACAAAATTATTATTTTTATAAAGTTACCTACATTACATAGTTCAAAACCTACTTACAGATAAACAGTGTCGTTAGTCCATGTCTGGTTGTGCCAAATACCGTCGGATACTTTGGCGATCGATGGTAAGAAACTGTAACGCACCGTCCGCTGGCGTGGTATCCAGCACGAGATCAAGAAGCGAGTGGACGTTATCGACGATTGGTCCACGCCGAAACTCAACGACTGAACAGTACAAATTATAATAACATATCAGTCAGACACGGTAAAAATTAAAGCGTATATATATTATTGAAAAAAAAAAACACTTATAATTATATTTTTTAATAATAGTATATTCATGAAATGATCCTTTGGCTCTACAATTCACATGACAGTAAACTATAATATCTTAACATATTTTGCCGTTACTTTTTAAACAGACGGAGAACATTGTTCAGATAAGAGTGAGAGAAAAAGACGATACCTGATAGGGTTTAGAGTCTTCCTCGACGTTAGAGCAGTTCCGCTCGTCGGCGCCGTCGTAGCACTCCTGGTGTCCGTTGCAGATGTGCGCTTGCCACACGCACTTCGTGCCCTCGTCGCACGACAAAAAGCCGCGCGGACAGTTTGCTAATGGTGTCTAAATAAAACAATCTGTCTTTATTAGTGATCGCCCATCAGTGGTCGAAATACGACCACAAACCTATTGTTTGTTTGTACACATATTACACACGCCGCAGGATTGTTGCGGATGTTGAATTTTCAACGAATGCAGAATTCCAATAAATTAATTTTGTAATGCTGATAAAAATGATTGAAATTGATCATATAATTTCAGTAGAAAATTGAAACATATAAAATTATAAAATTTTAAGTGTTTCAACATTCAAACCGAACCATAGAGATGTAAACTGAACCATGTCTATTCGAAACTTATCGCCAATTAATTTTAATTTAAAACTATAAAGATATTTGTATGTGATTACACTGGGCGTGGAGTCGCAGTGCCACTCGTCGCTGCGATCGGCGCAGTCGTTGACTCCGTCGCAAAGTTTGTCGTCGCGCACGCAACCGCGGCCGTCGCCGCACGGCGTCTCGTTGGGCGCGCAGACGGGCGGCGCCGCATCCGTGCGCCCGCAACCGCGCTCATCTGCACCACCCTTGCAGTCCTCCGTGCCGTCGCAGACCCACTTCAGCGGGATGCACTCGTCTACATACGACCCGTTACATGAGCTTTTTATGTACGAATAGTCTTACAATAAAAATAAAAGGCGCCTTGTACGAGATACGCCATAAGAGAAGAGATATATATACCTTCATCTGTTATTTCGAAATCATTATGGACGTGCAACATGAGCCAACATTTTTCTCTTTAACTATTTAATCTCCTTTGATACAATAACGTATTACATATTACCTTGGGCACACGTGAAGTAATTCTTCCCACATCTTGAGCTGGGCAGCGGAGGCTTATCGGAAGCGGTCTCGTCCACCGTCACGCAGCCGACTTCGTCCGAGCCGCAGTCGTCGATGCCATCGCAACGCCACCACCACGGCAAACAGTTGCCGTTGTCGCACTTGTACATCCAGTCGAGGCACGAGTGATTCGTGGGAAACTCGAAGGGATTCTTGGTCGTGGGGCGAGGCAACAGCTTCGAGTGGTTCGATGTTGTCGTGCAGTTCTTCTCGTCGGAGCCCTCGTCGTCCGTGCAGTCCACTTCGCCGTCGCACACCTATTATTCAAATATCGTTAAACTTTCATTCTATACAAAACACTAATATGTACGCCAAAAAACCAACCCCACTATTTTTATTTTCCATCTTTAATTGATTCTCACACAAAAACATTAAATTCGAAAATTCACATGGAAAAAATAATGGTTGTCAACATTTGATGCTCGTTTGTGTAAAGTAACATTGGCATTGAAATAAGAAGACAATAAAAAGAAAAGATACAATTACTGAGTTCTCGATTAAAACGTGATTAGTTGATAACATTTGAGCTAAACTATCTACTCACCCAAGATTTAAATATGCACTTGCCGCTGGGGCACTTGTGCATGTAAGGCGCGCAGGTGGAGTACTTGCATCGAGATTCCTCTTCGTCCTCGCCGCCGGGACAGTCCCCGTCCCCGTCGCACACCCACGAGGCGGGAATGCAGAGGCCAGTGTCACCGCAAGCGAAACTGTTGTTCGAACACGACACTATCTCCGGACGCTTCACCAACTGCAATCAACATTAATCCATGTTACAGACAGACCCACCGATTTATCTTTTTAAGCACTGTAAGATTTAAGTTAAAGCAATATTTTTTAAGTTGTAATTAATAGTAAGTATATAGTTGATTTATTAATAATTACAAATGATAAAACGAGATTAAACCTCGAAAGAGAGAGGGAGAGAGAAATTGTACGAGTCAAATTACTAGTATTTCAAGGGTAAAAGATTTATTATTTCATCTGTTGACTTTAAATATAAATGTAATTAATTGTAATATAACTGTGACCTTCATATTGAAAAAAAACTTACAGTACAATTCCGTTCGTCTGATCCGTCTTTGCAGTCGTTGTCTCCATCACAGAGCCACTTCTTTTCTATACAATTGCCGTTTCCACACTGGAATTGATTGTCGCTACAGTTGCGATGTCCACAATCTGAAATCCGTGAGTGATCACTTTATCATTAGCGAAAATCAATACATATACAAATTAAATCATAAACGAGCCATGTCTGTACATAAAACATTAAAAAATAAGTGTGTGTGTGTCAATTCCGACACACTACTGGAGTTTACTCCTTATGAACGATTATAAAATATATACATAATAATAATTATAAAAACAATTATCATAACGAATTAATATCTCTGTTAGCGCCACCTCTGTTCGCAAAGATGTATTATTACGTAACTTATTCTAGTTTCAATGATATTGTGTAGATGGCGCATATATGAAAATCTATTTGTGTAACTGCACACGAAACTCTTCTTGTGTAACTGAGCCTATAAAAAGAGTAAACTCCAAAAAAAAAAAACAATTTTTACACATATATGTCCTGCCATTGCCGCTGCTTGCTACCAGATATTCAGATCAGTCAGAGCCAACTTTAAAGTTCATTTCAACAGTCCCCTGCCACAAAACTGCTACATTTCAGCATAATGCAAGTTGTAAAAACATGTGCTAAAATTCCACTAGCGCCCGATAGTGAGGTCACGCATTTAAATCAAATCTATAGAGGCAATAAAATAAAATTGAGTGCAGACCTCTCTCGTCGCTCATGTCGACGCAATCGACGTCGCCGTCGCACTTCCAGTGGGGCAGATAGCAGCGCGTGTCGTCGTCGCAGGAGAGCATTGGCGGAATGCAGACGGGGCAGCCCAACTCGTCCGACAGATCGCCGCAGTCGTTGTTGCCATCGCACCTCCACGTGCCCGCTATGCACATTCCGTTCTTGCACGTGAACTGATCCTGCACCACATAACCGCCATATATGTATTTTCAACTTTTGCACGCGACTTCGTCAGCGTAAGTTTATAAAATACTAGCTGGTGAAGAGTATAAAACGCCATCTACCGTGGAATGGATCGCTAAAAAATATAACCAAGCAGTCGTCATGTTAGTCGCTTCGTCGGATTCTGGATAGATGGCGCTGTCAAGTGTATGCCGGGCCAAGCCGCTAGTATTTACTTTTATTTTAGATTTCCCGTAGGAATGAAGCGGTAGAAAATAGCCTATGTTCATCACGGATAATGTCGGCTTCTAATGGTAAAAGAATTTTTCAAATCGGTCCAGTATTTTCGGAGCCTATTCTATACAAACAATCAAATCTTTCCTCTTTATAATATTAGTATAGATAATAGCCTATGTCTCCCTGCACTTTTCTGATTACTATATAAATAAACGATAGGGGCCCCTAAAATTTTGTATGTAGGTGAAATCACTTAAAGCTTTCACCGTCCACAATTACAAATAATGATAAATTGATATTTATTAATATAAATCCATTAAAATTGCTTATTTTCAGAAATTCCCGGTGAAAAAGATATTTAGCCTGTAACAATTTTAGGAAAAAATAAACTTACCGGTCCACATGATCCAGTTTTCTTCGGGCAAGTCATATTGGCCGACGGTTCTAATCCATTTTGACACATGCATTTTCCATTCGTCTTTACAAAACCGTCAGGGCATAGACAACTAAATGTGTTACCCGGACCACCCAGACATAGAGTATCGCAGCTAGTGTTCTTGTACGAACAGGCGTTGCTGCCGTGCTGAACGAAATGGGCGAACACCTTCAGATCCATAAGTCCAGAGAATGAATTGTTTATGGTTATAACGTTGAGGCCAGTGCTCTTATCGGCGATGAATATAGACTTCGCCTTCCAATCGTCCCAGAACATTCTATCTTTCAACACTGCCACGGCGAATGGATGAGAAACCTTGTCGTCGTTCCATAAAATTCTTCTGAAATAGTTACCATTTAAGTCTGCACTAGCTATGTAATCCTCCATGGCGTCGACCCAATAAATTCTTTCCGACATTTGATCTACAGTTATACCATTAGGCCACTGGACTATTGGTTTTCCAAACAGTTTCCTAACATTCGTTCCGTCTAAGTTCGATCGTGAGACTGATGCATTGATTTTATCCCAGTCGGTCCAGAAAAGGTAACCCGCTTTCGGGTGTACCGCAATACCTCTCGGTTTCGACAGAACCTTGGAGTCTAGAATTGTCACTCTCATTCTACCTGCATTGGTCAAATCTGTTCTTACGGCCTCGATTTTCGTCCTCAATCCGTCCACGAAAAAGAGCACATTCGAGATCCAGTCTAACGCCATTCCCTCTATACTGGCCAGATCCGTGTCTACAACAATTTCCTGTGTTGTTCCATTATTGTAACATTGCCTTTTGATTTTATCCATTTCTATATCCGCCCAGTATATGCAATTGTTTTTCATGTCAAAGTCGATTGCGACTATGTTCTTCTGTCCTTTAACCGGGTACAGTGTCGTATTGTCTGCCAGATCTATACGAGCTATTTTATCTCTGAGAGCCACCAAGATGAATTCTATCGGTTCTTCGATTGGGCATGGGATTTCATCGGGAGCGTAGGATATATACGAAGATATTGTGCAGACGTCTCCGTCGATTTTCTTGTAACCCTTTGTTCTCTTGTAAAAATGTCCCGGTTGACAATCCGCAGGTATTGCATACGGATCATACTTGACTCTAGTGTCACGTACGCATTCGTTACCATAGAGTTTAAAACCGTAATCACACTCGAAATCCCGCCTACTGCATTCGCATATTTGCTTTTGAACCGGTCTATCGTAATCTATTCCGTTGTAACAGTTGGTGTGGGCTAGACGTCGCTGGAACGTGTCTCTGGTGCCTAGTACGCAAGAGATAGACGAATTGGGTGGTGACGGAGACCAAAATTTATAATCGTCGGCAGTACAGTCGCGAGCGAAAGCGTTGCGTAAATCAATTGTTATTATTATCCACTGATGCTGCTCGTTGGCGGAGCCGAACATTGTAAACGTGGTAGTGTTCTCTCCGGGCTCAGTCATGAGGCCGTATATGCGTAGATCGTTTGCATAAAACCTAAAAAAAACAATTCGATGCAGCTAAAATGTACGTGGCATATTTCATTTAAAGCAATGTAAGCTCGAGCTAATCTAGTAAAATTTGCAAGTTCTTAAGTATTCGAGGTTGTAGACTAAACTAATCTACATCAATGTCCTTCTCAAAGGTTCAGGGTGTTTCCATACCAAACCATCAGAATCGGTTCAGTGGTTCATCCGTGAAAACGTAACAGGAATATATAAAACATTATTAATGCATTAGTTGTAAATTCTCATATAAGCCACAATTTTTGCACCATCTACTCTTGGTAATAAAATGATTACAGAGTAAAAAGCTCCTATCCTAGTATTTCTTGAAATTAAATTAAACGAATTATGTACAACGCTAAAGTTAACCCAATAAATGTATCGTGCACTACTCACTCGTAGGAGTTCCATTCGATCCCTTCATTTGTCGAATAGAGAATTCTTCTGGTCTCTCCGCGCGTTTTGAAATATTTGACCGCTACAAGAACACCGCCGTAATCACCATAGTTGAAGAAGTAATACTCTTTGAGAATCCTCTTCCAAGTTAGCCCAGCGTCACGGCTTAGGTACACGCCGGCAATGCCTTTCAACGACTTGCCCATAACGCCAGTCGCTATTATGATTCCAGGAGCCGACTTTGAGCTCATTATGCTGGCTGACCTGAAAAAATCGTAAATTCTTAACTATTTATTTGTATTACACAAATCTTTATGTGAAAAATGGCAAATCTTGTGGACAAAACCTTCACCAGCTTTAAGTGGTCTTAGTGATTCCAATATCAACAAACAAAGACTAATATCATTTGACAGCTAACTTCGCATGTTTGCTAAATGAAACAAATTTTAGTCAAGAAAAAAAAAACAAGGTAACAATAAAAGCAAAACGAGATATATATGTTACTATTGTGGATTGTGTAATGATATAAAAAACTGACGAAAAAAATCTTCCAATTGTAAGCTTGAAAACAAATCCGTGCATAAGTTAAAACTGCATTCAGTGCGAGTTATTTTTAAATAACGCTATGCCTTTACCTTAGATCATTGGTAATCACATTTCCAGGGGGGCTGCAATAAATACCTCAAATAACTATCTTTAAGTTTCATTTCCTAGTTATTTTAATACAATTTTGGACATTTGTATTCTACTAGCCGTATCTTTGCTCGCATTAAATTTGAATTCTCATAATGAGTACATCTTGCACCCAATCAATTATTTAGTCCCAAAAAATTTCATACAAGATTCAACCCATTCTTTTCAACTTTTAAAATTTAAATATTAGAAAAATACTTAGTGGGCCTCTACTACAAAAAACCTAACCAAAATCTAACCAAATTTCATGATGATTTGCATTTAAGTGTACATGACAATTTGGGGATATTACACAAATTTTTAGCGTAAACTCTCAAATTACCCCAACTTTTCTATTACTAGTCGAGGTTACCAGATAGGAGACAGTAGCCATATACAAACAGATGGGACTTTTTTACTGTATATATATATGGGTCAGCTGCAGTATGACGGTCAACTTTATGGTACGTAGCTTAGCATTGCCTATATAAACACAAAGCAACATCACAAGTGCTTAGCGAATCTTGTTATCGATCTTCTCGCCTTCAATTCTTATTGAAAAAAGACGCTGATAAAACGTGAACGCTGATAGATTCATTAAAAATATAAACAACACGGTCAAGTTCAAAGAAACACGTACATATGTATTGTTTTATATCATAACTTCCTTATGTGAAGCAACTTTCACTTTAAATTATTTACTCTACCGCGTTTGAAGGCGATAAGAAGTACACATAGGTACCGAACCTATTTGTACCACAATCTCATTTTTGAGCAACAACGAACTTGATTGTATTATATGTAATTGATTATATTTAAATTTATAGCCAATTTATAGCACATAAATTGATAGTGTAAGTTGTAAAACATAAAGAAGTCATCACGAAACATATATTAAAGTGAAGTGTGAAACATAAACATAACATAGGGTTTATATAATATACATTCGCTATATTACATCACCATATTATAAATCTCAAGAGACTCAAGAGATTAAGTTATGCGAAATCATAAAATTGAAATTATAACTACTATTTTTTTTTTATGTTAAGGTCGACAAACATTCACATCGACTATATTCAATGTCGATAAACCTAGTTAACATACATCGATGAGTATTAGATATACTGTTTTTTTAAACACCTCCTTTTTTAAATTTTAAGTTATGACAAAATTTTAACAGAAAAAAAATCAATAATGAAAAATATAAATATAAAACAAAGATTATCTGTATCTGTAAAAAGAAATATAGATTTTAATTTTTTTACAAGCATTATTATGATTATATACACAGTATATACATTTTGGTGTAGTTATTGCTTGTTAGTTTTATAAATATTTTAAAAATTTGCTTAATTTAAGCATTTATTTTCTTATTGAGCATGCTTAATCATAGAGTAACATGCAGAGGATGAATCTATTTCATCAGCTGTGGACTCACACAACACCTAGAATATTTCTTCTATGAAAAATATATACATACTTAACTATCTACACATTATTATTTTATTTTAAAACAAACTCATTTGGCAAATGATAATTTTAAAGAAAAGTTCACGACAGGTCACCATCGTGGGTTGTTAACGAGTATTTAAGTCTTATTATTACGAGTATGTATGTGCCTATGATTCATTTCGTTTAACCTCTCACTATTGATGAATACAAAATGATTAACATTCGTGTGTGTTTATTCTTACCTTGACACTGGATACAGTTGGCTGAACTTCTGGCACAAATGCAGACTGCACGAGTTCTCTATGTGGCAGTTGAGCGGTTTACCTGTATAATTAATCAACAATCAATACTAATAATAAATCTGTAAGTGTAGGTAGGTATTGTATTATGTAAGTATGTTCCTCCATAAAGCTTAAACGAACTAAGTCACTGATTTTAATGAAACTTGATAGATAAACATTTAGACATACAGGACACAGGATGGGCTACTTTTTTTAACGCGGACGAAGTCGCGGGCACCAGCTAGTAACTTTATAAAATCCATACTAATGTCATGAATGTGAAAGAAACTCTTGTCTGTGTGTTGTCTGTTACCTTTTCACGCCTTAACTACTCAACCGACCGTCGTGAAATTTTGCATACACATTGTCAAAGATACAGAAATGGACGTACGACACATTTAATCCAGAAAAAAGTTCTGTTCCCGGCTGATAAGTACAGCAAGAAGATTGAATAAATTATTTCTCATATATTTTGAAAGCGGAAAATGCAAATGCTCGTTAGTTATTTCGAAAATGTGTTATAAATAAAAAAGATAATATGACAATTACCATTTTCGTCTTCTGTGGGAGGTTTAATAGGGGACCAGGTGGCGCCATGGTCGAAGGTGATCATAGACACGAGATGTTCGGAGCCAAGTGTAGTGATGAGAGTTTTGGCATCGACCTTCGAAGCTATGTAAATCCCTTTTAGCCCTTCCACGCGATACAGATCAGTGAAGGGATCTTCTGTTACATCTCTGAAAATATTATCACGTACTTACTACTCTACTTTAATTTAGTTTTTAAATCATAATTTAACCCCACACATTCTATTGAACTCAAACACGCTATATCTGCTGTAAGTTGCTGAGGAGTTGGGTGTCCCTGCAGACTACTTGAACCTGCAGAAACAGCTTAAGGTTACCATGTCATGGAAATACCAAAGTAAAACTATACTAAATTTTACATCAATCGAACATGTGGAAGTTAGTGAATCCCTTCATGATGGCTTGTCAGATCAGCTTGTCCAGAAATAGCCAACCCATTCGAGATATATTTTTAACATACTAAATTTGATTCATTAAAGACATGGGTGAAGTTAAACGTTCGGATCTTTGATTTATCATATATTTTATCGGATGTAATATTTTTCATCTTTCAACGCGGACCAAATCGCTGGCACCAGCAATTTAAAAAAATACAACTGCGGTATGGCAGTACCATATTTATTAGTAATTTAGGAGTAATAAAATACTATGTTGCTTTTTACTATAGGTATTATACTTGAATGGTTGTATTAATTCAACATTCTCACATGACACGAGGCACACAAGTAGCACGATATCTCGTTTAAAGAAAATAAATCTTTGTTATATCGAAAACAATAAGCCTTTTAATACGACAAAGTAACTCAAAAGTTTGAACAGTAACACGGTGTAAGCAACAACGCCCCCATTTTTAATCGCTTATACATAACAGAAGTATTTATAACTATTAGGGTAGTAAAGAAAGTTATCTCGGTTTTTGATACTTATATTGTAAATGGTGTATTTTCAAATAAAATTTCATTATAATCCGTTAATGTTATATATTATTTTGAAGCGCGTATTGGTTTTGTTTTAAAATAATTTGGTAACTTTTTTGAGGACTTCAAATATAGCACGGACAAGAGGCAAATTCGGACGATTTTCTTGTTCCAGTTCAAGCTAGGCCGAAAAGCTGCCGAGACAGCTCGTGATATCAACGATACGTTTGGCCCAGGAACCACTAACGAATGTGTGGCACAACGGTGGTTCAGAAAATTCCATAGCGGTGACGATGGCCTTGAAGACGACCACCGTAGTGGTCGGCCATCCGATGTTGAAAACGACCGATTGAGAGCCTTAGTCGAAGCCAATCCACGCACAACTGTTCGAGAGCTTGCTGAAGAGTTGGATGTAATGCTTATGACAATTTCCAACCACATGCAAAAGTTTGGGAAGTCAAAAAAGCTGGATAAATGGGTGCCCCAGGAATTCAACGAAAATAAAAAAAATTGTCGTTTTAAGGTGTCTTCGCTCTCTTTCTGCGCAACAAAAACGACCCGTTTCTCAACCGGATTGTATCGTGGGATGAGAAGTGGATCCTCTACGACACTTAGCGACGTTCAGCTCAATGGTTGGACCGCGATGAGGCTCCTTAACACTTCCCGAAGCCGAAAATCCACCGAAAAAAGGTTATGGTAACTGTTTGGTGGTCTACAGACGGTATCTTCCATCACAGTTTCTTGAATCCGGGCGAAACGATTACGGAGGAGAAGTACTGTCAACAACTTGACGAAGTGCACTAGAAGCTCCGACGTATGTGCCCGAGATTGTCAATATGAAGGGACCAATTCTCCTCCACGACAACGCCCGGCCACACGTCTCACAAACGACCTTGCAAAAGTTGAATGAATTTCTCTACGAGACTCTACCTCATCTGCCATACTCACTGGACCTCTCATCCACCGACTACCACTTTTTCAAGCATCTCGACAACTTTCTTCGCCAGAAATGCTTCAAAAACTAAGACGATCCCAAGAACGCTTTCAACGACTTCATCGTCTCCAGAAGTCCGGATTTCTATGCTACCGGCATAAATAAACTTGTCTCTCGTTGGCAAAAATGTGATGATTCTAATGGTTATTATTTCGATTAATAAAGTTTTTTCTGAGCTGAGTTATGTTTGTTTAAAGTTAACGGTTGAAAACCGAGATAACTTTCTTTACAACCTAATATTTATTATTATGAGAACGTGACTTATTATCTACTCATTAAAGTTACAAAGATGCTTAAAAGATAGCTTCGATCGTTAAAAAAACTATTTTATTATTAGAAGTATTTGAGGTTGATATTTCTAAATACCTAGAAAATTCCTAAGATCATTTACTTAGGTATAAATAATTGTGTCTAAGTGCATATAAGTGACTCTGAAATTTGATACTTTAAACTAACCCAGAAGGTCACTGGCACTGATTTAGGTCTAATATATGGTCAATGTGATCTAACAAAACATAGATTCAACTTACTCCAACCAACTGTCCTTCCAGTTTCCATCGGGGAAGTAGCTCATAACTTGTTCTAAGCTCAAAACAAAGTTGTACTGCGTGTAGTCCTTGTTTATTTCAGACACGTACAAGTTGCTCAGAGTTTCCGTGTGCATCACGGACACAAATATACGTTTATCGGTAAAGTCGGCGATGTGAAACTTTCTTAGATCCAGCTCGGTTTGGAATTCGGCCTTGTAGAATGGTCCTCTCAGGTGAGATATATACAGGTCCAGAGTGTTTTTCTGTAAAAAAGGGTACGAATTTGAAGCGAAATGTTAATGATGTTAAAACGCAGAACGAAAGGAATGAAAAATAGACAGATGCTCGAGGTACAAGTAAGGTGAACTGCACTGATTCTGTCGACGCAATTTAGACGCACTTCTAAAATAATAATAATTTAGAAACTAAAGATTTCTAATTTACTAAAAACCTGTGCCTGTAGTTTGGTTGTATGCGCTAATCTCAGGAACTACTGGTTCGAATTGAAAAATTCTTTTTGTGTCGGATAGTCCATTTATCGAGGAAGACTATAGGCTATTAGAGAACGCAGACGAAGTCGCGGGCACTAGCTAGTTACTTGTAATAAGCCTTGTACCGATGTAGAAGGAATTGTATGATGAATTCACCGTACAATTTTCTTTTCAGCCATATTTCTATTTTAGAATATCAATTCGGTCGTTCAATAAGTGTACGAATGATAAATAATGAAATGCGGCCTAGCCCATCCGCCGAACCCCGTTTAAGAGGACATTTGTAAAAAAAATCCCAATAATTGTGATGTTATGGAATAAAAATAGTAACTATGACTGAAATACTAAAGACACTAGGTACCCAAAACTCAAAATCTTTGAATAAAAATGGAATTGTGTCATATACAGCTAATGGTTAAAAGATTGATCACACGAATTGCCTTAGTTTGGTGATATGCTTGAATTGAATTGATGATTTGCATATCTTAGATACAAATAAAAGATAAAAAAATGTAGATTAATCCAGCTGACCAATATTTTAAAAAAATATGAGGAAAATTAAAAAGATATATAGATATATACATGGAATTTAACTTATTATCTAGCAAATACATATTATTATTGTCTGCAAATTGTATTTGAAAAGCTGGTTACATATTAAGTAGTTAACAAAGTGAAATGTTTTGAAGATTTATTGAACAGTGAAGAAATGAGTCACACAAGCCACAAATCAACTTCTTATATGTATAAAGTAGGTATGTATATGTAGGTACAGACAGAAGATAACATAATACTGCGAAGTGAATCATTGAATATTATTATTTAACTAAGACACCAGTTGTCCAATTTAATTGTTACTTTAGTCATCAAATCACTTTATGCAATAATTATTTGCAACTGAAACATTGGACTTTGAAAAAAATATAAGGATTTATGTTCATTTCGCTTTTTCTTTTAAAGCGAAGATGTGTCTCCTAAAGACAATGTATTAGGACATATACCTACTATCCAAAGTCCGTTTTTGAATGTCTTTATGATGCCATTGAAATAAATATTTAGGTCTATTTATTGGTATAGGTACTCATTTAAATCCTGTCAAAGAAAACATGTTTTTGATAAGTCCAAACAGTTACCGACAGTCGAATGTTTTTCGTGCTTACTGAATAATTTTACTTACTTAATAATTTACCGAATAATAGTACTTACTAAAATGTTACTAAGTTGATATACAGATATTATTTAGTTCAATTTTCAATTGGGAAATTCCGCATATATACGTACGACAATATTTCAGACAGCATTGAAAACAACACTGGGTGATAAGTGATAACAACTTAATCATAATGCCTAACCAAATTATTATGCAGTCTAGAGTTTTTTACCGATAAGATTAACACCAGGATGAATGAAAAAGTTCCTGGAATATAAAAGGATGTCTGTTTATTTTTATTTTTTTTATTTTTCACGTAGTTGTCCTTCGATACACTTTAGGAAACGTTTTCCAATTTTTTTTTATCCCTTCATAAATGAAACTTTTTTCTTGAGTATCGAAAAACTCCTCTAGAGCAACCATGACTGCGTTATCGTCGTCCAATTTGGTTCCACGAACATGCTCTTTCAATTTTAGAAATTAGTGGAAATCACTAGGAGCTAAGTCCGGTGAGTAGGGGAGAATGTTAAAATTTTCAAAAGCAGCTTGGCGGATTGCTATAGGGGCTAATTGAGAACGTAACGAATGTAGCCATCTACCACCAAGTGGACCGTAAGCCCATCTGACGACCTCAATATAAAAAAGTCTAGAAACCGGTTATCGGTATATCGGAGATATTTTTCCAACGAATTTCTTTGAAATAATAGATTTATAAAAATGCCAATGAATAATACCATGAGTGAGCCATGTTATGTAATTGTTATACGATCGTTATGTAAATTGTTATACGATCGTTATGTAATTATCATGTAATTAGCTATAACTATAATTAGTTAAGTATATACAAACAAAACTAAGTATATTATAAGTATGTAATATCCTAACTTCCCCAAATCACCCTCCGGTAATTTTCCACTGCATTCCTTTGTTCCTTTGGTAAATAAGTAAATAAACAGCTAACAAAACCATCTGCCTCGATCCCTTCCAGACATTCTACTTTCCGATTTCGAAAGGACAAGGTCTCCTCAAAATCTATTCCATTTCTTTAAATCTATTCTATATCTTGTTAAGTTTAGCTTTGTAACATAGTTTTAGTAATCAAATAAATTCATTAGTTTTTAAAAAAGCAGTTTAAGTTCTCCACCGCGTAACAAATTGGCGCAGTCGGTAGGATCTGCAAAAGATTAACAAGACGAAGAGCAACGCGTCGATCTACAACAGGACCAACATCGCCTAAAGAACGACGTGGTAGCCGAAGGCTTTTGAATATCTTCGCCGGACATGCAGCTCCTGATAATACTGTTACTGTGGTAAGTGGACTTAACTTGTCGCTCGAATTTCCTACATCATTTCTATTTCCCTGTACGTGTTCCTTTTTCATATTTTTGCTTCTACCATATCCATATCATACTTTATCATATAATAATACATTCTATAATTTGTACTATTCCATTTACTAACACAATGTCTAATCAAGAATCGCCTCTCGAAAGACAAGCACAACCGAAACAAGAATCATCGCTTGAAAGACGAACTCATTCAAAAATTTCACTCGAAATTTCAACGTTATTAAAGCTAATCCCATGCTTCGATACCGGGAATAGTAACGAAGTCTATAGATTTGTCAGGTCATGTAGCTCAGCTTTTGATTTGGCTACACCCGAACAGGTTCCTGTGCTTCTTGTATATACTTTGAATAATATTGTCGGTTCAGCCGCCTCAGATGTCCATAGCAAACAATACAAAACATGGACCGAGTTATGTTCATTTTTAATTGAAAAGTTTTCTAATGTAAAAACCATAGCTCACTTAAATTTAGAGTTGCAATCGATGCACCAAAAAGCAAATGAAACCATCACTGAATATCTCCACCGAGTAGACCTATGTCGGTGTAAAATTATTGAAAAATTGAACGCCGAAATCTTAGACAGCTCCCTTAAAGGACGACTAGACGCGACCGAAGAGACCGCGCTAAGCGTCTTCGTTAACGGAGTCCATCCCGAAATAGGATCAATGTTAAGAGTAAAAGAGTTTAGTACTCTCACAGAAGCAGGTCGATTTGCCCGTCAAGAAGACAAAGTTCGTGCTATGATCAAGGCCAAACAATCCTTGTTCAAAACATCGACTCCACGACCAACAGACCGACCTACACGAAACGATAATCGCTTTGCATATAATCCCCCGTCCCAACCTAAAACGGCACAATATAATAACTTCGACAGACCACAACAATCTACCAAAGTTTGCAATTATTGCAAAAATTTAGGACACCTAATCTCCGAGTGCCGCAAAAGGGCTTACAATAATAGTTTGAGAAACAATCAAACTCAACGAGCCCTTCCCGCACCTCCAACTTCAATGAACCATTTAAACTCGTGGGCGTCCAACGAGGCGAGCAACTCGTTGGAAATCGTTTCGATGCCTTGCTCACTGACCCCCTCACAAATATCCGACAATCCCCATCAGTAGGGAAAAATCCTATTTTCCATGCAAATCCAACACGCATCCTAACTCCCACTACCCGAGGACATGAGCCTCGCAACGCATATCGTCAGATGCAACCTCGAAATAATTTACCAGTCTATCGGAGACAATATGAGGATGTATCTACCCAAACGGATATGCAAACCTTCGATTTCCCTAATCCCACTGTTTCGTCACCTAATCTCTATAATGAATCTACCAAATCCTCTGAATCTACTAAATCCTCTGAATCTACCAAATCCTCTGAATCTACTAAATCCTCTGAATCTACTAAATCCTCTGAATCTACTAAATCCTCTGAATCTACTAAATCCTCTGAATCCTCTAAATCCTCTGAATCTACTACTAAATCCTCCGAATCTACAAAATCCCCTGAATCTACCAAATCCACTGTTTCTCGCAAAAATCGCTTAACGCTTAAGGCGAAATCTAAGTCATCTAATTACAAGTCCAAGTCTAAAGTATTTACCATTCCCGCACTAGATGACGTGCCTCCCGAGAATCTCCTTCATTGTACCTTCTCCATAGAAGGCAACCCTGTAACCCTTTTAATCGATACAGGGGCAGGAATCTCAGTAATCAGAAGAGACAAGATAGGCACATCTACAATAAATCAACTCGATACAGCCTCGATCGTAGGTATTTCTAGTACCCAATCTCCAGTCACAACTCTAGGTACTGCCTATATCTCTTTAGATGATTTACCTAAATTCAAATTCCATGTCGCTAACCTCAACATAAAAGCCGATGGCATTATGGGTAACGATCTCATGTCTAAGTTTAATTGCAGCCTATTCATTCAATCTAAAACCATGCGAATACGTGGTAAAACTTACAAATTACACCATCTAAGCGAAAGTATCATCCCTAGTATAACACAGCAAACCCTTAGTAACCGCTCAGAAACAGTAATTATGTGTAATACTAATAGTATTAATTCCGGAACAGCTATAGTAGAAAAACAAACATTGGATAATGGTGTTGTTATTCCCCACGCCTTGGTCGACGTTAAAAACAATTCATTTCTTATCACTTGCGCAAACACCACTCAATCAGACAAAGTTATTAGTGTCCCAAATATCAAAGTCATTCCTTTTATCTCGAACGAACACACAATTAGCGTCAATGAACAATCGATAAACAGCATTAATCACGTATCCATTACTGATCGACAAGAGCAAATACTATCCCTTATTAGGCGAGAACATTTAAATGACGAAGAATCAGCCTCATTAGACAAAATAATTACCGAATATTCAGATACATTTTTCATCGAAGGCGACGCATTAACATTCAGTAACCACACTAAACATCGAATACCTCTCACAAATGAGACTCCCATTCATACAAAAACTTACCGTTTTCCCCAAGTCCATGAGAATGAAGTGAAAACCCAAGTACAGAAAATGCTAGACCAGGATATCATACGACCTAGTTCCTCCCCTTGGAGTAGCCCAATATGGGTTGTCCCCAAAAAACAAGACGCCTCCGGGAAACAAAAGTGGCGCCTAGTGATTGACTATCGCAAGCTAAACGACGTCACCATAGGAGACAGTTACCCGCTTCCCAACATCACAGATATCCTTGACAAACTAGGACACTCCCAGTACTTCACGACGCTAGACTTAGCATCAGGGTTTCACCAGCTGGAAGTAGACCCAAGCGATATTTCTAAAACGGGTTTCAATACGCCGTATGGTCATTATGAATTTAAGAGAATGCCCTTCGGACTGAAAAATGCACCCGCGACGTTTCAGCGAGTAATGGACTCTGTCTTGTCAGGCCTACAAGGTGAAAGGTGTTTCGTATACCTCGACGACATAGTCATTTTCGCTTCCAGTCTCCAAGAACATGAACAAAAACTCCGTGAAGTCTTTTCTAGGCTTAGACAATACGACCTTAAGGTACAGCCCGACAAATGCGAATTTCTCAGGCGCGAAGTCGCTTATCTCGGTCATATAATCTCTAATGAAGGTGTCAAGCCTAACCCTGACAAAGTCCAAGCCGTAAAAGACTTTCCTACGCCCAAAACATGCAAAGATATAAAAGCATTCCTAGGCCTTACAGGTTATTATCGCCGTTTCATTTCAAATTTCAGCAAACTCACGAAACCTCTCACGAGCCTTCTAAAAAAGGACACCCCTTTTGTATGGGGTATAACCCAACAGACAGCATTCGACGAATGTAAACGCCTCCTTACTAATCCACCAATATTACAATACCCCGATTTCACAAAAGAATTCATTTTAACCACTGACGCTTCTTTACACGCAATTGGCGCTGTACTATCTCAAGGTGAAGTAGGGAAAGACTTGCCTATCGCATACGCCTCACGAACCTTAAACAAAGCCGAATCCAATTACTCAACGATTGAACGCGAATTGTTAGCCATAGTATGGGCAGTTAAACATTTCAGACCGTATCTATTCGGCAGAAAGTTTAAAATTATAACTGACCATAAGCCTCTAACCTGGCTCTTTTCTATTAAGGATCCTGGAAGTCGCTTAATTCGCTGGCGACTCAAACTCGAAGAGTATGAATACGAAGTTGTGTATAAAGCAGGTAAAAATAATACTAACGCAGACGCACTCTCACGCCCTCCCGTCCTAAGTACCAATGTTGTCGACCTTACAGACGACGATTATTTACAAATAAATTACGAACGTTTCTTAGAAATCAGCCCTTACAGTTTCGACACTTCTAACCTTCATATTTCACCAGACCAACTCTTAAACGAACGCCATAAGAACATTCTCATACCAGTTTCTTGTGAACTCTCAGACAAAAACGACCTTTTTAATCAAGCCATAGCAATGTGTTCTCAAGTAGACCCATATTTGAATAAACAAAAACTCTTATACGACGTTGACTTATTAGTTTCCGACAAAAAACAAAATATATTATTTGGTTGCTCTAGACCCAATCACTTCGACCCTTGGAATAGTGAAAGCTATTTTAAAACATTACTTCACTGTTTACAAACTCACGATCTCAAGTCACTCTTTGTCCCTGATTTGAGAAACGATAGAACCTGTAGACTTTCAGAGAACGAACAGTTACATATAACAGCTTACCTAGCAGACACTTATGAGTGCGAAATCACAATTTGCGAAAGTAGAGTCAAAGTCCCGAACCCAGAAGAAATACCTCAGATCCTAAAAACATATCATGACGACCCACTTTCAGGTCATCGTGGCATCGTAGAGACTACACGTAAAATACGAACCGATTATTACTGGAAAGGAATGACCGAGACAATAAAAAGCTACATCGAAAATTGTCAGATATGCCAACGCAACAAAATCCAGAGGAAATCCTTCAAAGCTCCCATGGTCATCACCTCATTTTCTACTCAACCATTCGAACGTGTCACAATCGATCTAGTATCTTATTCAGAAATCACAAATGAATCTAATAGATATATTCTTACATTACAAGACGATCTCACTCGATTTGTCCAAGCTTATCCTATTCCCGATAAATTAGCCACTACAATAGCCAAACAACTCTTAATATTCTGCCAACACTACGGTGTACCGAAGCGATTCCATTCTGATCAGGGCACCGAATTCGTAAATAGCGTAATGAAGCAACTTATGAAGCTCCTTGGCACAAACCATACTATCAGCACTGCATATCATCCACAAACCAATGGCTCTTTGGAACGATTCCATGCTACGTTAAGAGACCATATCCGAATGTACCATACACGTAACCATCACGACTGGGATCAAATAATACCGTTTGCTGTCATTTGCCATAACACCTCAATTAACCAATCCACAGGTTTCACTCCCCATGAATTACTCTTTGGTTACAAACCCCGTACTTTATATTCGCTAAAACAAAACGATGACTATACGACTCATGACTATCTCCATGACTTGAACGAAAGATTGAAGGTCTCACGTGAAATAGCCCGACGAAATGTAGATAACATGAAAGACAAAGCGAAAGAACGCTATGACAGTAACATCAAAAACATAGCAAAATTCAACATTGGCGATAAAGTCATGTTAAAAGTTCCTAATCCAAACAACCTAGATAGTAAGTGGGAAGGCCCCTATACCATCATTAGAATAGGTTTTAATGAAAATTACGTCATTAGAAAGTTAGGCCGAAACATGACGGTGCATGCAAATAGGTTAAGACCGTTTCATGACCATCATCAGGACTCATGTTAATGGTGCATGCAAATATATTAGGATCATCTCATAACCACCATCGCGAATCCAATTATAGGTATAAGATAGTTAAATAATTTAGAATTAGAAAATTAATTTTGTTTCAGGGTAGCACGAATAACGGCTCACCCCACTTCTCCTACGATTAAGACTCATAGCTTTAGCGATACATTATACGAGTATACGAATAACCCCTATATTAGTTTTATAATATGCTCTATAATTAAATTAGTATTCTACATCCTTTTGTATAAACTCTATATCTACGTAAGAAACACAATCACCAATAAACATACTTCTAAACAAGTCCCCTTATCCTCTCTTGCAGTGCAACCACAGGCGTCATAGTGGGCAACGATACAATAACCGAGCCTTTACCCTCACATTCAGGCCTATTCTACCAAGAAGAAGGCACACTGTATTCTTCAGACGAATCTTGGAAATTGGTAGTCTACAAAGACTTAAAACCTATTTTCATAGCCAAAGAATCCCTTCTACGTCTATCTAACAAATTTCAATCAATATATTCTAATGTCACTAACTTCCCTTTCGTACAATCGACCAAAACATTTCTTAACATAAATTTAAACAAAATCGAAAACCGACTATCCGAATTAAACATGTATTTAGGAAAGAATTCACGTAATAAAAGGGAGCTACTCGATGGATTTGGTTCAGTGCTCAAATGGCTTATCGGCACGCCCGATGCGAAAGATGCCAAGCACTACAATGATTGCATCGACAAGCTAGAAAAGCGCGAATTAGAATTATCAAATTTAATGCAAAAACAACTACAAATAACTTCGTCAACCATAAGTAATTTTAATGAAACCATATTTAAAATATATTTCGATGAACAAGTATTAAACGAAAACATCGATCGTTTAAATACTTATTTAAACACAACAAAAGAAATAATTTATAACATTAAACTTAGTCAAGACATATCCACTATCTCTTTACAAATTTTAGAATCGGTAACAAGCCTTGAAAGTGAAATCTATGATTCCCTCACCAGTATCTTATTTGCAAAATCAAACACAATCCACCCTTCAATTATAAGCTTAAATAAATTATATCGAGAACTCCTTTTATCAAATCATATAAGAAGCACAAAAACCTTGGTGGCCCCCGTAACGATAGACAACATACACACTATATTAGACTCCTCTACATTCTCAGCCTATGTATATTCAGATAGATTAGTATATATTATAAATTTCCCGCTTGTTTCTAAACTACCATTAACATTATACCATATCTACTCCATCCCTATCCCGCATACCAACTCTTCCCTGTATACTACCATCCTCCCAGAGCACAAGTATATAGCCACAAGCCAGGACGGTCAGCAGTACGCATCAGTAAGCTCGCTGGAAAACTGCAGAACATATACAACGAGGAAAAGGGTCTGCAAGGAACTCGTAGTGTACGACTCATCAGCACGTCCAATCTGCGACGTACAAATGTTACTTAGCACTACCACAGCAATACCACGATCCTGCGTTACGACGACATTTCCTGCAACCATCAACACGTTCCAGCCCCTAGGCAATAACAGATGGCTCTATGTACTAAGTGAAGAGACGCAATGCATCCTACAATGCGGCGAAAAAGTTACCTATCATGCACTACAAGGAAACGGCCTGATAAAGTTGCGACCGAACTGCAAACTGCATACGGGATACAGCACTCTCTCAGCGTTCCACTTCATAGAAGAAAATATAACGTCACCAATAATCATACCGGACATTAGAACCGAAGACTGCTTCGATAACACAGAGGAGATGAAATCTACAAAATTGCTACCAGTTTCATTAAACGAAATGCCTTTAGATTCGCTTAAGTTAATCAAACATCATTTGAACGAGTATTCGGAAGAGCTACGAAAACTAAATGAACAAAAACCACTTCAACAAACAATATCAAATTTCTCCTGGTCCTATTTCATCACGGGTTTTGTAATGCTAGGACTAATATTACTAAAATGCTATTGTTCCTGCCCAACTAAAATCCTTCGACGCAGACTAAGTACGCCGGATGGCAGCTGCATACAAATATTCAATAACTGCTTCGACTCATCGCGTAGCCAACGCAGAACCAACGTCTCCATCCCCATGGGCGCCATTTCTTCAGCAACGACATCGTGCATCTCAGAAGACGAAGACGAAGAACCCAACCCTCAAACATCGGGCAAAAATGCCCAATCTTTGTTCTAAGGGGGGAGGTGTTATGTAATTGTTATACGATCGTTATGTAAATTGTTATACGATCGTTATGTAATTATCATGTAATTAGCTATAACTATAATTAGTTAAGTATATACAAACAAAACTAAGTATATTATAAGTATGTAATATCCTAACTTCCCCAAATCACCCTCCGGTAATTTTCCACTGCATTCCTTTGTTCCTTTGGTAAATAAGTAAATAAACAGCTAACAAAACCATCTGCCTCGATCCCTTCCAGACATTCTACTTTCCGATTTCGAAAGGACAAGGTCTCCTCAAAATCTATTCCATTTCTTTAAATCTATTCTATATCTTGTTAAGTTTAGCTTTGTAACATAGTTTTAGTAATCAAATAAATTCATTAGTTTTTAAAAAAGCAGTTTAAGTTCTCCACCGCGTAACAGCCATGAATAGAGGCATTTAACCTTGAAATAAAAACTCAAGTAGCGCAATACAAGGAAAATTCTACCTACCAAGACATAAATACATAAAGTTGGTTGACTTATGACTTGTTGATACTTTTGCTTTTTGCTTATGCTATTGTAAGCTCATGTAGAACACTTCAAACTTGCAACTCACAATTAGCCGTGACATACGGCCAAACTGAAGAGTGTTATCGTAGCGAGGGATGTGACAAAAAATTGTTTAGCACATAAGAACGCCTCTTTTATTCAATGTTATTAACGGATTTCCAGTTTTTATATACCCCATTTTATATTCCAGTTTTTACAGGGGCCCCGGGTTCGATTCCCGGCGGGGTCAACTTTGGAAATTTTAATATAATTTTCAAAGTTGACTCTGGTCTGGATTTTGAAAAGTAGTGGTAGGGCACACTGCGTTTCGCAGCCATTTGGGCAGCCCGTCTGGCGGCAGTAACCACCACCTTACAGAATACCACCGTGAAATAACAGCATTATGTGCTGTTGTGTTTCGGTGAGTGAGTAAGGGATGCCAGAGCCCATTACTCCATCCCTCCCTTATCCCTTATCCTTAATCCTTGTATGGTCGGCAGCGCACTTGTAGCACTTATGGCGTTGCTTGTGTTATAGGCGACGGTAGCCACCTACCATCAAGTGGACTGTCAGCCTGTCTGTTGACCTTAACATAAAAAAAAAAAAAAAAAACATATATTAAAATAATGATAAAGTGCATTGCAGATTTGTTGACTAAAGCATGAATCATGTTGTATGTAGATTCATAGGAAACGAGCTCCCACGACCATCTGGTCATCAAATGTTTTTAAACTTCACGTTTTTATAATAAAATCTGTGCACTTATACAGCCGATAATGAATCATGTTTTTTTTTTTTTTTTTTTTCTAAAATCCAAAAGTTGGAATTTGAGAAACTGCTGAGAAAACATTTTCGCAACAATCAAAGTAGGCACCTGCCTACTACCTATCATACTTTGATAGGGTAAGTAAATAATTCTAAACACCATTTATTATTTAATTTGCTGTATCTCCATTTTCCTAACAATGGACATGAGGACAGGCTTTTCGATAGAATTTTTGTTAGTTTTTGTTGTTTGAGGAGCCAATTGGTCAAGTCTCAGGGATCCCGGATTCCATTCCCGACAGGGAAAACTTTGTAAATAAAAATTAGCTCTAATGACAGAATAGTGAAATAACAGCATGTGTGCTGTTGTGTTTCTGTGAGTGAGTAAGGTGTCAGTGCCAATTTCACTATTCCTTCCTAACCCCTTACCCTCATCGATGTTTACCCTCAATCCTACTAAGGTCTTAAACATCAATATCTGCAGCAGACTTGTAACACCTGTGCCACAGATTATAGTCAACATATTAATTTATATTCCCAATATTATTTTATTCACGGTAGAATATAATTGTCATTTCACGACATGTGAGAAATGTTTTATTTGTACATTCATTATTATCACATATAATGTATGTACAAATAAGCAAACATACATTTACAGGTGAATAACATTACATACTATTCATTATGCACCTATTACAAATTAAATTAGAAAGGCACCAAATTATAATTTGGTAGTTATAAAAGCTTATCTATATTATGTATGCCGTTTAATTGTTAGTGGTCGAATCAAGGAAGTGAAGTAGGTATAATAAATCCACATTGTATAGGTTTTAAATTTTATATTTTAATTTGTAACTCTGCTCTTAAAATGCTCTCAAAAATAATTCCGAGAAAGGAATCCACTTCAGATTACAAAACGACCAGCTTCGTAGCTATATAATGTACCTACTTACCCGCTTACCTACTTAAGATTTTATAGCTTAGTACTCGTAATATGATTATACTGAAAGCAAATATTTATGCTGACTATAAAATAAACAATAAGATCGCTGTTGGATGATAGTTCGCCGAATTAACAACGTGTTGAATTTCATTAAACGTATGTGGAATAGTAAAACACATAATTTTTAGCATAAACATTATTAGCATAACATAATAATTTATTTAATAAAATTGCAGTTTATAAACGTTTTGTTGAGGAGTTATTCAAACTATAATTTTTGAGTTTTAACCTAGATAAAATAAATTCTTGAAAAGTATATTGTGATTTTTTTTATGATTGCATGTCATCGATGTTAGGGATGCAAAAAAAGACATAAGATAAGATACCTGATAAAATCCTGTTCCTGAGGGATAATCCATAAATAAAACTAAAAAATTCAACGCCTGACAAAAATATACGATCAATAAAAATTTAACAAATGTTTAAATATCCAAGAAAAAGGGCGCGGACGAAGTCGCGGGCATAAGCAAGTTAATGATTATATAGCTGCCAGAATCAATAATATTGTATACTGTTACCTATATAAATGTGATATCCGGGGCAATGTTTGTTTGTATTGTAAACAAAAATATAACCCTACCAAATTGGTACAATGGGTACAGTGGGTACTAAATGTTTCAGAACATTTAAGTGTCCAAGCAAGTTGCGATTAGCTAGCTAACTAGTTAACCATTTAAAACTGATTATGCATCTTTAACTAAACTTCTTTGCTCACTAGCACTACTCTTGTTAGGTCTGCGTAGGTATATTATAACGAGGTCATAGGTGTCGAAATTCAACAATACAATATGAATGCTGATATAAGTTATTTATATTTATATGTACCTTAGTGGAGCATTCTAGATTGCTTTAGATCGGGGCGTAAGCACAATTTAACTCGCATTATTCACTTGACAAACCATTTCCTCAGAGAGTGAGTGGATAACCGTCAACTGACCGAGTAATCAGAGCCGAACATAATAAAAGTATTTTTGTATGACTAAAAACACGTTTTATTTTACCTATAATTAGATTGAAATATATAAAATAATTAAAATTAAAAATATAACTGCCACATGGTCCCTTGCCTTGACTTCAGGACTACAGCTCTTAAATATTTTCGATATTATGTGTATAGTTTCTAAAAAAATATAATAATGTGTCCTCTATGGCGAATGAAAGGAAAACATCAAATTACGTAGGTAGTAGGTATAGGTCATCGATGGTATAGGTACTATCGGTACTTACTTACTTACTTACTGCAAATAAATGATCAACAAGTCACTAACAATCGTTATAATATTTTAACATTGTTGTATATTTCAATACTATAAACATAATGTAATTACCAGCTGACCCGGCGAAGTTCATACTGCGTCGGAATAAAAAAAAACCCATTCCATACAAAATGTGTGAGAAAATTAATTTTATTCATAATAATCATTCATGAATGTTTCAGATGTTATAATGATCATTTATACTGCTATTCGGGGCGAAGACAAGTTCAACTAATCAAAAATCATAAAAGTCGATTCGTATTAGAAACTTAAATGATTATGATGTAAACTTTGGAAAAATTAATAATCGACGGTAACCAAACGAACATGAATATACCTAAAGACCCGTATTAGATACCTAGCCTATAAGTGTTGTGTTTACAAGGGGAATGTGAACGTGCGCAACCCTGTAGTCACGTCACCTCACAAATAAAAAGAATCGCCCGCATTACAACGACAACAATGCGTCATAAAGCTGAATAACTATTTATTGTTAAACGTAATCTAAACAGGAGGTCAGAGAACAGGAGAAAAATATTTTGACTAATTTTGGTGCTTAAATTTCAAGTAATCCTGAACTCGCGTCAAGAACTTATTGCGGTTCTTATAACAATACTATTTGCTGCCTGCGACTTCGTCCGCGTGACTTTGTAAATTATATACTAAAACCTTCCTCGAGAACCACTCTATCTATTAGTGAAAACAGCATGAAAATCGGTGCAGTAATTTTTGAGTTTATCGCGAACAGACAGACAGACGAGGCGGAGGAATTTGTAATATTAGCTCGCAAAGCTTTTGCGAATATAACTCAAAACTCAAAAATAAATAGTCTACTTCCGTTTCTGATTGCATTTAAAAAATAAATCCTTTAAATTGATGTCGCTTTACGCGTCTGTCTGTCTGCCTGTGTATATTTGCTAACTCCTTATAAAACACGCAACGGATTTTAACAAATGGGAAAAACAATTCAACGAAGGGATGGTTTTTGTATATAATATGCAGAAACAAAAGATATTAAGTTACGTCTAAATCGCGTTGCCTTGTTTTATTTCTTTTATCAAATACGCTTTCAGAGAAAATGACTTCAAAGAAAACAATCCGAATTGGGGTTAAAAATGCTTGATGACGTCATTCAATCACATTAATAACAACAAGGTGATATTCTTATCGCGTTGCTAAATAATCTAATAAGTTGGATCGATCAATAATGCCTCACGACGTGAATTTTATATAATATATCCACATACATACATTTTAGTATCAACTTTTACCTTCACAAGTTTCTACATGTAAAGGTAACAATGTACGATAATAAACACTGATAAAGGATTATCTTGGTAAATAAAATTTGTTTATGTTCTTTGTAAATTTGCTACTCACTCAATAACAAAGAGAGTAGCATTTTTGAGAGAAAGTGCGAACAAAGTGATTAATTTATTGGATGATATATCGCTGAAGGTGTTTTAATACCTAAGGAAAAGGGTCGTCGACAAAGACGCCGCCAAAAGCTAGTAATTTATCATCAAGACGGACATATTCGATAGCACCAGCTAGTGTTCTAATGAAATGGAGAGAAAAAATAAAAAATTAAAGCTTTTTATGCACAATACCTCCTTTGTTTGTCTCGTGGCAAACATAAAATCTCCCTTTATGTAAAAGTCCTTAGCGTCTTCAAAGATAACATCCGGGGTCCATTCGTGTCTAGGGAAACTGGAGGCCACTATTGCACTAGTTCCGTTCGGCTTCCAACGTTCCACGTAGAACATCTTTGGAATACCAGCGCCCGATGTCCAGAAGAATGACTTCACAAAACTTTGCATTAATTTGAATGTCAATCCACCATTGTATGTCACATACAGCTGAAACAAGGAAAACTATTACTATATGTGTTACCTTAACATATAGACAACCAATGAAAACAAAATAATTCAGAAATTGACTGTTTTGAAGTTTTTTTATTACATAAATCTTGATCTCATATTTTTAACTGGAACTTACATGTTATTATATTAATATTTCCTATATAGTTAAATAGATTTATTATTTTTCACGTTAATAAAACAAAACTTATTTTTTTCATTTTATGTAAAAAAAAAAATTATGTTAATTGGTACTCCTTCGTAAATATGTTATTAATTTATTTAATTAGTAACTTGCAACAATAATTATGTGTCATACCTTTCTGTTGGAGTCTACTTTATCTAAAATCACAAATTGGTCTGGATTGTCTTCATCAAAAGCCAATTCACTCGGATGGAAAATCAGATCTGACCTACGAATGCTGCGACCGTTGTTTCTTGTCAAATAGAGCTTTTTGTTTGTTGAATCCACAAAAACACACTAAAAAATATTCATTTTTTATAAAAAAAAAATTATGTAGAAAGTTCTTTTACAAAGATTAAAATGTAATTACATGTTGTAGTGGGGGTTTGTTGTTGAAATTTTAATGTGTTCAATTCAGTCACGGTAAATTCATTTGAATTTGAAAGATAATTTGAATATGAACTTTATGAAATTTTTTAAGTTTTCTTTATTACTTTTAATTATTGTCAATTTTCTTCATGTCATTATAACATCTTAAAATGCATGTAAAAATAGCACAGTGGAAAATTAATTGATCAAGTAATACTAAAGAAATAAAAATAATATTAAAATAATTTAATGGATTAGTAATGTAAAAGGAAAGAGGAAAAAAAATCCAGTAAGTAATACAAAAATCCAAATATCTGTGAAAAACCCAAATGTTTATTTCATTTTTTTAATAATATTGTTTGTACTACTTACGATTGCAGGATACTTTGGATGATTAAAAAATTTATCCAATTGTGCATAGCCACTGTTCGGAGCGTCGCCCAATTTGAAATCTTCAGTTTTATTTGTAAAGTTTCTCCCGTAATCGTATGATATGAAGAGAGCCGATGGGGATAGGGAATCTCTCGCCAAACATATGATAACATTTGAGCCCTCGCCCACCCAATGTACCATTAACTGCTGATGGCTGTCATTTAGATGTGTTGTCTGAAATCAAATGAATAGTAAGAATTCCAAGAAGGAAGGTTTTCTAGGCCTTCTAAACTTCCGAAAAGCCTCAGGGGCAAGTTCTAATCCCGGCAAGGCCAATTTAGCAAATTAATTTTTCAAAGTTTAATTTAATTTTTCTAGTTACGGTTGGATCTCAAAAATAGTGGCTGGACAGCTCGACTGATTACAGTTATTAACCCCTTATAGAAAACCATCATAGAATAACACCTTGTCTGCTGATGTTTTGGTAACAGAATGTACTAAAATAACAAGCTGGCGCTCACGACTTCTTCCTCGTTGAACGATGAAAGGTACCCTATGTCCTTTTTGGTGTCCCAGATAATGTGTATGCAAAATTATATGATGATCGGTTCAGTAGTTTTTGCGTGAAAGTGTAACAAACAAACAAATTCACATTCACATTTATAATAGGATTATAATAGCACATTTATAACAGGATTAAAAAATGTATCATAACAAATAATATAACAATAAGTTATAAGAATTAACCATTGAATAAATAACAAATTGAAGGCTTTTAATAATTGCATGCCCACATTACAAATTTTTTTCAGAAAAATCTTGAAAATGCTACATCACTATTGACTAATTACAAAGTTTAACAATGTAGGTAGCTAAATTTAATTTCCTTAAAATAAACAAGGACTTTTGGCATCAATAGGAAAATGAACGCAGTACACGATTGCGGCGTCATTGTGCCGTTAAAAATAGTAGAAAGTATCGCTGAAAAATAATAAACAAAGGAGTCAGTGCAATGTTATGATGTCGGTAGACAAAAAAAGATTAAATCAAAATGACAAGGGGATACCCCGAGATCGTAATAAAGAAATAGTTACCCATGTACTGATGTTTTTATTTATCGCGGGTGTTGACGTTGTCGCATCGCGTTTTCTCCTTTCTAAATGCAAGTCTGAATTTTTTTCTTCATTTCTATTTATTACTACAGTTCTACTTGCAGCATTTTCCGTACTGTCCGTTACATAAAGGGTTGATCCCGGTGATCCATATTGACGCTCGCAAAATATGTTAGGGAATAAACACAATATTAAAATAAAACTAATTTCACGTCCAAACGCCACCAACATTTTGCCTTCACTTCACTGCATAATAATTCACTGCTGAAATAATAGATACGCGAACTGAAGGTACGCTCACTAAGGTTAAATGTTTCAGTTTCAGACCCGATAATTGCACAGTACAGCCGCCTGCAATTTAATTAAAAACAAATACAAACAACGATCACTGCATCAACAGCGAGCAGTGAGTGTGTGAACCACAAGTGAACCAACAGACGAATATACGAAATAATAATGACGAGAAAAAATAAATTATTATAATTTCATTGACGTCATTTACTGTCAAAATAGTGCAATGTCACTTTTATGTCATTGTCATAGTAAAGTCTTGAAGAGAGCTCTTTTTAAGGTAAAGAGTAGTATAATCTTTTGGCATAGACAATTTTTATAAATACTAGAGCTTTACTAGAGTCACTGGGCACATCGCTAGAGGAAATAATTATATGTAAAAATAAATTTTATATGCAATAAAATATCAAAACCTGTTACCTACCTACCTGTCGGCCTGTTCATACTATGTATTTTAATAATCTATACTAATATTATAAAGAGGAAAGATTTGATTATTTGTTTGTATTGAATAGGCTCCGAAACTGGACCGATTTGAAAATGTCTTTTACCATTAGAAGCCGACATTATCCCTGATGAACAAAGGCTACTTTTTACCGCGGGAAAATGCTTAATTCCTACAGGAAATATAAAATAAAAGTAAATACTAGCGGCTTGGCCCAAGATACACTTGATAGCGCCATCTATCCATTTAATCAGGCCATGATTCTATTAATCAGGCGAAATGACTTAACATGACAAGTGACATCTTAGATATATTTTTAGCGATCCGCTCCACGGATAGATGGCGTTATCAAGTGTTATAATTTTGTACTTTTCAACGCGGACGAAGTCGCGAGCATCAGCTAGTTTAGTAGAGATATGTATTTCATAGCTTAATTATTTGCTATTGCCCAAAAATGTTCTTAATTTTCCATTTCTGCGCTTGCCGTTCCGTGGCCTTCAGCTTTCCATACTGTGCTGTTTCCTTATTCAATCTCGCAGCACAGCCCTCTCCACAGCTCGTTGATCCAAATTAATGACAGAGTTCTGACTTGCAAACAGAGAATACATGAAGTACAATACTCACCAAATACAGAAGAATATCAACTCTTTATAAATAACTTCCTTTTTAACAAAAAAAAATCGACTTCAAACCGTTTTCTCATGGAGCCATTGCCAGAACTTGACCAAAAATGAAATGGAATCACACGGGAAGCACCAGCTTTCAAATAAAAAAAGAATCATCAAAATCGGTTCACCCAGTGGAAATTTTGAGGTAACATAAAAAAAAATACAGTCAAATTGAAAACCTCCTTTTTTGGTAGTTGGTTGATAAATAAAAATATTCTTAGTTATAATATTAATGAAGATTAGGTTAGGCCGTAAGTCCGTCAAATAAAAATCATATTTTATTTTAAATTATTTTTATTATGTTACAGCACAATAACGCTCTGCTTAGCTTGCTGCTTAGCCTTTAGTTTGACTTGTGCGGCCATTCTGTCCAGATCACGACGACCGCTGACTGTCAAGATACGGCCACCATCGGGATCCTTCTCCACCATCTTCAGGGATTCCAATGCTTGCAAAGCCTTGCGGGCGATACTGCCAGAAGACCTGAAGGCAACAAATGCAAAACATGTACTACAAATCTTACCCACTTATCCCTCTTTCCATAAAATTAAAATTATGAATATGAAATTAAAATTAAAATTATGAATAAAAATAAAATTAAAATTAAAATTAAAAATGTTAGTCCTCTAGTTTTTTTGAAGTGTACAATGTAATATTTTTATACTATTATTAAAGCTAGTGTGTACAACATTTCCCCATTGTGTCTGTCAATAGGTGAATGACGATGACATACTGCAGATGGGAATGAAAATACTCTCTCTCTTTCCAGTGCAGATCTAATTATGAATGTACTTATGAGACTATTGTTAGTACGTTTTTAGGGTATGAAATATAGGATATATAGTTATATATACACCGTCAAATGAATTTGTGCGAGTACTGTGAATGCAATAACCTTGTAAGTAGTATGTTACCTATACGATAACCTTTTATAAATATTTATATTATACACTAACTGGCGACCGCGACTTCATTCGGGTTGAAAAAAAAATCTTGTGTCCCATACGTCCAAATGTTTATCTACCAAGTTTCATGAAAATCAGTTAATTCATTTAAATCATACTAATTTATTAAATCTTTTATCATAATAGTCAATGTACCTCTAAAATTTGCGAAGTATGATTTTTCAACTCATATCAAAATAAATCTAGACAATGTAAAGATTACCTGCAGAAGTGTGAGGGGGTGACTCCATTGCGTTTACGTCCACCAAAAATTTTAGTCACAGTCTTCACGCCAACAGGGGAACGGATGTAGATGTGTCGGAGAACGGCTGCGCAGCGCACATAGAACCAGTCGGGGTCGTAAGGAGCCAGCTCCTTGAAACGAGCAGTTTTCACCAGATCCATATGCTCTGGCACTACAATCTTGCCAGTCCTAAAACAAGTTATTGAATTAATAAATATACAAACATTATACAAAGTTAATGGAACACTTGCATAAATCCATTAATTTTATTTGATGCCTGCCTCGTTGGGGATCATGTAGCAATAAAACTTAGATAATAAAGTAGTAATAAGTGAATAAAAACTTACTTTTTGAGGTATGCAGCAACATACTTGACAACTTTGTCTTGCTCAACATCTTTCAGCGTGACGGAACGCATCTGAAATTGTTTTTATAATAACTATGTAAGTAAGAATATATTTAAAATGGCATTAACAAACATAAAAATATTAAGTAATACTTATGACAGTGAAGTAAGTACATCAATAATAAGTGCCATAAGTAAGCTTTTAACAGCCATACAGCAATTTATTTTAATGATACTGTTCTATAGTAACTTACATACATAAATAACTTAGAAATAATCCAAAAAATGGAAATTGATTTGCAGTAATTTAGCTAGTACAGAAGTTAGGTTATGTTGTACATTAACATAATTATTTTTCACAAACGAATAAAAGTAAAGGCTTGACTTTTGCATAATATATAATAAATAGGTAACTCATGCTAATTTGATGAAATTACACTACACAAAACAATTTGTAACACGCAAAACATTATGGAGTAGACATAAGAATGTTGGATACGAGACACCAAGTGCTCAAACTCACATTGTGAGTCTCACAATATATCCACTATTATAATAATATCAAAATTTTAATATAAATATACTACCTTCAAAGAAATATAGATTAATTAATTATTTTTATAGTTGTTTTACGAATAAATCAAAGAACCATGCGGTTTCTACGAACCTTGCCTTTTCGTTGGCAACAGAAAGAAAAGAAAGGAAGAGCCACGCCACAGCACAAGCAGTTTCACAAATCTCACAATGCGGACTCGGGATCTAGGGGATACACAGATTAGATTAATCAAAGTCATAGAAAATTACATAAAAAGACGAAGAACAGAGTACTCTCAAAACAAACAATTTCATTCATTGTATTGTGATGCATGCGATCTTATAATATTTTAGATTATAACCCATTTATAGCAACATTTGTATTGTATTATTTTATCTCAACATACCCCAAACGCATCCAACGCCACCATAAATATATTTTAAAATTAACATAACCCCGTCTTTCACTACTCGCGAAGTTGGCCGAGGCGAAGCGAATACGAGAGTGTGAGTGGACGGGCACTTCGCCTTATCTCGAACCAACTCGAACGAGTGTTTAGCGATGCACTTCATACTTCGGTCAACTTTCCCGAATACTTCGTCGAGGAACTTCGCAAGTAGTGTGGTGGCAGGGTAAGTATTCATGCATTTTGTCTCTGTCCTCACGAAGCGTGTCGCCGCCGAGGGCCGAGACTGTAAAGGGGTAAAGCGCTTATCACACTATTCAATTTGAACGTATCCAATTTAGGAAATCGAAAGATGTGATCGCAGTTAGAACAGATTGGATTCAATTGAGAGTTTATCCATTTTCAACTCTATATCTTCGATTTAGAAATCAATTTAGCGTAGTGTGATCACGAGCTCTCTACTTAGATTTCCTAAATGAGAAACGTTCAAATTGTATAGTGTGATTGCCGTTTAAACAAACTATCGGACATTTTGAGCGTTAGAACGTCGATAGAAATCTGCACATTGGCAGCCGCGTTCATAATCCGCAAAGAGTATATAAATCACAAACGGCGGCACTGGCAGTCGGTCGCGTCCGATAGTTGTAGTTTGATTTCATCAAAGAGTATAGTAATGTATATATATAGGTAATATAGGATTTCATACTCTTTCCACCATAAGCACCTCTGTCTTATGTGAATGAAGTGAAATCGCTTTCTCAATACTGATGATAAAATACTGATCGCGTGTCTATGGTTTGTTTGTTTCGTATTCTGTTGCAACAAACCAAAGACTTCTTTGTATATTAAAATTGGAAAATGGCGGCGAAACAAAACTCAAATTCTGTTCAAGATGGTAATTTTGTATTTGCACTAATAGTTCTTTGCCATTATTGGCCATGTTTTGTGTATTAATTTGATGCGTTTCTTTTATGTGTTATGGGCACTTTTTTTAAAGACATGCAAATTTGTTCTCTTGGTTTCAGGACAGTCACCTGATGATATTCCTTTGGCATCTTTGGAAGAAAGTCTTCTAAGCTTCGAGAAGTTAGATCGAGCTTCCCCAGAACTATGGCCTGAACAAAGTGAGTTTTATCCATTACACAACTGTGAACTCTATAAATTCTACATACTTAAAAATCTTATCCCAGTGTTGATTTTGAAAATCGCGGGAAATTACTTTTCATCCAATTGTCATTTCGTCATCCGTCCAATCCAACCTACATAACGTTCCCTTTGATTTGTAACCGTTCATATTTAAACTAAATTCATTTCATGATGAGCTTTAAAACTCCAAACCAATCTAATTACAAGGAGGACGCAAGTAATTCTATTGATTCGTTAACAGTACCTGGCGTGTCTGAGTTTACTTCTCAAAACGCCAACCAATCGCCACGATCACCACCGTCTTGGAATAGAGGACTAACCGTAGAAGATTACACCTACATGCGAAGTAAGTACATTTTTTAAAAATTAATGTACTAATAATGCACAAAAATACTTAATCATTATGCATGTCTATATTCTGCACACATGTGAGAATATTTATTAAATTCCAATAAACGTTATAATAATAATACCTAATGATATACCAACTTATAACTTATACTTGACTTCATTGAACTTCATTGACTCAGTGAAATTAATTTCCATAAAGATGTAGTTATATCATGTCTACAAAATATTCACCATAATATGTACCCAATCAAATCCTTTCATTTGGTCTAATGTATTAACAACTTCAGTGTTTGTCTGTTACGTCAAGTAGGTATCACATTAGTTAATAATTTTTAAACAATTAAAATATTGTCGAGTATGGTATGAAGAACTTTGTACAATCATAACAAATTGAATTTCCTAAAGTAATGCTGTAAGGGCCTCTCACCAGCTATATGTAAAGTGTTGATTAATTACTTTTAAAAATAATTCTATATTGTAAACAAAAACCTTGTGTGTTAAAATACTAAAATGTTAATATTTTAGCAACAAAATTGTTTAAATTTTTGGATAAGGGATGCAAATATACTGGAAATTCTTACTTAGGTAATTAATAAGCACTTAATTCTGAGCAACAATCAGATATAGGGTCATTTATAAAAGCGAATTTCTACCATTTTGAAATACGACACCACATTTTTTTTTATAATTTAAGTGTATAAAAAAGAAGTTATAAAGTTTATCTATGTACAGTATAAATAGGGTAGAAAAAAAATATAGCAGTATTTATTTAGTAGTTTGATATAGCATTGTCAAACCCAAGCAGCTTCACTTCAGACTTGGAACGGTGTTGCGTTTCTCAAATACACATATTGGTGGCTCAAATTATTGGATAAGGGATGTGGTAATGGGCTCTGGCCTCTCCTATTCACTCATCCAAACACAACAGCACTCCGCACTGGTAAAAGCTCAAATCTGAATAATATATGGTTTTCGATTCCTGTGGTTGGTGGTTTATTTGTAAATTCTTGCCTAATTTAGCTTTTTTTTTAAATGTTTTTCAGGACTGTGTTGTCTGTCAACCAGCAGCCTTATCATGGAGGTGAAAAAGTTACACGACCACGCATACCAACTGGGTCTCGAGGAGGCTAAAGAAATGACGAGGGGAAAGTATCTCAACATATTCTCAAAGAGGCAGAGATAGTGCACGTATGATGTTGTAAAAAAAATCGATGTAGTACACATCTGTCAGATTCCACATAAATCGAAATATATAAAAAATTAGTTCGCTTTGGTCATGAATTACAAAATAAATGTGGAAAACCAATAATGACACTTTTGTCATTTTCTACCAAATAGTGTACCAGAATGGACCACGTGTCTGTTTCCAACTTTGAGCTAGTTAAATTAAATAAATCTTATGATCTTAACAAAGATTATAATTCCATCGTCATCCATTTTCACAACAAATACATTTAGTAAATTTTAGTAAACAAAAATAAAAAAAATGTAAATTACATAGTCAGGAAGTATTTTACAACAAAACTATTTAGGAGAGATATGAAGGCTGTTGAATGTGAGATCAGACCTTTTGGTCCATTAAGTCCTATGTATCAGAATGACTGGAGTATCAAAATGTCCAGTTCTACAAAATGTATCATAAAAGTATGTTTTATAAAGGCTTTAATAGTGTGAACGATGTTACTTTAGCCTAAAGGCCCATAGGCCCTAAAGTCTTTAAGGCCTATGGGTTTGTGTAGTAAAGAAAATGCCAACACTATGGAATCGTACACATATATTTTTCCATGACTTGGCAAACACAAAGGAGCCACGACGTTCACTATGGGTCATGGGTGATCGGACCAACACTACTCGAAAAATCCATTCAAATTACCTTTGTGAAAGGAAGTATGCACTTCCACCCGCACCCCGTCTCATTTGACTACGTGCGGTCCTTTGTGCTTCCCATCAAGGGTTGATTTAGTGGACTGTATTATTATTTAAAACTTAAACATTACTTATTGTAATATAACTTATAACTAACACTACGCTAACACACATTAATTCTGCCGTTAACACTCCACCATCTTGTTGGAGAAGTTACTTTTCTCCAACGGTAGGCAGTACAATAACTTTCGCCGCGGGTCTTTTCAACACTCCCTCTGTCGTGCGGACTTTGACAACACGTACTTGACCACCAACGCTCGGGTATACATTATCAATTATACCTCGGGGCCACGTATTCCTAGGTAAATTCGTGTCAGTGACGATGAATATGTCACCATCTTGCATGGGTCTCTCTGCCGTCATCCACTTGGCTCTTTTCTGCAACGTGGTGAGGTATTCCTTGAGCCACCTCTTCCAAAACATGTCCCATTGTCGTCGTATATCAACTTTGACGAAATCACCCATTCCGTTATTCTCGAGGTTTGACCCTTAGCAGCAGATGATTCAGCGTAAGTGCTATGGGGTCGTTTACGTCTATTGGAACGTGGGTAAGTGGCCGGCTGTTTATAACAATAATAATAATAAATCATTTATTCGACGTAAGTTTTTACAAAACATTTATCTTCGTCAACATTCTTTACAAGCTACCACCGGTTCGGAAAGCTGTTTCTAGGGGGAAGAACTCGGCAAGAAACCCCCTAGTTGCTCTTTTCATAAATTAATTACAAAGTAATACGTAACAATACATAGCAATCTACATAACACAATAATCAACTATATTTGACTCCAAGGACAGTCATAATTTATGTAATCTAATATCCTATAATAACCCTTTTTTTTCACCTCTGCACCTATGCAAATAACGTCAGCAGAACTTCGTCCTGCGGGGCACGTTCACATAGTTTAGCCTTTAGTGCCACTTTGGTGGATCGTACCAGCCGCTCCCAAGAACCTCCCATGTGGGGAGCTGTCATTTCTGTCACGGAAAATCGCGTATCGATTAGTTGGTTCTTGTGGGAGACATGACCTCGCTGCAAGCGTTGCTCGTCATCTTCTATGCCATCGTCTGTGTCGTTGGGTTGTTCTCGTCCCGGCCACTCCAATCCCGGTCTGAAAAGAAACACAGGACCCGAAAACCAAATGCTGCTGACTTGGGACCGGCCCATTCTGGTCGCCTCATCAGCAGGATTAAATGAGGAGGGAAGCCAGCACCAGTCACTTCATCTCAGCCGCAGGACGTCCACTGCTGGACATAGGCCTCCCCCAAAAATTTCCAATTGGACCGGTCAGAAGCGCCAGTCACTTACATTATTATTATTATTATTTAGTGGCTATTTCTGTAGTCACTTACATTAGTAAGTTTATCAATTTCTGCTAATCGGTGTGACACGAAAGGCTTATAATCGCGTGAGTCTTACTTAATCCACTGTAATACTGTCCTGCTGTCAGTCCACAGGATTCTCCCACTAATACAGATATCACGTTCGCTTGCTACCGTGCGTGCTAATCGACTTGCCAACACGGCAGCCTGCAATTCTAAACGGGGAACAGATTATTATTTTCAACGCGCCTTTCCTGCTACTAATGCCACGACCGGATGACCGTTCTGGTCTTTTCCTACTAAGTAAGCCACTGCGGCATAAGCCTGCTCAATCGCATCTCCAAACACATGTAATTCATATTCAGAATTAACTATGCCATACCATTTTGGCACTGTTAATTTTTGCACTGAGTGGAGTAACTGCCACCATACGAAATTTGGTTCAGTAATTTTGTCGTCCCACCCGATGCCTGACTTCTATACGTCTCTACCATCAAGACAAGCAAAATTCAAATTCAGCATGGTAGCACAATCAAACCTCTTTTTTTAATTTCTGATATGATTCGATCAAATAACATTATTTCTTTAGAAAAAAGTTGAACAGGTTGGAGTTATTGTAATTCGTCTTCACACATCTCATCGAAATGTTTTTACGTTTGGGAATTCGTTTGTTATGCAAAATAGGGTCAACACCACTTTTTGCAGCAATTACTCCAGCCTCTTATCCAATATTCTATTGTATTTTCTCTCATTTTTTGGAGAGTTTTGAGTAGACCATCCATTAATGCGATGGAACGGGCAAGGACAATATCCTCCTTCTGAATTTCTATATTCACCCTATTTATTTCGCGGAGAATATTCGTCAAAAATAGTTAAATTAGGAAAAAATTTAAAATTCTTTATAACAGTTAAGAGATGACCTGCCTCGTACTTAGCTTCTGGAGCGTGAGACGTTTGCTTAACTTCTTCTAAGACTTCCGCTATTTCTGGCAAATTATTTAATAGGGCATTCACAGCAACATGTTTCGCCGACCAATCGTCTGACTTACTCAAAAAAGCAATATACTTTTTGAATCAGTCCAAATAGGTTAATAGCTTCCTGGCATGATGAGGCAGAATGAACACCTACAAGATTTAAGGAGTGAGCCAAGCACGGTACGAACTCGGCCAGCTCATTCCATTATCATTATCATAAGATGTGCATAGGTGACTCACCTTATGTGCATACCCATTCTCTACTAATCTGTCAACCTGTGCACAATAGGCGTCTGAGTATGTTGAAGCCCTATCCATCCTATTCTCTACTCCATGAAGCCTCTTCTTGGCATAATCGTAATTATCAGGAATATTCACCTGATTGCCACGCCACAACAGCCCTACTTCCCAGCCGTCGACTGTGTATTGAGATGTACTATTCATAATTTCAAGCGCACGGTCATTATCTCTATGTGTCCGTGTTTGTTCCATTATGCCCAGCGACTCTTAATTGCGACTGGACGGCTGGACTTACCCTTTCTTATATCTCGACCGACGACCAGCTCCCAGTTATCCTGTCCTAGTAACAGCAGTGGTCTCGTGTCCCGCATCTCTTCACATCCCAGGTCAGCAAGGTGGTGCTGGGCCCTTATGACGTCGCCAATCAAACTTTGTGTTGTTAGCGCTTTCCTCCAACATGGATGTTCGGCTCCGTGTACGATAAGACATTTTCCTATTGACAATTACTACACAAATCCGGCTTGAAGGACCAATGTGAACGATGTCACTTTAGGGCCTATGGGTTTGTGTAGTAAAGAAAATGCCAACACTATGGAATCGTACGCTTATATGTTTCCATGACTTCATTATGGGCGATCGGATCAACACTACTCACAAAACCCATTCAAATTATGGTGAAGTGTGTGGAAGGAAGTATGCACCTCCGCCCTCACCCTGTCCCATTTGACTACGTGCGGTCCTTTGTGCTTGCCATCAAGGGTCGATTTAGTGTTTAAAACAGTAAATCGAGTAAGTATTATTATTTAAAACTTAAACATTACTTATGTATGACTAATTACAAAATAACTTACATAACTAACACTATGCTAACACACATTAATTCTGCCGTTAACAAATGGAATCTTCGTTTTCAAGCTTATATAAATACTACAAAAACAATACGACTTCACTATGTGTACCCCAAGGGATTTACTCCTCTGGACATCTTGTACAACTGGACATTTTGATACACGGGTCTTTATGTGCAACTGGACATTTTGATACTCCGGTCATTCTGATACATAGGACCTAATGGACCGAAAGGAGATTAGATATTATGAAAGGTTCGTTTAATTGACGAAAGTGGAATCTGTCGAATGTGGAATTACAATTATTGTTGATTCGTCATCAGTTTTAAAATTGTGACCCATACGGAAAACTAAAATGATTCGATGAAAGCAGAATCTGACGAACGTGTACTGAAGCAAAAAAAAAAACCATTACGTCATATATCGAAGTAAAGTTTATTTTAACTATATTTTACATTTACTAGTCAATTTTTAACAGTTTAACCATAAATAGCCAACATTGTATAAATTTTGAAAAATAATATAAACTTAAATGTATTTCATACTGTTTACTTATAAATTGTAAACACTAGTTTTAATTTAATAATTAATTATTAATTAATCTAATAAAATGTTTAAATAAATCTTAAACTTTCACTTGATTATTGGAACCTATCGACAAATCTTATTTTCAATGACTTGTTAGGTTTAGCGATGAAACTTCTGGTGGGCTGAATGTCCGAGTAGTGGTATTCGAGCTTGAATTTCTTCAAAATCTACAGGAAAAAATAAAATATTTTAACAAATATTCTATCCTATTGTGGCGAGCTAGTCTCGAAACACCGATTATTATTATTTACCAAGATATATAATTAATTTTTAAGTAAACACAAAAGTAATAAAAAGTGATAAAAAATAATTAAATATCTTTCTAGCAAAAAAGCTCTCGAAAATCTGTTTTTTTTTTAATAAGTCAAGATTTGTATAGTCGTTTGTTTTGTTAATTTTTGAGGGTTGTGCTCATTTTGCTCTGAAGGGATATACCCTTATATATGTATTACCAACATTAGGCACATAAAGATAGACATATTTTAAGATATGATATGATGATCCCTTCTTTCGTTTAATAAATCTGCAAAGAAGTTTTTAGAAAACTTGTCATTTAGGTATCACACAATTTCTCTCTTCCATTCCACTAATTACAGCCCAATATTTCAAAATATCATAAGAATTCATAGTTAGTCTAACTTTTTACATTACCTTAACTGCTAACAATGTTAACATGGTCTCGGCCATAGTCTGCCCCAAACATTTTCTTGGTCCACATCCAAAGGGAATCGACGCAAATGCGTGATAATCCTTCGCATCGTTCTTCAACCATCTCTCCGGATAAAATCTGTTTGCATCGTCGTAGTTGCTTTCTTTGACAGACGCATCTTGTGTGGACATTATTATTAAGGTGCCGCGTGGAATGCTGAAATCGAATCAAATCTTGTTACAGACAGACCAAAATGTCTCCATTGTAGAGTATCGACCTCTGAAGTTTTTTTGTTGAATTGAAGAATACCACGTTAAATATTTAAAAAATCAAATAAAAATATTGTCAAAATGGTGTTTAGAGCCAATACTTTCTAATTAATAATTATTAAAAGCTAATCTAACTTAATGTCTTTATAATCGTACCTACTTCAACAGTTAACAATGTAATTAGTTTTAAAAAGATATGTTTTTTTTAATGAACTACATTTGAGAGCTAGTATCTATTACAAAAAAAGCAAAATTGAAAATAAATACTAACTTATATCTGTCCAAAATAATGTTTCTAGGAAGAATCCTAGTCAATATCGGGATCGGTGGCGCTAATCTGAAAAGAGATGTTATGTATATGAATTTTGCAAGCATTGGCATTTTAAAAAATATATACAGGCACCTAACTCTATCTACAAAATCAATAAATTAATCTCAACTAGTACTATTACCGCAAGGTTTCTTTTATACACGCTTGAAGGAATGGCGTATCTCTCATAATATCTTCGATATTCTCTTTATTTATTTCTTCGTACAGTTTTTTCTGACACCTCTGATATTTTGCCAAATAATATAGAAGAAATGACATCGAAGAGGTGACCTGCGAAATCATTACCATTGAAAACTAAAAGTAGAATCTATCTATACTAATATTATAGAGAAAATATTTGTATTTTTGTTTGTAATTAATAAACTGAAAAATTATTAGATAAATTTTAAAAATTCTTTCACCTAAAGAAAGCTACATCATCAGCGAATAACATAGTCTATATTTTATAAAGTTACGAAGACGAAGTCGCGTGCAACGGCCAGTTAAGCTAGCTAAGTTAACTAAAGCTAGCTACTTAAACATGCTATTCAAACTATAAAACTAGAAATACACCTACTTATAAACTAAAAAAAACTATAGAGATATACTTAAACTATAATTCTAGAGGATACCTACTTATATCTATTATTTTATTTAGTTTATAATTAAACTTAATCTCTAGTTTTATTATAATGAAATATAAAATTAGTGATTTATTAAAAACGTTATAATATGTTACAGTGTTGACTCCAATCAGAAGCATATCCATAATAATAGTGGCAATGTCTTCCACGCTCATTTTTTCTTGGTCGAGTAACATTGCATGTACCAATGTGTGCTTGTCTGTTTTTACAAAATAGAAATTTTATTTGTTGTTACATATTTTATGATATCAACTTTATGTGAAATGTTTTACAGAAAAAAAAAATATTACTTGTTAATTCCTCCTTGTTTCTTATGCATAGCGTTTGCTCTGCCTCCAACACATGTTTTCCAATTAAACTAAAATGTAAAATGGTATTTAGATTAATGTCTTTTGTACCTACCTATCTTGTAACTCTAAATTTTTATATATCGATAAAAATCGCTGTACAGGTTTTTTCCTGCACAGTGATCTTCGCACAAGAATTTGGCTAACAAAATTGTTATGTATTAAATTAAAATACAAGTTAATATGTACATCTATTTATAATTTCTAATGACAGTGAAAATTTGTAAACAACCGTTGCTATGTGCTAGTTTTATCTATGACAAAAATAATAACCAATAATGTTCACTTACTTATCCAAACTGTCACAGTTCTTGACCAGAGAGTGCCAAGCTGGTGTTCTGATGAATCTCCACAAGTGCAAGCCAGATTCGCATTTCATTATAGCGTCCGTGGCCTTTTCCAAACTGTGGTACAACCACGACATATCGCACTGGCTGTATACTAATTCTGTTTCTATCATTGTGAACTTTTTAGAGAAAATTAACAGCCCTAGAAAAATAAACGATAGTTTTGTAGTTATAAATTATAATAAGTTTGCGTCCACACTAATTAAGCATTAGGTTTGGATAACTTACGGCAGAGAAAAATCTTAAGATTTAAACAGTTTCAAAACAAACTATCTGATAAATTAAGCATTTTTGTATGTTTTCCTTGTTAATCTTAGAAGTAAAAAAAAAAATAATTGCAACTTATAGAAAAAATCCTTTCTAATATCCTTCTCTTTGAACTAAATAATACTCATAACTTTAGTCCTCTTTTAACCTGCGACTTTTACTATGTCATCAGACCACCTAACTGCCAATTTAGTTTGCAAATTCTAAAATGATTTTAACTTCTATGAATCTGAATTTCCTCGTTACGGTTAATCCTGGATATGATTTTCTTCAGCGCATTCTAAGCATTTGGTCCTTCTTATCCGATCACACTAACAGTTAAGAGCCACGACTATTTGCCACAAGTCATCACTTGTGTCACAAGCAAATTATTTCTGGAATTTATTTATATAATACTTTAGCTACTCGTAGTACCTACTTAGTGGGTCTTCCATAGTAGAAGTATACAAGTAGTTGCAATAAGCAAACTTATTTGATTGTTATATTAACTGTTTAATATATTTATAGCCCTTACCTGATGAAGACTTAAATGAAAATAAAAACTTTATAATACTTACCCATGCAATCAAAGGCCCACTTATGTAGTTCCTTGTACAAGTCCTTCGAGATCTCGTCTTGGTAGTTACGAATATTGTATAGCTTCCTAGTGAAGTTGTCACAAATAAGTCCAACGCTTTGCACATTGTTGCTAACGGAATCGCGTAGAGGTGTGCTCACAACAGACCTTTGACGAACCCATTCAACGCCATTCCTGAATTGTAAGAAACAATAAGTATACTATCTGTTCCCGCGGTCTGCATGGAATTTGGTTTGGGGGTAATCTATATTGTCCCAAGAGAACCGAAATGTTTTCATCTATACTAATATTATAAACAGGTAAAGTTATTCATAAATAAAGTTTTTATGTTTGCATCTAGGTGGTGCATCGGATTTAATGAGGATTTAATAAATCTTCCATCAATAATTAGAATTTTATTGAATTTCAGGATGGACATAGGCTAAATATTCTACACGGACCCGACTTAAGATTAGAGAACAAATAAGTAATGAGTTGAAACTAACACAGAATAAATGCCTCCATAGTAATGATTTCTATGTTCCGTTCTATATTTTTCTAGGCAATCCAAAGTAGATCTAATAGGATAGTCCCCTTCTAAAGTGTAGACTTTTTGGATGTGTTCGGGATGGTTTATTAAAACTATATCTGCTCCGACGGGGCTTATAAAGCGAACCACTGGGCCATATTCTTCAAACAGCGTTGAAAGACTTTTCAAAGGCTTTCTTTTATTGAAGTAAGAACCTGGAAATTTATAAGGACTATGCAAAGAAAATTTATAAAATACATTTTTATGTTTATTTACAAATATAAACAGTAGGTATGGAATCTGAGTTTCTGAATTGAATGGCAAAAATGTTTTATTTATGTTAAGATAGATAGACGTGGTTAAGGTCTTACTCCACTCATCCAATGTGTAAGTAAGTACAGGCAAAGATATTTGATTGGTCTCGCAGCGCTCTACTAGATACAGCCGCCGTACTTGAAAAATGCGGCAACTTTTAGTACGCCGAATGCGGCGTATCTGAGCTAGTCACACTGCAAACTGTCTGTGATATTTACGTTACGTTCCGAATGTTTTATTAAATTTTGGGCACATAAAATGCCAATTTCCGTAGTGAAACTGTGTAAAAATATAATTAAACTGTGTAAAAAGTGATAAATAGTGACGATGTTTTACACACACTACAATAAAAAGTTGCGCATTTACGGTGCTATTGCTTTTAGGTAGGGCCGTATCTAGTCGAGCGTAGTGAGACCAACCATTTATCTATGAGTACAGGTTTGTCTTAAAATAAAAAAAAGGAATATGTAGTTCCTTACGCTAAATAAATGTTTAAGTAAAACTCACCAACATTAAGACCAAAGGTCAACATGCCAGCAGTAACCTGTGTACCAATTTCAGATAAATAGTGGCGAACATTGGACACGTATTTCAAGGCTTTCGGTCCTGGAACGTCGTCAAATGGCAAGATAGCATGTTCCTTTTTCGCCACTACCATTGGAATTACTCTGGCTGCTGGAAACATTTCATAATCAGCTACTGTTTCAGCCTTTGTAGTCGCATTCTCTTTAGAAACGTTAGCTTGGGCCGCTTGTTGTTGAAGAACATGACTTAACGCACTAAATCTCCTTTGTTTTGTATAGAAGTCCAAATTTTGGATATTACGTAATCTGAACATTTTTTTGCAATTGTAAGTCTAAAACTAGCTTGAGGTGTGATAGCCCTTTTAGCTGAAGACCAATCTTTTACAAGTTTGACAGAGTTCGTCAAAACGTTGACAAAACAATTGAAACCAGAATTATTTTGAAATTGGCGCTATTATTATTTTTTTAATTTTTTTATTCTTAGATTTCATTTCAAGCATTGGTTACGAGGTATTCGACCTTCGACTTTTAAAAAATATTTAGTAACATTCTTAAATAAATATTGATAATATCTATATCTTTCAATATGTGTATTATAAATATAAATAATAAAGTTATATATTTTCAATGCATCATGTTAAATTACAGAAATAAATGATTGATCTAAACGTAATAGGAACGTATTACTATTTGAGAAAAGTTTACTTTTCAGTAGAAAACTTACCTACTCAATGTTGTCATGCTAACATTATTATAAAATATTGTCTTACTTTTTTACAACATTTTTTAATATACATACCACATTATATACACCAAAATTTTATTTTGACTAATTGTTGCTGAAACCTAAGGCGCCGTGGTACATATTACATATGTAAATTATTTATATTAAAAATCTTATTGAAGATAGTGGATGCGACTTTTAATAATACGAGTGAGTAGTTAAAGTTCTATACATGCAAGCCTTCGAAGATAAAGGTAAGTAAGGAGGTGTTAAATTGAAAAACTCTCAAGCAACAACCATGGAGAATTGGTCAATGGTCAACCACTTGGCATTGTCATGAAATTAACTACTCTAATCAAAAATGTAGTAAGTGTTGATAAAAATCTTCTCTAGAGATCAGAAAAAAGTGACCACTGTCTAGTCTACCTACTCCATTGTAAAATGTAAACACAATGATAGTAGGTAACTAACACAGATAACTTTATAAATAAATGCTTGCATCCTGAAGTCACTAGGAAAAAATTTTAAATAAAAAAATTTGCTAGATTTTTGCTAAATTAACACTAAAGTTTGATGTTTTGTTAAAACAATAATTTATTTTCTAACCTAACTAAATATTTAAACACGCGGCGCCAGGTTTCTTATAAGTAAAGCATAGTTTCTTGGGATGGATTTGATTCATTTGATAAATTATTCTTGTACGCTTATACAAGTAATACAAAAAACAAAATTTTTAAATAAATATAATATGAGCGAATAAAATTGCGTTTACACAATTTTAAACATTTTATTGACGTCTATGGAAATTTAAATAAAAATGGTATTTTTATATTATTTACAGTAAGCAACACCAGCGGATGACCTGCGAGAGGAGCGAATTGGCAAGAATGACTGATGGATGGTTGAATTTAGAAAGAAAGAAAAGAACTGACTGATCACTGACTGTGTGTCTGACTGAATAAGTGAATAAAAGGGCTATCACACCTTACAATTTGAACGTATCCAATTTAGGAAATCGAAAGGTGTGATCGCAGAAAGAACAGATCGGATTCAATTTAGAGAGTTCTAACTCTCTGTTTCCTTAAATTGAATACTGTGATCGCGGCGTTTCAATTTAGAAAGTTTAGGGGTGTCCACTTAAAAAATACATCGATGTTTTTTTGTCGATGCGATACAAAGAGGCTATGCATCGGTTAGAAACATTGATGTTTTCTCAAAATCGAGTACACTAGCTGCTGCCCGCGTCTTCGCCCACGTAACGCGTGACACGTTAATATGCAAAATGGTTAATTATTTCGTTACCTTTTTAAAATAAAAATTGAAACATAAATAACATAGGTTATTTATATTTTATAACGTTACGAGGACGAAGTCGGGCACTAAAATAACTACTTAAATGAAGAAATACCTATTTAAATGAAATAGGTAATAAAATAATATACTAAATAAATAGGTAACACAATCAAGATTCTTGATTGCAATTGATTTCGTTAAAATACCAGTAACTCGTTATATACCTAACTAGTAATTTCCTAAAGTTTTATTGTTCATAAAGTTGTCAATTTTATTTGTAGAATCTAGAAAGAGAACCGACAAACGTTGCCGCCTTATGACAGTGCAAATGAATTTAGACCTTAAGTCGTAGTATGTATGTATGTATGTATGTATATATGTATGTATGTATGTATGTATGTGTGTGTGTGTGTGTGTGTTTGTATGTATGTATGTATGTATGTTCCTCCATAACTCTTAAACGAATTAACTGACTTTCACGAAACTTTGGTAGATAAACATTTAGACGTACAGGACACCAGCTAGTTTTGTAAATAAATGAAGATTCTAATACCGACCTTTGTGCGCAGCAATAGTGTTCAATGTTGCTTGCTTGCGCTGCTATTTTACTAATAAATATTATGTAGGTATATAAAAAGCCGTCATTAGTCAAGATCAAAAGAGTGAGCTTTCTGTACGGAAACATTTCAAATACCAATTCATTCATTGTTACAGGTTTATGATTTTTATAAATAATACAATGAACTATCTCTGACTTATAAATAAAGCTAACTTAGTTACAGTAACTACATACATATTTAATACGATATATCGATACAAAGCGAAGTATCGGGCATCCCTACTGCGTTCACAAGTGTTGCCACATTTGTGGAGGCAAAAATCCGTACCGCCTTTCACTGTTTCCTAAATTGAATTCGATGTAGGAAATGCTTATCGCACTATTCAATTTGAACGTTTTCTATTTAGGAATCTAAGTAGAGAGCTCGTGATCACACTACGCTAAATTGATTTCTAAATCGAAGATTTAAAGTTGAAAATGGATAAACTCTAAATTGAATCCAATCTGTTCTAACTGCGATCACACCTTTCGATTTACTAAACTGTAACATCGAAGTTTTATGACTGTTGCGGAAGCGGCAGCTCTGAACTCTACCTATTCAATATACTTTGTACTAATTCAATTAAATAGAAATGCCACAATAAAAGTTATAAAGTTTTTTAATATTTTCTAAAATATATGAAACTACAAGAGCAAAATTTGTTTGAAATTCTTTAGAATTTAATTATACCGAGTGAAGTATTACTTATAAATCGTATATCGATTTGTAGATATCAAAAATTTGTATAATCCATACTATCCATACTTACTAATATTATAAATGCGAAACCTTTTCACGCCTTAACTACTCAACCGAATTTTGCATACACAATACACGTTGTCAGGGATACAGGAAAGGACATAGGGTACCTTTCTTCAAAAAAAAGTACTGTTCCTGAGTAATCGTCTAAAAATATAAATAATAGGGCGCTACCGTCGTCACAGTAATAACGATGTCAGGCGTTATTACTCATATATTTTCTTTTTCAACGCGGACGAAGTCGCGGGCACCAGCTAGTAATATAATATTTGGTTTAAACTTAAAAAAATAAAATCAATAACTATTTGTAAATGTCTTTATTCATCTTAGATATAAAATCAAAATCAAAATTTAATTCATAACAAGGCTTATTTATCATTTAGTCATTTATAGGTATGACATGCATGCTAAAAATCTGTAATGTATACCGAGAAATCCGTATTCTGGCAACACTCTTCGATTTAGAAATCTGTTTAGCGTAGTGTGATCACGAGCTCTCTACTCAGATTCCTAAATAGGAAATGTTCAAATTGTAAGGTGTGATAGCCCTTTGAGTGCAAGTAGATGGCGGGAGTGATCTCGTGTGATATAATTGTGTTAGATTAGTTTTATTTTAATATTTAGTGTTTATTTTAGAATAGTTATTAAAATGACTAGGTAAGCCCACACGTGATACTATGCACATTGAAATTTGAACATACCAATTCAATTTAAGAACACAGAAATGTCAGTTCCCTTGGAACATTGTCTCGCGGTTTTGCCTTAAAAGACTATTTTTCTCGTTTGCAGAGCTAAAATTGAACTAGGCGACGTGACACCACATAATATAAAGCAACTGAAGAAGTTAAACACCGTTGTATTTCCCGTATCTTACAACGACAAATTTTATAAAGACGTGTTGGAGGCTGGTGAACTCGCGAAGCTAGCATATTACAATGATATAGTCGTTGGAGCCGTATGCTGTAGAATAGATACATCTGAGAATTCGCGAAGACTTTACATAATGACTTTGGGTTGCCTTTATCCTTATAGGAGATTGGGCATCGGGACTCTAATGGTGGAACATGTGCTCAAATTTGTTGAACAAGATAACAATTTCGACAGTATTTTCTTGTGAGTATCACATCTCTAGCTGATTTATTATCTTCTCTTTGTATAAATAAACTCATAACATTGACTCCGTTTGAAGAAATTAATGATTCATTAGTGCACATAAATTGTTGAAGGTTATGTGTTGAGTTCATATTTTGTTTGTGACCTTCTATTTTTTTATAGTCCTATCGCTATACATATTTATATCATTTTGAGAACATGTTATTCTATTTAGCCTATGAATTTATTTTAACTTTTCAGTTATGTTTTTATTTGAAACTAATTCACTGTTAAAGGGTTTTTAACATTATACTTTAGCAATACTGTTCTGTTCAATAGAAATAAAGTATCCAATCGTCACTCGTGGTATACACTCACTCATACAATAGATAAAAACTTTTTTAAGATAAAAAGTATGCACCTCCATGATTATCTCTATATCCCATTTTTCTGTCAATTTCAACATTTTCTCAAGAATTTTCAACAATTTCCCAAACAATTTCAACCTTTTAATATTATTTTAATATATTAAAATGTTGAAATTGTTTGCTTGAACATTTTTCTAAGCAAATTCTTAAGGAAAATGTTGATGGTATATAAAAATTTCGTCACATGTTTGAGGTCAATGAACTCCTAACATACTGAACCAATTTTAATAAAACTTCGTAACTATGTGTAATTTGGTTCACCTTAAAATATAGGATGGTTTTTATTTTGAACCTGAACGAAGCCGGGAGTGTGTAGTATATTTATTTTTTTCACTTATAATAAGCAACACCACGTGCTGCAAGAGCGCTTCCGACTTCTAGGATTAAGGATAAGTTACTGGGAAGGGATAGGGAAATGGGCTTTTGCATCCCTGAAACACAACAGCATACATGGTAGCTATTCCATGGTGGTCTTCTGTAAGGGGGCGTTTACTGCCACCATACAGCCTGTGAAATGCAATGTGCCCTGCCATTATGATATATGATTAAGTATATGCGAGCGATATTTCTTTCACATATAAACATTGTCAATCTTATTCATTCACTTCACCGATTTAAAATGTGCAGAAACTTACGAAGACTTTAAAAATAACACTAAATCACGTGAAAAAATATAATGTTCTTTCTCTTGTACCTAAAGTTGGCAAGCATATATAAATATCATATTTTATTTCCGCGACAGTGTGAATGAAAAGTATGAAACGAAAATAATATAATACTAGCTCGCGCCCGCGACTTTGTCCGTGTTGAAGAATAAAAAGTAGCCTATCCTGTGTACCATACATCTAAATGTTTTATCTTTTTTTTTTTTTTATTAGAGATGGGTTTGCTCTTGGCCAACAACCAGCTGAGTAGCAAGGATGAGGCCTATAATGGAGCAAGGTCACCCAGAATATGCCTATTCACTCGAACTTTGAAAAGATTAGGGTTATATGAGCTCGGAAACACAGACGCCGTAGGGAGTTCCAAACCTTGGCAGTGCGCATATCTAACAAGTTTCATGAAAATCAATTAAGTCTTTTAAGAGTTATAGAAGAACATGCATACATACAATACCTACACTCTTACAGATTTATTATTAGTAGGTATTGATATCTGGTAATGAGTCTAGTGCTCTCTATTATTTTGTGAATGATGAATTGAGATGTGCCAAATAGTATAGTATAAAAATGAGTTCTGGTATAAAAGTAATATTTTTTTATCCAAGTAACGAAGCATAACATAACATAACGAACATAACGAAGCAAAAGTGAAAACAGGTGTCTAGTCCGCCCGAAGGTCAATTTCTGGCCGAAGCCAAAGCCACAACCTTCGGTCGAAGCTGAAGCCGAAGGTTTAAAAGCTCTAAAAAAATTTCAACATTGGCTACAAGCTACACAATTTATAAGATAAATGATTTTAAAACTTTAATATCAATCATTTATATTGACGGTGACTGTATAACATAGAAAGGTGATTCATTAAATCATGTCTACAAGATGATCTAGAGATGATAAAAAATACCTTGCAATTTATTTGTCAAAAATAATAACATTTCGAAGTAATGTGAATTATAACTTTTATTTAATTAAAGTAATTATCGATTCCAATCAGATCAATCAGTCAATCAGTCTTTGTCAAACAAATAAACAAACACTCAAAATTAATAAATATTGGTCAATTAAATACAGTTTTGAAAATTTTAGAAAATTAAAAATAAAAGTAACCAAATATTACGATAATTATAAATAATCATATAATTACTCTATTATCTACAACCAGAGTTATAATTGTAATAGTTTGTCAATAGATCACATTAAGTGAAGTTTGCTAAAAATATATATAATATAGCCTTCTCTCAAGAACTTCATAATTAAAACCGAAGCTTCGGCTGAACACTAGGTGTTACATTTATATACTTATGGTAGTTTAAATTTCAATATTATTAAATTACAATTACCTAAATTCGTTCTCACTTATAATATGTTATTTTTTCCAGACACGTACAAGTCAATAACGAGAGTGCAATAGATTTCTACAAGAAGTTTGGCTTTGAAATTGTTGAAACAAAAGAACACTACTACAAGAGAATAGAACCGGCCGATGCTCACGTTCTACAGAAGACCATTAGACAACCACAGTCCGCGCCTTTAGTCAACGGCACTGTACCACACGCAAAGACTAACGGCCACGATTGAGCTAAACATTGGACGGCAAATGTACAAACCGACACCCCGGATGATAGTGATGTGATTATGTGTAATGACTATGAGAAAAAAAATCAGCCACACTCAAAGTTTTAGAATACTCGAGGCGAGACAGTGAATTTATCTTACATATTATACATTTACTTTAGATATAGGTGCTCTGGTCTGGAGTCGAAGTGGACTAATAAGGGGCCATTCGTTAATTACATAAGAATCAATTTTTGATCTCCCCTACTCCCATAAGATTTCTCAGACTTCTCCTCCTATATGTAAGATTTTTAGATAAGGGTGTAGTAAATCTCATAATTTCACGTAAATCAAAGATTTTTTTTATTCAAATTATATGTATGTTTCCATATAATACATATATCTATTCAAACCCTTATCCTTAATCTCTCTAATCAGCAGAACACTAGCAGCACCTGTGGTATATAACGTAAGAATACTTTTGACTCGAGATAAGGGCATTTAGGGTTTTTTTTAAACCCTCTTGCTTTGGACCTTAAGGAATTAATGAATTGCCCCTAACTTATTACAAACAGAGTTAACTTCAAACTCGCATCCAAAAAAGTCTTTCAAAGGGAGGCAGTGTTTGTAGGTGTTTGCGGCCGCAATAAAATGTAATGTAGATATGGCATAGGATATTTTTGATGTATTTTTAAGGGCCTTAATCGTGGTTAATTAAGGTTTAACTTGATGTGTTATCAATAAATTAGCGCTAAGAGTCGTAAACATAATGTGTAAAAAAAAGCTTTTGATTGTGTGTTCTTGGCTGCTGAAGCATAATACTAAATAATGGTGGTTCATCAGATTAGATTAAGTGTTGAAACCCTTAAGAATACATTTTCCTTTTTAATCGTTTTAGACAAACAACTCAATTGGTTTTATTTTTTTGTGAGTTTCTATCATTTTGTAGATAAACCGGATATAAAGATAGATCAGTTACAACGTGCCTGCCGTAATTGCAAATTAATCTGGTTTTTATTGTTTCCTAATGCGAATGTTTTGACTAATTAGTTTAATAGTTCTCTCGTTGTATATCAAAATTTGACTGTCCAGCGTTTACAATCTCCTGAAAAGACATTGTTCAATGAATAATTGCAGGTTTTGCCAAATAATGTAAAATATAGGAAAATATACACGTGAATTAAGATGTCTAACTTTAAGTGTGGTTGTGTTTTAATAAATTGTTATTAAGGTATATATAATTGTATAATAAAGGTTCGAAGGAAATGTGTGAAAATTTCATTGGAAGTGCAAACATGTATGTGAAAGGGCAAGATAACTACTGAAAAACCACACGAGCGCATATAATATGAATTATACTAGACTTGGTGATTGGAACAACATTGTTAGTTCGCGACCAAAAGGTCGAAAGCGCCATGGAAAATACGGCGCTTACGCGTTTTTAGCTTTCTTCCTTCGCTCGCTCGCTAATGAGTTATGGAGAAGAACTTAATAGTACAATCAAATGGTACTAGGGGAATTACGTCGTACTGTTAATTGGTACTAGTGATGTTACAGTCCTATAGTATTAGAGCATCGATGTATATTACAGTAATTACATCGTATTACCCGCAACTAAATGTTCCACTCAGTGAGTCTAGTCTAATCTAGTATATAAAATTTGTATCGTGACGCAAATAGTGATACACCCAAAATAAAGCGAATTTTTGTTCAAGCATTTTAAATTACAATATTACTATTAAAATTAATGATTTAAATTATAATTAATGAAATATTCACATTGTTATTGTAACCACATTGCCATTTGGATTATTTTATTTTTGACTATTAATAGAATTATTGTTTGTTGAAACAATTTCAATGATGAGGCCATGAGCAAAAACTTAACAAAAAATGGATTTTCTAAATAACAAAATCTGTTCAAGTGATTAAATATTAATTGTAAAAGATTGATAAAACGCTAATGTTGCATGGTTTAGTAAGATTTTCGCACTGTACTGTAGTTTAAAATACGAACTAAACTGAACGATAAAGACGAAACTAGTTCTTACGCCATTCGAGCTGGTTTTGTATGGAATATGGGGTTGCAATATTAATTATGTATACTACAGGTTGTAACTAACTAGGGGATGCAGATGTAGTCAAGTTCAAACTGAGTTCTTAAATATGTTCCGATTTTTATGATCTATTTGTAAAGTTTTGGTGGATTTCTTTCTCTAGTTGCAGTATACAGTTGTCCTAGTACGGGACAAACTACTAGACATTGCAATTACATTTTTTAATAATAAAGTTTGTTGTTGTTTCTATGGTGAACTCACACTTACATGAATTTATTATATCATTATGGCGTCGCGTCGCATTTCAATACATAGTTCAAATATTTCTGAGAGTACACATCAACACAGTACTCAATTTATTAAATCAAGAAGCGTCTGATTTAAAAAAGAACTGGAATACTTTTGTGACTTCCCACTTGTACATCTGATGGCATAAAAGTTATTGTGACCGTTTTTCTACTATATCTTTAATAAGTATAAGATTAAGAGATAGGTGTAAATTCTTAGATTTGGCTATTTATGTTTTTGTTTTGAATCTAATAATAACCTCGCAATTATTTTTGGTTTTATTTTAACAGATTGTAAAATTAAAATCTATCGCCTTACCGTTTCAAACAGAATTCTCTTTCGGGCCTCCCTTAACCTCGGTCTCGGTTTTCTTGTAGTTCAAAAAGTTTTAAAGATTATGAAAGCTTTGTTAATACTTTTGTAAATTTTTGTTGTTAGAAGTTTTTATCTGTTAATTGGATTAATTTTTGTATTTGAAATATCTGTGAAGTAGTGTTTGTTACCAAAAAGTCAATTCTGTCTAACAAATGAGACGACACGACAACTGTACGCAGCGGTATTAGTGTTAGGATAAAATAAAAACTTTTAACATTTCATGATGTTTTATTTGAGTACTTCAATTTCGTCCTATTCGACGGTATAACGCCAGAAGCTTGGAACTAGGGCGTGGTGGTTGCTGTTTTTCAAAAAATGGTGATAAAACCACATTGAAGAATTATATTATCAAGTTTCTGAGCCATATTTACAAATCGTAGAGCGCAATAATGCGACTTCCAGTCTTCCGAACAAGCCGATCTCGGAAAGGTTGTAGTACCATAGCACGTCCATACGCCTCACTACAAGCTCGTGGACAAGTTATACAAAAAACCGACCTTTGGCGTTTATGAGAAGGATTTCAATTCGATCGAAACTTAAGCAGTAGTCGAGGCTTTGCATCGATGTCGCATTGATTCGTCCAAAATACTTCAGAGTCTCAAAAGTTATAATGTGTTACCAGTGGCGATCTGCCATTTAGCTAATATACGGCTGAAATGTGGTCTCTTACTCTTACGGTTGCTCTTATTTAATCTGAGCTATGTATGGGCCTCATAAAAAAGCTCATTATTGCTCAATGAGTGATGCTCTGGCTAATACTGATCGTCACACAGACAGTTTACTTAATGGTAGGTGGCTACCGTCGCCAAAACAAGCAACGCCAAGACAGGTGCTGTCGACTATAGTGGCATTAAAGAAAAGGGGATTTGTGAAGGAATAGGAAAAAAAGCAAAGCGCTGATATTTGGTCATCCAGTCAGTCATCATTTACAATGGCGACTGAATAAACCAACAAGTGATCATTGTTCTCCTGGACTACGAAAAAGAAACTCGGGTGTATAGTAGCATTGATTTATTGTAATATTATTTTGTAGCAATTAACATTGTACATTCATAACGACTAGTTTTCATCCGGCTACGGACTTACAGTTTTGGTCGTAAATCTATTTATATAATTTAATCTTTAAGGCCTGATTATTATGACATTGATTTTTTCGATTTTTTTTTTAATTTTTTTAATAGCTACACTAATTTTTAGTTCAGATCATGGACATTCACATAGATTTTTTTGTAGTTTACTCTATGTTACGTGTCGGGGCGACTTTGATTAAAGACTAAGGGGTGACCCCTTCAGATATTTTTTTTAAAATTGCCTTGCCTTCCAAATTTGACTCTAAATCTTGCCAGTGATTGAATGTTACATTTATATTCATATGTCAATAAATAAATGTCTAATTTTTTTATTTATTCCCGATTTTTGTCAACAAAATTAAAACCAATTTACAATAATTTTCGCCATTTTCATTAAAGTTGCCCCGCAATCTAAAAAACATAAGAGATAATAAAAACTAAATGACAATTGATTTTAAATTACATTTTAGGCATCTTTTTCTAAGGGTATTCATCAGCGACACCCACCCCACTTAAAGTATGAAATTGATTATATTTTTCCTGAAAAATCTGAGAAATAAATAGAAAAACACATTTTTGATATTTGTTCTACAGCATCTTCTTATTCACAGATATACATTTTTAGGAAAACCTAATCAGTGTCACCTTGGCACCTAACCAGTAACTGCACTTGGGATATCAATATCAAATATCTTTAAAAAAATATTTTTGCTGGGAAATTTTTATAAAAATAAAATATTATAAATTAGGCAAGTATAAAAAAATGGAATTTAAATATATCCACAAATTTTCCTAACATGATTGTGCAAATGTTAACAAAAAGGCCATGATCTGAACAATAAATTAGCTGACATTAAAGTGTAGACAATTTACTAACAATAATTTCATGGACATCGAAGTTTTACTCTATAAAAATATTACATAGTAATTTTTAAAATGACTTACAATCTATTACAGAGATTTATAATATAATTGAATGCGTGTACATGACATATATTTTTAATATTTTTAAATATACTCGTGCATTTTAGAATACTGTTCAATATGCCTTTAAAAGCTTCAATTCACTATCACAGACATCGTTTACGATTTGCATACTTTATAACATCTAGTTAAATATTTTAACAGTAGGTATCATTATTAGTATTAGTTGCTATGTATCGGTTCAATTTTTTCATTATATTCGTATTGTATATTATATCACGGACCAAGTCATTAATAAACAGGCTATCAATAGTAATAATAAATCTGTAAGGGTTTGTCATGGAGTAAATTACCTTGGTTTTCAGAGATATCGTGTTTATAGGCTCTATACATGATACTGAATCTAAATCGACAATTTTTAGAATTTTTTTCTGTATGTATGTTCCTCCATTATAACTCTTAAACGAACTGACTGATTTTTATTTCGGTTCGGATTGATAAACATTTAGACGTACTGGGACACAGGACACAGGAAGTCGCGTGTAACGAACAGTATTATAATTAATGTGTGCATACAAAGTAATTGAAGTTTGTTGCGAGATACCGAAAAAATTCCTTTGTATATATTCTCCAACACGAGTTAGTTAATAATTTAAATAAGTAATAATCATGTACATATCCCGATTTGTCGAACATTATAAATAGTATCACGATTAATAACTTGGTCCATAACATTTATATTGTTTATTTCCCAAGTAGGTTCATGACCCAATTTAGAAAAACTCTAATTAAAAAGAAATACTTAACAATAATTGTATGTCACCGTCAAACATACTGAAAAGCTTTATTAAATATAATTTAATTTTTTATTACAACAAACGTAAAATTTTATAACAAAATAATAATAATAAATAACATAGTAATGCCAAATAAAGAATTTTACTTCGTAATTTGTACATTTATGTTTAAAATAACCATAAAAAAACAGATTGTTCATTAATTTGTTTGTACATAGATTTTCGGCATACCCATTTATTACGTATTAAAGCAGGAGTTGCCAACATTTTTTGGTATCCTCTTTAATTTTCATTAAGGAGTAATAAGAATGATATTATATTAATATATCGCTGCTTAAAAACTAAAGGGCCACAAATAAAAATTACACTTTTTACAGGAGAGCTAATCAAAAAAATTTAAATTATTTTTTGGCTATTTTTTTCTTGTTAGATATATATCAAATATATGCATATTATATATCGTTAGAAGCGTATTTTTTAGTAGCATTAAAAGTTTTCAGTACTTTTGTAATAAACTGAATACTAGAAGAGATATAAGCATATAAGCATATAAGTAACTTTTGAATATACATAATATAAATATGGAATAAAACAACCATAAATCTTTTTGCAACATACAATATGAAGGATTGTGATTGTATTTTTGCATTTTTTTGTTTTATGGCCCTTTAGTGTTTAAGTAGCGATATGTAATTATATTTCATATAAATAATAATAACAATAAAAAATAATAGAGGTATTTGTTATTAATATCAGAAACGAGATTCGTTTTTAATATCTACTTATGTCACTAAATACGTTTTTAAGAAAATGTGAAAATCTTGACAGAATTTAATTTCATACATTAACAATAACACTTGACAGATAAAAAATTTAATGTTCTTCAAATCACATGTTCATATTTAAATTTAAATAAAAATCACTTCAATATAAATAATATCATTAACCTTTCAATTAAATAAAACCAATTAAAAATACTAAATATACATATCAAGAAAGTTCAATATTTAAAATCCAATGTTAAAAATAAATAAATTAATTGATGTTTTATTTACATTTTTTTTAAGGATACAGAATAATCCTTATAATATTATAATTAATGTGAATGTGAGTTTGTTTGTTTGTTACGTTTTCACGCAAAAATTACTGAACCGATCACGATGAAATTTTGTATACACGTTGTCTCTGGGACACCAGAAAGGACATAGGGTACCTTTCATCCAGAAAAAAATGACATTATATTATTATAATACTGGCAGACGTAAGACGTTACTGCAGTTACAAAAAGTCTTATTTTCAACCATCAAATGGCGCAAATAGCGACTGCTTTTTAAAATTTGTTTTTGCGATATCTCATCGTATATATTTTATTTTTTAACGCGGACGAAGTCGCGGGCACCAGCTCGTTTAAAATGTAAAAGGGAATTTTTTCTTCGTACATTATTTTACATATTTTTAAAACCTATTCAATAAATCGTAACGTAATGGAATTTTGAAAAAGAAGACTGAATATATATAAGTATTTTAATTTTTATAACCTTAAAAAATATAACGTCAACACTGTCTTATTTTTAAAGTCGTCCATTACACCGACTGGCACTTATTTTCAAAACATCCTAAATTTTAATTATGTCATATCTAATTTTTAATCTACACATATTACTTTTCAGAATCAACATCTATTAACACAATCGAAAACGCATTCGAATTTTAGTATTTTATCTAAAAGTTTTCATCGAGGGAAAAAAAAGAGTTAGTCGATTAAAAATTCATCAAAATGTATTTAAATATATATTTTTAAAATTTAAAAATAACACCTAGAAAAATTTACAACAAAAATGCCTTTTCCATTTTTTGTTCGCGGAAATTTCTATGCACATGATCGTAAAAGAACTAAGTCTTCACTAAAATAAGACTTGCGCAAAAATAAGACTTAATTGCCTATGTTGAAAACGCATGCAAATTCCTGCATCTCTGCAGTGTTTTACTGCTGTGATGATTATTCAACTGATGCAAGTTGTTTTGGAAAAAAACCACTCAATAAATTATTAAAGCAAAAAAATCCCATTTTGACTGTTAAAAAAAAAACAAGATTTTTTGTTAAAGCTATTTTGAAAATTGGGCACTAGACACGAGATGAGCACCTCATAAGAACAATAATTAGGGTCAGTTCGGATCGAAACGCGGCGCGAAGATATTTCAAGAGGCTATATAATGTTCGACGATACGTCGCGATGCTGTACAATAATACAATGAAATTTGAACTACTTATATATGTATATAAAAAAAAATGTATGAAAAAATTAAAATACTTAAGTTAAAAAATACTATGAGAAAAAATTAAATACTTTACCGTGCCGTCCTCCATTGTGCGCTAGCCCTTAATGGCTACACATTTACGCAATGCGAGTGAGCCCGCCGAGTAGCTCCACTGTAGTAACTCGTACTGTTTGGACGTAAGTTACGAGTAACTCGTACATGCGAGTTGGACGGTAGCTCGCATCCGAGTTACTTCAACTCACTCGCATCGTTTCGTTTGGACGCGTTCGACAGTAGCTCGCCAGTACCCGCCGGAAATTTCTAATCGCACTCTTTTCTTTCTCTTTTTTTTTGAAGTTATCTTACATAATTTTTTTTTTAAGTTATCGGCCGCATCTGCACCTTACATCAAGTGAGATCGCGGCCAAGCGCTGCCTTGATTTATTAAAAAAAAAATATAGTCATTTTTCAATTCTTGACATAATATTGTTGTCATAGAACTTATCACCGTTCTTTTAATTGAAACACGTTCAACCGACATCGCGACAGATAAGTAGTAAGACTGGGCAGCAGTCACTACTGTGTCGTGTAGACGAGTAGACAAACCGAGTAGCTGTCTACTGGCTAGGCAGCAGCTCGCACTGTGTAAACGAGGCATAAGAGTTTGATCGCACGTACCGAGTGGAGTGGCGAGGGAGTTCTCTCGGTCTAGTGCTCGGCCGAGCCGAGCAGAATGGGACAGTCACTCGGATCTCGTTTTGTTCACTAGGCCGAGCGCCCACCTCCGCGCTCTTTTCGACATACCACGCACTGTCTCGCTTTTCTACTCGGCATGTAAAAACAAAATACATGCCGAACGCCACACGCTACTCGCTCGCGCTGGGATCTGAGCGTCATCTACTCACTGCTTACCTACTCTGCTGCTCTCTCGTCCGAGTACCGATTTCTCGCCATACTACTCGGTTCGTGTGATCAAGCGCGCGACGTCGCTATTTCGCATGCTCACTGAACTACGTACCTTTTTGTGTAGCAAATAATGTTTACAAATGCACTGCTATAACTTCGCGTAGCGTTTCGGTGAGAACTGACGCATATATTTAAAATATATATAAAAAAAAATGGAATAAAAATAGGACAAGACTAGCGTGTCCACCAGCAGACTCCGCACATTCATAAGTGCGTGCCATCTGTGGGCGTATTATTCTCGAGATCGAGCAACTGCTTGATCCGTTCGACGCAAACTTTTGACCCTTCGTTTGCTTCTTTGGCCATCTGTAATAAAAATATAATACATATAAAACACGCATTTTATTATCGAGATAGCAACAGCGTAAAATTTCGGCCGAGGACTCACGAGTGAGAAGTTAAGGAATCCGTGAGGCAATCCCTCCAGCACATCGATGCCGACGACGTTACCGAGCCGCTTCAACTTCTTGGCGAACATCACGCAGTCATCAAGACACGGGTCCAAGTGCACAGACTGAAAATTCACAGACGAAACTGAAACCAGCCAGTAGTGAACAAAAGAGAACTGATCCTAGTAACATTCATAGACAGATATCTAAAATGTATAGCAAGTGACCGGTAAAGTGAATTTCTCTGTGCGTTATTTAGCCAAAAAATTACCGAAAATTTCAGGAAATGAGATAAAGTATATGATGGTGTTTATTGTTTCAACACCAACACGTAGGACGATAATATTTTAAAACAAGATGATACGATTGTAAGCGATCATTGTAGAGACGCATAATGGTTTCGTGGAGCGATTTAGTTGGATTTAGACTCTAATAATACAATGAAATATTACCAATATCCTAACTGGAGGAAATCGTCGCAGCAGATCGTCGTCGGCCCAGTACGGAGAGAGCAACGGGTCGTTGGGAACACTGAAGATGAACTCGTCCGAGGGACTTCGCACTATTAGAGCGTCGAGGTTCGTTCGCATCGCCAATCTGTCGATCATAGTGGGATTAAGGGATAGGGAAATGGGCTCTGGTGTCCCACACTCACTCATCGTAACGTGACAGCACACGTACTGTTATATGACGGTGGACTTCTGCAAGGAGGTGGTGGTTACTGTAGCCAGACAGGCTGTCCAAATAACTGTGAAACACAATAGGCACAGTGACTACACGTTTGGTCTAGTCTACTAGTGGCCAGTAACCCTAGCTGTTAACCAAACGGTCGCGGGTTCGAATCTCGCTAGTGTCAAATGTTTATGTGTTAACATTTACCTTTGTACCTGAGTCATGGATGTTTTGTATTAAAATTTATAGTATTTACAAAAAAAAAAGTAATCTATGTGGTATAATTATCACCTGTCTGGTATCCATAATACAAGCATTAGTTGCTTAGTGTGGAACTAGATGGTGTGTGTGTCATATTTATTTATTATTATACTAGCTGGTGCTCGCGACTTCGTCAGTGTAGAAAAGTGTAAAACGCCATCTACCGTATTTTGGATAGATGGCGCTATCTCCCGGGCCAAGCCACTAGTATTTACTTTTATTTTAGATTTCCCGTAAAAATGAAGAATTTTCCCGCGCTAAAAAGTAGCCTATGTTCATCACAGATAATGTCGGCTTCTAATGGTAAAAGAATTTTTCAAATCGGTCCAGTAGTTTCGGAGCCTATTCTATACAAACAAACAAACAATCAAATCTTTCCTCTTTATAATATAAGTATAGATTACGTGGACCAGTAGCAATGCAGTGAAAATTTGGCACTCGCTTGTTAACTAACCATCAATAGGTAAATTTACAAAACGTTATTGGAATAATGTACTCACTCGTCGTGCGGTGGTCGCGTTATAGAGTTGGAGCCAGTGATGTATGCGAGACGAGACGACATGGCGCCCATTATGCCCGTCGCCGCTTCACTTATTCTGCAAAGTTTTATCATTATCTATTTCACTTTAAACTTTTCATCTTATCACAATTAATCTAGCAATGTGGATACTCTGTTATCTTTCGTTACTCTATCACGCAAAAACGGCTGAATGTATTTGGATTAAATTCGACGCACAGATATTTTTTATTACCGAACAGCTAGATCGACATTATTTCTGTATCAAAATATCATTATTTATATTTAAGGCCTGTTTAAGGATTTCGTTGTTCGCTGGATTTGTTTTTAGTCTGTGTATTCTGCTAAACAAATTCTAAGTGTTACTTATTTCACTTGTATAATAAAGTGGAGAAAACAATACAGTAATTTTGCTCAAATAATTTAATAAAATTTACAACTTAATATTTACATACCTAGTCTTTATTCTCTTTTTATTGTCTTTGTTATCGATTTCATCTAATAGCGGTGATTCCCCAACTAAAGTGCTCGACGCCTCTGATTCCGCTTCCCTATAACGTTTAATTAAAATGTTCTAGTAAAATAGAATAGGCGTTATGTAACTAGGTCAATTATATTTCTTACTACAATCAAAATTAGCAATCTCACAATCAAACTGTTTGTGGAAAATTTACTTAATTAAAAAAAGAATTGAATGTAATAAGTACCTCTTATCCAAAGCGGTAACATTGGGTTTGATGACCGGTATCCGCCTGCCCTCGGAGTCGGTGTCGCTGTCCAACACATATCTCTCCAGGAAGTCTGACACTACTTGCTGGGACTTGTCTTCGGGCGGACTTTTACCTGAAATCGTTAATAATAAAAACAAATTTTTATTCCTGCGAGTTAAATCGCTAGGTAAAAATGAAATTCTGAACGGACCATTTCTTTTTTCTCTGCGCCGAATAATGCCAAAAGGTGATGGTGTTCGAAATTCGAATCACTTTTTGTGCTGAAGGCTGTCCAGATGAGGCGTTTTACGCGCGAGGGCATACGCGCGTTTCATTGATATTGCGTCCAGATACCGCGTTTTACACGTGTTTCTACGCTGGGAGAGATTCGATATCCCCCCATGTCAGTTATTAATTATCACGCCCCATTTTATACACTAAATACGTCTACTCGCCACCGACACGCGCGTAGTACTGGACGCAGCAATGGCGCCCGAGTATCTCGACACGCGCGACAAAGTGCGACAAAACGCGTGTCAGCATCTGGACGGGATATATGTGGCTCCAGTATCTCGGGAACGCGTGAGTGAGTACGCGCGTATGCCCTCGCGCGTAAAACGCCTCACATGGACAGGCTCTAAGCCAATGGACTGCACAGATAAATTCTTGTCGCGTGTTGTAGCCGCTTTTTTTTTTAATTTTATGGCCTGGTAACTAGACATTTAAGCCAATGTGGCCACCATATTATGTGAGTGCAGAAGCGACAGTCCAAATACCTGTGGCGGTGCGGTCAGAGTGCTCTGTGCCCAGGGAGGTCGCACTGGCGGTGGTGTCGCCCGAGTGGCGACGCTCTGACTCGGAAACGCGCGCCTGCAACTCCGCCAGGTCAGACGGAGACACCTCCTCGAACGACGACCCACCCGATTCTGAAAGCCACAGTTCCAACAGATACATCCACAGAACAATATAACACTTTTTTTTTATTGAGTCAAGGCAGCGCTTATGGCCGCGATCTCACTGGATGTAAGGTGCAGATGCGGGCGAAGGTCTACTACGCTCACCCAGTAAATGCCCATTTATCCTGAATTTAAAGTTTCGAGACCTTGTAATTTTGAAGAAACACGGATGCAGGCAGTGAGTTTCAGAGACTTCGTCTGGGAAACGCCCGTTGGATTAGTGGTTAGGGTGCTTGAATTAAAACACAATTTTCAGATTCAGGTGGCTCAATAGCGTAAAACACGCAACAGCCATTGAAAAGAAAAAAATATATTTCATACCTTGAGACGGACTGACTCTAAGAAACCCGTTGCTGTCAAGCGGTGTGGTGACATTTGACACTGACATTCCTTGTTTAACATCTTTTGTTGTTCCTTTTGGGCTTGCGTTTGGACTTGCATATGCTGGAAATGACAATATTTTCTTTTTGACACTGTTGTTATTAAGGTATGTTTGGACCTGACTGCTTTGGACTTGCCGGACCTGTTTTGGAAAACTAAGAAAAATTATAGACTTGACTTGACTGACTAGTCTCGGGATCTGCTATTTTTGATTTTTAATTTCAATTTTGCCTCTTTTATTTAAAAAAAGGCTATTACAAATTGCTATTTTTACTAATGACATTGGCAAAATCATCGGAGAAAATCTGATGGAGCCAAGACATTAAAAGAGAAGAAGAAGTAATTGAGTTAGTTAGTGAATAAAATTATGATAATCCAAACAATTAAATAAAGAGATGCCGGAGCCTCTTTATCTTATCTAGGATGGGGATTCATTTGTAACTGGCTTTACTATTTACGCAACTTAACATCAAGCTTATTATATTTCTTCTACAATTTCTTTAATTATATCATCGTTGTCACATCAAAATCTGCTATGTGCAAAAAGTATACTTTTGTGATATTGGAAAAGAAAGTTTTACTGAAATTTTTTATATGAAGAAAAAAGTAATTTATTTAAAACTTGGGGTTGTTATACATAAACTTATGTTTCTATTTTGCACACATTTTCTAGCTGATGCACATGGCTTATTTTTTTTTAAAGGTCGTAGTATGCTAAGCACTTGGCAGTTTCTTTATACTGTAGATAAGGCGAAGAACTTTTTACCGAGGTGAAAATCACTCAAAAGTGCAGAGTTTGGTTTGACATCTACGATATGGGTCGCGTTACCTTTGAGACACCTCATCATGAAACCGAAAGGCAGCAAGGGATCCATGAGGCACAGCAGTCTAGCCGGACTCGGTATAAAGCTGACAAGGAGAGGCGCGTACGCCATGAACAGGCCTTCGGGAGGCCTCACGCCTTCGGATAGAGTCTTCAAAGTGCATCCCGTTATAAGATTCGCTCCAGCCGAGTCGCCCGCGAATATTATACGTTTGCCTGCGTCAAAATTAAGCTCCCGTCAGGCTAAGCAAATGACAAACAAGCGAGAATCACACGCACCGATTTGTCTTCGTGGAATGACCAAGTCATGTTTTGGACTGATAAGTATGTAGGTCAGTATAATTACGTTAAATAATTTATGTAATAAGATAAAATATTTATTTGTGTACCAAATACATATTATTATCCGAATCCGTTGAGCTGTTTTTGAGTGAAAAAGTAATAAACATTCATACATCCATTCTCACAAACTTTGGCGTTTACAATACTAGCTGGTGCCGCGACATCAGTTGCATTGAAAAATGTCGAAAAACACGTGAGAAAATATCTGATATCTTTATCACTCAGTTGATCTGATCTGATAGCTTTTTAATTTTTTTTCAGTTTTAAACGATCCCTCAACTACCTAACAATTTTTTTGGATAAAAAGTACCCCATAATAGTGAATTCAGGTAAATCAAGATGTGCCAATCAATTTTCATCCAAATCCATTGAGCCGTTCTTTTATGAAAAAGTAACAATATCATCCTCACATACTTTGGCATTTATAATATAAGTAGCATTGAATTTTTAAAATGTTTTCCTATTATGCTATTTCATTAAAATTTGTGACAATCGATGAGTCACCTGTAGTTCCGATCTCCTTGAAGTGGTTGATCATCCAGCAGTAGGCATAGAAGACCTCCTCCAGGGCCCTGGGGAAAGGCGCTTGCGGGGCGAGGCTGTAGTCCACGGAGAGAATGGGCACATTCAGCCTCGCGGCCCAATCGCGCAAGTACATCTCGTGCGATTTGGACGATTGGGCCACGAATCCACCTCCGTGGCAGTGGAACACCACCCCATCTGCAGGGGGCAGGCTCGACGACCCTTCGCCAAGCTAAGCATAAAAAAAATAATTGAAAAATTTGCTGAAGAAACACGTAAACCGTGAAGTTGTCCCTTATCCCTTATCCTTAATGTTTCTATGGTCGGCTGCGCACTGGTGGCACTTATGGCGTTGCTTGTGTTATAGGCGACGGTAGCCACCTACCATCAAGTGGACCGTCAGCCTGTCTGTCGACCTTAACATTAAGAAAAAAAAAAACAGTTGTGTAGCAGTGGAAGGGCACACTGCGTTTCAGAGAGAAGACCACCTTGGTCTTTCTGCTGCGAAAACTATATTGATGATTCAATATAGACATAAAAATAGTTCGCGAGGCTATATTATAGTTCAGGCTCAATAACAGTTGTTTGTTCAAATTAGTCACAGATAACGGAATCTCCCATTTTATTATCTCTATGAAATTAGTCAATCAAAAAAAAAACATGGGTAGAATCGAAAGATGATAACATATGAGTCATGATATTAATCCTTATCCAACTGAATAGTTTCGTCATTATCACGATTGATTATGTACATGTGAATGGCTCTTGGACCTTTTGTTTAGCGAAGTTTAATGTGCATGTGAGATGATCATGATGGGTACGGGATATAATAGGTTAGCACACTCACCATGCCACTCCTCTTATTGACGCTGATGAGCCGCACGTTGAGGGGCTGCAGGCCTACGTGGGAGGTGGGCGGCAGTACTGTGGTGACGTCACCGGTCACCCGAGTCACGGTGATGGGCTCGGGAGGAATTGTGATCAACTTGTTCACGGCCACCGTGGATGACATCAGACTTGGGACTCGTTTCATTATTTCTGTTCATTAAGACAAAGGTATCATTTTAGAAAATCATTTTAACGAGCCCGTTGGATAGATATAGGATGCTTGCCTTAATGTTCTGCCTTAGAGGTGACGGGTTCGATTCCCAGCAGGGACCTTAAGGGTAGGGAATATTTTGGCAGTCCATCTGGTGACAGTATCTACTCCGTTACAGAAGACCACAGTGTAATAACAGAATTATTGCTTTTGTGTTTCAGCAAGTGAGTAAATTATACAATTCATACATACCACTCTCAGCTAAGAACCAAAACGCTTTGCAGAATTCCACACTAGCAGACTGCGATATATTGACAATCCTTCTGGCTCTCATCTCCGGGTCTATGAGATACTGTCCGCCAGTCCACATGGAGCTGATTAGGTTCCCGTGACTGTAGTAGGCTTCAGAGAAACCCGCCATACATATCGATATGCCCTTCAGTATGCCCCGCATCGATGGAAGGAACTGCAAACGAGGCACACAAATTGCAAATTTTACTCTTTTTTAGTCTAGAAACAGTAGAAACACTTTCTGAAATACATAGATTATTATTTGCAACTGAAAGTTTGCAAGTTGTGTTTGGTTCTAAATTGAAATCTAATGAAATTTACATTAAACACACTTTACATATTATATGAATACCTAAAGTAAGAAATCTACTCATGGGATAAAGCGTGACAATAACTACCTGAAATCCAAGGCATCTGCCATAGAAACAATACTGGTTTATGGTAGCGGCTTGCGAGAACAACTCTTCGGGGGAATGTGGCTCGGAAGGGAACAGACCACCGGGTGGCGCCCACGACAACAATGTATGGAGGTGATGTAAGCATGTGCATAGAGATGCCAGTAGTTGACTGCAAGATTCTACTTCTCTAGAAATAGAAGAAAAAAAAATAGTTTATACTATACTAAACAACAGGGAAAGGTAAGTTTGTTTATATCATGTACATATCTGAAACTACTACTTCTAAAAATTCTTTTTACTAATGGATTGCTACAACAATCCTGAATAACGAAGGCTATCAATAAGCAGCAACTAGTAGGTAATATTATTTACTATTATTAAGGTAGTTATCAAGCCGCAAAAAGCTATTTACATCAGGTTACACTGGACATTCAAGGAACATTCAAAAACTGGTGAACATTTCCTATTTTTTATCATCAACGAATGTGTAATTCGATATTTTGTTGGTGAAAATCTAGAAAAGTGAGGAAAGTATATCTTTAAAATTGGTCTCGAGACTTTTGCACTTCTGAATGTCATTAAAAGTTTTAAGTCATTAAAATTTGAAGATCTTTTTCGTCACAATTGTCACAATAAGAACATTTTATAGGTAATAAAGTGATGTAAAATTCATATTATACTATACTAGGTTATTAAATTAAAATGTGTATTTTCAATCTAAACTTACTTCACAAAATATCCTTTCCTGAATAAAAGTGCATCACGTCCAGTGCACACCTGTCGACTTAATTTAAGACCGTGCAATACACAAGAGTCAACTACAGATACAAAGCTCCGGTACCCGTTTCCTGGTGATTTTGAGTCAAAGTCGTACTGTGGTGCTACCTGAAATACAAAATGGAAGGTGCAGGACGACGTGTTCACGCAGAGCATCCTGCAATGCCGTTTTTATGCGGGATCATTATATAATTTTATGTTTGTTAATCTCTAGAGCTGTTAACTCTATGAACTTCTACAGAAGGAAGGCGGAAGATTTCCTGGCTACTCTTGTGTCTGACCCAGGACAGACACAACTTGTGCCTGTCAGAGTTAAAAAGCAACCTCCAGTAATGGAGAGGCGTTTTCAGAAGATAACAAGATATCATATTTTTTCTAGAATTATGTACTTTATTTTCTGTATGATTAACACAACAGTGGAATATTTGTGCTGTGAACTATGAAACATGGCCTTAATATTTTAAATTGTTTGCTTCAAATTAAGGCAAAGTGAAGCCAACCAACTTACTAATGTGAAATTTTCACATTTGAATAATGAGATTATAAGTAATATTTCATGTGTTATAAGAATCTCAAATAATTTTAATACAATTAGAAGTTAGTATCATGTTATATTAAAGGAATATGCTAGCAATATTTTTATGATTAAAATTTTTGTTTGTGTTGTTTGTTCCAGCTATCTCAGAATCGATTTTGACGGGACTTTCATTGGTGATAGATAGCTAGTATTAAAAGGAGGAACTACTTTAATAAAAAAATATAATTATAAAAGCAGTATCCAGTATCGCTAGTGGAGCGATACTTGGCCCGGTTCAGCCAGTTTGTTATTAATTTTTTTTCTAGATGTTTAACTAGAAACATCAAAGAAACAGGTCAGGTTACAGATTTATTCAGACTTAAATTGGACATAAAATACATTAAGATGCTGTGATTTATTGCATAAAATGACAAGACGTAAAATAAAAAAGATAAAATTTCTCTTATCATAGAATGACCCTTACAAGAATTGCTCCTTTATAGTTATTAGACAGATAAGAATATGTGAGATATATGTATTTGAACAAAGCAAGTAGGTATAGTAAGTAAAGATAATTTTAAAGTTACACATTTAAAATTAATTATGGCCTTTTACTTACTACTACAACATTTGATTATTTAATTTATATTTGCTCAAATAATCTATGCATACATATGACATCTCACACTGTTAATGGTAATTAGTCTAATGTTTAAATGATTTATAATTAATAATCTATCTTAATAATCTATTATTGCTTAAAAACCATTATTACTACTAAGTATTATATTTATAGAAGTTTTACTTTATGAACATTTATTCTGAAGACATATTTTAACTCCATTTCTAACATAAAAAAAAAACTTTATGAAGTTCTTATTCTTTTTTCTATATTGTGCTTACAATTTACCAGTGCCCTTACCACATTACATCTTCCATGATTAAGCAAGTCAGCTGGTGACCACTTTCTCCATATTGATTTACAAATAATGTGATTTTATTTTGAAAACAAATATGTATTACGATATAATATAGCATTCACCGAAAGTTTGCTTTTTCTTAGTTACTAATATATCTTTGAAATCTGATGAGAACTTTCAAAGATTTAACTTCTACTTCCAAAATTACTTATATAGTTTATGTGACTTCACCCATGTAACTTTGTAAATTAAATACTAAAACCTTCCCCAATAACCACTCTATCCATTGGTGAAAACAGCATGAAAATTGGTGCAGTAGTTTTTGAATTTAATGCGAACAGATAGACAGACACACAGACGCAGCGGAAGTTGTTTTATAATATGTAAGGATAAAGAAGATACAATTGTGTAGATAAGTAATTATAATGATAAAAATAAAAACAGTAAGATTACCTTTCGAACGTGATCTACTAGAGGCCATACAGTATCCACATGATCCTTCAGAGTTATGAAACCCTGGTACAGACGTTGGCCATTTTCACTATCATCAGGTCGAAAATATGTGGCGTTGTTCTGACAAGAGTCCTTCAAGGCTTCGTACATCGCAAAAGAAGGTGGAGCACCATCTTTCGTCTCTTCACAGCACGATGACGCTTTAGCGGGAGAATCCGGGAAAGACATGACTCTTCTAAAGTTTCCTTTCGTAGACCAAAACCCGCGACAAAACAACTTAATACTCATCTGTAATACATACAATATAAACACCACAAGAACTCATTTGATTCCTACATAAAAATAACCGACTGAAATAATTACAAAATACTCCACGAACAAATTTTGCGATCATTGCTTTAACGCGCACAGCGACAATATTATGAAACGCGCGCTACAAGAACATACCAACTTGGTATTTTTTGTGTTGTTAATTGTTATATTGTTAATATTAATAAAGTAATCAATTTTCCTTGAATTTTCCTTTTGCCGAAAGAAAATAATTCAATCCAATCAACTGCAATTGACTGCAATCAACCCAAATACCACAGAGCCAGGAGCATACGAGCAAGCAAACACTGACTGACGTTTGACATTGCCACTGTCATTGTCAAGTCATTGTGATCCCTGCTCAAAGAAAATTATCTAAAACCACATTATCGAAAGACGCCTCATTTGACATCAAGACTGTCACATTTGACAGCTGGCCAAGATTTGGTAGATTCAAAAATTTTAAAAGGACCAAAACCTATCGAAGTCCAAACAAAACAATTTATTTTATAATATTAATTAATTGTTTCTGACTTCTATGGTAATGTAATATAGTCATAAACTAAATAGTAGAATTACTGATACTGAATTTAGTGTTCTTACTTCTAGTGAACCTAGCCAATTATAAATTAATTCGTGTCTTGTGCTCTCAGCTCTGTATCTGTGATTTCTCAGTATGTTTAGTTAGAAGAATAACTTTACTGTTTATGTATGTGCTCGTTAAATTGTGTACAATGACTGAATTTAGTCGGGCGCATAATTTTTTGTAAAAAATTCAATAAACATCTGTATTCAAAATGGAACAATCAATGGAAACAGATAGCTGTGAAGTTAATATTTTAAATAATACTGTGACAAATATTGACGAGTATTCCGAAGAACTCAAAAATACAAATGAAATCAGCACTTGCTCTGCGGAATCTCATGATTATCCGAGATTGTTTACCAACAATACTCTGTTGGAACTGTGCAGTTCTTCATGGTCGCGATCTCCCAGGGCGACTGGAGATGTCCAGCCATATCTGCGTGGGTGTAAATGGTCTCCAGATGGGACATGTTGTTTAACTGTTGTAAATAATGATGGAGTTCATGTTACCGAGTTGCCAAGAGATCTTTACACTGGTTCCGCTGCAAAAACCCGAACTATAGATGTTTTAGATTCCATTATACATGTTAAAGAAGCTGGTTTAGTATATGATTTCTGTTGGTTTCCTGTAATGAACAGTTACTATCCAGAAACATGCTGGTTAGTATATTTTGTACTTAATACTATTAGATGATTATAATTTTTCACAAAGATCTAAGATCAAAGATTGTGCCTATTTAATTATTACTTTTAGATACTACGATTTATAAGTTAAGTAGAGGAAGGACACCCTCCATTTTGCAGTAATTTGGGATATTAATCAGTAATTAATATCCCTTATCCCACTATGGTCATATGGTCAGCAGTTCAACCAATAGTGTGATGAATTGTACTTCTGTATTTCCAGCGGCGGATTTACACATTTGCTGCCCATAGGCTATTCAAATTTTGCTGCCCCTATAGACCCCTGCAATGGGATACCCTATAATATTATGAAAAAAAAAAACTGATGTAATAAGGTGCTTCAATTTAGTCAGAGTATTGGCTCCCGTCACTGTTAGTCACAGTGCGAGCAAATTCTGGGTCACTTTGTATTATAATTTTATTTTTATTTTTATTTCTGTAAGACAAAAATATTTTTTTGGCCAAATTTGCCACCCTAGGCTCCATCATACTCAGCCTTCTGGTAAATCCACCATTGTGTATTTCGGTTCCACAAACTTGTTAAATTATATTTATTGCCATAATTTTCTTATTCAAGAAAACACATGAAATAAAGTATCACAAAAATAATAGATGTATATTAAGTTGTGCTTCATGGTGACCTGAGTTGTAATTGTTGACTTTTCAATTTATAGTTGGTTGACGACAATACAAAATGCACCAATACAAATGTGGGATGCATTTAACGGGTCGCTCAGATGTTCGTATAGAGGTTACAATGCATTTGATGAGATGGAACCAGCCATTTCCATCACCTTCACAATGGATTGCACTAAAATTATTGCTGGATATAAGAAAACACTGAAGACATTTGAAGTTGAGAGGTGAGAATTGATTTAAAAGGTCAAATCAAAAGATTGAAGTAAATATTAGAATAATTTATTTTTATTTTATATTTAATTAAATTTCAGGCCAGGTAGAGAATATGCTGAACATAAGATACAGTCTCCAGCGTCCTGTTTGGCTACAGTCGGTAGCATGGTTGCCGTTGGCTCTTGGAATACAACAATCGGTTTATATAACATGAATGAAATGGGGACATATAAGAGTATAGGAAAGATGCATGGACATTCAGGTAATTAATGCGGGATTGGAGCATCAAAAGAAAATTATAACTCGTATTCGACACATCATTGTACCAACACTATGAGTGGTGAATTTTAATTTTTTTTTTTTCAAAATATATAACAGTATTTATTTTCCAGAGCTACTATATAATCTGATGTGGTATAAAACAATTATGAATTTAATTAAAGTTAATAAAATATTAAAGTTAATAAAAATAATAAGAGTTTATTAAATACATATATGATTTTAATTTAATTTCAGGTGGAGTCACACACTTAAAGTTTACATCGGACGGCGTCAGACTTGTTTCTGGCGCTCGAAAAGATCACAGACTACTTGTATGGGACATCCGTCACTATAAAAGACCGCTTAATGTTTTGTCTAGAGAAGTGAGCACAAATCAGAGGATTTATTTTGATATATCTCCGTGCGGAAAATATTTGGTCACTGGTGGCACAGATGGTGTGTTAAAAGTGTGGTCTATGGATAATGTCGATTGGAAGTCCAGTCTTGACTATTCTGATAATGATAATGCCACATTTAAGGTAATCTAAACTTGTTTAAAATTTTCATAGTTACTCAGGAAGAGGGCGTGGCGATAGTTCAAAGCAGGATTGTTGCGGATACAAAATGAACACTAAATAATATTATTTTTTCTCTTCCACAGTTCCCTCTACACAATGATTGTTGTAACGGTATATCGATCCATCCATCTCGTCCAATCATAGCAACTGGTACGGGACAGTATCATTTTGTAGATCCGCTGTGCAGTGAAGATGAACACATTGAAAATAGAACACAAGAAACAATTGATAATTGTGATTTAAACAGTGTCATAGATATGAAATATTCAAGTAAATGTGAAAACAATTTAACATTTTGGTGGGTTGGTGATGTAATTGATGACTGATGTAAATAAATTATTATAAATTGAAGTTTAATTTTTATTACATAAAAACTAATTTATATAAACTATCCTTACATATTATAAAACAAAGTCCTCCGCCGCGCCGCGTCTGTCTGTTCGGGATAAACTCAAAAACTACTGCTCCGATTTTCATGCTGGATAGAGTGGTTCTCGAGGAAGGTTTTAGTATATAATTTACACAGTTACGCGAGCACCAGATAAAGCCATTTTTAATTTAAATTTTTGGGTCTGACATTCTATCGAGCCCAAACACCCCTTTTTGCGTCAGGGGTTAAAATAAAAATGTTAGATAATTACCTATACCTATTGATTTTTGTAACAAATTAAACATGACCGTAAATATATTTTGCATTAGCTGGTGCCCGCGATTCGTTCGTGTTGAAAAATGAAATGAAAAATATAAAACCTGAGAAAATATCTGAATAAGTTTTCCACTTATTTGCAAAACTAAAAGAGCATGTCCGTAAAACATGCATGTTTTTTTAATACTCAAGAAAACAGCTTTTATGAATAAATAATTAAAAAATATATATTGAAAAGCGTTATCTAAGATGCATCGAAGAACTATGTTGAAAAATGAAAAATAAACCGATGTTCTTTAATTTTTTACCAAGATTCTAATCTAAGAACCTTTTAACTCACTCTGGTATGTTAATTTTGATTTGCTTGAGCCATTCGCAGTTCAAAGCCGTACCGTTTACTTTGCCAACTGACTGCAATGTGCACTTAGCAGTATTTTAGTCTGTTTGTGGTCGTACACAATAGAATATAATGCAAATTGAAATAAACAGTGTAACGCTGGAGTGCTGAAAGAGACATGTCTAGAAATGGACTTTTATAGACTACAATATCAATAAACAGGATCAAGCGGTTTACACGATAGCTTACTTAGAATTCTTGTCACGAGTAAAGCAAAGTAGACACTTATGGGTTTAAATATAAATTTCTATGTCCTATACTTTCTGATTCGTTTGACTTTTCTCGCTTAGAGTTAACATTATCATTTTAAAGTTAATTGAGCCATTTATTAATAAACTCATAAACTACTGGACCGATTTAAAAAAATATTTCATCTAAAGAAAGTTACAATATAGCGAGCGAGCGGCTATATTTTATAAAAAAAATTACGCGGAGCTAAGTCGTGTGCAACAGCTAATATAAAAATAAATTCTTCAAGAACTTTACTGTGTTTAGAGGTTTTTTTCATTGAGATTCATGATACTATTTCAATATTCATTTTATTCATGACTAATTAGGTAGGTACACTACTTGAAAAATATCCTTAAAATACTGGTTAGACTCATCTAGAAGCTGTCAAAAGGTTTATTTAATAGTAAAGCTAATTAATGTCGCCTTAAGTGTGACAAAGAATAATAACTATGGCGAGCTTCTGACAAAGGAATAAGAAATTGGGCGACAAAATAAATACCTAGGTAATTATCGCTTCCAACTTTGAAGATAAATTGATTTTTGTACCATGTTTGTACCTATATAAATTAGATGATATTGAAGCTGTTAAGTAATAAGGCTATCCTAAAACCTGGGCCCTGTGCGACTAAATATTGAAAGGGAAGTCGACCTTTGGGAATAACCCTTATCACGTCAATTGAACAACATACCTACGTGTATTTGGGTATGTTTTATATGTCCCATTAACCTTCCTTAAATGCTTTATTTTATTTCAACCAGTTTATTTATTAGATACATAAAAAATAAAAAATAATGTGTTACATAAAAAATAATCCTCTTACAAAGTAAAGTGTTTTCGACTGTAGATAGACTTGGAACCCCTTTTTATGTTTAACTGGGTTTCGTGAGATTTTTACTCGCTGAGTAAACGTTGAGCGGATTATGATTAACGGTTTTTGGATTACCTACGTGTTTGTTTGTCGTGTTCAAATAACAAATGGTAGGTATGGAAGAAGGTATACATTTTGAGTTAAGTCCAATGATTGGATCAGAGCTACTGTTCTTAAGCAAATTAGCACTAGTGTTGCCCCTTACTGGCAAATAACTGGTGACAGGTCACAGATGGTCCAAGTTAATAAACGATGTCCATTAATCGGGAGCCGACCTAAGAGAAGGTACAAAATGGATGGCTTTTTCGTGAAAGCGACGTTGATTGAATGTTCTGTGTATTGTCAAGCAGCGGATGTTTCGTAGACGAGCAAAACGAAGCTATGTTAGGTACGCATGTACCATTTTACTGCCACAACATCACTGCTGCTACAAAAGAATGGCATCTGCTTTAGAATTTTAAAAAGCCTTTCATTTTTTTTATATTATGATCGGCAGACTGGCTTATGTTTCGCTTGATCGTAGGTGGGTACCGCCGCTTATAACACAAGCAAAGCCAAAGGTGCTGCAAGTGCGCTGTCGTCTATATAAGGATTATTTAAGATTAAGGATGAGGGATTGCGAAGGGACAGGGAAATGGGCTCTTACACGTCTCGAAATACACGTGCTGTTATTCTTCTATCTTCTGTAAGTGGTTACAGAAATGGTACAGGGGTGGTTACTGTCACTAGACGGTCTGCCCTAATGACTGCGAAACGCAGGGTAGATACCTTGCCACTACTTTCCAGATCTAGACCGGAGAAAACTTTGAAAAGTTCATTTTCAATATAAATCAATACTAATAATAAATCTGTAGGGGTCGCTTATGGTCATTTACTGTGTTTTCAGAAATATCGTGTATATAGGCTCTATACATGATACTGAAACTAAATTGACGATTTTTACAATTTTTTTCTGTATGTATGTATGTTCCTCTTAAACGAATTAACTGATTTTCATGTAGATAAACATTTAGAAGTACGGGACACGTGATAGGCTACTTTTTATCTTTTTTAACGCGAACGAAGTCGCGGGCAGCAGCTAGTACTGTATAATTTTATTTAATGTAATATCCTTCATATTATAAAACAAAGTCCGTCGCGTGTGTCTGTCTGTTCGCGATAAACTCTAAAACTACTGCACGGATTTTCATGCTGTTTTCACCAATGGATAGAGTGGTTCTCGAGGATGGTTTTAGTATATACCTAATTTACACAGTTACGTGGGTGAAGTCGCGGGCAGCAGATAGTATACATATAAACGAAAGCTAGCACTTGTTTTTTAATGGACATATTTTTTTAACGTACAGCGATTATCGTAAATTTCATGTCATACGTTTTGAGTATGTAAATCCTAAGTAAAGAAATTAAAACAAGCACAGATAACAAAATTTTCGCATCACGAACAGCCAGGAAGCTTCCCCTGTTGAAACTTTTAAACGTTCTCAATTTAAACAGACCTCATTCTAAACTTTGTTGGCAAAAAATAAAATAAAACGGACGTGCTTTTCAATTTATTAGTTTGCACCTTTTATAATTTAAATTTTATAATTTCTTGTTGAATTATCAGCATCGGTTTAGATCCCTTGTTATTTATATTCTGAGGTAATAAAGATGTATAAAAAGAAAAAATAATAATAGTCATAGCATTACATTAGATGCTGTTCAAAGGTTGCGGAGACCCGCTTTGATGAGAGATACGTTAAATGAATAATTAATGTTAAAACTTGTGCCCGTTAGCCACTTCACTTGTTGTAATTAATTACTGAACGTCTTAAGCGGGGAGGTGTGGAGGTGTTAGTAGATCTTTTTGGCCTTTTAGTCGACCGGATGTTGTTATAAGTATCTTATTACGTTAGTCAAGTCATGATGAATGTTAGTAGACCAGGTTGACCTTTTTTACCCTTACCTTTAAGTCAACTGGGTGTTGTTGTATTGTGGGTGTTGTCATTGCCGACTTTATCTGAGTTGTTAATTATAAAGAGAGAAGATATTTTGTTCGTTTGTAATGAATAAACTCAAAAACTGCCTGTGTGTGGATCATTTTGGAAGTCAGTTATAATTATAAAGACGTGCTTGCTTTTCCGGTTAAAAATGGTATATTTCATTTGTTTTTTTTTTTATAACGATGATAGGATAAGTTTACTTCGTTTTGAAAAAAGGAGATAAGTGATAAGTACTAACATAGGTAGGTACAAAATGGGAGAAGTAAAATCAAAATTTCAAAAATGGGGTCTGCCTGTATTCTTTGAGCGTATTTTGGTCTCTATAGAAAAAAAAATGATTAAAATGTATGATAATGTATTGATACTAAATAATAAAATAGACACTATAATACCTAAAAGTTAGGAGATATCATTACCTACTGAAACTTTCGAGAAAGGGAAATCAAATCATTGGCCTATCCATTTTATCAATTTTTACCAAAGAGACCTTTTTCAATTTATCTTTCTGGCTAAGTTAAAATTAATGCGCTTTTATTTAATACTGACGAAATAAAGAATTTAATTTGAGTCTCAGATTGATATTTTAAATCACGTTAAGTAGTACCTAGTTATCCTTAACGTAAATAAATAAATAACCTCTTGTAAAATCACAATAACGGCTTTTATAATATCAGCAGCCGCTAACAAAATTCTTTAAGAGGTAGAAAATTAGTTTGGGACCTAACCGAACCTTTAATAAATTACACGCTTTTCATCGTAAATTGTGTTCAACTCTTATAAATTGTTGTCATAACTCCTTGTAGTTTATGGGCCGTGATGAACGATTCTACACATTACAGCCATTAAAACGCGGTTATAAGGGAAAGAGATTTTCACAAAGCGAGCCCGTTTGATCATAACGGCACTTGAATATTGCGTGTGCCCTGACGACAGTTTAGCGATCTAACTTTACTTCAAACTTTGGTTACCAATCATTATATATAAGTTTGGCACGGATAAGCCATTTAAAATATCTTTCCATATTAAATATTAATAAGTTTCAAAACACTATCTAGTTGTACAGACCGTATGTTATTTATAAATGTATCCACATCTGTATAACATGATACATTCCTACTAATTTATTAATGTAAAATTTTGTGAGCTACAAACATTTCCCGTTTATCGTAATCAGCGACATTTTCCACGAATTGGTACATTGGTTTAAAACTAATAATATGTCCATAGAGGACATAATATGCTGATAGAAGATTAGTTAAGATAATTAGGGAGTCTATCTAATGTTGAGTACCTACCATATTAGAAGGCAAAATTGCGAGTACACATCGTAAAAATATATAATTAGTGTAGCACATTGCGTAAGATTGTAATGCCATATAATGCACATTACTGTGTGGCGTCACGCAGCCATATAGAACATTCCATGGCTCATTTGCCGGCTTCCATTGCCTATATGACTATGCTATCAACTCGCTGCGACCCTTTATTGTCCCGCGCACGCTCTACGTAACACTTTTATTGGTACGTAGACACTTTGAAGTGGTTTTACTTCAGATATGGATACTTATTTTAAGACATTAATTTTATTTTAATTTCATTTGCGTTTCGCAGTCATTTAAGCAGCCCCTCACAGAACACCACCGTACTGAAGTTAGTAAGGGAAAATGTGCTCTTGCATCATTTTCCTATTGCCTCCTTATCCTTAAACTGTAGTCGCCAACGCTTGTGTTATAGGCGACGGTAGCCACCTAATACCATCAAGTGCACCATCTGCCTCTGTTTGCAGTGAAGAAAACTACTCCGATTGATTGAATGGATGTATATGAACCAATATACAGTAACATCTAACTAAATAAATATACAAAAATCCTTTTTGAACTCAAAATAAACTTACAAATGCTCTAAGGTACATTAAGCATATTCTCTGTTGTTCCGTTACAGTAAACACAAAAAGAACTCGATTGTAAATCATTGTCCCGCTGGGTGTTACGTTATTCCTGTCTTTCTTTTCTCCAACACCATTGTGACGAGAGTGAATACACTCACAAAAATTTCATTTCAGCGAAACACGCGAACATTTATTATTTACTTTAAAAATAGTGCGTACATTTATATTTATACTAGTGGGTGTCCGCGACTTCGTTCACGTCCGATCGCTACCAAACTTCACAGGATTACCCGCTGGATTAATCTGAAGGTTGTCTGAAAGTTGTATCAAAATCGGTTCAGCGGTTTCGGAGTCTTTTTTTTTTATGTAATCAAGGCAGCGCTTGGCCGCGATCTCACTTGATGTTAGGTGCAGACTTGATGTTGATGTTAGGTCTATGGACAATTAGACATACATACATACACACATGGACTTTTAGTTTTTGAGTGAAAGCGTAACAAACAAACAAACTCACATTTATAATATTAGTAAGGATAAAGAACACAATGCGGATTATATCGTGTTCAGTCTAAACGATCGTCCGGTTTGCCAGCTGTGAGTTTTGAAGTGTATATACAAACCAACATAAATTATATTATATATAGTAGGTAGGTATTATTTTGGGCAGCCTTTACATAAGACAACCGTGAAATAACAAAATGCGTGTTATCTACTTGCTTGCCGATATTTAAATAAAAACATATTTATTTCAGAAAAAGATAAAAAATTGACTTAAAAGTAGAATAACATTAAGCATTATTAGTTAACATAATATCAATTTCTACTTAAGAAAGTAGAAATTTAAATCCAAGTAACATATTGGATCCACAAATTCTCTCATAAAAATTCTCTTGAAAAACATACTCGTATTATGCGAATCTGAACATATGTTCAATAAGCATTAAACAGTCACACGAGTGCGTGTAATACGCAATTTCATAAGATTGCCAGTTAAAATCACCACTTATCTACATTACGGGAGCACCGCCGGAAATCAGATGGGTTTTATATTAGGCGGAAATCGTATCGGCCGGATTAAAATGAGAATTGAGGATTATTTGAATAACCCAGCCCGAGGGCATACTTTTAAGTGGATTTCAGCTTTGGACCACCGAAAAATTATTTCGTCGAACCTTTTAAAAGCAAGATATTTTATAGATAAGCCGATTCGATTGGTCGGCGATAATTTGGTTTACAAAGAGGGTTTTTGTTTAATAAAAGTTGCTATTATTTTAATTGAAGTCTTTACGCCATATCTAATGCAAGGCCAATGAGACAACGCAAAGAATGTAAACATACTTTCAAGGGTTGTCAAGATGGCTTCCTGTACTACGAAACAAATAGTGCCAGCCGCCTCTTGTGTGGGAAAAGGACAGAGAGCCGGGTTTGTTTACAATTTTACATTGTTTGCGTTGTCTTCTTGGCTTTATTCACCAGACTTGGCTCCTTCCGAATACCATTTGTTTTCATCGATGGGACACGCATTGGCTGAGCAGCACTTCGATTTCTACGAAGAAGTCTAAAATTGGTTGTCTGATTGGTTTGCTTCAAAAGATGAACAATTCTATTGGCGTGGTATCTACAAATTGCCAGAAAGCTGCCAATATTTTGAATAAAATATTTTCTACTTTCCTATTCAAAATTAGTGTTTTATTTTCACAAAAAAACGCTCATTTGATACCGTACCGGTACACCTATGTAGATGTAATCTTAAAGGATTTAACAGGAAATACTTGTTTTGTTTCCATTTAATTTCAATGTTATTCCATTTATTGTTCAAACTTAGTTCCAATCGGAAGCTTTATAAAAGGGAGAAAGTTTCTCTAGCAAAGTAAATAAACTTTAAAAGCACGTGTTGCTTTCTTGCTGTTTGCATAATATTTCACATTTACATCCGGTATACAGGTATGTAGGAATACTACATATTGCTTACTAGCTGGTCCCCGCGACTTCGTCCGCTTTGAAAACTCTGAAAACTAAAAAAAAATCTTTATAGCTGTAACGACGCGAGTGGCACCGCGACTCTATTTTTTTATATTTTAGGCGATTCCTCGGGTAAAAAGTTTCCCGCCTGCTTTAGCAGTAGTATGCTACACTGGGTGTATCTACCCTAAAAATATAGTAAGAAATTCTAAGAAAATCAGACTGCGTGTCACGCCACGTGTAAAAGTCATAACACTTCGGCGATTCATAAATTCGTTAAAGGCAACTTTCCCCCCGTAATTGCTGTTGTTTTTCGCTCGACTCACCTCCAAATTCTTTTTATTTGAGGTATTGTTCTGTGTATGTGTTCACATAATAGAGGCTTTTATGTTAGAACAGTTCATTTAACATGAAACTCTAGGTGTTATATATAAACACAATAGTCTAGTTAAAGATAACTGTAATAGCAAGTGACTGGTTGGTGGTAAGTGGACGGTACCACAAAATATAAATCATTGAGTCAAAATGATAGCATACCATCTTACGTGGACAAATACACACGAGGCTGTATTTCATTAACATGAAAATTAAAATGAAGGAAAATAGTCTTATATTATACTAAAAAGGCTTCCGGTGACCAGACAAACTGTATATATATACATATAAAACAAGAAAACTGTACCAGTGGCAAATATTTCTGGAATATCTTCCCCATTGTATTGAATTTCCTTGTTACAGTGAGGAGAAGTAAGATTAAATTCAAAGATTCTTCTCTTTTGAAATAGCTTGGGTTACTATAACATGTTTCAGTGCGAATGTCGGTAAACAAATAGTTGAAAAAGAGTTTGTTGAACACATATTTCCTACCCAGCAGGTGGTAGGCTGCATTGGACATTACGATGTGCTGGTTTATAGTTCTTAGCGAGACATCGCCAACAGAAATTGAATCTGGAAGAGCGTTTTAAGTGTTTTTAAAATAAATGCATTTCACTCTAGAAATACCTTGTATGTTGAATTTTCTATTTGACATTTTATATTTCTATAATAAAGATAAACGTTGCGTTATTTTTATCTTTTTTATTTATTTATATAAAGTTCGACAGGCTGGGCTGACAGTTAACATGATATCATGGGAACACTTAGACTAGGTTTCGGCAGATTTATAAGCCTGTAAAACTGACGGAAAGTCCCTCGGCACATTTTATACATTTTATATGAAGGTGTTCACACTATTCCAGATTTAGCCCGAAGAACGTCGAACTTTTTTATTGGAGCCTTTTGTCACTGCGAAGCGCCCCGGCAGAACGGAGGGTCCGGAGTAATGTGAACGCACTTGCACCAATATTCCTGTCCACCGATCGTCCGCCGCTTTGAAATGAGCAGAATAGCGTGAAGATTATTTAATAGTGAACACCTACCTTCAGGAGCCGGTAGTGGAACCTAGCTTTTTATAAAAATATTCTAGAGCAAATTAAGGGTGTTTGGTTCGGTATTAAATTAGTATAGATTAAGTTCCACAAGACACAGTTAAAGGGATGTGAAGAGAGACAGACGTTTGTCCAAAGGTAGGATTACGTTGTCCAATATAATATTGAATAATATTCTAATACCTTATACCTTAACATGGATTGACAACTTTAATCGCTTTATATACAATGAGAAATATCTTCAGTGAATACAACCATTGTCCCTTCATTAATGCCTTATAAATGTTTCTCTTGGGTTCATCATTTGCTTGTTATTAGGTACATAGCAGAATCACAACTGATTCTTTCATAGTTATATTACAATGATTATATACACTCATATGTCATACATACACAAATAGAATCTTTTAAAATTTTAGATACTGTATAATATTAGATAACTACGAGTATTGTGTATAAATTACCTATAAAAGGAACTTATAACATATCTTTAAATATTATTGTACTTTTTATTCTATATAATTTAACTTAAAATTTAGTATTATATATCATATAATCAATATACATATCAATAATATGCAAAGGGTAATTTAAAATCCTATGTAGAAATTCAGGCTCTGATGTCCCCTGCCTTTGCAGATGATACAATGAAAATAGGCCCACATCAACTGCTCACAAAATGACGAGAAAAGGTCCACTCGCACGTACTATAGCATTTAACTTTAGTTAGTATAATCAGATAGAGTACAGATAGGGGTGATATGACAACAATTATTCGTTAGTCCGTTTAAGAGGCATAAGTTAGTCCATCTGACCATATATGCTTTGAAACTGTTTCACCCTAAATATAGCTATCCCTGCTAGTTGGTACACGCTACTTCGTACGCGCTACAGTTCGTTTTTGAAAATCCCACAGAAACCTAATATTTTTCGAGGATAAGAAGTACCTTATAATTTAAACCAGGTATTCATCAATACATCAGTGAAAACCTCATTCAAATTGGTTAAGCCGTTTCTGAGATTAGCGTACACAAACGCACAGAGAAACAGACTATTTCTATTTTTTGATCTCACCACATCTTTGTAACATAAATACAAACATAGTGTACAAATTGTTTTTTTGAAAAAACAATATTATTTACAAAAACGGCAGGTTTACGATTTCACTAATATATATATAGATGAAGAGTGTCCCATAAATCTTTACTGAAACTGAAACTCGTGTTAGCTCTATTCATTTTCTATCACATAATCAAAAAATAGTCTTAAAGTCTGTAAAATTAGATGAGTTATTTAGAAGCAAAATAATGTGTAGTTATCAAAATAATGTGTGTATGTAAAATCTTAATAATGCACATAATAATAAAGGCTTAGGTACATGGGGTTACATAAAAAACAATCTTTCAATTTTATTTCATATTACACTTGGCACAGCAGCGTAAGGCCAAACCATCAAAATATACGACCTGAAGGTTATGTAGGTACGAGTATCTATGAAAAAATGCGTGAAATGCCAATTTCAAATTTATGGTGTACGTAAACGAAACCAATAATGTTTAATTTAAAGAGTTTACGACCACACTTGGCCAGTAAAGATTCAATTTTATGCTCTGTGGGCTTTAAATATTATACGTACAAGTTCTCGTGGGTCACATAAGTATGGAATTCCTTAAAAGTATTTTCCGTACATTATCCGTATATGATTTATTGGTCATATGAGACAACAATATGTCTACTATTATATTATCGATACTAATAATAAATCTGTGTGTAGGTTTAGTGTGTAGGTTATGTAGACGTACAGGACACAATATAGGCTATTTTTTCTTTTTCAACGCGGACAAAGTCGCAGGCGCCAGCTAGTTAAATGGCTAAAATATCTTTTTATGTTAGTTTAGTGATAATTAGAGATCAATATAATTCAAGAATTTCCGTAACATAATCGAAAATGTTAAAAAAGCAAAGGAATTTATTAGGCTTTCACAAACAAGACGTTATCTAAAACGTTGCTTTAAGAAAATGAAATAATTGAGCCTCGGTGTACTGTTATCCTCACGCGGGAGCTAGTTGTTAACATTATAACTATTATGATAAAAGAGCCGTATTTCAATGAGATTACTCCCCAGTGGGAAATATAACTGCGAGTAGTTAGTAAACAACTTATATGCTAGCGCAATACATTAACTTGTTTAAGATAGATCTGAATATCGGGATTCTCATACGAATACTAATATATCGAGCTTACACATTACATCTTTCTAAACATTTAGTAAAGAAGCGGAGATAATTTGCTATATAGTTATGCAGCTGTTCATTTATTATATACTAGTTGGTGCCCGCGACTTCGTCCGCGTTGAACGATGAAAAGTACCCTATGTCCTTTATGATGTCCCAGATAACGTGTATGCAAAATTTCATGGTGATCGGTTCAGTAGTTTTTTTGCGTGAAAACTTAACGAACAAACAAACTCACATTCACATTTATAATATTAGTAAGGATACTATGAACAGAATTTCATTCGACAAGAAGCATGCCATGTTGTTTTAAGTTAAAAATATTATACAAATCTTTAAAATTATGCAATTTTTTAATAACAGGAACTATGTAAAATCAACAAATCACCCGATTATTTGTATGTTGTAGAATGATAAGGTCTGTTTTCCTTTGAAAATTCAAAGTAACAATTATGTCAATCAATAAATCAATACCTATATCAAATCTAAGCGAATTTTAAAATGTAATGGAATTTGTTATCGAAACTGATAAAGCACTTTTCTGGTCGGCCATATATACATTTGATATTACATAAACATTCATAACAAATAATATGTATTATTAAATATCCATAATTATACGAAATTCTGTAGGGGAAAACATTTTCTTATCACAAAAAAGGTTTCACGCAGAATATTTGCCCTGGAGACTTATAATACAGGCTTATTGCCGTGGTTAGTTTCAAATGAACATTAGTATAGCGGCCAAATGAACCGAATAATGGCGAAGGAAATACCTACCAGTAATGTGTGCTATTGTAGAGGTACACGTTGGACAGTTTTTCCTTAATTATCATGCTATAGTAAAACTTGTTATATAGGCTATCAAAAATCAAATCAAAATATTTATTTATCAATTAGGTTTCTACAAGAAACTCTTTTGATCGTCATTATAAATTTAAATTTACTATGTTATAATTATGTTATAAAATTATAATTATGCTATAATTATGTTATATAACTTGTATATATGGGAAAATTAATATAGTGTATAATTGATGTTCTTCCGTCAACTTTATTTGATGGAGCTAATTCTTTCAGCTCCTTGCCTTACCTAATTTACTCAAAATTAAATACAAAACTTTCGTGTCTGGAAGTTCGTTTACTCTTTTCTCTTCTATTCTTTATCCCTAATTCTTTAACCTACTTACAGCATCGTGGTATTTTTTGTGCTATAGGCGACGCGACGGTGGGCCACATACCAAGTGGTCAGTTAATCTGTCTATGGCAACGTTTACATATTTTTATGTTTTTACATATTTAAAAAAAATATAGGTGATTTGAATTATTTTAAGCACCACTAGAATTTTTTTTGTCCTCACTTGTATGGGAAACATAAGACTTAACGATGCGTTCATTGTTTAACATTGTTAAAGGAAACGATGTTGCAAATGTCTTCATCATTATAATCATTAGTGGGAGATAATATTGTTTGTATGTATGTTATTGACTAGCTTTTGTTCGCGACTTCATTATTATAATGAAATAGACCCTTTTTCTCTATTAGATGTTGAACTTATTACTCATAATTTTTTTTCAGGCGTTTTTATTCAAACGTTCGTTTCCATTGAATAATCAAATGGATTACAGCACAAAGCCGAATTTCCACTCCGATCCATTGGGCTATCAGTTTATTGGAATGGATTTTGAGGAATAAAAAGCGGAAAGGAATCCATTAATGGATTCGAGTGTTTAACGCGCTCAATAACAAAACTTAGCACATATTCTATATTGTATATAAACAAACAGGTGTTTTGTTCGATTTTTTTACAGTAGTTACGAAACACTATTATCCAGAACAAAAAAACGCCTGTGTAACAAAACGCCCCTAACAATCTCACAACATATGTTCAATATACTATTACTGTTATCGGAAGAAAATATATCCCAGTCAGAGATTATATTCCGATCCGCCTTATTCTGGATTATCGACCCCTCGTATTGTCCACTATTTTACTAACTTTGACAATGTTTTTCACAATTATAAGTCCATGGTTGGGACGCCTTTTTGAATTGTTTTTGTACCTTAAAAAATATACAATTTTTGTAAGTTTTGAAGAATAAAAGAATGTATTTAGTTCACAAGTTCTTATTTATTTAAAGAAGAAAATATTGCCACGCCTTCCCTCAACAGTTTGAGCGTAAAGCAAGCAAGGGATACAATATTCAACCCCTTTAGAATAATAAAACGGTTTGAAAGTTAATATTATAAGTACAAAATGTTAATGCATATTACTATAGCGAAAAAATTGCCAAATAACGACACCGACGCGAGGTCTCATATCTTTAATACAATCTGTCTGAAGTTATTACGCAAACATTGTACATAGCTTGTATGCTCGGGGTATTGGTTTATCACGATTTATTGCTATAAATTATATTTTTTCACTACAATTTTTAATATAAGGCCAATATAATCGTTTTAGATTGACTTTATGATATACTTAAGTGATAATTTAAATATTTTTATGTTGAAATACAATTTTGTAATGTTGTCTTTTGTGGGAAGAAAATATTATAATCCTAATCTAAACTTATATTATAAAGAGAATGGATTTGAATTTTTGTTTGTTAAAATTGGTATAAAATGTTAAAATTGGTGTGGCGCACACACACACACACACACACACACACACAAATTGATCATACCCTCCCCCATTGTGTAGAATTAATAATTAGTAATCAATTTATACATAATTTTTAAGTCTTTTAAGTCTTACACAATGAAACCCTGTAAGTTAGTAATCATGTGTCTATTGTATGTTACCTTGTTTTGCTGTTGGGTTTATGTTCAAATAAATAAATAAATAAATGTAATGCACCGATTTTAAAAAAATATTTCACCCATAGAAAGCTACATTACGGTGATTAGCGAGTAAAATGGGAATCAGGCAATTTGGGAATTGGTTGTAATGGACCGGACGCTAACATGCTTACTAGGTCATACTTATAGGCAAATGAGCTTTTACATTATTGTATGGAGACGCACGATGGGCGTTTCTACATGATGTATGGCGAGTGGCGAGAAAGAGCGTGCTTTCTGTAGCAGTGTCGATACACGGTGGCAGTGTTGAAGGCCGACTGTCTCTGGATTCACTGGTTTCCGTGCTTCTTCATAAAAGAATGACACGGAAACTAAAATGTAAATTCCAAATAGGTTATTAAAAGGTCGCCACAATTTCAACGCCAATACTAGGCCATACTTGATTTTAATTTTCAACGCGGACGAAGTCGCGGGATGACTTTGGAACGCAGTATACCTTGTAACTACAATAATTAATTTAATTTTTTTACCTCGGAACCTCAGTCTAAAAGAAAATTTCATAAAGTGCACTCTAAAGAAATTGTTGTAAATGTGGATTTTAAAATGCATCTTAATATGTATCTAAAGTATAAAACTGTATATAAGTGATTTATATCTGTCAGACGTTGACATGAATTTTCCGCTCCTTCTCTGCCGATATCAATTTCCTTTTAGGGCTAATTGTTTACATATTGGTTTTCCTGAAGAGCACACAACAGTAATTAGAAATCCATCTGAACGAGATAAAGAGGGTCGACACAATCGAATACCTATTACTGCGTAACTAACGTATAAGGAAATATTCTATTCTCTGATTATTCCTATGATAGGAAGTTGTTTACTATTTATATTCTATAATATAATAATATTATATTTAGTTAGTGGATTAATTCCTAGTATGACTATGAATAATGCTTTCGTATCATTATTTCTTTTCTAAACGACAATGACAAGCAAATAACTGCTCGCAGTTGATGCAAATAACGAGTTAGTGTACCACAAAATATATATGTTTTGCGTTTGTTATTTAAAAAGCATTTATGTAAATGGTTTTATTTATTTCTATTATTTTTAAAGGTTGAAACTGTAACAGTTAATTGCTCTGTAAAGGCTATTGAACACCAAAAAAGTTTTTCAGTCTAATCAAAGGCAAGTCAATAAAATCGTGTTATTCCATGTAAATTATGAGCGAAACTTTTTTGTTTTCCAATTCAACAAGCAGTCAGAATTTTATTAAAAAAGTTTATACGAAATAAAAACGTTCCGACGATTTGTGGTTAATCGTTCAGTTTTGTTTACGAAATGTTTTATATTCGCTGTAAATGAAATCATAACTTATATATTGGATTTGTTTAATAAGCAATCTAGAATTCATTCATTCGATTGGTATATGGTATAGGTATAGAGTAAGACCATAATTCCCCCAGACATAATTAATTTTCTTAAGGCTGTTTTTTATATATACTTTGTATAATATTATTACAAAACTTGTTGGCGCTCGCGACTTCTTGTGTCCTGTACGTCTAAATTTTTATCTACCAAATTTCATGAAAGTCAGTTAACTAGTTTAAGAGTTATGGAGGAACATACATACATACATACAATACCTACACTTACAGATTTGTTATTAGTTCTAGCTGTTGCCCGCGACTTTGTCCACGTTAATAAAGATAAAAAGTAGCCTATCACGTATCCCGTACTTCTAAATGTTTATATACCAAGTTTCATGAAAATCAGTTAATACGTTTAAGAGTGATGGAGGAACATACATACATACAGAAAACAATTGTAAAAATGGTCAATTTAGTTTCAGTATCATGTATAGAGCCTATATACACGATATTTCTGAAAACAAAGTAAATTACTCCATGACCGACCCCTACAGATTTATTTTATTAGTATTGATTGATGAGGATGATGATGATGATTGATTGATGATGATTCATGATAAAATTCAGAACTGCCAGACACTTCCTGTAGGCCATATTTATGGACATATTGGTCCATAAATAGTCCACATAGACCCCAGAAGCTTTGTGTTGGACATGTGCATGTGTATTTTATGTACAGAAAGCAGTCATCGTTTTCGTACAAAATGGCGCAGGAAAGCCGATTTGAATGCATTTTTCATTGATTCAAATTGACTTGGCCTGGATTACACTATATAATACTTTTTATTCTGAAAAAATATTAGGTTCCTGTGGGATATTCAAAAAACTAACTACATCGCGTATGCAGTTGCGAACACCAGTTAAGTTAGTATATAAATTTATAGGTACTAAAAAACTGTAGTACTTCTTAGTATCTTTTTTATTTCTATGGTGAATGTTCATATGACTTGTTTCAATTAATGCTTACAAATGTTTGCCATCTACCATCAAGTGGATTGTCGGCCTCTCTGGCACTCTTTTTGATATAAAATAACATAAAATAGTGAATTGACATTTTACGGTTCAGCGAGAGCAAATAGGCTTGAAGTGAGATATATGTTTGTTTACTATTTTCGACGCTACACTCTTTTGCAAGTGCTTATGATGAAGTACACTTCTTAGGGAAACATTTGGTTAGAGTAATAATTTTGGTTAGAGAGAAAATATTTTTTATACACGAGTGATAGATACGTCTGAACCAAACAAATGTGTTGGAAATATCATTGAAAAAGCCCTTTTTCCTGAAAAAAATCTCCTCAATTTATTTTCTTTTTCGATTTCACTATAATAAATCTCAAGTGTGTAGGTACTTACAACAAATGATATAGCTGAGTAGTACAAGAACAAAGTGTATGTATGCAGTAAGTATACAAAATTCGAATTTAAAATGAAACTATTTTAATTTTATTTTTATCACCAGCGCCATGTACTATGAGTGTACACTTACAGCCACCCCCTTATAGAAGACCACCGTGAAATAAAGCACATGTGCTGTTGTGTTTCAGTGAGTGAGCAAGGGATGTCAGTCCTAATATACTTGCAGAACTTGTGATATTGCTTGTGTTATAGGAAGGTTATAGGCAACGGTAGCCCTAGCCACCTACCATCAAATGGAACGTCAGCTTGTCTGCCGATTTTAAGGTGACACAAGTCAGCTTACCTACATACAAACGTTAAAAGATTATTATATTACTTCGCTGTTTTATGTTTAATTTACAAAAGTAAGCATGATACAGATTAATCTTGTCGTTAACTATGTATATAATATACATAGGTTCGTTTTATACAAACTTTAAAAAAAAGTATTAATTTAAAGATACGTTCCTTGAAAAATTCATATTTTAACACAAGTTTTAATGCACCTTTGAGGGTGAATAGGTCACTCTAGTGTACATATAAAAACTCCAAAATACTTTGAATACAAACATTGATTAATTATTCAAGAGTTCAAATAACTTTACACGAAATTGATATATGCAGCTGTTTTTTCAGAAAGGGTAATCCGTAAAGGGTCTGTTGATAATTTTTTTTTGGTATGAATCATTGTGCATCTCACTCGACTGCTCTTCCCGCGCATTGTGCATTGTGCTGTGAGTTCGAGCCGCCGCGCCGACTAGTGCTTCCTTAATATAAAATATTTAAAAATCATACTCCCTATTGAGAGTCATGTCTCCACCCTTTATATGTAATCTGATGTTGGTATCGATGTTGTCGAGGAAAAAGGAATACAAAAAAAAATTAATCGCCCAAAGAGCGTATCCCGTATCCCGTGGGAAGAGAAGAGACAGGGCGGCAATCTATCATTTCCTTTGTTGCTAGTTCTCGCCGCCGCTACAGTGTAACTCATTTTATTCTTTTTCTACTATAAAAATAACGACGTAACACGTACAAGATAAAATTTTTGGAGAATTTCAGAATACAATATTTTTTTTTTGCAGACTTACATAAATTATATATACTTACTGAATTTAGAAACCTATCCTTAAATTTTTTAAATAAAAAAATATTACAATTAAATTTATAAGAAATAATGCCTATTCCTGGTCCTAATATAGTCGGCACAATAGCACTTGCAGAACTTCTGGTTTTGCTTGCGTTATAGGCGACGGTAACCACTTACCATCAAGTGGACAGTCAGCCTGTGTGTCGACCTTAACATAAAATAAAACAAAAACATTAAATTAAATTGTATTCATTATTTAAAGTAATGTAATTGATTATATATTCTGATTACAGGCTTTGTTTCACGGTTGAATGGAATGTAAAAAGTTTGAGAGCTCGAATATATTGTGTTTCTGTTTCGTTATCATTAAAAGTAATGGATGAACAGGAAGCTTAATTAAATCAATTATTTATAAGGCACACGACTAATGAAGCTAAATACCGTTTTGAGGGTGAAAAAGTTCCGTCACATTTTACAGACACTAATTTGAAGTAAGTACAGTTAATTATAAAAGAGCTCTTAGCATTTAGGGTTTATTTTATCCCTAATTAAATGCAAAGATTAATGTGGACTGTATTATTTATAACAATTATATACTTTATGGTATTATATAACTTTATGGTATTTTCAATCCAAAAAATTATGTTTTTTATTATTTTAAACTAAATTGAAATTTTATAATAATTTAAGCCAGTTTTGCAAGGAATTTTATTGAAAACTGAATTTCCAATATACAGCGTGTCCTGGTCTTGGAGTAGCAATATCTTACATTACATATATAAAAATGTATGTTCGGGAGACACTCCGAAACTACTGAACCGATTTTGATCAAATTTCTCAATTATCTGTAGTTTGGCCCCACTTAAAAGGTTTTTTCATACACAAATACATGTCAAAAATCTGTTGATCTAGTAAAAAAAAAAGGTTGTTCAAGAAAATAAATATGTTACATAGAATGAGACCTCAGCATGTAATGTATCCAAGTGATTGGACGACGCGGATTTTTTTTCTGTTGATCCCATTGTTCGGACGATGCGGAATATTTTTAATTTATGTAGCAAATCGCTAGTTCACGACCGGACACTGTGTATTCTGCACAGCTCTCCTTGAAGAATGGAACGCATTACACTCTTATTAATTAAACCTAGGTCTTATGTTTTAAGCTATTAGGACTTCAAAATATTTAATTACAATTTAAAGGTTACCCGTAACGTTCACCCGGAATAATGTAAGTCCCCTGGTGTGTTCACATAGAATGAATATTTATCAACGTTCAACCTCTGACACCGAAGGTTGATTTAATAAGTTCACGATCAAATTTTGCCCAATTCGACCTTTCTCGCGTAGAATGGAGACATGCCTATGACTTTCATGGCCCGCTTTTATAATAATTTAATTTACACCTTGCCTGATCTAATGGGTATATTATTGACTTTTATATTTTCTACAATTAAAATAGCACTTTAAAAGATTTTCGAAAAAATTAAAAGACGACGCCTAGAAAATTTTTTAGTAGAAATCGCTGGTTTTTTCACTCATATATGTGTTTCTTTGTGTCAGAGTAAATTTATTGTATTTGTAATATATTTTGTGTAATATATTTTTTTTATCTTTCCTCTTGTCCTAGTCTTGGGCGACACTTCTTGGGCGACACTTTTGATATGTATATAAATCGAAATACTCGTCTTCACGAACCAAGGGATTCGTTTCGCAGTAAACGTTTATTATTATTTTCTCATTTCATGGGAACACACAAAAAAAAACAAATTCGCAATCTGCCGAAGCAAGAGCGTTGGCCAATAAATTATTTAGATACGATCAGCGTGTTTGGAGCGCCTGTCCGTAATCTTTTACAAAAGTCATAAAAGGACGGTTACGAACATGAAACTTATCTGACCAAGCTACTTTGTTAGGTTAAACAAGTAGATGACCCCCCTCGGGATTATTCCAAATACACTGATACACTTCAATGTGTTGTGTTGAAGTTTCTTATCAAGTTTCTTTGTTAGTTGAGTAGTTAGTCATAAACTGTGGGGTACAATGACCTCACTTCATCGGTGGCTATCTTTATCTCGCAGTTTTACGTGGGTTTGCAATTTAAAGACAATTTAATCCAGGAAATCTTTATAAATATATTATGTAGTATAAATCAATCGCCGTGCGTTGTCTCGCTGAAATTCAAGAATGGCTGTACCGATTCTAATTCGGTTTTGATCTATCGAAAAAGAGATAAAGGGGGAAGGTTTTATAAATAAATAAAAATATAAAAAAATAACCTCGGGCACTAGTAGCGGGTCACTATTTATATATAAAATAGTTGTAAATAATATAATATAGATAAGCAAATATACCATAGTAGAATTATCTGTCTGCAAAACTAAAGTTCTGATATCTTCTTAGTCTTTTCTGTTTGTAATGTTAGTAATATTAACATTAAAATATTTCCATTTCTTATCTCTTATCTTTAGTCTTGCAGCGCACTTTCAGCAGCTGTGGCGTTGCTGGTGTTAAAGGTGACGATAGCCTAGGTGGCTATTTCAAGTGGACTGTCAGCTTGTCTGACGATTTTAACATAAAAATAATAATATTAAGTTAAATTTAATATTAAGTTCTTTAAATCTAAGCGTTACTAACATACGAAAATTTCTAATAAAATCCGTAGATCCTCGCGTAGAACCTTGCCACTGTCATCGTAGCACTTTTATAAGCTACGCCGTAGCCGTGTAACATGTTTGAGCTCTACGATCGGATAACGCCTACCTTAGATCACGGCGACTGAATATTTACCAAAAGGTTATGAGAAACTATTTAAGCAGAAATTTCATGTGAAATCTATGTATTACAAAGCCTTCGTGGCTTTCTAAAAAGTAAAACTATTTTTCTATACTAGTATCTATCTAAAGCTAACGTTTTTCGGAAGGCTAATAAAAAAAGCTTTTAGCTATTTAATAATTTCTATAGAACACTTAAAACACTATAGAATACACTGGTATGATTTCATTAATATATTTACATATTCTATATTGAAAATTTAATTTTCAAATATTAACTTAAAATAGGCAATACCAGGTGTAATCACACAAAGGTAAGATGAATTTTTCATTATATTCGGATAATTAATTTGATTTCCATTTTATTAAAAGTTACCCGAATGATTTAAGACTTTTTGACGAGTCCGTTCGATGAGTGGTTAGGGGCATGCCTTAACGCTCTGTTTTAGGATTCCAGGATTCGATTCCCGGCAGGGTCAACTTTTGAAAACCCGGCAGGAGGTCTACCGTGAAATAATAGCACGAGTGCTGTTGTGTTTCGGTGAGTGAGTAAGGGGGTAATCCTACCGTAGTCGGCAACGCACTTGCAGCATATTATTATGTGGATTATGTGGCGTTGCTTGTGTTATAGGCAAATACCATCATAAAAAAATTAATTAATATTGTGAATCGTTTAATTACTTCTCTTCCACTTTTAGTTAGTATGGTAATTTATTCATTAAACACCTTCACAGTTCGGTGAATATACATATTATGTATAATAAAATTATTATATAGAAGCGGTCACCCGGTCATGACAGAGGTATTCGATATGAAATATGCCAACATTTATTACGGCAAAATTTGATCTTCAGACCTTTACGTGAGAAGAAAGTAGAAAAATGTCGGTAAAGGATTTCATTTTCACCAGTAGCATACTTTGGACACCAAAACACGTTATACTTTTTATGAAAACAAACATAATATAATACAAAAAGAAAAATATTGTAAAGTCGGGGTATGAGAACTTTAGTAAGTTTTCAAATTCATTCCTTTATCAAGTCTTACTCTTAGTACCTTTTGAAACTAAAGCACTAAGCAGTCAACTGACAGATGTTTGAAATGGAAATTTGGCATGACTGATAAATAATTGCCCTGGTGCAAGCAAATGTCGATTTTAAGGTGACGAACCTTTTCCTACATGAAAATCTGCTGTCTGCATCTACACAATTGTCATGGTTTTTTTTTACCTATTATTTTTATAGACAACTCGCCTCAGATATTTTAAAATATTCAAAAAAATAGAACGTATCGCATTCATGCTCGCATTCCGTATGACAATTTTGATTTTACTGCCATAAAAACCCTAATTTTTCATACCACGGGCTTATATGCAAATCGATTCTTAAGGAGTAATCTACAAAAAACAGAAAGTAAAAGTATAAATGAAGTTGAGTGCGATGAAATGGCTGAGCATTGCTAGTTACAGTTTATTAACTCAAGAGCAAGTAGTGGCATGGCGCTCTACATTCTACAGTCATAAACTGGGTTGTTTGCCTACAATCCCTTTAGGCTTTGTTCTCGAAACGAGAACAGCGCGTTCAAATGCAATTGATTTGTATTGCTTGTCTGTATAGGTGTAGTGCGTTAATACTTTATTTATAGAAAAAATTACGAAATGTCTGTGGACCATATATCATCTCAGTAATTTTGATAGCTCTTGTGCTTTTAGTAATCCAATTTATGTACAATCAAGTATGAAAGACGATATCGGTATAGGGAATGAAAGGCCTCATTCTCACAGATAGGTCGCGGAAGGCTTTATGATATCTCAGTTATTGGATACATATCAGTAAAACTTTGATATATATCGTTGCACAAGTGAACAATAAGATATATATACTGAAATATTTCTGTTGTCTAGTGTTTTTCGCAAACGAAATCCTTATATTCAAAGCTGGACTTTAATATGCGATAAAGGTAAGAACAATTCACCTAAGAAAAATATTATATTTCTTTTGAAGTTTTGTTTTACGATAACTGCCATACCAACACGAGGAAATCTTACGTGTATTTTTCGTTGAAACAAACAAACAAGTTTGTAAAAACCATTCAAATGAAAGAATATGTTAGTGAAATTTCAGGTAATTTTAGAAGTTTAGCTGGTCAAGGGAAGAAAACATTTGTAAGCGCTCGTTGTACTGATTCCCTTATTGTCTTACTCGTCTTTGTTTGGGGACCGAAGCTTAATATAATATACAATTTGTAAATATATTAAACTTAGTGTTAGATAACATATCTACATATTGGCTGTATAATTAAAAAAATGGACAAAAATTTTACTATAGTAAATGTTATACCAAAATCTATTAAAATTTAAAGTCATTGTTGTACGTACGTTTGATTTGATTGAAAACAATTTAATTAGTAATTTATTTCAATTCATTTTGTGTCATTGGAATCAATTGGATATTTTGGCTTATTGGCTTCTATTGGTGAACTCAACTGTATAAATAAACTTGTAAACTGTGTAAACTTGAAATAAAGTGATATATTACGTTCAATTTGATTATAGTCAGAAGTAGCGAACGCACAACGTAGACGTTGTCATGAGTCTGGAGTACTCATGACAGAGAGTTTGTGTCAAGTACAGCATGAGTAGAGCTCACTTCGCAACGGGAAAAAAAAAAAAATCCATACTATGTAATCCATGATTACTCCTTAGTTATTGGTCGTAGCAATACAGGAGGTAAAAAACATGACATTTCTGAGATATTATATGAAGATGTGGAAGCAAATTGAAAACTTTCAAATATTCTTTTCTTTTAAATACCTTTTACTGACTTTACTCGCTCGTACAGAGTGTTTTTATAACTTGGTTTGGTATTATGTTATAGTCTGTTGTTATAATAGTTTTACTCCTTCACTGTCTGTGCTGGCTTTATCTCAATTATTAGAAAAGTGATTAACGTGCAAGATGATGGATAACATGGATGATATAATTATGGACGATTCTATACACAGCGCTTATATGGCTGGATGAACATAGATGCAGAAAGTGTGAAATTTTGTTGAGCATGTTGGAGGGTTCCCGGGTTCGATTCCCGGCAGTGTCAATTTTGGAAATAACTTGTCAAAGTTGGCTTTAAGTTATTGCTGGGAATCGAATCCGGGCTTTTAAGATGCTAAGATTTAAGCTTTAAGTCTTTAGCTCAACTTTAACCACCTAAACTAATTCTCTCGTTTATACCTTTTTCCACAAGTGAAAACCGAGTTAAAATAGGTAAAGCGGTTGTTAAACCCATAAAGGACAAACATTGATTTTTATTTATATGCATAAAAATTAAAAACTAATTCTAATTTCTTTATAATTACTACCGCGATTAAAAAACCCAGTGATTAATGTCCATTTAGTTTAAAAGGAGCCAGCACTTAATCAAGTTTGGATTAAAATTATCCGCAAATAAAAATTGCGTACAGCAATCTTCCCCGTAAATTTCGTTCCGCAAAGATTATCGCGTCTGGCCGTGACTTGAGTTTTTTTTTAAAGTGGACGGTGCTTGGCTTTAGAGTCTGTCATCTGTTAAGAAAAATTGCTTTTCTGATCTTGACAAATGTGGCTCTCGAGTCGCAGGCGGTCGACCGACCGGCACAACTTCCACTTCTGAGACCCAGCGATTACCAACATTATTCTTTTTTCATTGTGTACTCTTTGTGGAGGCAAATTATAAAATTATTATTTGTTTTCATAAAGCGAAGTTTCGTTTGTCTCTACTCTTCAAAGAGGTACTTAGTAGTATTATTGTCACAAAGATTTTTTTTATTTGAGATGGGTTTGTTCTTGGCCAACAAGCAGCTGTGTAGCAAGGATGAGACCAAAAGGTTAAGACATGTTTAAAAAGAATAATTATCATCATGCTTTACGTACTTATTGAATGTATTGACTTACAAATATATCCTTCAGGAAAAAATTACTGTTCCAAAAGGATCATCTAAAAAAAAAAACTGGCAAATGTATATCAGCAGTAAAGATGTCAGGCGTTAGTTATTGCTCATATATATTTTTTATTTTTCAATGCGATCGAAGTCGCGTGCACTAGCTAATTTTAAGTAATATAATATATAGATGGCGTTTGTCTAAATCGTCAATTTTTCAGTACAAATTAAATCAAATATTTATTCGTCATATAGGTTTCCAAGAAACTCTTTCAATGGTCATTGTATATTTTGCTAGGGTTTCAAAAAAAAAGCCACAATTTTCAAAATTACAGGTCAAAATCATCACATTTTAAAAGTAATTTATCTTAGAATAAAAATGTTCTTCATCCTATTAAATATTACCTAGATATGTATATCATATCATTATTTCAATCAATGTATTCATCTCACGGTTCAACGTACTCTAACCTCAATATTATTGTGATTACTTTGTAATACTAACGAACAGTGATCCCTCATCTATGCGTGATTTGAATTTTTCCCTCGCCGTAATACATAAGCCCGACAGTAAATAAATGTTTTATTTATTAAAAAAGGATATTTGAAACGTTGTAAGAATATAATAAAGACACAAAAGAATTAATTATTATACTAAAATTGTTTCAATATCATTGAACAATTTCATTTGCGACATTTCATAGCTTTTGTTCCAAAATTGGCAAAGTGGAATAATAATTTCTCTCTCACAACTAGTTACCAAACAGAGAAAAAAATTTCTTAATGTTTAATGCAACTGATTTAAATGTAATTTCAGTTACGAATATGGAAGAAGGGGATTTGACAACATACTCGTAATATATTAGAATTGAGAACAAGGTATTGGAAAAGGATAGTGAAATGGGCCTTGGCATCCCATTTTCCATATTTAGTCATAATTTGTCATATAAGGTAGCTATTATTGTTTAAAGTTACAGTATATTTCGAATTAATGATTGCGCACGAAGTTAGCGGTTCTTTACTGGGTGTATATATTCTAAAAGTTTTACGAAATGTACACACTTTTAGCAGCCATTTTGAGGCCTTCTAAAACTAGATAAGAAATATCTTCCTTGAAACTTTGAAATGTCCTGAGTCAAGCGGACGTGTAAATGGCAAAAAAGCCTCGTAGTGTCAAATAATAAAACCCTCCTTAAAGAGTACGGGTCACATAAAGACACCTGAGTCACATAAGAAAAAATAAAATCACGAAAATAAATTTGAACATAAATTTTTATTATTATGGCCGTGAGTAATTTAATTTTTTAACCATGTGAAGCGTACCATTTATACAAAAACCTAAGTATAATAGTTAACCATAATCATTTGAGTAGCTCCATTCTTTTAAAAAGCGTTCGAGTTATTCAATTTGACAATATTGTTAACTGCTAATAAATAAATAACAAAGAAATAAACTAGTGTAACTTAAAACCGTATCCTAAGATTAAGAGCTCGAGGGAAAACAAAGACGAAACATCTCTTTCCTCTTCTAGCGCTTTTATATTTGTACGCTTAATTAATCTGTACATTTATAAGCGAGGCAAGACATTGATAGATCATGACAGAGGAAGCAATGAACTCGACATTACGCGCAAAATCACAGATATCCTGTCCCATAACAATATTCCCTGCGCAAATATCACTCTGATTATTTTGTTCTAATGAAAAACACATATTATATTCCAAGCTATTTGATACTGTTATTAAATGCACTTATTATGAAATAGTCAATAATGTTGTTTTCATGCATAGATCTTACTAACGCTTCCTATTAGACGGATTGAGAGCATAATAACTGCAAAAAAGTATAGAACATATAATACAAATAACGTCGACCTAAAATCACAATGCTTTTTTTATCGTCAAACACAAATATTTGACCAAAATGTTTAATTCATTTCCATTCTTTTCGCTACACTGAATTATAAAGAATACGAAAACGATGAAGTGACGAAAATAAAGTTTGCCTACTTAGGTTTTTGTGAACACTGCGAGAACATTCTGTATAATTTCGAGATAAATTATTGTTCAGAAGATGTTTTCTTACGTTTTTATTCCTTCTGGGCACAATAAATTCTCAAATATCGCTTTTGCAAAATCTTATCATTATAAAATTTCATTGTAATGTAAAAGCGATGTTATCGTTTCATTGATTTGTAACTGCAATGGTAAACGTTATTACCAAATATATAAAAAAATATTTCACGAGTAAAAGAAAAACTGGCCACTTTTTTATAATTGGGGCTGTCTAGTTGAGTTGTAGTAGGTTACAGTACTAAAAAAACACAACACTATAAAACGATAGCAAAGTACATACACCCTTATAAAATAATAAAGGGTAAGGAATAAAGTGGAATAGGAAATCCATTTTATAATAAAATTATAGCAATATAACAAATAGGGAATAGGAATAGGGAATGGTAGATGGCTATGCGCAGTCTATGAATGAGGAACGCAATGTGTAATGCCATCTTACATAACAACACCATGTAATACATATGCTGTTATGTTTCGGTGAGTGAGTAAGGGATGACAGAGCCCTGTCCTTATTCCTTCCTAATCCCTAATCCAGCTATCATGCAGCACCTATAGCGTTGCTTGTGTTATAAACGACGATGGCCTCCTACCATAAAATAGATTGTCAGACTGTCAGGCCTTAACATAGAAAAAAATCTAAGCAGCAAGTGTCAAAATAACTCCTCTACAAGAAAATGATACTAATAAAGATTTGTGCAATTATGTGTCTAGGTAAATGCTTAGTGTCCCCCAAGGAAGGAGAAAGTTGGAACTAAAATGAGTTTGCGAAGAAAGAAAAGGTTTTCGTAATTAGAGTTTAGAGCACTTTCGGGATCGGTTTTTCTTTCATAATATTTTCCCTTTATCATTTATTACAAGGAATGCTTACCCTTGTCAAGATATACTTATATCAAAGACAATTTAAGTACCAGCCATTGATAACTACCATATCTCATTTCAAAGGGAAGTTTTGAAATGATTTAAGGGTTTACTTTTGTATTTCGTTTGGAGCTTGTTAATGTTAATATTACATTTATAAATTCTTAATAAAGAAATACGCGTCATTAGCAAATTTTGAGTTGTATTCCAATAAGTTCGAATTTTGCCTATAATGTTCTGATATTGTAAAGTATTTCGTTATTAACCGGTCGCATACATAAAGGCTTTTTTTTAAATAAATAAACTACACGAAAGGCGATGTACTTGATGGCATGTGGCTAATTTTGTCATCCAGAAAAACAAGCAAAAGCAAATATTTGGGAAGTATCACGTGATTTAGCGACGGCATATGTCAATCCCATAAATTTTATTGTTTTCGAACTTCGTTATTTTATTATATCGTTTCAGTATAGTTTTAAATTTTTACTTTGACTAGGGCCCCACTAGAGTGTACTAGTAGGTATCGACACAAAACAGAAAATAACTTGAAATAATCTGTCGTATATTTGTACGTGCATACTATCTGTAGGTATGTATATCTGAAATAAATGAAATAAATAAAAACTATATATACAATATACAAAAATACATTCTGTTAAAGAAATTGTAAACTAGCTTTTTACCGCGAAGTTGAAAAATAAGAAAATCAAAAATATCACATGAAAAATATTGTGTTTAATATTTCTTGCTCATACATATTTTTATTAATATTTTTGATCTCTCGGGAACAGTCATTTTCTGTATACACTCGTCATATACTCGTATAAGTTGTATACGAGTATTCAAAGTATTTCAAAGTAACTACAAATAAAATTAGCATTAGAATTTTGGGTCGCAAACAACATTTCAGCAGTAAATAATTCAGGACGATATCGTCGCTACGAAACTTGAAATTAATTGAGCAATTCACAAATCGCTGGGGTAGATCGCATCAGTGGAAGTACGCCCTGTCGTCGGTGCCCTACTTTGTTGTTTGTAGACGACTCCTTGGCTTCACTTCTCGTTTGCTGTAAACTCTTTTCAATTTGCAACAGTATAACGTTGCAACTTTACACTACATCTGCACTGAGTTTGTTTAGAAACACGTTTAAGTATCGATGTCGGTCAATTTAAAGTCTCGCACTTGTCTCTAAGTATTTTATTATTTTTATTTTGCACTTACACATTTTTACAAACCTCTATTCTTTTTAATATGGAAAAGCAAATTTAAATTATTCTCACTATGGGAAAAAAAAACTGAAAAAAACTTTTTTCCTCGGAAAAAATGGTTCGAAAAATTTATAACCTCGCGTATCGTTATCGTACATAACACATTGTTGTTTAAAAAGCAGATTTACCATCGCATTAAAATTGAATCTGAGTTTCATGTGGGCGTGAGTAACAAAAAGCCATTTGTTATAAACGAAATTGGATGAAACTCTTGTAACTGTGTTATCGCTACGCGGATAAACTTTTCAGATGTTCGATTTGAATAACCTGTTGCCTCTTGTTATTGCGAGGCTGGTGAACGTATCTAGGAAAATCTACATGGAATATCAATATCCACAAATCCCTACACTTGTTATACGGAAATATCCGATAAAGCAACGTACCGTACTATTGAATGCGGCGTTTGTTTACTCCGCTTTATTCACTAGAGATAGATCTTTATGGCCAATTTTCTTTATTATTTTCGCCGTGTAAGCATACACTCCTATCTGTAGTCCTTCTAGCGTAGGCAAGGAAGCTAGGAATTACTGTTGGCGTTCACCCCAGAGTAATTCCTAAGACAGATTTTGCTTTGTAGTATAATATTTTTTAATGAATCGAGTCTATTTTCTATATATCTATACTACTCTATCTCTATACTTAATATTATAAAGAGAAAATATTTGTATTACTGCATGTTTGTAATGAATAAACTTAAAAAAGTACGAGGCCTATTTGATTATTTATTTTTATATGTTTTTATAGTTATTTCACACCTCACTTTATAATTCACGAACACTATTTTGTATAGCGTTGCTTGACATTACTTATATAAAAATATTTATAAGAATTTAATGGAGATGTCATCTATTCGGCGATGCTTTATTTATTATTCGGAAATTGAACTGGCTTATCGAATGTTCGCCGGGAATCTTGATCGACATATTTCACGCAAGGTCAACTTGTGTTACAGGGACGTATTGAACGGATCAATTTGCAAAATATCTCTTCTCTTTACCTATAAAAACAAACAGTAGGATACTTGTATTTTTACTAATATATTGTACTGGATGTGTAGCGCCTGACTAAATGTGTAAAGCAATATAACGCCTGACATCTTTGCTGATATAAAATTTTCAGGGGTTGTATCTTTATTTTTAGTAGATAGCTGCTGCCCGCGACTTCGCCCGCGTGAAAATTATATACTTAAACCTTCCTCTTGAATCACTCTATCTATTAAAAAAAACCGCATCAGAACCCATTGCGTAGTTTAAAAGATCTAAGCATACATAGGGACAGTCAGACGGGAAGCGACTTTGTTTTATACTATGTAGTGATGATAGTGATAGTGAAAACGCTGAAGTCGGGCCACGTATACAGCTTTTAATAGGATACCGTAGCCTGGCATATAAAATTATATACAATACTTAACTTATTGTTGAAAACATCATACTGTAATCCATATTTACGTATTACCTGTTACAACAGTAGTGCGTGATGTCAGGATCCGTAACCTTTGCCTCAATAAATTGGAACATTTGTTTAAAGCGTACACCTTTATATTTGATGCTACCAATAAACAATTTGGCATCGATCTTTGGAGTTTTACTGCTCAATTTAATAATTAAAATTAAGGATAAATTAGCCGGTAAAACAAGTAACATGTAAGAGAAAGATACACAAATAGAGACAGAGAGAGAGAGGAAGAGATGTGTTAAATTTGTGAAAATATATATTGAAATGTTAGTGTAGTAAAAGATACTAAAACCGGTAATAAGCAGAAATTAATTTACTGTTAATAAATAGAAGCTATGGATCATAAATGCTTACAATTATATTATTATTAGGATTCAACCGTAATAATAATAAAAAATTTGCAGGGCCAACTTTGAAAATGAGCTTTTTTTAGTTGGCTCTGTTTCGCAGTCATTTGGGCAGTCTGTCTGAGTGAATGGTAGTAAATAACCATTCACTTAGAGAATACCAAAGTGAAATAACAGAGCACTGTGTATATGCTGTTGTGTTTCGGCGAGTAAGTAAAGGATGCCGGAGTCACAGTCCATTTTCCTGTCACTTCCCTTATACTTAATTCTATAGACGGCAGCGCACTTTTAGCACCTGAGGCGTTGCTTGTTTTCCACAATTATGACTGGCAATCTTTTGTATATATAGGAAACTTAAATACAAAATAAAATATATTTATACTTACTTAGTAAATGTACAGTCGGAGAAAGAAAAGGTTCGTCACCTTAAAGTCGACAATTGCTTGCACAAGGGCAGTTGAATTTTAATTTCAAACGTCAGTGGTCAGCTTTTATTTTCAAAAGGTACCAAAAGGAATGAATTTGTGAAAAATGACGAAGGTTTTCGTACCCCGAATTTACCTACTCACTTACCTACTGTATGTCAATAATTCGCTCGGTTCCAGCTTCCAGCACCAGAAAAATAAGTCGTGAAGGTTTTTTTGTTAAAATAAAAATCTTAATAAGTAAATTTAACATTTGAATTTATTCAGATACAATCTTTGGTAAGTACAGGCGGGTGTCGATGGCCCCAGGAGTATTGGTTCTTTGGTAGATACAAATTTGGTATTTGTTTAACATTTTATTAACATGAGAAGGCTTGAGGCATTTTCTGTCGGCAGTGTTTAATAACGTCTTTAGTTTTTTTTTTATTTTTTTATATCCTTACATTTTATTTTTATTTTTTTATGTTAAGGTCAACAGACAGGCTGACGGTCCACTTGATGGTACATATTATAAAACAAAGTCCCCCGCCGCGTCTGTCTGTCTGTTCGCGATAAACTTAAAAACTATTGCACTGATTTTCATGCTCTTTTCACCAATGGATGGAGTGGTTCTCGAGGAAGATTTTAATATATAATTTACAAAGTTACTCGGGCGAAGTCGCAGGCAGCGGCTAATTTCGTATAAAACAATGTAGCCACTGAGTAACAAACATCACTTGGACGTAAAAGCATGGATTAAGCTTACATAAACAATCCGATAATAAGCTAACATAATATTCCGATCACTTCAAATCTTCCCGTAGACGTGCGTTTGCATCAAATTCATCATTGTGTGCAAACAGAAAATGCCATTTCAACGCCCCACACACAAAAATTTATTTGAACTCTTTCTTCTATTTTATTTCCATATGGACAAAATTATAATAGAAATATGTACAAATATAATAATACATTTTTTTTTCAAATATTATGTCATGCAAAGGGCTACCACACCATACAATTTGAACGTATCCAATTTAGGAAATCGAAAGGTGTGATCGCAGTTAGAACAGATTGGATTCAATTGAGAGTTTATCCATTTTCAACTCTATATCTTCGCTTTAGAAATCAATTTAGCGTAGTGTGATCACGAGCTCTCTACTTAGATTCCTAAATAGGAAACGTTCAAATTGTATGGTGTGATTGCCGTTTAAGCAGATTATTATAATGACAAATTCATGTTTATTGTATTTTAATTTTTAGACACATTGTTCCTAGAAGAGAATAGGAAAAGTGAACTATTAAATTAAATATATATTTTTTCTCGAAATAAATCGCTTCATATTATGATCTCCGTCAAAAATTATAAAAGAAAATAGTCATGTAACTCGTTTGAAAAAATAATGACAGAATGCAAATTAGGAGACTGATATTAATGAATAAAATATGACTTACTAGCTTTATTAGTGCAGAAAGAGAAATGCGATTTGGAAAAGTAATGATCGAAATAAAAATACAAAAATTGATCTCCGAAAATTAGGTGTCCACAAAAAATATTCCTATCATTTTCATAGTACTTTTTCTGTTAAAAGGTGTCTTAATATTTTCCCCTTTTATTAAAAATAAGTTTTTAATTTATTTTAAAAATAAAAAAAAATGTTTCAGGTACATGCTATCCGTACAAAAAAATTACAGTCGATTCTTAAATATCATAAATAAAGCTATTTTACAAATAAAAAAGTTGTTAATATATAAAAAGTTAATATATTTCTTAAATTCCATAAAATCAAAAACACCGTTCTCTTTCCACACTGACTCTGTAAACGTATTTCATTTTGCAATTTGAATAAATAGTATTAGTATTTTTAACTCTTTTTTTGTACTCGATATACTTAATTTTAATATCTTACTGGAAGGTTAGGTATATATTTTATGTAATTAGAAATACGAGACTTGTCTTTGAATCTCGAATAAACGTGTAACTAATTGTAATTATTATCAACTCCTTATAGCGATAATGGTTAAAACCTTTTGTAAAAGCCAATTTAATTTAATTTGTAATGAGAACAATTTAATGATTTAATTTTAATGACACTCGGTACATACAATAACCACAATTTAACTATTCTATCAGACTCTTTAAGCTTTTTATATTATCTTCAATACCTTTCCAAGACCTTTACAACTAAATTAATAGTAAAAACAAAGTTATTTAAAAAAGACATATATTAAAAAATATATATATTAAAAGAAAGTCTATTTCGTTACAATTATAGTTCATTTTATACTTTTAAGAGTAGTTTTCGGTGGGTTCAAAAGCATGACAAAAGTTCAAAACAATTAAAAATGACAGTTTTGTTCTACTTTAGCAAAATGCCGTTTCTGATATCACAATTGAACAGATACAGAAAACATATTAAGACAATTGAAGGTTTTAATATTTTCAGCTCTATATAAGAAGTAGTTATCTAGAGAAGTGGTTAGGTATTTTTAATACTATTAAATTGAAACCGCTAAAAGAGTGAAAGGATAAAGTATACCTTTTAGTTGGTAGGTCAGTCGGCGTATCCTCACATTTAATTTGAAACTTATAAAAGGTTTAAGCTTTGTAATTTCCGCTGGTAGGACATGAGAAATTGAAAATTATGGCGGTAGAAGTTCAAAATTAAATTTTGTAATGTTGCTACTCTTATGGATCCCTCCAGGATATAAATCTCTAGGGTATACCTATGAATCAGACGTAGAAGAGTGTTCTGCTGTATATTTGTTACTATTTATTTACTTGGACTTGTATCAACGAGTGACGTGATATTTTGATTTATTTCTTATTTTTAGAATACTTAAAAAATAAATTTTACCTAAGATTTAGAGAAAGATACAAATGGTGTCTCGGTCTTACTAGTCTAAAAATATTGTGAAATAAATAAACAATTGAACAAAATGATCAATAATTGTAAAACCAGTATTAATTCCCCTGCAAAGGACATTGTTCAAAACCAAGCCATTTTTTTTCTAAACTATATTTTAGAGAATTTGGTAATAAAAATCTTTTTAATTTTAGTAATTTTCTGTGAATATTTCAGATTTTGTAAATGGGGATAACATTTGAAAATTACTTTTTTATACTTTATTATTATTATTTATTATTAAAAAAAAATAATGGCCTGATCTCCAATACAAAAATGATCTCATCAATACAAATCCTACTTCATCAATCCTACCTTGATTGTAACTTTAATATATTAAACTACTTTACAATTGTATTATTTTTTGAAACGAATACTATATCAATTAAATATCAATTAAAAAAAATCTATCATCAACATTGTCCTACTCCGCGTATCGCCTAATACAGCACCTTCTTCGATTCAATATCATATTGAAACAATCTCAACAGTGTCTTTGACATGATCTTATTTACAATAATATCACACATTGATATTGTACACAAAGTACTTAAAACCATTTTTATGAAATAATAAGGGTTGTTTCTCTAACTACTGGCAGAGTGCTTTATAGCTTTCACTATCGAATATTTCTCATGTAACCTTATTCAAGAACTCTACATTCAATACATTCCAATAAGGAATTAGATGTTATATTTTTGACATTTCGTCAGCAGTCGAGACAGCCCATAAAATATCAAATATTTATTCACAGTTAATTATTTATTTACTAGATTAACTATATCGTTATATGCTCTTTACAGAGCGCGTCTATTTCTCGTTATAAGTTTGATTCATATAAGGAAAAATAACTGTTAAAACATGACACATTTCAATATGTATGATAATAATAATAATAATGAGACAATAATTCTGTTTGAAAATTTGTTACGTGTTTGTCTTTTCAAGCATCTTCTTTTATTGCTCTTAAAATTTATTGCTAATATAATAATCAAAATACATAATTACAAAATGCATTGATATAAATGCGGAAAAACTCAAATACATTAAAATTGTGTATTTTACCTTATTATTATATATTTCTTTACATTATTATTAGATAGATATACCTACGCATGCATGTATACGAGTATTACGTAACGAAACATTCATTATCGGAATGTCCCCAATTAGGCCTTGCGTCCACTTTAATTATTTCATATAACACTACATTAATTACATTACATATTTATTTTGATTCCATTTCTCATGCCAAATACTTTACAATTTCTTACATATATTACTTAAATTAATCGAAATTGCAAACATGCTATGGCTTTAAGAATACTTAATGTTAAATATTTGGGAATAACATCACTTTGACATAGTAACTTTAAATGTAAACTCGTAATGTCCTAAAACAGTACTCACACAACTTCCATTAGCACAACACGGACGGCTCACGATTAATATTAAAAATTGTTTCACGTAACGGAGAGGTACACTAAGTCACATAATATTATAGTATAATGTAAGGTATCGACTCGTATATTTTATTACGTACACAATTCATAAATTTGTTTCCATTATTATTCGTCTTTCATAAATTCAACCGTTTATAACTAGTCATGGCGGGCGCTTCTCAGATGCACCGTCGCCTGGCGAGCGTCACGCCTTCCGACGGCACATCAGCAGGTTTTTGTAAGCTTGTCTGTATTCACTAGACATTACAACATATATTATCGGATTGATGCATGTCGTCAAATATATTAATATGTAACCAGCTATGTTCGCCGCTGGATGCGAAGTGAATTCGCGGAATATTTTCGTCAAAGTTATCGGTAAATAGCACACCCAAAACGATAACATGATCGCCATTATCATCTTCAATAGTTTTCTGTCTTTTGTAGTTAATCGTGGCGGTCTTACAGGCGCTGGAGAACGTCTTAGCGCTGCAGCTGCTTGTCTGAGTCTCTTTGCAGTTTCTCCACCACTGGGTGTTCGAGGTTTTGCGTCAAGGGCGCATTCTTCATCGTGACCGTCTAATGTGTCTACTCCAGAAGACGACGATCTCTCAGGACCTGGAGTAGGAGGACAATGTAAGACTGGAGGTGCCAATAGAGCTCTTCGAGGTGCTGATACATGGTTAGCTCCATTTTCAGGACCTGGAGATCGCTCGAGCGCAGTCGAAGCTGATCCAACAGCTGAGTCTTCTAAACCGAGACGCGGTTTTCCTTGAAGGGGGGCTCGTGATCTTTTCGCAGCTTCACGAACTATGCAAAATATTCTTGCATAACATATGACTATTGCCAGACATGGTAGCATAAAGGCACCCACGAACAGGAACTCCTTCGGTGATCTGTGATTTTTGTCCGGTAGTATGGAACAAGACCCAATAGTGGGATCTAAGCCGAAACGTCCCCACTTCTCTAAATATGTTGCTACAAGAGCTCCAAAAGCCAAAACCCAGGTGCTGGCCACCATCACAGCAAGATATTTCCGCCTATATAACCTGTTAAAAAGTTAGTAAAATATTTTAAAAAATCATCTAATTCAAAATGTGACGTAATTATGTTTTTATAGCAAAAATACTTACTTAGGGTATAGTCTTGGATGTGAGATCATGACGTATCTGTTGATAGTAATGGCAAGCACAGTGAATAGAGAGACAGCAACTAATGCATATCTTGCCAAAGGAAACATACGGCAGAGGGTTCTGCCATGAGGCCACGACCGTCTCCAGAACGTCGAAGCAGCTAGTGGTAGATTAAAACAGCAAAACAGGAGGTCCGAGCAGGAGAGGTTCATTATGAAAACTGCAGTTGCGTTGCGAACCTGTAAAGTAAGAATTCCATTATTTTTATTAGTAAAATGATACAAACATTTTAAGCGTCTTGTAAGAAAATTAATGTTGGTTGGTTAGGGCTTGTTTCCATTTTTCTTCATTGGTGTAGCAGTCATTATGTGTAATGTAAGGGATGGTCGATTACTAAAAAGGAAAACAAAAGGCATACATACGCGTATCTATAATTTTAACTAAAATTACAAATTCTAATTTGTACTCGGTAAGGTATACTGTTACTGACATGGGTGTTGGTCGACATTTGACGTAATTTTCCTGTCGAGTAATCTAAATTAATGATTGTCGAAAAGTTCACTGACCAGTAACTCAAACATATAACTGAATTAGATCTACATAGCTTCATTTACCAATCCAAGAGTAAATTCGAATGTTTTTGTGTAAAAGGTGCAATATTTTCAATATTGATTAGAGTAGCTCTCTCTAACCCTCTAACCATAACGGCCATTAAAAATAATGACCACTAGGTTGCTCTAACGATTCTCTAAACATTGTTATTATATGAGAAAACTTGCAATATTGGTAGTGTGGTAGACTTTATTGCCCATTCTTCTACTTGTAGATAAGTATGTTATAATAAAGTATATAAGAAACAAGCTTTTCCCCACAACTTTGTTCGCGTCCACAACTCGGAGACAGTACTTTTTAATCTATGTCCTTTTCTGTACCCTTCACAATGTTTATCCGAAATTTCATAATGATCTATTGAGGAGTTAAGGCGTGAAAAATAAAGGTCAAATTAAACAAACATTTTTCTAGAATAAAATTATCCTATATGTTAATCCAGGTAAAAAACTATCTGTCATTTTTTTAGTAAAAAAAAGCCTTTTATGCGTGAAAGAGTAACAAAAATTCATACGAAGTTTCAAATTAATAATGTTAGTAAGAGGGATAGTATCTATGTACTCAGTACTCATATATTTTTCAAGTGATATATATTTAATTTTTCAATGCGAACACCAGCTGTTGTATAGATAAAAGGAACCATTGCAAAATATTATTTTATTATATTTTTGGGACAAGAGGGCGACTGCGAATGACAGATTTATTCTGAAAGTGTAGGGTATGTTTACTGAGTATTTTTATTTATTTGGGAAAGCTTTAGTCGTGTATGTCCTATTTTGACGAGTACTATCAAAGTACTCATTGTGTATTAGGTTTGAATAATGTTTTTAATTAAAAAAATAATAATTTCAAATATAAAATACATTCGTTAATTGATATAATAATTATGTTTATAATGCATTTCGAGATTTCTCAAGTTTATTATAGTATGTCGCCTACGTGATTTATCTGTTCGATAAGCGAACAAATACCTTTAAAGCTATATTTGAAACCTAGGTCAGTGTTAACTTTAATTATTTTTGGGAGTATAAAATATACCCATATAAAATATATTTATTTTTAGTAATATTATAAATGAGTATAAAAGAAGGTTACCATATTTTTTTTATGTAATGTATGTAATGTAGGCATATAAACTAAATACTTTGAAATTGTCGGTAACCTTTTTTATTGAAATTTATTTTCTTCAAATAATATAAGAACTTCTTTGTACGTTAGAAATAATAAAACGGTATCTTACATGATAACAGTCTGTTTGGGATAATAAATGTCGTCATGTCAATGACTTTTTAAAACACCGAAAAATCGTAACGAGCCGTATCTGTATATTAAATATTAAAAAAAAATTTGTACACTGTACATAAGTACAAAAATTCTAAGAATTTTTGTCTGTTTGTCGGTTTTTTTTGTAAGTTAAGTTAGTGCACGCTAATATCCGATTTGAATACGGTTTTTGATTTTGACAATTAGTTTTGACAAATCCGCTCGTTAACGCTCTTTCCATTAGTGAAAACCTCACGAAAATCCGTTCTCCGAACATACATATAGGCATGCAGACATACAGACTTTGTTTTGTAATATGCAGGATTATTTACCTTTTTACAACGCGCAAGTGCTATAATTGTGATCAGATTTCCAGGAATTCCGACCAGCATGAATAACACACAGCAGATCGAGGCAAATCTCAAGAGACCCTCAGGATAATCTTTGAACAATTCGACAGCAGCCAACTCGTCATCGTCACCATACTCGTCTAAGCCCACTACACTCCAATTGTGCACATCTACCTCGCTTGCAAACGTACTCTTCGGAATACTCGGCAACAAATCACCCATTTTAACACAAACAACACGTCATTTGTCAACAAACGCTTCACCACTAATGAGGAATGACATTAATGTTACAATTTCCATAGCAGACATCTTGTTTTAGCGTACTGCAGCTCGCTGTTCACGGCGTTGATAAGTAAGGAACTTAGCTGGTGTCTTCGTAAGATTTGTAAATGTAAAGTGATAATGCATTTTGTTGATGAGCAAAGGCTATCGCTACGCAGCTGCTCAGGAAGTGTGGTCGTATCAGTGCGATGGATGGTCGCGTTGCTCGGCCGTGGCGACCTTTATCTGTAAAGATAAATAATAAATAGTTAATAAATTACAAAATAAATACTCATTACTAATTGCCGTCCGCAGTGGAGTTTATTTTCAAGTTAGAATATAAACGGCACGTATTCCATTTGTATAGTTTTATCTTAACGATTTGAATCGCCTGGAGAACTATTTCAAAGTAGCCAGCCGTCTATTAAAAATTTAAAAAAAATCATTTCTTAGCGGATGCTCACGTTGGCTGTGCATTGATATTGATAGTAAGTCAGGACAAAGATTGAGCCGCAAAAAAAATGCTGAATCTTTTATATATCTAAAGCTTACAATGCTTTTGAGCTTATACTAAGAGTTGGTATTTTACTTGTAATTATGAAAAATCTAAAACCATATGTAATATTCATTAATAACAACGATAAGGGTTAGATTTTATTAATGTGAAGGACGATAGGCGGCTGATAGTCCACGCAATGGTACAGTCGCCAATAAGAATAGGTGTACAAACTATTTCTAAACAATTTTTTTCGTAAAATAATTGCCATCGACACAAATATTTAAAAGAAAATATGTTAAATCAATGAATGCCTTTTTGACATTATCTATAAAAAACGTCTATCGAATAGCAGAACATCAACTAACATTGGAAAAAGAAACCAATTACATTATATCAACCACAGTTTCATTGAATTATAAAGTTGTATAAGCACTCTTTAAGATTTACCGAAAAAGGACGAAAAATATTATCTTAGATAAAATTAAGGAAATGCCGAAAATAGCGAAAAAACATTGTTATTTTCATTTACTTACTTGAAAATTTTTGTAACCTTTTAAAACATAATTTAACTAAGCACCAATTAGAATAATCCGGCTTTCGAGAGAACAGTAATCAAGTTACAAAATCTTATTATGTTTACATATTTTACAGGTCAAAGTAAACAAGACTAATAAATAACTCAACGTCTTTAGGTATAGTATATATATGTTTAACATCTTCTATAATCTACATTTTATAACATTTTATAAATGTTTTAATCTAGAATTAAATATTTGATACATGTAGGTATGGATCTTTAGACATCATATTTCTGTATTGGCCGAGATTCACACCCTTACAAAAGACCATAGTGAAATAACACAGCCATTGAATTAATATAACTCGCTGAACACACCTTGTATTGTGTTTCGCTGAATAGATAAGGGATGTCGGAGTATATTTTTCACCCTACACTTATCTCCCTATTCTTTATCTTAAGATCGACAAACATGCTGAAGATCCAATTGATGGTAGGTGAGGTACTTTTTTCTTCTTTTGTAAATGACTCAGGTACAAAGATTGCAGCACACTTGCAGAAAATAAGTATGTTTGACACTATTATTGCTTCAAGGTGATTCACACCAAAAATAGTAACCTCATTGGCTAAATTTAACTATAAGCTAATTTTGGCGATCACCCGCGGTTTCATTCATGCTTCATACCTAATGTCGTGGAGAAGAAAGTCCGAAATACGTTACATTTAACTTTGTAAACTATACAGGAATTCATGAATCATAGGAATCATAGGTTATTAGGTCGTGCTCATTTGGGTAAAAAAAATTATCGTTCTAGGTTAGTCCTTGTCTTAAGAACAGTAGATTTTGAATGAATGAAGGAATTTTGCAACCTGTTAATAACAATTGGGTTTTTGAATTATTTTTTGTGATAAATGGAAATGTCATATTATATAAGTTTTAAAATAAAACTATTTCATTTATTTATTTTTCGCAATAATTCAAAAGTTATATCAAAATAAAAATTATTTTTTGAATCCAGTACCGAAGTACGACCCGCCGACCGCTCCCGAACAAAGCCGAGCGCGCGTGACGTCATAATGTTAACGCTGTACTGTTCTAAAATAGCTTTAACATTATGACGTCATAACTATCTTGACCAATCTTGGCGCTTTCATATTCACGGAATTTTTCGTAATTTTATCAATTTTTAGTTGTTTATAATTAAATGAAATTTTTTTTAAAGTTTTTCGCATTGAATATCAATATTATTAATAATAAAGTTTATTAATACATAAAAAAATCAATATTTTTTATTCAAAATCCCAATTATGTGCACAATGTTGTAGCTACGGCTAATAACGGAGGCGGGTAGCCACGAAAACTAAAGGGTACTTTGTAACGCCTTGTAGAGCCCCTGGAGCTTCTGACATTGATGGATGTTTCGGCCGAACCACGCGGCCCTCCAAATCATCGCCTACGCTGAACCTTTCATACCACGTTTAATGTCAAATCCCTTTCCGATCGGAGATTTATTTATAGAGGTAAAGTGAGAGGAAAAACTTTACCTAAATATATTGTAACTTTACCTAAACTTGATTGCGCCAGGCATATACGAAAAGAAAGAAGATTGGAAGATAGGCAGAAAATTAGCATTTTATAGTTATATAAACGATATACTTATACAGAGATAATAAACAAAATTCGACTATATATTTCGTCAACTTAGTAAAAACGCTTATATTTTAAACTAGCTGGTGCTCGCGACTTCGTCTGCGTTCTCTATAACCTTCCTCGATAAATGGACTATCCAACACAACAATAATTTTTCAATATATTAGTATAGATATGAGACTATAAGTAAATGTTTTATCTAATCATGAGTAACCGAAAAGGCATAGTAAACTTTACCATGTTGAATTACTTATACTATAAAGTAGGGAAACTCTTCTTTGTTTTACTTTTAACATACATAGCAGCGTTAAATAATCCTACTTATCAAAAGGAATTGCTCTGAACATGCTTTTAAATCAAATTAACACAGGGTTTGTTCACGGTTTGTTAATTTCCGTTTTAATTATAAATTACCTTCATGATTAATTAAATATATTTCTCGTCGTAACATTACACGTGCTTTCTAATAAACTTATGATGCATTCACACAACACAAGTTATATTTAATGAAAGGCATTAACTATAACGAGTTGCACCTTAATTCTCCCTCTCTCTGTGCCTCTTCAGTGTTGAAAGTTAGTCGTCAACTTCTTGAACAGGTTTCTGTCAAGAGCCAACTGGAATAACTGCTCGACCGCCGCAATTCCAGTCCACTCTCGGATATTTCTCAGCCATAACTTTTTCCTTCGCCCAGCGCGTCTTTTCCCTTCCACCATACACATCATAATTATTTGGAGCACACATTTATGTCGTGCCTAAGCACGTGGTCAATATAAGATACACGAATAAGGTGCTTGGAACCTATTTATATACTTTACTAGCTACACGCTCCCCGCTTTTAGGTTTAACCAAATTACACGTACATAGTTACGAAGTTTTATTAAAATCGGTTTAGTACTTTAAGAGTTCATCTGCATCAAACACGTGACACGAAATTTTTATATATTATACATACATATAGATAGAGATTTAAAAGTGGTAATCTAATAGCTATTTTTGATTTTTTGGAACGTATTTCTGAATTTTAATAAATAATTTTAATTAGTGTTTATTTAAAGTTTATAAGATAAATATTATAAAGTAGCTGGCACCCGCGACTTCGTCCGCGTTGAAAAAGAAAAAGGTAGTCTAAAGTACGTTTAAATGTCTACCGAGTTTTATGAAGTTCATCAGTTAATTCGTTTAAGAGTTACCGAGGAACATAAATACATACAATACCTAAACTTACAGATTTATTATTAGTATTGATGATAAGCTTATCTTTTTAAAATTATTAGTGCTAAAATTGACATATGTTCTAATTAAAATTATTCTAAATTTGAATAAACAAAGAAATTGTCTAAAGAATTGTGAAATTAAAAAAAAATAATACGCATTCGCTAAAACTATTATATATTTATTGAAAAGTAGTAGGCAAACTACAAGCGTTAGGAGCAATGGCGTCACAATCGTTCAATTCAAATCATGAAGCAATAACGGTAAATACTTCAGCATTAGGCACGTTAAATGCACAGTGTAAATGGGCCATTATGTACATTTTCTATAAAGGTGTACATTTCAATTTAATTATTCTCTTTGATGTGCTGCTGAAGCACTTTAAGAGCGCATTATTACTTTACAATTAAAACATCGCTTGCTGGAAAACCTTTTTGATTGGATAATATTACAAACAGTATTAGTCATATACAACAGTATTTATGTCAGTTCTCAGCATTATATGGAAATTTTAAGCGAAACAAAAGATTTCGCGTGTCCACTGACGATGCAAAAGAATAGCGTAAGTAAATGCGCACTAGGCAGTCTATGAGATAAATTGCTTTAGTTTGTAAATTTTAAAATCTTATGCAATTAACGGCAAGCTGTGACGCACAATCTTGGCCACCTGGCCAAGATAGTAGTGTGCCCTTAGTCTTGGTAGTGTGCCTTATCAAGGCTAAGGGCTAAGGCTAATATTCATAACCCTAGTCGAGCTCAAGTATCTGAGTTCACATTTTTTGAAAAAGAAACAATCTAATATATAAAAATTTCGTGTCACGTGTATGTGCGCGATTAACTCCTAAACTACTAAACCGATTATAACATTTCGTAACTACGAGTATGTATGTGTAATTTGGTCCAACTTAAAAGATAAGATATATAAATTGCACCTTGTGCAAAGCCGGAAGCGGGTCACTAGTCTAAAATAAATTATTACACACACCACGTAATAGAAAACTGGTTGCTAGAATTTGTTTTCTCCAATAGGTAAATTTAAAAAAGAGAAAAAGAGATATTTTTTTTTGAGCAAATGCGAAACGTAACTTCATTTTGCCGCCTTGCGTCACGTCAAAGACTATAATGTAAACATTATCGAATGGAGTAATAAAATGTTATGACAATCGTACGCCAGTGAATATTCGTCTTATACATACATACCGAGCATTGTAGTATTGTGTTTGTATTGGGAAATATTGAGATGTATATATAATTCAATACAAATCAATAATAAATTGCAAACTGAAATAAATATCTGAAATGAAGACTTTATTATTCAATAAAGGAAACAGATAAATAGATAGTATCGATTTGTAAAGATGTCTTGACTACAAGTTGATCGCAGCGCCCAATGGGAACTTATTTCCATGACAAAAATATATCCTATAATGTTAATCCACAACTATCTGTATGCCAAATTTCACCCACAACCGTTAAGCTACTTTCGCGTGAAACTCGTGAAAGAGTATCCTCACAAACTTTTACATTTATAATATTAGTAGCTTTTTTAACTTATAGTGTAAACATAATCCTTATATAACGAAAATGTTAATTTGGTTTGTATACCGTTTAAAAATTTCAATAATTTGGGTTGCACATATAAAAAGAGAGATAAACGGGGAAGATTTTCATGAATATATAAAAATTGCACCCCGAGCGAAGCCGGAAGCGGGTCGCTAGTTACTTATAAATATTTTTAAAATTCAACAGGTCGGCAGACGACTCTCTTAATAATAGGTGGCTGTTATTAAACTTATAATTGAAACATCAATTTTTCCTCGGTTTCTTCATACATCAATTTTAAACAATAACTCAATGTCGCGAGGAAATGTAATGTTTTGTTTAATATTTAACAGCGGTTCTTTATTGTTTGGTCGCATCTGTTATGTCGTCTTCTATTTTACATTTAATGTAGTAAACGAGGAAAATATACTGGAATAAGGAAACATAACTCATGTTTCTTTTGTATCGTAAAATATGTTTTTTATGTTGACAATTTCAAATTCGGGAATTCTATCATTTTATTTGTCAACATGTTTCGCCAGTAAATTTTCATAAAATGCGAATTTTGTTATCATCGTTCAATATTTTTGGACACCGTAAAGAGCTGGCGTGTGTTATTTGAGAAAAGAGTTCAGTTTACTTGGTCTTATTATATTTAATTATACTGTTTGTTTTACTTGGTTTAAGGTACAGACTCACGAGTCAATTAAGAATCTATCCAAATGATCTTGAGAGATTTTTTTTCGGATAATAGCTATGAAATAAATCTGAGTAAATAGCTATTAAAAATATAAAAGACTTGCTGTTGCAAGCGACTTCGCCAGCGTAACTTTATAAAATATAGCCTATATGTTACACGCTGATAATGTAGTTCAATAGGTTAAAGAATTTTCAAAATCGGTCCCGTAGTTTTTGAGTTTATTCATTACAAAAATACGAATCTTCTCTCACACATTAAATAATATACACTATATAGTTAAAGTCAAATATGGATTATAATATAAGAAAATTAATGTCATCATAAAGCTTTCAAAATTTAATAACCAAACAAGATTGACGTCAATTATTATATTCACGAATGAGAAGAAAATGAAATGAAAAATTATATTCATTAAATTATGACGAAAATGAAATTTCGTTTCTAATTATTCAAAATTCCATTCTCTCGTAGCTAAAGCTTAAGGAAAGGATGACTTGAGAGATATAAAGTAATTCAATTAAATTCATTTTATATTGAGAGATTAATAAGTCTTCATACAAGATTACTGATTCTTTCGGACATATAAGTTTCCTTCATATAAATGTGCCCTACATTGCGTTTCAGAAAATTGAACCTTTTGTAGAAATTTTCCCAATTTATGCTTTTTTTAATATATGTAAGTAATCTATTGTGGACAGTGTTTTTATCTGAGTTATAATTTTACTCTAAAGAGTTAAATTAGGTGATGAAGCATTTCTGCTAAGTCTACTATTATTTCTGCTTCTTATTATTATTTCTGAATGATTTTCTGCTAAGTCCTCGCCTTAAATACATTTTAAAATAACTTGAAAAGCGTTATTGCTCCAACATTGCACAAACTTAGGATTTACCGTTGACATTTCCAATTTTTCAGTATATCATTTGCCAATACAAAAGTTTCGAAACGTGGACGATAAATTTGTCGAAACTTGTGAGAGCAAAGTGAAAGCAGAGTTTTCATTCATATACATTCGAAATGATATTTTCTTTAAAAGTTCAGGGAATTATGTGTTCTTGAATGAAACATACATTTGCCGAATAATACTTATTTGCTTTTTAATTAGTCCGAAATAAAAGCCGGCGCGGAGTCGTCGCGTGGCAACGAGTCGTCACATGTCGCTGTTATTTAAAAAAAAAAATCGATTTTATTTTAATAAGGTTTCTAACAACACATCCGCCACAAACGAGATATTCTGATAGAATCTGAAGTGAAAATTCTCATATAAAATTACCAATTGTGATTGTTCCGATTTACCTATCCACAAAAATAGACGCGAAACTTACTTATAAAAGATTATAGGACAAGGGCGTGTAATTGGAATGAAAGCAAAATGGAGCAATTGTATTTAGCTGAATTGTCCAATTAGACGAGTAACAGGGCCGTTGGCTGCGGGGGTGTGAACTGGAGCCTGCGAAAAAAACATTACAGCTGTTTTGTTTCGTCACAACCTTCTTATTACGCACTGTCCGCTGACCCATTTTCCGTGTTTCGGGTCGAGCAATCCGCGTTAACGAATTATTGTTTTCTGTTCAATGGTTACTTTATTAGGTTCTAAAAAAGTATGACTCTGACGTTACACTTATGGTTGATGACTTTTTTGTGTTACAGGGGCGGCAAGCAGAGCTAATAAATTAATACATAAACATAAATAAATAAATAAGTTATTTGCGCGAACACATGGTTACATTACATGTTTTTATGTAAAAATTATATTCTACGCCACAAGGGTATGTATTATATTTAAATATTTATTATAAAATGATTAATAAACTTATTAATAAATTAGTAATAGAGATAGAATTTATAATAAAAAATTGTCGATCGATTAAAAAAAATATCCACTTGATAATGGTAAGTGACTTTTGTCGCCTATAGTAAGTAACACGAGCAATACCAAATAAGCTGAAGTGGCAATGGTGATGACAGAAAAATGTGCTATAATATGCTAACCCAAAAGTCTAAGTCTGCGTTATCTTCAATAAAAAAGGTAGTATTACTAGTAAGCAATAATTAAAATAAAAATCCTATCTTAACTAATATTATATATGCGAATGTGAATTTGTATGTTTTACACCGTAGGTTATATAAGTATGGTGCATATAGCTCAAAAAACGACCAATAGCTCAACCGATCATCATGAAATTTTGATTACACATTGTCATGGATACTAAATGGGATATAGGGTCCCTAACTATAATAGAGAAAATGGAAATAATTTGATCTAAAAAAGTGGAATAATAATTCCTCTCTCACAACTAGTTACCAAACAGCGAAAAAAAAATCCTTCTCTTGCAACTGGTTATGTAATTTCAGTTACGAAAGGAAAAAACTACTTTTCCCCACGAAAGTGTTACATACGAGTACATATAAAGAATTTCCCTGATTTCAGTAGTTTGCTTAATTTCATCTCATTCAAAGGATCAATATCAATGGCGTCTGCTTTCTACTAGGTCAGCAATTGTATCGTGAAGATGTTTCGTATTTACAGTCGTATGACGTTTGTACGTGGGCGAAGATGGGTCAACAGTCATTGTGTAAACAAAATACAGGCAGATGACACGGTTACTCTAGTGTGAGTAATTTACTACTCATGGTTCAATGCCGAGAAATGAACTTATGTAAGCCAGTTTATGTAGACGCAGTTGTTTATGTCAAATATTATACTAACCAGAAACCTACTCCGGTTACATAAAATAGCAATTTGATAACAAAAATCATTAGTACAAATCGTATTAAAATCTGTCGCGTTGTTTAGAATAGAGGAAATTAAATCTTTATATCAATACTAATAATAAATCTGTAAGTTTAGGTATTGCATGTGTGTATGTTCCTTCATAATTCTTAAACGAATTAATTGATTTTCATGAAACTTTGTACATTTAGACGTACGGGACACAGAATAAGCTACTTTTTTTCTTTTTCAACGCAGACGAAGTGGCAGGCACCAGCTAGTAATTAATTATAAAAATCAAAGTAAGTATATTAGTTCTCTATAGACTCGAAACGGCTCATCCGATTTTAATTCTGTTTTCACTAATAGAAAGAGGAATAAATGGGGAAAAATTTCATTCCGGGCGAAGCGGGTCGTTAGTTGTAAAATAATAAATAAATAAATAAATAGGTAAAGAAGAAGTAAGAAGCGAGAGCCTAAAACATTTATATGAAAAACTGTCAACAGTCAATGTCAAATTGACAATTTAACTAAAGCAATGAGTAAATAAGTGCCAATAAGACAGAAAGTGTCGACTTGTCATAAAAAAATCGTTTGAGCTACTCTCATAAATATGCGCCATTTTAGTTATTAAATATTTTTATGTATAATAACAATCTGACAAATTTCATCATCGTAAACAATACAAAGCAATTGAAGGCATTAATTTTTTTCTTTAACACGATAAAAAGTTCATTGGAAGTCATTAACATTATTTTTTTGACTTTCTTTTAGGTTGAATATCCCGAGAATACGTCCTCGTATTTCATAAATTAGGAATAAGTTTTCTTATAATTTTAATTATCAGAACTTCTATTCGTCTTCACAAACTTTCTAGTTCATAAGAAGTAAGTAAGTAGTAAGTATTCTAATTAATTTCTACGTAGTTTTTCTAATTTTCTATTACTTTTTGGTGGTTGTCTAAACGTACTTTATTTGGTTAATAAAGTGATTATATTTTTTACTTGCTCTGAATCTCCTCTGTGAAATTATAAGTTTAAATGTGTCATTAAAACTAAACTCCTCTCGAAAGGCTATTATAAAATCACTGATTATTTGAGCGACAAAGAAGCCTGGATTTAAGCTATTCGGAGTTCGTACTATGTTTTGTATTGTAAAACTATAATTTGTATATATATACTTCAAGTTTGTTAATATTAAGTAATGTGTATTGTACTATTTTACATTTTAATGATGACAAAAAGAATAGTATCCTGAGTTTCTTTCGGGGTTTCTTCTCAGGATCGTCATCTTGGTTTTTTTTCCGAAACCCTGGTAAATTTAAATTTATAATGACGATCAAAAGAGTTTCTTGTAGAAACCTAATTGATAAATAAATATTTTGATTTTGATTTTTGATAAATAGAATTGTGTACAACTGCTTTATAGGCATTTCTAGAAAACAGTATGTTTCTCTTGTATAAAATCAATTGTGCCGAATAAAACGAGTATACGTCTTCTGAATGAATAAAACTTCGTTAACATCAAAAGTTATTTACAAAGTGTTTTCCTTTTCTGATCGATTTGTTGACAAACAAACACAATGAGAGGAAAGTGTGCGTGAGTCGCCTTCGGTAAACAATAGATTCAATTTTATGTCTTCATCTTCAGCCAGTCAACTACAGATTGTTTGGTTAGCGCGCAGCATTTTAGCGCTCCTATACGACAAATAGAATATACCTCTAAGTTGAGAAATATTTTGTTTGCCTTTCAGGAATCGAGAGGTTTGTTTGTTTTATATATATTGATTTCAATACAGAACATGTAACTATTGAAAAAGTAGCGTAAAGTATTCGTACTCGAATAAAATCAATACAAGATAATAAGTAGTGTATAATTCTTCTGTAAATATTTCTGTGTTTATCAGAAAAGCTTAGTTCAAACTGGTCGATAGGAAATTATTTGACATGCGTCTTTGGATTATGCATTTTGCATAATATCTTTTTCTAAATATATATATACAAAATGTATATATTTAAAATCAATGTATGTATGTTTGTCCTCACTGACTCCCAAACCGCCCAACCGATTTTAATTCTGTTTTTACCTATGGAAAGAGGGATAAGCGGGGAAGGGATGTATATATAATATATAATATTAAAATTTCACCCCGGGCGAAGCCAGGAGCAATTATAAGATAAAAGTACATAAACACGACTAAATGAGATATAATATTGTACAACTAAGCGTCTATATACTTTACTATTGATGTTCAAATCTGTGATAAAATGTCTAGAAAAATATAAAAGCAAGCTTTGGTTCGGTTACACGTCAGGAATAAATTAAGGGATGTGCTTGTGGGGACTTTTCTTTGCGAATTAAATGTTTAGTAAATAAAAGGAAAATTTTAAAATTTACTTCTAAAGACATTTGAGAAGGTTCAGAGTAAATACTTTATGCGAATTCTCTCACTAATAAATTAATAAAATTAATATTAAAATTAATTTTAGTTTCCTAATTAAATGTCAATCAAATGTGGCAATCAAATATCAAATACAGGGCTCTTCCAATTTTATCCAATTTACTCTCTATCCTTATTCTATCAAAGAAGGACTTGTGTTTCTAGGAGACGGTCCACTTCACTTGTGTAGGAGCTATATTTGAAATATATCATCATCAAGACAATAATGTTTTCTGCTTAGATATCAAATATTTATGTATTAATTTTATTTGAATTTAAATAGAAAACATTACAGTAGGGAACAAGATTTTACAACTCGCAATACAATTAGGTATTTATACAGTTTTCGCATATATTTTGCAATCTAGATTATTCGTTTGTTTAATTATTTAGATTTTTCATCAGTAAAGTATAATATTATATACAAAGGAATCTAAGAGGCACCTTTTTTTAACTCTATTCATTTCTATTCATTTCTATCTCATTCGTAAATTTTATTCTTTATTTACTCTAAATATTACTCGGCATTTATCAAAACTGGAAGTAAATATACAAACATTTAACACCCCTGAAAATGTGGCTCGTATAAGTGAAAATAAAAGTCGGCTTCGTGCGTGTACATAATCCGACTGGAAAGTTACTCAGCTTCGTATATTCAGTTTGTATTTATTATGTATACTCTCGGCTGTGTAATAATGCGAAGCTTATTTCATTTCAGTAGACGTAATGGATTAGGCGATATGAAATACATGTCCACGTTTAAGTAAACGATTTTGATTTTTGAGTAAAATGTTTCCTAGTTGGGATTTCTGAAAGGATGTTTGCTCGTTATAATTTTCTTAATTTCATTCTTACTTTTTTAGTAAATCCAGGTCCAGGAAAAAAATACAAAATTACCTGAAAGACGATAAAAGACTCCAACCTAACAAGGCCAATGCAATATTTAAGTTATGTTTAAATCTTGTTTTTCTTAAAATATTTTCATGGACGTTTTCATACCGGAATGGCGTTATGGCCAAAAATTAAAAAAAAACTATATTTAATTTATAAGTTTGATTAATTAAATTCAAATGTTCTTACGACTATAATATATTTTTAATATACAAATACAAATAGAAGTCATGTTACAGTAAGGGAAAAAAATATAAATTTATTTTTAAATTATTTTAAAAATAATTTGAAAATTACTACATAGTATTTCAAAGACCTCGTAGTTACCTAAGATAAATTGAGCAAAATAAGAGCTATGTGACAGAATAAAAGTTAATGTAAGTATATAATTAAATTAACTTTATTAGGTGTGCTGTCATTCAAGCTTCAACATAAAATCTTTAACTGCGTTCTAGCTACGTATACTTAAGAAATACCTACTGTGTAGTCTTAGGGCCTATGTACACGTCGTCTTTTAAACGAGCTGACTAAACTGGTTGAACGTGTTCAGGACCTTCAGGACACTCAGCAAACTCAAGGCAGTCAATAAGTAAGGCAGGTTTTACAGTGACGCTTTCGCCAGCGCAGTTGGTAAGCGTCGCGGGCCACGAGCTTTGCGTCTCTTGTAATTCGTAATTCCAACACGCGCGGGCGGCCCTCGCTGACGGATGACCTGCGCTCACGGTAAGCGTCACTGTAAAACCAGCCTAATGACCGCATATAAACGCATACAACCTACTGCTAATACGCGCTGACGACGAGCAGAGGACGCGCTAATCGAAATTACGCAACCTCACATTTTCTAAAATGCTCTGCGCTCCGCTTCACCGTATGTGCGCTGGCCTTTACAGTTTAGTAATGTTGGCCGCAAAGCTACCTTTTTAGGTGGGGTATAAAATACATTATTAAATCTAGAGCTGTTCCGTGTACACCTAAACGGCAGGATTCCAAGCTAATAGGAAAAGACTGTATTATTAGACAAAAGTACTTGTCCGTTGAGTAGGAAAGTTTGAAATATCTGACGACATTAAAGAAATAGATCAATCAATCTCTATCTCATACATTTGTCAGAAATACTTCTTGAGATTTTCTAGGACGCATCATTTGCGTATACATAGTATCCTATTGGGTTATAGATAAACGCCCGCAGCGATCGACTTGTTGGCGCCTGTCGAAGGCTCCACTCTCCCAACACATTTCCGCTATCTAAAAGGTCGACGAACTGACTGTCATCTCCTTCAGTCTAGTCCATATTGTGTGATTAATGGATAAAATATATCCGCTCGTCAATATGCAAGTTTGTTTAATTTTCTTAATGTAATGGTAGGCAGGCAGGCTAACGGTTTGGTCCTGGCTTCCCTCACTCTCTCACCGAAACACACCACACGTGCTTTTATTAGACGGTCTTTCTGTGCCGCCAAACGAGCTGCCCAAATTACTGAGTTGTTGCAATATGTGTGAAATAAAAGCTACCGAGAAAAAAATCTGTGTTATGGGTAAGCTATGTAGTGAATACCATATTATTATTTTATATGCCTTTTATCGCGTTTAATAAAGGATAACAAAGTGTGTAGGCGAAAGATAAATACAGTCCAGACAAAACAGCCCCAGGTGAATCGCTGCTTTAGGTTACTGGAAATGTAAATATGGTTTGTTTTTATTCGTTTTATTTGTGCGTAGTATGTATCTTTCAGGGATGTTGCTTTCGTACTCTTACAATTGAAATACAAAACTATAGATGAAGAATTCAATTGATTGAAATATTTAAGAAATTAGTGAGCACTAAATGCATTTTAACTGAGTCCAGGTATATTCAAAACAATGACATTCATCGGGGACTCAAAGTAGATCATTAAAAAACGCGCAATAAAGACTTTATCATCATGTGAATGTTGAAGCGGAGCTTTGCAATAACATGCTTAAATATCGTTAATCGTTAACTAGAAAACCTTTGAATTATAATAGTTTTGTGACAATATGTAAAGAAGTATCGTAGAGTACAAAAAACAAGACCAGTGATTCGGATTATGGACAATTTCTTAGTAATTAATCAATAAAGAAATTCAGGTTCAATTGAAATTGCTCATTAGTTTTATGACTAGATTTTTTAAAATATTTAGATATTAAGAATGGCATACAGGTTGAACATCCACTTGATGGTAGGTGGCAACCGTCGCCCATAACAAAAGCAACATCAGAGGTGCTGCAAGTGCACTGCCAACTACAGTAGAATTAAGAATAAGAGATTAGAATGTAATAGGAAAATGGATTCTGGAATACTCTACGCACTCATCGAAATACGACAGTACATGTACTGTTATTTGACAATGGTTATTTGAAAATGAAGTATACCCTGATATATTTTTCAGATCTAGAATCAACTTAGAAAAATTCGTTTGCAAAGTTGGCCCTGTCGGGAATTAAACCCGGGATTCTTGGAACAGAGCGTTAAGGCGAGCACCCTATCTACTCATCCAAATTGTAATAAAAAATAATATATTTTCCTAGACACAGCTTAGTTTATAAAAAAAGGAATGTTTCTTCGTCATGTCAACGTTTTTCGTGCAATAAGAAGATTAGTTTGGTGAGGCGAAATCAAAATTGTTTCGACAAGAAGTCCTTTCTTACTCCGAATATTATTACGTGTAATAGAAGGCATTTTCTTCAATAGTGACACTTTAATCTTCAGAGATGTTGCTTCGAACCTAACGCTTTGTTTGTATCTGACACACGTTCGATAATCAGATTTCAAATGAAAAGTCACTCACAGTAAGGTCGCCACGTGATAACATGAGAGAAAAATAATGAAAATAGTCTGAAGTAAACAAGTACTTTTAGCAGACGTTTGAAGTGAAATGGCATGACTGTTAAATTGCCTTGGTACAAACAATTGTCGACTTTAGGGTGACGAACCTTTTCTTACTCCTACTGTACTATTGATAACTGACATATATTTAAACGAAATTAGAAAATAAGGCGTTCAAAAGTGTCATACTTTACACAAATACCTATTGATGATTCCAGTCGCAAGAAATGTACAACATTCAGTTTTTTGGCATACTTTTCCAATTTGCATAATTACTACAAAATACAAAGTATGTTCACACAACACCCCACACACTAATAACTATATTTTTATAAAAAAATCTCTGTGAATTATATTAATTTGAATATTTCTTTCGAAAAGAGATTAAAATGAGTCCGAAATTCGTTTGTAATATAAAAGACGACAAAACCGTTTAGAATTAAGATGAAAGAAACTGTAATGTCGTCAAATAAAATTAACAAGCTTGTAATTAATTCTAATAATGGCATTGATAATTACTTCGTAATTTCGTTGTCTTTATTAAAATTAATAGAAACTTCTAAACTCACTGCTCGTTTTTAAACTAGACCAGAGTATAAAATTTTCAAAGACGTAGTTATAGAATATTATCATACTATGCTATAAGTTAACACAGTTTGAATGGTAAGTTTAGTTTGTAATAACGTTGTATTGGTTAAATTAGTAGTTCGAATTTACACAACGATTACGTAATAATATATAGTTTAATTTATAAAATATACTTATATTCAGTTCTTTTCTCAGTAATAATATTTTCAATATTCTCATAATATAAGAAAATAATATCCACTCAATATGATTTTATTTGCTAGACATAAAAAGTTCGTGTAACATAAAAAGAAGTTCCTGTTCTTCTATAATATTATAAAGAGAGAACATTTGTATTTTTGTATGTTTTTAGGTAATAAATAAACTCAAAAAATACTGGACTAATTTTGAAAATTCTTTCACTTATAGAAAGCTACATTACATCATCAAAGAGTAACATAAGCTATCTATACTAATATTATAAAGAAGAAAGATTTGATTGTTGGTTTGTTTTTTTTTTGTATAGAATAGGCTCCGAAACTACTGGACCGATTTGAAAAATTCTTTTACCATTAGAAGCCGACATTATCCGTGATGAACATAGGCTACTTTTTACCGCGGGAAAATGCTTCATTCCTACGGAAAAAGGGTAGTAAGAATTATCCTTCCGTACTTATCTTTTTCACATATAACTTCTAAACGGCTTCACCGATTGGGTTGAAATTTTGTATGTGTATTTCCATGGTTTCACAGACACAAATGTATTATATTTTATAAATTTACGCGGACGAAGTCGCGTGCAACAGTTAGTATTTTATAAAGTCACGCGTGCGTAGTCGCGTGCAAGAGCTGACGATCCACTCGGTTGTAGGTGGCTACGGTTGCCTGTAACACAAGCAACGGCACAGCTTGCAAGCGTGCTGCCGGAAGGCTTCCGGTGTCAACCAGAGTCGGATCAAGGATAAGTGATTATTAGAAGGGGATAGAGAAACGGCTTTTGAAAACGTACGAATGTTATTTAACTTCACGGTGTACATAATATCTACATTGAAATTATTATTCCACTTCACCGGCTCTCATTCTAGTATACTGTGTCTAAGAAAAGATAATTCCACTCTTAACGTTCAAGGCTATAAAACAGTTATTATCTATACTTAATAAAGTACAAGATAGGGATAATAAAATAAATTTATTTGTTAGCTTAATGTTGTTAAAGCTGTTAATACTCTTATGTTAAGCTAATGTTTGCAATATATTATGATTTCTCAGTAACCAAACTCAGAATATAGTTTTATCGAGAGTAAGGGGAAATGGTTATTGCTTTAGAAGAATGGAAAGGAAACCTTGGAAAAGATAAGACATTTTTACAGTGGCGAAATGTTACGTCGGGTTTGTTTGATAACAAAAATGTCTGTTTTAATATATCTTTTTGTAATAATTTTTTTATAGAATATACATGCAAAAATGCGTATTCGAATACAGCTTTGGGACAATTTAAAAATGAGCTTAACTTTGCTCTTTTTCGATCTAATTGGTGAAAAGATAGTACCGTTAGGCAAAGAAAGACAAACAAATTACTTTTACACTTTAAATATTTTAGGGTGCAAATATTTAAAACTACAGGAAAATCTTTGGACACTTGCGTTAAATATTAAGTCATAATCTACTTGTATACTAGCGATATACATATACATATTTGACATTTTTATTTGATGAAGTGACAAGTTATAAGCAGTCGTTAAAATGTTAAATTTTATTTTAATAAACAAATAAAAAAAGAATAGACGTGAAGTAAAAGTCGTAACAAATTTTTCCCAGCAAATATCGGCGATGAGTTGCGACCGAAAGCGATAATAAAATGCTCGTAAATCAGTTGAATGTTGCTTTCTCCACAGATTTTCACGTAATAACGAGTCCAGTCCGGGGCAAGTCTGTAATTCATGTCCTCCATAATCGGTGCGATGTCCTCGTCTCACTTTACGCACTATTTGTAGTGAAATTAAGACTTAAGATTCGTATCAAATTGCCGACTTAATAAGGGCCGCGGGTTGACGCTGGATCCAGGCTGACGTTACTGCTGGACACAGCAGTACCTAACGCCCTATTGCCCTAAAAAAATGGTTATAACTGGATCCATAAAACGTTTATTGATTATATTCGTTTATTGCTTCGATATATACTGGTACTGTCTGTTCAATAGGACTTCGACCGTCTTAAATTTTTTTCACCCGTGGAAAATTGAAAGCCAGTTCAATATAAAGTTTCGTTGTCCCATTATTTTTCAGGAAATTTTACTTTTACACACTTTGTTACGCAGTTATTTGGGCAGCTCGTGAATGGTCCATGATGGTGGGTGGCTACCGTCGCCTATAACATAAGAAACACCATACGTGTTGCAAGTAGGATTAAGAATATAAGAGATGTACTAGAATAAAGGACAAGGAAATGGGCTTTGACATCTGCACGAAAACAGTTTCAATACATTTTTGTAGTAGGTAAATAGTAGTTACCTAGCCATTTTTTGGTCACAGTAAATAATGAATAACATTTTGTAAAATTTGTAGAAATATCCCAACGAATTCACCTTAATGTTTTCCCTCAAATCACTTTGAGATAATCACTAGAGTTACCTATTAGCACCCCAGTTCTCAACATAATATCCTTACAGGCATTTAGCATTACAATCGTCGCCGTTCCATTAGTCTGAAAACTCGTCATGAACACCAAGTAATTGACAAACGGTATCAAATCACATAAACTGTTTATCTCTGCACATAAACTTATGTACCTACCAGCAATGAAATTTTAATGATAGGCATATCGTGCTAGTAGTGTAGCTTTTAACCTAATATTGTTATAGGTAGGTATAGGAAAATTGGTAGATACACTATAATTAATCTTATTATTTTGAAACAATATCTATACTAACATTATGAAGTATATTAGTATAAATAGTATAGATAGTAGGCTGAAGTCGCCTTAACAGCTAGTTAGTCAGTTAGCAAAAACTAAATAGATAATTTTGATTCATTCCAGTCCGTTTACAAACAAAAAATTTATACCGAATACCGAAATACAATGCGTGCGAGCGAAGTCGCGGGCACAGCTAGTTATAAAATCCAGTTGCTGTCCGCCTCTATTTGTTTCTTCGTAAACTTCTTCTGAACCACTCAAAGGAATTGTTACTGTTTTACCTAAATAAAAGGAAAGAGCGAAAAAGAAAAATAATTTTCAGATTTTTTTATCAGTAAGAAACCGGGAGCTGGTCACTAGTTCTATATAGGTAAGGCATACTTCGATACAAAATAAGCAGAACAGTTCGGTTGGCGGCAGTAACCACCCCTTGCAGGACCACCGTGAGATTATTCAGCACGTGTGCTGTGTTGGGCTTCGGTGCGTAAGTAATAAGGGATGACCGAGCGTATTTACAAGTCGACCCCACATACCCTTTGTGTAGCTTGCTTGTATTTTAGCATTTTATCTTTAGAAAAATATCCTCATATTTTTGTTATGTACGTTAAAATAATGGACATTGATAAATTTCAACGTATTGTTTGATTGATAATTGTTAACATAAATGACTGGTTATTCACGTTGGTAATTTAGATAACTGTAACATTAGTTAATAGATCACATATTTTTTTTGTATATATTAATTAAATTAATTAGTAAATACCACAACTACGACTAATTATTATTTAAACTCCGACGAGTTCATAAGTAATAAGAAATTATTTCTCTTTAGTTATCATAATATTACTCAAAGATATATATATTATGTTGTTTGATATTTCTGTTATATACACATAAAAATAAGATTTCGCACGCATATTATACTCATACACGCATTCACACAAGAATACAAATGTATGTACACGAATAAACATAGCCCACACACAACACTGTTGTCATAGTAGTAAATTATATACAATTTGCAGTAAATTCCCTGTACAATTGATAATACAGTGTAAAATACAAGGGCGAAGACCAGGCAGACGTGATAAGTGTTGGCTTAACACGTTAATTGCTAAGCCGAAACGCTGAACTTACATAGACGGCCGAAATAATAAAACCATTGAATGTATTTCTGCTATTTTATGGTTCGTAAGTTATTGTAAGGCACCGCCACGCGAAGTCGCGTTATGTGGCAATTAACGTGTTAAAAACCTCCGCACTAGTATATAGGTGAATTATTATATTAAGGTTTGAAGGCGACACTTGTAGGGGCAATCGGCGCATGTGTACAATTGCGCACAAAATTGCTAAAGAAAATGACATCTTTTTTTTCTTATTTCGTAATTTTTCACCTCACTAACTTAACATTACAGGCAGTGTTGATATTCCTTCCATAAAGTCATCGTGCGATGTCGAAGAAGATCTTTTTTTTAGTTTTTCACTAAAAAACTAAAAACCATGACGTATTCACCATGACGTATTTACTAATACGATAAAACAATCTGTACGCAACAGTACCCAAGAGACTCGAGACGCGCGAACGAAGTGCGGGAGGGGGAGAGCGACTGAGTCTACCAATAACGTGTCGGTACACCGACGCGTACCCGCCCCTCACTTTCCTCTGACCCCTCCCTAAAAATGGAATTCTGGGCACAATTGCCGAGAAGTCTTTATTCGCTACACGAACTATACTGTCTTTAGAATTTACTGTTGCTAAAAAGTATTTATATAATCTTCTATTTAATGAAAGCCCGCGGTAGATTTATATTAGAACAACGCTTTTGTTCTCCCCTTAAACAAATTGTTTTCAATCTGAATTTTACGCTGCGAATAAATTTGCGCTGAATAGACATAAAATTTAAGAAGCAGACGAATTTGTAAATAAGGTTAAATTGTTCATTCGCGTATTGATATTATACGAGTTCCGGACTAAGGGTCATCAGCAAATATTTAGTTTGCTTGATTGTTTTATTAATATAATATCATATAATGTGGGACCAACCATTGTCCGGAATGATCTAACAACTCTACTTATTTGTTTTATTATAATTCAATTATTATATTTGCGTTAATAACTACATTTATCAATCATCAATACTATACATATGTAATAAATCTTTAAGTGTATGTATTATATATTACATGTATGTTCCTCCATAACTCTTAAACGAATTCACTGATTTTCATGAAATTTGGTTGATAAACATTTAGACGTACAGGACACAGGATAGGCTATTTTTTTCTTTTTCAACACGGACAAAGCCGCGGGCGCAAGCTAGTTATTATAATATACCTACTGATGGCTACCCGCAATTTACCCGTATTTTTTTCTTCAAATTATACACACAAGCTTTCCTTGTTTATTGCTCTTTGCATTGAGGGAACCCAAATCAAAATCCGTCATGTGATTTATAAGAAGTTAACGGAGAATCATTCTTGGTCGGCATTTGCCAAGAATCCTCTCAACTATAGCAATCTAGTATCAAGTGGACCGTTGGCTCTTTTTACTTTTGCATAAAAGGAGATTAAAACATTTTTCAATTAGCAAATGAGGAATTCCAGTGGCTAAACGCAATTTTCTAGAATCTCTTTAAAAAGTTCCAACTCAATCGGATAAAACTTTTGCGCGATTGAATAATAAATCGGTGAAGTCCCTTTTATTAGTAGTTAACTAACTAAACTCGTTAACTAGTTCGCCATTAGTTGTTTTTGACATTACTTTAACATTTTTCTATTTATTTAGATTTAGCGTATTTAAGATAAATATGTATCAAGCCAAGTCCAAATAAATAAGTCAAATGAAACTGTATGAATGTGTTTTTAAGTCATTGCTTTGCTGTAAATGTACAGCAAAGAGAAATCTTATAATAAAACGTTTTTATTAAGTTAACAATATTATAAGAAATAAATATTTATGTGTTTCTTATTTCAACAAAACGTTTCTTCAAATTTTCTGAACATTTTACTGTCGAACCTTAAAATGTGTTAGCGACAGACTTTACTTATAAAAACCACTTTTACGCCAAAACCTTTCTCAAAACATTGTTGACATTGAATAGTATAAGGGAAAGGAGCTTTAAAAGCAATTTCTTGGTCAAACAAGCGACGCGAGAACTACAAAATTTATTTGACTTGTAGAAGCGACTTGAATTTTATGTTCAATGAACGACACCCCGATAGGGAACTTCTATCATTTGTATTATTTCTATCATGTAATTGAGATTTAAAGTAATTACCTGTCAATGTTGGTAATTTTGACTGGTCAACAAACTTTGCCTATTGAGGAAACTTGTTGGAGAAAACAATATTATTCCAAAACGATGTCAGATATTATATTGTGACTTCACAATTTATGGATCCATAGTTTCGGAATAATATTTTCTCAACAAGTCACCTCAATAGGCAAAGTTTGATGACCAGGCAAAGTTACCAACATTGACGGTAGTCTTTTTTATGTATTACAAATTTTATTTAAAAAACATAAAAAAGTCACATTGAATCATCTGAAATTGAGGGTAGTTTATAAAGGATTTGTTCTTGTGATCACATAGATTTTATCATGTATTTAGGCCAAGGTTTAAATTGTCATTCGTGTTTATAATTCAAGTGACACCAACACAAAAATGTAGGTTAATGAATGTCAGATACCTAGCTTAATGATCCGCTTGCTGACCCTAAAATGTTGACGTAGATACACACAAATTACCAACGTTAAGGTAGACACGAATTACCTTAACGTAGGCAATTCCTGTAATAGCGTTACGGGATGTAACGAACTTGATGATGTAATTTTTCTAGAAAAAAAAAAACAAATCATCTTCTTTTGGTGTTTATAAATTTATTTATTTACTTATTAAACAGCTTCTTTTTCGTAATGAACCTGAACAAAATATGCGAGCAACAATAATTTACAGGAAAGCAATGAATAAATAAGAAAGCGAAATAATATTGCAGAATATTTATTATTATTTGCACTGTTTACATAAGTTATCAATACTAATAATAAATCTGTAAGGATTTGTTTATTAGACTCTATACATGATACTGAAACTAAATTGATGATTTTTAGAATTTTTTCTGTATGTATGTATGTTCCCCCATAACTCTTAAACGAATTAACTGATTTTTATGAAACTTGGTAGATATACATTTAGACGTATACAGGACACAGAATATAGGTTACTTTTTTCTTTTTCAAGTCGCGGGCGTCAGCTAGTAATATAATATTTACGTAGTTTAGTTTATAATTATATTATACTAGCTGGTGCTCGCGACTTCGTCCGCATAGAAAAGTATAAAACGCCATCTACCGTATTTTGGATAGGTGGCGCTATCTGCCGGGCCAAGCCGCTAGTATTTACTTTTATTTTAGATTTGCCGTAGGAATGAAGCATTTTCCCTATGTTCCCCAAATAGCCTATGTACATCACGGACAGTGGCGTGCCTAGGGTTTCCGAATAGGGCAAGCCCGACATATTTCTGTAGTTCCTGACTTGATTTTTCTTCATTTTTCGACGAAAACATTGAGGGCATGCTATTGATAAAAGCTATTTCTTATTAACTTTTAGCATAAAAGAGAATAACGAAGAGCTAAAAAACGGAACAAACAACAAACAAACCCAGTGAATATAAAATGAAATTATTTATATACTAATTCGAATCTTCTATCTTTCTTAAGGAATGACTGAATTACGTCAGTCAAAATGTTGGTGAATTCGATTTACTAGTTTAATAAATAAACAAATCAGGGGTTTCGGCGAAAAAATTAACTGATTTTTTTATTTGAACAAAATTTAACGTTTTGATTGCGTTTTTAACTTTCCTTCGGCGATCAAAGCTTGAACGCATTTAAAATCGTCGCAAGGTACAACTATTTTATCCATTATTAAATCAAATCAAATCAATTTAACAGAAAGAAAAAAAGAAACCGACTATCGTTATTGTCATAAGTCAACACAACTGAAGTAAGATACGAACGTACCAAACAAATTCACAACACAAGCACGCTAACTTCATTATAGAGCATGCCCGGCTTATTCTCTCATACTAATCGCTATATACACTAGCTATAACTATATCTAACTATTGGTCAACATTTCATATATTAGACAGAGAGAGAGCGATGACATCTGCAAGCCCGATAAGAAGCCCATGTGTGGGAGTGCGACAGCAATATAACTCAACTTCTCTTTATTTCTACGCCCCCGCGCAATAGAGCATTGGGTGGATAAAATAAAACGCGCGAACTTTGAATTGCTCACGCGTTTCGTTCGACGCAAGAAGATAGTAAAGTTGTTATTTTTCTATTTAGGCAGTGCGTACAGTTAGGCATGCCGGGTTTTTGGGCTTCTATGAAGTTACCGCTACTGACCACGGATAATGTCGGCTTCTAATGGTAAAAGAATTTTTCAAATCGGTCCAGTATTTTCGGAGCCTATTCTATACAAACAAACAAACAATCAAATCTTTCCTCTTTATAATATTAGTATAGATTAGCTAGCAAGTAGTACATCAACCGACAAGGTGGTCAGACGTTCTAATAAGGGCCGCGGGACTTTGGGTCTAGGCTGCTTCTGACCAGTCCTATTGGAAAATTTTGGAGGAGACCTATGTCCTGCAGCTAAGATGATGGGCATAATGTTTCTTTTCTCTTAACATAGGTACGAACACAAACTCATTGGAAGTTTACCGCACACTATATGTCGATAACAATGATTTGCTCCATAGGTAGGTGTTAAGTGTGTGCTTATACACGCAATAACTACTAACAACTGTATAAATAGTATCTGATTCTGTGTAGATATCTACACATGGTATGTAATGGTAATAACTGGTGCAGTTAATGTGTGAGGGAACATTACACATCGACAAATGTGTTTCCGTAAATGCGGTACGTGTAACAATGAATTAGCACTAAAAGCTTTCGTGCTCGTTGAATTAATCATATCAAATTTCTTCCTCGTATTAGAAATGTGCTATTTGCAATATGAACACGCGTTGCGGTGTAATTTTAACACTTATAAATATGAATTTTCTAAAGACAGACTAGGGTAGCTATATTAATATCAAATCAAAATAAAGATACTAAGTAGGTTTCTCCAAGAAACTCGTAAGTTTAAATTTACCAATAATTCAGGGTTTCAGAAAGAAAGCCAAGATGATGACGATTCTGAGAAGCAATCCCGAAAAAATACTCAGGATATCATTCTTTTTGTCATTTTAAAATAGTAAAATAACAACAATTACAATAATTTCAATTAATTATTCACAAAATCAAATACTAATCAAAGTAAAACCTAGAGTACACTTAAAAAATAAATAGTTCTCATGTGCTTGCAAAGATACCTATATATTTATATATTCTCATGTTAAAATTTGACATACATATGTTAAATTTCTATCACCTTCTAATATTAATTCATAAATTGTTTTAATAATAATAATACTTGGATATTTGTAAGTAAATTACCACAAAATATTACGCGTAAAACTTAATGTTATAAGAAAATAGGGCGTAATATGCGAGGAAAACAATCTGATTGCTCATAAGATTCCAGTTACTGAAGACATCAAACGTGACGTGTCGTGATATTATTAGGAAATAGGTTAAAGTCTTCATTTTACGAGACGACGATAAATTCAACATTGGCACCGGGAGGTTTCAAGATTCGCAATTTTGCACTATATTAAAAGTTAATATAGTCCAACTATACTGCCTTGAGGTAAGTAGGTACACTGGAATTTGCATCTATGATCAACGTTAATTATATTACCCGTAATAGGTCCAATTAGGTAGAACTAAATTCAAGAAGGAGGTCAATCGTCGTTCTTGACCCACAAGGTAAACACACCTGACCTGACGTGACAGACGAGCTGACAGGGGTCTGAAGTGGAGCTAGGTCACTTCTGACAGGTCCTATTGGAAAATTAGGGGTGGCCTATGTCCAGAAGTATGGAGATGATGATGATGATGAACATGAAATATAAATGAAATATAAACTGTTATATCATTGGCTGTTTATATCAATGTTTTCTTTTATCGCAGCGGATGGGCAGAACCAAGCAATAAGAATTGTTGATAGAAAGAAATTAAAAAGTAGAAACATCTTCTTCCTCATGAACTTTGAAACATGAACGATTGAATAATATTTTTACAAAACATCACTCTCTTTCATCGTTAAAGACAAGACCTATATCAAATAATGTATGCGACCATTTTCAAAACAATTGTTCATTCATGAGAACAGTTTCGAATTTAAGTGTGTTTTAACTTAAAAATTTTACATTCTAAATTATACAGAAAACCTTTTAGGTATAACCTTCCACTATGTCTGGCACTTGTGGACTACAAAAAAGCCTTCGATTCGATGGAAACATGTACAGTACTTGACGATCTGCAGCGATGTCGTATAAAAATATATTTAAATTTAAAGTTGGCTTTTCGCACATTTCGTACGAAATAAAGTCGTGCGAGATGACAACTAAACCGGTATTATCGAAGTATTGAAGTGTTGGTACAATAAAGTCATCATGGTGGTTCGTGTACCTTACCTTTACCTTTACCATGAGTTATAATGACAGCACTCGCTAGCGAAAGCGAAAAATATTTATATGGAAAATTGTCACATTGACATTAACAGTTGACAGTTTTTCATATATTGTAAATGTAAAGGAGGACTTGACCTGACTGCTTTGGACTTGACGGATCAGTTTTGGAAAACTAAGAAAAATTATAGACTTGACTTGACTGACTAGATCTACTACTTTTGATTTTAATTTAAATTTTAAAATATTTTAAAAAAGACCATTACAAATTGCTATTTTTACTAATGACACCAGCAAAATCATCGGAGAAGATCTAATGGAGCCAAGATATTAAAAGAGTCTTCTTAGAAAAAATATGTAACTCAGTCAATTCCATTCGATACGGGCAAAATGTAAGAAATATACTATCTATATTAAATTTTAATACACATAATCTTGGTACTTGGTTGAGTACCAACAAGTTTATATTTATGTGCGAGAGACGCTTTTATTAGCCAGGGGTCAAAATTATCTTTTAGATTGCCACTTCGAATGTCTGGTTCGCTCAACCAAAACTCGTGTAATGTGGCTATTGTAAACGAAAGTGTACAAGAGTAGTTCAATCAGGGCTTATGTCTGTTCACACCGACGGGGACCGATCGTGATACTTTTTAATAAGATTACTTTGAATATTGGAAAAAAATCGATAACATTTTTGTTAATACAGACTTGGAATTACTGGAAAATAGAGAACTTGAACTTAAAATAGAGTGTCCATTACTGAGACTAGATAAGTTTATAAAAGGGAATATAAAAGTTTAAATAAGTTTATAAAGCAGTTTCTGTATGAGTTTAAAGTGTGTTTTGAATTTTGTATCTATTATATAGGTGACATAATCTCCATTTTCCACTAGCTGTTGCACGCGACTTCGCCCGCGTAACTTTCTTTATAAAATCAAGCTTATATTATTTGCTTTCTATAGGCGAAAGAATTTTCAAAATCGGTCCTGTAGTTTTTGTGGCTATTCATTACAAATATACAAAAATACGTATCTTCTCTCTAGTAAGTATTAGATTAAAATAAAGTACAATAAATAAAAATGTATCGATAAATGCTATTGCTAAGCAAAAAGCTTGAGAACGGTTAGAGCAATTTGGCTAATATTTTAAAAAAATATTCGTTGAAGTCCGAGGAAGTTACTTATGAAGAGAAAAATTGGAAAAAATGCCAAAAGAATTTGCATCTAAAAATGTGAAATTGTTATTTATGTCTTCAACGTTTTTGTTATTTACCATTTATGTCTTTAACATTAATATTCATGTTAAAGTTAACAAGTTAACGGTTTATAAAATTTGATTTTAACTCTGTTTTCGATTTCAATTATAAATATTAATTTAAAACTTACTCGACAGTCTTAACGTTTCAAACCTTCATTGTTTTTGAAGGTTTTTGAAGTGTTCAATGGATATTATCGTTTCTAACAACTTTAAGCGAATTGAATTTATATTAATAAAAAAACATTATAGGAATTATTAATTATAAAAGAGCTTTTTTAGCTTTTTTTGTGTGTCGCCCTCAAGTCAAAGGTTTTTTTTTATTTGGATCTGTAAATTTAGACACAATTTACTTACACCCAGAATAAAGAATAAGAAGAAGATAAAGAAGAAGGCTATGAATAGTGATGTATCGCATGTCTCCTATAGCGTCCGCGTATAACTTTTACAACTTTTTGAATCGTTATATCTCAGAAACGGTGGCTTTTAGGAAAAAGTATTGATACATTTTTTATAGATAATTTTATGGTCTACAATTTTGTCTCAGGTAATTTTATGATAAAACTTTCCGTTTAGCTGAAAATCGCGAAAAACCCATCTTTTTTACATTTGACATTGAATATTTTTTTTTCCAAGTGCCGGAACGGTGAAGAGTTTTAATATGTTATTTTTAATTATGTTTTGAACAACTATACTCACTTTCAGCTTGTTGGGAATTTATGTATCTTCGAAATGTTATTTTGTCCGGGCTATACGGTGTGTGTTGTGTTTCCGATCAAATCCATCGTACAATTTTTAGAATAGAATAGAAAACATTTATTTGCATAAACACGACACACACAAATACATCTAAAAGAAAATACATATACATTTTTCACATTTAAATGGCGATACATAATTAAATCCCAATGAGTGTGCGCCTTAGCTGCAAAAAGGTACCACAGCGCTGATATTACGCCAGTCCTTTTTTAATTCAATTGTTATTTTGAGTTTTGTGAACACAAATATACGACAGCTAAATTTTTATATATACCTAAAGACCAGTTACATGATAGGAAGATCAATACTGGATACAACGCAGTATCCTTTCGGAACTTAGTGTATTAATATTTTTAAAATAACACAACGATTTTACGAACGTATTACCGGTGCAGTAAACCACTTGTGAAGCGTTTAAAGTGTTCGCAACTCATAATTTTACGCGTTCATTTTATAGGCTCCGGGTAGGTACAAATAGACATTCGGCATTTGCAAATATTTACTAAATATTTACGAGAAACACGTCTATTTTCGTCAACCTATTTATCTAGAGCCCTGGTTATTTAAGAATGTGTACAAAAATGTTACGCGTAACGAATAAAGTGGAGCGGTCGTTGCCACATATTGCTTAGTTCGCTTTCAAGATCCGTCATCTAGATTTATGTAATCTATGAATGTAATCGATTTATCAATCACTAAGGATGTTACTTGACATTCTCGTGAACATGGTAAAAATAAGGATAGTTAAAGAATCATAGAGTATATTTTTACTCAAATTTCATATTTATTTTAAATTGTTTACTGAATTCTATTTTTTTAAGGGGAAAGAAATGATCAGCCTTAAAAAGATGAGTCAGTACACTTGTGAAATTCAAATTACAAGTTTATTTCTAAAATTTACTGTTTTTTTTTTTTAATCTGTAGAATATTTTTAAAATTTCTATAAAAACTTGCTCACATTCACCATAAAACCGGAAATTGCGTGTTTAAATACATATTTAAATATTTGAATATTTTCAATTTGAAAAAAAAATAAATTAACAAATCACCATTCCACTTTAATGTGACAGAATGAATCGTCACATTCAATAATCCCCTCTAAAGCGGTGAAACAGTTTAAACATTGGAGACAGGGGATCAGTCTTCTGATATCTGTCGCGTTACTATCGGGTATCCGGGCTCCGTGCCAACATTACTAAAACATCGCCGCTGCAGCCGGCCCGACTATTTTACTTCCACCTAACTGAAACTTGTTAATTACTCGTGACGGCTTCAGCTAAACGTACAAAACAACGTGTTTAATTGCATAATATAAGTTATGACTCCTTTTATTGATTCTGCACTTTCATCCAGTTCATAAAATTTAAGAGCTCTCATCTCACATATGCGGAAGAGGAAAATAAATTTAACGAGCCCGCTTAGATGAGTGGTTAGGCTGTTTGCCTCTGTCTCAGGGGTCCCGGGTTCGATTCCCGGCAGAGCCAACAAAGTTGGGTATGACTGTGTAAGTAAGGGATGTCAGAGCCCATTTTACTATTCACTTCTCAATTCCCTCTTTATGCGGTGTGAGCGAACAACCCCTAATAATAGAGCGAGTCCAATAGTTGCCTACTTATTATTATTTTGTTTACTTTATACTATTAGTTGTTATTACTATTTATAATATTATTATATTTATATCCACACTTAATATTATCGTTAAGATTAAATGCTGATTCTAGGACGAAGAAGCCTATTTGGAAAATATATAAATTAAAATACAATACTTAAGAGTTTGAAAAAATTGTGTAAGTACTATGACGAGAGAAAATATTTACATTTTATTGTCGCAAGAGTACGTTCACACGAGTGTCAGATCGTTAGACACGTGTGATGTTTGATAGTCTTTTGTTTCTCTTTAGAAACACGAAACGTGTTGCACATGTGAGCATTGCAGCGACAAACGATGCATCTTGCAATATTATCCATTCTTTTTAACTTCTTTATAAGTAGATGTAGTTTCCATAAACAAAACATCAAAAACCTAATGTTTATGAATTACCAAATATGATGATCTTTACCTTCTTTTATATATGTATAAAAAAATTACTTACTAAAGGTATATCCTTTAGTAAAGCTTTTTGATTCAGACCGACTAGGGGCCAATTTGAATTTAGGTATTGGGAATTTTGAATCAACAAACGATAAATGATAATCTATTAATTAAATATTAGAAAAGGTAAAACTATTTTGGAATTTGGTTCACGTAAATGGTTGCGCCAAAGTCTGCCCCTTGAGTACTACCTATGTCAGAAACGTTTGAATATATCCAGTTTACACCAATTAATGTTGAAGCCCTCACTAATTGCGGTCCCATTATCGCTCCACACTGACAGTGTAAGCCGTACTGAAATCAGCCAATGAGATTTTACCGAATTGCGTGACCTTGCTACGCGCAGAAACACAATGAACATTTACGACTTGGGATTATTACGAATTCTGTAGGTAATGAAATGCATGTTTTGTCGTATGAGTTCCATTTTATTAATACTATTAATAATTTTTGACTACTTAAAGGTCCATTCAAATGCGAAGGGCGAAGGGCCGTGTGTCGTGGTGAACCTTGGGAGAGGCCTATACAAGGACAAAGGAGAGACAATTTTATATATAAAGATATAGAAGCAATAAATAAAATTGAATGTGTCAAATTGTCCAATTCACCCGATCTCCTAACGTGAGCATCCTAACCTAACGTCTGTCAAGCGTACCTATATTGATCGGGGACATATGCAAAATTAAGGTCTTATTGAGATCGCGTGAAGAGAACGGAGAGTTTAAGTCAATATATTCCATCTACCCCTTGCAAATACTAGATTGATATGCGCATAGTTTGAAGTAACCAATTCCAGGACACGTAGGTACTTTAAACATGTCATTTTCTAAATATCTGTTTTAACTGCATTGAAAAGTTATTTTAATTCACGTTAGTATTAAATTTCATAGCGGTTCAAAAGACAAAGGGAAGGCCAAATTCTATAGATATTTTATATGAAAAAACTTGACCTGGTGATCGAGATTGTGAAACGCACAGAAAAAAATATATAAAAAATAAGACTTAATTTGGAGTTCGATCATAAAAAGTAAGTACATAAAAACCATAATACATAAAAAGTAGGTTATTGTGTGTTAATAGAATTTCTACAAACTTATTAGTAAGTATGTCTAGTCTAGTCCAACTTCTGAAACTAGAGTCGAAGCGGCATTACTGATTCACCGCATAACCTAAGTGAAACCACGAGCCGACCCATGAATTATTTGGACCCACGAAAACTTATATTAACCCTACATATTTAATAATACCATTCACAACTCGCAAAATACTTTAAGCAAATGAAATTACGCAATATTCTAAAGCGTTGAACAATTTAAGTTAAATTCGAAACACTGCTACTACGATTGTGTCGTTATAAAACATACATATTAATATCCATCAACGTAGGTAAATTATTTATTATTCTATATATTTTTATGTTAGAGTTATTTTATAAAAAAAAATTCCACCAAGACCTACCTCAACACTCACGTACACGTCAACGTTGTACGACAATGATAGGAATTTAATGTGCCGTGTTTTCTTGATTCTTTGATCTTCGAGTATTTAGCCAGGAAATCATTACATAGAGATAAATTTCACATTACAATATTTCACTTTTATAAGCATTAATATAATATAGTAGTATAGTATATCTATAAATATAAACAATTTGCTTTTATTGTAATAATTTTATTGAAATAGGAACTGTATAGATTATAATTAAATGTATAAAAATGTAAAAATATGGGTCTAGTTGCCTTCAAATAAATGAATTTGAATTACCTACATTTTTTTACATAAGTACATAAGTACTGTTATAATTTTTAATATCGCATATTTCTGTTCTAGGTCCGTCCCACAAAATGGACAGACGATCTGATAAGGCCCGTGTTACAAAATGGACAGACGATTCTAACCAATCCTTTTGGAAAATTATCCAGATTAAATGATAAATATGCACCGAGAAATAAATAAAATACGAATAGATATGAAAACTAATATTACAAAAACAAAAAACACTTTTGCTAAAACGAGTTTCCATGAGTAAGTTACGCTATAACAGTATAACAGGACCGACAATCGGCTAGCTTTTGCATAAAAGAATATTTATATTATGATTTGCGTTTAGTAACTTTAAGTTGATAGGGTAGAGTAAGTTGTCACTTACAAAAAAAGTATGTTAAAAGTTTGCTTAGGGACAGTGTCTACGAATGTTATTATACTGAAACTTTGAACAAAGCGACGAATAGAACAAAAGAGTCGGGAGACGAAATCGAGGAAGTTTTATCGCTTAAATGACACTGGTTGTCCGGTCAGTCAGTTTTCACGATGAAGGTCAACTTATTGTATTGTCCAAATATTTAAGACGCACTTTGTGTCAATCTGATATTTTATAAGATGTACCTACAACATATATAGTTTTTAACCCCCAACTCGTAACTTCAATGTCATAGCTGGTACTACAATTAGGCCGCGGAATAATATCTATTGGGTTGTAAAGAAAGTTCGTAGAGATTTTATGACAAAGATTTATTTGAACAAAACAATGAATAACAAAAACCTAGATGGTGTTGTGTGGAATGTGTGATGATATTATTATTATACTTAATTATAACAATAAATTATTCGTATTCTCCGTTGATGTTCACGACCTCAGCCCACGTTTCGACCATTTTGTTGATGCCGTTCCGCCAAAAATCACCCGCAACCATTTTTTTAGCTTTACAAACCATTTTTGTGCAGTAGACATGCCTAATACTCTTTCTCCATACACGTTGCATATGTCCCGAGCGGCTTCGGCAGCTTTTTGACCTCGATGAAAAGCGAAAAAAAGCAGGTGTCGAAGTGTTGATTTTTGCCTCCGGGATAGTTCATTTCTGAGCCTGACAAATGATGAAAAATTAAATTATCCAAAAAAACAAAAAAACACAGTTTTGTAGAGTAGAAAGAGCTCTATCAAATGAATAATACACTTTGCCAAACAGCAAACAAATCGTTGTGAAATACAAGAAAATATGAAAACTCTACGAACTTTCTTTACAACATAGGTAATATATGCGTATATATTAAGATTAGGTATAACCACAGGCCTGTTAATGGGTATAACAGTTTTATGAAAAAGTGTTGAAATAGATTTGAAACGTGATTTGAATAGCCCAAAAGTTTCAAGAACCCCAAATTCTAACAAATCAACTTATAAGATTTTTTTCTAACTTATTTATAAAAATAGATTTTTCTCTCCTTCTGTCAACGTTTAAATATGTATTTCTTCAATTAAAGGTGTATTCGCATAAAGTACTTATAAACCGCAATCCGCATTTTACAAATACCGTTCTCTAAATAAAATATTTTTAGTGAATATAGTAAATAATACTACGGTAAAAACGTTTTATAAATGGAGTTTATCGACTAATCTCCTTTTAGGCACTCTGATTAATTTGGGCCTTAATTAATCAACGTGATAAAGCAAATCTAAAGCCCCAAAGACTAATGGTTACTTACAAAATACAAGCTCCAAAAATTCATAGACATTTACAAAGTTCAGTGATGAAAAGTACGACGTTCAAATGATATGGATAGATAGAGCCAAGAGTAAATAGTTTTTAAGCCTCGCCGGACGTTGCGTTTATTAGACTCTATATAATCCTGCAAAAGCCGCAGAATATCCTCCGTGTTTTGATAAAGAACTTTGAAGCTCTATTAATCTGGGTGACAGTAGTTACGCTAACTCCGTTTAATGCCTCTTGTACACGCTAAGAAAAGTCGCCGGGCCGAAATTCGTGTCGTTTCTACACACGAACTGTGTACACTGCTGCGGCGCTGACCAAGAAAAACAAACAGAGGCAGTCATGAGAACTGCCAACAGAAGGAAAACTTAAAACTGAGCGTCCAACGCACACACATACAATCGGGTATATGCAATGTGTTGGCGTGATCGCGTACGTAGACAGCTGCGGGAGGCTAACTGTGAGCATTAGCATGCTGACGCGAACCGATACATTTTTCCCTACCCAAAGTCGTATAACGCGGCTATAGAAGTTTTCATTCACTTCTATTCAAAAATCTTGTCTGCGCTAGACATGACGCGCGACGTTTTGCTGTGGTGCGGTGCGGTGGGGAGGATTAGTTTTCGTATCTAGATCCGACCAAAAATCTTGTCGTGTACATGATGAATTTGTCCCATCTGCAGTAGACACGGTGAAATTTTTTAGCGTGTACAAGCGGCCTTAATAACATGCTTACATGTATTTATATTAGCTTCATTTCCATATATTTTTAAAAGCTGGAGACCGCGACTCTTCGTCCCCGTTAAAAAAGAAAATATATGATATGAGTAATTAGCTGGTGCCGGCAACTTCGTGCGCGCTGTAATTTGAACACCTCACATTTTTCCAGGATAAAGAGCATCTTATAGTTTAATCCAGGTAGGTAATCATTAATAAATCTGTGAATATTAAATCTGTTAAGCCGTTTTTAAAATTAGCATGCAGAATTTTAAAAACCCTAAAAACCATTTCTTTGACTTCTCCGGCAACATAAGTTACAGCGTGTACAAAATGAAAAACATATATATGTACAGACATTATATTTATAGATTACATAACGCCTGACATCTTTATGGTTGTGAAGAACGGTGGCACCACCATGGGGACAGTGGCGCCATTTTTTTATTTTTAAACGATCCCTAACCTAACATTTAGTATGCTATATCTTATCCAAGTAATAATCTATCTGTATGCCAAATTTCATCTACAACCGTTCAGTAGTATTTACGTGAAAGAGAATCCTAACAAGCATCCAATACATATATTTATTCATCCTCTCAAACTGTCACTGTATTATTATAAATGTATTCTAATAGGATAACAATATTCTTCAAATTAAAATAGATCAATAAGTTAGCTTATTGTTGGTAAAGTTTGGTTTGATAAACCGCTATCAAACCATACTTTTTATACGTTCCTACTTTACTTATTTTATTATTAAAATACGTATTTTAGATCACCATATAGACAGAACACCAATTTTCTATGGAACAAGTGTTAAAGTACTTGAAATGAAAACTTAAGTCCATCATCATATAGAATCAGGTGAGTTTTGCCCTCGTAACAATCTATTCAGTGCTCATAAATATTCCACAAGATGGCACATCCCTCAGGAGAAAGTTGGAACGTTATAAAATGACATATTTTCCCCTCTTCTAAGAAAAAAGGTATTACGAATCTTATTTACAGTTCTAAAAAGTTAATAATTTCGTGGGATTTAACTTCATTACTTTTTAGTAGAATTTTTTTTAAATATTTTTACTGTCACTATTTTCTCAAGCGTAATGTTTTAAATATTTATAATTTTAATTTGGAATATATAAAAATATACTTATGCATCAAATAAAAATCGATTAAAATAATAATTAATGTAATATACTGCTCCAGTCTTTTTATTTTCATACCAGCGAAACTTGTTTACAAAAAAAATGAAAAAATAATAGTACTAAAAGCCTAATGCGATGCCGACACTCAGCTAATCTTCGTCAATACTAATAATAAATCTGTAAGTGTAGGTATTGTATGTATGTATGTATGTTCCTCCATAACTCTTTAACGAATTAACTGATTTTCATGAAACTTGGTAAATAAACATTACGTACTAGACGTACGGGAGACAGGATAAGCTACTTTTTTCTTTTTTAACACGGAAGAAGTCGCGGGCGCCAGCTAGTTATAAATAAAAATGAATCACTAAATGTGTTGCTAAACGTAAAACTCTGGACGGCTGGACCGATTTTAATTCTGTCTTCACTCATGGATAGAGGGATAATCAGGGAAGGTTTTTATGTAAAAGTGAAAATGCACCCCGGGCAAAGCCGGGAGCGGGTCGCTAGTTGTGTTTTTAAAAAAGTTGTATTTTATGCACAACTAAATTGTAGAATAAATTATTGAATTTTTCAGTACCTACTTACTGAAATTGATTTATTCTACAATCCGATGTAAAGGATAAAAATAGCTTATTTAAAAGGATACGGAAACCAAGTTAAAATATTTATATTTTCCCAACCATACGGGTGTGTTTAACCAAGGATTTGAAGGGATTCAGGGATTGAAGGGAAGGGATTTCAGAGGTTCTAACTTAGTCGTGTCGCCTCGGTCCCGAGCGAGTAAACCAAATAGCTTTAAAGACAAATGTACATTTATTGGTAAGTACTAATATAACATAATTTTTTTTTGGTTATTACAAACTAAATTCTCATTTACTTATAACATTAGTTACCGATATTTTGGACTTAATTTTTAATATTAATTATTTTTCCGAGCGTAGACGTACTCGCCAACGTGTTTGGTTCTGTTTCGCCAACTTTTATACATCTTCATGAAAAATGTGTGAATATAATGTTTAACTTTAATTTATAAATATAATATTACAAGTAAAACCATAAATTACAACAATATGATCGATTTATTGTTCGTTTATTTCAATACTAGCTGCTGCCCGCAACTTCGCCCGCTTAACTTTGTAAATTATATAATTATATAATTACTAAAACCTTCCTCGAGAATCACTCTATCTATTGGTGAAAACAGCATGAAAATCGGTGCAGTAGTTTTTAAGATTATCGCGAACAGACAGACTAGGCGGTGGACTTTGTTTTACAATAAGTAATGAGGATAAGGATACAATCATTAAAGCTACATTGTGTTGTATTTTGGCAATATTTTTAATCTACCCTTATATATTATCCTGTTATTTATCTGTACGACCTTTGTTTCGGACAAGGGTTTTATCTTCGGCAGGCAAATGAGCCGGTGAGCTCTGAATATGTCAAGTGTAACACGATTGTAAATTGCCCTCATTAACATAGACCCCGATTCGGATGTAACGACAAATATGTACTTACTGAAAATTTGCTAGGATCTGCTGTGAGGGTGTAGTGTTATAAATGAGCGGCTTACTCGATTGTTAGAGCTCATTAACGGGTCTTGGTATAAAGCAGATATGCATATATATATAGTATAAACTTATATACAGACTTGACTTGACTTGACACCATGAAAATATCAGATCATTTACAATCTATATTTTTTAAGAGATTTTCCTAAGTGATTTATCTACGCAGAACCTTAAAAACCTGAAGTTTTTGCAGTTGGTGCATTGTATGATGTAATCATCCACTAAAACATTTTTTTTGAGAGGAATAAAAAAAGAGGCGAATGGTTCTATGGAAACCCGTCATTTTCAAAGTACGAGCTTTGGTTAAAAATAAATACGTTTTCAAGCGTGAAATATATTTTTTAAAATACATAAAAATGAAAATGTCGTTATACGTTTTAGGTTATATTAGCTTTTTCCCGCGACAACCTTTTCTTTTTTCTGAATTTTTCTGTACCAACTGACAATGTGTATGAAAAATATTACTAATATTGTAATTGGATTTAATGATTTCATTATCTGTAAAAAAGCTGTTAATTTTTTATCTTATGCATTGTATTTTAGTTATTTTAGAATGCTTAATTAACTTGTTAACAAAACAAATGAATGAATTCTTTTAGTAATAAATTCTATACGAAATTCATTTTGACGCCATCACACCTTTATGACCCTTGTTTTAAAGTCATATTACACAGAAATAGGCATAATAATATTTTAATTAGGTAACATTATGCTACTTGCTGTAACAGTAATGTGTATTTACGTCCATAAAACCTCATGTGTGTAGCGTATGATATGAAAGCTATGATATGAAAGCTCTTACCAACGTATTACAACATTAATTGTTATTTGTACTAACTGAATGGTATGTAATTACGTCAGCGAAGGAATTTTTTATTATATCCTGAAGTAAACGGATACGTCCTCATATAGCTATTATGTTATGTGTAGGAAGTACGACCCAAATCCGCTTCGGTTTTATGGGGTTTTAAAATCCGTTTTATTTACTACAATGAAAACGTCCCAGTTTTAACACGTTCACGACGAAAATGGGCAAATTGCTTACGCGTTGTTAAAGTGTCCTTATGCTAATTTTATTGCCTTCATGTCCTACAAGCAGAGGATTACTTACTTATAAGGAATAACTCGAGGATTTACTTGCTTAGACAATCTATAGGTACTGTTGTTACAAGAGATGTTTGGATTTGGATGTCATTGGAAAACACTAAAAAGGCGTAAATAAATTGAACTGTACATTTGGGGCAGTAACCACAACTTTATAAAAGACCACAGTGAAATAACTTCCTAGTCGTTATTTATACATATATAGATAAAGTAAATATTTAGGTTGAACTGAATAATACCATTTCTAAGTGAAATATTCTCTCGTGTATATGTACATTCGTTAATTAAATAAACCTATGTAACATTTGTAATTGTAATATCAAGTAAAGTTGAGTAACAATGCTGGCACGTGGAGGAAGCTTCACTAGTGTTTTTGTTAATTAACTACAAACTAAGCAATACTGTAAACAGTAGCGTTATTGTGAAACCAGGATTAAGTTAAGAAGTAATTTGTAAAGGATAACAGTAGTTACTATTTGAATTTTTCTATTTGACGAGACTAACTTGAACTTATTTAACTTGAATTAATGAAACTGCGAACATGTAACATACCCCTTTGTCTCAGGGTTCCCGGGTTCGATATCCTATTATTGAATATAAAATTAAATAATAATAATAGGTTTTAATTTGTATACAATAAAATAACAACTGCAGCTCGAGTGCAAAGGTAATTACAGTTATATAACAAGCTGACTACTATAAATGTCGAAAAACGCAATTTTGTATACAAATGGACACATTCTTCCCCTTATTTACGGGCTTAATCCGAGTTATCTGTGAAATTCAGGTGCTATTGTCCAAAATCCCAGTGTGTTAATGGCTCCTGTTTGTAAAACCTAAATTATTAAAGGATAACTAGCAGACAAGCAAAATTGTAACAAAATGTTACACAAAAATAAAATAAGAAGTTGTGGAAACTGGTATAAAGACAAGAAAGTCCTTAGAAGGTGAATATTCAAAGGCAAAAATCATTGTTCACAGTGTAATATAGGTCACTCTGATGTCAGTTGAGATGTAGGGCGATAGTAATGGCCATTCCGACACGAAACAAATCATCTGCTATCGTCTCGACGCCGCGAGCTTCAAAGTTTATTGACATGCTTACTCAGGCATGACTTTACCCGCAAGTTTGCGACCCATCACTTGAGTTATATATTTTTTTACTTAAATAAAAACTCCGTGATGCGTAACAGCGATTTTCAACCTGTTTCAAACTGTTTCCACCAATGGTTACATCCATTGGTGGAAACAGTTTGAAAATCGCTGCAGTAGTTTTCGTGTTTATCGCGAACAGACAGACAGACGCGGCGGAGGACTTTTTTTATAATAAATGTAGTATAATAATAATAAGTATAATAATATATATAAATGTAGTATAGTGTTTTTATAATAAATTATTTTTGTAGATAAAACGTTCATATATAGAATTAAGTATATTTTGGTAAGCAATGTTGATAAATGTTTGAATTTTTTTTAATGAATTTAACTTTCAAAGAATTCAATTGCGATCTTTTTTTTTAATATACAATAACTAAATGCGTTCTTTGAATAATTTAGTTGTGAATTTAGTGGTGGCCTATTTTCTTTTCTCCTACTTTCCATTATCCTTCATATTATCAAGCTTGCGTTATTTGAACTCTATGGCGTAGTTCGTTTTAACAGGAGACCTACCTGCCATTAAATGGGTGATTGCCTTTATTTTTTTTATATTTTTACATAAAAAAAACTTTATCTGAAATTGCATATTTATTATAAACTAGCTGGCGCCCGCGACTTCGTCCGCGTTGAAAAAGAAAAAAGTAGAGCCTATTCTGTGTCCTGTACGTCTAAATGTTTATCTATCAAGTTAATTAACAACAGTTAAGAAAACAGTTAATTCGTTTAAGAGTTATGGGGGAACATACATACATATATACAATACCTACACTTACAGATTTTTTATTAGTATTGATATTTTCATAATAGTTTTTAAAGACACCTCATAACGTCAGGTTTTTCAAAGAAATTAAGTATATTAAAAACAACAAAGACAAGTTGTTGTAACGTTTTTATTTTAAATTGAGTCTGGCATATTGTCAATTCAATCAAACTGTTAATAACCATTTTATAGCGTTAAACACTTACAAAATTGCCACTGAAATCCCAGTTTGTGAACGGATAAACAAGATTTTCGCTATCTTTATTGTAAGAGAGATGAAACCATTAGGGAATTGAGTGGATTCCAGTTCGGACCCTTAAGACGCCAAACTGGCGCTTAGTATTTTTATAGCCTAGTAGTCATTCTCATGTATTGTGGACAATAAATCTAGACACTTCAATTTATTAGGCGGACAATATTGCTTCTTTGTTTCTTTGGTATTGTAGTTTTAACACTTTTAAGCTTTCGGGCTCAAATTAAACTGGCTTTTACCTGTAACTTTGTACGCGAATCTCTATAAAATACTAGCTGGTGCTCGCGACTTCGTCCGCGTTGAACGTTGAAAGGTATCCTATGTCCTTTCGGGTGTCCCAGACAACGTGTATGTAAAATTTCATGGTGATAGGTTCAGTAGTTTTGGCGTGAAAGCGTAACAAACAAACTTAAATTCATATTTATAATATTAGTAAGGATAATATATATTGTGTTTTTCATATGTATAAACTATATTTGTGTAAAGTTTCAACAAATTTTGTTTAGTAGTTGGTTATTGCGTAAAAGAGTAGCAAACATCCATATGCATTTATATATATTATTATCAGTAGTGCTAGTACAATTTCTAATACGTATGAATTCTATATCTATTCCTACATATAAGAAAATTAAAAAATAGCTGTCTGCATTTGTCTGTTTTTCCGTTAATTTCTTCTAAACAATCAGCATACTTAAATGAAGAAATTTTGCGCAAATAATTTGAGGAAAAATTTGCATCCATACGAAACAAGTGGCGGGTTGTAACTGTAATAATAGGATTTATTGATTATCAATATTATAATAATGTTATAATATATAATATATAATAATAATAATATATAATAATATATAATAATATATAATAATAATATATAATATATAATAATGTTCGTATTTATAATATGTATGTATTTACAATAAAAAAAAAATCTATGTAGTACATCAGCTGCCTGGTATCCATAATACAAGCATTAATGTGGAACTAAATGGTGCTGTGTCAATGTGTGAACATATTTTAAAAAAATGGTTCAGTTGTAAAACCTTAGTGTTTCATCAATTTCAATTCCATATCAATTTATAGCTAGATAAAAGACATCTCACAGCCGAAAAGCCTAAGTCGATCTTCGGTCTATACTATAACGACACAACAAATCGTATTATCTGTTGCTCCGTTGGTGCTTGAAATGAAAAACCAATAGATAGCATTGCTTTTGTAGTATTAGTATTGATTAATTTCAGGAAATTCATGTATATTGAGAAAGGAAAGTGCTTCGAAATATTGAGGAAAACGTCGTGATTGTTCGTTATGCTCACTGACTTGTTATTAGAACTATTATGTATTTTATATTTGAGTATTTATTTGTGATTCTTTTTGTATGAATTCTGTTTTGATTTTGGTGCTTGGATGTCAAATTGATATCAGAATTATCTGTCTCTCGAGAAATTATGGTGTATTTGTTTTTATTCTATAAGTACTATTAAACTAGTGACCGGTCCAGACTTCAATCAGGTCTGTGCAAATGCTGCTGCCAGGTATCCAAGAGGATTTCCCAATTTAAAAAAAAGGTAGAAGTGAGGTACCTACTACTGATTTTTTAACACAATAGTACAATTAACAATTAAATTCAAAACACGGAAACGGCTGTAAAAACAAAATATAGCAGTAATTACGTAAACCAAAACGTTCATTGTTAGCATGTCATTATACCGCTCGCACGTCCACCCTAATCACTGTTATACGGCTTAAATGAATATTTTCCCACAAAACTCTACTAATATGACCATCTGTTAATGAAATTATACCCAGTCTGTGACTGTTGAACACATTATGAAAAAGTTCTCAATTAAGGATAGTCCCTACATCTAACATATTTTAGAGAGATATAAGAATAAATAAAGTTTCATTCATGTACTCGAAAACGTTTATTTTTGAATAAGCAGAAAATTATAAATATAAAAATTTTAATATTCGCTATAATTTCAAAAACATAAAAACCCAGTTACTACCTAGTAGATGGGTAGTAACATGGGAACAAACGGTTATAAGATCAAGGCATAGACAAAGGTTTGAACCACAGTGTCACAGTGGGGTTAACTGCACATTTAGAGTGAAATCTAGATTTTTCGTGCTCTAAAGTTTGCTCATTAACTATAGCACTAAAGAAAACAGTTCTAAGGAACAACTTATCTAAGTAAAACAATCCTAACTGAAGTTTTAAATGCGAAAGTGAATTTGTTTAATTCTTATGTTTTCACATTCGATCATAATGAAATTTTTCATAAAACCTATACATATTACAAAACCTACAATTATGTAAACCATTTTTTAAATAATTCTTATTCTTAAAAATAATAAGACAACTATCCTTACGTATTATAAAACATAGTCTCCCGCCGCGACTGTCTTTCTGTATTATATTCGCAATGATCTCAAAGACTACTAAACGGATTTTAATACAGTTTGCACTAATGAAACACTAATGAAAAGACCGTTAAACGAGAAAGGTTTTAAAATATAATTTGCATAAAAAAATGGCACCCGTCTGAAGCTGGAAGCTGGGAGGTGATACAGATAATAGTGAATGATTCAATAAGTCGAGAGCAGATTTATTAGATTCAGTATAATCAAGAGCAGCAACAAAATGTTTTAAAATGCAGTAAACGTCAGACTTGATTTAAATTTATCCCGTCTACTACAGTAGATTGAATTTAAATAGTAGTAGATCTAATTAAAACCGTCTAATTTGAGACCTCTGTAATTAAAAGGAAGTTAGGTTCGTCTGGAATACTGGAAATAAAACTATGATAACAATAAGTTATCGCCGGTTTACTGGAAATAAAACTATGATAACAATAAGTTGGTCTTTCCTTTTAATGATAATGGGTTTGATATTGGTTGGCCAGCATCTAGCTGTGCACGAAGACGGGGAAGACGATGGAGCGAGCTCACCCAGATAATGCCTATTCACTAGAACTTTAAAAAGATTTTGGTTATATGAGCTCAGAAACACAGACGCCGGATAAGGGAGTTCCAATGCTTGGCAGTGCGTATTAGTATTAGGAGTTCGACATAATTCTTGCAACGTCCCCTACGCTACCGGGTATCCATTAGGATTTTCCAACACAAAAAAGGCGTCAATGTATGTCAGGCTCTATCTATATCATTTATATTTCAACGCGGACGAACTCGTGGGCATCAGTTGGTAAAATAGAACTGATGTAACTAACTATATAATACCTACTTCAAACACTTTTACAAAACGATCGTGTTTCTTTCGTAAACAATTTTAATTAATAAAAGTCTTTCGTTCCTGTAAATGAATATCTGTAGGTAAATACAGACTCCAATATCTGACAAAGAAACCGTTTGACAAACTGTTTAATAAGAAGAGGGTTATTAAAACCTTAGCTCTCAAATAAATTCTGATAAAAGACACAAAAAAAACATTCAAACGAAATACCAAAGGGTTCGTTTGCTCTCTCTCTCGTTGAAGGATAAATGTTTAACAGATATTGGATAGGATACAATCTCACGAATTCCGACACTATAGTTGTCAACGTTCTAAATTCGATTCTGTAGTATGTCAAGATTCAATAGACCAAATCACATTCTATCTAAAATCCAACTATATAAATCTAATATTTTCAACACAAAACTAAGGAAGTACATCAACTATTGCGTATTAAAAGCGACTAAAGTCTTAGTACATAATATGTATATTAAAAGAGGAGTTAGCATTATTAAGGAAAAACTTAACTACAAAGTCACTTACTTACTAAGATGCATAATAATTCATCAGAATTAAGATAGTTAAGGCGTCATTGCCTAACAAACAAAACCACTTATTTATTATGTATTTATCTATACTCTAATATACTAATATTATAAAAAGAGAAGATTATTTTGTATGTATGTAATGAATAAACTCATAAACTACGAAGCCGATTTTCATTGGGTTCCTTTCACTATTCTTTCATTTCACATATAGAAAGCTATATTATCATAGGCTACAGTTTATAAAGTTACGCGGACGAAGTCGCGTGCAGCAGCTAGTAAAATATAAGTTAAAATTTACATAGCTGGTGTCCTTATCAAAATAAATCGAAATATCAATTTCAATAATATAATGTTTGATAAATATCCTATATGTCCTCCAGATTTTAAGCAATCAAACGTAATATAGACAGAGAGACATTCTCATTTTAATGAAAACTAGCTGGCGCCCGCGACTTCGTCCGCGTTGAAAAAGAAAAAAAGGAGCCTATCGTGTGTCCTGTATGTCTAAATGTATATTCACCAAGTTTCACAAAAATCAGTTAATTCGTTTAAGAGTTATGGAGGAACATACATACATACAATACCTACACTTACAGATTTATTATTAGTATTGATGATTGATAAGTACCTATAGATTGACTGTGAAATGTCTCCCATGAGTATGACCTTTTGGCAGTTTAATAGCCTTTTAAAATTGACTCTTCCGTTTTACTGTTCTATCTTTCCTCAGAGACAAAGGGAGTGGATTTGTATTCATGTCCATATTTGAATATTTGGCAGCCGTAAATTTCAAACGTGTTAGGGGGAGACAGATGTGCTAGCACTTTATCTTCTACAAATATCGAATCGCTTTGATTGTACCACAGACTTCGTACAAACAATAGCAGACAGAAAATAAGGCGTGATAGTGGCAGTTTTGCAGACAGAAAACAAATAAAAAACGTTATTGTGGAAAACCTTGTGATCTGGAAAACCATCTCATGTTTGATACATTAATATTAGTTTACAGTAATACAGAAACTAATAAGCATACACTGTATCTTAATATCTTTAGCCACTAATCTTAGAACGTTAACTATATTTTAACAAAGTTTTTAAATCTTTAGTTCTTGACTATTGAAACAGATATGGTACTTGAATAAAAATTAAAAAAACAATCGAAATGACTTCGTGGAGTAGGATTTTTGAATTTTTCAAATTATTTAGAAAATATTTTATATTTTACACAGTAGATAGAAGAAAAAGGAATGAAATAATAATAGAACTTAATTTTTTCTCACTTTTTTATCATTGTCTGTATTAACCAGTAATAATAAATCTGTAAGTGTATTGTATGTGCATTGTTCCTCCATAACTCCTAAACGAATTAACTGATTTTCATGAAACTTGTTAAATAAACATACGGGACACAGGATAGGCTAATTCTTTTTCAACGCGGACGAAGTTGCGGGCGCCAGCTAGTATAGCAATATTAGAATGGGATGCAAAAGTGTCCCTCTCTGTTACGTCTGGCTATTGTTAGAACTCTGTGGTATGCACGTACCTACTTAGTTCCTTGAACGTCTCGCTCGTTATGAGTACGCGCGTTTATCACGGCTACCGCTGCATGTGCATCCACCGCTTTATTTAATTTCATTGCAGTCTGGAGCTTATTTTTACATTTTATTGCCCTATCGGTAAACTCCGTGTGAGATCCGTCGATGCTGCGTCTACGGTTTTTCTCTTTTTATTGCGACCACAGATTGTTTATAATGTCCGTTGATTCCTTTAACAAAATGTTATAAAGTTTCATTTTATGAGGTTTCTTGATAGATGTAAGGTACTATATATCTAAACATAGTTTTAAACTAGTGTTTTAAGTTAGTTTTAACGACTATTAACTAATAAATAATTAGTAGGGTAGTGGTTTTGTCTGTTTTGTAATATACGTTTATAGAATCCTTACTTATCAATACTAATAATAAATCTGTAAGTGTAGGTATTGTATGTATTTTCCTCCATAACTCTAACTGATTTTCATGAAACTTAGTAGATAAACATTTAGACGTACGGGACACAGGATAGGTAACCTTTTTTCTTTTTCAACGCAGACGAAGTCGCGGGCGACAGTTAGTTTATTATATATTAAAAAAAGAAACTCTTTCATTTCCATGTTACAATAAGTTACCTATCTGAATACCAAATCACACCAGAAAAGGTTCAAGTTCAAAAAAATGGTAGCAATCTAAGAATCATCTGGAGGCTTTATCATAAAAAAAAGTATTGCGAAAATTCAAACCCACCAGTCCGTCTCACAGATGTTATATTGTAAATATTGTTAAACATCGTTACACACACCTATACGATTATATTATATATGAAGATAGATTTTATAGCGGGTAAATATTTCGGCATGTCGCAACATACTGTAATATAAACCGTATGGGGAAATAGGTCCCTAAAGTTTAATATGAAGCGAAAGGCTCCGTAATATTGTCAAAGGTTCTACGAATTTCATTTGACGTGCTTCTCAGTATTAACACAATTTTGTGTGAGATTTGTAGGATGGTTTTCAGTTTGTAGGATTCTAGAGAATGTAGTGTTTAATAGCGGAATGCGTAAGTAAATAATTAAAGAATTTTTTATATTACCTAACTTCTTCAAACAAAAAAAAATTGTACACTTGCTTCTGGATAGTTTCAGTTGTCCTATAGGAGGAGCCTATAAACGAAACCTTTATTTATTTTGTATGTATAGTTATTTGTTAATTGGTGTACCTATTTATTTGTTTTTCCCTTTATTTATTTTTTGTTTACCTTTTTGTATGTTTTCTCCCAGCTTCAATATTCTGTATTCTTGAAACTTATAATATGTTTTAGTATTCAGTGGAAACTTTGCTGATTTGTATGTTTCCCTATTTGTATTGTATGTTTCCCTAATAATAATAAAAATATAAATATAAAATATATATTTACTTTAAAATATTATCAGTTTTTTGTATTCTTTGTTATGTTTAATATTTATTGATGATACATGCAATTTATTTAACATGCTAGAAAAGATTTATTCTATATAATTTAAAAGTTATTTTTTAATACTTAATCATATAACAGCAACAAGGAAACCAGACGAAGTTGCGAAAAACGAATTTTTCAAATGGAATACAACGCTTTCGATCTACGATTGGTTTTATATTGAATTTCACCTTCCAGGTTGAAAGAGGAATTTGCAATATCGCCACCTTTAGCATCTTTTTGGTGTTGTTCTTGTATCTGTAGCTGGAGCAAATTGTCTGTCCTTTTACAGTTAAGCAGTTTACAGTCTGTTTAATCTATTTTTTACATTTGTATTAATATTTTTATTTAATAGTAGCAGGACACATTACGTTACGCACTGATAAACTCACACCCACCTTATAACAGATATCCGATGTGAAATAACAGAATGTGCACTGTTGTGATTCAATAAGTGAGTATGCCATTTTCTATTTATTACTTCATTTCTTACTTTATGTATAGGTGAATTATTATATTAAGGTTTTTAGGCGACACTTGTAGGGGAATCGGCGCATGTGTACAATTGCGCACAAAATTGCTAAGGAAAAGGAAATTTGTTTTTCTTATTTCGTAATTTTTCACCTCACTAACTTACATTACAATAACATTACAGGCAGTGTTGATATTCCTTCCATAAAATCATCGTGCGATGTCGAAGGACAATGTTTTTTTAGGCATTTATTCACCATGACGTATTTACTAATACGATAAAACAATTTGTACGCAACAGTACCTAAGAGACTCGAAACGCGCGAACGAAGTGCGGGAGGGGAAGAGCGACTGAGTCTACCAATAACGTGTCGGCTCACCGATGCGTACCCGCCCCTCACTTTCCTCTGCCCCCTCAAAGACCTAAAAATAGAGTTTTGGGCACGTTTGCCGAGAAGTCTTTATTCGCTGCACGACCTATAAATGGTACATTTATAAATGGTATAATGGTACTTCTGAGCATAACATCGTATCTTAGAAAAAAAATCATTTTATGGTGAATCTGAACTTATTAGAACATACAAAATCTTGTAAGGGTTAATGGTAGTCGTCATTGTCTAAACTCAATAAAGATTTCCTTCGCGTCAATTCCACGGCCCATTTCCTTGAAACCTTCGTGGAAAACATGGCGCGTTTCCTTTCGCAATTTCATTAGAATGTAGGAAATTTTGAGGGCTCCGCATACTACCCACTTGTTACAATATTCATTTTATGTCACTCAATAGAAATAAACGTTTTTCATTCGAACGAGGGGTTCGAATGAAAAACGTCCCAGTTGTAATGTTGAAAAGGTACTTTTTTCGTTTACAAAAAAGTTTGAATAGCAAGTATACAATTTTTTTTTGTATAGAGAAATAAAATGTAAAAATCATTTCAGAAGTTACACAAAGCTATACCGTTCTGTGAGTGGTAATTACAGCATTGCAGCTAGATTGATAGAGAAAAATCAAAGTGGGAAGTTTCTCTTAAAGTAGTATCGAAACTCGACAACACACATTGTTTATTATTTTCATATTTTTTCTATTTAAAAGTCCAAAACAGGCTGACGGTTCATTAAGATTTCTTCAAAACAATTTTCAAAACTTTCAAAAATTGTTCAAAACGTTCATTGTCCAAAACAGACAACAGCACATTATTTGTTTTTTCACTGTAGTCTTCTGTAAGGAAGTGTGTGGGAAGTGTTTACTACAGCTGGATGGGCTATATGATTTTTTGTTATATATACTGATCTATTAGATATTATTATTGTAAAATAGAGTCTCTGTCCTCCTTTATTTCTTCGCTTCTAAACCATTCAAACGACTTAGCTACCGGTTTTACTAGTATAAAGAGCGAAAAAAGACTTTTATATGTTAATAATAAATAAATATATTCACACATTCCACACAGCACCATCTAGTTCCAAAGTAAGCAACTAATTCTTGTATTATGGATACCAGACAGTTGATATACTACATAGATTACTTTTTTTTGTAAATACATACATATTATAAATACAAAACATCCATGTCTCAGGTACAAAGGTAAAACATAAACATTTGCCCCTAGCGGGATTCGAACCCGCGACCGTTTGGTTAACTAACAGCTAGAGTTACTAGCCACTAGACCAAACGTGTCGTCACATGTATGTATATAATTTTCAGAAAAAAATTGCATCATTGCGAAACTAGGAGCGCTAATTATAAACTTCAATCACTATTAAACTGTTTCCTATTGAAATGATTCACATGAAACACTGTAGGTATGCAAGGTGTAATAAATCAAATATTTTATTTGTTGTTGACATTTTGTTTAAATTTACGTAGGCGATAACGGGGAATGGAACGGAAAGTTGTAATGCTAGAAATTGATTACGTAGGCGCTTACGCGAATTGGTGTTTGGTAGAATTAATGGATTGTGTGTACGTTTTGGGCACACAAAGAACGAAATCGTTTTAGAATGAGGACCAAATTAGATTTTTGTTTACCATAAATCGTTCTTCTATATGCTGTAACTTTATAGCGAAATGCCAAAAACATTGCGTACACCCAGGATTGACATTTCATGCCTATTTGGGACGCAGGACATTTGAAAATTGTGATGGGGACGAAAGAAACTATAATGTAGTTAGTGGACAAGTTAGTCCCGCATCCACTGAAATGAAAATTAGTACTGTTTAAACTAATTCTAATCACTTGATTCTAAATGAACCTGACCTAGATAGTTAATAAGCGTTCTAATTAATTACTAGTTGCGTTGCATTGAAAAACGTGAGCCTTTCATAGTAAGTATGTTATGGACACACAATGCAGTTCCGGACGTCACCGAACACCTTATTTGAGAAAGATTTGACGCTATCCCTAGTTCATAGCACAGTTTGAAATTTCGCTGGAATACTAACGAGTTTAGAACATAAATTGAATCTATCAGTATTACAAATAGACAGACAAATATGCAAAAATTCTAAAAACTATTTTTTTGACCTAGTAACATTTAAGTACAAAGTGTAGAAATAGCTTTTTTGAAAAAATGTTTAATGTACAAACACGGCACGTTAATTATTTTATTATATATCATAGATATTTAGTATTTGTTAAATGTAAAAATAATGCCAAGTCTTGTTTATTATACAAAAAGAAACCCTTTTCCATTTTCATGTTCAAGTCCAACAGTGAGCGATTAATTATCTGGCGAATCTGGCGAAAATCTGGCGAAATTAATTATCTAATTAAGGCATTTAATTCTAAAATCGTATAAAATAAAACAACAGTGATTATGTGTGGAAAGAGAAGAGAAGTGATCACAATTTTTTTAGTGAGTATTTTACGATTGCCGATAATATGAACGAGTGTGGTTTATGGTAGGGTTCAGAGACAGACGGTGCCGAACTGTCTGTTTTATTACGAGCGACTCATCACAAGTTGAGAATACAGATGAGTAAATAAACTAACAGAAAACGTACTTCAAAAGCGATAAAACTTTTTATAAATATACAATTTTTTCTATGCACTGCACTATACGGCAGACGGATAATACCGTTTTCTTGGCAGAAATCAGAGAATGGATTCGGTATTAATATTCTATACTAGCGACCCGCTTCCAGCTTCGCATGGGTCCAATTTTCTTCTGAAAATTATACATGAAAATTTTCTTGGTTTATAACTATTGTATTTATATTAATAATTAAAATAAACTTAAATATTTATTTTTGTCAGGTCAAATTATTCCTGTTAACCTATACATATACACACAAGATCTGGGAGGAAAGAAAACGTGCTGCCTTATAGGATTAGAGGAACGGACAAGTGCACAGACAAACAGACACAACAATCTAAAAACTTTTTTGACAAAAGAACAATGTGTACAAATTGTTTTTTGAAGTAAATACTTAATCTACCTACTTGTATAGGTAAATTAGACACTCAGAGTAGAGTAACACATTAATGTCTAAAGTTTTGAATATTTACACATTATTTTTTAAATTTTTAATTACTTTTACTGAAGGAAATGTACTTCAACAAATAGTTTCTTATTGAGTTCATTCATGTTTACCGTTAGTTACGATATAAATCTATTTTCGAAAGCTATTTGTAATGCCATAACTTGTGTTTTATGATGTAGGTGCGTTTCTTCTAATATTAAATATCAATCTTTTTTAAAATGTACGCTGTGTAATTATTACTTTATTTAGAAAATATATCTAAAAATGTATCTAATCTAAAATTTGAATTAATCTTTTAATTAAATTAATTGCTTTTAATTAGGTTCAAGGATATACGAAATTGCCGATTGTCGAGTAAGATGAGAGTAAGAGTAATTGTCACACACATTCACAATTCACATCTTACACTGTAATTAGTTATTTGAATGTTCCACAGGAACCTAACATTTTTTTCAGCATAAAAAGTATCCTATAGTCATACATAATCAATATTATACATCAGTGAAAACCACATTCAAATCGTTTAAGCTGTTTCTGACTTTAGCGTGCACAAATGCACAAACAAACAGACAAAAATTTTAGATACTATATTTTTTACCTCATTAACATGTGTACAACGTATACAAATTGTTTTTATTTTATATGTATATTAATGTACACACACGGCTCGTTTACGTTTTATTATATACTAGCTAAGCCCGCGACTTCGTCCGCGTTGAAAAAAAAATCAGTTAATTCGTTTAAGAGTTATGGAGAAACATACATACGTACCATACCTACACTTACATATTTATTATTAATATAGATTGATAATTAAATTGATACTTAAAATTAACTTTAAATAAAATAAAATCCACATGATGAGCAAGCACCTTATCAATAAAAAGACAACTCTCTTTTTTTATTGAATAATTCTACCCTAAATAAAGTACATCTTTTTTTTTGTTTCCGTAACCTGAGTTTTATATGCTATCGTTCCTTCTGGTTCGTTCAGTTATGTTCTGAGACTAAACCGTGAGACAGCAGTTGTATTCATATTTGAACAATAAAAATATATGTCATTCATATAATGGAAGACCTGAGAGAAATAGAACAAGCGACATAAATTACACGTGTAATTGTCTAAGTAGGGATTACAAGATAGTTATGTGACTATTGTTTCTCAACAAAAGGATAATTCAAGCTACCAAGTGTCTGGTTACTATTCGAAACCCTTCACCGTAAAGTGGTGAATATACATTTCATTATATTCAGTTAAGAGGTCAAGTATCAAGATCATTCATTATCAAGGAGTAGATAACTTATTAATAAATGGAAGCCTATTGTGACCCACATTATGAACTCCTCTATAAATAAAACTAATTTTGGAGATTAATTATTTTTAAATATATGTGTCATTTTAATGTTTTCTTTTTTCTATCCCTCGAAAAAATATCGGAAATTTTCAGTTGCTTAATCCTTATTCCTTAATAATATTTCCTTACTAATATTATAAATGCGAAAGTAACTCTGTCTGTCTGTCTCGCTTTCACGCCAAAACTACTGAACCGATCACCATGAAATTTTGCATGCACGTTGTCTGGGACACCAGAAAGGACATAGGATACGTTTCATCCAAGAAAAAAGTAATATTCCCTAGGGATTATCTAAAATATAAAACTGTAACTCACGCCTGGCCAATGTGTTATAGTAATAAGATGTATAATTGCTTTTATATTTTTAATTTATCATCGCGTACGAAGTCGCGGGCACCAGCTAGTTTATTATATAACTGTTCTTTCGTACAATGAGCCGAAAGGCAAAAGGCAAAGCAATCGTCACGCACGTGACGACGAGTTGCCACGTGACGACTGGTAGCTTTTTGCGGAAAGGAGATATATTGTCATAAACTGTTTTAGGCACCTTGTATTTGTAATCTGTCGTAAAACCTTCAATCATTATACATTTAAATACGATTTCCAATCCAATAATATTCCCCAAAATTAAACCGCAAAGTAGGTATCTTCGTATCTTAATTCCACTTTAAAATGGATCCGTGCAATCAGTATTCGATGAATTTCGTTTGAAATAATGGTTACTCAAACAGAGATCATTTTATTAATAAAGTTTTCTGTAGTATTCTAAACCTTTTCAACGTTTACTTTGTATTTGGTTTTAATTAACAATTCAAAACAAATGAAAACTTGTTAACAATTATATGATTGTTCTTTGTAGATCAAACAATTTATGTTATTACCGTTTTAGTACTTATCAGTCACTCAGATACTCCTAAACATACTCGTATAAAAAAGCTATTCTGAAACATTTTACTCTAATTTTAAAAACCAGCCAGTATTAAATTCAATACCTCAACACTCTTCAGCCACGTTCAGCGATGTCTTTACTGTCTTCCGTCCACCTGGGCCCCTAGCCAAGAGCAAACCAATGCAAACGCTCTCTTTGCATACTTACGAAACGAAAGAAATAAAGCCTGGTGATTGGTTGTTGTAACGCTTTGTGATTGTGACCAATCACAACGCTTTCTCCCAGCGTAGCGTAGCTTGAGCGTAGCATAGCCTGCTCGTAGCGTAACGTGAGCGTAGCGCAGCTTGAGCGTAACGTGAGCGTAGCGCAGCTTGAGCGTAACGTAGCTTGAGCGTAGCATTTACGACTTTACGTTTGCTCTTGGCTAGGGCCGCAGGGTGTCCCACGCTGCGTTTGGTCTTCATTTGAGAAGTCTTCTACACCATAAGTTATCAGCTCCGCGACAGATGTAACAAATGAAGTGGCATGCACTTCAGCTTGTTAATTTTTTTAGAATTTCTAATCACCAAAAAAACTCCAAGCATAGCCTACTTCTAACCGAATCATTTTTACCGTGAATGGCCACATTTCGGCATCGTCTTTACTGGCTGGACATACAGACTTTTTCACAAAAAGTTATCCATGTATATTAAAATACCGTTTAGATATGTGTGACTTATTTAATTAACACGGGAATATTTGAAACTGTTTAAAAGAGCGGATATTTTTCACTTAAAATAGCTTTTTCAATAAAATACTAAAAAAAAGAAAAAAAAAATTAGGATAAAATACAAAAGAACTGTAGAAAATATGCATAATTGAATTACAGCCACACATTTTCATAAAATAAAATGTGCTCTGGGTATACTAAAGGAAGAAAATATATTTTCATTCAACTCCGGAGCACAGTATAATGTGAAATATTTAACAACGATTTATATCAAAAAGGCGAGGCGTGTTAGGATCTTCAAACATTTAATAACTCTAATCATTATTAAAAAGTATAAAATATAAATGTCTGTAGACCTTAACATAAAAAAGGTATACAAGTATAATAATGAAATTTAGAACATTTTTTATTATATTTAAAACTAGCTGGTGCCAGCGACTTCGTCCGCGTTGAAAAAAAAAGTATCTACGCTGTGTCCCGTACGTCTAAATGTTTATCTACCAAGTTTATATGGAGGAACATACATACATACAATACCTACACTTACAGATTTATTATTAGTATTGATTGATATTGATATTGATTGATGATGATGAAATTTTCAGATGTTATCTAAACAAATGTTACAGAGGGTATTATTTTGATTAAGTAGTCATTTCGCCATATAATGGGTTATCGACTATCCGAGGACATTGCTCTGGGCTTGTCAAAACTTTTGCGGGTGTCATTCGCAGTCGGAGCATTTTGGTGTGAAGCCAAAAGTTCTGGATAACTTTTTCCACAACCAATTTCACTCTTTGTTAGAAAACCAATTGAATTCTAATTCCATCAGTCACGACCACCGAAGCATTTTTAATCTGTACTATTAACTGGATCAAGTTAAAAAAATATAATTAAGTCTCACAAGTTTGTAGTGTATAAAACCCATTTAGTTATAATCTTATATGTATAAAGTTTTATATTTATAATTGTTGAATTCTGATGAGAACGCGATAGTAAGCGTATCGGGTCAAATTGTGATTTTTTTTATAGTTTTTGATTAATTTATAATTATATATTCATAGTACTTAATTTATAAAGCTGTCAAATTATTTTCACATTCGCTGTCGATATTTTAATAAATTTCTTTTGTAAAGTTTCATACAGAAAATAAGAATAAAATTTAATTGAAATTCTGTGTTAGAGGTTATTTTAGGATTCGAGTGAATTACCTATCACAAATCGTGCTTAATTAATAATAAGGTGGTTTGCTTTTATAATAGGCAACCTCTTTTTTTTTCTAATTTGCACTTCATCCTAATTTAATTTTTTGTTAATAAAAACTTTTTTTAAGTGCGCTAAACTTTTTCAGGTTGTTTTCGAAAGAGACGCTGCTTGTTTATTGGCTTTACTGCCCTCGCGAGCGTTTTAAACCATTAATGTTACCACAACTTTTTGCGGAAAAGAACGGATTTGTTTGTGAAAATTTAAAGCAACAACCCGTGTAAAGATAACCTCGATAAAATTTTGAGTTAAACAAGTTTTAATTATATTGATCAAAGAAATAAAATAACTTACAACGATGCCCTATTTATTTTTGTTATAAAAAGTTTTTATTTTTGTTTTGTTTTTGTTTTTTGCATAACAAGCAAAATGTAAAATTTATGCATTGATTTGTTTATGTCTATGGTATAATAGAATTCAGATTAATGCGAACTTTTATGTGAAAATGTTATATATAATACTAGCAGCGAAACCCGGCGCTGCTCGGGTTAAAATACATCGCATGTTTAATAGTATAAAAATATTTAAGGATCCATTTTTTAATGTAGATATTATAGATTTCTATCTTAGATATTGAGAGACTTATTCGACCACTAAACATATTATATTATGTGTATATGTTACGGCTAAAGATAGGTTAATAGCCGGCTAAACTTAGGTTTATCTTCCCTGAGTGGTTAATGTTAGTTTCTTCTATCATTAGCCGGCTAAACTCACTTAAGCAAATGAAAAAGGAAACCGTATAATAATGTTTACTATTTCGACACGAAAACTTTTATTAAAAAATAATCACTCTTATTACACATATTACGGTATGATTTATTATTAGTATATTGATTGATTGATGATTGATTGATGCTTTAACTTAGATCTCTTGTGCAACTTCAATGATGTCGTTTATGCGTTTTTATAACCATATTCGACAACGGCAGCTAGCTAACACCGGACTGCGAAACTAACCTGTCTACCTAAATAGATATAACAGAAAATGCTTACGTAGACAGATAAAGGAAATCGTCACAACCAAACGATAATCAAATTGACGTCGAATTTATTATGATTATATGTATGTATATACATAAGTATGCACGTGAATCAACGTCGCCTGTTACAGAATATTTACCCAAACAATTATTATATCTTATCGGATGGAGTTTATTAACTCATAATGATCGAGTTGTCAACTGTACATATTTGAATAACATTTACGTTTGAATAGCACCAATAATAATTTCCAATTAAATAAATATTTCATAAATTGTGTCGGCATATTACTTGGTTCCTATTTCCTTAGTATGTAAATAACCAAGGAAACAGGAAAAAATATATATAAAAATGTTTCAAAATTTTCAGTTAAAGTCTTATTCTGCGTATGTGTATTATTAGATAAGATTGTTTTCACAAAATGAAACAGTGCGAAGCCGGGGTTGGGACGCTAGTTAAGTATAGTTTGATCACTAAAACGAGCTTTCCATTTTTAATTGAAATCCAAAGCAAGAATTTTTGAGCCACAGATACCCATTATTAAAACTGTTACATTTGTGAAAACATGGCGTTCTAATACGAGACTATAATCTAAAAATTCTCTCTTTTTATTATTTACTTATTGAATTAAATAAACATGACTCTAACCCGAGGAACTGCATTGGAAGGAAAATGACTATGAGGATTAAGGATTCGTCAGTATTAGCTGTTTCTGAGATTAGCGTGGACAAACTCAGAGACAAACAGACAAAAATTCTAAAAACTTTTTTTGACCTCGGTAATGGTTTTATGCAAAGTGTGCCCTGCCGGGTATATAACCCGGGAACTCTGAGACGGCACATTAGCAAGCACTTTAACAACTCATCATATAGGCCTCATCATTGCTACACAGCTGGTGTTGGCCAAGAGCAAACCCATATCTAATAAAAAATAAAAAAAATCACGAAATGGGATCGTCAAGTGTGTTTCAAGTCTAAAAATATTATTAAAATTTAAATTAACTAATACCTATGGTACGGACAAATCTAATGTCACGCTCGCAGTATCGAAATACCTTACAAAGTCACAGGAATGGGATTATTGAATCGAATTCGACTGAAATCCTCTTTCAATGTTTCACTTTGACGGCACACTGGGAGGGGATCGTTATTAAAACAAATGAATAACGAGTCGAGCGAACACTGTTTTGATTCAAAATTAAACTCGTTCGTGTATACGTAGAAATTGAAACAATACACATAAAATCTATACTAATATTGAAACATGCTTCGGCAGTGATATTACAACGGGGACTACGAGGAGAGACTTTTGTCTGGGATTTGAATAGTTGTGTTGATTCAAATTTTAATATATGTAACGATGTAGTGGTGAAGGAAATGCTAACAAATCTGATTATGAACGTACTACCTGTTGCCTGCGACTGCGTCTGCGTTAAAAAATAAAAAAATATATAACTTTTGAAAGAATACAACGTAGATGAAAGGTATCTTTTCCTCTATCTTTGGCAACGTGTATGCAAAATTTCAAATTCAAAATTATTTTCAGTTGAATAGTTAACGCGAGCTACTTTCACATTTATAATATTAGTATGGATATAGTATAAATTGTATAATATAGATATAGTTTCGTTCAACGGTCTATGCTTTTCTGAACCTATACATTATATAATATATAGCTTCTATAGGTATCTATAATATATTCTACTAGCTGTTGCCCGCGGATACGATACGATACGGATATTGACCTGTTCCAGAGTTCCATAGTCAAAACAAAAGCATTATGGCTGGTAAATTTTTCAGTGGCCTATAAAAAAATTTAAAAAAAAAACCAGTTGTTTTTGTTATCTATAAGTGGAATTTTTTTATTAGGTTAAGTTTGTTTACTCACCACTATTATTAAGTAATTATACCTGTAAATTTCCCTAAAATAAAATAAATAAATAAATAAATAAATATTGTGTGTGTGAACGCGTTGCGTCGAATGAACTGCGTGCCCAAGCAAGCGAAGTTTATCTATAAAATCCTGACGTGCTAGGGTTTTCGTACAATGTGATAAAATCTACGTGTAATGATAATTTGGTCACATACCTCGCGATACGCGATGTATGAGGCCGCAGATTGAGCGTGTTGTATAGTGCCGCCGCCGCGCAGGCGCCGGCGTGAGTGGTTTTGATATGGTTTTTACTAATAGAAGAGGGAAAAACGAGGAAAGTTTGTAAATTTCCATACCAAACGAAGTCGAGTGTGGATAGCTCGTATCTTTGATATTGTTGTTTCATATTTGAAAATTAATTTTACATTATTATAACCAGTTAATTTACGTTTTCAAAATAAACAGATGATTCCATACCCTTGAAGTCCGTTAATAGGAGAGATTTAACATACAATTCGGCCAAATCTCTGTTTTCCGTCAAAATTTCGCACAGGGTCGCACATACGGTTGTTATTTATCATCACTAAAGTAATCCTATTAATATTAGGAGGATAGATGTAAGGACGCTTGTTACTATTTCACGTAGAAACGCTAAAATGTTGTACCTAATGATGTCGCGGACGAAGTCGCGGGCACCAGCTATGGTTTCTATTACATATATTATATTATTTGCACCTTAATACTCACACACACACACACAAATGTGTGTGTGCTATGTGGATATAATTTTATACATATTTATATTATCTTTTCTTAAGATTTTAGACTCTTGATTATAAATATATTCTTCAAATTATAAGTTTATAGATTACTACATCCCCGGCAATAATATTGGTATAAAACTAATTTATGTTTATGAAAACATTATATCTAAAGTCAAAACAATATGCGAGCTTTTGAATTTGTGACGACATAAATAAAAAGTGCAAAATATATGACTTGGAGTTTCGTTCGGATATCATAACCATCGAAATAATTTATCTTTATTTCCATGGATGCAAAATAAAGATAAATTGCATGCATTCAATTATTTCAAATTCGCTGATCATAACATTTAAAAAAGAGCATTTTATATAAAAAATATATGATTTTGTATATCAAGCAAATTGATGCAAATTAAAATTCCATTGTCTTTTAAAAAATATTCACCTAAATATTGAGAAGTGTGTCACTACTCACTAGGTATAAAATTTGCATGCGTATACATTTAAGTTTTTATGTACCCACCGACTTTTATTTTATAATATTTTTTTTTTATATATTTGTTTGTAATGGATAAACTTAAAAACTTAAAAACTTAACAGAATTTTAAAACTTTACCTATAGAAACTACATTATCTGCGCATATTAGCATAGGCTGTATTTTATTTTCTCAAAACTTGAGAATACGAAAATTATAATAATGTAACAAAAGGTAAAAAAATCGCCTATACTTAAGTAATTACTTGGCGTGCACTGCGAAAACTAGTCATTACCCAAAAAAAGTTCGCGCGAACGATGTCGCGGACATCGGCTAGTTTTGAAATAAAATCATTTTTTAGGTACTTAAGTAAATACAATATTTTTGAAATAAAAACAGTATCTATAGCCGTGCAGCAAAAACGAGGCCGACAATGGAGCTTGCTCACTCAGAAGATGCCTATTCACTCGAACTTTAAAAATATTTGGGTAAGTAATTATGAACTCGGAAACACAGACACCGGAAGTGAGTTCCAATCCTTGGCAGTTAATTGGCAGTAAAAAATAGAACATTTTGTCCTATACTTTTTTGTGTTTACTACATATATTAATACAGTTAACAGTAGAATAATTAAATTATAATGTGATTATAGAATAATTCTGTGGGGATGCAAGAGATGTAAAGCATTTACCGTTTAGTCGAAGCGCAGTTCTATTTCGGACTACTTATTATGTAGTCCGATTCCGTCCGTACAGCTGCCGATATCCGCTCCTTGTCGCCACAGGAAACCGTCCATCAAAACATATAATCACATGCTGCTATAATCTCGAAAAAGCTTCGAAATATTTTAGAAGTTCATTTAATTCACTGTCATTACGAATCTAACACAATTTTTTTTTTACACAAAAAACATCCATGAATTTACACTTAATTAAGTTTAAAATATATCCAATTTACATAAAAATAGTACTGAACAGTATTTTCAAGGACAATTTCATTGAAAGAAATCGCAAGTTCACGATATTATTTACGCGCACGCCAACAATGCTAAGAAGCGGGCGCTAACACGTGTTCCTCTGACGACGGCGCTATGCCGACTGTGCCTTCCTTCCAGCGGTCTCCAGTGAAATATAAAATCACATGGCATTTTCAGCTTCCCCGCGCGTCTTGTGTTGTTGTGAAACGCAGCCTTCCCGGGGGTCAATCAACCTTTGAAGTGTTGGGTATTTAGTGTGAGTACCATACGCCACCCCGAGCTCAAAGGGGATCTTTACACAATTACAGGACCTGTTTAATTAATAGAAGTAACGACAAAATCAACAATCAAGCAGTCGAGACGCAATTACCGACTAAGCATGGGTTGGCTGTGGACAATAAAACAAACAAATACAGTTACTACGAGGAGGGAGATAGTTCGTTAGTCCTTATTGTCTATTATTATTAACTTATTGGATTTTTATTATTATGTTCACTATCAATCCTTTTCATAAGAAGAAATACGAGAATATAAACAGTCATTTTTGGTTTTTTAAGCAATTTAAATGCATTGCATGCATGCATTGCATTGATGAGATGGTCGTTTGATGAAGTAGAAAAAGTTATAAAAATTATTAAATGAGGTTGATTTTCAAACACACATATACGTACGACATTTTTATTTCTTTCCAAATAATGTTTATTTGTTTGTTTATTTTGTACATATACGTAATTATTGTTTGTAATGAAGTATTTGTAGTGTTTGTATTTAAAATTTATTTATTTAACACAATTTGTTTACTTCCCCATAGGACAGGCAGAGCCTAGTGTGGGGACAGAAATATGCTAAAAGTAAAGTTTATAATTCTTTATACAATTTGCAGAAAAAAGCATAATGCGAAGCCGGGGGCGTTTCGCTAGTGTATTATCATTTATTTTATAAATAGACATCTAGGTTTCTATAATTATTGAAAAGGAATAGTTTTACTTTGAGCTTTAAATACAGTATAATAAATTGAAATCTTTTGATCATTTAGCTACATTAGAATAAATGTCTGTCAAACTTCAAAACCAAGTCGTTCAATAGACTTTTTATTTAAATTGAAATCTCTAATAATATTCATTTCAAATATATATTTATTCAGATTCCTTCGAATATCTGATCAAAGTGGAGTCCAGACCAAATTAAAGATTGTAATCTTTCCAATACAATCGCATTCACTAACGTAGGTATTATTCTACTTATCTTATAGTTTCTAAGGGAAATAAGGCAAAACCTTAGTAAAGTATATTTTTCTATTATTTTAGTTACTTCAACCGATTTTTTTTTATGTAATATGAGTATCCTTGAGTAACTGATAGATCTATTGATAAATCTAGATTGCTTTATTTTAATTAATTTTTCATATACATTATGGAAATAACGAAATAAAAAAAATCTAGACAAAACGCTTGTGCGAATACAACTATATAATTTACAATACGGTGTTAGTTAGAACATTTATCCTCTTTTACAAAATAAATTTCACAATGAATCACAAAGTACAAAAAAGTATCTGGCCAAGTCTTTCTTATCTTTGGCACGCGAGAAAATTTTACACATAAAAAGGGGAGGACAAAAACAAACTTTTCAGACATGATATGACAACGAAAATAATTATTTAAATCAGACAGAGATAGCCACTTATAAATTCACAAAGTTTTTCTTTGTAGTACTTTCTTAACATGAATAGAAATGAGAACATTATTCTTTAATAGTCTCTATTTTGTTTGAACATATTTTAAAATGTCGTAACTTTAACAATTCTATCAGTTATTTTTGTTTGAAAACGGAGAACCTGTTTACAAAATTCAAAGTAAGTAAATTTAAATTATTTCAATGGTTGGGACAAGTAGATAGCACGCACAGCGTCGCACAATCGAAATACGTGAAATAAAACATCAAATTCCTCATTTTTTATATTAAAAAGTGTCGTAAGCAGGCTGATAGTAGTTCAATTAATAAAATTCGCATCTATGGTGTAAAAAAATATTTTTATTTATTATATGTTGTAATAGTTGGATGTAACTGTATAAAATTATATAAATTATTTTATTGGCTGAAAATAAATTATTTTATTTATCTGTAAAAGATCCATTCTAAAATTTAATATTAAATAATACATTTAGTAGTTCATTACACAAAATTTGCAAGGCTAACTGTATTTGCCATTTCCTCTCGAGTCACCGCCTTAAAAGAAGTTCCGTCGACGTGTAATGCTTCACAACCACACGGTCATTTATAAATTCCAGGCGCGTTCAAATGTTTTTTCTGACTGTACAATGTGTGCAACGTGCAACATTAATATGCGAAATTACCAATGCTAAACTTTAATCTATACTCATAGTATATTAATATCTATGCGTTTCAAGGTCTATATTAGCTTAGTAAATGAAAAAAATATCTTGATAAATATTTTGGTTAGACTTGCCCACACAGAAATAAACAGTGTGGCACTGCTGTAGAAGAAATATTCAGTATATTTTCACTTCAAAATAAATTCATTTACCTAAATAAAAAGTTTGAAATCGGTCACTTAGGAATATCTACATAAAGGGCCTGGGCAGATAAGCATAGTGAAAATGCCCCCATGGAATATTTGATTGATACTTTGTGGATATAACAACATACTAAAATTTTATTAAAATTGATTTAGCTGAGTAAAAATTTTTTGTCTATTTTTCAGTATTTATTGATTTTCTCGGACACACGTTGAGTTAAAAATGTGAAACTTTCAGGATGTTAGTATATTATCAATACCTATATATCCACAAAGTATAAATCAAATATTCAACGGGGGCATTTTCACCATGCTTATCTATCTCCCTATGCCCTTTGTATTTACGTTCTCAGCTCGAAAGTAAAACAACAGTTAGTTTTCAGTACGTGAGCGCTGACTACATTACCTAACTATTTCCCTGAACAAATAAGCCCTGACGATGTTTGCTATAACACTGATTGATTAAACCGTGTTGGTGGAATTTTCATCCGGAAAAGGCATGCTATGATTAATGAGTAATTCATTAGTAATTATTTTAACTTACACAACCTATGTAGGTATACTGTTTAGGACTGCAATTTTGCAAATAGTCTTCTACATGTATATCATGGTTTTTATTTAATTGCAAACTGTTTGTGTAGGTACCAACCACATTCAATAAATAAATACATGAGATCATTAACTTCGTGAAGTTTCAAGAGATGAATCTTTTAGTAGAGAAAATATAGAAATAAAATTTACGATTGTATTGAATTTGTATAAAATATTTTGTAGTATTTCTTTGGCCACATTTTTGTTAGCTAAATTTTCTTACCAATTTACATTTTTATATGTAGTCGCAGTCTGCAATTGATATCATTCGGTTCTGCATTCTCATGGGACACGAGTATATCTCCTTCGAACGAAGCGCATAGCAGACGTCGGAAATAACTTGGATCCCGCTTATATTTTACTCAAATTGCCTGAAGTCGAATGTCGAGACAACAGTAATTTTCTAGTAGGTATAGACCAGCGAACTTGAATGCAGAGATATATTATTTCGATGGTATAGACACGCCGCCGCATACGAGATCTCATATATGTGATGTGAATGAGATATGTGAATTCAGAAACCCGGGCTAGTTTAATTTAATCCCTAACCTGTACCTGGCCTATCTACAAAGAAGCAATTCTTAAAATCTCTGAGCAAAATTTTTGATAAAGTGATCCTTCCTTTTTAATAATAGTTTTCTCGATTTTGATTTTTCTGAATTCTTTCTGAAAATTACAACCTTTCAGAATTTAGCATTAGCATTGCATTTAGAAACCATATAAAATCGATTCCAGCCGTAAGTTATCTAAATACATACCTAAAACAAACAGTATATTATGTATATATGACGTGATATTTCCTTAAAACAAGTTTAGTTGGCCCATAAATAACTCTGGGCATCTGTCAGATACGTGCCATCCAACTTTCCCCTAGTTAGAAATCCATCCAGACAACATTTCTCGTCGTGGATGCCTGACCTAAATAAAACTATCCCAACAACGGTTACTACAAATTTCATTCTAGTTCAATATTTAACTGTTACGGAACAAATCGTATTAAATCAAAAGTTTGATAACTTTCTGATTATTTTACACATTAATTATTTTACATAATCACTTGTACAGTCGGCCGCATAAATCGATTAACATATTCAAAAGTGCAAACCAACTGAACACTCAATGAACCATAAGTCGTTGTCAGGACTAGAGAACAAAATAAACTTCACATACAAACGATCGTAAAAAGCTTCAGTAATGTAAGTAAGTAAATTGAGTGTTCAGTTGTTTTGTAATTTTGAATGTTTTAATCGACTTATGCGGCCGACTGTACCTACTTTTATTTGATTTCGATTATTACCGAAACAGAGCTTATATTAATTTTCCTATTAGAATAATCAGAGCTTATGAGACTATATCAATTTTCCTATAAGAAGAATAATCTATACTATTATATAAAGCTGTTTATTTGTTTGGTTGGTTGTACGCGGTGATCTCAGGAACTACTCCTTCTAATTGCAAAATTATTTTTGTGTTGGATAGTACATTTATCGAGGAAGGCTATTAGGCTATTAGAACGCAGTTAACTTTACACCTCGCAGGAATGGAACTGTGTCTTTTTGTTTTGCTTTTATTAAATATTTTTAAATTCGTGTACTGAAGCTGCTTTGAATGCGTTTCAAAAATGAAAGTGTTATAAACGCCTGAAGATAGTTAACCCATGTTTTTATTGATATTCATTAAATCCATATATATTAAATTGAAAAATATTTTAGTGCTACAAAAATGGAGAAGATTTATATCTGTTATATAAGAGAAAATTAGTTTATTTTATAAAGTTAATAACTTAATTCTTGTAAGTACTAGAAATAATAAATAAATCGTAAAGAGGATTTATCTTTCGGGTGAACTGAAATATAAATTAAAAATAATTGTTAGGTCAACAAGGGAATTGGAATCCTCCCACGTTTAATTTCCATCACAAAGTAATCAAAACGAATGTTACAATTTTTTGGCTGGAACGTAATCATCAGTGCAGACGCGTGAATCTAATCAAAACGAATGTACCCCTAGAGGAATTCTGGAAGTAAAATCACACTTTACTGCCTAATTAACATTAGCTAAATCTTATTTACATTATAGAGACATGAACAACAGGTTTGACTTAAACACAATTTTACTAAATAATAAATGACTATGTGAAAATATAAAACAGTTACATAGTTTAATTAAAATAAATTGATTTTATTGAAACTATAAAAAAATAGGCTTACTGTTATGTACACACTAATATGTATATCAAAAATATATCCAAGAATTATAATTGCTAATGTTCCTGAAGTTGTATGGAATAGAAAAATTACTCATCAGATTTTGACGAAATAACGTAATTATATATAGAGTTTATACATAATATAGATTAAATATTAAATATTTTTTTAATATTTAATCTATATTATCATCATCATCATTTATCATCATTTTAAATATTTGTAATAATTTTTTAAGTGGATTTATTATAAGGAAATGGATGTTTGTTACTCACCAGTTAGATATATTGTAGGAAAGTTATTTATGGTTCATGTGTTTGAATATATAAATAGTATTCCTATTACATAGGCTAAAACTTATGAGATTACACAAACGAAGTCGCTGGCAGAACTTAATTTAATAATTTAATGTGAGATATTGAAACCACACCTGCACCCCCATCACACATTTCCTTAGGCGACGGTAACCAATTAGCAAAAATTTCAGCATAAATGCCATCCTTTGTAATATAAAAAAGCTAGAAGGCAAGCCCTTATCCAATTTTAAAACTTAATCGCATTAAACCGTGGAACAAAGCACCCATATTTGTTTATGAGTTTTCAGGTCATATGAGCAGAATTTACTCGTTATTGAACAAAATTGAAACCCATAACTACGGACACGGATGAGCTTAGTAATCACTGCTAATTAAATTTGCAAGTTGCGCCCTACCATAAACTTACTTTTTATAATTGGATCGCCGCCGGTCAATGTTCAATCACAGTGTCTGTGGTTTTCTTTCTTTTAATTAAGGTTTTACAAGTTAATTTTCCTCCATACAAACGTAGTACATATATTGCTCCGCTGTTTTATGTTTAATTTACAAAAGTAAGCATGATACCGATTTATCTTGTCGTTAACTAGGTTCCTGCAAAGTACAACTTAAAAAAAAGTATTAATTTAAAAGATATGATCCTGGAAAAATCCATATTTTAACACAAGTTTTAATGCAACTTTGACGGTGAATATGTCACTCTAGTATACAAAAACTCGAAAATACTTCGACCACAAACATTGATTAGTTATTCAAGAGTTCTAATAACTTTATACGAAATAGTAATCTAATCTTTTCAAAGTTCGAGTGAATAGGCATCTTCTGGGTGAGCTCGCTCCATCTTAGGCCTCTCCCTTGCTACCCAGCTGGTTGTTGGCCAAGAGCAAACCCATGTCTAATGAAAAAAAAAAAAAAAATTGATATATGCAGTAGTTTTGTCAAAAATAACGTTGGCCCAGGGGTCTGTTTGTGATTTTATTTTTGGTATGAATGATTATGCATCTCAGTCGAGTGCTCTTCCCGCGCTTTGTGCTGTGTGAGACAGGACGCATTTTAGCCATGAATGAGACCGATGAGTTCGGGCCGCCGACTTGTTTCACCTTAAGCACAGTCCGTGAAATCAATTACAATTGGCTGCCAAAATTAAATTATTTTTTATAGTAATTCTTTAAAATACTCTATCTATATCTATACTAATATTATAAAGAGAGAAGATTTGCATGTTTTTAATGAATAAACTATTCGTATGAATAAATTCAAAAACTACTAGACAGGTTTTGAAAATTCTTTCACGTATAACTACATTGAGCAACGTGGGCCATATTTTATAAAGTTACGCGAGCGAAGTCTCGTACAAAAGCTAGTAAATAAATATAATCAAAGAAACTTCGATCGTCGATCAATACCGTCTCAATTTGGCGACTTGCAAAATGTAAAAGAAGGAAATAAATCAGTTGACAACAAACAAGATGAAAAGGGCCTTTGTTCTATTAGCTTGTTTGTCAAAATAATTGTGTTACGTGAAATCTGTTTGTTATTTGTTTAACGAAAAGAAAAATAACTACAAATAAAATGTAGGTACAAGAAAAAACGTTTTATTGCAATTTTTTTCGTGTCTAAATCAATAAAGTTTTTATGTTCAATTGTACAGAATCATCGTTGTGGGCGAGTCAATACTAATAATAAATCTGTAGGGGTCGGTCATGGAGTAATTTACTTTGTTTTCAGAAATATCGTGTATATAGGCTCCATACATGATACTGAAACTAAATTCACCATTTTTACAATTTTTTTCTGGATGTATGTAACTATGTATCCATAACTCTTAAACGAATTAACTGATTTTCATGAAACTTAGTAGATAAACATTTAGACGTACGGGACACAAGATAGGCTACTTTTTTCTTTTTCAACATGGACGAAGTCGCGGGCGCCAGCTAGTAAATAAAATAAAACCGTTGGACCCGCTGAGTTTGATCGAACACATTCCCATTCGAGGCCAATACAATTACGCTATTAGGATCAGTGTTTACAAAATAAATTACTGGCAACATTAATTCGATTTAGCAATGAATAAACATTCATGTATGATAATAATGTGGATTGGTTTACCAAATTTAGTAGGTACGTTTTGATTTAGTAGCTATAACTTACAGTTGGTTTGTTTGAGTAAACATCACGTTTTGCTAGTGACGAGTTAAAATAACTATTTAAAAAAAAAATTCAACCTAAGTAATATATAAAATTCTCGTGTCACAGTGTTAGTTCATTAGTTGCCATACTCCTCCGAAACGGCTTAACCGATTTTGATGAAATTTTATATGTATATTTGGTAGGTCTGAGAATAGGTTTTGATCTATTTTTTTACGCGGGCGAAGTCGCGGGCAGCAGCTAGTTATTTATATATAATTGAATAGAATACAAGTTATAATTATAATGTAATCCCAGATAACAGTATATCAAATTTCACAACAAACAAACCTGTGTAAGCTAGTGAAATCACTTCGTCAATTAGGAAAAGGGCTGATGATGGTCTTCATAAATTATAGCTGGAACCATCCCGATCACGCCAGCTTTCGAAAAAACAATTAAAATTGGCCAATCCACGGTCAAGCTATGATTCCACAGACAGATAAACATACACACAGATACACAGCCACAGAAACACACACACGTCAAACTTTGAGTTGTATTTTTTGCACCCCGTTTTTAAGTTGGGCGTCGGGGGTTAAAAAATATTTGAAAGGTTGAGTGCAAATTCTTAATTTCCATTTGCAGAGGAAATAAAATACAATAAAATACTACTGTGATATCGACCGTAGAACCAAGACGATTTTGCGGTCGATTAGTGTGTAATATACGATACTTTTATAGGAATGCATGTATTTTCAAACTTAAACCTTACGTTTTAAAGGACAAAGCATATTTTCACTTGAAAAGTTTCGAATTGGCGAGATCGCTCTGCAAGAAGAAAGAAAACATTAATGAAAATTATGGCAATATTAACTTCAGATCAAATTGAAATTAATCGAGACCACTTAGAATTGCAATTTCAGTCAATGTTATTAAAAATTGTTAGAAAATGCACTTGAGAAACTTGATCCCAGGTGCTTAGCCTAAATTATCTAGTAGATTTCAGAGTATGTATCTAAATAAAATATTATTAAAACAGAGTGAGTGGACGGTTGAGTAGTAAAGGCGTGAAAAGGTAACAGACAGCCAGATAAAGTTACTTTCACATATTATTATGGATAGTATGGATAGTATGAATTGTTAGCACCCTCTACTTCGAATACATTAATTAAAGCACTTTATGGTTTAAGATGATACAAGTCAGCTTTCCTCCATACAAACGTAGAATTATTATTACTCCGCTGTTTTATGTTTAATTTACAAAAGTAAACTTACCAATTTATCTTGTCGTTAACTAGGTTTTTTGTTATACAAACTTAAAAAAGTATTAACTTAAATGATATGATCCTTGAAAAATCGGGTTATCCATCTTTTAACACAAGTTTTAATGCAACTTTGAGGGTGAATAGGTCACTTTAGTGTACAAAAACTCCAAAATACTTTGCCTATAAACATTGATAAGTTATTCAAGAGTTCAAATAACTTTACACGAAATAGATATATGCAGTAGTTTTGTCAAAAAGAGTATATTCCCAAGAGTCTGCTTATGATTTTTTTTGGTATGAATCATTGTGCATCTCACTCGACTGATCTTCCCGCGCATTGCGCTCTGTGAGACAGAATGAATTTTAGCTACACTCACCGATGAGTTCGAGCCGCCGACTTGTGTCATCTTAAGTCCAAATACTTTTTCGTCCGACCAATATATCATACGACGACGACCTCTCTTCGCGAACGCGTTCATTCAACTGTTTGATACCTTTTTAATATCATGGCACCAAATGAATCTGAATGAATGAGCACCTCTTTTTGCAACGTCACAGAGTACTTTTTGAAGCGCTTGGTCCGAAAAAGAGGGATTTCGATAAGACGAGGATGCTAACCAGCCATACATCTGAATGTTCGATGGAAGAAAGGGGAAGGCGGAAGGCGCTCATGCAGCTCCTAAGCACATTCTCCGAAGTATACTTACTTGTTTTATAACAATAGGTATCGCAATTCACAAAGGAATGCAAATTACGTACAAATCGCAGTCAAACAAACGAGAGTATGCCCCCAGTTGTTGGCAATAAGCGAAATAATATTGGAAACTCGTTAAAAACCCATTGGCACGTGAAATTGTAGCGACAGCGTAGAAAGCTCCTTTCGACTCTTGGCTTCCACAGAAAATAAGCAACATCTGGAACACGCTGCAATATCTGAATTTTAAATGTAATTGCGCTTCTATCTAGCTTGTTTAAAATCTAGTCTTTAAAAAAATACTACCTAACTGATTTTATAAATCTTGTTTATTAAATGATTTCGTATCTTTGTTTATTACGTTTTCACGCCCTAACTATTTAATTAAAATTTTAGTTTTGGCTGACTATCAACGCACATACAAAATTACTAAGTCTAAGTTGAAATGTAGAAAGTAGGTTTATTTTATAAGGTAAGCATCCACTAAGAAAGGATTTTTGAAGGTTTAAACTTAATCGGGTTGTGAGTGGGTTGTGAACATCGTATGAAAGTATTTGTTCTTTGTACTAATACATATATTATAAATGGAAAGTAACACGGACTGTTAGTTTTTCACGCCTTATCACTACTCAACCTATCATCATGAAATTTTGAACAGGCATCGTCAAGGATACAGAAAAGGACATAGGGTACCTTTCATCCAGAAAAAAGTTATATTCTCGAGGAATCACGAAAAAAATAAAATCCAATCCAAAAGTATAAACAACAATAAAGTGTCAGGATTTATATATTTTTATTTTGGCAGGCACTAGCCTAGTGTTTACATAACTTTTAAGTATGGTCTATCTATAGTTTACGAATTTATCGCAACTCATTATAAATAAATATTTATTTCTATATTATAATATAAATAAATACAATACACGTTCACGCAACCATGTCGTAAGTTATTTGTATGGAATCAATCAGTTCTAACAAATGACTCGGGGAGGAGGAGACTATGGCGAGACGATCCAGTTAACGATATTAATGGACACAGTTATTTCTTCGGATTTGTTGATGAAACTGTTAATGCTCTCTAGACTCTAAACAATTATTTATTTATTATTAAGATCAATTTACTGCTACTAGCTGGTGTCCACAATTTCAGATGCGCTGTAGTTCATCCACAAGAACCAATTTTTTTTAGAATATAATGGACATTCGTACAGGTGGAAAAAATTCAAAAAGCAAGCATTCAGTCATGGTTTGTAAATCGGTTTGATTCTGGACCATTCGTTTTCATACTTAGCTTGAAGGTCCTAAGTAAATATTTTCGCCAACCACGAGCAACGCGAATGTTCATTTTATTATAAGGCGACAGCCTCTCACAAGTGGCCCTCAACTCTGCAAACTTTGCAGAAAACTCTGCGTTGTTTAAACGGAAATTCTAATTTTAGACAGTGAAACTCAATTTGTTTTATGTGCTTTTTATGCCATCGCAATTATAGTGACACTTATTAAGATTTTGACATTGGAAATGTCTTCGTTCGCTTCAATATAGGCCCCGATTTCATGAAAAAGTGCGATTCCCTTTATCTCGGAGATTTATGAAGATATGATATTCAAAAAGGGCTCAAAAGACGTATTCATGTGAAAAAGTAAAAAATGATAAAGTTATGGCTGAAATAGTGAAAAAAAAAAAATCAAATTTTTTCCGAATTGTTGATTTTGGCGCTCGATATTTTGGAAACGAAGAATGATATCAAAAATTTGAGAAAAATTCTTCTGGAACATTTAGTCGGCTACAATTTGAGCCTAAAATAAATACGATGGGATTAAGGGTTTACCCTGTAGTTAAACCTTTTTGAAAGAAGTCAACAAGTCAGAACAACATATTTTTTCGAATTCCGTAGTTCATTTCCAATGTGCTCGATAGTCGTGTGAGACACAAAATCTGTGATTTTTTTTTAAAGTAGAATCACAGGTAGAGTTATGAATGCCTTATTTCCGTTCACTAGTTACGTGTATGCCATAGACAATTCCCTCTTATTTTCCACTGTAATATTATCAGGGAGGCTTTGGTGTTTCTTTTGTTTCTGCCATCAAGTAAGTCATATATAGCCTGAAATCCTTTATCTTGCATTAGTTTAAATTAATTAATATTATTAGTCAATAGTCAATAGTAGTCAATAGTAATATAAATATTTAGGGCATTGAATTTGGGTTAAAACTGTACCGTACATACGATATACCTACATACGAAAATTTTCAGCAAAAGCCCATTGCGCATTAAGTAAACCCTTTTTCATGTGGGATAATGTTGCTAACAAAATCAATTAATCTTCCACAATGAGTCGACAGTTTGTAGCGTACTGATTGCTATGTACAAACACAAGTAAATAACAGTAGTACAACTGGCACAAATCCAAACTGGATACAATCACGTGAATATTTTTTTGTGAACTTTTTAATTTAAAATTACTTTGTACACAAATGGCGCTTCAATACTTTTACTGTTATTTTTTACGTTAAACTTAATATCTGTTTTAAGACAAAATTGTTGGTCTCGCTCAAGTGGACGAGAAATTTTCATTTCAATTATTTTCCTTAATTTATAAGAAATTTTATAGGAAGATTTAGGTGATTATTTTATATTAATTACCTTATTGAAGCAACTTGTTAAGACATAATTCGAAACCATGCAAAAGTATAAAAAATAATATTTTGCAACCAAGTCGCTCTAACTTAATTTTATACTTGGACATTGTTATCTCTTTTCGACCGACGAAAACGACAAAACAAAAACGGAGGAGGTACTCAATTCGACGCGTATATATTTTTTTATTTTATTTGTATTTTTATGTATGATCACGCATAACTTTTGAGAGGGTAGTCCGATTTTGATAATTCTTTTTTTATGTGAAAGGGTGCACCCCCAAGGGGGTCCCATTTTAATTTGGAAAAAAAATTCCAACCCTAAGGGTAGGAAAACAGGGGATGATTGATTGTTCACTCACCGATTGTAGCGTATAACCACGCATAACTTTTTACAGAGTAGTCCGATTTTGATAATTCTTTCTTTAATGGATAGGGTATAAACAAGCAAAAATTACGTAAAAAGAGTGATGCGCGGCGGCGACTCAAAATTACTTAGGTAAAATAATAAGATTATTTTATGCTTTTCAGTTTTTTCGGCGGTTTTATTTTTTATTAAAAAGTTTTATTAAAATTGTAGTTTGTTTGAAAATATTTTTCTTTTTTAATTTATCAAATGAATAAGTACGACCAACCTTCTATATTACTAATACTAAACCTTCAATGGAATGTGAAAATAAAAGTTTATTTAATTTTTAACATTAAATTTAATTTAATTTTCTTGCAACACGTTTTAATGGAAAGATGAAAATTGTGGGTTGATACTGTTAAAATAATAATGTAAACGTTCCCTCCCATGTTTCTTTAGAAGTTTGAGTGGTTGCTTTACAATTTACGTGAACTGAACCTTAATAGAATACTCGTATGCAGAGTAAAACAATGTTACAATGAAAGTAACAAATGACTCGTGCCCGGGTTTGACGTAATGAATCGTAATTTATCACGAGTTTTTGCGTTTTGTATACTGAAAGAAAAAAATGTAAAATATAAATATGTAAAATGGCGGCTATTCTGTTAATGTTGGTTCTCATGTTGGGCTACTTGTACTATTATGGCATTCCGTTGGGCTCAAACTCTTTTTAACCGACTTCCAAAAAAGCATGAGGATTTCAATTCGACTGTATTTTTTTTTATTTTTTTTTTTTTATGTTTGTTACCTCATAACTTTCGACTGGGTGAACCGATTTTTTAAATAATTTTAACCGAAAAGTCGCCTGCACCAGCTAAGTAGGTCATAATTATACAGGTATATAGTATGTAAATTCTGACAAGTGTTTTTATTCTATTTGCTAGTTGTTCCGTCAATGCTCAATGTCAAATAGATATACAGATACATATGATATTCGCATTCGTATAGCAAATCATCTGAGCAACACAACACACTGACGTAGACACAATGGTTTAATATCACAAGGCTTATATGATGGAAATCGAATTAGCATGCAACAGCTCGTAATGAAATCTATGAATGTCTAATGTCAGACATGTACAGACTAATGTCTCATTTTTTTCTTTTGCTAAGTTATTGATAAGAATATCTATACAATCTTGTTTTTATTACATATACTCCCATTGTATTGTAGAGACCTCTTCTGTGCATATGAAGAGGTTTAGTCTTTAATCCATCATGCTAGTCAACTGAGAAATTCACTGTTTTGTTTAGATGAGACTTCACAGGCATATCTTTGTTTCTGGTTGTACACAAAAACATAATATTTTCTACACGAGAAAATATAAATATAGATAGATACAATACTAATATATACTAGGTTATAAATTATTTACACGAATGTAAATGAATTGAAACAATTAGAAATGTAAGTTCAAAATTCATTAAAACTTTCACAAATTAAACGTACTTATATATCGTCTTTTAAGTTGTTATTTTCGTTTACAAAGTTGGGAGTGGGAATAAGAACAATTAACGCGACAACAAACTTATAATTATATACTTTATAATTATGTACAGTACAACTCATGTACTTTATAATAATGTATATACAAAACCCAATTCATAAAGTTATATACAAAGTGAAAATTTTATCGCCATCTGGAGGGAAAGTTCTCTAAATTTTTAAGGTTGCCCTGGCGGAATGTGGCAATTATTTTGCCAGGGGCTATTAGGCTTTACGGCCTGTAGCCGCCTCTAGACTGGAGCGGTACGGTCTATGGCCTTGGGGCTCCCATTTGAGTGAACCGCCTGGACACAAGCAACGCCATAGGTGGGGCAAGTACGCTACCGACCATAGAAATATTAAGGATAAGTAATAAGGAAGGCATGGGATAATGTGATGAAGATCCGTATGGAGATTGTTACCATCCGCCATGCAACTTCCTTTTGCTTTTAAAGGATTCACATAAGCCAATGACATTTACGATTTGAACTTCAACGATTTGACCTTTAAAATGTCTATATATACTTATTTAAAAACTAATTCCGTACGAAAAATACAAACGTAGTCCACACCTCAACGTAGTCACTGAGACACTGAAACTCCATACATTTAGAGCTCCCAGGCGGTAGAGATAATTCAACAGGCCTGAAAACTGTGGTTTTTGTATTTTGGTTTTTGTTTTTGCATTAAAACAATATAAAAAAAAAACAATACATTTTTTTTAAGTAACATTGACTTATTAATCGGTGCAGGAATCATTTGCGCGAGCCATTTTCGAAACAATTTTCAATATAAGTCAAATTCTTATTAAGTTCTAACTTTTATTGTAGGGTTTCTATTACTGCGATGGAAATTCTAAACAATACAATTTGTTCTTCACAAATGTTAACATATATTTTTGGTTCAAACCAATTGCGTTGACACTTTCTTGTAACATCTTTATTAAACAATGCAATTTTTAGGATTTAGCCTTTATTTACCACTTAAGTAATCTTATTAACAGAATTACTTCCCGATTTATTACCTTAAAGCAACCTTAAAGCAATAAGGATATAATGTAAAAGGAATAAAACATGAAATAAACTCACAATATCAGTATAAAAATGTTGAAAGTTAACAAAGATTTCCGTGTCACAAGACTAAAACTCATTTCTAACTGTCGCATGTTCGATCTCAAAGGAAATCGTGTTCATAATATTGCGTTTATTACTTTGAAACTAATGCTTACTTGAAGCCCGTTGTAGTATATACTGTTAGGTAAATTTACATGAACACAGATATGTTTAGAGATTAAAATATAAGTGTAATCTTTAACTATATTTTGATTTTGACTGAAAACATGATGCTTTCTATTATAGCTCATAGAGAAATGGAATATTTTTATGAGGTGCTGGTTATTTATAAGATAATTTTAAGTTAATATACATATTCGTACGATGTGCCCGCGATTTCGTACGCGTTGAAAAATGAAAATATATGAGTTTATATGAGCCTTTATTTTTATATGTAAGCTTTTATATGAGCCTTAATAAGCAAACATATACCGTACCTAACTTATTATGTAGTTTTATTTTCAAAATTATTTACGTAGAAGGCTATTTATATCTCATACGCTCTGCAGTAAATATAGGTTATGAGTTCTAATAGGTAACAAATACGGGCTGAAAGTTCTTTGAAAATTGGAACGCAGTGAACATGTTAGTATCGAACACATGTCGAAGTTATTACAGTTTCCTGCTCAAAGGAATGAAAAATAAAGGCTTCATACCTTTAAGGCGAAGACTCGTAAGTAAAAGTTAATAGTGCAAATGTCAAGAGTTAGATTTTATGTGGAAAATGTAGTGGCAATTACAGTGTTGCCAACGTGGGCGATTTCGCGCAATTTGGGCTAATCAATTTGGCTAATTTGGGCGAGAACCGTCGACGAAAATATCTCAAAGGCGACTGGTCGCTTTGTAGACTATCCTATCCTAATGTATTTAAAACAAGTCCGTAAGTGTCTGTATGTATGTTCCTGACGACCTCAAAAACTACTAAACGGATTTTCATGTGGTTTTCATTAATGGAAAGAGCGTTAAACGAGGAAGGTTCTTATATATTATTCAAATGACTGCGCAGTGTGCTCTGCTATTATTTAAATTATATTTGAATCGAAATGTGAATAATTTGAGTCGATATTTGACACACGCTCATTATATCCCATACACTCTGCAATAGTGTTGATTACTCTGATTCTCTTCAATAGAGTAGGAGGAATGTTTACCGAATATAACAAGCTATCAGTTACCCTTTGTTTCCTACTCTATCTTGTTTGCGCTCCGCAATGAGCTACTGAATATAAAATGACTGGGAACAATTAACAAGGCTTCAGTGACAAACACAAGAGCCGCCTCTGACCTACAATTTTAAGTTTACTGACTTATGTATTAGTTGTTATTGCACAGACTGTATCTATTTAGTAAGCGAACAAGTAACTAAAAATATAGTACGATATTTATTTATTTATTATTCTTAAATAGTAAATAAATAAATATCGTAACTTAGTTTAAGTTTAACTTTAGAGATAGATAGAAAGACTTATTCGATTGTCTTTACACTAAGTGATTTGAATCGTTTTTTTTTTATTTGCATAAAAACAGTATCAACAATCAATACTAATAATAAATCTGTAAATGTAGGTATTGTATGTATGTATGTTCCTCCATAACTCTTAAACGAATTAACTGATTTTCATGAAAATTGGTAGATAAACATTTAGGCGTACAGGACACAGGATATAGGCTACTTTTTTCTTTTTCAACGCGGGCGAAATCGCGGGCGCCAACTAGTAGTAAGTAGTATATTTGCATGTAATGTTCATTTTTCCGAAGTCTCATACAATTACCCTTACACATTATAAAATAAAGTCCTCCGCCGCGTCTGTCTGGCTGTCTATTCGCGATAAACTCAAAAACTACTGCACCGATTTTCATGCTGTTTTCACCAATGATAGAGTGGTTCTCGAGGAAGGTTTTAGTATATATAATTTACAAAGTTACGCGGGCGAAGTCGCGGGAAGCAGCTAGTTGTACCTAAGTGACAGTATAATATATGTCTCTGTCACGTGTGTCCAGTTAGGCCATTTCGTTGCTGACAAGGCCACTGACAAATCTCCCATGTGGCGTCGCTTCTGAGTTGAATAATGTGCCATGAATTCTAATCGGCTGCCGTCCGATAGATGAATTGTAATTTTGTAAAACAAAGTATAACCTTATACACACATATATATATATATATATATATATATATATATATGTATCGGCATATATGTATGTGTAGACAAAGCCAAAATTATAAGACAAGTTATAGTAGCTGTTTCACGTGACTTTGTTTGCGTAACTTCATAAAATGTAACCTATGTTATTCGATCTCTTTATAATTAATAATAATAATAATAAATCATTTATTCGACGTAAGTTTTTACAAAACATTTATCTTCGTCAACATTCTTTACAAGCTACCACCGGTTCGGAAAGCTGTTATTATTATTATAGTATAGATTGAAACACAATATTTTCGTAAAATTTGCCTGTTTTATAGGCGACGGTAGCCACCTACCATCAAGTGGCCCGTCAGCATGTCTGTCCACTTCAACATAACATACATGTATTTATCCAACCTAAGTAATTCAAGTGATACTATTAAGCGAAACTAAAATATGTACTATACACTCGTTAATCAAATAGACAAACTCCAAAACGATGAATTATTCTGTTTGTAGTTTCAATCAATGTTTCCGATATTATCGTCACAATTTGTAACCGTACCAAACTACTGTCTACAAATTATAGCTTAGCACGCAACACAGAGCTATATGCCTAACTTCTACTTAATGTATTGACGTCATTATTTCATGAGATAAGTACAAGCTGGCACTTAACATTAGGTCTGCGTTGAAAAATTAAAAATATAAGACCCGACGAAATATATGAGTATAATGGTATATAATGGTACATCTTTATCGCTGTGACGATGGCTCTATATACAGCAACAGTGGCGCTGATTTTTTTAATTTTTTTTCTAATTCCTCGGGAACTTTTCAAGTATAAGTTAATCCAGGTAATACACTGTCTGTGTGCCAAATTTCTTCCAAATTCTTCACCCAGGAAAAATCTTAATTAGGTTTTAAATAAATTTTACTTTTGTATAATAAAAAAATATTGTATCTTAAGTTTAAATATACACAACATATAAGTATGAGTGTATAGTTGTAAAGTATTTGGTGGTGTACGTGCGGCTATTTCCCTTGAATGGCGGTCTGATAAATCGTACATTTTTCGTTACGCGACTAACCGAGGGTTACCCACCTATCCCTTTTGAGAGGAAGATAAATTATCTAGTCACAAGTGCCCACGTCCCAACTTGGAGCGTTGACAAAATTGGGAACCTATACAACGATAATGGCTTCTCCATTAGAGCTCCGGTTAAAGCGTATATTCTTTTCAAGGTATTTTTAACGTCGGGTATTATGTGACTAGGTGTTTTCTCTCTCGATCTGGGCTGGATATGTGAGCATTATAGAAAATTTCAGAGCTCTTTCATCAGCCTACATATACATCAGCAAACTATTTATTAGTTAGTTCATTGCCAGGGTACGCTTTTAAAAACTGATGCAGAGCCTGGCACATAGACGCAAAATTGCCAGTCTATATTATGTCTTTTGTACTTCGGAGAGTGTGGTCAGGAGTTGCATGGATTCATATCGCCTTCCCCTTTCTTCAATCGGACATACAGACGTATGGTTGTTTACCATCCTCATCTTGTCGAAATCCCTCTTTTTCGGACCAAGCGCTTTAAAACGCACTGCCAAGGTTTAGGAACTTCATGCCTGCGTCTCGCTCATATAACCCAAATCTTTTCAAAGTTTGAGTGAATAGACATCTTTTGGTTGAACTCGCTCCATCTTAGGATCTTTGGCCTCATCTTCACGTACACAGCTGGATGTAAGCCAATAGTAAACCCATCTCAAAATAAAGGAAAATGTAATAATTTGGCGTTACCAAATAATTAATTGGTGGAGCATATTCTGACTCTGTAATAATTTTAGACTTAAATAGAAAACGAAATAAGACTTATTAAAAAAAGAGATTTTTTTTTTCAGTTAATTTGGATCGGTCCTCTAATGAAAAGTTTCACAGATTTTCGTGTTCATTTCGGGTTTCCTTTGACAATGTAATCCAGTCTATCTTGTTGAATGCTTTACGAAAACCACTTGATTAATTGCTATCTCAATTCAGAAATCCCATTGCGTTACGGATATTGTTGATAAAGTTTCACCATTAAGCCACATCATTTCAGATGACTAATTGAAATAGATTTTCAGGTTAGATAATTTATCTATACTAATATTATAAAGCGACCTATATAAAGTAAATATAAAGTAGGCAAGTTTATATGTTTTTTTGTATGTAGGAGGTAATTTTCGAAACTAACTCATGCAATTTAAAAAAAAAAAATCTTTTTACAAACTTCAGACTACAGACTACAGACACGCGGGCTAAGCTGCTTGCAACAGTTATCTTCTAAAAATAAAGCCAAAAATTTTGCCAAGCGCTAAAATATTTTGTCAGGCGTTACATCTTTTATTTTTTGACGCGGACGACGCGATGCCACGGGCAAGAGCCAGTATGAAATAAATGTTATACAGGCAACCAGACAGTTATTTATTTACAGGTGAAAGGCTGTTAAATATTTGCGCGTCAATTAGATTGTATATGATGGTCAAATTGCATGTGAAAACCGCAACAAAGTTCGTTCGAAACAGACATACGAGAGCCGTATAACTTATGTATAATGATGATTACATGTCATGTTAATAATGAGATTCGTGTTGGTTAATTACAAATATGTACATAATTATCTGCTAAAAGCAAATTATTTGACCTTTTAATTATTTAAAAGGTCATTTAAAAGACCTTAAAATCCTTTTAATTATTATTTGACTTCACTTCTTAATTTCCATAACATAGAGAAAGAAAATCATTTGAGGTTAATTCGGATTTAATAATTACTGCCACGTCGGAGGTCTGTTTACCACAAAACGAGACCGTCGTTGTCACAGCGGGCGGTAGTAATCAAGCAGCGGGTAACGAAGTTCTTAAAGCGTTTTAACTCTTATCCGAAAATCACAATTTAGGAAACCTTTATGCTGTCTCAAACAGTTATTAAAATAAATAAATCCTAAAGGGTTCTAACTAACTATACTACATTTTCAATAACATAAATACGTCCCTGACTTTATTTAAATAACATGCAAAGAGACCCTTCACCAACTACAAATAATGTGTTGATTAGTTACTTTTCAAGTTTCGAAATTAATTGAAATTACCCTGAGAGTAATGTTACTCGAAGATGGTGAAACTTACCCGGTGACTATCTAAAATATTACTTGCATTATGGAAAATAAATAATTTAGAGTATATTGTACATATACTTATTCATTCAAAAGTAAAAACTACCTGTTATTCAAAAATTTTTGTTATAAGTGTCTATTTTTATAAAATATCATTGCTGGTGTGACAATTTCGTAACATTTTCGAAGACATATTTAATGATGATAATAATAATGATGTAATGGCTTAGTAGATTTATATTTTTCCACTGGACTGTACAACCTTACTCAAGCAACTATAACAAGATTCACAATTGTCATACTAATTTTAAAATGCGAAAGTTTTAAATATTAGTAATTTGTATGCAACCATCGATGTATGCAACATATTAAGTTCTGAACTTAACACATGTGGAATTCTAAACGACTAAGATGAATTAGGTGTTTTCCAGTCGATATAAATTAAAATTATATTTGCTATTGTTTTAGGTAAGGACAAGAAGTCTTTCACATGAAATTAATAATTAATTAATTTACTTTAATTTTAATAAATTCTTGGACTTTATCACCGGACGATTTTGTTTTATTCTTATTCAAATTCTTTTCATGTATCTCCGTTTCTTTATTTCATTTCACATAAAAGAAGTTATGAATAGAATTCTTTATTAGCTATGAAATTATATGAACTGTTTAAATTCATTAGAGAACTATTGTTTGCCCATTTCCTTTATACATCCTATAGAGTTGGAACTTTTATTATTTTATTCTCAGTAGGAAGTTATTATAGGCTTTCCAGACAATAGAGAAAAAAAATGTAGTAATATTGGAAAATCGTAGATTAAAATTGCTTAATAGTTCTAAATAAGACTACAAAAACTTCTCAATAGTAAAGTGCCATAAAATACATTACAATTTTTAAGGTGTCACAAAAATTTTGATTTTACTTTTTTATTAAATGTCCCTTCACTTTCTTACACCCTTTTTTTTAATATGAAGACTGTAAAGAACAGAAGGCGATTAAATATAATGAATATTCATTCTATTTTATTTATTATTGTTTAAAGTACAATTTACATAATGAGAAGGAAGACATTAGGCACTCAAGTTTGTGCATAATTCAAACCTTCCATTGTCTTTGTGATAAGCATAATGTACTGCGAACTTTTGAACGTGCGAAATTTGACTTTTAAAGAGATTACATTGAATTATCCATTATTTGAATAAATATTGTTGGTTAAACGTATAACAAATTAGATATGTAGATGATTAATTAATACGATATTTAATGGAACATGTATATACTTAATTGCTTAACTGAAATAACAAAAGAAGCGACTTCATTAAAAGCACAGTGATATCGGATGGCCAGTGTTCGGGAAGTTCCGAAACATATTTTCTCCCAATTATGTACTTATGAAAAAAGCTAAAAAGTTTTATTACACTTACAAATCTGAGCACTATTCTAATAGACACGTAATCATTTAGATTTTTGTGAAATTTTTTCGCTTTATGATAAATATGACATAAAAAATTAGTTTTCGTTTTAAATAAATATAGTTTGAATAGTTTAGTTATCGTTAATTTTTTTAACTATTTTGGAAATTATTCTTTAGAAAAACAAATATAAAATTAATATCTTAAGTGTAATATTATTTTATCTGTCCTAAATTGGAAAAGAACTATTTGATCCCATTAAAGATATGTTTGGGATTTGTCAAATGTAGTTTGGTTGACAATTAATTAAGTATAACGAATTAGTTTTGGTACATCACAAATCTTCGTGACAGGTCTTAAAGATTAACCGTTTATACGAAACCGAAACCGAATTTATAGGTTTAAAATGCTGCTTATCGATTTTCATGGTTGTTTATTTAAAACCAATATACATATAGAATTTAAACATTTTTTTTTAATCCTTAAATCTATTATATGTGTGTGTTGTATTACATCGATTTAAGGACTAAAAAAATATTTAACTTAAGAAATCGAACTGAACTGAACCAAATTGAACTCGTGGTTATCTCACAAGATACATTCGCCAAATACATAATAGAACTTTTCTCATTAGACCGAGTTTTGAAAACTATGCTAAAAAAGAAACTCATTTGAATTTTTTTACTTTGAATTCGACAATTGGGTTGACAGAATCAATAGATTCAAGGGTTGGATCGATCCCAACATTCAAGCTATGCATTTGTGCATTGAGAAATTGTCTATTGAAAGAATTAAGTATTTACAATCACCAATACTAATAATAAATCTGTAAGTGTAGGTATTGTATATATGTTCCTCCATATCATCATATGGAGGAACATATATACAATACCTACACTTACAGATTTATTATTAGTATTGGTGACTCTTAAACGAATTAACTGACTTTCATGAAACTTGGTAGATAAACATTTAGACGTACAAGACATAGGATAGGCTACTTTTTTCTTTCTCAACGCGGACGAAGTCGCAAGCACCAGCTAGTATTCATATAAATATATACTACCTGTTGCCCGCGACTTCGTCCTCGTTAAAAAAGATAAAAAGTAGCCTATCACGTGTCTCGTATTTCTAAATGTTTATCTACCAAGTTTCATGAGAGTGATGGAGGAACATACATACATACATACAGAAAAATTCTAAAAATCGACAATTTAGTTTCAGTACATTTATAGAGCCTATATACACGATATTTCAGAAAACAAAGTAAATTACTCCCTGACCGACCCCTACAGATTCATTATTAGTATTGATTTAGAGTTCAACGATCCACTGAAAATTGTATTTGTTTCCTAGATAATTTTCCAGTTGCGGCACCAGAAAGTGTGTGATTTGAGTACTTAATAAAATTAAGAACAGCCTTTAACGCCTCAAGTTTCAATTAGGTGAAACATTTTAGGACCCTCGCCGGGGTTCACTGTAAATGTGTGTAAGGGAGTGTTACTAATACGATGTTAGAGATTTATGTGAGAGGTTTCTGGTTTTGTCGAAATTTATGTGCCTATTTACAATACCGCCAATTTGGTTAGAGGACTTGAGATTGATCTATAAGCTTATTACACAGTAAATGTCTTTGTCTACTCCAGTTACAATTAGTGTGAAATTTCCTATAACAAAAAATAATATTAATACTGGAAATGGTCAGTTATTGATTGCTTCAGCTCGAATTTCCAATTTAAAATCTCATCGCAAAGTTTGTCATTTTAATATTTCTTGGTAATACTATGTTCAATAATTGAAAAGTATCATTTTACGGTATATAAATAATATCTTACTATAATTTTCCTTTTTAAGTTTTTGTAGTGTAGACGCTAGTACTATGTGTTCCAATGTCAAGAAAAAAAAATAGAGGGAAGGCTTTGGAGCATAGTCTATGGCACAGATGTCAGTCTACGTCTAGGGCTGATCCAAAAATAACCAAAATAAAAATTAATTTAATATTGCAAAAGTCGTTTTTCTTTTCTTTCTTGGTATAGGTGTTTATTTTATTCATATGTCAATTTTCGGGCATACTATTATAGGTGCATAACTTTCCTTGATAGACAATTTGGTATGACCAGCGAACTTGAACGATAAATGATTTCGTTGGTTAAGATGGTCCAGGACACATTTGTCACTTTCACAAAAACGCAATTATATATTTTTAGTTCGCTTTTGGCACCAGTGATGAATTTTTTGTTGGTTTTAACCACTACTGACAAAAACGAACTAAATTATTTTTATCAGTGGCAAAAAATCAAATTTAATTCTGCCAAAGTCACCTTTTGCCCCGTGTTTCCTGTTCTAAAAGATGAAGAAAATTATAAAGGGTTGACATTTCGCGAATATAGACCTGATAAAAACCGAATCAACGAAGAAATTCAAGTCTGTGAGTGGGTGTTATAGAAATGCTTTGAAGATTGGAAAAGACGTCGACAGAAAGGGAAAAGATAAATATTGAGATAATATAATATTCCACACGCTGTTAAATTGTTTATGCTAGCTAATAATTTAAAATTTAATTGAAATTAAGTACATAGGTTCGTCAATTGTGTTCTACTCCTTAGTAATAGTACAAATTTAACTGTACATCGATATGATCTCGTTTGACCGTATATTTTAGTTTAGAGGAGTTTAACATCGGTTGGCCGCGTCCCAACAACCCTAAAGCTCAATATTACATTGTTGCTTGCCAACTAAACATGTAGGAACAATGTTTGTTATTTAATTAAAAAACGCTGATTTAATTTCGGATCATTTTACTTTTGTAATAAAAGGCGACAGATAAATATTCACTTGATGTTGGAATATTTTGAAATAAGGTACGCTTATTTCAAAACAAGTCGATCTTCTATTTAGTCTTAAATATTCATCATCATCATCATCTCAGCCGCAGGACGTCCACTGCTGGACATAGGCCTCCCCCAAAAATTTCCAATTGGACCGGTCAGAAGCAGCCTGGATCCACCGTCGACCTGCGGCCCTTATTAGGTCGTCTGTCCACCTTGTGGGTGGACGTCCTACGCTGCGCTTGCTGGTCCGTGGCCTCCACTCGAGAACCTTCCGGCCCCAGCGGCCGTCGGCTCTTCGTACTATGTGCCCTGCCTACTGCCACTTCAACTTACTGATCCGACGGCTGATGTCGGTAACCTTCGTACGTCTACGGATCTCCTCATTTCTGATTCGATCTCGCAGTGTAACCCCGAGCATAGCCCTTTCCATAGCTCGTTGAGCGACATTGAGCTTCCTTACGAGGCCCATAGTTAGAGACCACGTTTCAGCGCCATATGTCATCACTGGCAACACACATTGGTCGAACACTTTTGTCTTGAGACACTGAGGAATTTTGGAAGAGAAGATGTCTCGGAGCTTCCCAAACGCTGCCCATCCGAGCTGGATTCGACGATTGACCTCCCTCTCGAAGTTGGCTCTACCTAACTGGACTATTTGTCCCAGGTATATGTATTCGTCAACAACTTCGAGAGTTGAGTTCCCAACTGTTACTGGGGTAGGCACAACATGGACATTTGACATAACTTTCGTCTTCTCCATATTCATCTTAAGGCCCACCCTTTGAGAAACTCGGTTGAGGTCTTTGAGCATCGTGCCGAGGTCTCCCATCGACCCCGCCAAGATCACAATATCATCGGCAAACCCAAGGTGAGTGATATACTCGCCATCAACATTGATGCCAAGTCCTTGCCATTCCAGGAGCTTAAATGCATCTTCCAAAGCGGCAGTCTTAAATATTATTTCAACTAGTTGTCTTTAAAGGCAAATTTATTTATTTTTACATTTTTTTTATTTACTTTTACAACTTTTTCAATAAATAGTAATGTCTCTAAATGTTACTACTGTATTTTTCTAATATATTTTTCATTTTCACTAATATAAAGAGCTATAAATTAGGGTTTTTGTATATCATTAAATGAAAAAAAAATTTGCATCCGTGGGAAGCCGGTTAACTAATGTCATATAAATGACAAGCATATATAATTGATATTTAATAATATATATACCTTTGATCTCTAACTGGCTCTAACAGGAACCTTCATATGTAATTAGCAATGTAACAGGCCTACGAGAGTTAATTACTCCATAAGGAGCTAGCTGTGTGTACTAACGATATATTCATAATAGAGGTACCTAATCTATTGCTTACCTATATTTGCTAATGACAGTTTAATCAATTTCATACTGCGTATATTATATGTATGTTTAAATATAATTACATAAAATATTATATTTTATGCACATATACTTATGTTTAAACATATATATGTTTATACTTGAAACAGTATTATTAAGAGGATAACTTAAAGAAGCAATGTCAGTTAAGTAAGATTAAAGTTTTATTTATGTAAGATAATGATAAGGCAGACAGGGGTTTGAATTTATTTCGAATCTCCCAATCAGAGGTCAGACAGATAAGGTGCAGGAGTTTTTACCTTTATTGTTGTATCTGTACGATTATATATTATAAAATAAAGTCGATGTCCGCTTCTGTCTATTCGTCCACTAACTTCTTCTTTAACCATCCTATAGTTTAGATAAACCCGAATATAATATTCGGATGTCTATTCGATTAGATCCAAGTGAATATCGTCGTCAAATGAGTGAATAGAAAAAAAAACAGGTCGTGAACTGTGAAAAACAGTTCTGAAAAACAAAATAGAAAATCAATCCTGTAAACGACTTTATTCATTATTTTGATTTTTTTAATAATAATATGCATAGTGAACACATCCTTCTGATCGTTATAACTTAATTATAGTTTATTAATACCAAATTATCTTTTTTCCATTGATTAAAATGCAAATGACCCTCTCTAAGTCGACCAAATATTAAAATATGTAAACACAGTTAGATAAAAAAATATTTATTTCCGTATGAAACCTCAGACGAAGCTATTATGAAAATCTGACAGATGAAGATAACAATAATTATTATTTCATGCTTGATAACTCAAATTACATTACAGAGAAATATAATTCAGTGGAACGTTCTACAGAAGCCGTAGAACTTACAGCGTCTACGGCGTAGCGTAACAATTTCGTCCGCTAATGTCGTAGCAAAGGCGAAACTTGTTTTTCTATTATTATTAGTAAATACAAAACAACTTTTAAAAATAATATACGAAAGAGTTCTTTCACCGTTAACAGTTGACAGTGATAAACACATATTATGTGACCTGAAACGGGGGTAAGGTCGAGAATTATGTCAAATCACATCATTCGATCGAGTGACCCGTCAATTCGTATAACCCTGTTTGGCCAATTTACCCTTTAACGTCAAAAAGTCACTCAGTTGGTCCTTTAACTAGGGTGAAGTTGAAAATGTAATTTCAACTTAAAAACAAACTCTCTTAAGGTTTCAATCCATTGATCGGCATAATTTATAACATTACTTTTTTTTTTATTTAAAAAGCAAACATATAAAAACTGGATACTGCTTGTATAAATTATTCCATATAACAACAGCTGTCTGCTTGTGAAAGCCTTGTCAAAATCGGTCCACCCGTTTCGGCAATAAGCCGGAATAAACACAGACAAAAAAATTAAAATTGTTTTGTTTTAAGTATCTATGTACTACATAATAACTAATACATAATATCTATAATACATAATAACTACTACATAATATCTATTTTGACACCACAATAGTGATTATAGGTTAATGAATGAACAGCTGACATTACCCATCTCTATGAGTTAGCGTACCACTGGTAGTTTCCTTACTCATCAATTTCACTAATTCACCAGTTTACTCATCAGACAGTTTTGAACCGCCCCAAAAAAAGAAAAAACCGAGATTCAACGACCTGACCTAAGTAATTGTAATTGCTTATTTCTACAAGGGTTTATTTTTAATGAAGAACTAACACTTCAAACCAACCATAATCAACACATCTACTCGTGGTTTGGATAACTAACATGAAGGGAGAGAAAAAATATCTGTAATTCTGAACCTAGGTATAGAAATACAATTTAACTATTTACACAAAAAGTACATTAGCCCTTTACTTTATTTTCTTAAAAAACCCCAATCTCAAATAAGGTCTTATAAATCTCTGGAGCATTAAACTGGAAATTTCGGGATTAGGTAAGTTTTTGTCCTGTGGTTCACCGACAGTAAATCCTGCATAAATAAACTTCATTAATTAGTTTAATCGCGGATAGAGTTTGAATAATATGGCAATTAATAATAAGCTTCGATGTCCCTCCGTTTCACGAATTACTGATTACACAATAGACAAAACTAATTTCTGTTATAATACCAAAATTTTCATTACTTTCAATGTTATTCACTTGACATAAGATTCATTATATATTTGCGGTATACGTGAAAATCGTCGCTTCAGTTTGTCCTCTAAGTCATCTAGTTGAGTCATCTAAGTAATCCTGTGCCCACCTAAACTAATATTGTGGCAATATTTTTAAAATATTTTATTCTAGCTGTTGTACACGATTTGACTTTTAAGAATATAGCATATGTTACTCGCTTATAATGTAGCTTTCTATAGGTGAACGAATTTTCAAAACAGGTCTAGTAGTTTTTTACAAACATACAAAATCTTCTCTCTTTATAATATTAGGTGTAGTTTTCCCATTGGAATGTTTATAAAATTCCTTACACATTTCCTATTGCATATACATTGTAATGTTAAAAGTATTACATATTTCATTTCATGTTGCTGTTTTTAATTAAGAACGGCTTCGTACGGATTGCCAATTTTCCAATATTTTCCCATTTTACTCTTTGCAAGAACCTTCCTCGGACTTTTTTATAAATACCTTTTAAATATGTTTCGACGGCGTCTAACTTCTATTACAAGGCTCAAAAGTTTTAGAATTATTTAGTTACAAATACGAATTTTAGATTGGAGGAAAAGTTATTTAGAATTTTTATAGTTATCTAAAAAGTACACTTTACTTGATGGGACTACAGTAATCACGCAACTAATTTCTATGATTTAAATGCAATCATACTTGTTCCTTGTAAATATTGACTTTACAAGGAACACGAATATTTATTGATTTACTTTGAACTTAAATCTGTTATTTAGAAAATAAAAAGAAATACTTGATTCAGATTTTTTGGGACGTATTTGGATGTGAGACATTAATAATTTTATTATTTAATAATTTTTTACCATTTGACTTTTACTAACTAGATGTTACAGGCGACTTCGTCTGGGTAGAATTCGGTTATATAGAGTTTCTTCAGAAGAGGTCTACACGTAAAGCCTGATACCAGCTAGTAATACCTAGTAATAATAATATAGGCCTTTCTAGGTATTTTCCCAGTCTTAAATAAATACTTGCTATAATTAAGTCAATACACATCTTGACTTATTTAATTTGTCTTTTTATATTTACTAAGTAAGAGATAAAAATTATAAAGTATATTTTTATAATAAAAGTAATTATTATGATTACTATCAGTTATTTATAGGAATTTAACAGTCAAATAAGCACACCGCAGATAATACGTATATATTGTAGTAACATTCACTAACATTTGATTTATTACATTCTTGATCAGAATCTAAACAAGTTAGTTATACTAACTTAATAAGATAAGTTGTAACTATTATAATTAAGTACGAGTATATTTCCCCATTGTCCCAAGACTACTATCTAACAAAAGATCGCGAAAGTTTCTAACAGGAACAAAGTAGGAAACTTATACCTTTCTCCATTATCTGGCCCTAATGAAAACATTATGCTTTAATTTTGATCTTAATATATGATATGATGATATGATAATAATAATTATTATTGGTCAACTATACCTATTGGAATACCCCAAAAAAGTCGTCATAAAGAACTTGCAAAATTTGACTACATACCTACTTGGATTTTTAAAAATAGTTTAAAGTATAAGGATATAAAGTACGATTAGATATCAGCTACCAATAAGAATCCCTTTTATCTATCAACTTAGGTATAATAAATTATTATCCTGAAGTCATTTTTATTTAACTAATTAGAATAACGTCAATGAAACTACTGAGACTTTATAGTTTCGATAGTTTAATTAATTAATTTAATTGATACGACAATTCTTAAAAGGCAAATTGTTTCAACTGATGTTCAAATAAACAAAAGTACAACTGACAAGGCTAATTTCCCGATATCGGCTTTCAAACTGACCCACTTTCCACGACCAAGTTTCGAGAAGGAATTCCGCAAACTTTTAACATTTACATCCGCTCTAGTTTCTGGAAAGCAGCTAATTGTGAGAAAAATAGTTAATTTACTTTAATTGTGAAACGATTTTTTTTTATGTAAAAGTCAGCAGAAAGGTTGACGGTCCACTTCATCGTAGGTAGCTATAGACAGTCGTCTATAACATAAGCAACGCCAAAGGTGCTTCAAGAGCGCTGCCGGCTATAGTAGGATTAAGGATCCCCTTTCATTGGAAAGGCTTTCGTTTCATGCCATTCATTTCATGCCTAATTTAGTACTCAAAACAGTGAATAATGGAGTTGTTGTTTCGGTAAAGCTGGACTCATAGCAATCCATTTCCGAGATAAGAGCGCGAGACGAATGAGGGACCTTTGCCGAGCATTTGACAGTCCCTGGGTCATAAAGATAAGCATTTTAAATTAATGGCGACAGACAAAAGACTATTACAATTTATGAATAGCCAAAAATAAGGTATGAAATATAGTTGACAATTTTTTTTTCGTTCCATTACAATTTGCCATCATTTCGTGACTTAACTTGAATGCAAAGATATATATTATTTTAATAGGCACATCAGAATTTGTATGATTATAAAATTGGTTGCAAACAAATGCACCAAATGACCAGTGCTGTGTTTTAGTGAGTGAGTAAGAGATGCCAGAGCCCATTTCCATAACGCTTACTATAAAATTAATATAATGCAGCACACTTGAACCAGTGTGCCAACAATTGCGTTGTTGTGTTAACACAGGCAACGATAGCCGTCACCCTGTTTAAGTAGATGTCCTTTACATAAATTTTAACAAAAAGCGTTTATCATTTTGAACGTGCCTGCACATTATCAGTACAAAAACAATATAGAGAGGGCCACACTAAATCATTCGAGTACGTGATGTGTCCACAAAATCTGAACTGAATTAAGGAGCACACATCTTTCTCGCAATGTTTATTCAAACGACGTTTCTCTGGATACCATCTTATAAATTATTGTTTGCTTTTTTCTTGTGACAGTGTCCCCGTATGATACATTGCTCGTATCTTAGCATTAACACGTTCCGCATTTCCTATCTGATTTACTTCGGCGTTCTCGAAAAAAACAGAAAAGTTTGCCTTTAAATGGGTACAAAATAAATTGCTTGCTCTAGATTGTACGCATAAAAATAATGTATTATACTAAAATGTAGTTAGTTTTTTTTACTGAAAATTTAAAAATTGAACCTCTTTACAAGACTATTATACAGACAATAAAAGCCTTGTGTATGACGAAAGTGAAATAGGGGTCTGGTTTCAATTGACCAAAGGTTCAGAATGTCCAGTGTTCCAAAATAACCAGTCTGTCAAAATGTCTCCGAATTTCTATTGGCCCAAAATATCTAGAAACCAATGAAGTTATACATTTCCTAAAATATTTGTTTCATAATAGGGACCCGCAAATACTGACAAACTAATAGTTAAAAAGAATGACAACAGAGAAAGGAAAAGAGAATTCACCTTCTGCTTATAATGATCAGGTTAAGAAACAACAGACTGTATCTTCGATCAAGCCAAATAGATGATGCGATCTAGATCCAACTCTCTTTCTAATACATATTTTACTACCAAAAAGCAATAATTAAGAATCGGCAAACTGAAAGACAGCAACTTTATCAAAACAACAATCAGAATAGCTATTCTGATTGTTCAATCAGCTGCATATACTACTACATAAATATATGTAGAAAAAATTGTTTTCAGAAAACATAGAATTGTTTCTATAGGTATAGAAGTAGAAACAGAGTAAGGAAAGCGAACGTATTATACAAAATTAATAAAGGAAAATCCAGTGCTTAATATTAAAATTTCCAGTATTGTATATTTGAATAAGGGACCTATAAATTTACAAATGGAAATGAGAGAGGTAACGGTTATTCAGAGAAAACACATTAAATTGTTAATATTCAGAATCAAAACGAGCACTTCTGTAATTACCATAGTAAAGTTGGTAAAGGTTTTAATTCTGCTCGTCGAATGACTAATTAAGTACTTAAAAGTTGAATGCTTCAGCCGCTACAGTTCCGTCTTTAAATAATGTTTCATAAAGCACTGAAGACTGCGAATGTTAACTTGTAAATCTAACTTCTTTTGGTGTTGTTCTCAGGTCAGTTTTGTATTCTTTATTTGGGCCCTAATACACATTGTATAACCAGAGAGTGACGAAGTAAAAAGATACTTCTTAATAAGACATAAAAATAATGTATTATTTACTTTTTAATAAATGCAAACTGGTAACGAAAGAACGACAATATATTGTACTAGCGACCATCAGAACCGGCTTATCTTATTTTATAAATACAGTGGACGAGTTTTAGTGAATTTAGTATTTTTAAACGACAACTGAATTTCTGTAGGTACAGTTCTGTACACAAGGAAGCGACTGTGATCGCTTGTAGGTTGTTTATTTAATGTCTTATGGTATGCTGCTGCGCTGTAAGGCCCTGCAACTGACGCAAATGTAATATTTATTCTGAAAAACTAGTTAGTACTACAAATAAAATGGAATCCAGGGAATTTCGCAGGAATAAATTCAAAGAGCATTACTGGGATGTCGTTGAATATCACTGATTCACGGTACCAGTTCGAATTGAATAGTGAAATATTCAAGAAAATTCCACAATTTAAATTTAAAAAATAAAAACAGAGTCGCATTTCTTGCTGGCCGATTCTTTTAAAGGCAAAACGCTTTATGGTGGTCACGTGACTTAAAGGTATAAAGAAGTGACAGATCATCGTGAGTCAGTGTACAAGACCCATTGAATATATCAAGAATACATCGACATCGAAATCATGGAATGGGCGCAGCTTCACCATGGAGCCTGGCAATTCTTTGTTGACACCAAAGTGTCACCAACTTTTGATAGTCTTCTTAGAAAGTCGCCTGCAGACATAAGAATCTAAGGAGATGACGAAATTAGGTCCAAAAATAAATAAATTTATCCTAATAATACGCTGCCAATAACAAAGATTCATAAATTCGTTTACACAGTTTTGAGTAACGCGGCCTAATGTGCCTGGCCGCCATTTTGGTGACGTAATATCGTGACACACTCAGTACCGTCAGTTTTGTTAGCTGTCATTTTTTAGTTGCAGATGAAGTCACGTGGATGTGATAAGGTTCCTGCGCATTACCAATTTGCGGAGGTTACAGTTGTGCTACCATAGGTTTAGTGAGGCCAGGATGACGTGTTTGAAAAGGCACAGTCTCTGTGTTATAATGCTTGAAGGGAATAGCCATATTTACGGAGTAGGTACGTATTGAAAGAAATTATAAAATACTAGTCCCGCGACTGTTGAAAATTATATACTTAAAACTTTCCTCGAGAACCACTCTATCCCAATGGATAGAGTGGTTCTCGAACCACTCCATGTGAACCAATGTGAAAACAGCATGAAAATCGGTGTAGTAGTTTTTGAGTTTATCGCGAACAGACAGACAGACAAACGCGGCGGAGGGACTTTGTTTTATAATATGTATAAGGAGGAAGGAAGGATAAGGATAAGGATCTTTTATACTTATTATAAAAAATGGTTAAATTACTGCAGTCCAGCAGAACATTTTCAAATGCAACCTTATCGAGGCACAATATTACGCTTTTTGAGTATTTTTAAACGTCATTTGAATTAAATACTTACTTATACCTTATATATTTGTGACAAGATAAAGTATAATAAGTCATCAATAAGTCATTCACACTTATTTGTAAATAATTACTCAAATAATAATTGATTTACTTATTAAAAATGTATATTTATTTTATTAAGTAACTAACTATATTCAAGCTTTTTTTTGTGAAAAATGGTAATGATTTTTTTAAAAACTGCATAATAAACAACAATTATTGTGTACCTCAGTCGAAGAGTTACAGCCATGCATGAACTTGCTCGGTATAATTTCGGGAGATGATTGATATGAAGATCTTCAAGAATGGATCCATTTGAAATAATTTTGGCAGCGGTGAAGGTCACGATGGAAATTATAGAGAGGGTTATTCGAGCGCTATTCGAAGTTGCAGTACAAGGATTACTGATTGGTCTTACAGCAATCAGTGCTTTCACTTTAATCTTTATTTTAATAAGGTACTTAATTTTTCTATAGTAAGGCAGCACTTATTATATAAATAATTTAAAATACTTACCTTTGCAGGTATTAAGTTTAACAAATCAATGTTTTAAATAGTCGATCATTTTTGTAATACATATGTATGTATACTATAGATAGAGATTACAATAACAATGTTATCGTAGCTTCAAGACCTTTTATTATGTCATAGAAAACTTTCGCAATTAAATGTATTTTTTTTTATATTTTCTAGGAAAGAACAGTCCTGTGTGTGTGAGGTTCCGGGATTTTTTAATTTTATTATAGCAGCAGGATGCATAGTAGCAATTTACGCAGGCTTTATAGCGTTTAGAAAATTAATGTAAAATATACTTTTTTGTATCACATGTAATCAGTATTAAATTAAATATAACGCAAAACTTACTTGATACTTTTATTACTAGAATTTTTACATTAGTCTTCATTGTTGCTAATTTATATCCCTATGTAATTTTTTTCTTCATTTATCCACGACAATCTATTTTTATTTTTAACTAGTTGGCGCCCCCGACTTCGTCCGCGTTGAAAAAGAAAAAGTAGCCTCTAGCCTGTATCCCGTACGTCTAAATGTTTGTCTACCAAGTTTCATGAAAATAATTTAATTTTGTTTAAGAGTTATGGAAGAACATACATACATACAATACCTACACTTACAGATTCATTATTACTTAGTGATGATTGTTTATTTACGCCCTGAAAATATTTTGCTTCAAAGAATTCTTACCCGGATTTGTAAAACGCTTTGTTGTTTACGAAACAATACAAGTGGATACCACAAAGTTATAAAGGCGGGTGTACCTAATTACAATTTTATTACAAACTTGGAGTACTTAGAGAAGTCGATACGTTCATTTGTGTTCTTAAAAAATGTGTTGGTTTCCCTGAGTTAGTGTATGAACCGAGGATTGTCAGTTTATAATTGTCTCAAGACTTTTTATTCTTTTTTTCGATAGTTCAATTACATATACTGAAACTAAAAATTCCCAATATTTCAATTAATTGAACCCCTAATTGAATTATTGAACTGGTGGGAATAGATCGTTATAAATGGTATTTGTTGTACATCGCTTTTGCTTTATTTTTGGTGGTTTTTGCATAAATCCTTTACGAAGTCACGCCAGATCCCACAATTCGGGGGACAATTTTTTTTTTTCATTTTTTAGAATTACATCTGTTACGGTGGGTTTCTACGCTAGCAAAACTTGCGTTAGAAATTTAAAATACAGCACAGAAGACTTTTCCTTCTTTTTTTCTAAGTTTATATCTCTTAAGTTATAAGTTTTATAACAAAGAGTGATTTCTTTAACGCTCTGCTTTCAATGTTATAGAACCAAAAATAAAAAACATGTCAGTCTCGTTTCCAAAATGGAAGGACTTTTCTGTTTTGTGTATTATTTTATTATAATACTTACTATAATACTAAAACTGTACAACATAATATAATATCAGGAAAGTTCTGTCATCTTACCGTTACCGTAAAGTTTCCATAAGGGGTGAATCCATAGATTACGGATATAATGATAGGGGCATATCCAAACTAATATATTATTAATAAAGCAAAACATCGGTACGCTATTATTTAACAAAACAGTGTTTACCTTCGTCCCTAATGGCTTAAATTTTGTTAGATCCACAATATATCATAGTTTTACCCCGAATTACCTGTTTTAGAGAAAGTAATAGACCTTTAGGGATTATACCTTTATCCTGTCAATTATAAACAATGAATTTTCAATGGTTACAACCAAATAACCTAAAAACTAATAATTAACTTATTGGACTTAACTCAGCCGACAGATGTATACTGAACTGGCTATTGATTATAATGTATGCCTCTCTCTGGTTGATTCATACTTGATTCTGATTCTGAGTTGAATATTACTTTATTTATTTACTAGCTGGCACCTGCGACTTCGTCCTCGCTGAATAAGTTTAAGAGTTATAGAGGAACGTACCATCGGTGGCCAAATTACTCGTATTAGGGACAGTGCTCATATCCCTTCGTGCGCGTACGTAACTATGTTTTGTAACTATTAGGCGGTTATATAAAAGGACATAATAAAATAATTATTTGTTCGTAACCCAGCTACGCAGAAGGAAATAAAAATTCTAGGTTTGTAATCTAGTTACAAGGGGAAACAAAACCATCAAATTTCAATTATTCATTTGTAACCTGGTTACAAACCAAGAGAATAAAATCCCAGTTCGTAGCTAGTTACAAAATTTAGTTACGTACGCGCACGAAGGGGCTCATATTCATGTAATCAATGAATGATTCCCTGGTAATTACAACTACATTATTATGCATGATGCTGCACCGTGTCACAAAAACAGAAGTGTACCTACTGCACTCTTGGCTGAATTTTTTTTTTGACTTGGCCAGGGAATTCACCAGACATTTACCCATGGAACACATGTTAATTCACCAAACGGGCGATGCCGAAAGATTACCACCAAGCGCCAATTCATTGAAACTCCCATCAGAGATTGGAATCATAATTCCGCACTCCAAGAAAATGCAAAAACATGTATTGAGAGCATGTCCCGGCGAATAGAAGCTCTTATTTCAGCAAAGGGAGGCGTGAAAGGGAGGCATAATAATGTCAGACATATGAAGAATATAAATTTTTGTTGTTTTAATTATCCCAATAAAATGCTTTGTTTGTTTGTCATTTGTTAGAGAAATCCAATTAGATAAGAAAATTAAAAAATCTCAGTAGCTCTGTCCTTCATAATATGGCCACCCACTCACTGTACATACTTACAATACATACACTTACCGATTTATTATTAGTATTGATGATGATTAAATATCCGTATGACGGAATCACATAAAATTCGCAATCTTACTCAATCCTAACATATTCGGCTTTTTGATCAGGCATTTTCCTGAACGCCTTTTGAAACATTATATTATAACTTATATCTGTTCTTCTGCTTATAAATCGGATTTTACGTCGAAACCTCAAGCAGATAATTAAAAATCAGATTAGAAAGTTTTAGTATGAAGAAATATATAACGATCAGATATATGATCAATAAAGAGCAAATATTTTTAATGCCTGAAATAAAGAATCGCTGGCAAAAGATAGTAATGTTAAAATTAATATGAAAAAAGTTAGTTGCTAACTTATGTAAATCTAACTCTAAACTAACTAAAAAAAAATTTTATGTTATAAAAGAAAAATATCATTTGCAGTAAGTACTATGCTTAGGTATATAAGTTTGGAGAAAAATCACACTCTCACTCGAAGTTTGTATTGAAGACAACTTTTACTGTTAACATGGGTTAATACGTTTCCACAAAACCTTTTTCAGCTGGGGCTAAACTAATTAAACTTTTCCAAATCAATCACTAAACTGAAAACGAAATTCGACACAACATCAAGGGACTTTTAATCCACTTTGAATCAAATCGGAAAAGTTTTATTAATATTGGATTTATAACACTTATTTAGGTACTCATATGATTGGACTTCTGATGCGATGAAGCTTAGGTATAGTTAATAGCTAACCTTACAGCATGCATGTAACATTTCACAAATACATTTAAAAAAAATCAAATTTTCATACAAGGTTATCACAATAAAGATTCCAAAATGAAACATTCCCATATTGACACAATACATATTTATTCGGTTAGAATGTAAAATAGCCGTGTAATACATGTGAGTTTTTACACAAGACTTCTTAAAAATATGGTTCATAAAATCATAACAACCATGAAACACAAATAAATAAACAGGTAATGTGTTTTGTTGATTGGCGAAATCAGTACAAGTTTTGGCACATTTTTCTTATATTTCTATGGATTCTCGACTGTTTGAGGTGTACCTTTTCACCTTGTGTTTCAAAGGAAATCATTAATATTAATGTTCATTAATTCACTACCTTTGTCGCACTTGATTCCTATTTATTTTCATAAATATTTGTTATTAAGGAAATCCAGTCCTATATATTACGTTTTATTACGTCGTCAGTCTTAATTCTTCTATGTTACATTTTTATTGCAACTAGCTACTAGCTGGCGCCCTCGACTTCGTCCGCGTTGAAAAAGAAAAAAGTGGCCTATCATGTGTTTTGTATGTCTAAATGTTTATCAACCAAGCTTCATGAAAATCAGTTAATTCGGTTAAGAGTTATGGAGAAACATACATATACAATACCTACACTTACAGATTTATTATTAGTAGTATTGATGATTGATTGATAATTCTATTGATATTGATCATAATATAAAAATTATGAATAAAAAATTATAAATAAATAAAAACTATGGTCGTCTATTGGCTTGATCATACGGTTACCACCAGGTCTTACGAAAGTTCGATTGGCACTTGATGGTAGGTGGCTACCGTCGTCGCCTGTACCACAAGCAAAGCCACAGGTGCTGCCAGTAAAGAAGTAAACGCTGCCGAAGGCCAGGCCTTGAACAGTTACCATCCCCTTCTAGAAGATCATCTTGAAATAACAGCATGCGTGCTGTTTTATCTTAGTTAGGTAAGCAAATGACAGCGTCCATTTTCCTTCCTCCCTTCCCACCCTGATCCCTTATCCGTAATCCTACAAAAGTTGCTTGTGTTGATAGGTAACAGTAGCTACCTTCAAGTGGACCGCTTTCCTTAAAAAAACCAAAATTAAACCACAGCCAAAAAAGTGATTGAAAGGCGTCATACATTGAGGACTATAATATACTGTTGCATAAAGTCGCTTTTGAGTTTTTTTTTGTGATAGTAGAGCTTTTTTTTTTTTTTTTTACGAGGAGTGATCCGCTTATAGATTCCCTACCGCTGGCTAGGCGGAAGGGGTATGTGGGGGTCGCCCAGCACCTGATCATAGCGGTACTGGGAATACCCACTAAAACTCCCCGGTGCCTCCTTGCCCTTTGAACGGGATGAACCGGGCTCTGCCGAAGCAACAACTCCGATCCACCCCAGGGCAGCCTAGCCATATCTGGCTAGGCTAACGCCAAAGGGGGATTGCCCGGAGACACCGAGGCAATCCCCAGACGGGGAGGACCTTGTGCAGGCACACACAGCTAGCCAACTATGTGCGCAGGTCCCCTAGGACATTTGAAAACGGGCTAGATATGCCCGCCTTCTCCTGCCCAACCGCCTACGCCTGAGGGAAGCGAGACCGGCCACTTCCTCTCGCTCCCTCTCAGCTGCCTCCTTCTGCGACATTACGGATTCGCAGAAGGAGGTGATAGTAGAGCTATCAATGGAAATGAAAACCTATAGGAAGTGTGCTACGACGAATATTACGTATTGTACATAATATGTACTTAAAATGGGCCATTGAATCGTGTCTAGGACGAACATCAAACCTTATATGTTATGTCGAAGTGATGCCCCAATAAATTGATAAACAGGAAAAAAGTTTGGTCTTACTCATGGAATTTACTAGAGCGCAATGATTACAATTTTCAAACCTTATCTGTTTTTTACCTTGTCCCTATTTTTTTCATTTTTTTGTCATTTTCTTAGTATTATTTTATTTTTAAAAGTAATACTGCATTCAAAGATTTTCTAAAAATGACGTCGTCGGCAATAATATTCTTGAAATTTGAATCAAACATTTTACGCTATTTCTTTCTTTTAAAATATTATGTTACTTAAGAAGAATTATTATTTTTTGTCCATTCTTTCGATTGGCATCATAAAAATCAGCTAACTTGAATGCAGAGATATATTATTTCGATGCATAAAAATACGGGTGATTTTTTTTTCACATTTAAGTCGAGGTTCGATTCCCGGATGAAGCAAGTAAATTTTTGCAAATTTTGAATGCTTACTAACTTTTAATTACTAACTTTTAAAAATAAAATAAAGTATTCATTCAGCAAAATATCCTATCTATGATATTTAAGGTATTTTCCCTTCATGTCGCATAGTCTTGGGACGCCCTGTATATTCCTTGTAGTTATAAAAAACGATTTTATTTTGAATTCATATTTTAATAAGTCATATTAAATTTAAAACACATTTTCAATAGTATTTATTATATACCTAATAAAAAATAAAAAACCTAACGAAACAATCTTATTTTTATAATTTATTTTAACACAAACGCCTGTAACCATTTTGTTAGCAAACATTTTTAGCTGTGAAATTTTGTCATTGTTACTTTACTCGCACAATTATTATTTTTTCTAATAATTATAATTATTAGTGATGCAGTATCACTGCTGTCTAGTATGCTGATGCTTATGATGCTGCTAGTGTGCTGTTGACTATGAGAGATATGAATGAAGATGAAATAGGGCCTCACAGAAACACAACAACATATTATTATGTGCTATTATTTCACTGTGGTCTGTGTTACTGTGGACTGCCCAGATGACTGCGAAACTCAGTATGCCACTACTTTCCAGATCCATACCTGAGCCAACCATGAAAAGTTCATGTCCAACGTTGAGCCTGCCGGGAATCGAACCCGGGAAACCTAGAACAGAGGTCGTATAACAGGCTCGTCAAATCAATAGTGATTACTGATTTTCATACAAATCCCTATCTGAATATTTGAACACTTAAAGTATAGTTAAAAAGATGATTAATGTCTCGAAGGCTGTCAATAGCAAAACCTTCAACAGATTAGTAAGTAAGCACTGTTAAATTAATTAAGCAACGACAAGCGCCAAGATATACACTTTAGACATTGATTAATTATTGCGAACATTGCTAATTTGCTTTAAGTACGATACCATATTTTATCCATATACACGGTTTTACTGTGGTTTTACTTTAATTTAAAGTAGGCACAACGCTTTTTTTTTAGAAAATAACTCTTTTTAACAAAAAAAATCGACTTCAAATCGTTTTCTCATGGATGCCATTGTCAGAACTGGGACAAATTTAAATGGGACCACACGGGAGGTACCAAGTTTCAAATAAAAAAAGAATCATCAAAATAAAATCGTTTCATCCAGTCGAAAGTTATGAGGTAACAAACATAAAAAAAACCATTCCAATTGAGAACCTCCTTCTTTTTTTGGAAATCGGTTGAAAAATACAATTTTAATCGGTTCTTTTGAAAGTTATACAAAGTGTGAAAGGGTTGTTGGTATCAGCTTATGCAATTAAGGCATTAGAATGAACACACATCGCCTTTTATACATTAAAAAAAAGAAGATCTTTCTCATTCTCGTCATTATGGAACATTTACTTGTCTTCGGAAATATTCCATAACTTTTAGAAATTATTATCACAAGAGCCGTATTTTAGTTAGTTAGCTTAGATTTAGACTTGCATTGTGTAAAATTTTTCGATGTAAATAAATAAATATTACATTTTAAAAAAAAGAGCCATAATATATTCCAAAAATAGATATTGTTATAGCCTATATAACGTTGATGGTAGCCACTTACAATCAAGTGGACCGTCAACCTGTCTGACCATTTTAAAATAACATAAAAAATATCATTTTTATGATAAAAATTCAGGAAGGTTCCAAAATAAAAGATATTTTTTAATTATAGTCATTTAAATAAATAGATTGAACTCAAAAACGACTCTCGTAAAAATAAAACACAAATTTTCTTATGTCTATAAAATATCTTAAAAAAGTGTTATCAAAAGAGATTTATGGTGAATAATAAAAATCGCTTAGTTGACGATCGTTTCTTCTCTCCGCGGCCATTTATTTTATTTTCTCAACGATGATTCAACGCCAATCCGAAATAAATATCAAATAGAAAGCCCGCAGAAATTCTGTGTTAGGCAAAATGTTTTTAGATAAACTTGTTAACAATATTTTATTTTATTTTAATTGATTTATTAAAAAAAACATATAAAGTGGATTTTTTCTTATCATCAATCATCAATACTAATAATAAATCTGTAAGTGTATATTGTATAACATACATACAATATACACTTACAGATTTATTATTAGTATAACTTTTAAACGAATTAACGGATTTTCATGAAACTTGGTATAGGTGAATTATTATATTAAGGTTTGAAGGCGACACTTGTGGGGGAATCAGCGCATGTGTAAAATTGCGCACAAAATTGCTAAGAAAAATGACATTATTTTTTTTCTTATTTCGAAATTTTTCACCTCACTAACTTAAGAGGCAGTATTGATATTCCTTCCATAAAATTATATTATTTATATTTCATATACAAATACAAATGAAATACCCACATACGTATAGATATAAATTACAAATTCAATGTATTTACAAAATATAATCAAAGTAAAATCTAAGACTAAAAACTAAAATATATTATTAAAATATTATTCCATAAAATCATCGTGCGATGTCGAAGAAGAACGTTTTTTTAGGCATTTATTCACCATGACGTATTTACTAATACGATAAAACAATCAGTACGCAACAGTACCTAAGAGACTCGAGACGCGCGAACAAAGTGCGGGAGGGGAAGAGCGACTGAGTCTTCCAATAACGTGTCGGCACACCGACGCGTACCCGCCCCTCACTTTTCTCTGCCCCCTCAAAGATCTAAAAAAAGGATTCTGCGCACATTTGCCGAGAAGTCTTTATTCGCTACACGAACTATAGATAAACATTTAGACATATACAGGACACAGCATAAGCAATTTTTTCTTTTCAGCGTAGACGAAGTCGCGGGCATCAGTTAGTAATATTATTATACTAATTCTTAATAACCAATTAACTATTTAATTTACACCAATTATAAAATTATTTTAACTTATTATTTTATGATCATGACAAAAGTTGTGAAATAAATTTTTCAGATCATTATTTTTAGCCTGCGCTAAATTTTCTGGCGATCTTAATATTAGAAATCTAGCTGCCTTCTTCAAAAAACCTAAGAAACTTAAATTTTACCCATGATTTAAATATTTCATTGCCCACGGTTTCCCTAAGCTTTCGTAAACATCGTGAAAATGTAATTCTTATGTTTTCATACTAACGCTATACAATTCTATTTCGGTGTTTTTATTTCATATAATAGAGGAAATGAGGCTATATAAGCATCAATGGAAAGTGAAAAATGAGAATTTTCATTGAAACGTAAAAAGGAGGGTAACAATAGCTACCTACGCATTGTTCGCAAGTGTTGCCACTTTAAAGGCTCACTTTTGTACTCTGAATCTGGCAATAATAGAAATGCTGTTACCCCAAGTAACTTTAGCATTCCCTGAATATCAAAGCGCTTATAAAAATTAATTTCAGGAAGTGCGGTTTGGTTTCGCTAAGGTTTTGTTACATAAATGATAGTATTGTATAATCTATAGGTACTAATACTATAAAGAGATTTGTAATTTTGTTGAACATCCATGCGAATCCGAACGCGAGCTGCCCGTTAAATATAATTTAGTTAATTTACCTGTTTAATTACAAAAATCATCTACTTAGCAAAATAATGTAGAAAATTATAATTTTTACTATCTTAATGAATTAAATTTTCTAATATGGGTATTAAAACTTTTTATCTCATCGGGAATGTGACCCGAATATTTCGGATCACATAGAGTTAACGTTTTAAAATGATTTACCTTCAAGTGTACCTACAGTGTTCCTAGCTATTAGTATATCAGTTCCCCTCCTGTATTAATGAGGATGTCGAACGCTCCCTCCCTGTTGTCACTGCCGTCACCGCGTCTATATGACTGAGAGTGTCATTTCAGCGATCATCTCGTTCAACGGAAGCTATGCGATGGATGGCACTTTAAATTTAAAGTTTTATAAAAGTAAATAATAATACAACAATAATAAATCGCCAAGACGTGAATCGCTGAAACGTGGTCTCTAACTATGGGCCTCGTAAGGAAGCTCAATGTCGCTCAACGAGCTATGGAAAGGGCTATGCTCGGGGTTACACTGCGAGATCGAATCAGAAATGAGGAGATCCGTAGACGTACGAAAGTTACCGACATAAGCCGTCGGATCAGTAAGTTGAAGTGGCAATGGGCAGGGCACATAGTACGAAGAGCCGACGGCCGCTGGGGCCGGAAGGTTCTCGAGTGGAGGCCACGGACCAGCAAGCGCAGCGTAGGACGTCCACCCACAAGGTGGACAGACGACCTAGTAAGGGCCGCAGGTCGACGGTGGATCCAGGCTGCTTCTGACCGGTCCAATTGGAAATTTTTGGGGGAGGCCTATGTCCAGCAGTGGACGTCCTGCGGCTGAGATGATGAAATCGCCAAGACCAAACATACCAAAATTTCTACACTCCTCTCGTTGCCACTGCTGCAGCTTCTGAAGATCAAGGTCTATAATTAGTGCGTCCTCTCAATAATGACCAAACGTGGCCTCTTACGGTGGGATTGGTCTACCTACAAGTACAAAGTTGCTAAGAGAACTTCAAATTCTGAAATTTGCCGAAAAAACAACGTTGTCGACGTAGCCAAAAGAATCAGAAAGCTAAAGTGCCAATATGCCAGAGCGTATAACCGATAGGGTAGACGAGTATCGTATGGAGGCCAAGAGTCGGAAAATGCAGGGTCCACTTGATAGTAGCTGGCTACCGTCGCCAATATAACCAACGCCACAGGTGCTGCAAGTGCGTTGCCCATCATAGTAGGATTGAGGGTGTGGGATAAGTATGGGATAGGGGTCAATGGGCTCTAGCTGGCTGGGCCTTACATGACTTCCGTCACATGCCTATAAACCTTAACAAGAGAGGTTTCAAGACCGCTGCCGACTTTGTAAATAAGGTCACTACTTTGCCCAGTGACGTTATATCATAGTAGTCTTCTGTAAAGTCTTCTGTACCTGCCGTTATATTAGTTTGCTTTTCAAGAAATGAAAAGAAATGTATTTTATTGCGCTTCGCATTGGTATGTAAGACTTAGGCATAACAAAATGGTCCCCTCATCTCGGATCTAGATTTGAGCGCGTATAACAAATAGATAAATTCGTTGTTTGAATTTATTTGACCGCATTCGGACTAACTGGTGCAAGCGATTTGTTGATCAATTTCGTAAATATCTAGTTGTTTGTATGTGAAACAAAAATTATTTAATGTCTTCACGATATTACACGGTGGTTTATACGCAGTTTCTTAAATTAAATATAACATTAAATATATTGATCCCTGGCAAAGAGACTAATGAGTGGTCCTAATGGTTGACCCCCAGGGCCGATCCACTCAGGCGCCGAAGAGTCGGCCTACGTGCCCGGGCGTATGCTGCGGAGCACGTTGCGTCATCAATTTCAGGGCATCAGACGAGGACATCTGGTGTCCTGAAACACTTAAAAATGATGCGTGTCAGCTCATTGGATTCCTGAGTCGCCACATAAAAATGTGAGGCGATTACTCTCCATGAGATGAGTCCATGAGATCATCCTTCTTCCTAAAAAATAAATAATCTCCAAGAAGTCACGGCCATAAGCTAGTAATGAAAAAAAAAATTACGTTCGAAGGAAGTAAAAATTTGACAAAGAAATTTCATTAACAGCCCAACGTAACATAATATGAATACGAGTAAAAAAAACCTTTGACCAAATAAAAAGGAGCTGTAAAGTGTGTAACAGTGATAAAATTTACAAAAGAAATTTAAAATTTACCACATTTTTTTCCGGAATCTCGGATAACATACCCCTCATCTAGGCGCATTTAATTTTTATTCAAAAGGTTACTTTTTCAGCCTTTGTTTTTAACATGAAATGTCCTCAGTTTGTGATTAAGTAGGACACGATAGCATACACCAAAAAAAAATATATTATTCTCATTTCCTTCTGGGCAGGGAAAATGACATTTTAATGATTTGAATTATGAGGGTGAGATCTGTAGCAAACACGTTACCAGGTCACCTGAATGTTTTCCGAGATTGACTCGAGTAGGTATAATAAAGTGATATAAGAGTGAGATTAATCTATTGGTTCTAGTGTGTGATATCGATTTCCGAACTCTGTATTAATTGTCTGCCATTTTCTGTATTGATGTTTTTATGTGGATAAACACATATATAGTTTATAGCCTTATATATAGGAGAACGCTAAGCAGTGAAATTAAACTAACATAGAGGTTTAAAAGAAACACTTTTAATTAAAAAATAAACAAAAAAAAAACCAAAAGAAACCCGAAAAGAAAGACCAAAAGAAACTCATGATATTGTAATATTTAAAGTAAAAGCTCTCGTACCAGTTAGGTTGAATAAAAAAATATAACACACAATTAATTGTAGATAATGAAAACAAATTTTCTATTTGAACTGAAGTTTCTCAAAACTCACATGACCATAGTACGATAAATCAACAAGTTTTCTCCTCAATCTTTGTCTTAGTTTTGCTTTTCTCTAACAAAGTTTATGTACCAACGTTGAAATTCGTATGCCGCAAGATAATTTTCAAACATTCCGCACACTCCAATTCCAACTTAAACGTAGCGTGTTACGGTTTAGTTTGGATTTTTATTTTCATTATGTGTAAGCTGGTGTGGCGTGTACGAGATAAGGTGACAGGAAGGTACGAATGTCAGAAACTTGTAAGATTTGTGTGTCGCTGTCCGTCGGGAGAACTTGGATCAGAGATAACGAAATCACATCAAAATTTCATTACAAGTGAATATATAATGCTTTTTCGTGACTACACTCTTATCTCTATGCTTTAATCATTAGAAGTAGCGTTAAAAGCTGTAAAGGGCTAACAGGTAACGATGTTATTATACTATCTATAAGTATTCTATACAATTAAGTCGCTGTTCGCCTCTGTCTGTTTCTCCTCTGACTTCTAATAAACCATCCAACGGATTTTGATACGGTTTCCCTAATGGAGAGAGCAATAAACGACAAAAGTTTCTGTATATAATTTGCTAAAAAAATTGTATCCATATCAACCCCCTTATGCATCTTTAACTCGTCTATCTACATAATATTATAAAGAGGAAAGTTTGTTTGAATTGAATAGGCTCCGAAACTACTAGACAGATTTGAAAAATTCTTTCACTATTGAGAAGCTATATTATCAGCGAGTAACATAGGCTATATTTTATAAATCTACGCAGACGAAGTCGCGTGCAACAGCTAGTTTAAAATATAAAAAAGGCTGCGGCCTGCGATCTATCACTGCCTGCGATAGACAATATTGTATTACTTTCTCCACTCGTACAAAACATCAGATATGAATGGATGATGGCATTCGTTGGAATGTCCATCCCTTAGCTGTAAATTGTTTTTAGACTGACAAAAAACAATTCATTGTCCCAACTTCATAGGTCGTTGGGGTAAAGACCAATTGAGATGGCTTCCTCCCACACAACAAATAACATGCAAAGCAGAAATTAAACTTTAAAAAAATTACATTTAATCAAATAAAATGTCCTGCTAATATTTTATCCGTGGTCATTCCAATTTTACTAGTCACTTTATATTTTTAAGCAAACATGGTCTTTATGTTGACGTCATTACGGCTAATTCAAGTTGGCCATTACATTATGAATGACGAAGCCTCGTGACAATGAGTCATAGCCATACTATCCCTCTCGTTCTTTTTGTGTTGACACTGTGCGCTTGCGCATTGTACCGTACCGGCACTATTGTCAGTTTGTCAGTGTGGGAAACACGTTCGACTCGCTAACACGTGACTTTGTTCGGTGAGATTTGGCGCGAAATATTCTTATGCGATAATAAATTTCAATAGTGCTTTTTTCATTGTAATGACAGACAATATCAGATACGTTATAAGGACTGTTTTAGTTACTATATTGTACTATACATTGATATGCGTGTTCAAACAAATTAAACTATATTGGACTGGGATTGAAGAGACTAACAATTGACCACAAATATTGGATTTTTTTATAAAAAAAAGTTTGGTGAGTAACTAGCTAAACTTTCTGTGTCAAATTATTGTTAAACTGTTTCTTAATTTATTGATATAGCTAAATATTTCAACAATATACTTGCTTACCTGTGCAATAACATGAAACCACGTTTTAATCGAACCAATAAGTCGAGATGCGTCATAAAATTTGCTTGTACCAATGATGAGTAAGAAATAATCAATTTAACCTTATAAAGTTGTACACAACAAAGAACTTATTAGTTAGTTTAGTTACTAGCTGGCGCCCGCGACTTCGTCCGCGTTGAAAAAGAAAAAAGTGGCCTATCCTGTGTCCAGTACGTCTAAATGTTCATCTACCAAGTTTCATGAAGGCACATACATACTTAGAATACCTATACTTACAGATTTATTATTAGTATTGATAAATTATTTATTAAGTAAAAAATATTATTTTTTTATATAATACACTTCTGTTATTAATTATAACGACTTATAAGGAATCCCTAGTCATAAATGAAATAGGGATGAAGGGATAATTTATTAAAGTAATAAAACATAATATAAATAAGTAAGTATATATTAGTTAATACCCACTTAAATAAACATTAAAAACATATACGATTCGCATATATTACGTAGCAAAAGATAAACGCTTCAAACATCATAAAAAGTTTACAGAAGCAAACATACTCGTACCTTCAACTGATAAAATTTACTCAAAGGACGGAAGATTGTTATATTAAATTCAAACCGTAACGTGCTATGCTTAAATTATTATTTTTATTATACGAATATTCTTAGTAAAATAACATCAAAAACATTTAACAGTATCAGGACATCCCGTGTTCAAAGAATATTCGGTTGAGAAACGTTCCAGACTCCGATACATCCCTTTTAATAGCTCGTAAATGTCAACGAGAAACGAAGTGAAAAATTACATAAATTTAGTGCTCTAATTCACATGTTACATAGACTTTTATCTTTCAGAATGGAGTAGGTATATAAAAATATCAAACGATCACTTCTTCGTGGGCGGTTAATTTGTTTATAGTCGTGTTTTTGTTTCCAATAACAATTACTGATGTGTAATAGGAATTAAATTTGTTTAGCGATCAAAAATATGGTACTAAGTCAGACAGTGTTGTTATCTCTCGTTGTCTAAACAAAGGCCAATCCTAAAAATTTACATTGTTTAAAAAAAAATTTACAAGAAAGTGTCAACGCAATTGGTTTAAAAAAAATATACGTTATACTTAAACATGTGAAGAACAAATTGTATTGTTTAGAATTTCCATCGAAGTAATAGAAACCCCACAATAAAAGTTAGAACATAAGAAGAATTTGACATATATTGAAAAATATTTCGAAAACGGCTTATTGCGTGCAAATGATTCCTGCACCGATTAATAAGTCAAGGTATGTTAAAAAAATTGGTTTTTTTTTTAATGTTGTTTTAGTGGTAAATACAAAAAAAACTTCAACTAAATATAGTTAATGTATCGCGATTTTTGTGCGTTAGGTTTTTTCAGTGAAAAGTAAGAACTTAGAACTCGGAGATTTATTTAATTAATGTTAGTTAAGCCCGTTTATATGCAAAATTTATGAAAGTAAAATCACATTTGTCACATGGTATGCGTTACGTTCTATTTTCGAATATTTAGTAATTTTAGTAAATCTCTGAACTTTCAATTCATTTATTCGTTCGTTCGAATTTTTATTAATTATTTATTTATCGAGGAGTAAACTCCAGTCGTGCATCGGAGCTGACACACACACACACTTTTTTAAATATTATTTTCAAAAAAAAAACCTAGAACTAGGAGCTGTTCACTGACTTAGCATGGCAGTATTTACGGTATCTATTAACAGAATATTCAAATGCTTATTACCGAATTCCAAATACCTTTTTATATCTTTGTATCCTCCAATTCAGTATAACTATTAATATATTTATTTGTGTGCTCTTTCTTCGCTGCGTTAGTTAAGATAAAAATGTTATTTCTATTTCGAGAAGCATTCAGTTGATGGCTTCATTAGTTCTCCAAATGGTTCTGCTATGCAGTTAAATTCCTACTAAAAGTTTTCATTCAAAACATGACTCAATGAAATTTGCGTCTTATGATAATACCAATGAATGTTATCGTTGTTACGATGCCACAAGATTTCCGTCGATTTCAAAAATCTATAGTAAATCCTATATTGTCTGTCTGTCTGTCTGTATATACGCTGTCTCCTCTTAATACACGCAACGGATTTTAATGCGGTTTTTCACTACACATCATATCAATCAATACTCAATACTAATAATAAATCTGTAAGTGTTGGTATAGTATATATTATTATGTATGTATAACTCTTAACTCTTAAACTAATTAACTGATTTTCATGAAACTTGGTAGATAAACATTTAGAAGTCCCGTACTTCGGGATAGGCTACTTTTTTCTTTTTCAACGCGGACGAAGTCGCGGGCGCCAGCTAGTATTATAATAAAACTAATTAAGTTTTTATGTAAGTAAGAAAAAGCAATATTTTGCAACCAAGTCGCCGAAACTCTCCGCGTCTGTTTGTTTCTCTATTAACCCGGTTTTCTACTGATACGGTTTTCACTAATGAAAATAGAGATAAACGAAGGTTTGCTTATATAAAGACGGGAGCGGATTGTTAATTTACAATATTACAATAACTCAGTTTTTCGCACAATATTCAATTTTGTCTTATTTGTACAGATGTTAGGTGAAATGTGCTTGTGTAGTTATTCATTCTAGTTTGTCCAGTTTACTCATTGAGGTAACCTAGTTTAAAATGTTTGGCAATTAAATATATTATACACGAATTGTCTATGGGCAATTGTCAACACAGTTTGTAGTAAACAGTTTTGACGCCATTTTACAATTTTACTATTCAAATATTTTGTTCAAATTATCTTTTGCACTTGCAAAACATGTGCACTTAACTATTTACTTGTTTTGCTTATACGAACAACTAAAAACACTTTATTTATTTATTTATTTAATTATTTATTATTATCTAACACAATATTATTATAATGTCTGTAAACCACTAATGGTTTGTCTAGACATGGTTATACTTGATTAATTAGTATAACAACTGATTTATAAGTCTGATATGTATGACTGACCAACGATTGAATGAATTGAAATTGAAATGAAAAATATTTGAGGAAATTCTGACATCTTGTGACAACAGTGGCCACCCGATTTTTTCATATTTTTAAACGATCTCTCGGGAACCCAACGTTTTATGGGATAAAAAGTACCCTAATATATTAATCCGGGTAATAAACCATCTGTGTGCCAAAGTTTATCCAAATCCTTTCAACCGTTTTTGCTTGAAAGAGTAACAAACATCCATCTTCACAAACTTTCCCATTAGTAGAATTAAATATAATATCTAATTAGGGCCAATAATTACAGGCGTCCTCAATCCTAAGAATAAATTATAACTCTTTAAAATCTAGTCTAGATGCACATATAAAATCATAAAAATTATGCCTAAAACTAAGGTCATTTTAACAGCTAACAAACATACTTACTTTCGAATTTATAATATTAGTTAGGATTTCATGGAACGCCCGTTTGTGTCACATTATTGACGTCATGCATTCATTTATCGTCAACACCAGTAACTAATTTTCCGTCAATTCATACGTTTAACAACAAAATTACGAGTAATAACTTGACACCTGTTTTTTTCATTTCCCATGTCACATCAAGTTCTAAGAAATGTAAATTACTGGAAAGTAATAATGCCTGACATTTCTTAAGTTATTGCAAAACTACAACTTTTAAAAGATATATTTAATATAAGGTATTAACTCTTCTAGGAATAAGTTATTAGGTAACTTTTCATAGAATTAATACAGGTAAGCAGTTTCACAATTTGTAAACGTATTATTAACATTTTAATGAACCCATTACCTCAATTCCTTATCCCTTATTGATGATACATCCTAATTATATCAATACTAATAATAAATATGTAAGTGTGTATATTATATGTACATGTATGTTACTCCATAACTCTTAAACGAATTAACTGATTTTCATGAAACTTGGTAGATAAACACTTAGACGTACAGGACACAGGATAGGCTATTTTTCATTTTCAACGCGGACGAAATCGCGGGCGCCAGCCAGTTCTAATATAATATGAGAATTGTTCCGTTCTCGGTCCAGGAAAACTCACTTGCAGTACTTCTGAACTCTGAATGTCCAATGAGGACGGCGACTCTCCCAAATAAAGCTTATAGAAGACACACAGACAGGCGATGTTGCGTCTACTGATTGCATAACACCAAATTAAAATGAAATGCATTATAGTAAGAGAGATGTATAGGTGAATTATTATATTAAGGTTTGAAGGCGACACTTGTGGGGGAATCGGCGCATGTGTACAATTGCGCACAAAATTGCTAAAGAAAATGACATTTCTTTTTATTATTTCGTAATTTTTCACCTCACTAACTTAACATTACAGGCAGTGTTGATATTCCTTCCATAAAATCATCGTGCGATGTCAAAGAAGAACGTTTTTTTAGGCATTTATTCACCATGACGTATTTACTAATACGATAAAACAATCTGTACGCAACAGTACCTAAGAGACTCGAGACGCGCGAACGAAGTGCGGGAGGGGGAGAGCGACTGAGTCTACCAATAACGTGTCGGCACACCGACGCGTACCCGCCCCTCATTTTCCTCTGCCCCCTCAAACACCTAAAAATAGGATTCTGCGCACATTTTCCGAGAAGTCTTTATTCGCTACACGAACTATACAATATATTATGTGGTAACCGCGACTTGTCCGCGTCCGATCGCCTAACTTACAGGATTACCTGAAGGACTAAACTGAAGGTTTGAAAATTTCATCAAAATCGGTTCAGCGGTTTCGGAGTCCATAGGGAACAAACGTACATACATACACACATCGCCATTTATAATATAAGATGTAGTAAATATATATTTAATTAATTGATTAAGTCTGAATGTCATTATCTTACGTCGATAAATAATAATAACTGCGACAAATTAGTGTAGTTAATATTAAGAATGATAAATTCAAGAATGTCGCTTAGGGTTATCGTGTAATATACTGGAACACTGAACAACTGTTCCGTTAAAATATTAGGTTAACATTACGATATAGTCATAAACAAAGCGATTATAATAATTTTTTTTTATTTAAAGACGAGTAATATGTATAAATAAGCATTTTTTTACGTTTGGTAAAGAAATCATATATTTGTCCAAATTATTCAATTTTTTTTAAATATCCATATATTAAAAATAAATACTACGACGATGGGAACGGTCTTTTTAAGCATTGTAAGATGTTACCTATAAACAATCAGTTTTCCTTTTCTGAAAGAATTTTTTTTTAACGAATCCTTAAAAAAATTGACGGAACACCCTGTACACACTAGAGCTATTTCAAAAAAGCTGTTACGTACACAGCGCGCCAATAATAGGTATGGCGAAAGGACTACCGCTTACATTGTCCCACATCTTATCAACAGCCTACCTTCAGATCTATGTAACAATATAACAATTAAAAATATTAAATCTAAATTAAAGCAGTATTTTTTAAATTGTAATTAATATTAGTATCTATTAATGTAATGATAACACGAGACTAAACCTCAGTGGTAAAAAATAAATAAATAAATAATTAAAAAGTAAAATGTTACCCCATTTTCTAGTAAAGGGAGTATCGTAAACTTGCTCTTAGGAGTTTAAAAAAAATCCTAATCATAGTATAATAATCCTAATATAATAATAAACTATTTTCTTACATCGTCGCCTCCGTACCAATTCATTAAAATTACTTTATTTATTTTAAATAACATTTTTGTAAGTATGTTATCAGCTTGATAATATTTCATTTTGATGTGACGATTTTAGCGTGGACAGACGTCGAAATCAGTGAAGGTCTCATTGTGGAGGAAGTGCAAATCCGTTTAGAATTGGAATTGTTTGAATCAAAAATGGCATTGAAATAATTATAATTAGGTACAAAATATTTGAGTGAATTAATCGAAAAAAAAAATGTACAGATGTATGTACTATGGAAAAAGAAGTACAGTAGCTTTGGGACCTTGGATATTTTTATTTTGAAGGAATGTACAAAAGTTTTGTACATTACATATACTTTAGTATGTCCATATCATTTTGTTTTGCAAAATTATTATCATTATTGTTCATTGTGGATTAGCAAAGCTTCATTGCCTTCGAATATTGTTAAAACTTCTAGAACACGAAGTTAAACTCATAACTAACTGGCAAATCACGAAACTCAAATTTTTCTGCTTTATATGCTTAGTCCGCAAGTTTTTTATTATGTTACAAGTGACCTGACCCCAGCTTTTGCTACTTTTCTAAAAATTGTATACAGATCGCTCTTAGTGAAAACTGTATCAAAATCTGTTGAGTGATTTAGAAGAAGCAAAGAAACAGACAGGACCGATTTTGTTTTATTTTTCTGTTATACGGTGTTTCTGTACGTTCATACTTACAATATTCCTACTGTAACTACCTAAATTGTTATTTTTTTCATCATAGAACAAATAATTACAATAAATTGTTCTCTTGACCCCTAACTGGTCGGTCATCCTTACCACAACAGGCCTTATGGATTCAATTACGTCACCGGTAACAACCAATAATTAACCTAATGATTCATAAAGTTAGCATTATGTAAGTAATCAGTGAAGTGAGGATATCTATTATTTTGAAGAATTCTTCCTCGTTCAGTTGCTATTTTTGTTAACTAGAACGTGTTATCGATGTAACATAACTTGCAAATTATTAATAATATGAGCAACCGCGAGCTTTACTAGGTCAGTGTCATCTTTTGGCGATAACTTGTATAAAAGCAGAATACACAGAAAGAAAATATTGCATACGAGCTGGCGCCCGCGACTTAGTCCGTGTTGAAAAATTAAAAAAAAAATATAAGCAATATAATAACACCTGACATCTGAATTGCTATAAGTCTCTCTTTTGCCAGGAGTTAGTTTTTTATTTTAGATGATCCCTTGGGAACAGTATTTTTTCTGGATGAAATGTACCCTATGTTCTTTCTTGTAGCCTTGAGAACGCTCATGCAAAATTTAACGATGAGCTGTTGAATAGTTAAGTCGTGAAAAGCTAGAAGACAGACCAACAGAGTTATAGTATGGATGGAAAAATATGGAGAAATAAATAGTTATAATCTTCTATTGCCCCATTTCTATTGGGCATTTCATGAGATGTTCATTGTCGGCTCCATTGATGCATCCAATTGGTCGTTTGTCGTGTCATTATAAGAGTAATCGCATGTTTCCGGCAATATATACGATTCAGGTATTCTATAGGCGTAAGGTATGTAGGTTAACATAGGCACAAAATAGTTACAATAATGTTTTACTAATTGCAATATGAAATATTGCAAGTGTGACAAGTATGGCCAATATGATTAAGTGTTTTCTGATTTCTCTGCTCTTGCATGTGCTACTTGTATTTTGTATTGGCTCAATAAAATTTCTTTTCTTTCTATCTTTCTTTCTTTCTATAGTATAGTATATGTATTCTATAGTTTATTTGATTTTTTTAATAATGGTATTATTGGGTTAAGTTATTATTAAGTGAAAGTTTATCTTCATCTTCATAATCTTCATTTCTTTATTTCTACTTAATTCGACCTAGATCTTTTATTTGGAATTTATCACAAGCGAATCCTGCTTATTTCTTCGATTTAAACAAATCGATTTAACAAAATTGTTTATTTAAAACAATACGGAGCTTAATTCATGAATTGCATACAACAGACAGAAGCACATAGCGACTTTATTTCTAAGTTTTAACTTAATTAATGAAAGAATTTAAACCTTGCTCCAATTCAACAAAAAATTGTACAAAAATGATAAATCAACAGCAAGAAAGCCACACGTATACCCGCATCATGGACATTGTGGTCCGTTTAGCGACCCAATTAATATTAATTGTCGACTCACACACTGTCCATTGGCCTCCTCATATAAGCATTATTATTGGGAAGTCACATGTTAGTCGCATGTGTACATACTTCGTGCGCTGGTTGCAATCATATAATTAAAAATAAACACCCTAAATGAAAAATATCGATCGAATAAAATTTGCATATCTATAAAAACATTTTAATATGAATCAGTTTTTAGTTGAATGTCTCTTTAAACGGTGATTAAAGAAACATTCGCTAACAATCGTCAGAATTCAATAGTCGTAGCTAATCATGCACCTTGAAATAGGCATGCCCAGTACAACCTGCTTGGTCAACCAACGCCTCCTTGGCCTAATGATTTGATTACGCAACGGTCAGAGGGGATCCGGAGTGTATAAGGTGTTTAAATAATGCATCAGAAATCCAAGAAGTTTTTATTGTTATTAAATTATATTATAAAAAATCATCATCAATCATCAATCAATACTAGTCATCATCAATACTCAATACTAATAATAAATAATAATTTTGTTTTCAGAAATATCGTGTATATAGGATCTATACATGATACTGAAACTAAATTGACGATTTTTACAATTTTTTTCTGTATGTATGTATGTATGTTCCTCGATAACTCTTAAACGAATTAACCGATTTTCATAAAACTTGGTAGATAAACATTTAGAAGTACGGGACACGTGATAGGCTACTTTTTATCTCTTTTAACGCGGACGAAGTCGCAGGCAACAGCCTAGTTAATAATAAATCTGTAAGTGTAGGTATTGTATGTATGTATGTATGTATGTTCCTCCATAACATTTAAACGAATTAACTGATTTTCATGAAACTTGGTAGATAAACATTTAGACATACGGGACACAGGATAGGCCACTTTTTATTTTTAACTAGTATTCTATAAAACGCGTAGGTTATTTTAGATATAGCTTTTGATCGAGGCTTCAACGGTGACTCAAAATTTGTTCAAATTGTTTAACAAACGTTTTAGATAATAAATGAGAAATGAAGAAGAATAAATAAAGAGGCTCTTATTACTCTTAATTCACGGCGGTCATCTGTGAGAAAGTATTTACTGCCTCCAAAAGGGCTTAGTTACGAAGTTGACGACTGCAGAATGCAGTCTCTGCCATTAGAAACAATTGTTTCATATTTTCTTTTTAGTCATATTGCTGTGGTATCCAACAATTGTAGTAAATATTTTATAAGCTAAATTGAAAATATGTTTTGTTTGTTTTGTTCGCATAAATAACGCATGTCTATTACATAATATCCATTCATATCTTCTCTATACATAACAAAACAAAGTTTCTCTCTGCTTTGTTGCAATTAGACTTAGAAGTTAGCGGAGTTAACTTCATAAAACCACACAACGGATTTTGAGATGGTTTTCACTAATAGAATTAGCGATAAACGTTGAAGGTTTTTGTGTGAAGCTTTCATTGCATTCTGTAGTTTTGAAAAACTAAACGATGAACGAAATAAACGATTTCACTTCTGTTGTGAGTCCTGTCTAGTCTAGCACACGCCGATTTTTTTATTATTTATGACTAGCTGGTGCCCGCGACTTCGTCCGCGTTCTGGATGAAAGGTACCGTATGTCCTTTCTGGTGTCACAGAGAACGTGTATGCAAAATTTCATAGTGATCGGTTTAGTAGTTTTTGCGTGAAAGCGTAACAAACAAACAAACTCACATTTATAATATTATTAAATTACGGGTGTTGTAAGTGCCAAAACATACTAAAATTTACCTAAAACTTTTTTACGATTTTGTTTTATAACAGCTTCTCTATTATGTATAAACTATTCCATATGTAACTAACTCTACATAATAATGGGGTATATTGTTGTTTCATAGACATTTAGAGCTATTTTAATGCATGAGTAGATCCCCTAATTGTGTCGGCAGATGTCATTGCCCTGTTCCAAACCAGTGAGTGCCTTATTTGACATCCTATATCTACCAAGAGAATTGTTTTGATTGCGAACAAACAATTACTAGAGAATACAAACGAATCCGTTATATAAGTAGGTACTTGCGAAAGTATTGGTCTTTATTTCAAGTAATTTATAAACATCCTCTCTGACATTTCTTATCGCGGTGTTGATCGCTTGGACAAAAAGCTTTTGTTTTATTTTTAACATTGACACAAAAGTAAATTTAAAGAAGTGTAAAAAATTCAAAGATTGAATTACATTATTTATATACAATATAAATATAGCTGTATTCAATATTATTAATTCTATGTACTTATTCTTATAACTTTCTATCATTTTGGAAGTTATCATAAACAATGTAGGGTAATTGTTTGTGACAAACTAGCTGCTGCCCGCGACTTCGCCCGCTTAATTTTGTAAATGATATACTAAAACCTTCCTCGAGAACCACTCTATCCATTGGTGAAAACAGCATGACAATCGGTGCAGTAGTTTTTGAGTTTATCGCGAACAGACAGACGCGGCTTAGATTAGGACTTTGTTATGTAAGGATAATATTAAAAGAATCCTTTTTTTTTATTTTCATTTGACTTTTTATTGCTTCTGACAAAAACCGAATGTGTACTAGTTAGCCATTACAATAGACAATGCTTAATAAGTATTCAAATCTACAGTTCTGCTTATGAAAACACACTATACATTACAAAAATTTCATTAATGATCTTATCATTTCGCGCTCAATAAAATCGTTCTGCATTGTTGATCGATTTTATTCTGTAAACAGGCTCATAAATAAATAGTACATTTTTGTTAATCTTTAGTCAATTTCTAATTCAAAAAATCAAAATCAAAATATTTATTTATCAATTAGGTTTCTACAAGAAACTCTTTTGATCGTCATTATAAATTTAAATTTACCAGGGTTTCGGAAAAAAAACCAAGATGACGATCCTGAGAAGAAGCCCCGAAAGAAACTCAGGATACTATTCTTTTTGTCATCATTAAAATGTAAAATAGTACAATACACATTACTTAATATTAACAAACTTAAAGTATATATATACAATTATAGTTTTACAATACAAAACATAGTACATACTAAACATTCAGGACAAGTATGCTATAAATTGTAAATTGAAATGCTTTTTTCACCGAACTCCCACTAGAATTGAATCCTTGTCCCTATTTAGTTACTAATTATTATGTGTAAATATAGTATATGGTGCTCGCGACTTCGTCCGCTTAAAAAAGTATTTACTTTTATTTTAGATTTCCCGTAGGAATGAAGCATTTTCCCGCGGTAAAAAGTAGCCTATGTTTATCACGGATAATGTCGGCTTCTAATGGTAAAAGAATTTTTCAAATCGGTCCAGTAGTTTCGGAGCCTATTCTATACAAACAAACAAACAATCAAATCTTTCCTCTTTATAATGTTAGTATAGATAGCGTATTTTAATTGCAGAAAGCGTACGCCAAACTAACAATGGGTGTCCCGGGAGAAATGATCGCTACAGATATAGGCAACAGGACATTGGAACGATTCAATGAATAGTAATGAATTAAACCTCTGTCGTAATATGAATGTGTATAAAGTACTATTGCTTCACGTTTATTTTTGGTTAGTTCCCTACTATTGATAATAATATATCTCACTAACGAGCCTATCCCCGCTCAAGCGAGACAGCTTAAATTTATTTATTAATTAGCTTCGTCCGCGTTGAAAAAGAAAAAAGTAGCCTATCTTGTGTCCCGTACGTCTAAATGTTTATGTATAGGTGAATTATTATATTAAAGTTTGAAGGCGACACTTGTAGGGGCAATCGGTGCATGTGTACAATTGCGCACAAAATTGCTAAGGAAAATTACATTATTTTTTTTCTTATTTCGTAATTTTTCCCCTCACTAACTTAACATTACAGGCAGTGTTGATATTCCTTCCATAAAATCATCGTGCGATGTCGAAGAAGAACGTTTTTTAGGCATTTATTCACCATGACGTATTTACTAATACGATAAAACAATATGTACGCAAAAGTACCTAAGAGACTCGAGACGCGCTAACGAAGTGCGGGAGGGGAAGAGCAACTGATGAGTCTACCAATAATGTGTCGGCACACCAACGCGTACCCGCCCCTCACTTTCCTCTGCCCCCTCAAAGACCTAAAAATAGAATGAGTTATGGAGGAACATACATACATACATACACTTACAGATTTGTTATTAGTATTGATTGATTTTATTGCGCGTAGTTTTAATTTACGATAACTCCTCAGATATTCATTTCTAAAGTATCCTAAGATGACGTTGCCAACTTATTGAGTAAATTGTCGACTCTATATATTGTTTACTGCCACCTTGTGTTGTGATTTAAAAAATAAAATAAAAAACCATTTATGTTTAACTATATCCAATATACAACACATATTATTACATTAGCACAATGACGACAAACATAAACAAATATTTCGAAAGTAAATAAGGCACACATGGCGAAAAATTAGTTTGAAAAGTGTGATATATTCATTTGACACATAAGTATCCCACAATGATTGATAATGTAATCATGATAAAACCTAAGTAAACATAAGTTAGTAAATACATTATCGCCTTTCCGATTACTCAACATTTCGCATTAACTTTTAGAATCGATAAATCGATTACTTATTCATAGAACTTACCGCAGTGGTTGTAAAGTGCGACAAACATCGGTTACCGATACGGCAGTCGCAGGGTTGATTTCCTATATGTTTTAAGAAGGTATATAATAAAATCCACTTTTAATTTAGTTTATATTTTAGCCTTAAAACGTGTTTACAATTTTACCAAGTGGACCGTCGTCGTCGGCCTGTCTTACAACCTTTATAAAATATTTTTTTAATCATAGTTGTTAAGTTTTCTTTACATGTAATTAACAATCTTTTCTTGTCTTGGTTACCTTTAATGTTGTGTTATCACTATTATAATTTGCGTGTCTATTAAACAAATAATCGAAATATTTCCATAATATCTAACTTACATGTAAAGTTATAATGTTTCTCAATTTAAACAACACTTCTTTCTATTATAAGTATATATTGTCACGTCAGTTTATTTTTGTGAAAAGAGTTTCAATGTAATGGCGTGTCTATCACCGATATACATGACAACGGATGCGTTTGATGGAACCAAGAATCGGTATCGATACAGGCTCCGTACTGCTCCACTAATCCTGGTTTCCACATCGCTAATCTCTCATTTGTGATGCGGATGCCATTCCATAGCCGCTCTTGAAAAGATTCTCACACATAAATCGAACGTTAGCACTTTTATCTTCACGCGTTACGGCCTCGGAGGTTTTTTTCTAACGGCAAATGCAACGTTGTCGTGTTCCTTCTTACAAGAGTACCGTGCATGTTCACGGTGTACTGGAAAAACAACTCTATGCTGTTGTATTAGAGATCGCATCGAATGCACGTTACTGTTCAGGTGGTGGAGTAAGATTTGGATAATGGTTCTACAGAATGAAAGCGTGGAAATGGGGCTTCCGGATACCGAATACGCATTAGGGTTACATGGAATGTGTAGTTTTGAATTTTATTTTTATATTTATTTTTTAGTCGCCTGTGTTTACAATTGACACAAGTAGACTATATAATTTCTTAGAGTTAAAGGCATCACAGTAAAATTAATGAAAATCGATACAATTGGTTTAAAAAATCAGAGAGAGATTTTTAAAATTAACCATTATTGGTATTGCAGATAAACGTTCATAACATGTTTCAATTTTAATTAAGTAAATTCGATATATATATTTTTTTTCATTTACACGTCAACTGAAAACCACAAGATTCTGATCGCCATACACAAGAGACTCTTTTTAAGTTAAAGTTATGTATCTGAAAGCATTGGAACCAGTATGATATAGTTCCCAGATAACTAGTTTGCAAAATAAATATGTAGGTTAATCGATGTATGTGCTATCAACCGATTAAGTTCGAGGTCGTATCCTGCATAGGATGTTTGATATATGATCTCTCCGTGGAAATGTTTGATGATAAAAGTAAACAAACATGTAACACTTCACAAAACATTTTCTCTTATCTAATATTGTAGGACGATATAGGGACATTTTTTGCTTTAATATTCACACAGTTATGTTCGATAACGTGTGTGATTTAAAAATAATCATCATTCAATTTAATGATAAAGAAAAGATCGTGAGATTATGCGTGTTCTTAGAAAACAACATACTCCCTTTCGTATTTATATAATACTAGCTGGCGCCCGCGACTTCGTCCACGTTGAAAAAGAAAAAAATGTAGCCTATCCTGTATCCTGTACGTCTAAATGTTTATCTACCAAGTTTCGTGAAAATCAGTTAATTCGTTTAAGAGTTATTGAGGAATATACATACATACAATACCTATACACTTACAGATTTATTATTAGTATTGATTGATTGATATGTATTAGTTAGGATGAATAAATCTCAACACTGTATTAATGATAAATAATTATTATATTCGCTTTCTTTATAACGTGATAATATTCACATTTAATTTTATGTTACGTGATGCAACACACTAATACCGCCTGAAGCAAATTAAACGCCAATGCACACGTGCAAGACAATTAACATCAACAACATTGTTATGTAATGAAGAATGTTTGCAATCGTTGCTATTTATTTACATTTTTAATACATCGACTCGCAAGCTACCAGCTTCCATATTTGTGCAGCAACATTTGCATACCGTTAATAGCAAAAAGGATTAAAAAAATATCGCAGACGCGTAACAAACTACAGTTTGATTTATTAGGTACACTTTGATGTTTAATTTATACAGTGTCGTTTTGTACTTACTAATATTATAAACTAGCCGAAACCCTTGTAAATTTAAATTTATAATGACGATCATAAATAAGAGTTTCTTGTAGAAACCTAATTAGAATCTAATTTAGCTGGCGCCCGTGACTTCGTCAGTGAAAAAAGTCAAAAAAAAATGAAAAAAAAGGCTAAATAAAGTGTCCTGCACGTCTAAATGTTTATCTACCAAGTTTCATGAAAATTAACTATTCATACATACATACATACAATACCTACACTTACAGATTTATTATTAGTATTGATGTGAATATTATCTTTAAATTTATAATATTAGTAGCATCTTCAGAAGTTGGATATTGGTTATACAATTACGAATAAACAGCTGAATGATAATAAGAATATAGGATACTTAATTAAACACTTTAGTTTAAAATTTTATCTATAGCCTATGGAAAAAATACCATACATTTTTAATATTGTGAAGTTTTTTTTTTAATATGCACCACTTGTTGCTAGTTCTAAAGGCGACGATTGCCACCTACCATCAATGAAAATTGTTAGATATTCTATATAGGTACTTAAGTAGATGGTAGTCACATAAATAGTTTATCGTATCTGCAAATGATAATCTTTGCCGCGTGAATCACCTACTTGCTGAGTTGCTGAGTCAATCATACATTCTCCCTTTGCGTATCAGGTAGTGAAACTTTATGACTCATGTTACGTCACATTCTAGGAAACATCCACGTATTAGAATGTTTCCTTCTAATAACTAAGTGGAGCACTATTAAATTATTTGAAATGTTAAGATAAATCGAAGCCTTTTTCAGTAAGAATTGAGTTTATAGGGGATTTAAATCAGTATTTTTATAAGATTTTTAAAATAAACCTTAAAATTTCACTAATTTTGAATTAGTCATGTAAACCCACTGTAAACCACTGATAAATTTTATTATTAATTCTATATTATTATAATATTTAAATATATAACATCTCCAATTTCAGAAAATTCCCAAACTAAGTTTTTTTTTCATCGTCTACTACTTTTACGTCTTAATTTCTTACTATCCTAATCCTAAGTCTGTATTTGGATCTAATTTCTTACCTAACTACTTTGCAGAACTATGTTTGATTACTTATTGAGTATTGAGCAAAATTAGCCCTTTCAAAGGTATCGAAGTGTTCGTTTGAACAGGGCAGCGAAAGGCACCAAACTAATTGGAAGTTCAAATCATACTAATTATAGAGATTGTAACTTCGAAATAGGTACTCGTAATTTGGGTCGAAGTAGGTACACAACTGATTCAATACTTGAATAACTTTAAAGTTAAATCCGAAAGACTAATTCAAATTATCAAGAAACTAGCTGGTGCTCGCGACTTCGTCTGAGTAGAAAAGTATAAAACGCCATCTACCGTATTTTGGATAGATGGCGCTATCTCCCGGGCCAAGCCGTTAGTATTTAATTTTATTTTAGATTTCCCGTAGGAATGAAGCATTTTCCCGCGGTAAAAAGTAGCCTATGTTCATCACGCATAATGTCGGCTTCTTGGTAAAACATTTTTTCAAATCGGTCCAGTAGTTTCGGAGCCTATTCTATACAAACAAACAAACAATCAAATCTTTCCTCTTTATAATATTAGTATAGTTGATAATTTGAATAAACAACAAAAGAAAAAAAAAGAAAATAGTTTATTTTGTATTTCTATGACTTTTTCGTCAATTTTGTTAAGAAATTTGTAAGATAAGATTGTAAGCTCAGACCAAATTTATCGTTGGGACGCGGAACTACTGCCGGTCGAGACCCTCGTTCCGTAAACGAGCTTGTTCAGGCATTTTAGTTATCGACATTTTCATTACCAAAATGATGACTTATGTTGGTAATCTTTAATTAACTAAAATAAACTAAATTTTAGTGTACTCCATCACAGCCGTTTCAGCGACGTCGAGAGTTTTGTTTGTCTGGTGTAATGTTTTCAAACACAGATGAAGTCGCAAGCACCAGCTCGTATGTAATAATGGAACTATTACAAGTTTAAACTTCTGTTGGCATTATCCGAAACCTCTAAACCGTGTCAAATGATCGACAGTACGGTTTTGTTATACTTTTATGCTAAACATGCCTTTCAAATCTGAGTCATGGCGGTTTATGACGAAACCAGGTAAGAGGTGTCGATTTTCTGCATCTCAATATACGTAAGGCATACTACCAATCCATACTAATTTTATAAATAAGTAAGTCTTGAGTCGCCAGTGAAAGTAACTGTCTGTTTTTACGTTATCACAGCTTAACTATTGAATCGCTTTCTATGAAATTTGGTAAAAATATGGTAGTTTGAAATGGCTGGTTATTTTTAATTTTTTTAAACGGGCTAACTCACAAGCCTAAAATTAAATAGTAAAATTAAAGGTACTAAGCACAGTACCTACACGCTAAAACTGATTTGTATATGTAAACAATTGCATCCAAATCTATATATAAATAAAAAGGAATCGCTGTGTTGTTGCTAAATAAATGTGTTGCTAAATAAATTCCGCTATTTTTTTTTTAAATAAGTATTCGTTGAAGTCTGAAGAGAAAAAATTTAAAAATATTTTCCCATACAAAGTTTCTATCTGACTAGGTATTCAAACACAAAAAACTTCTTCATTAGTATAAATCATAATCATAGTGGTTGTTTAAGAAGAAACAGAGACAGGTATCGACCTACTATGTATTGATTGATATCGACGATACAGCTGCGGTAAATCCACGCGAGTCAAGCTGCGTGAGTAAAAGTTTTATTTGTAATTTAATGAAATTGCAAATACAAATAATATACCGCAGTCTCATCAATTGTAAAGCAAATGTGAGCTCACAATCCGTCTTCAGGGATCATCATTTGTCTGCCTTTCAATGGTAGCCAGCTTTGCTTTATCCGATGCCGCAATGTGTACTTACTTGCGTTTCCCTCCCCTCTGGCGTTACCAAGTCAAAATTGATGGTTATTTCAGCGTAGTTCGTTCGCTTTATAATATTATTTATATTAACTTGTTTACATTATATAATATATTAAATTATATACTATACTTCATACATCCGTGCTAATATTATAAATGCGAAAGTTTGTACGGATGTATGGATGTTTGTTATTTTTTCACGCAAAAACTACTGAACGTATCTGGGACACCAGGACATAGGGTACCTTCATCGTTCAACGCGGACGAAGTCGCGGGCACCAGCTAGTTGCTATATAATTACTCATTATAATGCACATTATAAAGTTGCAGTTAAGTTAAATTTTAAAGTTAATTTTTGCTAACATTAAAATGTAATACAATTACATTGTTAGACGATCCTGAATCGGTCCAGTAGGTCCGTTTTTTTTAAATCGGTACAGTAATTTCTAAGTTTATTCATTACAAAAATACAAAAATAAAAATCTTCTCTGTTTATAATATTAGTATAGCTGTACCTAATTGCAACATTGAAATCCAAACTAGTTTTGATACAAAACTACATAGACAAAACCTATTTGGTGTGATCCCGCGATCAATGCAAAATCCTCATGTAAATACAAACCGAATTTGTTCGCTAATAGCATAAACGCTGTAGGCACATATTGAATAAATTTGCAATACAATATTTGTGTGGTATAATGAACAATTTGTATGCAAACTTAACATTATTTCATACAATATAATGACGACAATTAAACGTGTGTGGTTTAAAACTTGTGGTCGGCTGACAAAACTTTACTGTGAAATTCATAAATATGCTAAAAGGTAGTACGAATTTAATGTTATTGCTTTGACATTCGGATATAAAAAAAAATCTTTTTATTTTATTTTTTAAACATGTATAGACTAGCTTTTGTCCGCGATTTGGTCCGCTTGGAGTCTCAACAATATACTATACTTGCCTGGTCTGTCAGTCCATGGTCAAACAGTCCACAAAGTAATGATTGGCTGTAAGAATTCACAAGTAATTCAGTCGTTAAAATTAAATGATCCATTAGTTAGATCATTCCTTACGAAGTCCCATAAAGAAACAAAATAGCCAGGCTACCGTGGGCGTTTCCTTCATTGAGCACGACGGAGTTTATTCATTTAATTTAGTGTTAAATAAGTTAATTGGCAAGTGCATCGCACTCGACGATCTGTTTAACTCCCTCGTACCGGTTCTGATTCAGACCATTGTGCTTCTGATGCACGCCTACATTCATTGTCAAAGAAAAATACATGTACTTACAAGTTTTACAACAAAAAACCGACGATGGTTAATGAATCTTCTGTTTTTATGTTAAGATCGGCAAACAATTAAATTTTTAATGTACGTAAGTATGTTCCTCCATAACTCTTAAACGAATTAACTAATTTTCATGAAACTTAGTAGATAAAGGTTTAGACTTACGGGACACAAGATAGGCTACTTTTTTTTTTTCAACGCGGACGAAGTCGCGGGCGCCAGCTGGTATTATTATAATTTTATAGTGACAGGGTCGCAAGACTTTTTACTTAACTTTTTGGCTTTTTCGTGGGTCGCGACATAAAAATGGTTGAGAAACGATGGTCTAAATGTTTATCTACGAAGTGTCATGAAAATGAGTTATGGAGGAACATACATACATACATACATACATACATGCATACATACATACATACAATACCTACACTTACAGATTTATTATTATATTGATGATTGATATTGATGATGATTGATGATAATTCCAAGAAAAGCGATCTTATGTTAACACTGTTTATCAATACTAATAATAATTACTACTAATAAATCTGTATTTAAATGTATCTTACTTTTTCTTACTTTTTCAACGCGTACGAAGTCGCGGGCGCCAGCTAGTATTATAATAATATTGTTAACTTATTTAAATTTTAACTTATTTTTTAACATTTTTGAATAAGTAACTCTTAAAATAAGAATGAACGAGTTGTCATTTCAAGACATTTAACTCAATAGTTAGTTAGAGTTTTTACTCTCGTATCCGTAAAAGTATTAAAGCTATCTATCTACATGTAAAAAAAACTTACCCGAAAATAAAAATTGTCTCATCTTCTAAGGGTATGGAAAGACTAAATTAAGTAAAGTTCAGTAACACCCATTGATCAGAAAGTCGTAACTAAAATACAATCTTAACTCTTAGTTATCCATTAGCAACTATTCTGATTGTGAGTAAATGGAAGTTATCTCCTTATTGTTCCCAAGAGGTATTGGTGGAGGTAAACGAAACAAAATTGTGGTCAGGGGACTAAAATTAGATTTAGCTCTTAGCGTGAACAAAAAATCTTATTAACTAAATAAATCCTTACAGCACACGACTTACTCCCTTGTGTTGCTCGTTATTATACCTGAGGTATGGTGTTTGGTTTTAGCCGGTATTGGTCTCTATTACTTTTGCGCTACCTACGACCAAGTCTTTTTGGCTGAATATTATATCAGTATTGTAACCCGTTACACAGTCCACAATATCACAAGGAACTTCATTCTGCTTATTTTTTATTATATTTATCTTATTTTTTATTTTCTTTGTAGATATGACATATATAAAATATACATATATTTTATATATGTCATACAATATTCATAAAATGTATATGTTACTTATATACCTAGGTATCATTACATTTTTTATTAAATTTGTGAGTGTATTTAAGAAATATATGTGTATTACTATATTTACTGTCTCTGAATGCAGATTACACTATCTTTTTCTATTTCCCTATCCTGTATACCTTTTCGCCCATACTTTCATCACAGAGCTTATAATAGATTTTTTTAATAGTTTATTTATAGATTTTAGATTTTATTGAGACGGTTTTAATGTAGATCCTTGGACATTTAAGCCAACTGCTACTGTTTACTCTTAATTTAAACAATCTAATGGTGCAAATGGATACTTATTGAATCTGCGTAGGCTTTTCCTGTACGTTAATGTTCAACTTCCTGCAACTCTCATTTCTCCCTGTCATCAATCTCCTACGCCTTTAAAAGATCCTGTTCATCGTTAAATATTCTAAAATTATGAAAAATCGTAAAACCAATATAGCATTATATGCACGTTTCATCGTCATTATTAAAGTACGTTTATATAAAGCAGCTATTCACTTATCCAATATAAAACCAAATTTAGATATTTTTATGACGTCGAAGTTATGATAAAAATGGTCGCGGACGAACCTATAAACTACTAATGTTCGGTTATCGGGGACGTAAATTTTACGACTGACAAAGTTTAAGTAGTCGAACTCAACATTTCTACAGTTATTAGAATTATGTTGAGATCGGTCTTTTTTTTATTTTCTCTGCGATTTATTATGAGATCATCGTTATATATTTTTAAATAAAAGCTTTCTTAAAATATCTTAAAAATATTTTTTAACATATTTTAATAACGTTAAATAGCCTTTCAGAAAATCACTATTTAACGTTACTAGGCAGGTCGCATTTTTGAGATTTTTGGACTTTTTATGAATTTTTAAAAATTCTTAACCTTTTGTTACTTTTTGCACCACCAAACCTATACGTCTAAGACATTTACCATTCTAATTATTGTTCTAAACAAATTGTTTTACCATTTCGTATAGTATAGCGTAGATCAATAAGTATCGCGTACATAAAATCATTGATTTACTTACTATGAAATTGGTAAGCAGCTCTCGTTGGCAAATGAGAAAGTAACAGACAGACAAACAGACTTGTTTTCCCATTTATAATACCTACTAGGTATATTACAATAATGTTTAGTCTGTCTTTTCTTCTCTTAATTTCATATATTAACTAAAGGCATTGTCTTAACTTATTGTCCTTCGAAATTCTGCGCAGATATCGAGACAGAGCTCTTTTATTGTCTATGGATAATGTAAAACTTTTATCTGCAGTCATAATAATTTGTCTTTATTGTAAGTCTTGTTTACTGCCAGACTTTGTTAACTATATTATTTTGTTTGGTGTCAAAACTTGAACATTACTATTTAGACGTGATAGCAAAGATTTTATCTGATCATGGGGTGCATTTTTTTATCTATACTAATATTATAAAGAGAAAAGATCATATCTATAAAAAAGAAGAAAACGTAAATTTGACTGTGACGGTTTATTTCGATCTCGAACTAATAATAAAACAAGAATTAAATTCTTGAGAGCGCAGTTCCTAAATTGTTTAAATTGGACTTTAAACAATTGCGGTTGAAATGAACAGATGATGTTAATTTAGACGTTAATTTTTAGCTTTTGTATTCTGCAGTCATGCATTAGGGAAGGGGCATGTTTCTTTTTAATTTTTACAAAAAAATGTACTTTTTATTTTAAATAATTGCTTTGCTACGAACAATTAATTTCCACCTACATACCTGCATTGTTTTAATAAACTCCAATGACCTGATTGATGAGGCTCTACAAAATGCCCCATCAATTTTTATTATAAAAATAAATTAATAAAACAGCGTTTGTTTATGAGGTTATATCGAACAAAGTTTTTTTATTTTTCTACTAGCTGGTGCCCGCGACTTCGTCCGCGTTCTGGATAAAATGACCTTTCTGGTGTCCCAGACAACGTGTTTGCAAAATTTCATAGTGATCGGTTCAGTAGTTTTTGCGTGAAAGCGTAACAAACAAACTCACATTTATAATATTAGTAAGGATTTTCTGACACTTGTTCGATGTATATAAATCCGAACAATACTTCGCCTACCATTCGTCGCGACATTGTGTTTTTTAACTGTCCAGTTCAAATACAACACTGGGCCAGGAAATGATACACCGCTACAAATTAACGTATCCATACATTTTTCAATAGAAAGTGTAAACTCATTTTTATTACCCGTTTCCGTTTTTGGTTCATCATTTTCTCTTGCAAATTCATCGCTTATAATATACAAAGATTTTACTTTATGGTAAAAAACAAAATAAAATTGATTCTCATGTGATTTTGACAAAACAAATCTTTCTTATATTTTTTATAAATTGGTTACCTATTTCACTGTTACCTTTTCACAACAGCTAAATCACAAAAATAGTTTTATGAAGTTTTGATTGGAAGATTTAGAAAAATGTTAAATAAAATATTATAGCGTAATAGTGCCTAAAACGATTTCTGAGAAATAGTTTAAAAAGACAAACTTTGAATGTACAAGTTGAAAACACTTGAACACTTGAAAGAGCTTAGAAGAGAAGTTGTTCATTTCGCGACAGAGTCGCGACATTATTGCTAAAGTTCTGCTGCTAAGTGGTTTTATTAAACGTTATAAGTAAGTCGTTTAGCAGATGACAACTGTTAATTACAAATGATAGGCAAGGTATATATGTCAATCATCTGTCTAGATTTTTTTTTTTGGCAAATGTACTAGATGAGTTAAATTTACGAATACTTATTTCACCTGGGTCTAATACCCATAAATAATATATGATCTCTCGAAACGCCCTATGGACCGACCACCTGCGCTGGCTAACAGTGGCTGGCAGTGTATGGTAAAAATGAAAAATGGGCTGATGATGAAGTTACATCCTAAAACAAAACAAGAATACTTTGAAAATTACAATGACGCGTACCAGTCATTCAGGATAAAATATATTATTTACATATTTGGTTGACCATGCAATAACAAAGTTTAAAGTAAAAATTTACCAAAAAATAAACTGTATTTAACTGTCTTGGTTGTAGGCAAGCCCTTACTAGAATATTAATAATTACGAATTTGTCTGTATTTAGTTCATAAGTAAGAACTTTCGCAATATCTTAACAAATTTTTATGAAGCTTTTAATAAAGGGATTTTTTTTCGTTTCAAGGAGATACATACACCCTATAATATGTCCTCTATATCTATGTCATATCTCTAAGCCTTTCAAAGTAAACTAACCCCTTCCACGTGTGGTAAGCGTCCTCCACAATATTGACCATCGCTAGTAGTAAAATGATTAATTTCTCTCGTATTTTTATAATATAGGTTTTAAATAAAATTAATATTTATTATATTAATAAATGTACAATATTTAACATTATTAACTAATATTAAATAATACGTTGTAGTTTTGTCACGTATATTTTGTTTTATTTAGTACCTACGAAAACTAATTTAAATATTTTTCACAGTGAAGTAGCGTTTGTAAATAATTCAAAGGCAATCCAGTTTATAGCGGAACTCGATTAGGTTGCCCAAACTGCTCAGTAATTTTACAACAAATTTTGAATGGTTTACTGAAACCACGTGATTTTTTAATTTATTTATATTACTTATATATTATTCAACAATTTTTTGACGCAAGTACGACGTGTAAAAATTGCTTTATTTGAAAAAAATATTTAATGTACAGACATAGCTCGTTTACGATTTTGATTTAGATATGAGTTCTCGTATTATAATTCCGGACAGTGGCAAAATTCAATTGGAACGAGATCCAATATATCCACCAAACAAATTGGGGACGAGAAGTAATATTGTAATACATTTTTACGTATGGATTAAAATTAAATGAGTAAAAATCCAATCGGTCAATAAAAGAAATAAATGGCCAGTGGATAATTTTAATCAGAATCTCTCTGCTATTCTCTAACATTTGATTAGTATTCTTTTGATTTTTTAAGCTTCGACATCCGACGCAAAAACTAGGTGTTTTAAGTTTTCAATTGGGTTAAGTTTTAAGTTGTTTTAAGTTTTCATTTTCAATTCAATCTTCATTTTTCTTCTTCGTCTTCGTCCGCGTAACTTTCTAATAAAATACGATTGCTGATAATGTACTTAGCTTTCTATAGAGTTCTAAAATAGGTCCAGTAGTTTATCGACTTTATTCATTAAAACAAAAATACAAATCTTTTCTCTTCGCAATATTAGTATGGACTAATATATCAAATAATAAATATATTGTAGATAACAATTGTAAAGAAAATAAAATGATGGTTTCTATTGACCAAAAACTAACAAACTCCAAGTCAGAGTCATTAAAGTTTACAAGAAACTAGAACCAATTGAAATTCGGTTAGTCATATATTTCGGGTATACGTGGTTAATTGAACTGTAATAATGAGTCAACCTCGTGTTGCACGCTTGACAGATTTCAAACGCAATTTCTCATGACGTAACTTTGTAGGTGCGGTTTATCTTGTAACTACATACTCAGTTAACTTTATTCAGTTTACAACTGTTTATTTGTATTTCCACCCACATGGATTTTACTTACTCAATTAGTATTTGATTATGTATGAAGGCGCTTAGTGCCGTCAAATGGGTACGTACTGTCTTAGCCACGTTGTCTTGATCAAAAAGATTGAAAAAAAAAAGTAAATTAGACAAGACCATATGAATTGTATCATTATTTTTTTCGTTTCTATATATTTCAAGAAGTTTTAGGCGTTTGAAAATATGTATGTTTGAAATTTTGTACTACAAACACATGTTTTCATTCAAAATTTGTACATAATTAGGTATTAATTCCGGTATGCGATATGCTTTCGAATCCAACGATTTCCTAACGTTAGATAAAATTTCTTTTAGGGTTACTAGTGCGTCAATTTAATTTGACCTTTGTAATTACCATTCAGACATGCCACCGTCTTTTAAAGTGTACATTGCAATGACTCACTATCACCAAACGACACTATGTTTGAATTAACGAACAAGGATGTTGTAATTTGCTTGGAAGACTGTAAATCCTGTGGTAATTCTTCTATGAAATTGTTAACCAGATAGTCATTTACATCTGTTACATTATATAACAATATCTTGAAGTATCAGGAACCACCCATAGATTGAAATTTTAAGTATACATATTCCATATAAATAAGGATAAGTGATAAGACCACCGTGAAACAACAGCATATGTGCTGTTGTGTTTCGATGAGTGCGTAATGGATGCCATACCATAACCCATTACCATGTCCCCTTCCTTATCCAATTCCATAATTTCCATAGTTTGAGTAGGAATGTGCTTTTTTATCTAAAAACATTAAAGTCCACACACTTAAACACACACACATACCATAATTTTTTCGCAATTAATTTATTTTATCAACACAGGTACCAAATTTTAATAATAATTTAATTATTATGTTGTTTCAGATAACACAACATGGATGACAATATGACGAATTTCATTGACGTAATGAAATCCAACGTGACGGAAAGCGAATTAAACAAGTAAGCTACTTAATTAACTAATTTAATAATTTAAATATTAAATATTCGCGTGCTTCTACGACAGCTCGTTATTTTAATTAAAACATTAGCTGGGAATTGAAACGGTTGTGCTATTAATTGAATTTTACAATTTACAATCAGGTCGTTCACAACCGCAACGGTATTGGTTGAAGCACCCGTTTTTCTATGGGAAAATTCAGCAGCGCCTCACCTGTGGAATATTTAATCGACTCCTTTATTATTGCATTTAAAGCAAGCCTTGTGCTGTAAAATAGACCATAAATCGTAAGCGTAATCCTAAATGGTAGGTAATCAACCGCATTAGGATCTAAAAACAATTATGGTTCAGTTTTAAATTCGGGAACATTCCTTCAAGTTAGATTTGTGTAAATCGAGCTGTGTATCGGTCTTGAGTCTTTATCCGTATATATTAATAAGTTACTCTATGGTCTTTATCCAAGTCATCGTTGAAATTGGAAAGAGCTAACGTTCTTCCCTAGCAACCTATTTAGAAGATTCTCTAATGTTTTTAGTATTAACCTAAGTCACAAGAAATACTAGTGCCCATTAGTTGGCAGCGAAATTTACCTTTTGTCGCTTGTGGTCAATAGGCGACGACATCCTCCTAATATCAAGTTAATGTCGACCTTTCAGAAGGCAATTGTATTTTATTGAGATTTTCCTTAAATGGAATTAGTAGCGACAAGGCAAACTTAGTCGTTTCGCATTGAACCACTTTAACACCCCGCCAAGGAAAAATTTAAAACTCCTAGTTGAACTTTTCTTTTTAAGAGGGATGTTTCACAAGCGAGTAACGCGAACTTATAGCTCAACAAACTAGTGTCAGTCTAAGTTTGTGTACTCAAAAACAGTCGAGTGAGTTGGTCGTCTATCCAATGAGGTGTTTTCTCTTGAAGTTCGCATGAGTGTCAGCGTCGCGAGCCCTCATCTTTTCCCAGTTTACCGAGCAACTTGATACATACTCGCAAAAGGATTTATTTTGCGCTAATAATTTCTTTAAGATTTTCTTAACTTGTTAAAGAGGCTACATTGTGTCATCATTGGCGAGTATTTTAATGTTCTCAATGTTAGTCGAGTATTTTCGCATACATTAAGTTCGCGTAGGTAGCTACTTAAAGTTTAAACATGATTCACCCACTTTAGTTGTTTATCAATTTTATAATAGGTACATTTTACATAATTTTCTCATTATTGCCGTCGGAACTAAACGTCTTAACCGATTTGAATGCCGTTTTTCACTAATGTTTTGTAAGAAGCTTCCCATAGCATCATTTAGCAACAAACACTAAAGTTTGTTTCATTCCAATCTATTTACAATCTAAAAAGTTACTCATTTTAGTACAATAAAAATCTCGTGTTACGATTTTTGTTCATGCTAATCTCCAAAACCACTCAACTGATTTCAGTGAAATGTTGGTATTTGAATATGGTTTGTTCCGGTTTGAATGATAGGATATAATTTATAAAGATACGCGGACGAATCTGCGGTTGGTAAAATGTAGGCAATGTTTAAGCATTGAATCCCCACACATTTATCTTAAATTCGACGTAATATTTCTACGTCGACGACATTAGACCCGCTTTTATCCCAAATATCCACGCCACTTATCCTGTGTTTTTTGTTGTTTACGAGGACTCACATATCAAACGACCGAGATGAGCGTGAAAAACGATTTTTAAATAGGTACTTAGGGACATGTATTTGCTATTAAAGTTCGCGATGTTTCCTTTGACTTTGTTCGACTACAATACGAGCTTTTATAAAGATATTTATAACAATGATTGTCGGAAAACCTTTCATTCGTCTTCCTGTCAGATTTCTCGGAGAATTATTCACCTGCGCATTCAAGTTACACGGTGGCTCATGGAATTTTTGTTTCAACGTGATCGGGCCGTCATTATTTAGGTTTTGTAAAGGCATAAGCGAATGAAAGGGTTTTAAATAATTTTATTTATCGCAAATTAATAAAAGAGGGTTGGAAGTTTTTTATAATATTTTTTTTTTCTCTTTATTTAGGAAACAAACAGTCATTATACATATTTTTTTACAATATATGTACATATAACTATTTAAAGACATAGAGTTCCATATACAAAATAAATATTAAACAAAATATAAACACAGGTACAGCACTGATATAAAATACTATACATAATACAAAAACAAATAAGTGATCAACATAATAAATAAATTAAATAAGTGTTTAAGAAAAACATTACTTAAGAAAATATTCCGTTGAATATTGAATAAAATATATAAAACAGATGTTGAATGAAATATTATAGAACTAGCATCTAGGCAATCAAGGCACATGTGGCCCAAAGTTTATTTAGCCATTAAGTTTGAAACCCGTGCTAACAAATTAATAGAGATGAATTTATTTAATTTACAGATTTTCTCCCGGTCTCTTGACTTTCGCAGCAGTAGTAACGGGCTTCATCATGGTGATTGGTCTATTCGGTAATCTACTGACAGTCATTGCACTTCTCAAATGTCCTAAAGTTAGAAACGTTGCAGCAGCATTTATAATTAGGTATAGTATGTTTGACTCTATCTAAAAACTTTAGCATCTACTGAAAAAGCATCTTTGATCATGAACTAATAAAATGTTGAAGAGAAATAATAGCGCTGCATCAAATATAAGTGTTAATGAACTTATGTTACATAAGTACTTATGAATTTTTATTTAATCACTATTTAAAAGCAGTAAAGCAAAAGTCAAAATGGTAGCTCAAATTGGAATCCCATTTAAGCATGCAAGTCGTCTTTTCAAAATCAAGTGTGGATTGCAAATTTTGATCTAAAGATAGACATAAAAAGAAACCCAGGTTTGCAGGATGACTAACAATTTTAAAAATCCAATCACTGAACTACCGTGGTGCACTGTTGAATTATTGTTCTTGCATAATTCAACAGTGCCCAGCACTGTTCTTCGTAAACCCAGCAGTGTCACATAATGCAAAAACTGTAGCCGATGTAGAGAGTATGCAACTGTAGAGTAATTAAAACTTGTAGAACTCAAAATCATTCTAAATGTTTTAATATGTCAAGCCGTACCTTTCAGAGATATTATTTCTATGGTAGGTACCTTTAGAATGTTCGAAATGAGGAAGGACAAACAAATAAATATGTTTGAACCGCAGAAATCTCACGGGGAGACTCATTGTTGCAATTGCATTTTTGTCTGAATCAGCCTTTGTGCAAATCACGTTACACTGCTAGGCATATTATGTGTCTCTTCTTTGTGGGGCTATAATACATCATTCCAGTTCATTAAGCTTTGTCAGGAGTTTAATTACCTTTCGAAGATTGCTATACACGTACAAGCATGTTTCCTGCAAAGTTTTCTTTCATCGTTTGAACCAGTGCTCATTACTTTGTATCCATCTGTGAAAATATTTATACCTTCTGGTTCGACATAAACTGACACTACATTGTGTTGCGTAGCTAGAATATGCTAATTGGATAATAACTTCACATTAAATATTCATTTCAGCCTTTGCATAGCGGATTTTCTATTCTGCGCCGTGGTGCTCCCATTCGCCATATCTGGTTTCTGGACAAGATCGAGGACGCAAGGATTCCTTTGTGAATTAGTACCGTTTTTACGGTACGGCAACGTCGGAGTTTCCCTGTTGAGCATTGCTCTCATTACGTTAAACAGGTGAGTCATTTATATTAAACCACAACCGCACAGTTCCTTCTAGATTAATTTATTTTGATACGTCATGCGTACAATCCCTCTGTAACTTTGTTTAATAATGAACTACAGTTTAAACTTCTACGCTTTTTGCCTTATTTAACAATAAGCTATAATTAAATTCGATTAGCATTTCATACACCAATATCGTGTGAACGTTGCTATTAAATTCCAGGTACATCATGATTGCACACCACAGCTGCTATACGCGGGTGTATCGCAAGCATAACATAGCACTCATGATTATATTCTCATGGCTATTCTCCTACGGAATGCAAATACCAACCTATATCGGTATTTGGGGTGAGTTATTTACAAATTATTCATCTTTATAAATATGTGAGTTTGTTTGTTTGTTTGTTATACACATGTTGTTTGGGACAGGAAAGGACATAGGGTACCTTTCATTCAGAACGCAGATGAAGTCGCGGGCACCAGCTAGTAAATTCATAAAAATACACATTAATATTTTGCATATTTAGCGATTTTTCATACAATACTTATTCAGAAATATTGTTGGGGAAAATATTGGAAGATAAATACAATGAACGTTTAATTTACCTATATTTATATGTACATACATAATTATAATTTTACGTGATAATTCGATGTCAGATACGTGAGAATTTTCTAGGAGAATTTTCGAAAAAATGTTTAATAAGAATCTTAGTAATTTTGAAATTATTGTTCACTTGATTTAATACATATAAAAAATAATATGATGTGAATATTAAAAACAATAATGTTCGTGTATAGTGAAATTCCATTTGCTCATTCTTTTCATGGTGAATAAGGCAATGCGTAAATATTAATACTTATACTGAAACTGGTACCTACTGAATACACTTATTTTATTTTAAACATAAAAAAATATTGATTTGATATTTCTATTCGGTATTTTTTTAAATATAATTTATTTATAATTTTCAGGTAAATTCGACTACGACCCTGAATTAGGCACTTGTTCAATAGTACCAGATGAGAACAAGCGATCGTCGAAAACTGCCCTCTTTGTCATCGCCTTCCTTGTGCCGGCCATTCTTATCTTCATCTGCTACGCTAGAATATTCTGGGTGGTGCACAGGTAACCGTAACTAAGACCTAAACTAATTACTATAATATATTCAGCATAATTAGAAATGTGACGAAAGTAGAAATTGAAAATCAGATGGTTTTCATGTGGGAATCCTTATTAAGGAACATTATAACATTAAGATCGATTCAAGATACCCGAGGTTAATTTCATATTAGATACCTGCGCTCATAGCTAACTTCAGAGCCGCCATTAACTTTGACTTTGAATCGAACTGTAACATGTAATAAATATATTTAATACTAGCTGGTGCCCGCGACTTCGTCCGCCTTGAAAAAGAAAAAGTAGCCTATCCTGTGACCTGTACATCTAAATGTTTATCCACCAAATTTCATGAAAATCAGTTAATTCGTTTAAGAGTATGGAACATACATACATACAGAAAAAAATTCCAAAAATCGTCAATTTAGTTTCAGTATCATGTATAGAGCCTATAAACACGATATCTCTGAAATAAAGTAACTTACACCATGACCAACTCTTACAAATTTATCATTAGTATTGATGATGTACAATTTTGTGTTACAGTTCAGAGCAACGTATGCGAGAACACCAAAGATCTCAGCATTCGGGTGCCGGCACTCTAAACAACAGCACCACTAACGACAAGCGGTCCACGATCAAAGACAACCGGGACACGAAGGCACGTCGCAATGAATGGAGAATCACCAAGATGGTCCTCGCAATATTCCTCTCCTTCTTAGTTTGCTACCTGCCAATTACAATTGCGAAAGTTGGAGACAATCATGTCAATTATCCCGGTAAGTTCATTATAAATTTTAAACACATACGGCCATTTCAGAACAATGGAGTGTTATGTTTTCAAAACATTACAAATTATTTAATATCTTGGATATGAGGATATTATTAAAACAAGACGTATGTAATTATTTGGAATTATCATATATATCCTCTGCTCACAATCTCGCTATCGTTCTCACACCTAAACCTTGGAGCCTAGTGCGATTCGAAACGCGTTCCCATACAAATTGACATCCAAGCTGTGGATCCAAGTGGAAGGTGGACAAAAAAATGCGAAATAAGAAAAAAAAATCATTTCCCATAGCAATTTTGTGCGCATTTGTACACATGCTCCGATTGCTCCCACTATATTATAGTTTCGCTGCTTTCAAACCTTAATACAATGCGCTACCCAAGTATACTGTCGTATTGAAAGATGTTTGTGATTTTTCAGTGTTCCACGTGATCGGCTACCTGCTTCTGTACGCGAGCGCGTGTGTGAACCCAATAATATACGTGATAATGAACGCGCAATACCGCGCCGCGTACGCTGCTGCGCTGTGCTGTCCGTTGTCGCGGCTGTCGGGCCTCACCAGTGGTGCGTATCCTTCCTCGCCGGCCGCATGCCAACATGCCGTCAGGAAAACGGAGCGCACCTCGGCGCTCGCCTCCTATACTCGCCCGTGAAGGTATCATCTCATTGCCTGCCAACCACATTAAACAATAAAGTGTGCGGTATGAAGCATTAGGGACATTTGACTGCAGATAATATACGTCACTGCTTTGAGGGTACCAAACATATTATCATTTCACGGTCATAATATGCGCGTCCCGGCGCGGTGTCTCTCTTTATATAACTCTGCGGAGTTAGTATACTAATATATATACTATGTAATAGAAAAGAATTTTCAAATAGGTGCACAGCACATAGGTATAAATAAACTTACAAAATTCTCTCTTTTATTAAATACACGTCCACAACTTATCAACTCTGAACTCCTATTTGACTAATAAAAATATGTCCAGCCTTTTGCCAAACATTACCTTTACAACTCTATTGTAAAATACACTTCACAATTGTTTCAATTAATCATGACAAAGCCTGTTTTATTTGGGGAAAATATGGCAACTTTTTTAAATGACCTAATCTTGTGACAAGAATATATATATATATAACTTTAAAGGCATTATCTTTATATAAAACTATTCCATCATTTTTATCAGCATGTAGAATTCTGCCTTGGCGGCAAGTCTGGACATAATCAGCGTTCCGCATGGGCTTTTCATAATATGGCTATGTGCATTCAACGCTTTCATAATTATTACTTTATAGTCAAGAACGTCCATTGAAGAACTGTTCTTTAGTGCGTTCTACTAATTCAGTTGAAAATACTTTCTGTCATCTTGGCATGGCATGCTCTGACTTTCATAGTTAAGAGGCCACATTTGTAACCCGAAAGTGTTTACGGTACCTTTTCATTTACCATTATTGCACGGTTAATTTAAGTGTCGATCATTTTGCACCAATACATTTCTTCGCGCTCCAATCGCACAAGTAATCTACTGGACGATAGAGGAGAAGTGGAGGGGATGCAGAGAGAGGGGGTTCGCATTTCAAGTAGTTGCTATGAACATGGGTTTGTAGACCATGCTTGCGCCAAACATAAATAGAGTTGATCCAAATCAAAACTTAGACAAAAACCTTTAAAACATTTCAAGTATAAACTATTCTGAATTGGTTTTAATTCGATTTAAGCGTGATTAATTAACAAAAATCTTCACAAAATTCATAAACTAACCTAACTTATAACCGCGAATAGCTCTAACCCTTTCCATTTACAAAATGTGTTTTGCAACAATTAATTAGTGATTTATTCTTTTTAGAGAAATGGAAAGAGCGTCACGGGTACAGCTACAGCAATACACGAACGGCGCTCAGCCAAGTGTCGCTAGGGGAGTCGAGAGTAGATCCAAGAGCGTCGATGGCTCCTGCCGGTACGCGGTAGGTGCTATGGCGGCCATCAGCGAGGGGCCTTCACGGACCACCGCGCTCAGAACGGGCTCCTCGCCTAACATCGAGCCGATTAAGCCGAGCGCTAACGTCAAAACTGACAGTCCATCGAAAGTCAACCACAGAACAATGACAATGTTGTTGAGCAGCGGACAGAAGTTCATAGGGTCTAAATTAATTGGACAAAAGAAGAAATTTACCATCGGCAGCTACAAAGAAAGTGATAAAGAGACGAATATATAGGGGCCTTGTCGCTCGCTAACAGAGTATTGAACTGGTATACCAAAGAACTTTTAATCACTAAAGACTATAATCCAAAGATTTATTATAGGATTAGTACGATGAATCTCATTTTTATACATTTTTTTTAATGATGGTAATTATTATTAGAAATCGATGGTGCTTAAATTGCCTTGCTATTTATAATTTTGTATACTAGATTTACAGTTTCTTGTGTAATAATGAATGGATCATTATAGTTGTGTACATAAGTATTCAATATAAACATAATTAAGAAGACAATAATTATATTTACTTCAAAGAAAGATTTCATCTACAGTACCATAGCATAGATACAAGAAAAAATAGATAATAATATATATAACAACGACATGCTACTTGTTACTTACTCTAAACAAAAACCGCATTAACTTCTAATATTAAAATAACACAACAACGTAACGTAATTACTTATGGAGCGATTAAAACTAGAAGACATTTGCTGTTCTCTAGTGAAAGGAATATTTTATTTTTCTCCCTATTTATCGCTTATCTCTATACCTGCACCTCTGCACTCTGCATCTCTGCACCTGGCGTCGATGACTTAATTTTGGCAGCAGCTTATATTGACGAACCATAATAATGCGATTGGCGATGGATAATGTTAGCAAGCTGAAGTGGTCATTGGCCGGTCACATTGACGTAGGGTTGCCATATCTCCAAATTTGTCCTGAGATTTCAGGATTTTTAGGGTACTGACAGGATTGCGACCGGATTTCGGAAATCTCAGGATTTTTCGATTTTCAGTAAAATAAAGTAAATTTTTTACATTTTTTTAATTAGAAAATTTCAATCAACCAAAACAAAAACATAATCTTCTTTGGATAGTATCACAAATCAACGTAATTAACATAAACATAATTTAAAAACATAAAATAATTCACCCTTTTTATAGAGTTGATAATTACGTTAGCGACGAAATCTCAGGACGTTTCTATGGAAATCAGGCTTTATGTCAGGACTTTACAATTTTCCATATGGTAACCTTACATTGACGCAGAACGCAGAATAGACGAGTTTTCTAATGGAGGCCACGAATTGGAATAGTGGCAACCCTTGGGAGAGACCTTCATCCAGCAGTGGAGAAACACAATATAATGATGATGATGAGAGGTGAAAAGGGTAGCGGGGCATAGAACAAAGTGGTGTTGTCAGAGAAAATGTGGCCGAGTTATATTTCGTATTTAATTTCTTTGAATTCTTCTTTGAAGTGAATAATTTACTTAAAATATCCGTCCTGCTAGCGAGCGACAATGGCAATATTAATTATGAATGATTAATAAGGAATAAAATTAATATTTTAGTAATTTATTGATGAAGTATAAATAAATCGTGTATAAATTTATTTATTATATGATATGACAATTATTGCTTATATAAAACAATGGTTTAAAAGTTACTAGGTAGGTACCTGATATAATGACTGTATTAATTAATTAAGTAGGTATTCAAAGCTGTGCCTTTTAACATTTTCTACTTACCGACGCAATTTTATTGAATGATTTTTTTTTATAAGGTATCGATTTTTGTATAGTTGTTTTAGTATTTTACATTCCCTATTTAATATACATTCCATTTTTAAAGCGACACATGACACGACACACACTTCTATGACTTCCTACACTATACATATACACATACACTATACACTTTTCTGTAAGAAAAAAATAATATATTACGCTCAAATAAACCAAAAAAGAAACAATTCTTTTGGATATCTTGTTGGTAAAAAAGTAAGCTTCATAATTTTAATTGCTCACCCTGGATTCATATTACATTTATGCAGCTATTCAGCACAGAAAGGATACAACTCCTGAGGGCCTAGTGAGCCCTAGTGCGAGTTTGTATGGGAATGAAGCAATGCTACACGTTAGCCACTAGGTGGCGTTGCTTCATTCCAATACAAATTAACGTTTACGCATTCGACGCGTTTGAATCACTACAAACACTCGTGTAAGGAAAGACTCACAATCACAAGAAAGACTGGGTAAAAATAGTTAACCTCTCTTTAGGTAGAAATACCAGTGACACTGGGAGTTGCAAACTATGTCTTTCCAATGCGTCCACGTATCCTAAAAAAATAATAGAATAGCTATTATAGACTTAGGAGAGAGTTTAACACAGGGAATAGATGAATAGATCAACATAGCAGTGATGTTCGTATTAAAATTTAATGTTAATAATCGTAGAATACGATGGGGCCGTAACAACAAAATTGGAATTGGAAAATAATTTAGTGATGAATTCTTATTGCAGTGTTTATTATGTTTTTATTTTTATTTGCCTATACTGACTCCAACACAGCAGCGATAAGGCAATGTATATTTTGTGATTAAGTAGTTATTTGATATTAATTTTCTCTTATATAATTATTGATATCGGCTGGCGATCTTCAACCATATCATATAAAGGCGACGTATTAAAAACCTACATAACAATAAAAGCTAATTCTCTTGACATGACTCTTGACAAAATCAAATAAAAATTGTACTCATCTGATAAAAAATCGGTTAAGTTCTCATTGCATGTAATAGAATACAGTTTGTACCTATTTATTTTGCCATAACATAATTTTAAGAATGATAATGGAATGAAATATTTTTTGTGTATTAATTTATCATAAACGGATATATGTTTATTTTAAATAGTTACCTACCTATTAAGAATCTTATGTTATATACCGAATTACGAATTTGTTAATAAAATTTAAATAAACAAAAAAAAATAAAGTTTGTTTTATTGTTTTTCAGTATAGAGAAATTTTAACAACATACCTACGTATTTACTTTCAGGTTTTTCGATTGCTTCAAATCCTTTTATATAACGTCCTCCTCGACATCTTCGAAATGTTTCAAATCCTTGGCTGTGCATTTTTTTAATCGGTCTCAAAATACTGTATAAATAAAAAAAATTTGCATTTTTTTGCATGTGGCGTAGGTAATTAAATTGGGCATTTGGGCATGCAGATCAAACGTATATGATAGATATAATGTGGCTATATCATAAAACTAAATCCCCTGATTTTGATATCATCAGTTTTCTGGATTGCCTGCCACTATGGAAACAAATTTAAAGACGTACCTCTAGGGGAATAAATTCAAAAACTACTTCGCCGATTTTAAAAATTCTTTCACCTATAGAAGGGATTTTTTTTTTGAATCTTGTATTATTATTATTATTATTATTTTTTTATGTTAAGGTCGACAGACAGGCTGACGGTCCACTTGATGGAAGGTGGCTACCGTCGCCTATAACACAAGCAACGCCATAAGTGCTACAAGTGCGCTGCTGACCATAGAAGGATTAAGGATAAGGGATAAGGAAGGGAAGGGGGTAATGGGCTCTGGCATCCCTTACTCACTCACCGAAACACAACAGCACATATGCTGTTATTTCACGGTGGTATTCTGTAAGGGGGTGGTTACTGCCGCCAGACGGGCTGCCCAAATGACTGCGGAACGCAGTGTGCCCTACCACTACTTTTCAAATCCAGACCAGAGTCAATTTTGAAAATTATATTAAAATTTCCAAAGTTGACCCCGCCGGGAATCGAACCCGGGGCCCCTGGAACGTTAGGCAAGCACCCTTGCCACTCGTCCAACGGGCTCGTCAGTATTGTATGTGTTTTTTATGGCGTTTTAAAGCTAAATTAGTTAGGAATGGTTGTTAGCTCTATAAAAATATAGTTTTTATCTCTAGGAAATCCATTCACAATTAATTTTATTACATTACGTTTTATAACACATTTTGAAATGAACCAGAGTCATAAACATTACAAAATCTAACCTATTTTGTTACCAGTCGTACTGCTACAACCAGTATTACGGGTGGGCTCGCTCCGCTCGCATTAATTTTCATAACATTCCGGAACCTAACCTAACCTATTTGTTTCCAGTGCAAGTAAGTATTGTAACACATTTTCTAATAAGCGCACAATGATTATGTTATTATGTTTTAAAATGTTTATAAAAATAATTGGGAATGGATTTCCTAGGCATAAAAACTATATTTTAATAAAATTAACAAGCATTCTTAACTTATTTAGTTCAAAGACATCATAAAAAACACATACAAGATTCAAAAGCCAACCCTATCCTGTGTCCTATACGTCTAAATGTTTATCTACCCTATAATCGAATAATGTAATAAGATAAACAGTGTAGTTTGATCAGCGCCATCTATTGTGTAGTGGCATAGAAACGGTTGTCATCTTTCTTGGATTAACTAAATAAACTTATGTAAGTAGGTATTAATTATGGTTTTTGAAAATTGCAAGCAATAAAAATAAATTAAACAATAAATTTTAAAATTAAATTCCGAATTAGTAACATCAATTTCTCATCTCTCATAATCTGTGGTAAATCAATCAATAATTGTCAAGTTGACAGAAAAGAAATGTCAAATGTGCATAACAATGTAACCGGATTGTGATGTGAATATTTTTTATGAAAATAAGATATTATTGGTTTGTCTAAATCTAAACTAATTGTTGTAAATAAATAATTAGTGATATGTTGAATAGTCATTAGTAACCCTATGCAATTTTAGTGAAGTAATTCATTTGTTAGCACATTCGTAATCATGGATGTTGTCGGCAGTGAAATAGGGCAGAAAATGCGAGTAAGTTCTCTTTTTATATTTATATTTTAATATAAATAACCATTTATTTCAATATGTCAATATAATAAGTCTTGGAATTAAAAATTCGCATATTTTTTTCATTGACTTCTAAAGGTTCTAACTTCTAAAGATGATTTGGTATATTTCAATTTATTTGTGTGACATATTTCGGTGTATGTATTATTAGTGTATTTTAGTCATTGTAAATGAAACAACATACAAGTGGAAACCAGTCAATCAAAAGAAAAACAGAATATTACACCTATTGTCCTTGAATTTTTTCACCGATATTTAACATATGTTGAGCAATACCTTCATTAACTACTCAAAAAAAAAATATTAGACACAAGGTATATTTACAATTTATGCCTTGATTTTAAGGTGCCACCTTTTAAGTAGCCTACTTTTAATTAGCACTGAGTATGTTTTTTTATTTCAGTCTGCCATCAAAGCTAAATTGACAGAACTTGGATGTTATGTTGGTAAGTGAAAATTATATGCACTTTTTTTCAATTATTTTCAAATTTTCATTTCATTTATTTTGTCTACAATATAATATAGTAGGTATTTAAAGAGATCACTAAATGTCTTGCTAAGCTCAAAACTCAAGAATGGCTATATCAATTTAGATTTTTTTCCAATATTCATTGAAGTCTGAGAAAGGTACCAAGTGTGTCGGTAATTTCTTTCCAGTTTTTTCGCTAAGTAAACATGTTACTTACATTGGATAGTTAAAATTTATTTATTCAAATTATTGGCCATTTCATTTACATCTCTGTACATTTTTCCCATCTCTCAGAAGATTAATGGTGCCATTCCAGAAGAACAGTTTCTCCTTTGAGCTAAACAATTCATCAAGCCATTTTATAACTTCTTCGAAGTTGGCAAAGTGCTGGTCCTCAAGTGTGTGCCGCATCGGTGCAAATAGTGGTTGTCGGATGGAGCCAGGTCTGGAGAGTACTGTGGGTGTGATAAAACTTCTCATCAAAATGATTTCAACACTTCTTTGACTGATTTTACTGTATGAGACAGTACATTGCTGCTAAAAACTCACCTTATCATGTCTTTGAGCATATTGTGGACGTTTTTCGATCAATGCACACTTCAAATTGATCATTTGTTGTCAGTAGCGATCAGTATTTAACTGTTTCTCCAGGTTGCAAGATTTCATGAAACACAAGAAAAGTAATGAATCACACAAATGTATGTTTTCATGTGTGCCCTGCCCCACTAATTGTGCCTATGTGATGTTAAAAGCTTTAATAAAAAAAATTTCAGATGACGAACTTCCCGATTATGTGATGGTAATGGTGGCAAACAAGAGAACTCGTACTCAAATGGAGGATGACTTACAACTGTTTCTTTCTGACAACACCACCTTGTTCGTGAACTGGCTTCATCAAGTTCTCAAGAAACTGCAAGAAGTCACCATTGCAGCACCTATTAGTATGTTTTCTTATATCATTCAGTATGTGTTCATTTCTATAATATTTAGCACTGTATTGAAATGAAGTCTTTATTTTATCATCAGATGCATCTTTCATGAAAGAAACTCAACTCATAAAAGCAAAACTTTTTTAAAAATAATTAATAAACTATAATTCATATATAATGATTACTTGCACTAACAGTAAAAGAGAAAAGAGTAACAATTTTCAATCTGTAGTAGCATTGTGAAGTATCATGCCATTACTTCTTCATATAGAGGAAAGGCTTTTACCAAGGATTGGGGTATAGTTTTGTGACATAATATTATCGGCTAATTTAGATACTGAAGCTGTTGGTCTTGTAAAAAATAGTTTTCTTAAATTAAAAAAAATCATTCCAGAAACTGTAGAGCCCACTCAAACCAAGGAAAGATCGAAATCGAAAGAGAGGAAATCTAAGGAAAAGAAACTCAAGCACAAGGAGAAATCTAAAAAAAGTGAACACACAAAGAAAGCAAAGAAGAAGGAAAAAGAAAAATCCCAAAAGAAAAAAGAGGAGAAGACATTGAAGAGCAAAAAGAAGAGCAAGGTAGAAAAAGAAGAACACATACGTCCAAATATACCACCTCTTCTTATGAATATGGAGAAGGAATCTGAACCTTCCATAACTGATGCATTTGCTGGTCAAATTTTGAAAAACCATGGAGTCACTACAGTTCCGATATCTAAAATTGAACCGATTAAAGAAAATGAAGCTGTTGTCATAGATAAAAGACCTATTTTGCCTATAATCGATCCCGATACTATTTTAACACATAGTGAACCAGCTATTATTGAAACTGAAACCAACACAGCTGACATATCGAAAAATGATAAGAAAGTAATACAGGAATTAATAGATATAGAAACTAAGATAGTAGTTTTCAAGCAAAAAATTAATGAAACATCGGATGTGATGTCTGATGATGAAGATTTCTTGAACATTCGGACCGAGGCGGAGGAATTAATGAATGATTTCGTTGAAGATCAGGTAAGTTGATTATAAATCAATTTAAATATGAACTTGTTAAATACTTTAGACATCATTTTTATTTATTTTAATGCCTTAGGGCGCAGTTGTTGAATATATAATACACCTAATTACTTAAGTTAATATAAGTTAAGTAAACTGAAATTAAATTTCAGTTTTAATTTTGCTAGTATCCATATTCTGGTCGAATTTCAAGATAATTCAAGAAAAGGATTCAAGTCAAATAATCGGTTTAGTAGTGGTTTTGCACAATTTTGTTTCGTACAAATTGTGCGAAGAAGTGACTTTAAAATTAAATATATTTTTCTTAAATGTTGTATGCACTTCTTATCGTTTTTGAACAATTATGGCACCAGCCAATGTATGTCTAGATTTGTTATTATATATTTTTGAATTAGAAAAGCCTTCAAACAGTGCTGATGAGCACTACTGCTGATAAGAATTGAACTTGATTTTGCTCACATACTCCTAGACTAGAGCGTTATTCCCTTTTGTTAAAATCCTAATATTATATCTAATATTTTATATATTCTAGGAAATTTCTCAACCGACACCGACTGTTTCTTCACCACCAAACAACTCTTCTTCGCCAGTCGTCACAGCGTGTCCGAAAGAAGACAGCAAACAAGCGGAAGGGACTTTACTCCAAATTGAACTACAATTGCCCAAAAGGCCAATTAGAGAGAGGATTGGTCTAAAGGAAGAACCAAAGAAGTTTATTGAAGATGAAAAAGTCTTTCAAAGAACCACCAGCCCTGAAAGGTAAGCGCATGCCTTTTCATTATAAGGAGTTCAACTTTTTTTTTTTCATAGAGAAATTTTTGTACAAATACCGATGTAAAAATTAAAGACGATTAAAGAAATTGGTCCATTTTGGTAAAAAAAAACTGAAACCATATATGATATAAGATTTGCTGTTTTTTATTAGCTTTTTCGTAACTAGTTTATTAAGTTAGAATTTTAACCCACATTTGTGGCTCTCATAAAAATATAAAATTAAAATGTTCTTTCCTCACTTACGACTAAACCTATTCATAATTATTCTTATACATACTTAAATACTGCAACAATATAATTATTATAAGTCGTCAATAGATTCAACTACAATAAAATGCTTTAGATACAAATGCAGGCTTGTAGGTGTGTAGCCTAATAATGAATGACTAAAATATATAAAAATGGAAGAAAATAAAATTAATATTGTGGACAATATCCATACTTGCCTTTATTATTGACTGAACTTGGATAAATATTAGTTTTTTTATAATATGTTGGGCTTCTATTATAGTATGCTTTGTTTATTTATTTATCAATCAATACTAATAATAAATCTGTAAGTGTAGGTATTGTATGTATGTATGTATGTTCCTCCATAACTCTTGAACGAATTAACTGATTTTCATGAAAGGTAGATAAACATTTAGACGTACAAGACACAGTAGGATAGGCTACTTTTTTCTTTTTCAACGCGGACGAAGCTAGTCTAGTCTATTTCGCAGGCGTCAGCTAGTCTATACTAATATTATAAAGAGGAAAGATTTTATTGTTTGTTTGTTTGAATTGAATAGTCTCCGAAACTACTGGACCAATTTGAATAATTCTTTCACTGTTAGGAAGCTATATTATCAGCGAGTAACGTAGGCTATATCTTATAAAGTTTTTTTTATAAAAAGGGAGACTCAAATAATCCAAAAGTTGTATTGTAAATCCACGGGTTCTTGAGTGTTCTTTGTAATTTTTAATAGGTTCACTCCCGAACGAGAACCAGAACCGAAGAGACCTGCCAAAGCACGTTTGGGTGAAATGCCTCAGAGGAAGAGGTCCATATCGGACAGCAGCGACAAGTCAGACACTGTGTTGAAAAAGGAAAGACTCACTTCCAAGTATGATATACTTCTACTTTAGATAACTTATTTAGTGTGTAGTTTATGAATAAGTATTAATAATGTTGGATGAGTGGCAAGAGTGCTTGCCTAACGTCTCGGGGGCCCCGGGTTCGATTCCTGGCGGGGTCAACTTTGGAAATTTTATAATGTAATTTTAATTTTCAAAATTGACTCTGGTCTGGATTTGAAAAGTAGTGGTAGGGCACACTGCGTTTCGCAGTCATTTGGGCAGCCCGTCTGGCGGCTGTAACCACCACTTTACAGAATACCACTGTGAAATTTGTTGTGTTTCGGTGAGTGAGTAAGGGATGACAGCCCATTATCCCATCCTCCCTTATCCCTTATCCTTAATCCTTCTATGGTCGGCAGCGCACTTATCGCGTTGCTTGTGTTATAGGCGACGGTAGCCAGTAGCCACCTACCATCAAGTGGTCCGTCAGCCTGTCTGTCAACCTTAACATAATAAAAAAAATGTACCGATCAAAGTGCAATGACATGTGTTTGGTTGTGTCACGGCTGGGGCCCGTACCACTATCGGGGAAGGTTTTATTCTTTATCTTGACCGAGGGAAATTTCCAATTCGAGCATCTTACCAATTCCATACTTTTTTTTTTTTTTTATCGAGGAGAAATCCTTTTATTGATCCCCTACCGCTGGCTAGGCGGCAGGGGTATGTGGGACTCGACCAGCAGAACTGGCCCCTACCCACTAAAACTCCCCGGTGCCTCCTTGCCCTTTGAGCGGGGTGGACCGGGCTCTGCCGAGGCAACAACTCCGATCCACCCCAGGGCGGCCTAGCCATTGCTGGCTAGGCGAACGCCAATGGGGGATTGCCCGGAGACACCCAGGCAATCCCCAGACGGGGGAACCTTGTGCAGGCACACACAGTTAGCCAACCATGTGCGCAGGTCCCCCATGGACACTTAAAGACGGGCTAGGTATGCCCGCCTTCTCCTGCCCAACCGTCTGCGTCTGAGGGAGGCGAGACCGGCCTCTTCCTCTCGCTCCCACCAATTCCATACTACGTATTTATTTATTTATTTATATTATGAACAGCCAACGTCATAGTGTACATATAAAATTCAAAACAAATTGCATAATTGCACAGTTCAGCTTGCACAAATCACATTTACAGACTACCACACCACAGCATGCATATTCATTAATTCTTAGGTACATGAAAAAAAGGAAAAAAAGAAAGAATTCCACGATAACTCATTCCGTAATTCCATGATTACCTACTCATTATTTATTTATATTTATTTATTTATATTTATTTATTTATTTAATAGCTAACCTTACAGCGTTTAATATTTAACGAATATATAAAATAGATTATATTTTTATATAGTCTATTACAAAGTTAGGCATCTTAAATTTTCAAAGTACAAAAAAAAAGTGCTAGTACCTATTAAAAAAAATAAAATGATAACATTATACATACAATACACATCTATAAATTATATAAACATATTATACATTCATTATTGTGTGTGTGTGTGTAAACAACTGATCATAAACGATAGACTCGAACAACTTTCCAAAGATGGACAAAATAGAAACTGGTCTGTAATTCTCAACCATTTGTCTAGAACCCTTTTTGTGGATGGGAATAATATAAGCTTCTTTCCATTAGATATTGGAGAAGTGGTTATTAAATAGTCAACGATTGTTACGTTTTCAGAGTGTCGGCGCTGGGGTCTGGGCGCGCATGCGCGAGCGTTGTTCGCGTTCGCCCTCGGCCAAGGGGACCGATGCCCAACTCTAGTCTGCTGCTGCGCGCTGTTGCTGATGCTCACAAGAGTCTGCTGCACGTGAGTATTATCAGTGTCCCCAATGCCCCCTTCTTAAGCCCCCCAATGCCGCTGTCCCTCTAACACTGACCTGTAATATATAACTGGACAGGCTGTCCCAAACAAATGACAGCTAATTTTTTGTGCCATTTTGAAACGCTGCCCGAGAAGTAATTTTAAAGTTTTATTTTTATTCCATAGATTAATGTATAATAATGTAGATTAAGATATTTTAGTTCCATGATTGGGCACTCGTTCAATAACCCACAGCGCCAAAATGGCGTTTTTCAAATAGGCACAAAAAATATATACTTTGACAGCAGCCTGTCCAGTGGTATATATGTATTACAGGTCAGTGCCCTCTAGCGTATAGAATTTGCTTGAAATTTGTCTTATCATCGTATAAAACATTGTTGAGACTATAATCGATTTCTCGAATGAAGGCCACAAATTAGAAAATGCATCGTGTCCCTGTGTGGTGGCAAGAGCTTTAGGAGAGGCCTATATCCAAAAGTGGAGAGGCACAGGCTGATGGTGACGATGATAAGACTATAATAAATATCCACATGGTATATGTGAAGATGGTGACATTATTATGTGGTATACCACATGATATCGGATATTTTATACTGTGGAAACGCTCTTACCCCTATTCTCCATGGCCGCTTCTTGATAGAAGTTCAATAATGTATCTGCAGGCACCGCAGAAATCGGAACCGGAAAGTCGTAAAGTGAAGCGAGCGCTCGTCCACCCGATGAGACGGTCAGACGACGTCAACATAGTGATTCAGGTGCCGATGGACAACTCCGAACTGTCCTGCGACAAGTAAGGCCAAATTACCTCACTCAGGACCTAGGCAATTTTATCTATACTAATATTATAAGGAGGAAAGATTTGATTGTTTGTATAGAATAGGCTCCAAAACTACTGGACCGATTTGAAAAATTCTTTTACCATTAGAAGCCGACATTATCCGTGATGATCATAGGATACTTTTGACCGCGGGAAAATGCTTCATTCCTACGTGAGTACGGGTAATAGGACAACGGGTACTAAGAATTATCCTTCCGTACTTATCTTCACATAACTTCTAAACGGCTGGAACCGATTGGGTTAAAATTTTATATGGGTATTTCGATGGTTTCCTGGATGTATTAAAAATACAATTGGACCTGGTAGGTGGCGCTGCTGTAGGTATGTCAACTACTAAACGGCTTGACCGATTGGGTTGAAATTTTGTATGTGTATTTCCATGGTTTCACAGACATGAATGTATTATATTTTATAAAGTTACGCGGACGAAGTCGCGTGCAACAGCTAGTATAACAACAAAACTATTACAGACATACAGACGAGGAGACAGAGAGAGAGTATGCGCCTCTATCAATGAACAAACGGTTCAACAACTCGGATTATGTTCCTTCAGTTCGACGCGACTTGAGATCAGCTACCAAGAGGGATGACACTATCATCGTGGAAACTATGTAACTATAATTGTTTTTTGTTATAATTAATGCTTACTTGCTTAACACTAAAGAATTTCTCGTCAAGATCACTTAAAATGTAAATTTTTCAATGCGAAGTTTCTGAAAGCAGACCCAAAAGTTAACTATTCCTAAACAGTTTTTTTTATATTTTTTTCTAGAAACATCCACAACCAAACCGTCGACAAAGAGCAGAAAACTCAATTCATAGTAACAATGGACGGTTACCATCCGAACGCTTTTCTAGCGAAGAAACTTATGACAGAAGGTCTCCTAGACGATGACGGTAGAGTGTTAGATCAACCGAAAAACAAGGACACAGAACCTCCTCCCGCTGAAGAAGTCAAAAAAAATGAAGAGGCACCCGTCACAGAGAAACAAATAGAGAAAACAAAATGTTTGTTTGACAAACAAGCGGAGAAAGCGGAACAAAATTCACCTTCGAGTGCTATTAAAAAGCGATTGAGTGACACAAGCGAAGAGTCGGACACTCAAGTTATTGTGAAACCGGAATCGGTTAAAAGAAACAGTGTGGACATTAGTGAAAATAAAGAAATACAATGTACAGTGAAGAAGAGAAAGGCATCGCCGATAGTGTTCGATGTTAAGAAAGAGAATAAGAATAAGGATCAAAGTAAGAGTAGAGAGAGAACGGAGAGTGCCAGTAGCGATAATCACGTAACTATTACGACCACAGTGAATTCACATAAATATGATGCAGTGCCCTCGTGTAAGTTTTTTTTCTAATTTTTGCTTATTCAAGTGCATTTGACTTTAATAAACCTGTACAGGTTATCCCATACAAATTACAGTACAGATACTGTCATGTGTCATTCTGAAGCGCCGCCGTACGAAAGTATAGAAACTAATTTTGACGTTTGCGTATTTTTAATCCATAAATAAGTGTAATAGTCACGTTTTATTCTATTTGTTGATGTCTTAGGGGCTGTTTAAGTTTATTTGTGTCCGCTTGAATTTTTAAACATGAAGAAATTAATATGTGTATTCTATAAATTCTATATATATCCTCCCTATCACGAGGACATCACTAGTTTTAGTTCCATGTACACTTGTACAGTCGGCCGCATAAGTCGATTAACACATTCAAAAGTGCAAACCAACTGAACACTCAACGCGCCATAAGTTGTTGTCACGACTAGAAAACAAAATAAACTTCGCGTATAAACGATCGTAAAAAGCTTCAGTAAGGGAGTAAGTAAGCAAGTAATTTGAGTGTTCACTTGTTTTGCACTTTTGAATGTGTTAATCGACTTATGCGGCCGACTGTACTTACGATTTTCAAATAAGACATAAAAATAATTTGACAGCAGCCTATCCAGTAGTTCATTACAGATCAGTGCTCCAGTGAGTTCAAAGAGTTATCCTACTTGACGTCATGTACATGATGTGACCTTGCAGTGTCGCAAGCGGAGCGCGCCCCAGTGACGACCCCCTGCCGCTCGTTCCCGTTGTGTCGGTTCGGAGCGTCGTGCGCCTTTCAGCACCCGCGGTGCAAGTTCGCAGCCAGTTGCACGCGTCGCGGCTGCATCTACGACCACTCAAAGACACCCGCCGGAACACCGCCATCTATCGGTAATTGTACTTACACTAGCTGAGCCTGACCACGCTTCGCTGTGGTTTTCTTTGACGTTCAGCGGTCAGCGGCTGCCATGACAACGGCTAACAATCACTTTGAATGTGACAGCGGTTACCGTTGGCAAGTCAGTACAGCAGATGGCGCCGTAAAAAAAGCAATTTTCCTGCGATATAGATTATATTATTACGCAAAAATAGATAATATTATCAATCCCTGAAGCGGATTGCATATTGTGTAAAAATTTCAAGTCAATCCATATAATTTCGAAAGTTACTAGATCCACAAGAAAGGGACCGTTATTTCCGTGAGGCGATTTTTCGATCTTCCCCCCTCCCCCTGGTGAGATCTCGTGAGATTTGGGATTTTTAAAAAACGAACGAAGTTGCGGGTACAAAATATAATTGTAAGTTTAAAATGTGTTGTGTTTGCAGCGTCCCACGTGGTGCCAGCAGCGAACTACAAGTCCATTTCGACGGTGTCCGTGGCCTCACAGATGTGCAAGTTTTACCCGAACTGCGTGAACCCGAATTGTCACTACTTCCACCCGAAGCCGTGTCGCTATGGCGCCGCTTGCGTCAACAAACTCGTGTGCAATTTCTATCACCCCAATGTTCTCTACTAAATATTTTAGCACTATTATTAAATGATTTTAGCATAACTGAGGCTTTTCTTTAATTTTTTCAATACCCGGCAGGGCCAATTTTGAAAATGAACTTTTCAAAGTGGCAATGTATGAATGAAAACCTGGGTGAACTGTGTGAGCTAAGCTAAACTTAATTTAGACGGCGGTGGACGCACATGTATGAAAAACTGGGTCAACTGTGTGAGCTAAGCTAAACTTAATTTAGACGGCGGTGGACGCACATGTATGAAAAACTGGGTCAACTGTGTGAGCTAAGCTAAACTAAATTGCTAAACTAACTTAGTTTAGTTTAGTTGTACGAGTGTGAGAACTCGTAATAAGGTTGGGTGATTAAAAACTTGTTTTTACATTTTAAAGAGTTTGAAATGCCGCCAATGTGTCGCTTGGCGTAATTTTATAAAGGCGATATTTATTATCTGAGAGAGAAAAGGGAAAATATTTTGAGATATGAAAATATAACGTTACTTTATAAAGTACTGAAACGCCAGTTTTTCACCATTTTCCCCAGTAAAAATTATCATTATCTTTTGCCTTGTAAGAATTATGAGTGATCACAAAATAAGAGGGCTATTTTCACCCAATTGACTTGTTTAGATGTTACGAAAGAAGTAAGTGTACATCCGCCCACATTTATTTTTCATCATGTTACATAGCATTAAATCTATGTTCTATTAGAGAACATTATTAGGCGCAAGGTCATGACAATCTCACCCAATTGACTTATTTAGACGGATAGCCCAATTTCATAACTAACAATTGCCTATGGCTTTGTTTGAAACGAGTAATTTTGTATAAATATATTTGAAAGCAGTGATCAACTAACACTAGTTCGATGTGAGAGTTAAATCCAAAACAAGACAGGACGAGACCAGTGGTCGAATGCAAGTGATTATATAGTCTTTGGTCGAGTGGTTAGGCCTTAGCGCATTCAGAAGTAGCGAGTTCAATTCCCGCAGGGCTAATTTTGAAAATGAACTTTTCAAAGTGGCAATGTTAAGTGAACCCAAACTAAACTCCCTTTTTAAGGGCTGACGATTCGGATGAGACGCAAGCTCGCGGCAGCTATTTGAAAATCCTTGCTAATATTATAAATTAATGTGCATGTGAGTTGTTTGTTTGTTACTCTTTCACGTAATAACTACTGAACCGATCATGATGAAATTTTGCATACACGTTGTCTGTGACACCAGAAAGTACATAGGGTACCTTTCATCCAGAAACAAAGTACTGCTCCCGAGGGATCGTCTAAAATTGAGGAAACTAATTCCCAGTGATTGGTCAAAATTTTATGTGAACGTTACAACAACCGATTGGTTGTTGTAACGGTGATTACCGGGCTTTATTTTCTATCGTTTCGTAAATACACAACGCTCCCGTTTGCACTGGTTTGCTCTTGGCTAGGGCCCCTGTGTCCTGTACGTCTAAATGTTTATCTACCAAGTTTCATGAAAATCAGTTAATTCCTTTAAGAGTTATGGAGGAACATACATTCATACATACATACAAATATCTACACATACAGATTTATTATTATATTAGTATTGATTGATGATGATGATGTATTGGCCGGGCACTTAAAACCATTATATTATAAAAAGAGATATTACAAAATAGATATTTTTTAAGTACAATATTTTGTGTATGTAGATAGGTTTTATTATTTGTTATTGTTCTCGCCAATAAGTGCCTATTTTATCTTTGAAGTGGTAGATATCCCATATCGTTTAATTGCCCCTGGATCACACGTAATGAAAATTGTAGTAACTAAACATCCTTGTACATCCTAAGGATCCCTAGTTTGGAGTCATTTTTATTCGCACAATAAGTAGTTATTGAAGCGGGATCGTAGGGAGCTCATTTATGAACCTCGTTCATATGAGTAGGAACATTTTCCGTGTCACGGTGTGCGGGACACTTCAATAGTTTTAAGGTAAGATTTAAAAAAAAAAAATTAATGGTATTGAAAAATAAGATTTGTTTTTATAGCTTTAGAAATTTTATTTTTTTATCTTTTAAAGGTTTGTTTTTAATATATTTTTTTCTCACAATTTCTTAAATAAGTACATACTTAGGAGAGGCCGAGGAAAATCGCTCATTGGACAACAACATACTTTTATTTATATTTACGTGTTTGAAAGAGTTTCTAAATTAAACCTTAGTTATCTGTCTGGCTACAAATGGACGAAGTTGTAGTTAGTTGTTCTTTACTAAGGCGTCAGTAGTTAGTATCATAAAATCTTGGAAAATATTTCATCCAACTCCATGTCTGTGATAGTGCAGCGAACTTCTAAAAAGTTAAGCAGAATTAATGTGTTCAAACTTACTTTCGAACTAAAACTTTTTTAATACTTTCAAAGTTAAATGTCTATAAAAACCCATTACTAAATTACACGATATTTTCCCAGTATAATCTATAATTTCTTATGGTACATCTTTAAACCGTTAAAACGAAAATAATAATAAAAAACTGATGACTGCTTTCAAAACGGGCAAACTCGCATAGATAACACACCTAGTTTAATATATTATACCTACTAGCTGGTGCTCGCGACTTCGTCCGCGTTCTGGATGAAAGGTCCTTCTGGTGTCCCAGACAACGTGTATGTAAAATTTCATGGTGATCGGTTCAGTAGTTTTTGCGTGAAAGCGTAACAAACAAACTCACATTCGTCACATTTATAACATTAGTAAGGATAAACTAACTCACTCAGTGTGACTCTCTACACGTATGTGTAAAAAAAGCTGAACAAATATATGTAGTACTTACTTACCTAATAATATATATCTATACTTCTATCTATACTAATATTATAAAGAGGAAAGATTTGATTGTTTGTTTGTATAGAATAGACTCCGAAACTACTAGACCGATTTGAAAAATTCTTTTACCATTAGAAGCCGACATTATCCTTGATGAACATAGGCTACTTTTTACCACGGGGAAATGCTTCATTCCTACGGGAAAACGGGTAATAGGATAACTGGTTGTAAGAATTATCCTTCCGTACTTATCTTTTTCACATAACTTCTAAACGGCTCAAACGATTGGGTTGAAATTTTATATAGGTATTTCGATAATTTCCTGGATGATTTAAAAATACAATTGGACCCGGTAGGTGGCGCTGCTGTCGGTATGTCAACTACTAAACGGCTTGACCGATTGGGTTGAAATTTTGTATGTGTATTTCCATGGTTTCACAAACACGAATGTATTATATTTTATAAAGTTACGCGGACGCAGTCGCGTGCAACAGCTAGTTACAGATAAGTATATACAAATTGGTAGATATCTACGGAGAAGTATGGAAACCAATCAATCACGGTTCGTCGAATTTAATGTAACTAAGTATTTATTATAAAAACTTAATTTAACAAATTACTATGAAGGTTATAACATTACACGACAAAACTGTTGTCTCATTGTTATTGTTTTTACACAAAGAAGTTTCTGGAACATGCTATTTTATTTGTCACTACTCACTAGCTGTTGCACGCGACTTCATCCGCGTAACTTTATAAAATATAATACATTCGTGTCTGTGAAATCATGGAAATACACATACAAAATTTTAACCCAATCGGTCAAGCCGTTTAGTAGTTGACATACCGACAGCAGCACCACCTACCGGGTCCAATTGTATTTTTAAATCATCCAGGAAACCATCGAAATACCGAAAACCGCATCGAAAACCGGTGTTTTACTAACTAGGTAGGTGCCTATAGAAGTTTTGGTTAACCCTTGTCAAAAAAAATACCTAAGTACCTATTATTACCTATACATTAAGAAAATATTCAACCACGTACAAAAAGAACTCATGTACTTAGTCGCGTACGACAATAATTTATCTTCCTTGTTTTTTTTGTCTTTGGTAAACTGTTCCACGTTTTTGCTGCTTTCAATTACATTCGTTTCAGATGTGCATGTAATCAGCAAAAAAGCGCTGCAAGGTCATTTAATGATGCTTGCTAGTCTATTTGTGTTTAATAGTTGACAACAATTTTTTTAGGACAGTCTGATTACATTTTTATGTCGAGTAACTTCAGTTTTCATTCTTACTAACAAAACCGTACACGAGCCGGGCCCGTATGCATTAAATATTAAAAAAAAAAATTGTAAGTAAATTGTTACCGAGATGAAAAAAAAAATTGAATTTAAAAATGTAGAATTTCTTTTATTAATTAAATATCTACCAAAGAACCAAGAATAAATAAAAAAAAATTTCATAATAAAGAATCCGTCACAAATTGACGTGCTGTGGAAATCTAGCCGCTCTGAAGTCATTGACCCTGGTGCGGTTTACTCCGTGAAAAATTATCTTCACTCGTGGCAAGAAATTCGAAAATTTTAATATTTTTTGTTGCTCAATCATTTTTTATTTAAACACCAAAAAAATAACTAAAAAATAATTATATTATTTTTCATATTAATCAAACATTAGAACAAAACTATTGATTTGGTAGTACTAACGAATTCACTTTTGTAGAAAAGTGTAGAAAAAAATCTCACATCCGTACCTACCACACGACTAGAATAGAAACACTAAGAACACACACTAACCTAGCACATATAAAAATTTGCATATAGATAAACTAGTCCTCTACCCTTGAGAGAGCTTAGCTACAATATATTTTTAGGGTTCTCTATATTACAGTGCCAATAAATTAATGACAGGCGACAAGCGGAAGATCACGATTGCATTTGATTTATTGATCGACACGACTCCATACCATATCCTGTTAGTAGACGTCCTTTATACAAACGTTCGCACACAGTGATTTACGTGTCAATGCGCAAATGACTTTATAATATAAATTGTCTAGTGACCTCTAAATGTTCTATATTATGTAGTAGACAACGTTAATAAACGTAAAAATGCTATAAATAAAAAACAATACCCGGTGTGAGCCCTACTGGCCCTACGCTTAAGTAGTCTATTCGTTGCTTCCACATTTTATTTTTTGTTTAGTTTATAGTATTAGTTTTTTTTATAAAATTATATTTCTATATAAATTAAAACCTAATATTAATAAATGCCTAAGACCACTCAACACGGTTGTCAGAAGTTTAGAAAAGGACACACTTTTTCATCCAGAAACAAGTACTATTTCTAAAGCATCATTTAAAAAAAATCAATTTAATATTAGAAAAATTACAATTCCCGAAGGATCCTAACGAAGCCGCGGGAACAAGGTCATTAATAAAAACATGTCTCATTTTCTGATCACTTAAAAACTCTTTCAATGTTCATTCATTCATTCAAACTAAAATATTTATACATAAAATAATTCTTGGAAAATATTATTATATTTCCGTATTCGGAGAGAAAACGGCTGCATTCAATAAATAGCCCTACACTAAAATAAAATATGTTATTAAGCATAAACTAAAATTCGAATTGACACGTTAATGACCAGTAATATTACGTTGAAACGAATATCTACCAGCAAAAGTTCTAAAGTTCGTAAGAAAGGCGTGAGTGAGTCTCTGATATGACTAAAGCGGAAGAATGAAATGTCAAGAGCGGAGCATTGTCTTTAGTATCTAGTTACAATCTGCGAACATACAAAGTTAAATACCAAGTTAACTAACAACACCGCGTCTGAAAGTTAGTGAGAATTTTGCAAGGAAGTTATGCATACCAATTTACAATGTGTGTTCACGGTTATTTGTCAGTAAGGGAAGCCCATTTGCCTATCCCTACCTAGAAAACTCTGAACGTAGGCAGCATAAGTGCGGCACGTTGCTTTGCTTGTATATTCATCATCATCATCATCTCAGCCGCATGACGTCCACTTCTAGAAATAGGCCTCCCCCATAATTTGTATACATAGAGGACTGTATACATAGAAATAGAAATTGGAAAATTCAAATGTGAACTACTTTTTCTGTGTATACAATGTGTATGTAAAATTTCAAGGTGATCGATTGAGTAGTCAAGGCGTGAAAGTGTAACATTTTTTTTATTTCTTAAAAAAAAACATTACGTAATGTCAATTAAAGATCAGTAAAAAATTGACTTCATACAGGCTTAAGTATAATATATGCAGCTTGTAATAATATCAATAACGTAATGGCGATCATGTGATCTTGTAATCCGGTCTCGTTGACATAATGTACTCGGAACCAAATTGAAATATTTGCGGCTTTCTGACGTCACCAGTATTGAATAACATTATGAATATAGAAACATAACAGGCGGATGAATACTTACTTATCAAATTCTTATAAAATATTTAAATTCAATATGGGAATGGAAGGTTATTTTTTCTTCATTCATAGCAGGATGAGGAACTTTGTACCGGACCTCATTAAGATAAAAGGATTTTTTTTAATGAAACCAAAAACCCTCCAACTTATCTCGCTGCTCAACGGTGGGGTGACCGTCTATACAAGCATTCAAAAGTTTGTAAACGCTGTATTAAGAAAAATCCTTCAAATAATCGTCAGATTAAACAATCAGCACGATTCAGGCTATGAAAATCTGACGAGTATTTCAAAATGGAAATCGCTAAAATTTTTTTTTTAAATTTTGAAAAAGCTGCCGCGAGCTTGCGTTACTTCCGAATCATCTGTATTTTAAATGGGAGCTTAGTTTTTGTTCACTTAACATCCACTCTGAAAATCTGACGCACTCGTATAATTTAAATTTTTACCCCAACCAACCCCACCATCTAAACCGACAAATTAACACATAATATCCGCTATCGGAGTCAGAACCCATTACCCGTAACTATCCCTTCAAATCCCATGCTATGGTATGGTATGGTCATGGTATGCTATGGCATGGTATCTATGGTCAGTGGGGTGGCTTTTGTTGTAAAGTGTTGTAGATAAAGTGTCAGTTTTCCTTAGTTACAATACTTATTTATAATATAAATAAGTAGTTACACTACTTACTTATTTAATATATAAATAAACTTTTAAAGTTCAGCTTGATCTGTAATCCGTCTGGTCGTTGTATGGTTTCTATTACAAGTCTAATCCAATAGTTCTCAATTTAGGTTAGTTAATACAACTGGATGTTATTGTTAACCAGCAATCGAATAATACATTTCTGGCAAGGGTAGGTAAACTATCATCAATTTATAAGTCATTCTGCTTTACAGAAAAATGTGTTAAAAATAACTTTCATTCCTATACCCATATCTGTTTTCTAACATAATAATATCTCCTGTTCACATAGGTTCACTATTAGTACCTATTAATTAAATGATTATAAATTTAATAAAAAGACCATTGTTGACCACGAACTAAATATAATTAACCGTAGTCTTATAATTAAATCAGGTTCTCGACAATTACATGTGCAAATGTCGTTGACGGTCGGTTCCAACAATAACGAGTTATTTATGTATCGCTACTACGCAAGAATATTCACATGTATGTATTTATAAGCGCATCTAGATCTAGACGTGAAAATTTTCTCGTATGACAATATAAGTATTATAACAAATGACATAAGACTAGCTTTTTTCAATTTTAATTTTTTATAATATTTATAAAAAGCAGGGAAATATTTTGACATTGTATTGCTCTTTGTTTTTAATCGAATTTTTGGTAAAACCCTTCGTATTTGCGAAAAGAAACCTGTAGTTTAATTCTTGGTCAGAAAATTGAAACAAGCTTTTGCCACTGTTCGTGCCACCTCTAAAAGTTATCTGGTCGTAATAAAATTGACTATGAATTCTTGTGTTGGATAAAATGTCTAATAATGCAACTAATTGAATACGGTCGATTTAAAGGCACTTTACAAGCCATTACAATAAATCTTTCAAACGTCGATTCTTGCCCTAACGATTGTTTGGTTACACCGATTCCTTTCACTTCTACGAATAAATACTTCAATGGTTTATTCTTCTTCTTCTAAAGGTACGGTGCCAATTTCTACCGATCATCATCGCAATTTTAGGATTTTCCGCACCCGCTCTGAATAAACCACTCGCGGAGGTAAGGCCTACTTACTGTACACGTGGAGTCTCTTCATACTGACCTCGCTGACTGTAGTATGCTTTTCGTACCTTTGATACAATTACAAACCAGTGCCGCTCTATCTATGAAGCGGCAACATCATATTTGCATAAGGCTAGGTGCACACTACTAATAGTAGGCAATCGTCATACTCAAAGCCCCAAGCAAGACGTAACATAATAATATATTTGCGATAAAAATAGCGTCACCAGCCGTGGATTTCGTTGATATTATTATGTAAACCATTATAATCGGTAAGAGCTATCCTGCTATAACAAACAATCTATAGCTGATGTTTCTTTTGATGTATGGAAGATAAGAAGAAATATACTTTCTTCGTCTTATACTTCGCCTTCTAAGAAAATAATATGCAATAGTGACTCTTGTCCTACATGGACAGTAGGCCTTATTATTTTTAAGCCAAGACGTTTTAAATATGCACGAGTTTCGGCTTCCGATTTTATTATTACACTAGCTGGCGCCCGCGACTTCGTCCGCGTTGAAAAAGAAAAAGTTAACCTATCCTGTGTCATGTACGTCTAAATGTTTATCTACCAAAGTTCATGAAAATCAGTTAATTCGTTTAAAAGTTATGAAGGAACATATATACATACATACATACAATACTTGCACTTACAGATATATTATTAGTATTGATTAAATTTTGAAAATATGAAATTTTATATAAGTAACTAATAATAAATAACCATAACATAACTAAGTTAATAGAAATGTAAATGAGTATACTTACATAAAACCAATCGTTACCAGTACCACCTTAAACAAAATTCAAAGATTGTTTAGTGCCATTACCATTGTATTACACAGATAATACGAATTGAACGTGTCCAACACAAATTTATAGCTGACTTATTCAGATTACTTATTTAAATATATCGTAAAGTTGAGAACTTACTGTGCATTTACTTTATCAAAATTACCAATCCGGTAATTTATATCTATTAGAGGGCAATTTATGTGCCTTATAAATAATATTAGTTACTGTGAAACGGTGCAAAGAAATATTATGTATATGAAATTTTGAATTTAGATAAATAAAGAAATTTTTTTCTTCGAAAAAATCTCTAAAGATAGGTAAATCGTAATAGGCAGATTAGTAAAGATTTTTTGTTTAGTAGCGACTAAACAAAAAATCGTTGTTTTTTTGTTATACTTATTTAATGTTTGATGACTTTGTATATAATTTACTCTTACTCTTCTTTTGATTGTTTTGTAAATTACTTTTCTTGCTACACAAACAAGAAATGTATTTTTGGAAAATATTAACCAGAAATTATTCAATTTTAATTCCGCATATTACATAATTACTGTAGTATCCGAGCGCAAAGTTATTTTATACGACAGTGATATATTTTTTTTGCGAGCCAGGGCTTCCTGGTTCGTTCTGCGTGAGGTGTTTCATTATAATCGTATCATGTTTATTGAATAGTAATTAAAATTCGATCACTTTAAGCTTACTTTTTACACGTGTTTTGACAATTTTAAGTCTTAAGTGCATTATAATGTAAATTGTAACGTTGTTCATCTTAAAAAAAAATTAATTTAGTATAATTTTTTAATAAAAAATCCACCGATTAGTGATTTAGGTGTACCAAGGCCCATTCCCCTGTTTTACATAATACCTTTATTATATCAATTTCGACAACATACTTAGGTACAACCTTTATGGCGATACTTGTGTTGATAGGCGATGGTATCACCTACCATAAGGACATAAAAAATCTATTTTAATAATAGGTATTATAATATATTAAGGCGCCCTACCTGCGTCAGAAAATCATTGCTTGTGGGACGAAAATGAAATTGTAATAAATTTCTCGAAACAAATCTAATCACGATTTCGGCTGTCAGAATTTGATAGTAATTAGATAGATATAATTTCGGAAATGATTTATATCTCAAAAGTAAATTGATATTATGATATTATAAATTGTTATGTGATTAAATTTCTAGTTTTTTATTGTGTCTTGATAACAATATAATTATTCAATGACGCAAAACGACGAAAATATAGTAGTTCTACACAATTTCGATAGATGTCGCGTCTCTAACGCTTCACCTAATTATATTTTAAACTACAATAGATAGATGGCGCTATCAAGTGTATCTCGGTCCCGGGAGAAGCCTGGAGCGGGTCCCTAGTATACATACATAATACATAAAATAAGCTTAAAGAAAATATTCTTCAATTGAAAAAAATTAAATGTAGTCACAAACGTCATAACTTACAGCATTTTTTTCAGTTCTCAGTAATTCTTTTATGTTTTTTCTTATGTTTTTAGGTTACATTCAGTTATTTTAAGTTGCATGACTGGGTAATACCACCTTTTTATTGTTTTGTACAGTATATATTATTGTCGTACACAATGCGCTTGATAAATGATCTAAATAAGATCATTATGTCTAATTCAATGGTGTTCGTTTCAAAAATATAATTCATATATACAAGAAGTATAATAAGTACTTATTAATGTTATTAAAATTGTGCATAAAGTAAAAAGTAACCAGTTTTGTTTTATTAGATAGGTACTTTTTTATTAGATGAATTTGTCCAACGGTCAAAATAAAATTCTATTTTATTTTAGATTTATTTTAAACTAGTAGGTGCCTGCGACTTCGTCCGCGTTGAAAAAGAGTTCGCCTAATTGTTTATCTACCAATTTTCACGAAAATCAGTTAATTCCTTTAAGAGTTATGGAGGAACATACAGTCATACATACATACAAATACTTACAGATTTATTATTATTATTGATTCATTTTTATGTATTAGAAAGATATGCGAAGTCACAGATTCGAATGCGTTTTTCACTGATATACTTTCGATTACATGAAAAAATGTTCTATAGGGTAAAAATGTTCCATCCTGTAAAAATGTTAGATCCCTGTAGGTTTTTCAAAAACCTAATTACAGCGCTTAAGAAGTTGCGGGCACTAGCTAGTTTTATAATAAAACCACTGTATATTTATATAAAGGCACTTAATTAAAAAAAATACGTTCAGTCATTTAATTATAGAAATATGTGTGATAAAAGGTTAAACGATGCAGTTGATTGTTACGATGTCGTAATGGAATTCATTCCTATATTATTATTGGCGATAAATCAAACGCCGTTACACAAATTATACAGCTATTACAGGTACAGTAGGTACACTGTATAAATATTCCGTGCACCTTCGATCTTGATCTTTGTTTCTAGAACCACAGTTATAGACCTAACAAGCCTTCGAACAGTGACGCGGATATAGGTACAGTAGTATTACAATAGTAATACTGTATTTAATAGTATTGAAAGGTTTAATTCTTTTAATTATATATTAATAAAAATAAATAACTTAAATAAAATCTAAATTAATCCTTCCTTACTTCCTTACTAATATTATAAATGCGAAAGTAACTCTGTCTGTCTGTTTGGCTTTCACGCCAAAACTACTGAACCGATATAAATGAAATTTGGTATACAGGTAATCTAGAGCCTGGGAAAGGACATAGGGTACTTTTCATCCAAAAAAAAGTAGGTACTGTTCCCGACGGAGGGACCAAGAATAATAAAATAAAAAAACCAACGCCTGGCGAAAGCGTTATAGCAACAATACATCAAGCATTTATATTGCATTCGCTGACGAAAGGGGTCATCTAAAAATATTATCACATAATTACACCGTATTATACGCGAACGAAGTCGCGGACACCAGCTAGTAATATATAACTAGCTGTTGCACGCGATTTCGCCCGCGTAACTATGTTATGTAACACGCGTAACCTAAGTTACTCGCTGATTACGTACCTAGCTTTCTATGGGTGAAAGAATTTTCAATAACGGTCCAGTAGTTTTGGAGTTTATTCATTACAAACATATAAATCTTTTCTCTCTTATATAATATTGGTACCTATAGATGTATAGATTTGCAGAAAAAACTAGTTAGAAACACGTCACAGCGTGCAAAAATTTAATATCCGTAAAGCGAAATATGCAAAGAAATATTTATTTAAAAATTTAATGCTTAAGTGTTGAGCTTTCAAAGCTTTGTACAGAGTTTCGAGTGTAAATAGTTACGTTATATCCGGTAGGTACCTAATGAAAAGATTGCACGTGGAAGCAGAGGGTTGATGACGCTCTTCACTAGTGCATGCAAAGCCACTAGATGAAAAGAAAATGTAGGCCACAACATGGATGTATAGAAACCTACTTTGATGTGACAATAAATTTTTTTTGGCGAATTTCTAAAAGAAATAAGTCAACTGTTTGTAATCATCAATATTATATTATATTACAAATAATAAATCTGTAGGGGCGGATCATGGAGTAATTTACTTTGTTTTCCGAAATATCGTGTATATAGGCTCTATACATGATACTGAAACTAAATTCACCATTTTTAGAATTTTTTTCTGTATGTATGTATGTTCCTCCATCACTCTTAAACGAATTAAGTGATTTTCATGAAACTTGATAGATAAACATTTAGAAGTACGGGACACGTGATAGGCTACTTTTTATCTTTTTTAACGCGGACGAAGTCGCGGGCAACAGCTAGTAAATAAATAAAAATATAATCTGCTAACTAATAGACTGGATTCACGCTGTCCAAGCATGTGAAATACAACAGAAAGAAAATGTGCAAATGTTGAGAGTTTGTGTATTAAAAAACCACTGCCACCCATCTGCCACCCCTGAAAATCTTCAACAGTCTGAAACGTACAGTATTCCAGATGGGTATAAACTATATATTATGTATATTATTACCATAGATAAATTTAATCTTGATATTATATTTTAGCGTATCCAATTTTGGTGAAATTTCTTACATCTTTGTTATTTAACAGAGGGATGGGAAGGGGCGGCTACTCTATTCATGCAGCTAATGAAACCTGTGCTTCAAAAAGAAATTTCTAGTTTACTTATTCTCCCTGTTTTGTTTTATTTTATTTAGATACAAATGAAAATTTAATCGCTCAATTTATTATTAATATTCCAATCGCACCTACACCAGTTTTAGTTGGGAATTCTATACCTGAAGTTGTCTTGCCATAACAAACTTCGTTGGAGCTAGTCTCATAAATTACGTGTTTATTTGAACTTTCAATTGTTTAACATTAAACAAACAACAATATTTATTCGCTAATTAAATTTGGGAACATTACATTTGTTATAATTTAATTTAGTACATGTACTGTCTATTCATGTCCACAGCTGGACGTTGGGCCTGCCCCTTAATTTTTTTGTAGGACTTATCAAAAACAACCAGGAACTTTGTATTCATTTAAAGTCAAAATACACGATTAGTAGAAGCTTGTATATTTATCAACTAGCTGGTGCCTGCGACTTCGTAAGCGTTGAAAAAGAAAAAAATAGCCTACCCTGTACCTACATTTACAGATTATACTCTTTTTATGAGAATATGCTGTTTTTATTAACCGACGAAAACGAAAAACTGAGGAGGATCTCAATTCGACCGTATACATGTTTTGTTTTTTGTGTGTTCGCGGATAACTTCGTCGTTTATGAACCGATTTAGATTATTCTTTTTTTATTGAAAAGGGTATAACCCCGAGGGCGGTCCCATGTAAATTTGGAAAAAAAATCCAACCCTAAAGGTAGGAAAACAGGGGGAATAGGGGTAATTTATTGTTCACTCACAGATTTTAATGCGGATTTGTGTATTACAATTAAAAAAAGTAATCAAAAATTAAGAATGTAGTAATTATTAGTAGATTATAGCCACAAAAAAAATATATTTTTTTTTAACAAAAACTTAAATTTTATTTAGTCGTCAAACTATCTTATTGGGGCTCGGGAAACTTTTCTTTCCCAACGGTGTCCGTTATAAAAGCTATCCGTTATATGTAAAATATGTGATCAGCCCACGATTGTTTTATCTTGCTAATTCTAATACGAGTTATATCGTAGCTATTATTAGCGTTATGATGATATTAAAAATTTTATTTAGTTTATTTTTATGTAAATAAATTAAATACAAAGGTCATTTATGTGATATTAAAGGGAAAACCGAATGCGGTCAACCACAGACACTTATCAATTTGATATTAAAATCGTCTTTTTTAGATGCATCTCATTGAATAACCGGATTAAGGTATATTTTTCTTAGAATCAGATTTGACAGTAATAGGACCAAATGAATAATAGTAGTCGTATATTGTTAAAACAACAAGATGCAGCAAAATTAAGTAGACTTCAATGATTTATTTTGAGTTTAAACAGTGCTTCATTTCGCAGTTATTTGGGCCACCGTGAAATAATAGCATGTGTGCTGTTGTGCTTAAATGAGTGAGTAAGGGATGCCAGAACCCATCATTTCCCTATACCTTGTTAATCCCTAACGTTAATGTTACTATGGTTGACAACTCACTTGCACCTAGGGTTACCATATCTCCGGATTTGTCCTGAGATTTCAGGATTTTTAGGGTACTGACAGGATTGCAGCCGGATTTAGCAAATTTTTTTTATTTTCAATAAAATACAGTCATATTTTTTGATTTTTTTATTAGAAAATTTCAATCAACCAAAACAAAAACATAATCTCCTTTGGATTGTATCACAAATCAACGTAATTAACCTTCTTTGGTTTTGAGTGATTTGCAGAAATAATAAAACTAATCTTTTTTTTAGAGTTGATAATTTTATTATGTTTGCGACGAAATCTTAGGACTTTTCTATGGAAATCAGGCTTTATGTCAGGTATTTACAATTTTCCATATGGTGCCTGTGGCGTTGCTTGTGTTATATGCGACGGTAGCCACCTACCATCAAGTGGACCGTGGGCTACTTTTTTTTTAACGTAAATAAAATACTAGTAAATAGCTAGTAAATAAAAATAATTTTAAATTGTCGTTGACGAATTGATTACCTACTTAATGTCAACGATTCGTGAATAGTTACCATTAGTTTCGTGACTGAAAAATTTCAGTCTGAGATATTTCAGTTTCAATTTTTTTAAACAATGCACGCTTTTTAAAGCCTATTAAGGCCGTTCCCTCTATTTAAAATAATTTTAATAGAACCATAGCGAGTGTGAATGAGAACCATAGAATTAGGAATATAATAACAGTTTCTAATTCTATGATAATAATGCATTTTAAGTCAACTGTGACTCCTTTTTATTGTTTAACTAGCGACCCACTCCCGGCTATCCATGAATTATTATCCATGAATGAAGACAGAATTAAAATCGGTCCAGCCGTTCTCGAGTTTCTCGAGCTTTATATTCATTCAACAGTCAAAGATTCAAACAGAAAATCAGAGTAAAATTTGTGTAAAGTAAAATTTTAGGATTTAATTTTATACCGAGTGAAGTACCTAGTATAATCATCACGCAATAGTGCAGCGTCCATCTGTCTGTGACACGTTTTACGTCATAAAACATTTACCTTAATAGGTTTCATGCGTATATGTCATACGCATGCGTATATTGAAATATATTTCAAATGCAAACAAGATTAATCTAAGTATTAAGCAATACTTAATACTATCTTGACATTGACATTGACATTATTATTTTATTTTATATGTATTGGAAATTGTATAAAATCCTCATTATACGACTAACAACACGAAATTACTAATTTGTACTATTATTATTACTAAATCTTTGATATATTTATTTAAAAGGCTTAACTTTTACGTTTTAAATTTTCTCATTCAAGTGTAATTTTCGACCGACGAAAACAAAAAAACAAAAAGGAGGAGGTACTCAATTCGACGCGTATGTTTTTTTTTTTAATTTTTTTTTATGTATGATCACGCATAACTTTTGACAGGGTGGTCCGATTTTGATAATTTTTTTTTTATTTGAAAGGGTGCACCCCCGAGGGGGTCCCATTTTAATTTGAAAAAAAAATTCCAACCCTAAGGGTAGGAAAACCGGGGATGATTGATTGTTCACTCACCGATTGTAGCGTATCCACGCATAACTTTTTACAGAGTAGTCCGATTTTGATAATTCTTTCTTTAATGGATAGGGTATACCTCGAAGTTGGTCTTATATAAATTTGGAAAAAATATCCTACCCTAAGGGTGGGAAAATGGGGATGGGAAAATTAAAAATTAAGCATGTAGTAAATATTAGATTACAGCCACAAAAAAATATAAAATAAAACGTTTCGATATAAATAATTTTGAGTCGGCGCCAAACAAGCAAAAATTACGTAAAGAGTGATGCGCGGAGGCGACTCAAAATTACTTAGGTAAAATGATAATAAGATTATTTTATGCTTTTCAGTTTTTTCGGCGGTTTTATTTTTTATTAAAAAGTTTTATTCTAAATCCTTTAGTTAGGTAGTCAAACTGATTTCCAGCTTTATGGGACAATGTAAATATTAGGTTACTTATTCCATATTATATAATATATGGTAATAAATAAATTGTAAAGCATTAATTGATCTTTACATATTTTCGCACAACATAATTTTGTGTATATCGAGAAAATTTAGACCATGAAATTTCGAAATAACAATGCCCATTAATACCTATAATAGCGAAGCGTTCATAATTATCTGTAACAAAAGGTATTTGTTCTCAATGCGCTAACTATGTACACGTATATTCTCACAATGACGTAGACGCAGCATTGTTTTGTTTGTTTGTGTATACTTAAATCTAATATTCTTACTTTACAAATAACTTGAATAAGTAATGCCTAAGAAGTCGAAGTTTATTAGGTATTGAACCACAAATAAGTTTTAGGGCATGGTGTCAGTAATACCTAGGTATTTGGGAGGATTAAGTATTGTTTCAACTTACAGACCGAAGACAGAATGCAACGCAAGACATTCGGGACACTTATTTAACTCGCGAAAATAATAAAACATACGTCATCAAATCCAATATTTTAGAAAAATCTGTATATATATATGGGAGCTATTGATAACCCAATTTTAAATGCACGTTATATGATGTTTTTCATTGAAAAACATTATTGGCTTTTAGTCAGTAATTACAAGAATTCAACGCGCAATAAAAGTCAATAATTCTGAACATTTTAGAAATTAATTGTACTAGATATGAAATTAATTTCAGTTTTTTGCTTCTATCCTTAAAAATCTTGATATTATTATGATATCTCAGAACGTCATGTAATAACTAGGATCACGTGGTATCAAGGTTCCTCCGTCTGGGGATTGCCTGGGTGTCTCCGGGCAATCCTCCGTTGGCGTTAGCCTAGCCAGCAATGGCTAGGCTGCCCTGGGGTGGATCGGAGTTGTTGCCTCGGCAGAGCCCGGTCCACCCCGATCAAAGGGCAAGGAGGCACCGGGGAGTTTTAGTGGGTAGGGGCCAGTTCTGCTGGTCGACCCCCACATACCCCTGCCGCCTAGCGGCAGGAAGTCAGTAAACGGATCTCTCCTCGTCAAAAAAAAAAAAAAGGATCACGTGGTATGTGGAATTGGTAAACGACTCTCGTTGAAAAGTGCATAGACAAAGATGAAGAAAATTGCTGGTAGAATTGCTGCTCCCTCCGAACAGTTGAATTGATTTGAATCTAACAGGTAAGGTAATTAAGTTTTATCCAGTATAATCCATTAAAGCGCCTGATAATAGGTTTCTTAATGACTATCACGAGACATTCACCTTTTTTTTATTATTTAAAAAAATAATTACAATTGGTATGAATATACCAACTGAATATACCTACCCAAATAGTTGAACCGCAATAAAATCGAAAGAAGAAAAACGCACAGACAAACGCTGATAGGAACTTCAGCTTGTAATAAAATACTTAAGCTTACAATAAAAGAAAATAAAATATTGGATGAAATAAATAATAAATAGTCTAAGGCCATGTTCTTTAGAGTATCTTGCGCTGTATGGCAAGTCGATTTTCAAGATTTTGGCAACAAATATGTAAGGAAATTCTTAAATTTTAGTGAAAACTTATACAAAAAAATAGGATAAAACATGATATTCTTTTATGTAAAGGTTGAACAGGCAGGCTGGTGAACGAACCACTTGGTGGTAAATGTATTACTTTGACTACACAAACAACGCCATGGGCATGGGAAGCGGGTTCTGACATTCCTTACTCACTCACTGTAGCACTACCATGACTTGCTATCGAAATCTTACGTTAGTTTACTTCTGTCGATAACGAACCTTTCACCCTTCACGGTGGTCTTCTTTAAAGGGGTGGTAACTAACGCAGGCTTAATTATGCTAAATTATTTATTACAATTTTCAACAGCAATTGCGGAGAACGATGTTGTAAAACACTTGTATACTTAGACCATTATTCTCACGACTGGCCCAGTTAACATTTCTATATAATTATGTACATAGATACGTACGACAATTTACATGTCGTTCGAAATTTAAATGGCATCTATCAGTTGATTGCTATAAATGGCTTATTAAAGAATCATTTGCGTCGAGACTATAGTTCGTTAAGTAGCCAATAATTCTTGATAAGTGCTATTGTAGTATTGAAATTTAATAATAAATTAGGGTTTCTTTTATGTTATTACTGAATCAGTTATTTCAATATATGTACATATTAGTTTTGTTTATAATAAATTCCGTGAAACAGCTTGATATTGAATTTTATGTGATGCTGATGAAAACTATTATATGTTACATATTAGACTACTTGGACAGTTCCAAGACAATTGGAAAAAGTACAACCTACATATAATACTTACATATATTTTAGTTTTCGTAAACAGCCTTCTTAAAAGGCCTCGAAATTAAGGAAAATGTATCATCAAGTAGTGCAACTATATTTATAATATATTATAATATATATAATATATATAATATATATATATTAATTTCGGTGGACGTCAGATCATGACTTAATTTAATACATTTGAATTGATATAACTATGATGTTTAATTTCAATTGAACTTTTTTTAAATACATTGTCATAAAGCATTAAATTTTTTATCTAAGCCTTAATAAACATCAGTAATTTTTTGTATTTTTATTTGTAAATTAATATTATAAATTTTATTTATTTATTAAAAGAAGAAATAAGATATATTTTTTCTAAAACAATAACACAATCTTATTTCGTCTCGTACACTGAGATGCCTGTTATAATGTTTGTTTTACATTCATTTAAATTGTTGTGACATGTTATCATAAATTTTCATTAACATTATGTACCTTACACGAGTCTTATCCTGTATAATCCAGCAGATACTGTCATTGTTTAGACGAAAGTTACGCAGTGTAGTTCTCGTCGTTGTTACAACTAGGACAGTTATCCCAGTGTGACTAGTACACACAATACAATCGTTGTTTACTTGCTCTAGTAATATGATATGAAAGGGAGTGTGAAACGGGCAGCAGTGAGGGGACGTACACAGTAGCAGCCAGTGTGTACACGCCTTATATAAAAGAAGCAAGATATTTCGCAAGCATTTGAACTTGGAATCTCGTCGCGATCCCACCGAGGAGCGCTGGGAGCCGAACGTATTCGATTTGCGAAAAGCGCGCGTAAAGTGACAGATCTTATTGTTTGTTTGTTCTTTTTTTAAATATCTCTCAATATGGCTGTTACAAGTGCCAGGTCGATTGTGAATTTGAAAGAGAAGAAGCATTTCGAACGTGAAAATGCCAGGATCAATAAATACACGGTAAATATTAAAATTTAATAAAACTGCATTTGATGACAGGCATTTCAATATTTTATTATTTTTTTTAATATTGAAATTATTCATTACTTGTCTTTCTCGTTTATTATAACATAATATGTATTCCTAAATTCCAGCTTTGATAGTCAGTCAGGACATAAATACTATTTTTAATGTGGATTTTTATATTAACAAATATTATATAATATTTACATAATAATCAGAAAAAAATATTTTTCTAGCACATTAAGTTTAAAAGTGCAAATTGTTTTTATTGCTTCCGAATTCCTGTAGCTGTTATAAATTTTATGGACTCATACCCTAACTTAAGTAAATTAACTATTTACTTCTATGTTTACTTCTATGTTACTTCCATATAACATAAAGAAAAATGTTATCTGGAATTTTAGGTAATTCAATTATAGATTACTGCCAACATAATGTATGCACATTTACGAGAACTAAAAGCGAGACGAAAATTATAGGCTCGACATAAAGTGAATAAATGACGATTTTAGGTAGTTAATATTTAGTAGTATATACTTACTAAGGGATGCTGCATTTTGAAGTTATAAACTAGGCAGTTCTGCTAGCGGTAGAAACCAAAACATCTTCCAGAAGGCCATTATAAACAAGCAGCACTAATTTAGGCTATAATATAATGTTTACTACCTTACCCAAAAGCACACAGGCTATTTCTGTATGTACGTTCGCGATGATCTCAATAACTACTTAACGGATTTTAATGAGGTTTTCAAGAATTGGAAAGAGAGAACGAGGAAACTAGAAAGTGCGAAGCTGGGAGCGGGTCGCTAGTTTCACATAAAAAGTGATTTAACCCTGAAAACGAAACGACAGACAGAGTTACATAATGACTGTCATAGGCTTATCAATACATAATTCATTTATACTTTCATTGACCTTGCTGATGTTGCCACATATATACTTACATAACTAGATCACACAAATTCTTAATTGTATATGTATGAATGAGTTAACGTAATGGCTTTTATTCAATTTTTATTTATTTTTATTAAATAAAAATATAGCTTTTTCCCTGAATTCTTTCCTGAACCATCTTTTCTGAAGTGGACCGTCATCGGCTTGCCTGCCACCCTTTATCTAAAAAAACACTAAATTTCATGACGAAAAGCGAAAGTTCAGACCAATGTTTAACGTATTATCTATACCAATATAGGTATAAAGCTGAAGAGTTTATTTGTTTGGTTGTACGCGCTAATCTCAGGAACTGCACGTTCGAATTGAAAAAAATCTTTTTGTGTTGGATAACCATTTATCGAGGAAGGCTTTTAGGCTATATATAACATTTTGAAGGCGGACGAAGTCGCGGGCAGCAGTTAGTACTATTATAAATACAGATAAAAAGTAAGGACATCTGAAGACAGATAAATTTTAATCTGTACCTAATTCCTTCGTCTACTTCCTTTTAAATATTCCTTAATCTTTATTGTATGCAATTGCACATTAAAGCACTTTAATGACTTGTTTGCAAGGCAAAATATTACCACTTAAAAAACACCCATAAAAAGTAGACGATTCTCGTCAAAATTGATCCGCAATCCTGACTATTTACAGTCAATCTGATTAGATTTTTAATTTTGCTTGTAATGATTTTCTTTCACAGTTTTATAGTTTTTAATACATCTTAGGTATAGTACCTTATTCACTGACAAACACCCAGAAACCTATACCCAGAGGGTACCATTTCGAAATTTAAAAAATCCTAGACAAAACGCCGAAAATTTACAAAATGTGGTCTTTTTAAATTGTAAATCATAAGTAACATGTAGAAATCCTACAGAATAGATTTTGTATAAGTTACAAATTTTAAAAGTCTGATATAATGATGGAAATTCTGAATTATTGATTCCAAACTGAAAGGGGTATTTCAATATGTTTAATTAATAAGTTCGCGGGGGGTTCAAATTCCAAGATTATTCCAACAATATTACTTAAATTATAATGTATGTATAGTCTTTGCAGAAGACGCCTATATAAAGGCGGGTCCGATGCTGTAAATGAATATAGGGCAATTTAACTGAATGACAGGAAATCTACAACGCATGAAAAGCCGGGGGGCATGCTACTCATGTATTTTGTCTACGGGGACATGCCATACAAAAAAGTAATTATAACAAGTAATCCTTGTTCACGTTCAATACCAAGGTCTCGAGTTCGATGATCGCCTTTCACGTATTTATGTATGTGCAGCAAGAAACACATAGGACCGGTTCTATAAATTTTATATAATGCCAATTAAATTGTATACGAAACAGCGGTTAACATTGACAATAAAAACATATGACGGTCAATGTCACATATTATTTTGACGTATGCTCACAGACTATAGACAGAATAGTGACAATTATTCTTGCTGAATGCTGGGACATTACAATTCTTATTACAGAAAATTCTTAATGGAAATGAAAAGGCAAATGGCCCATTCAGTAGATAGCTGAATTCTCTCTTTTACCTGTTTCTGATTGCAGGACTGAGGATAAAAATTTAGAAACAGTCCTAAAATATTTGTCGTCGCTTGTCTTAATAGGCAACGGCAACGGTAGCCACCTATTATTATTATTTATTTATTTATTTATTTATTTATTTATTTACAACATACATTATGTGGGCCGTCAGCCTGTATGACGACTTTAACATAAACAAATGACGAACATAAACAGCTGAACGGAATTGCATGAATATTAAAATAGACAATGAATAGGAATGTAAAACATAAAATTAAAATACAATATAAAATGCTATTAAAATATACAGTGAATAGAATTATAAAATATAAATTTAAATAACATAACATAAAATACGAATTTTATAATATATTTAATTATTCTTATAATTATTCACATATGGCGCCGTAGTTACATCACAATGCACACATATTTATTTAGAATAGAAAAACCTATAGAAAAAATTTAAGCAAAACGTGCAAGAAAATCCTTTTCTTAGTTTAGAAGCACTAAACGAAAAACAGACATTGTATACGCAGACTTAGACGTAAGTCACATCATTTGAATACTATGTTTATGATCCGCCAAAACACTGTGCTGACGTCATGAGATGCTATCTATCTCACGAATCACGACAAACTTTTATATTTCAAGGCCACTATCCAAATCGCTTAATTAATATCCTGCATACAAATACCGGTTACAGTGCATTGTTCAGTACCTAGACGTTATTTATGTAGGCTCAAGCACCTATGACATTTAAGATACCTGTTCGCTTCCTGGACATTGAATTAGCCGCATTTTGCACGCTGGCTGTCTCGCCACAGAATCACGAGAATGTCAAATGAAGGGTTGTTTTTGTTTTTTTAAAAAAACAAGTCAGTAAAAACCCAAATAAAGAATAGTCACATGAGATTTCCTAATATGGAATAGTTTTACATAATTTATGTAAATGACGCAAGAAATAAAATCGAGAATCTAATAATTGATCGTTTATTATTATTATAAAAACTATTAATATCCTTACATCCTTACATACGAGTATTAAAACAGTCCCCGCTCGCGTCTACGACGCGCGGCGTCTACGAGAGGGACTATAGACTCAGCTACAGATAACAAGGGGTTAATTACGATAAATGGTTTTAGCAGTTGACTTCAACCAATATATTTTTGAGAATATATATATATTTGCATTTTGTAAGCCTTTAGTTGTTGTTAAAACATCGTTACGTTACATCCTACGTTAGTCTACGTTTATTAATAACACTGTAACAAAGCTGATAAAGTGTGTAGTTTTATTATTAGTATTATTCCTGAACATGTTTTATTTGAACATGAACTGAACATGTTGAATTTGAATGTTTTATCCTGTAAGAAATTCGGAAGTAGTCTAATAAGAAAACAATTTATTTTAATAGAGTAGGCAACGCGCCAGCAACTTACCAATAGCAATAGACCACTAGCTTGCCATCCTTTATCTTCAAGAATAAAGAAAACAAAAGTCTTTGTAAATGGTACAATATTTACACGTTTTTTAATTGGATGCATTTGAATTAACAAGAAAATAATTATGCAAAATTCCTTTCAAATTTGACCCTACAAGTAACAAGAATAGTGAATAAGAAATCGTTTTTTTTTTATATTATTTCCGATTAAGAATAAATTAAATATCATATAAGGTAAGTTACGAGCTTTTTTTTCTTACACGAGTGCCGTATAGTAAAAAATGGATTACGCGGAAGACTTTTTTATTGTAATTGTAACTTCTAATTAGGTACAAACGGGTGTGGTCTCTTGTTTCATTATATATCTTTTTAATATATGTAATATATAACATATATGACAAAGAAAATTAAACATGAATGAATGAATCTACCTCTATTGAGAATTATCGCAGAGGAAAAAGGTGGACGTCTCGGCAAACCGAAGCTACTCACGGAGTTTCAGCCTGTTAGTAATCAGAAAAAAATCTAGGTGAGGGATACTGGACTAATGTGTAATATTACATTTTTGAGTATACTTACAATATTTGTCAGACATTGAAATGACCAGACATAAACTAAAGCAGTCATATTGGGAAGAGGTGTCTAGTTTCCCATCAGCACAAAATAAGAATCGGTCATAAGATTTGTCTTAAGACTCAGACTCTCCCATAGTGACAAAGGTACATGCACAATCTGGCACAAGGTACGTAAGCTCCCGTTTCTTGAGGAAATAAATGGTATAAACTATTATCCTTTTCTCTATGTTAATTCAGAAATATAAACAAGAGCAACACTGTTGCCGATATAAATAATAGTTAGGCGTAATGCATTTATTTAGCCCTGCCTACTTCCTAACCCGAACAAAGACTGCACATAATTTATATTGCCTTTAACCAAGGCAAAACAACCGGATACTAGTTGAAAGGGCTAGGCTAGAACATAAACGCTTCTAGATAATAAAATTTTAATTGGCCAAAGTGATTGTTGTCGTGAAAGTAGCTGATCCAATTTAAAACTAACAGAATAGGAACATAAAATCTTATTTTATTACTAGTGTACAAATTATATTCAACTTTTTCAAGGAGCTTTGAAATAGCGTTAAGTGTTTGAATTGATTCTATTTTTTAAGAAAACTTTAACCGTTAGGTACTTTAGCTTTTATGATTCAAAGCGAGCATAACATTAAGGTTTTTTTTATCGAAATGTCGGCAAGCAGGTTGACGGTCCAATTGACGATAGGTCACTGTTAAGTTACTCTGTGGTCACTGTCTCCTTAAGTGCTGCAGTAGCGCTGCCTACCTTAGAAGGATAAGGTTTAAGGAGGGAGTAGGGATGCATCCCTTCCTCACTCACCGAAACATAATAACTTATATGTCGTTACTATTTCATTGTGTTCTTCTATAAAGAGGTGGTTACTGATTATTACTGCTAAACTCAGTGTGTGTGCCACTACTAAAAAGTTTACTACATTTAAAATAGGCACTATTTTTAAAAGTGGGTTTGTTTTTTTTAGTCAATAGGATTTAAATATAACTTGGCACATTAATGAGATCTGATTAAAAAATAGGAAGATCTGCATTCATTTAAAAATTAATGATTTTTTCATTAATTTTTGAAATTTGTTTGCATTTAGTCCAATCAAATTTCACAGAATTTCATTTTGGTTTCCCTTCGAGCTTCGAAAAAGCTTCGAGGTGGTCACGTTGTAGAAGACATTTTAAAAAATAAGTCTCTATTTTCATCATAAGGTTGGAGATATTTCAGATAAAATATATTATCCCTGTCACTACTTATTAGCTGAAATGTCTCCGATCTTCCAATGACCGACAAACAAATAGGTCACGTTTTTTAAGAGATTAGTAAGCTAAAGAAGACGTAATTTAAATTGTCATTTTATGTATTTTGCTATTCAAAAATCAATACAAGAAAAGTTCTTTTAAAAAGCTTTTTTAAAAGCTTAACAAAGTGCTACGCACTGTGGCTCTAACTTTTCATGTTAATAAAATATTTACACAAAGACTTTACCAAACTCATTCAAAATTTTCCTATCAATTTCGAATTAAGTGCCGTTTAATGAACGCAAAATAAAGTGCCATATCAATAAATGGTTATCACTGATCTTTTTTAAAAACAAATCAATAAAATGTAGAAAGTAAATATTATTGGAATTCATTTAAATTTAATTATTTGATAACTGAAAGGTATGACTTATATAAATGTTAAACTATTTTTTATGACCTTAATAACAAAGCTGTCAAGCTTTATTGCCGTGACGACGGTGGTGCCGCCACAATTTTTTATATTTTTAAATGATACCTCGGGAACAGTACTTTTCCTGTAACCCTGACAACGTGTATGCAAAATTTCATGATGATCGGTTGAGCAGTTAAGGCGTGTAAAGGTTGCTATCATACGATAATATACCTATGAGATAATTTTATAATAATTATAATATGACAAGACCATAATATCTAATACAGGACATCTTTTCCGACGGGAAGGAAACTCAAAATGAAATATTTTGTTACAGCTCGCCGATGAGCTGCCTGTGCAGATGTCGGAGTTGGCACTACAGCCGCGAACAATGCCGATTGCCAAGCCAGCATATACAGTCAGAAGAATAACCTACGAGGATCGAGACCTAGTGCTTAAATTCCTACGAAGGTAATTAAACTTCAATAAAACTTAATAAATTATACGTATACACTATACACATATACATTAAATCCATAGATAGTAATATTATAAAAAATGCGAAAGTTTGTGAGGGTACTGGGTATGTGTCGCCTACTCCATTGATTTCTCATTTTATCGCAATAAAGATGATTTATAATAAGCAATAGAATATTCTCTCAGGTGATACTATAATAAATATTTTTATATTTTAACGCGGATGAAGTCGCGGCTCAACTATACTAATATTATAAAGAGGAAAGATTTGATTGTTTGTTTGTTTGTCTATACAAACAAACAATCTATAATAGGCTCCGAAACTACTGGACCGATTTGAAAAAATCTTTTACCATTAGAAGCCGACATTATCCGTGATGAACATAGGATACTTTTTACCGCGGGAAAATGCTTCATTCTTACGGGAAATTTAAAATAAAATATAGGGTTGGCCCGGGAGATAGCGCCATTACAGTAGATGGCATTTTATACCTTTCTACGCGGAGGAAGTCGCTCACCAGCTAGTTTGATATATTCACAAATCTATAATTATATATTTTTTTTGAAATATAGGTTCTTTTTCCGCGATGAACCGATGAACTTGGCTGTACAACTTTTGGACACAACAAATTCGAGATGCGTGGAGCTGGAAGAATACTCAACCTGCGGCCTCAAGGACGGAGTTTCTGTTGCTGCCGTCGACGAAGATGGTGAATTCGTGGGAATTGTTATTAATGGATTAGTCAAAAAAGAGGCAAGTACATTATTTGGTACATACAAGCACTATTACTACTTAAATATAAATATTTTAATAATCATAGATATTTTTGCTTATAAAATTAATTGCTACATTCAATTACAAATTAATAGTTACAATCCTGTTTTGTCGAAAATCTTAATTGCTTAGATTTAGATTTTTTTAAATAGTAGTCAATTAAAAGAGGTTTTATCAATTAAACGATTTTTTAAATCGTTCTTAGTCAAACTAGTAATAAAAAGGTAATTGTAGAATTTTTACAGGCCATATTTTTGTGATATTGTTAATATTGGTGGAAACATTTGTACTTTGACAATTATTTATTTATTTAATTCTTATTTTGCCCGTGCGTATTTATTTAATATCAATCAATAAATAAAAATTAAAAGAAAAATGGACCAATCACAAACGTCAACTTTGTACCCGGCTTTGCACGAATTCATTGATGAAAACCGTATCAAAACCCGTTAGCTGGTTTAGAAGACAATAACGGTTAAGAAGAAACTTATTCATCTTCACCTTACATTTAAAGTTTCTTATAACATCCACGACCTAAGTTAATTAATTATTCGTTATTGCACACTTGGCTGTCTTAAGTGAATCTGTTTTTACATCTTCCTTTCTTGTTAGCATACAGGAAGTTTATAATGGAGCTAAGTGACATTGAACCATGAGGACGTGTATAATAATGACCTGAATCTAAATACTTATTTACACTTCATTATATTGTGTAAACATTTGAAATTGAGACTATACCTTTTTGTAAAGATCTATACTATTCATGTTGAGATAACTATTATATAGAGAGATCTTAGAGCGATGTTGACACAAAAAATAAGAGAATAATTACCATACAACTGACACAGCTGTAGCGAAGTTGCGAGTGATGTCGGGTATGCTGCCCTTTAAACAGAATAGTTTGCGATGCCAATTAAGAGTATTTTCAAAGTAGGTCAAGTTAGTTGTGGCAGAAAACTAAATAGAATTACATACTGATTGTTTTGAATTGTTTTATTTGTATGTACGAGTTGAGTATATAGTTTATTTTAAAAGTACAGTTGATAAGTATAATTTTGTCTTTATAATAAGTACAAATAACTCTGACATAAATGATAATTAAAATAAATTAATCTATACTAATATTATAAAGAGGAAAGATTTGATTGTTTGTTTGTTTGTTTGTATATAACAGGCTCCGAAACTACTGGACCGATTTGAAAAATTCTTTTACCACTAGAAGCCGGCATTATCCGTGATGAACATAGGATTCTTTTTACCACGGGAAAATGCTTCATTCCTACGGGAAACCTAAAATAAAAGTAAATACTAGCGGCTTGGCCCGGGAGATAGCACCATCTATCCAAAATACGGTAGATGGCGTTTTATACTTTTCTACGCGGACGAAGTCGCGAGCACCAGCTAGTAATAAATAAACTAATAAATGATGCAGTTGCTTAACCGCCTACGGAGTTATTATGTTGAAATGAAATGTATTCCCGTCACATCCATTCCATTGTATGGCTACCTTAATAAGTTTTTCTATAGCGGAATTACGCAGTTTGTCGTCAATTATTTGCACTGTTGTGACTTCCGTGCAGGTGTTGATTGATATGACTCAATTAAATCCGCTCGTAATAAGATTTTTTATCCTTTGACCTAGGATCATGGTTCAAATTGCCCTATATTATTTTTTTCTTTATATTTCGCAACCTATACAAGACAACTATTATGTTGTATAATTTAAATTCAATAAAGGCATTAAAATTAAAACCAAATCAACCATCATGCACTACTTCTCAGCTTTCTACTGAAACTGAGTTGTCATGAAATTATTTTTTTGGTTTTTCTTCCTTTTATCAGCAGGAACTATATTCTAAATTATACTTTATTCTTTTACAACTTGAAACAAATAATAATTGTAAGTAAATAAAATTATTTTTTCTCAACAAATAGAAAGTCAACTGGTATTAAACAATGAAAGAGTAATGAAAAATTTCAACAGTTGATTTTTGGTATTAGCGTAAAGTAAGAAGGCAATTCATCAAACTTTTTCCGACCCATTTCACAGCATCGTTTTGTAATTAATTAAGAGGTGTTTGAACCTTTCGCTTCGCTCTCAAGGAAAATTACATTCTAACTGTCGCTAAGGCTCTACAAAGTGAAGAGATACTTCAATTTGTTTAATTCTGTCAATTTTAATGTGATGTTTGACTAAAACACTGGATAAATATATTATGTTAGACATCATCTCATAGTCTCAAACGGAAGACGTCCACTGTTGGACCTATGTCTTGCATAATCTTCAAAAATATTCAAAATTCAGCATTAATTAAAATAGTACCGGTCGAATTTTGGAAACAACCTGGATCGAGTTAAATGCCTATATTTTATATTATATAAAAACAATAATATGTATAGTTAAGAGTTCAAGGATAGAAACGAAGGTGTCACGCTCCGCTAATCTTTGTTTACGCTTCATTGCGTGTATTTGTTTCTCGGCATGCGTTACACGGAAAACTATGGGCATTAAATTGACAGATCACAGGCGAGAAAAATTGTGGATTTAGACCACATTGGTCAGATCATTTTTCCGTCAGGAACAAAACTGTGCTGTTTTGTTCTGACTAAAAAAAATCCATACATGGATAATGCATACATTTTTCTCATGGTATCTACTTTGTGGTCTAGAAATATGTGGAAGCGTCCAAAAAACGTATTTTAGTAGATTTATTAGAAATACTAGCCGGTGCCCGCGACTTTATCAGCGTTGAAAAAGAAAAAAATGGCCCATCCTGTGTCCTGTACGTCTAAATTTTTATCTACCTAGTTTCGTTTAAGAATTATGGGGGAACATAATACATACATACAGAAAAAAAATCTAAAAATAGTCAATTTAATTTCAGTAAGTAAGTAAGTAAAGACTATAAACACGATATTTCTGAAAACAAACTCCATGACCAACCCTTACAGATTTATTATTAGTAAGTATTGATTAGATATGTATGACTTTTTAAAAACACTAATGTTGGCCCACTGGTTCGAATTCGATCATATTCAATTTATGGTCATATAATAATAACTGAGCAACTGTTTTCAAAGAAAAAAAAAATATTCCTATTTTTTTTTTAATTTCCAGGATGCCTTGAATGGCGTAGAAGATGATGTAGAGAAATGTCCTAATCCGAAGTTTAAGCGAATACTCCGCGTGTTGAAGCATTTAGACAAAGAAGCCAATATCTGGGGCAAGCTTCCGGAGTCGTGTCATACGGTCATGGAAGTGAGGATAGCATCCACGCACAGCGACTGGAGAGGACGAGGCCTCATGAGAGTGCTCTGCGAAGAATCAGAGTGAGTAACTCATCCAATAATTTGACTTCTTACAGTAAAATTCGACGGCAACAAAGAACAAACGGCTATCTTTTGTAGATAGCCGTTTCAGCTTAGCGAGTATCCATTCCTTTTTAAGCTTATGTTATACTACCGATCCTGAAAATTTCAGCTTTCCTAAAATGACGTAAGTGTGGGGCGACTGGGATCTCAATCTATTACTTAAAGGCTACTTTAAGTATTTTTTTATCATTGACACAAACAATTACTTACCCCGCTTTGACTTGATTAACCCTCTTGTTACTATTATTATTATTATTATTATTATTATTACTTAATATTACGACGATGAAAACGGAGCCTTATCAACAGCCTACCTTCAGATCTATGTAACAATATATCGATTAAAAATATTAAATCTAAGTTAAAACAATATTTTTTAAATTGTAATTAATAGTATATAGTTGATTTATTAATAATTACAAATGATAACACGAGATTAAACCTCAGTGGTTATTAGTGTTATCATTTTACATGTTATTTTATATATTAGCCCTTAAAATTGTAAATAAAAATATATATATATATTATTTTATCTTATCTTAGTATGTAATGTTGTCACGTTGGCGTCTAGATAAACCTAACAATGGTTTACATACATTGTTATTATCTTGTGTATAAATACGTGTTAGATTAATAAATAAATAAACTAATTAATTAATTTAACTAAAACGCTTTATGTAGGTAAACATAAGCATAAACTTCGCACATTTACCTCCAATCATCATAACAACGATATAGCATTACGAGGATTTAGGCATTTACCAGTTTACCTCCTATTCAAGTGTCATACATGTGACCGTCACGTTGCGTCTTCATTAGTATGAGATGAGACGTCTCAATAGAATTGTTGTTATTTTCTGTTTGTAAATGAGCACCGATTATATTGTTGCTTATTGATGTAAGACGCACTCGTAGGTATACTTATATTTTAAGGTGTTTTCATTTGAGTAGTCATTTTGTATGTATGTATGTATGGACGGATGTTTTTTACTATTTCACGCAAATACTACCGAACCGATCACCATGAAATTTTGCATACACGTTGTCTGGGACACCAGAAAGAACTTGGTACCTTTCATCCAGAACGCGGATGAAGTCGCGTGCACCAGCTTGTATCAGATAAAAATATATTATCTTATCCACGATACAGCCTATCGTGAAACATTTTATTTACTTATTGTTGTATAATTATTTTTTACATATGGCAGGGCACACTGCATTTCACGCTTATATCAATTGGGTACACCATTTGTCTGCAGTAACCACCACGATATAAAATTTCGTGTTATCTTATGTTTCTGTGAGTGAGTAAGAATGCTAGAGCCCATTTCCCTTCGAATCCTTTTATTTTTGACCTACGAAAAATCGGCAAAGCACTTGGAGCAACTTTGGCGTTTGATTGATTATTTCAATCAAACGTCAGCCTATCTGCCGAACTAAAGACTAATTTCTGGATGTAATATTCCCAAGAAAGATACCGAAAGAAGAAGTCACGTATCAAGAGACAATATTCGCACGAGACTTCAGTTACATATTGCATGACTAATAACAATTACAATTCATTACGCACTGATGTTATGTCAACCACACGTGGACTTACATGCGACTGTATAACTGCAGTCTGCACATCGTAGTACTACTAAATGATAAGTCTTGAAATCAATAGTAAGGCTTATAATTGGTATGGTAATAACAACATTTCTCGTAAATCACATTACATTTATTTTGATTAACACTATGAGCATTTTGTCCTCGACTGTCAGGAGTTGAATGCTTGCCACAAATTTAATACAGCACAATTACTTAAAATTATGTGACATTTTTTATGTAAACACTAAAAAACAAAATTCGTCTCAAGGAAGTCTTGTCGAGTGTCAACAGAAATCTGTCTCACGTGCTCACTCGTAATAGCTTCCTTATTCAGTTATTTCAGATTACATTGTTTATGCTTAATTTCGTAGTCAACTATGCGTAGCAGTACAGTGCAATTATTCATTTATTTTGTATTTGATGGTACTAAATATGTTATGTATGATCAATTTTGGTAGATATAGATTTTGGTAAACAGGGCGCATTCTTAGGTTAGGTATTCTAAGGTCGGAACTTCGGAAACTATATAGCTCTTGGTGCTTATGTTACCTACTGTCAAGATATCCATCTCACAGCTATAAGCGTTGCTACTATAACTCTTCTGGTGTCGCTTCATTTGATGGAATATACATACCTATTTATATACTAGCTTGTAACCGAGACTTCGTCCGCGTTAAAAAAGAAAAAAATTGCCTATCCTACTGTGTCTTGTACGTCTATGTTTATCTACCAAGTTTTTATAAATCAGTTAATTAGTTTAAGAGTTATGGAGGAACATACATACATATTATACAGGTGTAATTTTGTAGATACATAGTTTTCCTTTCATTTAATTTATAAAGTTTGTTAGAGAGATTTCATCCTTATAATTGACCCTAACGATCAATGCAATAAAAGTAAAGGGTGTAACTTTTACAAATTTTAGCCGGTTCGATTCCCGGGTGTGGCAAGCGAATTTTCGAAAATCTTTGAATGCAGTTTTCTTTCTATTCAAAAATAAAGGAATGTTTTCTTTGAGTAAAATTTTCTATCTAGAATATTAAGAGTACTTTCCCTTCAGGTGGCATTACAAAATTCCACCCTGTATATGTACATACATACCTACATACAGAAAAAAATCTAAAAATGTTCAATTTAGTTTCAGTATCATGTATAGATCCTATAAAGACGGTATCTCTGAAAACAAATTAGGTAACTTACTCCATGACCAACCCTTACAGATTTATTATTATTAGTGTGAAGATGATGATTAAAAGTATTTTTTTAATATTTCAGACGTATCGCAAAGTTGCATGGAGCGAGTGCCATGCGTATGGACACCACTTCAGCGTTTTCAGCAGCCGCTGCCGAAAGACTCAACTACAGGAGCGTGTATGAAGTGGAGTATGCCACTTTGCCCGACGCTCCCCAACCAGAATCACCCCATTTGGTCGCTAAAGTTTATTTAAAGGAGTTATAAGTTAATGTTATCTTTACCTTATAGTATTAAGAATGAAAGAATTTAACTATACAAAATACTAATAGATACAAAATGACAATATGAAATTCTATAATAGCTCCATTATAATTGAAATTCGGTAATTTTATTATTTATTTGTCAGATAATTATTTATTTGATCTTTGATACTTACACACCATAACATTGTATAATAAATAAATGCATTTTAATACCGACGGAGCAATTTGAAATAATATGTTTTCAAATGATCCTTTTGTGTTTTGTAATGTAAGTTTAAACCTATTAAATAATAATTGTGTTCATTTTTAGACACCCTAGTACTAATCATTGACATAATAAAAAAAAACTCAATAATCTTTTGTTATATATTTTTTTAATAAATTATAAAAAAACTCATTTGAGCTTCTAATGAGCTTCCGTAGACTGTTATACTTTGTATAAAAAAATAACTTTTATATTTAAACCATTTCTTTTTTAATTATTAATAATGTGGAAAATTAAGAAAACATAAGTACATTTGAGAGTAATAATACTTCGGAAAATGTAAAATTTGAAACCTACACTCGACACCGATAAAGCCTAAAAGAGTGATCCTGACAATGTAAATATTAATGTACTCGTTGCTCAAATTCTTTGAACAGGCGTCAAAGATATCAAAACGAGACTACTAAATCTATAATACAATAATATAAATAAGCTGTATAAAATTCAAAATTGTATGGCAAAAAAATTAATTAAGTAGATTGCCTATAGTTTTTAAGACTATAATTAAGCAAAAATTAATCTGGAATATAAATTATACAAACCAAAAATGTGAGGCAAACATTGATTGATTATTTGATTTATTTTAATTTTATACTTAGTATAAGTACTGTCAATTGTAGAAAATATATACTTACTTACTTTATTCAAAACTTTTTTTTATTTAAATCAACGATTTTTTAATAATAATGACATATTTTCTTTTAACCTCATTTCTGTAAACAACTGTTCCATCTTCTTGATTCTTATTTCTAAGCTAATCAGAAATTAAGAAGGTATAACAAGAATTTCAGTCAAATTTTATAAGGTTGACAGGTAACTTTAAAAATATAGTGTAAAACAATGCGTATTGCATATTGAATGATATATCAAAGCTCATAGAATAATAGAATAATATAGTATGTTTGCAACAATAATCCACGTTTGCAAATAAATACATTTTCGCAAAGGAAGACCATCGTGAAATACTTATCATATTATCAGCGTTTAATAGCACAGTGATTGATTCTCAATCCGGTTTGAGATTTACATGTAGATGAGTTTTCGAAAATTTGTGATTTAGCTTTGTAAACAAATTCTGAAAATTTTCCCTCTCTGTATTAAATTAGTACTTACTTACTTAACTCCATTATAGGTAATAGTTCCATTGAATTTTCAATGGGCTCTTGAAAATAACTATTCGATATTATCATTCTTTATTATCATGAATTACTTATCAAGAGACTTCTCCTTATCGAGCGATAAGTCGCTTATACTTGAGAGAATTACTAGAATAACAACGCAATTGATAGAGTGGTTAATTTGTTTACCTTATGGCTGTATCAGGGGTCCCGGGTTCGATTCCCGGCAGCGTCACTTTGAAAAGTAACTTTTCAAAATTAGTTCATTTTAGATTTGAAAAGTAGGGCACGCTGGTGCTGGGCCTTACAGAAGACCACCATGAAATAGTAGCATGTGTGCTTTTGTGTTTCGGTCAGTAAGTAAGGGATGCCAGAACCATTATTCCTTTCAAAGGAATTTCCTTCCCTATACTTAATCCTATTATGATCGGCAGCGAAATTGCAGAACCTGTCGCTTTGCTTGTGTATTGTATGTGTACCTATTATATGTGACCATATGTGACAATAGCCACCTACCATCAAGTGCACCGTCGGCTGAAACATTTTAACATCTAATTTGATAGTATAATCGTAAGTACGTACCTAATTATCATTATTTTTGTTATATGTCTTTATGTAAAATTATATAAATTTACTTACAGGTAAAAGTAGGTAAAATTTTAATCATTAGGACATTAGACAAACTTATAAAATATGCTCTTTCTCTTTATAAAATTAAATATCTTAGTAGATTAGATATTATAAAACTGTTTAGATTTTATAATAATCTTATCTACTAAGATAGATTTAAAAATGTTTCAGTCGATTTCTTGACAATTTTCCATCAAATAAAGTCATTATTAAATATAACATTTAGGATCTCTTTCACTTTCACCAATTAGAAATAAAGTAATTAGTTACTTTTCAAGTAAGCTTGCGAGTAAATGTCTTGTGTCAATTTCATTGAAGTTACTGTTGAGTAATGCTACTCGAAGATGGTGAAACTCACACACTTTCTTACCGGTGACTTTAACCTTTACTTTACTCAGAGGTGGTGAAAGAGGCCCATTAACTTTTAATAGGTGTCAATGATAACTTCCTCTTAAATTTTATTTTTATTTTTTATCTAAACTTACGTTACGATATGTAAATAAACCACGTTCGGCGAGCAGTTAGTGCGATGCGCCTGGGCAACCAAACAGTCGCTAGCGCGCTCTCAACGATTCAAAACATATTAAAATTACGTTAATTTCTCTTTGAATACACATCAATAAATAAATAATGCTATAGTGAATTTGGTGTTTCAACACACGGAATAAAGTTTTTAGGATCATCGAAAAACGTAAGTATGACACAATATTATTTATAAGTACACAAACTCATATAACAGATAAATAAACACTTCTGACTGGCTGATTGGAACTTCGCATTTAGATTAATATAAAATTTAAACAGTAGAGTTGTGTTGTGTTGGTACAAGTTGTGTAATTTGGCATTATAATTGTTTAATAATTTCGTAATCTTTGCATAGATAAGAATAATAGCTTAATTAGAATGAATGTAACAACAGGTTTCTAGTTAATTGCCTATGTATGTACTATACATAAACCTGTTTTGATTTTCTCCAACGACTTTTGTAATACAATGAATGATGACGTTTGATTTAACAGTTCCATTTTATCAGAGATGATAAAATGGAAACATTTTGTGCTACCCATCGAATTAATATAAACTCTGGTGCTACCCAGCTCCATTTAGTAACAGTAACTATCTTTTTACAGAAGTCTATGCCTACTTTTTAATATAAAAGTCGACAGCACAATCACATCTCTCCTGATGACGCTTTAGCCATCCATCATTGTTAATCTGTCTGTCTATTTTTATCATAAAAAACATGCGTTTGAGACTTCCATAAGAGTATCGAGCCTTTTAATAGTCGCTCAGTTTATCGGAGGAAAATAAGTACACCAAAATATTCACAATGCGTACTTACCACCAAAACCACAACTTTATCAATGGGAATATTTATAACATTGTGATTTTAGTCTAATGACCTTAAACTATATTTCATGAGATTTCTACTGAGAACATTTACATAGAAATTGTTACAACCACTGATTCTAAAAACCTATATTTTTCTTTTATTTAATGATTAATGCTTACATGTATATTAGACTAGTTAAAAGTTATTTTAGCTTCCTAGATCACCCTTTGGTGTTACATATTATATTGTATCTAACTACATATTTATTCATTACAGAAAAAATATTAGGTAAATAATGACTGACCCTGGAAGCACCAAAAGCTCGTATACAACACAATTAGTCAAAGAAGCCGATAAGGAAGATGTTATGAAACTGCTAAAACGGTAAGGCATATCTGATGTGGTGTATTTTCATTTTTATTTAATTAATTTTAATAAGTAAGTATAGGTAATATAAGGCTAATCCATTTATATAATTCCGAACGTCGATGATCCATACTGAAGTTAGAACGAATCTCAAAAACCTTAATATTTTAGGCACTAATTTTCACCGAACAATTACATGAATTATGCTACTATAGGTAATTATATGAATATTTATAAACTCCGACTTGACGTGATAGGTCTTTCTTAAGCCGTTTGTTTGTGCTTTAGCTGTATTCCATTACAACCGCTATGTGATGAATACTAATTTTTGTCGGCGTAAAGAATACAAATTATGAGAAGTATATTAAACTAATAAGTTCCTACTACGTATACCTACATATAAAAGCTACATCACAAAACTTGACGATGACATCATTAAAACGTATTTTTATGGTCTTTGCATGACGTAATAAATAACGGCTCTTATTGAACTTGTCCAATATAATAAGGTAGCTATTATTTGCTTATACGGTGCCCTATAAAAATCTACCTAACGTATGAAAACTCAACCTATGGTTAACACCCAATGTTGACTTCAAAGAAGAAGGCGAGATGAATCCTCTAAAATAATTTTTAAAAAGTGTAATTTTAAAAAAGGTCAAAATGAAAACAAAATTATTTGGAACACTTCAGTGTTTAACTTTGAATTACCATTTACTCGCCACTTACCATAAATTAAAGGAAATAATGTACAATTAACATTAATTTTATACGCTTCAACTGTTTCGCCTAATATATTTCAAGGTTATGTTTAAAAATTCATTTCAGAACGTTCTATTTAGACGAGCCCTTAAACGAAGCACTGGGTATTTGCATGTCAGAAAACGATTCGTGTCCAGATTTAGATAATTATATTGAAGGCTCTATACCAGAGGGATATTCCGTTAAAGCCGTGAACGATGAAGGGAAAATAGTTGGAGTGCTTATCAATGGAGTAGAATTAGTACAATCGGTGAGTGGTTTTTTATACTAGAATTGGGCATAATTATATTTAACATAGAATTCCTACTTTTTCTATGAAATTTTCATTTATGATCATAAGATTTGACCGTTTTTCAAGCGATTTTTTTTTGTTAAAGAGTTATTCTGAGTCCAGCCTTATCTTGCTTTTTAAAAAATAAATTTTATCAAGTCATATAAAATATTTGGTACAGAACGAAGAAGAACTGTTTGAAATAGCGGAAAATTGTACGAGCTCCAAATTAAAGAAAATCTTACTCTACATTTTGGCGAGGCGGGAACGAGGCGCTAGATTGTGGGAGAAATTTCCAGATGAAAAAAAATTGTTGGATATCAAAGTCGCCGGCGTAGACCATCTGTGGAGAAAACGTGGAATCATGAAAGCCATGATGATTGAAACAGAGTACGTATTCATTCATACATAACGAATGGTCACTATTATAGCGACTCTAAAAATATCGATGTGCACTACTTCTTCGTATTTACTACGAAGTAGTACGTATCGATATGCGTTTGAAAAGATCATGAAAAGATAAAGTTAATATTACTTGACGATTTCATCAGCTCGGCGGTAGTACAGCCTGCTGTGCCGGAAGTCGCGGGTTCGATCCCCGCTCATTTGTAGGTAGGTATGTATGGATATTTGAAATAGAGTTTTGTTAAGACCTTGCCCTAAATAAAACGCAACAAAATCAGAATTTTATGCCTCTATAGTCAACGAAGCAAATCCAATTAATATTAACTAGCTACTGCACGCGACTTCGCCCGCGTAACTTTGTAAATTATATACTAAATTTTGTAAAATATATATTATTAACCTTCCTCGAGAACAACTCTATCCATTTGTGAAAACATCATGAAAATCGGTGCAATAGTTTTTGAGTATATCGCGAACAGACACACAGACATACAGACGCGGCGAAGGTTTTATAATATGCAGTGATACTTTAATAAATAATTGTATTGTTTCCAGGAAAGTAGCGCGCCAAAAGGGTTTGAATTTAGTACGTATCGACGCATCGAGCGCCTACACTGCTAAGTCCGCCGAAAGCCTTGGTTACACTTTGGCCTATAAAGTCGCTTACACGGATATCAAAGTGGATGGACAACCAGTTGTCGTACCGAAGCCACCGCACCTTTACGACTCTGTGTATGTCAAAAGAATCGCTCAAGCAAATAGTTAATAAACTATTAAACAAAGAATATATGCAATCATTTGCAAGAATATGCAAGAATTTGACGACATGTTTGGTCTAGTGGTAAGTAACCAAACAGTCGCGGGTTCGAATCCCGCTAGGGGCAAATGTTTATGTGTTATAAGTTACTCTATGCATTTTACCTTTGTATCTGATTCATGGATGTTTTGTATTTGATATGTATGTATGTATTTAAAGTAATATATTATGTAGTATATCAATTGTGTAGTGTCTGGTATCCATAATACAAACAAGCCTATAGTTGCTTAAAGTAGAACTAGATGGTGCTGCGTGGAATGTGTGAAAATATTTATTTATTTATTTATTTATTTATCTTTGGGTTATGTAAATATTGATTAGAAGCTTTAAGGCTATTTAAATTTTTGTATAAGGTAATTTTTAATTTTTTTGTGCAAAACCAAGGCCAAAATAAATTAATTAAATGCCATTGTTCGCTTGGGTTGGTTAATTCAATTTTAAATTTTATTGAAAACACAATACTTTACCTCGATCAGTGGACTGTAAATATTTATTTATTTATTTTATAACGTGACTTACATAATTTATATGTAACAATAATAAAAAAAGCAAGTAAATATACTTCAATAGAAATTAATTACAACAAATTGAGACTAGCAGCGCCATCTCTTTGACAATCATGAAACATATATTATGAATAAACATAAAAAGCTGATTTCCAGGGCCTGTTTCACCGTCTGTGAGTAGTAGTGTCAAGTAGGCTAGCCGCCATTTAAAAGTCACCGGTAAGAAAGGGTACGAGTTTCACAATCTTCGAATAGCAATTACTCAAGGGTAATTTGAATTTCAATGAAATTGACACAAGATACTCGTACCATATACTCGCTAATTAGCGTTACTAATCAACACTTTACTTGTACTTGGTTAAAGAGACCCTAAGTCTAAGATTTTTAAGTCTCGTAAGTATAATAAAAAAGTAAAGTGTAATCTATTAAGGTTCTGAGGTAATGTTACTTATTCTCGTAATATTACGAGAATATTAGCGTTTTAGTAATAAGTAAAAACATTAAAATCTCTTTCGTCTCTTTAGTCAAGTGACTACGTAAAAAAGTATTTCGTAACTTTTGAGTTTATTTTTTTTTTCTGGATTTATTTATATTATTTACGTTAAATAAAATTCAAACTGTATATATTTTTATTCAACAAACACAATTAATTAAACTTCAATAGGTAAAGTATATGTACCTATTTTAAATAATTATTCATTTTTATGTTAATTTTGACAATACATATTTTTGGTGTGTAAATTTCAAAAATACCTTTTCATACTTTACGTGATACACCCAATGTTTGAATGTCGTCCTGAAAATTATATGAATGATATGATTATAAATTTCTTGTAATATAATATATTTTTCAATTTTATTAAACTTTAAAACGACGAAATTATTGTTTTTGTGTTCACCTTTACGTCATTACCTCTTGGGCTATATTGAGACCAGTTGTCCGGGACCTCTGTTATGCCGAATTCCATTAGAGCTGACTCCACGGAGCCCCTTTAAATAAAGCTTATATTATTTGCACCATTAATGGTAGGTACGCGTCAATCAATGGTGCAAATGAAAATATGGAAAAAAGTTCAATTTTAGTACCCCCTGTACTTAAATAGTATCTGATCTCCATCCAACGAGAGAAAGAAATTGATAATTCTACTATAAATAATAGAAGTGATAGGGGTAAACCACAGGGGTAGCTTAAACTCTCTCAACCCGATTCACTGAAACGAGCTAATACCTATAGCGCTTTCTCTTTCACTCAATTCCATACAAAAGACAAAGACAGCAAATCTTGGGTGGGCGCATACAATAGTAGGTGAACGTTCATTCTGCGCTACTTTTAGCTTTGCAAACTATAATAAAATATTATAGTAATACCTCAGATTAAATAAGAGTTACTGGTAATACCTCAGATTAAAAGAGTTACTGTCGTAGTAATACCTACTTACTTAGTCATAACGCTAAACTTTTTATTTTATATAAACTATTCTAGCTATTGAGTTGTGAGTTATTTAATAATTGAGATAATAGACATTTTGGTTCCTTGGCCCCTAGCCATGAGCACACCAATTCCAACGCTCCCTTAAGTTAAAGAACAATAGAAAATAAAGCCCGATGATTGGTCAAAATTTTATGTGGGCGTAACAACAACCAATCACCGGGCTTTATTTTCTGTCGTTTCGTCAATCTACAACGCTCCCGTTTGCACTGGGTGCTCTTGGCTAAGGGCCCTGATAATTATAATCATAAAATGTAAAATATACGTCAGTTGAGATACGTTAGACGTTAGTTAGTTAAACGAAATTCAAACCTTAAAATGACAATAATACGAATTAAAATTACAAAACGCAGTATAATAGCGAGAGCGTCTGAACAGTGAAAGTTCTACGAACAGACTAAAAAATACATGTTGACTGTTGCACTGTTGTACCTTCACATTGTCTGTTATCTCCACCAATCACAGCCGAACGCTTTATCTCCCTATAAGTTCGTTTCAGTGAACAAGGTTTAGTAAGATAAGCTGTCTAAACTATAAACGCAGGTTCAAATCCTGGTCGGAAATTAAACTATTCTAGGACGGCAGCGCCATTGCAATCCCCTGGTTTTGTTTGTGTTAATGGCGATGGTTACTACCATCAACCATCAAGTGGACCGTAGTCAATCTTTAGCAGTGGAATTTAATTTAATAATACCTAGCTGTTGCACGCGACTTCGTCCGCGTAACTTATATATATGAAAATTCTGTCATCTGAGGCGACAGAATTTTTAAAATCGGTTTTTGAGTTTATTCATTACAAACAAAATACAAATCTTCTCTCTCTATTGAGAATTAATAATTACAATATTATTATTAATTCTACAATATTAATAATAATATTGTAGAAATGGTTTAACCTACCTTTTACTAATGATTACTTAAAAATTAACATGGAGGAGTATAGTGAGATGAGAAGCTGATAGAATAAAACTATGTCAAATTGAACAATTAACAAATATATTCAAAAACAGTATAATATTGTACATTTTACTAAAATTTATAAGTACCAAATAGATCTAAAGATCTACAAATGCCTACAGGTTTGAACTAATTTTCAATAATGAAGCGTTCTTAAAGAGAAAAGCGTCTAAAATAATTTTGAATTATGATGATTTTAGAGTATGTACTGTACAATTATTTTTTTAATTAGTTGCTTATTAAGTTCTCTTTTATATTTACAACCTGCTTTTTGACCACTTCAAAAAAAGCTTAAACACTTATATGACAGTGAGTGGAATTTGGTTCTATGCTATTGCATGTAATAACATGTGAATAAAAAATCTGTTGACAGATTGTCAATTAATAATTAAAAAATCAGAGCAATAAATATAGAATAAATATATTAATAGGTATATGAAAATTTGTCAAAGAAAATATTAATATGTCAACACTAGTCAATGTTTATTTTGGATAGCTTTTCTCTAAAAATATTCAATTACTACTAAACTAATAGAATCTATATTATATACTTGATATAAATGAATAATATTCACTTATTTTCTCCGGACAAGGCTTGTCCAAGGGACGCAGTGGCGACGGTGGCGTTTGACGCCCCGACTATTTTGTCTAACAAAATACGTGTTTGCATCTGAAAGAAAAAGAAAATATGTACTAACAAAAGTGCTTTGCATCAGCTTATGCTGAGCCAGATATCTTTTTGCTGCCATGGCGCACACTCAATGGAATTTTATTTAAGGACGTATTTGCGAAATGAATAGTATCTAATAACAACAATACACTGCCACGGACTGAGTGAGGGAGTGATCACTGATATTTCTTTAGAAATGAAATGTTTTGTGTAGACTAAATAAACCCTTATTGTCACCCATTAAGATTCATGCATAAATATCAAAACATGTGAATATTTTGACGGGACTTGTCATAAACACGTCCTTAAAATTAAGTATTCTCATTTAAGTGTAAAAAAAAAATGTATGTATTTTATCTGTTTTGTTAACTTTAGTTGTATTCGTGTGTGTCATGTGTATGCAAATAAATGTTTTTTATCCTATTCTATTCTTTTAATGAACCTGTTGGATGGGTGGTTAGGGTGCTTGCCTTAACTATAACGATCTGTTCCAATCCAGGTACCGGGTTCGATTCCCGGCAAGGTCAACTTTGAAAATGAATATTATAAAACATGATCCTCCGCCGCGTCTGTCTGTCTGTCAGGTTCGCGATAAACTCAAAAACTACTGCACCGAATTTCATGCCGTTTTCACCAATGGATAGAGAGGTTCTCGAGTTTAAGGTTTTAGTATATAATTTATAAAGTTACGCGGGCGAAGTCGCGGGCAGCAGCTAATAATAAATAAAATAAATAAATAAATATCTTCCCACATTCCACACAGCACCATCTAGTTCCACACTAAGCAACTAATGCTTGTATTATGGATACCAGACAGTTTATATACTACATAGATTACCTACTTTGTTTTTTTTTTTGTAAATACAATACATTTAGAAAATAATACAAAATGTTAACACATAAACATTTGCCAATTGCGGGATTCGAACCCGCGACCGTTTGGTTAACAGCTAGGGGGTTACCATCCACTAGACCTACTTCCATAGCCTCAGTATATTCTTCATACAGATCCATTTAGAAATAATATACCAACTCATAAAAGAAAAATAATAAAAAAATTATTATACAAAAAAATAATTACCTACCTCATTTCCATTTTGATTAGCAGCCTCTCTTACTTTGTTCAATTCCTCTGACAAATATTGAGTACGTTCATCGATATGTTTACGACGTTGTATAAAAGATTCTCTGTAACACCATGTACAGAAATTTTGTTTATATAATTTTATTTATTAAGATGAAACAAGTCGCCGGCCCTAACTCATCGGTCTCATGGCTAAAATGTGTCCTATCTCACACAGCACAAAGCACGGGAAGAGCAGTCGACTGAGATGCACAATGATTCATACCAAAAATAAAATCACAATCAGACTCTTGGGCCAACTCTTTTTTTGACAAAACTACTGCATATATCTATTTCGTGTAAAGTTATTTGTACTCTTGAATAACTAATCAATGTTTATATGTAAAGTATTTTGGAGTTTTTGTAAACTAGAGTGATCTATTCAACCTCAAAGTTGCATTAAAACTTGTGTTAAAATATGGATTTTTCAAGGATCTTGTATGCATTCGATCCTAGTTAACGACAAGATAAATCGGTATCATGCTTACTTTTGTAAATTAAACATAAAACAGCAGAGTAATTTGGGGGTCTACATTTGTATGGACGAAAACTGACTTGTATTACCTTAACGATATATTTCGCAAAATATAATTCGTGGTTCAATAAATATAGATAATCGTTTGTAATATATATAATAGAAGATCATACAATGTACAGTATACTATAGTTAAACAAAGAAATTGAGAATAAAGCAAACAGTACAATACCAAGAACCAACATTAATTAAGGACTAATATGTCTATGTATTTGTATACCAATCATAATAAAATTCATACCTTATAGCAAACATTTGTATGATCAATCCAAGTACTCCGACACCCATGCATATAGCAAATATTACATAGTTTGGTAGTTTAGACATTCCCTTAATGCCATAATACGATTTCGGGGTTTCCTTGGATTTTTGAGCATTACTTTGCGTTTCTTGATAATAATAACTGTACTTTGGGTTCTTCCTCAAACTGAAATATATTGCAAAATTTATAAACATTTGTTTATATCCATGTAAATTGTAAATGACGAGGGAAAGGAAAATACAGCAAAATTGTAATGAAATCATTTTTTTTAATATTGCTATGTAAAATAACTATTAAATAACTATTGTAATCCCTATTAAATGTAAAGAGAAAACATTTGTATTTTTGTAATGAATAAACTCAACAAGTACAGGAGCCTTAGTCAAAGTAACATGTGGCGAAACGATAATAATTCAATAGAATAAATGTATGGGAAGTGTCACGTGATTTAGCGACGGCATATGTCAATCCCATACATTTTATGTTTAGCGAATCGAATCGAATGCGAATCGAATGCCATTTGTCTAGGGCCCCTGAACCGATTTGAAATTTTTTTTTACCTATTTAGCTAAATAAATTGTGGGCAACAGCTAGTAAGTACTCAATATTAGTAAAGATGACATCTCTCACTTGTATGGTACATGTGTTCTGTAGACGTATGAAGTGCCACCTTGTCTATTTTGCACTTCAATCATACTGTCATACTGCGCCCGACTGCTAGGTTTTCCGAGTATATTGTATGCCTCCAATATACGAACAAACTGCTCCTGAGCTCTGACATCCTTGTTAATGTCTGGATGAAACTGTAATTTAATAAAAAAAAATTGTATGTGAGCTCCAATGCATAACTGGAGTTACTCCTTAAAGTAAGAGTACCTTGGATGATTACAAAATTTGTTGTTAGTTTCATATTTTCTTGAAATCGTACTAGGATTTTTGCAAAAATCCGTTTTTTTCCGATTATTTATTTGTTTATTTATTTTTCTTGATCACAACCCAACAGCAAAACAAAAAATAATGCAACATATTTATTTATACATCAATGTTTTGTTTGTACATACTACCAGTTGTACTTCTTAGTAGTACTACTGATACACCGGGGTAACATGAACTGGGATTGTTATGATATTATAATAAGTAGGAAAAAGATTCTTATTGGAGAAATTGAGACTGACCTCTTTACTCATCTTAATAAAAGCTTCTTTGATTTCTTTATCAGAGCAGTTTTTTCGTAAATTGAGGACGTCATAATGATTTCGTTTCGCTAAACTGAAATAAAGTGCGTGATACATCAAGCATTGTCATTCAATTATAGGTATATAAATTTATTTTAAAAATTAATATACATGCCTATAAAGCCTTAAATTTTGTCTTATTGCAATTAAATCGACACTACGTTTCACAAAAAACATAACGAATTCTAACCAATTTCGATATAAATAGTTTGGATCATGATCATAAATAAATTTTGGCAATGTTTTATTATTTCAAATTTCAATACATTTTATGTTACTAAAGAAAATTGAATCAACAATAGAATAGAACCAAAATAGAACAAAATCCTGTCCTGCTTTAAGTGACAAGTGACAAGACAAGTAACATGACAATGGCATTGTCATTTGCCTGAATATTATATCCAAGATAATCCAAGATAATCCAAGGAGTAAAACAAACACAGAGTAAAACCAACACTTTCTTTGGCTCTAGTAAGGAGGGTAGAGATAAGGAGGACAATCTTATATGGGTGTTAAACTAAAAAAGTGGCAACTAAAATCGACAAATTGAGATGGCGCTGGTGTGTCTAGGGCTGTGATCTAGAGAGTTTGAGAGTATGAAATGAAACGGAGTGAAGTGCGCGCTGAGTTGATTTTTTTACTATCACTAACTGCACCAGCGCCATCAGTTCGTCGTCTTTCAACGGACACTTTTAATACACGGAGCTTGCGCTCCTTTACCTCAATTCTCCTTAGGCTCTAGTGCAGCTCAGCCAGTTCGTTCAGTGCAGTTCAGTCGGCACTCGGCTCGGCAGTTCAGTTCAGTTCAGTTCAGTCAATCAGTCAGTGTTCGCGCGGAAACAAGCGCGTTTGGACGCGTTTTGTTGACATGCGAGAAGTAGTTTCAGCGCGCAGAATGGCCGAGCTTGAATTCGAAGCACCGCTCGCGCAAATCGAGGAGGCAGACGATTGTCTCTCCACCGCTGATTATCAACTGCATCAGAAAACCATAAACGGTAACGATGTACAGTTCAGTAACATAAATAATCTTAAAAATGAAATAATTATAATGAAGACTGACTCGAACATTATAAACGATAACGAGGAACCAAAACCGGTGAAGTGTAAACAGGATAATATGCAAAACGGTGAGGGAGATAACTTCACGGAGACTTTCTCCGGGTCTCTTGAAGATTTGGTGAATACATTTGACGAGAAGATAACAAAGTGTTTCGGTAACTACGAAGAGAGTGTTGAGAAATTAGCTCCAGTCCAGGTTCGCTCGCAGGAGGAAATTATGAATGAATGCCAGTGAGTCTTATTTTTTTTTAACTTTGATATGACTACAAAAATATAGTGTCATGCCCAGTATTATTGGTTTTTAAACTGAGCCCTATTTAAGTAATTTAATATTTTTATATAGGTATGTAGTTTGCTACATGTATATAACAAAATTTAATGTCATCAAGTTAGTGACGAGTAGAAAAAAAGCATAAACAAAAAGGGCGGACTTTGCGCATGTCAATTGTGGACGCGGGATCGATCGCTAGTTTGTAGGTGGAGGCAGAGGGTGTGTATGGGGGTGCGTTTCAGAGGGGATGACGCATCGCCACATGCCACCCCCGCCATCATACTCTACTACGCCAGCAGTCGCTTTTTCCTATTACATTACATTGTATCAACTACATTTTCCCGTGACTTCGTCCGCGGCTCCTTTTCATAGGTGTTAAAAAAATTATCAATCATTATTTCTCGTATATATTTTTCTGTTGAAGAATTTTTTATTTTAAAGTAATCCCTCGATAACAGCACTTTTTTTTAAATGGAATATAGTTACCCTATAGTTGGATGTATTTAATACATCATTTATTATGTATACCTAAAAAGCAATATGCGAAATTTCATGATGATCGGTTGAGCTTGCGTGAGTATTAAGGCGTGAAAACGTAGTAAACAAACTCACTCGTAATTTTTACTAGCTGGCGCCCGCGACTTCGTCCGCGTTGAAAAAGAAAAAGTGATCTATCCTGTCTCCTACATCTAAATGTTTATCTACCTAGGTACCAAGTTTCATGAAAATCAGTTAATTCGTTACACTTCTAGATTTATTATTAGTAACTATTGTTGATATTACTTTGTTAGGATATACTTTTTGTATAGGTATTAGGTATACCTCTAACTAAGTAGGTATATTCTTCATCTTTGCTAAAGTGACTATTTTCGTCAAACAATTAAAAGGTAGAGCATTATACATACACATATCAATATTCATCAATATTCAATATACTAATAATAAATCTGTAAGTGTAGGTATTGTATGTATGTATGAATGTATGTAGGTATGTTCCTCCATAACACTTAAACGAATTAATCTGATTTTCATGAAATTTGGTAGATAAACATTTAGACGTACAGGACACAGGATAAGCTACTTTTTTCTTTTTCAACGCGGACGAAGTCGCGGGCGCCAGCTAGTACTTAGAATAAAGTAGTATAAGTACCTACATACCTACAATTTTTTTTGCATATAATAATATGCACGTAGGCAATATATAACATTTAACTGCTGTAAAGAGCTTCAGGTTACGTACGTCTCTACCTAGATATATACTTACCTACTATTTAGAAAGCCGGCAAAACATGATCGGCTTTGAATGTTTAGCATGTTCTCATCCTTTCTATAATTTTCACATCTTATTGAATTCACACACAGGAGAAGAGATAGTTTTTAATGTAAAATCAAAGTAAAAAGTAGGTAGATCTTTGAAGATAACTATATGTACCTAGTATGTAAAGAAACAATATTGACGTCGTGTTAACAAATTTTTTGGACCTGGTCCAGGTGACCTAAATGCCAGGAAAACAGGGAATCACGATAAAATTTAACATCACAATACATTTCGCACTGAAACGTTGGTAGGTACCTACTTTTTTTATTTTAATTCTTTCTGCACTTTGTGATAATTATTTCGCAAAAATTTCTATGAATTTTATGTACCTATGTTTTTCCATGTATCTTTTTTATGTTAAGCTCGGTAGCTGTTAAGCTAGCGGTTAAGCTGATGGTTACCGTCGCCTATAACACAAGCAACGCCATAGGTGCTGCAAGTGCGCTACATACACAATTACACATACAATGTTCATTTCCAAAGTAGACCCTGTCGAAAATCGAGCAGGGAACCCTGGAACAGTGCTGTTAGTCTGGTAAACAATGCTTTTTTTTTTTAATTCATTGATTATTTTAACTCGTCAATAACATTATCATCATAAATGTTACTTTTTTAATATAGCAAAAATTTCACTTATTATTCCAAAATTAAAAATTAAAAAGATCACCTGTCATTATCCACTGCTGTCTACTTTGAAACGGTTTTCTGTTATATGTAACAGGTGCATGCATTGATTTCTTTTCGTGATTCGCGTAATCCGGGTACGCAGATGTTACAAACCACCTTGCCCACAATCTGTTCCCTGACGGATGCAAAAGAAAACAAAAAGGCACCTTGTCGAATAAATGAATATTCAATAGTGACCGCATAATGATACCATTCATCCTTTTATTTTGCCTTATTATGTAAGGCTTGAAAATTATGAATTTACACACACATTACAACAATTGGGCATAATTTTCAACAGTTTTTCAGTCTGGATTTCTGGACGGATTTCTAAAATAATAATATGATTCTTCTAGTGGCGTCGTCTCTGTTCTACCATGGACCATGGACAATTTAGTGCCACTTTTGAATTAAGAAAAGTTTATAAAGTAAGTATAAAATGTTGGTAGCGATTGGCTATAAATAAGCTTCAGTTAGTGTTCGACATGTAAAAACCAAGTAAAAACACTATTAGTAATCAAACTAGATGGCGCCCGCGACTTCGTCCGCGATGAATAATAAAAAAGTAGCTTATCCCGTGTCCCGTACGTCTCTAAATGTGTATCTACCAAGTTTCATGAAAATCAGTTAATTCATTTGAGAGTTATGGAGGAACATACATACATACATACATACATACTTGATACCTACACTTACAAAATTGCCTTAGAATCTTGTGTAAGTTTTATTATTTCCTACTCTTTTATAAATTTCCAACTTGTGAAGACACCGAAGCTTCCATAGTGCGTCCATAACGAGTCTTTTATGTCACGTCGGCAATGATGGCACGCGTCGCACGTCCACAATGTCTTAGGTCCTGAATGCTAAATGAGACCCATTATAAAACTATCACACGAATCTTTGTACCGCGCATGGTATTCTGAGACACTGTTCTTGCCGACGACGCGACGGCAGACAAAGATGCACATTGCTTTCTATAGAAGAGTCATAAGAGTTTAGGTAGATAGCTTAAACATATAGTATAGGTATTAGGTATATATATTAGTTTAGTTAGGTAATTAGTGGAGTATTTTTTAACAATAATTTCGCCTTATTGTTTTCTTTACAAGCCTTTTTCTGGACTTCATCGTCGTTTGTTATTCCGATGTGTAGATTCATAAAAGAGTACCTAATAGTTAATCATGTATGGCATTCCTTTTTACAAATCGCTACTAGTATACTAATATGCAGTTATATTAGTATACTAGTAGCGATCCGGCCCCGGCTTCACTCGTATGCAATATCTTAATTTTATACAAACCTTCCTCGTTTATTGTTTTTTCCATTAGTGAAAACCTTATCAAAATCCCTTGCGTTGTTTTGAAGATAGCAGAGAAACAGGCAGACGCGGACAGCTTTTTATATCTATTTTATAAGATGTATATTTTAGAAGATATAAATATGTATAGATATAGATAGGTACGCTTATAGATAGATTTAGATGTAGAGGTATGATATTCGTAATGTTACAATTTAAGAAAACCTTGAAATGCTAATATTCTTCGCCTATATTTACAGCTTTACGATTCTCAGACCATTTTATTTTTACTAGCACTATACCAATAGCTAGTACATGCATCGCATGTTGTATGCTTGCAAATAATAGTTAATACTTACATATACTTTCAGTGACCTTATAACGGTTTTCGCACACGTAAGCGATTTCGTAATCATCAAATCCGCAGTCAGGCTCGATTTCATATTTCAATATTAAATGAAAACATACTTTAATTGGTGTTACGTAAATAAAACTTTGCATGTCATTTATTACAAATTTACGAGCTTTCGAAGGCCTTCGTAACAAATCGATAAACGCATTCACAAGTTTCCTCAACTTCTAAAGGTAAAAGTGGTGAACGGAAATGTTTTATGTTCATATTCATTTCAAATGCCCGATAATAATTTGTATTAATTACGGAATTTATATTAATTAGTTAACAATTACACGTATGATCATTTATTGTTTATCGTATAATAATTTTTAAGCCTATAAAGTAGTAGCAAGTAGTTGGGTTTTGTGCTCTACTTACGTGGCGTCACAATTTGCAAGTTTATCAACTCTTCCTCAGGAAGTGTGCTCTGAATCGAGGAATATTTACATACTATCTGTTTCAGACATGCAATTTGCATTACAGCATTGTCCTACTTTATTGTTATAGCTACTCGCCCAACAAATTACTTACGTTTCTGAAAATAGAGTTTCTATTTGAATATAAATTATAATTTCATAAAACACGAAAAAGCATTTTAAGGTTTTAACGATTTAACAGTTCCTCGACATTAAATTTTTTATTAATAGGTATTATTTTAATGAATTCGAAACTGAAATTAATATGAAAAGCAATACATCACATATAAAATAAAAATATATAGTTATATAAAATTAGGACCAATATAAACTAAAAAATATACTATGTTTGTTTATTTCAGACTCTTTTACTATAATACTATCAAAAGAATGATTTTTAAAAAGTTTGTGTTCCAATTATGTTACATATCATGTAAAAATGATTATTTATTATTGTATCCAGTTTCGACAGAAAATCCTACTTTATTTTTTATTAAAACTTCTTTGTTTAAAAAGTTCTTTCTTTATTAAAAGTTTTGGAGTTTTAACTGTAACATCCTTTGTTTGTAATAAATAACTCGTTCTAAAAAACCTACGTAGGTATGTTACATTATATACAATATACGTATAGCACGTAAACATAATATGTGATTTAAGTGTGATTGAAGTATTTGAAAATACTCGCACTGCAAATAACTTTCCTATTGGAACCAAGTGGAAAGCATTTTAACAATATGCAACTTATTGTTATAGGTCACAATACAAACATAAACATCATTAATGGTGATCCGTCTTAACTTCACAAGAAGTCTCTACAATGAATTGGCTCCCATAACATTTGCTTCGAATTTCACCTAATGCATAAAGTGTCTTAGAAAGATTCCCATCTTTGTGTCACCCACACATACACCGGTCCGAGGTGAATGACCCACGATTCGCAACTACCCACCTAACCAAGTCGTAATTGCCCCCATGAACAACCCAACCGTAAAGATAAATTACTTTTCTTTGAAGAACACAATTTTATTATATCAAAAAACTCGCTTGAAATATCTTGAACAATATAAAAAAGTCAAACTAATTACTTGATATTTAAATCTAATCGAAATTTTAATCTTTATTACAATGATGAATAAAGAGAACAAACTCCGATGCAAAACTTTTCCCACAGTTTCGCGGAAATTGTTTTTGTATTGAATTTGTATAAATGTTTTTTTTTAGTATTCTTTTTTGTATCAAGCTTCCATTATACTTGTAATTTTATTCGTGCAGTGCAGTCTCATATTTTTTGATTAAAAAGGTCCTATGATTTAATTAAGTCCTTATTCCAGATTCTCGCTCAAATAATTTAACTAATATGTTCGACAATAGCAAGCTTAGAGGCTAAAACCTTTTTAACATTACAAAATATGTCCATTATTTATACTGATACGTTGAGAATTTGATTCATTTAATTAACTAAAGTGATGTTTTTGTTAACATAGCTAACATAAGCACAAAGATATGCCTTTATTACCATAATATTATGGCATAGACATGAGGAACGTTCACAGCAATTTTCATTCGCATACAAGAAGATAATTATAGTGAACGAATCTCTAGTCTAGAGAGTAAACCTATTCCAGTTTATTTAATCGGAATTTATTTCTATTATAACACTGTTAATAATATTAATCAGTCTAAAAGCGCTATCTTCACTAAATCCCCAATCTGTTAAATGCTCTACAAACGGTCTGAGAGTCTGTTTATTGCCTTTTATGTTACCCCATAAAAGAAGGTAATAGGACGTTGACGTGGGTGTATAACATGTTATTTGTAAGGCTTAAACAATTTTATGGCTTTTAAAAGCATTCAAAAGTACCGAACATAGCTTTTCTGTAATGTTTTCGCTTCTATTTTTAAATATGGAAGATCCAGTGTATCTTCCAGGGAATTACACCAAATCCTTCGCTGTATTTTTAAAAAACTAAGAAATTAATAGAGTTTCAATTATATCCCTTTTCACCAACTACAAGTAAAGTGTTGATTAGTTACTTTTAGAAATAATTTTATGTTTTATTAAATTATGCATCCTTCGATAGGCGATTTTTTAAATTAATTTTTTTATATATAGAAATAACTATTTTATTTTTATAAAATATTTTTCTGGGAAGAGACCAATCTAAATCACCCAACGGATTTTGATACGATTTTCACTAATGGAAAGAACGATAAACTTTTTTCTAATAGACTTTTTGTATATACTGTGCCAAAAAAAATGCATCCGTACTAAGACGGATACGGGTCGCTAGTAAATATTAAAGTTTACTCCTTGAATGAAAACAAAACGAGAAGGCGTGGTCCAAACCAATTATACGGTCGAGTAATTCAAGTGCAACGACCATTTAGTAGTGTGGTGATTTTGAATACAATCATACCACTTGCCACTAATGAATAGGCGGCGATGTGGTACAATGAAAGTAGACCTACCGTGACTGTAATGGCTCTATTTAACAGGTTCTCTAGCTAGGCACGTTCTTCGACCGAACTAGAAAAAAATTACAATAATATCTGTTTTACTTTTTTCTGCTTTTTTAAGTTACAATTAACATAAACCTTAGATAGGTATTGATCTTTAATTCACTATGGCTGGATTAATCGGTAAAAATTTATGCAACGCATATTTCATAAGGCCAATAAGTATTGAGAACAATGAGCTGTTACGCGTACGACTCAACATTTTTTTTTGTTTTTCTTTGAACGAATGTTATTGTTTTAATTTTTATATCTCATATGTTTTATTTGTAGTCCTATCTGTAGTCAGATTATTTTTAAATAAAATCGTATGAAATGTTCATTAAATTTACATAAGACATTCCGAAACAACTGTTGTAATAATATGTAATTAATAAAGGAAAAGTGCTAATTATTGTATATATGTAACATCATTAATAATGCACCATATTATTTTCTTTAAAGATTAAATAGCAAAGCGGGTACCTACAAATACTTAAATTAGTTTTTAATGAATGCACGCGATGCATCATCATATTGTTATCTAATGAATATTTATTCCTCGATATGTTTTGCTTTAATTAAAATAAATTTATGTGTGGAATATGGATGTATCTCTATAGTATACAAAGACCGTCTTATTTGTCCCCTGTTTTCATCTTACTGGATATTTTATTTTAATATCCATGGATACAATACCAAGTAACATTATATGCTCAACTTTCGCATTTATAATTTAAACAGGATTATTATTATTAGGCATCAATAAACCCGATGTCAGGAACGCGTTCGCATGCATGACGTCACCGGCCACATGTCGCTGTTTCCTTGAAACGCCAATATGACGCTGGATCTAATGTCCATATGGGCAGCTTCAGATTGCATACACTTTAAACGATGTTTTTTTGTCATGCGAATTTTACAATTAGGTACAACACAATACTATCATTTGTGTTATAGTTATATTATAAATGCGAAAGTGAGTTTGTTTATAATGTTTATTACGCTTTTACGCCTTAACTACTCATACCAGCAACATGGAGTTTCGTATTACACGTTGTGAGGGATACAGAAAAGGATATAGTGTAGGAGACCTTTCACCCAAAAGAAAATCACTGTTCCGGAGGGCTTTTATAAAAATTTAAGTATATTTTTGAAAAAAAAAAATGATTACGTAACTTGAACAAATAAATTTTATTATTATCAGTGATATCAGTGATATTTTGGATACAAAATAAATAATTGTACATTTCTAATTGCAGATTAGTTAACCAAACATCTTGTAATGTGACTTTCCTTAATTTCTACATTAAAAATCATTAGACTATCAGTATTCAAATATGTGTTCCCTAATCAAACAACATTACTTAATATTGTTTATTCTCAAAGGTCCACATCGTTAACTAATATATTTACATTGCAATATCTAAATTGATAATGATACTAAGTATAATTCCAAATTGTTTCTTTGTTCTTAAAATGATATTTAAGCTCTGCCTCGCTATCACACGGACACTCTCTATTTGGTTGTCATACTGTCAACTTACCATAATATAAAGTTATTCGCTTAAAAGTGGTTTTACTACCGATCCTTCGTCGACAACGTGCCCTCTCGCCGTGACATTACAAAAATTGGCGCAGTCGGTAGGATCCGTTAATTAGACCGTAGAAGTCAACGGATACCAGCGGAGCCAGCATTGAAGACCTGCAGTTAAAACTTCAAGAAGGCTTCGGTAATCATCGGCGGCACATTCGACTTTCGGAGAAAACTCACAAGTAAGGCAACTTAAATATATTATTATGGAACAGAAACCAACCAAAATGGAGGTGTCACGCCCTCATACGAATATAAGCCTTGAAATGGCTGAGCGAATGCTCATAAAATTCGACGGCAACAAGTCTAAATTATACGAATTCATTGATAATTGTGAAAAGGCCCTTAGCCTTATTGATCCACTACTACAACCTGTCCTGTTCGCAATCATCGAAACAAGGATAACGGATAAAGCTAGAGCAATTGTGAGAAATCGAGAGTTCCCCGATTGGAGAACCCTAAAGCAACATCTGCTCGACGCTTATTCAGAAAGAAGAACGCTAGGACAATGGCAGTTAGAATTGAATTCATGTAGACAACTTCCGAAAGAAAATGTAATGTCTTTTTCGAATAGATTAGAATCTTGTTATATTAAAGTTATAAATTCTTTAGATATCCATTTAGATAAAATAAGTAGAGAAGCTTGCGTTAATTTAATAAAAAATCAAGCTCTTAGTATATTTTTGAATGGACTGAATAAAGATTTAACTATATTAGTCAAGTCACAGCGACCTGAAAGTTTAGAAGCTGCAATTGGTATAGCTCTTTCGGAAGAGCAACAAATTAGAAGTAAAATAGAAACTTATAAATTTCACAATCAGGAGGTGCATCACACTTCCCAACAGACAAAATATTGCAAATATTGCAAGAAAACCAATCATAATATAGATAATTGCTTTAAATTAAAAAATAAAAATAATTTTAACAAAAGTGATCATCAACATAATAATTTTCAAAATAAAAATAAAAAATTTAACTCCAAACCACAGCCGAGTGGTCGTTTAAACTCGAACGACCCTCCGCAACCGGCTGTGCAGAGGGAAAATTTACACGTAATAGCCGGATCCATACTCTAAATCTAAACGCTGTTACGACATTTGTTGAACTGAAATTCGCACAAACAAGCGAACCAGTTAAATTAATAATCGACACTGGAGCAACAATTTCTTTAATTAAATCTCATAAACTTTTATACGACACTCCAGTTTACATAGATCATATTTTATATTTAAAAGGTATAGATAATGTTGAAAAACATAATAAAACCGCAGGATATTCTTATCTTGATTTAATACTCCAAAATAGGAACTTTAATACATTATTTCATGTTGTAAAAAGAGATTTTCCTATAAATTTTGATGGTATTTTGGGCAATGACATTCTAAAATGTCTTAATGCTACCATTGATTTTGAGGAAGATGTTCTTAAGTTTGACGATCAAATTATCCCCTTGTACCACATAGAGACATCTAATGAGCCACCCCAAAAGAGTCAATCGGCCTCCAGGGCTACTCCAATGGACAGTGGTGACGTCCTATTTGAAAAGGTGATAAGACCTAAAGAGTCGTCATTAAACAACAATGTTTCAGTTTCCTTAACGGATTTATTCATGAATATTCCCACAGAGGATTCTATTAATATTCCTACAGAGGACTCTAATAATATTCCCATAGAGGATTCATATAAAATTCCTACCAAGGATTGTGATAACACTCCAAGAGAGGATTGCTATAAGGAAAATTATAGTTCACATGAAATTTTGAAATTGAATTCGTTCACTATATATAATAATGAAATAATTGTTAAACCAAGATGTGAACAAATCGTTGAGTTCAATACAGATTCTAACCACGAGTTAGGTATGATTAATAAAATTGAAGTTAAAAAAGGCGTTATTATCGCAGACAGTTTAATTAGATGTGTAAATAATAAAACTTATACTTCGATTTTAAACACGAATGATAAGGAAATAAAACTGTCTAAGGTTCAAATAAAAGTGGAACCTTTAACACAAATATTTAAAAACCAATTAAAAGGTCATACAATAATGAATGTGTCTTCGAAACACAATTTTAATTATGATTCCAATCGTATCAATATTATAAAATCAAAACTTCGTATATCACATCTTAATATCGAAGAAAAGGAATCTTTAGAAAAAATTTGCAGTGATTTTAATCACGTTTTCTATTTGGAAGGAGATAAATTAACATGCTCAGACGCATTATCTCATTATATTCCGACTAAAATTGATTGTGCACCAGTAAATGTAAAAACTTATCGTTATCCACAAGTGCACAAAGAAGAGGTTGAAAAACAAATAAAAAATATGCTTGAACAAGATATTATACAACCTTCTACTTCCCCATGGAATTCACCAGTTTGGGTTGTTCCTAAAAAAGCTGACGCTTCAGGTGAAAAGAAATGGAGGATCGTAATTGATTACAGGAAGCTTAATGAAGCTACTGTTGGTGATAGTTACCCATTACCAAATATTACAGATATTTTAGATCAGCTAGGTCATTCTAAATATTTCACCACCCTGGATCTTATTTCAGGATTTCACCAAATAAAAATGGCACCCGAAGACGCAGAAAAAACTGCATTTTCAGTCCCTTCAGGACATTACCAATACAACAGAATGCCATTTGGTTTGAAAAACGCACCTGCCACTTTTCAAAGATTAATGAATAGTGTACTCGCAGGAATACAAAACTACAGATGTTTCGTTTATTTGGATGACATCATAATTCACGCTGATTCACTAAAACAACATAACGAACGTCTTATTGAGGTTCTTGAAAGGCTAGAAAAATTCAATTTAAAAATTCAGCCAGATAAATGCGAATTTATGCATAAACAAGTGCTGTACTTAGGTCACTTAATTACAGATGAAGGAATAAAACCTGACCCTAAGAAAATTGAAGTCATAAAGAAATATCCTATACCTAAAGATCAAAAGGACATAAAAGCTTTCCTAGGTTTTGTAGGTTACTATAGGAGATTTATAAAAGACTTTGCGAAATTAGCTAGACCTTTAACTATTTTATTAAAAAAGAATGTCGAATTTAAATGGACCAGCAATCAGCAAGAATCTTTCGAAGAATTAAAGGACAAATTAATAATGAAACCAATTTTACAATATCCAGATTTTTCACAAGAATTTGTTCTCACTACAGATGCAAGTGCATACGCCATAGGTTCAGTTTTGTCTCAAGGTATACCACCTAAAGACTTACCCATTGCATATGCCAGTAGAACTTTAAATCATGCTGAATCTAATTATTCCACTACTGAAAGAGAACTTTTAGCCATTGTATGGAGTATAAAACATTTTAGACCATATTTATATGGAAGAAAATTTAAAATTTATACAGACCATAGACCACTTACATGGTTATTCAATGCTAAAGATCCAAGTTCTAGGTTAGTACGATGGAGACTACTGTTAGAAGACTATGATTATGAAATAATTTATAAAGAAGGAAGATTAAACAACAACGCTGACGCTTTAAGTAGAATTCGATTAGTTAAACCTGATACATATAATGATTTCCTACATAATTTTGAAAATAAAATAATTGTAAATAATAATATAGAAGAATTAAATGACAATTTAACAGACTCTTTAAATGGTAACATTTGTATACCAATATCATGCGATTTAGAATGTTCTGATACACTTACAAAAGAAATCGAAAATAAATATAATCATTTTAAGGAGATTAAACCTAAAGATATTGACATAAAGAATTTAATAGTAAAATCAGAAAAAAATAATTATATTTACTATATGTGTATTAAGCAACACTATTGGGATAAAGCCGAATATGAAGACATATTTGAAACCCTAATAAAAGTGAGAGACCACTTACTTCAAAATAAGGGGGGAGAGTATGAATTAAAAATGCCCAAAATTGGTAATCATTATGATAAATTAAATTGGCCTAAAATAAGAAGTATGTTAAGATATATATTTAAAAACACTAATATTAAAATAAAAATTTATTGCAATTTAAAAACTAATCTAAATAAAGAAGATATCTCTAAAATACTAGAAGAATATCATTCAAATCCTGTCGGAGGACATGCAGGATATCATAAAACCTACAAAAGAATTAAAGAATTATACAAATGGGAAAATATGAAGAACGACATTAAAAAATTTATTAAGTCATGTGATTCTTGTCAACGTAACAAATTAGTTAGGAAGAAACATAAACTTCCAATGGAACTAACAACTACGTCTTCATACCCTTTCGAAAAAATTGCCCTCGATATAGTTGGACCATTACCATTAACTGAAAACGGTAATAAATTCATTCTCACACTTCAGGATGACTTAACTAAATTTTCTCAAGCTTATGCTGTACCAAACCATGAAGCTTTAACGATAGCTAAAACGTTTGTTTCACAGTTTATTTGCAAATTTGGAATACCGAAGTCTATATTAACAGACCAAGGTTCAGATTTTATGTCAACGCTTTTAAAAAACGTAGCAAAATTATTTAAAATAAAACAAATTAATTGTTCTGCCTATCATCCTCAAAGCAACGGAGCTTTAGAGAGATCGCACTCAACTTTAGCTGATTACTTAAAACATTATATTAATGATAAACAAACCAATTGGGATGATTGGATTGATTATGCAATGTTTTCATATAATACTTCAGTTCACACGTCTACAAAATTCACACCATTTGAATTAATTTTTGGCGTTAAACCAAGCTTACCTGTAAGCATAACTTGTAAACCTGAATTTAAGTATACTTACGATGACTACATTAGCGACCTAAAGTTAAAACTTCAAAAAAGTCATGAATTGGCAAGAAATAATATTCAAAACTCTAAAGTTGTTAACAAAAATTATTATGACAAGAAAAATAATATTATAAATTTAAAAATAGGTGATAAGGTCTTCTTAGAAAAAGCGACATTTGCTAAAGGCAAAAGCAAAAAACTAAGCGCTAACTACGAAGGACCTTACGAAGTTGTTAAATTAAATTCTAAATGTAATTCAACAATTAAAATTAAAAATAAATATAAAATAGTCCATAATAATAGACTAAAATTAGCTTTTCAATAATAAAATTAGTAAATCAACAATTAAAATTAAAAAAATAAATAAATATAAACTAGAAACCTTAATTAAAATAAATGCGTTCATATATAATAAAAAAAACTAATTTTTGTGCTACTCATTCCGTTAGTCTTCAATGAAAGCTTCGATACTTATAAGATTATAAGTCTGCCCATCCATAAAAATGATGACTATTATTCTTTTATTCTACCAGAAGAAAATGCACAGTACGTTTCAGTTTCAGAAAATAGAATGTTTTATGTAACCTTAAAAGATTTAAGTCATTGTCAAGAAATTTCACAAAATATGAGATTATGCCTTAACAGAGGAGTAATCTTCTCCACGCATTCGAAACCATCCTGTGAGATAGGTATATTGCTTAACAATATCGATAATCTAAATAATTGCAACATTCGCCTGACAACATTAAGTAAAGAATTATTTTATAAACTAAATACTGAAAATCAGTGGTTGTTTATTGCCCCAAAGCCTACTTTAGCTACTGTTAAATGTGAAGGATCTCAACCACGAGATATAACCCTAAATAAAAAAGGAATTCTAAACTCTAATAAAAACTGTAAAATATTTACTAGTAATATGGTTCTTACTACATATAATATCAACAATGAAAATCAAGTAAAATTATCTGTATTCCCTAAATTTGATATAAATGAATGTATAAAAACTGAAAAAATAAACCTAACTAAATTAAATTTAATCCCTTTACAAAGTTACAAACTAGATCATGACTCCTTGAAAATGACTAGTCATAAATTAGATGAAATCGAATCATTAACTGAAGATTTTGAGAAAAAGAATACTATGTATAACAAAATTATGGGAAACGGAATTTTCTCTTATATTTCGCTAACAATTATAAAATTGATCATACTCTATGTGTTTATGAAATACACATGGCCTCTTTTAAAATATTTATGGAAAAATCATATTAGAAGACATGACGACAGAGACTCATGTTGTTCTAGGGTTACTAACTGTATAACGTTCAATGTAAACCAAAGGCGCAGTATGTACACACCTACTGCACCTACTGAATTAGAGATGCAAGACATTGAATTAGAGGGACCTGAAATAGTCGCCCCTCCACTTAGAAGAAGTCCCCGTATAGCAAAATTAAAAACATAAAGAAAAATATATATTTAAATCTATATTCAGTACCATGTCGATAACGTTTAGTATATTCGATACCACCTGTATATTTTAAGATGATTTCTATTCATTGTTATTATAAGTTTTACAGTTATCAATTGTATTAATTAATCTCAAAATAATGTTATGCTTTGTTAAAATGCATACTTGTTTTAGTTAGTAAGTTTTATTTTTATACCAAATTTTGCTTTGTAGTAAAATTAATTATGTTTTATTATTATATAATAGTTTTCACTATAAACTTTAAATTGTAATGAAATTGTATTAATCATAAAATTTTTTAATGATTTTGTATTCTTTTGTATTATTAATTTTGTGTGTATAGCAGAGTGCTTGTTATTAGAATTTAATGTGATTATTTTGTTTTATTGCTTGTATAGAGTATCCATACTTACCAAGTTTTAATTTTCATTCATAATGTTTAAGGAATAATTTGGAAAATTATTCAATCTAAGGGGGAAGGTGTAATGTGACTTTCCTTAATTTCTACATTAAAAATCATTAGACTATCAGTATTCAAATATGTGTTCCCTAATCAAACAACATTACTTAATATTGTTTATTCTCAAAGGTCCACATCGTTAACTAATATATTTACATTGCAATATCTAAATTGATAATGATACTAAGTATAATTCCAAATTGTTTCTTTGTTCTTAAAATGATATTTAAGCTCTGCCTCGCTATCACACGGACACTCTCTATTTGGTTGTCATACTGTCAACTTACCATAATATAAAGTTATTCGCTTAAAAGTGGTTTTACTACCGATCCTTCGTCGACAACGTGCCCTCTCGCCGTGACATTACAATCTAAGTAATAAAAATAAATTTTAAAAAATAATAAAATAACCACTGTAGCCAAACGACACCATAACTTGAGTTTAAATAATCTACGAACCTTGATTTATTTAAAAACATGGTCTGTTTTTTTGCAATCTTCGCATGTTTAGCTAAAGTAGTGTAGTCGGTGTTCCTAACACTAGCGTTTATCTGTAGACGTTGACCTTCCATCAATTCAAAATAGATTAGTTTGCTCACACGTCTTATGTTCGCATGTGGGCGTATCTGCATCAATTTGAAATAGTCTGTACTCTACTGGTTGTGATGCTGATGAATAATGCTTACATTTATTTAACTGTTTCACGCGACTTTGTCCGCGTAGAATTGTATATTGAAACCTCTCTTTCCATGAGTGAAAACTGCATTAAAATCCGTTGTGTAGTTTAAAAGATCTAAGCGTATAGATGGACAAATGGCGGGAAAATTTTATACTAAGTATCTAAAGTTATTATCTTTAATGATAATATGTATATTAATAAATAAAAAATGACAAACAACACTCACACAAATATTTTCTTAATTATAACGATTTAGATATTTCTCATGTCTTTACTCGATTTAATCTTGAATAACATTGAAACTAAGCTGTTGAAATTCCCAACATAAAGCACTAATTAAATAAAAAGCTGCCAATTGACATCCTAATATTGTTCTAATGATTAAGTCATACCTTTATATATTGTCAATTTTATTAGTGAAGTTATAACTGGTGTTATAAAAAGGAGTTCTAATAACTTGGAATTTATTATCGTCCCTACAGTAAATGCGTACTAAATCGTCTTCATGTAAAGACGGGAAATTGGAATATAGGCCGTTAACCGAAATGCATGTTTTCTCATCAATTTTATGTCACGTGGCCTCTTCAAGTCTCGACTAATGACGATGATGATGATTGATGGCCACCATAAGTAAGTAAGCTATTTTTTGGCAACATCAAGTTTCTTCTTGCAGTGTTATTTTTTGTTTTATTAAAATTGAAATCTAAGATTTACAAAATAAGAGAGTTACTCTCAAAATCATGGTTTGATGGTTCTCGCTCTTCACTGTAGACTTTTTCTTTTTCTTCCTTGCTTTATTTGCTTACTTCTTTTTAATTATTTTTTTAACAAGTTATAAAAAAAGCTATACACTTTTTAGTCATAGTTTGTTTTCAATTACCTACTGAACGGCTTGAAACGGTTTTATTTTTTATATTATTTATATAGAATTAATATGCGGAAACTTGTAAATGGTATCAAATTAATCTGTCATTTAGTTATTAAGTAAATTATTATATAAATATCACTGTAAGTTTTCCTTAAAAATAAATTAATACTTGAAGAGCCCTACAGGACGGGATTATAAGAGGGTGGGATTGAATTATCTTGTGTATATATTTATTACTAGCCGGTGCCCGCGACTTCGTCCGCATTGAAAAAGAAAAAAGTAGCCTATCCTGTGTCCTGTACGCCTAAATGTTTATCTACCAAGTTTCATGAAAATCAGTTAAATCGTTTAAGAGTTATGAAGGAACATACATACATACAATACCTACACTTACAGATTTATTTTTAAGCAGCTTCTTGCATAATTTATAAAGATTGGCGAACGAAGTCGCTGGAAATAGCTAGTGATGAATAAGAATACTTCCTAATATTCAATTCTAATTAAGTATATTGTAGATTTATTTCAATAACATTTTAACAGTAGGTAATGTTTTTCAATGTCGGAAAACATAATATTAAACAGGCCTCTATTGGATGCCATTGGTCTTGAATGCTGTTTACAAATAAATTGGCCTCAGTTTAAAACATTTTATTTTCGCTTCGTTCACGTCGTCGTATTCCAGACTTGTATGACTCCGTGTATCTATGACTAAAACTGGTAACTCATCGTTACACTATCCCAGTAATTCTACAAAATGATGAGTAATCACTTTGCAGAATTGGATCATGATTTCAGTTTTTACCGGACGATGATGTTATTGTTTGGAAGTTTACCGTAAATAGTTATATGACAAAATTTTAAACTTACGCATCTCCATTATTTCAATAGGTATCTACAATGTAATCTATACTAATATAATCGTTTGTCCTGCTCACGATCAACGCACAGCCAAATCTGCAGTTCTTGTGGAACGTAGTAGGTTAATTTTAAAACTAAAGCATCCGCTATGAAACTAGAGGTATTTTTGAAAATTTCAATTCCATGCGAACCCATGTATTGTATATCTATTCTATGCTTATAAAACAGTTACACTTATTTCCTATCTGCTTCTCCGCTTACTTCTTCAAATCCTTTCAACGGATTTTGATACGATTTTTACTAGTGGAGAAAGCAAACAATTGCACTCGTTCGAAGCTTGGGGTTGTGGCCTGTATTAAATTAAAAGGAAAATCTATTTTAACGACTTTTTTAGATTTTGATGCGGATTTCTTTTTCGTTTGGGAGAATTTATTCATTAAGATTAAACATCCTGTGAAAAACTCATTACATAATTTTATTGATTCAAGGCATATATAAACAACTTAAATAGCCTATATTCAATCACGACGCAAATTCAAGGAACAACGGCGCAGACGTAACATGCGTAACCTTGCCAAAAACAACCTTTTTCAAGGACGAGTTCCGTCGCCTTTCCGATCCGGGACCTATTCATCTTCCTCCCCCACATCCGTCCCCTCCTTCCACAAATTGTCCTCAGTACGCATGCTCACAATTAATATCCGTTGCGTAGAAGACAAATGTACCTCGCACGATCTCACAGAAACCATTACTTATGAATGATCCTGTCACATTCGTCAACCGAGAAAACCTCTCTCTGTATGTGTTCTCTTTATCTCCGGACCCTAAGGGCGGTCACGTACGCTTAGTCTCTCATTATTCCTACGGCTTTAAAATCCCATCTTCAAGCTTATTTAAAGAAGGATAGAGAAGTTTTTGAAACAGTTGTGTAACATTACCTGTCTATTATAACTATTACGCAGCGGTAAGCGTAAATTCTTTGTCTTCACCGCTTGAATAGATAACTGTACCATAAGTACATTGATAAGCTTACAGCACAAGTTTGTATACTTTACTTTAACTCATGTCTCGTCAATGTTTTTTTAACTGTTTATATTTGAACCTACATACCTATATTTAACCCAGTTTTGCAAGGGGTTCCTTTATAGGCTATTGTCCATGGTAGGGTGTTAATGCTCTGAGAATGACATAAATTTTACATTATTACTAATTTTCTAGTTTTAGGATATGAAGGTTTTCAAGCGGTTTGGTTCTTTTCCTGATATTTTTATATTACGTAATGTTTCAGTTAATATAGGGTGATTAACATTTTAGCAACCCTATAGCTCAAATTAGCTAACTGAACAAAGAGTTAGCAGCATGCTGGGAACCCTGTTTCAGGAGTCCCTTAGTGAGTCAACAATCATTGCCCTTTGCACTAAAATAACAAGGAATTCCTTATACAAATTGACTAATTTCAAGGGTGCCTAGCTGAGATAATTTAGTATGTCTAAAAACAGACACAGTTGAATGAACTGTTAGGTCTAAAAACGTCTGAATGTACTCGTTAATTTATTCGAAATCGACCTGGCAAAAGTCGTAAGGGTGTATTAATAACATTATTTTAAGCGAGCTTGTAGAAAGTCGGGTCGGTTCAGTGGAACTGGATCGGTACAATCTCTGACCGAACGCGACGCGGCGACCGGTTTGACCGCCGCGAATCCTGCCTCTAAACTAACCATATAGGTACTGCATGTGAGCTAGTTTATTTATATGCCCTTATAGGGAACATGAAACGATCGATTATCACTATTCTTCAAGGCGTTCCCAAGAACCTCTTACATATGTAAGAACACATATGTGGAAAACATTTTCTTCAAAACAAACTTATTGTTACAAAAACTATGTGAGTATTTACAAAACTTATTAGCGATAAAAGTGTTTTATTTTACTAACGTGATTTCTTTAAACATGCAATTATTGATTTTCTTGCAATTCTTAGAGAGAAATCACGTTTGCATAAATGTTACGATGCATACATATATAATATTTTATTTAGAAACATCTATACAACTTTTGTGTTCAATTATATTATTAATTATTAAAAATCTACGAAGGTTCTTGCTGGTTATACCTATTCAGCATAGAATTATGATTAGGAACCCATCGACATAATTTATGTCAAAACAAGCAAACCGACCCCGGCTTCACAGGGGGTACTTATAAAAGTATTTCTGCAATTTATAACATAAACCTTTCTCGTTTATTATCGCTTTTTCCATTAGTATCTATCTAATAACGGTATAAAAATCCGTGGGGATAGGTGGTTCAGAAGTAAGCGGAAAAACGGACAAATGTGAACATCGACTTTATTTTGTAATATGTCTAAAATCTATAGAATTGATAAATGTGTAGCAAAACTATATTGACGCTGTATTAGTACTCCGTCATTCTCCCTATTCCTTCCTAAGTACCTGTGGCGTTGCTTGTGTTTAGGTGACGGTAGCCACCTACCATCACGTGGACCGTCATCCTGTTTGACGTCCTTTACATAAAATGAACTAAAATAACTGTCATATCCTTAGTCCTCAGTCTGAAATGGTCTTCCTTGAAATTATTTTTTTGAGTGTGTTATTAACGCCTCTAAACGAGTAAACACTAACAATACCCTTCTATGCAACAGATTTCAAGACATTGTCTTTGTCATGTGATAGAACTGACTTAGTGCACACGCGAGACGCAAGCAGTACTGAAAATAACCGCGATAATTAGATGGACATAATCAGTAAAGCGGCAAAACGGATCGCTCGCTATAACACCCTTCGGACCTATAACAACTAATCAAATCAGAGACGGTCCAATTAATATGGGCTATAGAATAAATTCTTAGTATGTATTCTTAGTAATCGGCCATTGTTCTCATGTTGCGGTAAATAAACTTCTTGGGAGTTAACCATTGTTTTGTAGGCGGTAAAACTTTCTCAAATTATGCATATATGTATATCGAGTCTATAGATTACAAATATTTGATAGACGGATGAGTAGAGAGCCCGTCAACATAATTAACAAGGTAAACAGCCGACGAAAGTCAACAAACCGATCGATCGTATATGAAATGTTAAAGTAACCAGTATATTTTGATTCTTGGCTTTGTGGCAAAGAAATGCTGTGATGTAAGAGCGAAGCAATTGTATTTATTATTCGATTCTATAACGAATGTTCTCATCGACTAACAGCTGGAAACAGTTTTGGTGTTGCAAGATTGGTTTTATTTGAAAAATAAATAAGATAGACGATGTGTACATTTTGATTAATGATTTGGAACAACGTATGTATGTACCTACTATGAAATTCATTAATATACTGATAGGATGTAGCTCGTGATATTTTTAAAAATATTTTACTATAGTAACTAGTGTTACAGCTTTAAATCCATGAAAAACTGTGGTAATGTTAAAAAATAAAATACCGTATAAAGTAGTGTAACAAAGTCTTAACTTAAAGGTCAACGTCCTAATATCAAGTACATTTACGATAAACATGCAATTTCTCGTCCTGTTTCCTTTGTAAAATAAACGATAAAAAGGATATTAGACGAATACCCAATCAAACTATACAGTTTTAAAGTTAACTTTTTTAAGAGCCATATTTTATTGTATTTATAAAAATTTTAAAATTCTTTTTGTTATCTTTATAATAAATAAATGAATTCTATTTTATTGTATTTTTAAATATACTTAATATCTTAAACTAAATAAATAAGTAAACAAATCATTTGTCTTGTGAATATAATATCTACCGATCCCGGCTTTACGGGGTGTCAAATTTTTCCAATTGTTCTCTTCATAAGAACCTTCGGACGAATATTTCTCGAGTTTTCAGCTAAATAACTCATTTAGCAATACATTTTTAGTCATATATGTATGTAGATGTACAAATATTTTTTTTAAATACAATAAGACGCCATATGTGCCCCACCTACCCTTAAGAAAAGGGCGTAGATTAGGATAGGGATAATGTACTATAAGGTGTTATATTTTTCGTTATTTTATCCTTGACTATTTAACGTCCAACAATATCTTCTAGGTCTTTAATATAAACAATCCATCAGCATTATAATACCAACCATTTTTATAATGTTCACGTGACTAATGAAATTCTTCAGTGATGGTTCCAACCTGCTCCATGAATATTTGATCGCAAGAAGGCGGGCCAAGGGCGGTGCTTCTCTATTCAATGCTTGGAATAATTCTCGCTGCGTCTGGCCGTGTATTTTCACGCTAACATCTAACACTACATAAATTTATTTCACATTGACGCAATCTAGACGTCAATCGACAAGTGTAGTCGATATAGGAGCGATACTTACTCCAAATCGAGTTGTTTCTTCAAAACAGCTTACTTTCAATTGACTTTGCCTTGAAGAGTTCTGAAATCAAAAACAGAAAAAGAAAGCACCATTTGCCGAGGCTATAATCTCTACTACATATACATACATATACATATACATGTATAACACTATACTATACATATACTACATATACATGGCGACTGGCTACGTATATGGCGAGTGGTTGTAGCCACCGTGGAGCCCAATTGTCGCCCTACATTAGTTGGAATGAGGTCAGCATTACGTCACTTAGGATTTGTCCTTTAACACCGACTGTATTCACACTAATTTGTCTTTGTTTATGTAATAGGTATTTAAATCTTTTATGTTGGAATGTCAATACGAAAATATCTGCGTTGTAGCAGCAAGATATTCTGGTGAGTTGAGTATGTATTAGGATATTTAAAATGTTCTAACTCAAATTAAAAAGACTGTTTAAACTTTTCTTTAAAAAATCACCTACTTAGTAAAATCTTCTTAATTTTATTAGATTTAGTTATTTTATAAACTAAATTAGATTTTCATTATAACACTAAAAATAATATCTCTGTTACAAAATTCACAAAACTGCCTGGGTAATTTGGATAATTTTTTCCAATATTAAAATATTACGCTAAATAAGTGGATCAATTGCGGAGTTTTGGTATATATACGAATTAAGCTTTACAGTGGTTACTGGTTACCTATTTGAAAATTATAGTAGTAGGATAAATAAATATCAAACCGAACATAGAGTTTTTTACGAAGTTTAAATTTACCCAGGTTAACTGTATAGCAACTTCACTGTTTAGTAATATTATGTCATGCTTCTCGTGTAAATAAAATAAATAATTATATTTGACGTTAGCGTATCACCAATGCCCACTGGATGACCTTACGTAGGCTTTTATATACAAAATATGAACTCGTGTTACGTAAGTTAGTTAAATAAAATACTTGAATTTTTGAGCAAATATTTGAATACTAGCTGGTGTCTGCGACATCGTCCGCGTTCTCTATATCTATAATCTCAGGAACTAGATAGATCTAGTTCCTGAGATTAGCGCATACAACCAACCAAACAAATAAACTCTTCAGCTTTATATATTGGTATAGATTATACTACAAAAATACCTTAAAATAATAACAATTTATTCATAACTCGTATGAATACGTTAGGACCCCAAATGCTGATAAATTTTAATGTAGGTGCTATCCGAATCAGTAAAGCTCATTATTTGTGTTTTTTTTTATGTTGAGAGCTGTGGATTTTGAATAAATAAATAAATAAAATAAATTATAATGATAATAATGACAATCAATCAAACACAGATAGCAGCGACGACTTCGCAAACGTGGAATCAAATAATTTGTTTATCAATTCCTACAAAGAATATATTTTACTTTAACTAAAACAATATAAAGTATAAAAGTTGTAAATTTTTTCATGTTTACCACATTTTACTAGTCAGTGAAAGCAGTAATAATTGTACTATACGAGTACTACTAATCATTATTTTTTTTCAATCATTTCTTACAAAGTAGTTTATGCCTACACACTTCCAATGAGAAACATCTTGAAACAGCAACCTTCTGAGTATGTTTGTCTACATTGGGCATACTTGAACAAACATATAGTAGGTGGCCAAACAGTTTGACGGTCGGCGTGTATAAAGGTTGAATGCTAATGCATCGCTTCTGTCTTGTCTTGTCTTTTTAAGTAGACAAGCGTCCCACGCTAATAGCTACCTTGCTGACACTTTTACTTTTCAACTAACTTGAACTTTACTGGCATTTGTACATTTTTATTGAGCATTCACTTTAGAAATCATCTCATTTCTCTGTGAGTACAAATATCACATTCGTGTATTTAGGTGAGTAACTTAAACTAACTTACACTTAACTTATTTAGGGATACCAGCAGAGCCCATTTCCCTATCACTTCCCTCCCTTTTAGTTACTGGGACTTTATCCTACTATGGTCGGCAGCACACTTGCAGAATAGGTGATAGTATAGCTACCTACCACCAATGCTTATGCTTCTCCAAATCTTTATAATGATTCTGTTGGATGGTGGTTGGATGCCTTTCTTCCTGTAATTATTAAATTAATACGTCTATGTAAAATAAAACTGTATAATCATCCAATTAATAAACGTACCTTCTACGTATATGTTTTTTATTTTATTAAAAGTAAGGGTCAGGAATCTCAAGTCATTAATCAGGTGTTAAGCCGTTATCGTCTATTCTTAACACCGCAGTTGCCGCTTCCTAATAAATTTAATAAAACACAAACAAAAAAAGCTTGACCGTTTGTTTGGTATAAAAACATTTCTGGAACATTCTTCCTGGAATTCGATTTAACTTTTTTTAGAAATAGAAATAGAGTCTAAAAAAATTGTTTTGAAAAACTTGCATGTATTTTAAACAATATGCACCTAACCTAACAAATAAACATTTACCTACAAGAAATATGCATCTAATAAATCAATAATCTTGTTTGTATAAGTTAAACAGAGTTCAACAAGTTAAATAATAAAGGAAATACTAAAAGATCAAGATTCCAAGTTCAATAAACATCATAAAAAACAAAACTGGACAAGTTCACGTGTCTATACATATAATTTTATTCTTAAACCCTATTTTATTAAGGAAGTGGGCAATAAGGTTACTCTGTCTACTACCTGACGCCCGACCGCATCCGCGTGGTACTCGCACCTTACACAAAAAAATGTAAACAATTTCTATTTTGAGGAGCACTACTCCGAAATACTATTCTGTATACAACATGAATTATTACTTTACGCAGTTTGTTAGGGAAGCCAAGTGAACTGGGTTCTTAATAGAATATATTATAGTTTTATTTATTTACTTTTTGCAACTTGAAAAATATAATTAGAGAAATGAGTTGTCATATGATGAGCACGGAACAACCCACGAAGTTGAAATATTTTGTGCTTGAAATGTCCTTGCTTACTAAAAGTAAAAACGACGTAGTTAGACTTCATCATGAAACAAACTATTCCAACCCCAAAATGAGCTCTTTACGTACAATCGCTCACGTCATAAATTTATACCGTTCATTTTTCTTCTTAGATTTAACTTGCTTTATAAAACTATGACATATCTTCCTCTATGAAAAATGAAAAAGAAAGGTGGTGAGTTAGAGCTTCGTTAAAAATAGTCGTCGGTGCATAATAAAATACTATTGTATAAACAATAAGTATGTCTTCCCTTTAACAGACATTAAGAATCATGTGAATATAGTAATTAAAGTCGTTAGTCTTGCGACCAGATTGTAATTTTAAAAGGATCTACCTTCTTTACCAGGTTTCACACCCTTGGTTCATAAAAAAACTTAATTTAGCTGTAACGTATATATATACTTATGAAGTTATCACACATAACGAGTAAAATGTTGCCATAATAAATAAAAGTGCACACATTATAAGCAATGGCATACTATGTATTTATAAAATAGAAAACAAGTCCCATTGGAGCGCGTGAATTATGATGCTTGCCTACATTCGCGTTTGGCCGACACCATTCACACTCCTCGGTTAGTGACATCGAAAAGATTAAAAAAAAAATACGAGTGTAGACTGACTAATATAAAATTCTAAATTTGAATCTCTCCCGCTGCCCTGAGTGGAACGCCATTTTGTTACGCATTGCGACATCGTTTTTTTTTTCCCGCTGACATAATAATTATATTTTGTTTGTTTTTCTAAATATACAATGTAACATTTTCCGGTCAATCATAACGTAAATTAATGTTACTTTAACAAAAAAAATAACTTATACTTAATTTTGTATCCAAGTACAAAATTAATTAATAATAATTAAGTAATACGTTCGACTTAGTGTGAGCATAAATAACTCCCCATGAAGAAACCCTACATTAAGAACCCTATATAGCCAATATAATCGAAAAAAAAAAGACTTACTACGTCTGCACTTATTTGGGCGATTTCAATCTTGGTTGGTGTCGTAATCAAACCCAGAAAGAAAATGCGCGTAATGAAATAATCTCATTGTGCTTAAGGTCGGTAGGGTTCGATGTGAGTGAAAAATTGATGTAAGAGGTTTATGGTCAGTGATTAAAATGAATTTTCGGCCATAACAGTTGGTTTTTTCGATTTTATGATGGTTAGAAAAAGACAAAAGCAAACCTCATAGAAAACCTGCCGGGCTATATATAGCCTGATGCATAAATACTAAATATTATGTATTGGTTTCATCAAAATTAATTAATAAATCAATATTTCATGAAAAATGGATTCAGTGGTACTACCGTGAAATACTTTTCTTAATAATTCCTTATAGTACTGGCAGGCCATACCGCGTTTCGCATTCGTAAATTGGGCAGCCCTTATGACGACAGTAAATTACCAGACCCTTACAAGAGACGTCAGTAAATTAACATCTTGTAAGTATTGAGTTGTGTTTCGGTGCCAAAGCCTATTTCCCTATCCTTTTTAATCCATACTAAGGTCGGCTGCGCACTTGTAAATGTGGCGTCAGCCTATAAAACGCTCAATTTAACCGTGTAAACTTAGAATTCTGACGTTACTGCAACAGAAACCTACTTATTTATATTTATACATATTTTAAAAGTTTCTTAAAGAATTCTCAACAGAAAAGTGTTGTTTTCATTGCGGTTGTGGTGCGGTTATAATTCCATAACGGCAATAGGCGTTTCGATAAATGCAACTCACTCGTTCTGATTGTTGATGGGTTTTAAGATTATCTGCTGACGATCGAGTCGATCTGTCCAATGTCCGTTACAATATAACAGTTCCTGTAAATTGTCTTTACAAATACACGATTTTGTCGATCAAGTGCCACTAGAAGCACTTTCTAAGATTATACTGTTAAAGAAAACTTATTGATAAATCGGGGAAAATTATTAAGTCACCATTGTAAAATAAAACTGAAAATTGTGCAAATAAATATACTCACAAAATTACACACTCACAAAAATTAATGGTTTAGCCAACAAGCCCAAAGCAAACCATGTAAGCCATGACTTTATAAAAAGTAAGAATTTTCTAGTTATTAATACTACGAATACAGGTATGTCTTGGGTTATTAAAAGTTCAATTTACAAAATGTATGTATGTATCAATATAATCATAGAATACCAATATGTTCCATAGAAGTGTATTAACTTATCGAAATTAATTCTTTAATTAAATAATTCTGAAAATTAACATCGAAATCTGTTGATAGATTTAGCGCAAACATGCCAATATGTAATTCGTTTTATAATGGATTTATAAAAAAAATATTTTGTGACTTTCTATTGTCCATGTCTATATGGTCTCTTCAGCATGTAATATTTTCATCTCACTCAAAATGGCATAGAAAAATCGTAAGAAATATAAAATCCGTTTGTATTTGGATCCTACAATTCTGGCAATGCATTTTATCGATATTTAATTATTGTTAGAACATAGTCCTCCGCCGCGTCTGTCAGTCTGTCTGTTTGCGATAAATTCAAAAACTACTGTACCGATTTTCATACTGTGGTTTTCGAGGAAGGTTTTAGTATATAATTTACAAAGTTACGCGGATGAAGTCGCGGGCAGCAGCTAATTGTTTATAAGCTAAGAAAACCGTCATATAATTCTGCGTCCTATTATTTTTAATTTCACACGAAGTCACTTATTTGTCCATAACCCTTACTTGATTGCCTTTTAAGTAGGTGACTCCAATCGCGTCGAGTGGTGCCAGGGCGCCCATTTGACGGGGTTAGTGGGTAAAACCCGGTGTATTGCGGTCACTGAACGCTGCATCGGGGGAAATAATGGATCAATATCGCATCTATATATATAGATACTACCTTCCCTACGTATCTAGCTCAACACTTACAGAGCCTTATAGAGATAGATAGAGATACATTGTTTCATTTGTGTTGTAATTGTAACACTTTCGAATTAACTACACATTAGGTATAGGTATACTATGTATATCTGATGTATGGTACATATAAAAAGTATTTGTACCTATGTCTGTTTCCATTGCCCTGAAAGGTGACTTTTTCGTGATTTTACGATTGCGTTTGCGTTGATTAGCATTTATATTTGAATTACCTACAACATAATAAAACTTATAAGATCAATATATTTACGCTTTTATAAAAAATTAACATTAGGTATTCTCTAGAATTGCGATAAATTTTTTCGATGCGATTTAATATTTCGGCAGAACTACAGAAGACCACCCTGAAATAACAGCACATTATAATTTTTTTTTTTATGTTAAACTCAACGGACAGAACAGAGTTTTGGATTAAATTGTAAACCTGATGTCTTATCGATGTGTGATGCAATGTACAACGTCACATTATACTCTTATTAGCTTACAATACAAGTCTACTTAAAAAATAACACGTGATAATAAGACGTAACTATGCATAAACGAAGCCATAAAGCGTAAGGTGAGAATGGCAAAGGTCAAATTCACTGCATTCTCAGGGGATTCTCCGGAGCTATTCAGTCTAATGTCATCCGTTAGGGTTCATGTAATTTGAACTTTGCTTAGGTAATTGTCTTTGTTTTGTGCTAACAAAATACAACGAGGGCTGACATATTTTATGTATTTCTCTGGGTTCTTCCGTAGGTACTTACTCATTCTATGACAACTTCTAATCCCATATTATATTTTTCCTAATTCGGCCTTATCATATTGAGACATATTGCTTACTTACCTAGCCCATAGCAATTATTTATTCTTAAATTCTTATTTCATCCCCTGATTATTTCTTAGTACGCAACCCAAATGCAAATTTACTAAAAATACTTGTAAGTACGGTCAACCTAAAAATATCTCACCCTCGCATTTTATTTTGTCTCCTAGTAAGCTCAGCACATTCCTTTCATTTCTCCACAAGATAAAAAAAGCAGAACGCTTGCAGTTTCTGGGCTATTGAGCCAATATGACTTGATCGTATTGGATAAAACTAAAAGTACAAAGCTTCATATATATTGTGATAGTATAAGTTACTTAACATTTTCCTTCAATAATGTCTCTATATTTATTACAAACTAGCTGGCTCCCGTGACTTCGTCCTCGTTAAAAAAAGTAGCCTATCCTGTGTACTGTACGACTAAATGTTTATCTACCAACTTTCATAAAAATCAGTTAGTTCGTTTAAGAGTTATGGAACATACATGTTACATACATACAATACCTACACTTACAGATTTATTATTATATTGATGATGGTACGATAGTCTGTTTTATGATTAATTTCAGTAGTTAGGTAATCTCAAAAAAAAATACTATTTTTTCGCGACTTCTTAAAATGTTTGATATACCTACATACTCTTTTGTTCTATAAAAATATGGTACTAAAATAAAAAAAAAATATGATTATTTTCCACGCGATACTGTCCGCAGTGACCTAATAATATCCGTAAAAATGCACGACTCCACAGTATCTATCTGTCACCTTTGACCTCAAACATTCTTCGCAACGTGTGAACTTAACCTCGTTTATTAGCATCTGTATGATAAACTCTATGAAAAACTGCTTTCTGATGTACACTTTAGAAAAAAATGATAATTTTATTATATTTTTGTTACTAGTTTTTGTAGCTAGGTAATATAATTTTTAAATTAAATTAAAATTTTATGTCGATAAGTTTTTAATTGTCTGTATTAATAAATATATTTTTTCAATATACAAATTCAATTAAATTATATACTGCTCTTTAAATTAATGACAAGAACAATATTACTTATGGTGTGATGTTTCGTTGGGTGAAGAGACGGCAGAGATTTCCTATATCATATTAATTAATAGTCATGTGTAGTAGCTATTAGTTCTTAGACACAGCCTGTTTATTTTATAGCTGTTACTTTTTACTTATAGCTGAGCTATAGAAAATGTTATGTAGGTAAATGTTAGAATATTAGAATTTCTTAACTAATTAATTACTCGTTAAGTCTCGCAACACTATAGTCTCAAGATAACTTTAATATGAATTTTTGCAACTTAATACCTACAGAATTTATACATTGTTCCAAGAATTTTGAAAACATTAAATCATGGAACAACGAAAACTGTGTTCGAGGCATAATTTTAATGAAACAAAGCCGACGAAAAGGATGTAAAAGTCTTTAAACTTGTTACTCAGTTCCAGGAATCTCTCGAGACTGGATTTGGGTCTCGACATTCCATTAACTCGAGTCGCAATCGAGACAGTAAGGAGACCGGCCATTGATTTTTAATTTTAAAAAGTGTGTTAGCTGTGGGTTGTTCCAAACAGTTCTACTATTAGTTCTACGATAGAACTATTTGGACAAAAAATTTCCAAATAGTTCTACTGCACAAGCCTTTAATATAATTATACTGATAAAGCATGTTACCATAACGGGGCAGCTGTTCCATTTCATTTGAAAATATCAATCGATGTCATTCGTGAGTCATGAGAAATTATGGAATCGTTTCCATAATTTCTCATCAGAATCAACCATTCTTTTCGTTGTTTCTTTTCACTTTTTTTGTACTTTGGAAAACTTCTTTCCGCGTATGTGATCCAGTAACATAACTGAAAACATAGGAGTGTGTTCATAAGTACTATGTTTATTTGTCATATTCGTCAGAATAGTCTAGCAATGGACCTACTAAAGTTGAGATGATGATGGTGAAAGCGGTTGAACATAAATTAAAAGTTTTAATCTGGCGGATTAGCATATATTCAACATGACCTATGCTTCACGTTGGTCCTTCCGTGGTAAGTAATTTAATCATTCGCCGAAGTTTTCCGTTGTAACTTAATACTTAGCAATATATCACTGAAACATATGAAATCCTACTCAATATGTAAATGAACCGTCTAATATAACGCGCATTGCATTTGTACTCCATGCATCGTTAAGTTTGTAACATGAGAGTCAATCTTGCTTACGACCTTATTATTACCTTTCTCTAACATTATCTGTGTTTTATTTTAGGTCCTACAAAAGAAATACTTTCCGTTTTAGCTTACAACAATATAATAAACGTGGAAACATGTATTTCATATTATTATTTCGCAAATACTTGATTTAAATTTGTATAAGCTTCTCTGTATCATGTTCGAGTCTACTTACAGAGATAAGCGTTTTACCACAATGCTGAACACCTTTTAAGGCGATTAGAGGTCACACCTCATTTAGACCAACGGCCCACACTTAATGTTGCTATGTCGAAAGATAAGATCTAAAGGTCAGTGTTTCTACAGTAAAAAATCGATATGCTTAATAACGTAGGTAAAATCTGACAGAAATCCCAATTGATATTAAATGATAAAGTCAGTATGTTTTTTACGCTTTCACGCCTTAACTAATGGATCGATCATCATGAAATTGTGTACACGTTGTCAGGGATACAGAAAAGGACAACCTTGTATAAAAAACGTACTGTTTCCGAGGGATCATCTATCATCAATAAAATTTAAAAAAAAATCAACGCCTGTCAAAAGTATATGAACAATTATGAGTAAATATTTTAAAACCTAAGAAAAAGTTTTGCTGACGAAGTCGCGGCCAAAAGTTAGTATTATTATATTTTACAAACTACAGCCCTTAACTTATAAGTTACTAACTGTGTACGTACAACAAAATCGTCCTAATAAATTATTATGTATTCTTATCTTCTGTAATCCCTAAGTTAATTTAATTAAGTTTCGACAGCCAATTACATTTATCCAATTACCTACATATCAAATTATGTCAAATCTAAATTAAATTACAATGTACTTACGAGGTAAGTTTTCTACAAGACCATTTTCATAGTGTAATGGTTTTACTAACTTTACGAAAAGGAAACCTGTAGAAACCTCCATAATAATTCGAATACTCGATAGACCAAATAAGCTCAAATATAGAATTTCCTAAACAGCAATTCCTAACCTAACAACAGGTTTCAAAATGAGGTAGTTTTAATCGGCACATATAAAGTCGTAAGACATCATTACCATTCTAAATGAACCACCCACTAGTGAGACTTGCGTCGTTGTTTACCTGACATGTCTTAGAAACATATTTCAAATATAAAAAGTTTTATAGAATTAAAAGTTATATATAAAATATACCGATATGGAAAAGTTAACTAAGGATTGACAATAAAAATTTGATACTTTAATATAAAAAGCAAATCTAACGGTATCATTGCCATATCTACTTACGAGGTGACCACTATTTGAGGCCAACAACACTATAATTTGGCAAACATTGACATCTTGGCGCTACAATTTATATATAAAACATTTTAAAAGTATGCTGTCTGTGTGTGTTACCGCTCCGAAAGCTTTCTTTAATTAAATTCTCGGTCGTGACAAGCTTCGCCACTATCATATTATTTCTTAGACTACTATTGACTTAAATTTTACACTGTTTAAAACTATTTTCGAACAGTTGTAGAGTAGAATCGAAATCGCCACTCCGAGAGAATAATACTTATAAACTTTCAAAGTATCTATAAAATGTAACTTTCACGTTCCCATAGGTTTCTCGTCACCATTATGTTATATGGCATCGTATGTGATTATGGCCGGTGTTGATAGTGTGTATCTACTTCACATTGCTCTATCCTCTAATTAAAATAACTTATTTTTTATTAGTAGTTACTATGATTTATACAAACACAGCTACGCAAAACTGATATTACGAAAGCAAGTGTCCTACGCGTGACCATATGGCGACCTGTGATGCAATATCTTGTTAACGATCCGCACAGTCTCTCTGTTATTCACATTATTGATGTCACTTTGCTTAATGCGAGGGAATAAAACGCATAAACCAGACGTTTTTTAATACCCAGATTAGCATATTTCGATACCTTACATGAGCAATGTCAAGACCATAAGTTCCCCATCTAATTGCCGCTACAAAAGCAGAACGAGAACACCATCGACACAGCTGTCGAAGCAAGTGACATAAACCGTACAAGCGAGCCCAAATATAGTCGCAAAACGAGCATCTTCAAAGATAAAAACGTACTGATATTGAGGGAACACTTACTCACCACAATTTGTACGTCGCATCGGTCGTCGCGTTGTTGCGAAATGAATTCCAAAGGTAGTTATTATAAACCGCAAAATAATGTTCGTACATATTTTAACAGTATAGGTAATTTAGCTGTCGTAAGCCCGATGCAAAATAAAAGTTTATCATATCATATCAAGTAAATATCATATAAAATACAGTGAATATGGGCTTCCCGTATTGCTAGTTCTTTTACTTTTGCGGTTTATGAAGTATATATACCTATTAATCTACAAGCTAGGTTGTCCGCTACAGACGTAATCTAAGATACACTTTGCCCAGACATTCAAATTTTTGCAATTGCAGTTCTGTTTGAAAATTCTATGGTTCAAAAGTCTGATAAAACCGTCTGGCAAGTTAAATGAGAAATTAGTGAAGAGAGATAGAAAATCTTACGATTTGAAGTCAGAAATGAATGCTATGATATACAGAAACAGAAGAATCAGTTTACCGTTTAGAATGTCCGGACAGAAAGAAAACATCCAATTGTTACTGACGTCGTTACAGTAACTTCAATAAAGCCAATTTATAAAGGTCAATTACGATAAACTAGCAACCCGTCCCCGACTTCGCGGGATGCATTTATTTCTGTAAATTATTTGCAAAAAACCTCCTCGTTTATCGTTTTTTCCATTAGTGAAAACTGAAAACGGTATCAAAATCGGTTAGATGGTTTAGAAGAAGTTAGTGTAGATACAGAGAGAGGTGGACAAGGAGTTTATTTTAAAGTATATAGAGATGATTGATCTGAAACATAAACTATGCCGTTGCAACTTCATATGGAATAAAAACAAATAATTATAATCTAGACTCCCTCCAAATACCTATGTACCTAACGCTACAGTATATGGGTGACACATTCCTCAATTGAGCAGTGGCGTGCCGCGAGATCTCGAATTAGCGGCAATTTGTGTCTCCGGTTGACTCATGGCATGGCTAGGTGTTTTATAGCATTTGTACCAGTCGAAAAACTCGTTGAATTCCACCTTTTCACCTTGATATACCTAGACACCGCGTCTATATAATATCTAGACGTCAATTCTACTTTATGCAAACATGCGAGGTATGAGAGTTTTAGAAGCTTAGAGCTATCGCCGAGGTCACTACTTCATGCCCTGGCCTAGCTAGCGTATGAGAAAATGGTTTTCATCTCGCATAAAAATGTTTGAAGATTTCATTAATTTCCGCACACAAAGTATAACATTGTATTGTGACTTATTTCATGTGAAAGTAATAGTTGCGATTTGCAAAGGCTGTATTTGAAACATTAAAGCTTACTTTGCATTTGAAACATTTCGTACAAATAAAAGCCACGAAATAATTTTTGAAATGAAAACATCTTTAGGCGCGTTGGGCATTTTTCAGATGGGATAAAATCATTGAACTCGCGACAGTGTCATGTCACCTTTTTTGGTATCTTACTTTTAACATTTTTAACATACTTTTAACATTAAATGGGCGAATCCACGACACCGACCTTGCCAAGTATTTATTGGGATACCCGTATCAATTGAGCTCATCCAGCTCAATGTGGGAATTAGGATGGCAAATTGCGAGCAGTTGCCCATTCTTGACATTCCCTGTTAGAGAACTGAGGTCATATACAATAACAAGACGTCATTTACAAGCAGATTAGACCGTATATGGACAATGAACAACGTTTATTATAATGACTCATTTGATTGTTGTAAATTTGTAAATAAACCCATTAAAACAAATGCTCAGGAAAACAATAGTAAAATTAAACGAAACAATACTTTTTAAAACGTATCACAAATATTTACCAGTAGAAGTTTATACAACGCTAGAGCTGTTGCACGCGACTTTGTCCGTGTAACTTTATTAATGGCTTATAATGTAGCTTTCTATAGGCGAAAGAATTTTTAAAATCGGTCCATTCCAAACAAATTGATAGTATAGATTGAACGTTTAAAGATTTCAAAAAAAGTTTTTAAATTCCAAAAAAGTGCCTAGCAGGTATTAAGATTATAAATCACATCGGCTTTAGATAATCTCCGTACATAGGTTTATTTAATAAAAATAAAATGAACTCTTAAATCGATGTAATCAATACTGGCCACTGGCGGTGTCTTTATTTTTCTTATTTATGACGTCAGAACCCCTGCATAGACTCCGTAATCTGTATTAAAGTAGACGAACGCACACAAATCGGATTTATATGTAAATGCGACGGTCAAATGACCCTTCGTTTAATTCGTTTTAACTGAGCATTCATTTTTCTTTGTTTCAGAATGTGGTGGACAATTACGGGCAATTTCGGCAACATCTTACCCATTGATTGGACCAAATCGTTTTCGAGGAAAATGCACATTCCTACGTTGAATTTGAGTGATAAAAAGGTCAGTTTCAGCTGTCTTTTGACGTCGAGTTACAGTAATTCATATTATACACCATATTACACACGCACACTGTAGTTCTAGATATCCTTATTCTTATATTTTGTAGCAAATTGTGGATAACGTATAAATCTTTAGATTTATTCGCAACACCTGGAGGAAGAGTAACGTTTATTTTTTTTACTTATTACATACCATATTGATATGGCCTTTCAATGATTTTTATATAATAGAATATGCTAAAACAATTTGTTGTAAAAATTAAGTTGCTGAAGTCAACGCACATGATCATACAAAATTACGTCCACTTGATTGTACCGTCACCTTGATTAACACAAGTAACGCCACTACCGACTTTAGTGGGATTAGGGATAAAGAGACGGAGAGGAAAATCCCTCACTCATTCACCGAAACACAACATACAAGATGCTAGAACCACCGCTATAAAAAAACACATAAATTAAAACTTAATGTTTTATAAATAAAAATTAATAAATATTTTACACCTTTTACTAATTTAACTTGGACTTTAATCAATAAAAATGACACCGTACATTCACAGAGCGCCATGACACCCGATGATGAAATCCACAGTTCAGAAGATGAAGCGGTGGCTTCGGATCTAGATATGCATGCGCTCATACTCGGAGGTCTGCATCAAGACCACGAATGCCCGGTCAAAACCGCCGATGAGGTAAAAATACAGATATACATTCGCTAGTTGAACTTGATCCAAATTTAAATTTAGAATAATGATATTTGGATTGTTTCTCAGAAGGTAGACTGGAACTCGATTTCGATTACGTTAACAGTACATTTGTTTTTCTACCAGTCAAGTTTTAAAATTCGTTTAAGGTGAAAACAAATTCTAAATACAAAAAAATATGCATTGCTTGATGAAGAATTTACAAGAAATAGACACAAGAAAAATATTTCGAAAACGGCTTATTGTGCGCCTCAATCTGAGTTGTGCACATATGAATTCTGCACGGTTTAATAAGTTAATTAAACCATTATTGCTAAGTCTATAGCGAAAGCAAACTATTTATAATTAAAATGTTAATAATAATGATAAGTATATTAATTTTTATTTCGCATAGCTTTAACAGATACAAGATCGAAAAACAGTCTAGACTGTTTAATATTGCAGTCTAATTCCTTACATTTAAAAATTCCAGGTTATTCAGGAGATCGATGACATGATGCAGGAGACACCGTCGTCTGAAGGTGACATCATTGAGTATAACGAGGCGCTTGAGAAGGGGAAAGAGGTACTCAACTCACCCCTGTATGAGGACAGTGAGTATGCATGGTTCATTTATTTTATACTCTCACCGAAAAACACAAATGCATTTCATCTTGTAGGGAAATGCGACTTCACTTATGAAGTAGCAAAAAAATTCAGTGGCCTACATTGAACAAAAACCGGTCCAACTTGACGATCTTGTCTTCGCAAGTGAACTTTTTATGTCGCAACCGACAATCATCTTGTCTATGACATAACATCAGGTTAACTATAGGTTCGTGTATAGTAATTAATGAATGAACGAGTATGCCTCCAATTATGTCGTGTCGTGGGAATATGAGTTCGGGGTTCAAATCAAAGATAACCAATTCATTTTGTAAAATTCTCATCTCATATCTTTATTATTGTTGGTAAGCGGTGATGGTAAGAGATCTTTCGCAAGCCGAATGTTTGGTTGTTGTGAGTGACGTTGGAGCAATAAAAAAAATGTCATCTGCTATCTACTTATTTGGATTTTGATGGATGTCCAATTATTCCGAATAGGTACTTTTCGATGGACTTTAATATAGTGTAATATCTACATAATTGTAATATGAATGTAGAGGACCCTCTTGTCAGAGAGCTAACTTGACCTTAAATATCCAATCCAATAAATAATCATAACAAAGTTTTGAGTAGCCTTTGTGGTTAATGTATATCATTTTTAAATAATAACATGGTTACACAATTTGCATGCGCAGCAAGCAAGCTCCTCTTCAGCTTACAAAGCAACCAGTGACTGGCTCCTATTATATTCGATAACGATTCCGAGAACATTTCGCATTAGTTATGCATCGCAGTTCGTACAAACGAAATATTAATCGATGTGATGATTGCAATAAGCGCAGACACGTTTTAAATTTGTCACAGTAGGTCATTCAACTCGAACTTATTCGCATTAACGCGACGAATGATTCTCTTTAATTAGGTACTATTATTTTTTTCACTTAATTTTTAAATGTGTAATTAGACTTACACGATGAAGACCATAGGCTATATTTTCCTTTACTCACGCACCTATGAATAACAAAACAACACACGTAAGACCGTACAGTTATTTCATGGTAGTCCTTTTTGAGCGTATCCCCATCAAAAGACAAGTGCAACCACAATTGATAGTTTATCCCAGGATAATCTAGTTATGACCTGTAAAATATTATTCAACTGAATTATGCTTAAAATTAAAAGGCAATAAATTAAACGAGCACGAAAATATTGTGATTGTGACGTGATTTGCCATTTTAAAACAAAAATCTTAAGTTTGCCAATATTTGGTTGGTTTTTTTTTAATTCATTATAATGAAAGACAATATATATCATTCAGTAAAGAGCGTTTCTGCTGGGCTTAAAAAACTTTTGTAATTGAAGTTTTTTTTTTAAACTAAATTTAAAGTTTACTAAATTAATTTAACACAAATTATCTATAAGTCATGATAACATTCAAATAATTGCTTTTAAGTTTATAAAAACTTGTGTTAGACCCTGACATGTGTGTAAAAACTATTTTATTTTTCTTATATTCCATTCCAGAACTTCGTCAACTAAACTTGACCCAATTGAACGAGATCTACATGGAACTGGAAGTTCTCATCCGGGAATTCTCGGAGACTTTGATCGCGGAACTAGCCTTGAGAGATGAACTCGAGTACGAGAAGGAACTGAAGAACACTTTCATATCTCTTCTGCTCGCCGTTCAGAATAAGCGTCGCAAATACCACATAGAGAAGAAGAAGAGGCCAGGACCACCTCGTTCGCCCAATTTAAACGGACCCGAACCAAAGGTAACTTATGATACATTTCCTTCACTAGCTGGTGTCCGCGACTTCGTCTGCGTTGGAAAATGAAAAATATAACGTATCGTCCGACAATATCTTTATCTCTGTTTCAACAGTGGCGCCCAATTTTTTATATTCCTATATTTATGTATATTCTTTTAGCTTTTTTATGTTTATATTAATAGCTGTTGCACGGGACTTCGCCCGGGGTGCAATTTTTATATATACATACAAACCTTCCCCATTTATCTCTCTTTCTATATGTGAGAACCGAATTAGAATCGGTCTACCAATTCTCGAGTCTTTGAAGCATACACAAAACCAACTTGACATTTTTACAAAGTTTTTATACACTCACCGGCACAAAATGTGGCACAGAGCTAAAGTTTCTTCAACTGTTTATTGGTCTTTCATGTTAACATAAGATATTTATTTGTGTTATTGTGTAATTTCAGTATCTTACAACTGTGATACCCCATCACATGGACAACGGACCACCGGACAATCAGTCGCTTCAGATACTCATTAAAAGTAAGTTCCATATTAATTGATTATGTTATAAAATTAATGATTATCAAAATTTAACTTAAAGTAAAACTAACAAGAAAAGGCTCGTATCCCCTACTCACCGAGACATAAACAGCACACGTGCTAAAAGTTATATAAGAATATACATAATACTATAGTAATAATTTTTCACATAAAAAAATGTATTGAAATTCTAGATTTGAAGTTTCATTAATTATTATTATTATTATTTTCAGTTTTAAAGGCGATAAACGAGGACAGCCCGACAGTGCCCACACTATTAACAGATTACATACTGAAAGTTTTGTGTCCAACTTAAGCAAAGGTCACAACAAAACTGTTAGCTAATTCACTAAAAAAAACAAACATTTCAACATTTTCACGACATAATAATATTAATAGTAGATAAATAATCTTGCATTCGCTAATATTTCAATTGAATATTTTAATATGAAATTGAAAGTAAGTACTGAGTAGTAGACTTTGTCACACTTTTCAATTATGCTTTATTATAATTTTTTGTATAAAAAATTGTATATGTCACGACGGTTTCATATACACTTTTATGAAGACCTCTCGCACTGAATAAAAAAAATCATATGTTTGTCTCCATTGGGCGTCTTTCCATTAGCGACGGCACGGCCCGGCACGGCACGGCCCGGCTTACCGGGGAAGTAAAAATGTATGAAACTATATGGCTCGTCTTTCCACTAGCGACGGCACGGCCCGGCCCGGCACGGCCCGGCCCGGCACGGCCCGGCACGGCACGGCAGGTGACTCCCGCCGGCGCCGGCCGGCACCGGCCGGCTTGGGGGTAACTGCATGTGTGTTGTATATGAATTGTAGCCGTGCGCGTGTGTGAGTGCTACCCAAGGGCTACGCTTGTTGAAAAAGTATCGATATATCGGTGTATCGATATTTTTAATTGGATATATTTATATTTATGGCCGATATATTGATAGTACATAGATACAAAATATCCAACATCGAAAATTATATCAGAAACAATATTTTTTTAGCATAAACTACCTGAGATAAAATCAGAGCCTTATCAATACTAATAATAAATCTGTAAGAGTAGGTATTGTACGTATGTTCCTCCATAACTCTTACGCGAATTAACTGATTTTCATGAAACTTGCTAAATAAACATTTAGAAGTACGGGACACGTGATAGGCTACTTTTTATCTTTTTTAACGCAGACCAAGTCGCGGGCACCAGCTAGTCTATAAATAAATTTAAAAGTGTCATTAAAACTAATATTATATACTTTGATTTTGCTTCAAGTTAAGTGTAATTGTTGTAATTTTATATTTTATAGATGACAAAATAATAATCCTAAGTTTCTTTCGGGGTTTCTTCTCAGAATCGTTTTTTTTTCTGAAACCTTAGTAAATTCAAGTTTATTATGACAATGATAAGAGTTTCTTGTAGAAACCTAATTGATACTGATATTTTTATAAATATCGATACATCGATATTTCTTTCACTTCCGACATCCCTACCAAGGAAAAAACCGGCGTCCAACACCGGCTCAGTGGAAAGACGAACCCCGGCATGCCGTGCCGTGCCGTGCCGGGCCGGGCCGTGCCGGGCCGTGCCGGGCCGTGCCGTCGCTAATGGAAAGACGCCCATTCAAAAAGATAAAGTCATCGCTAAATGCTTTTAAATTAGTTTTAGAATTTAAAACATATAATAGGACCGTATTGGCATAGCACTGCACAGTTAAAAAAATCCTAATCATCTTATTTTTAACCTTATTGCAATGATCTTAGCCCTCATACTCCTTTGCAAGACGAAGCATCGCGTGACACGTGAAACGCTACTGCCTCTTGGTATTGATATAAAGCAATGGGAGCGCTAAAATCATCGCAATAAGGTTCAAAATAATATGTTAAGGAAGATATATCCTTCGCTGCAGTCAGCGCTGGCTTTAACTTCCTACTGAGAAGATACAAATTGGGAGTTGGTAGAATTGGCTTCTATTAGCATTATACGGTGATTGAATTTTCACTCTTACATTTTATATAAAAAAAATATTTTAAAGTGATGATTTGTATAATAAATAAGAATTCTTTGAAGCTTTTGAAAAATCTGTTTTCTATCTGTAAACAATTTGCACTCAGTTAATTTGTTAAACTATATATTCAGAAATATTCATAGAGAGGACTGGAGTTTATACATGCTCGACAATTGGTAATAACACGACAACTTAACAACGAGCACGTTTCGTTATTGTAAGAAAACACAAATGCCTTTTAAGGTTATCTGAAAATGCATGTTTCCTTCCGATTTGGAATAAAACCTTAATTATTTCATGTAGGTAGAAAAGTTTGCTGTATGGATTTTCATTATTAAAAAATTTCTACAGCTTTGTCTAAAATCTGTGAATATGTTGGAAAAAAATCATTGCCTTTGTAAGTACCATAAAGCCATAAACATATATGAATTTGGCATATAAATGTATAGAAAAAAATATGTATATTTAAATAGTAATTATTTGAAAATATTAATTTGCCCTTAATTCTTTGACCTAACCTAAATCTAACAGACAGTTAAAACAAACCAATTGTTAAGTTGTCGAGTTATATTTAAAATAGTAAAGTTGTTTATGTTGAAATGTTTAAGTCGTTATTGCCATTGAAAACACTTTTTTTCTTTCTCAAATATAATTTTAAATGTGAAACGAGTTGCTTGTGTAACTGTAATGGTAACTTTATTTGCATAAATAAACTGTGATATCGTATGATAGTTTAATGATGCTTCCTGTTTTAGATTTATCTATTCGTATTGTGTTGTTTCATGTATATTTATTTTTTAATATATGACATATTGTATCAATTGTCCACGTGTGTACAGGTCTATTGACCTATTTGCCTTTTTGTCAAATTGTCCGACATTTTGAACTTTTATTTTATAACTAACTGATTCGACAGACGCCGCGTCGTTCTGTCTTCAATTGGAAAAAAATTTTTTTTTACATTTTTCCAATTTTTTAATACCTACAATATATTATTATAAATGAATACTTAAAAAAATAAGCCAACACATTTAACTGATTTCCAAGAAATGTTATAATATTATTTATAGTTTGTTTGTAAAAAGCAAATTTTATCAATAATTATAGTTATAGTCAATTACATTTAATAAAATTCAATTAAAATCATGAGTATAATTTTAATTTGTCAGCAGACATTTAAAATTATTCCCTATTTAAAATGCTTGCATTGCCTTGTAGTCAAATCGATCTATGCAAGCAATTTGACAAATTGACAATCGGGTTAATGTCGAAGCGGTTTGACGGTAATTATTGATTAATTAACAATAAAAGATTAATAATTAATTTTGCCGCCAAAAAGATCACGCACAATTGTGCATCATCATAATAATTATGATGGAGTTCATTTTATGATTTGAATTTCATATATTTTATACTTTATACCGTTCACCGCTGAGACAAGACCAATCGTGATGTAAATAATAATATACATATAACTTAACATGGAATTGTCATCTCATTAAAATTAATTAATTAATTAATCTCTTAAATAACTTCAGAGGCTTGTAAATAGTTATAAAGGCTCTTAATTTTAAGTAATTATTTTGTATGTTTTATTTAATATTTCTATCTTCTTAAATGTAATTGTTGTTTTTAACTTAATTATATAAAATATGCCCTTCGGCCGCCTACGAAACCAACTCTACGTAACCAGTTACGTAATAAGAATTTTTTTCTTGCTACGAAACCGGTTACGAACAAAGATTTTTTTTTTCTTTCTACGAAATAGCCAATAGCAATGCCTGTGTTAACGAAATATAAAAATACAATACAAATATAATAATATACTGACTGACAATACAAAAGGATTACTTTAGTATACGTCGGATGTGAATGTGACCGAGTGTGGAAATATTCGGTTTCTGAAAGTAAATAAAACCTTATATCTTGATGTTAAATAAAAAGCTTTTACTCAACAATTGGGCTATTAAATTTTAAATTTAAATTTTTAAAATCAAAATTTTAAATCAGACTTAAAGTAAAGGGAATTTTTAAAATCAGACTTCTAGATATTAATGCGTTCAAACAAACAAATTATTCAGCATTATTATAACATTCGTAGTTACAAACATTTTGAGTTAAGTCAGTGACCCTTTTATATTGTTCGTCAAAAAGCAGATCTTGATGTTAACCGTGCTATGATTTTTTCAATATTATTTTCGTAAAAATTAAAGTCTTTTACTGAAGAGACGTAATACCTTGCCTTGACTATAATTTGTATAAATATTCATTTTTTTTTTTTAATTTCAATAAATAAATTCTTAAAAAAATGTCGCACAATTTTTGATTTTATTTATTTGGTGGTTATTACATGTATTTTGAAAAAATCATAGCAGTGTGTTAATTATAATTATTTCATTGTTGCCTCTAGAAACACATTTTTTTAATTATTGAAATAATCGATATCAACTATCTATCATATACATACATACAAACAAAAATCGTAGTTTGTAGTTTCCCTTAATTATAAGTAGGTGCGTAAGTTACATCTAGTCTCAACTTTAGTAGTCAAAAAAACTTGTTAATTTTAATGTGAAGCAAAATTATATAATTAAAAAAAAAGTATAATCGAATTGCATGACATTATGTGGTAAATGAATGTTGTGATTATATAAATGTTTAATGATTTAAAAGCATTTGGTTCGCAAATAATATTAAAATGACAGCTTTTTGTCGCACGTTCAGATTTTATGTAGGAACACTGTTTGTTGTATAAAGTTATCGTGTATAATAACAAGCGAGAAAAGTAATTTTCATACGTCTCTGTATTTTTGTGTGCAATTTTATATTGAATTGCATTTTATTGTTTTAGAGTTTTAGAGCAATAAAATTCGATTTAAAAGTTTTCAATGGAAAAAAAAGCAAATTTTAATAGAAAAGTGAGTTTCTAAAAAAAAAATTTAAACCCCCTTACCGACAATCGTGAAATACGGCTACGGTAGCCACTAGTGATGTTCCGTATATCCGTATCCGAGGAAATCCGATGGAGAAAAAAGATCCGTATCCATATCTGATACTTTTTGGCGGATCTTTTTACGAATCTTTTCCCTTATTATTTTTTTAAATTCATTTAATACATATTCTAGATGAAAAAGTATCAAATTCCATTCAGATTATTTTCTATTTCTTAAAATCAAACCTTTATAAAGACGAGGCTCGACCGCGAAACGGACAGTAATGAGCTGAGCGAGTTTTTTGAAGCGAGAAATTGTTGAAATGATAATGTCAGCCCGCTCCGCTACTCTTTCGCGGTCGAGCCCAGGCTTAATGCAAGCGTCAAGTGGCGGGCGTCAACTATAGTTTCAATGTCACGCGCACCCATGGGCGTAGCCACGGTGGGGCAGGGCAGGACAGAGTGGGGCAAGCGCCCCACCCTGCCCCACCGTGGCTATGTATGTATGAAAAAATTAACCGGAGTAAGACCGCGGGTATAGTTTTCTAGTTTTACTATTTTAGACTGCTGCCCCACCCTGAGCCCATGGCTGGCTACGCTCCTGCGCGCACCGACACCGATTGAGTAAGAAAGAGGAGATCCATATCCTTATCCGCGCATCTTGACACCAAATATCCGTATCCGTATCCGCATATCTACATTTTTAACCAAGCCTGTGTGTCAACTTTAACTTATAAAAATGAAAATATATTGCACGCAAAAATTCAGATAAATAATTATAGAATTGTAATGGCTATGTCGAATTGATATTAATGATATTTTACGAGAATTAATTGTAAATTAGTGATGACGCATTTCGTGCGATACTTTTAAGACAAAAAAAATATTGTGAACGAATCAGCTGTAGCACTACCATGAGTTTATGATGAGCGAAATCGCTAGCGAGAGATGAGCGAGAGCGTAAAATATTTGTATGAAAAATTGTACGTTCTCGCTCATCTCTCGCTAGCGATTTCGCTCGTCATAAACTCATGGTAGTGCTACTGGAGATGTGACGAACGAACGGTACCTGGTTGAAATAAAGGAGCTTGTATAAAAATGTCTTATTTCTTTCCCCTGATGCCTTCTATTTTATTACTCTAGCTGTGCTCGCGTTGAAAAATATAATCCTTCGGCATCTTTGAAGACGCGTTTGGTGTAGTCTAGTAACCCTAGCTGTTAACCAAACGTTCGCGGGTTCGAATCCCGCTAGCCGCTAGGGGCAAATGTTTATGTGTTAACATTTTATCTTTGTACCCGAGTCACGTTACGGATGTTTTTTATTTATAACTAGCTGTTGCCCGCGACTTCGTCCGCGTTAAAAAAGATAAAAAGTAGCCTATCACGTGTCCCGTACTTCTAAATGTTTATCTACCAAGTTACATAAAAATCAGTTAATTCGTTTAAGAATGATGGAGGAACATACATACAGAAAAAAATTGATTTTGCAAAGTTAGGTGAGATAATTCTGCAGGTATAAGTTTCTATTATTTCTAAGCTACCACTATTTTTTTTATTGCTAACGTATAAAAAAAGAAAATCCAAATTTAATTAAAATTCTTTTATTGGAAATGAGTAAATATAATGGCATGCTTAAAATAGATGTTGCAAGATGAAGTTGTGGAAAGAGGTGACTCTGGCGAAAGCTGACGGGAAACCGAGTTGACATCCGGCAGCAGCAACAAAAGAGCTAATTCCAACCTGAAATAATTCAAAGTTTTTACTAACATCTTAAAAAATTATAATCGAACAAATTCGATAGTGTCTAAGAATATTTCCTTAACTCCATATCAAACTAATTTCCATAAAATATAAACTAGATGCTGCCCGGGTAAATTTATAAATTATATACTAAAATCAGACGCAAACAGACGTTACACCGGGAGTTTATCGCGAACAGACGTTAAAAATTATGACTGTAGAGTCTGTCGAATTTTCTGTAACATCTCTTAGTCATGTCCAGCAGTCTTCTAGGGCAATTGTTGCTGCAGCCAAACCAGCCATCTAATTTGTGATTAAGGTAGGATGGCCTTAGACTGGAAAATCAAAAAGTGTTTGATGATCTTTAAACTTACTAAGAATTTTTGTCCATTGCGTTCGACGTAGAGGGGACCGCCAGAGTCTCCGCCACAGATGCCGACGCCTCCAGCGCCGTTCGTGCAGATGTTGCTCGCTTGTGCCCAAGCTCCGAACACGGCCTGGCACGCTGATGTCGTGATTACTTGTAAATTCACCTCGCTCACCAAAGTAGCGGCAGTCACGCCAGTTTGTGCTGGAAAATAAGTAATAATTGCGTTATAAAATCTTAAAAGCATCTAAAAATATCTTAAAAGCATCTAAAATATCTTAAAATCATCTAAAATATCTTTAAAGCATCTAAAAAATATCCAAAAAGCGTTTATTCGATAGACTGGTATACCTACAGTATTACTGATCTGAAAAAGAACCTGTGTAATTTTTAAATTTATCAGTTTACTAGCGACCCGGCCCTAATTCGCAAGAAGTTGACATTTTCAAAAATCCTGTCTTAGTGGATACTTACATTACTTAAGTCATAAGATAAATTTCAGCTTCTAGACTTATTATTAGGTGCATTAAGAACTTATTACTTATAGGAAAAAAATGGCGAACTAGTAAATTAAATACTAAAAATGCAACATCTATTTGGTTTTGTAGCAAAGTTTATCCACACATACCATAGATAGCCATGTCCAGTTTTGGTTATGAATCAAAGTTTTAATTTTTAAAATAAAAAAACTTCTGTTGATACTCACCGTCAGATGTTTTTCCGTAACCTGCAGCTACACCCCATAATCCAGCAAAATCGTTGTTCAAATCAGTAGTGAGCGGCAATGCTATAGGCTGTATGCTCACTGAAATACAAGAAATTATATTCTTTCTATTCTCAATAAATATACGTCGGTTTGTATATTAAAAAAAGTTCATTACGTCGCTAAATACGTCACGCAAAGCCATTGAATGAAAAGGTTTGGTCAACTGCTTTTCACCTACTTCCAATGAATGTAAAATGTAAAAAAAACTTGAGGACACATACTTCGAAATACAGGAAATAGCTAATGTCATAACTATAATATCTCATTTATTAAATCCAGAAACATTCAAGTACATATATATATTATTTTATTATTACCTACACTATTGATAAGAAATAAATATTAGGTTTCTTTATGAAATAAAATAAAGTCTAAAAACGAATACAATCAAGCCTATATTGTTTGATTTATTCAGCAATCCTTTCAGCGACAGTTTCTAACCAATGTTATACAATCACAAAAGTTTACTTCATGAATACTAATAAACCGTAAAATGGGAAGAGATATTTACCTGAAATTAAGTGCAAAAGTTACCTGTGAAGGCCACGTTAGTGGGTAGGTAGATGACAGCGACATCGTTGGCGAGTGTCGATGGAGTCCATTGAGCATGCACGGCCACTTGCGAAGTGGCAATGCGAGTGCCTCCAGTGAACAGATATTGTGATCCCAACACTACTAGGAACTGCCATGCTTGGTTGTTTCCATCGAACCAACAATGAGCAGCGGTCACAAGCCGATTCGCAGATAAGAGGGACGATCCACAGGCTGAGTTGCCGGCGATGTTGACGAGACTAATCACGAGACCTGCCTAAACAATATACTTGTTTTTATTATAGGTACTTACTAGCTGACGCCCGCGACTTCGCCCGTGTTGAAAAAAAGGGAAGCCTATCCTGTGTCCTATACCTCTGAAACATTCATACATACAACACCTTACAGATTTTTTATTAGTATAGATTATAGGTATAAGAGTAAAGATGCTTTTAATGTTCCACATTAATCAATTAAAAATGTTTAATCAATTTAGGAAAAATAATGCGTTAAACTATTTAGGAAATGACAATTCTTGAAGTAGACTAGCGGTAAGAAAAAGTCGACATTAGCTTGCGCCAGGGCAATTTTATCAGTTATGCCAAAATTTCCTTTCAAACATCCAGTCGTCTGCTAAGTGATTTAGTTTGAAAGGGTATTTAAGAGTCTACGACTTGATCAAGGAATGTATTTGAAAACTGACCACGGTTTTCGTACCCCAACTGTACTTTTTTAATGGATTTATAACGTTATTAAATTTTTTAAACCTTCAAATGTCTAAAAAAAATATTAATGTTTGAGCTTAATACGGTTTTTTTTAATACTTTTTAATACTTCGTGCAATCTGCGTTAATGGAAGGCTTAATCTCTGTGATAAAAAAGAACTAATTAATCATATTAGTATCAATTAATTATTGGTAAATTTTATCTATTTATTTAATGATTATAGGTATCCACATAATTATTAACAATCATTTTATTAATGACCGTATTATCAGTCTTCAGGATTTCCCAGAAATTATAAACAATAGATTAGTTAAATCAAAATAAAATTTGATTTCTATACAAAATACCAGAATGGAATTATTAATATTGCAATCATCTGTATATTTATTTCACAAACTTCATTGATAATTGACTGAGAAATCAATTTTAGTCATAAAATTCGCGCGATTTAGTAATAATAAAAATATCTACTATTTTTGGACAATACAGTCATACTAAATCAACAACGGTTTTCACCAAAAAAACGGTTGAGGTATTTTAGAAAAACGCCAACATACTAACACAAACAGTGACATTTCAGTCCAGTATATTTAAATTTGTATTAATATTAATTAGCTTTATTATTTTGCTTTACTTATAATATTTATATATTGTAAATCCAGTGTAACCTATATTCAGCAAATAAATGATTAATTATATTATTATTATTTAAAAAAATATTAATTCATACCAAGTAAGGGTGAGCATTAATCGGAGCGACGGCACCTCCAACGATCTTTTCACCTTGTCTTGCTATAATCTGTTCTTCAACGGCCTTGATCCTCGCAGCCTCTGGTATGCCCACTGCCTCGTGGTACCCCACAAGAGGCTTCACCTCTGCCCCAACAGCAGCAACCAACAGACCAAGCAATAAAACCAAACGCATCTTAACAGACTGATGGATAATTATATGAAACGCCAATTTTTATAATTAACTTATCATTTTATCTATAGCATTTAATTAATCTTCTAACGTTATCACGTACGGACGCTTTAAAAAATTGCGATAATTTAAAAAAAACATCAATACGTCATAATTATTTATCATAATATTTAGGTATTTGATTTTATTCTCCTATCTGGTGGCTCGTGTCGACTTTACAAAAAAAAATAGTATTATTTTAATCGACACGAGATTGTCTCTTGTTTTTTCAAAATGTAGATCAAAATTGTCTCTTTCTACAACGTTCATTGGTAATAGAAATTCAAATGATGGTAATAGTAATACCTAATACACTCGCAACATTCGAGATTTAGGTGTGATATATTCTAAAATAATATTTAAAACATTTTTGCACATAGATTTAGTTTTATTTTAAAAAATAAAATATTTTAATAGAGAAGTCACAACTAAATTCAAATATTCAATACTGAAAGTAAGTGGCAGGGCATTTGATCAACCAGTCTGTTAATGTTTTACTTTATTATGCACTAAATGCGCTATAGTTAATTTATTACTTATGCATAAATAATAATTTATAATTTATGTAATAGGCATTTAGATAGACGTAGTATCTATCTAATTATTTAATAAATTTATAAGTATTAAAAGTATCAATATGTCGTGCATTTTAATCTATTGATTAGATATATTTATCAAAAGTTTTAGATGATATTAATAGAAACATAAGCTACAAAATTCGACGCAACATTTTACACTTAAGTAAATTACTTTACAGCCCTAGCTTATATCATATTTATAAGAATACTGTTTATTCAGTAACTTTCAGCACTAAAATTAGTTATTACTGAAAAAAAAATAGACTTAAAATATCGAACTTCTTCCTTACTATTTATTTATTTTCCTATAGATTTCGATCTTGTTTTCTTTTTGGTTTTTGATCTTCAAATAATAACAATAATTATGAATTTATCATCGATATAATATTTCGAACTATCATTATTTATAAGCCTACTAGCTGCTGCACGCGACTTCGCTCGCGTAACTTTATAAATTATACTATATACTATATTAAAAAAATTGTATTTATAATAAACTATATTTTATAAATACAATTTTTTTATAAATATTTATACTTTCTGGTGTCCGAGACAACGTGTATGAAAAATTTCATGGTGATCGGTTCAGTAGTTTTTGCGTGAAAGCGTAACAAAAACATCCATACATTTAAAGATTTAAATCTTTGCATACACACACAACGTACAAACTATCGCATTTATAATTAAATATTAGTATGGAAGTACAGATTAGTACGGATATACAAGGTACAATAAGAAGCAACTTGTCTATAAGTATTTTCCTTATTTTTAATCTTTCCTTACAGAAGACCTGAATAAGGGATGCCAGAGCATATTTACCCACCCCTTCCTGACCCCTTATTGTGGGCAGCGTACTTGCAGCACTAGTGCACTTGCAACTTGTGAGGCGACGGTAGCTAGAGCCACTTACCATCAAATTGACCGTCAGCCTGTATAAATACCAAAAAAAAAAATTAAAAAAAATTCTATGCAACAAGGAGTATATAACATGTTATGTTTAACAAGGAGTATATAAAGCATACATAGTTATATCTATACTAATATTATAAAGAGGAAAGATTTGTTTGTTTGTATAGAATAGGCTCCGAAACTACTCAACCGATTTGAAAAATTCTTTTACCATTAGAAGCCGACATTATCTGTGATGAACATAGGCTACTTTTTACCGCGGGAAAATGCTTCATTCCTACGGGAAATCTAAAATAAAACCAAATACTAGCCGCTTGGCCCGGGAGATAGCGCCATCTATCCAAAATATGGTAGATGGCGTTTTATACTTTTCTACGCGGACGAAGTCGCGAGCACCAGCTAGTTATAAATAAATTACAGAATAATTATATTATAATCTACACCAATATAAAGCTGAAGAGTTTGTCTCAGGAACTAGTGGTTCGAATTGAAAAATTATTTTTGTGTTGGATAGTCCATTTATCGAGGAAGGCTATAGGCTATAGAGAACGCGGACGAAGTCGCGGGCACCAGCTAGTTATGAATAAAATGGCCTCGGAGGATATCATTTTAAGTGCAACTGTTTTACGACAAGCTAATTGAAACAACAAGTTCCATTTGAATAATTTTCACTGAAACTAGCCTTTCCTACACGATTATCATTGACATTAATTAAATTTATCGAATCTGAAATTTATCGGCACCAACAGATAACACTTAAAACATATTTAGTGACTATTTACGCTTTCTTGTTGAAAGAGATAGTTATATAATATGGTGCTCGCGACTTCGTCCGCGTAGAAAAGTATAAAACGCCATCTATCGTATTTTGGATAGATGGCACTATCTCCAGGGCCAAGCAGTTAGTATTTACTTTTATTTTAGATTTCCCGTAGGAATGAAGCATTTTCCCGCGGTAAAAAGTATCCTATGTTCATCACGGATAATGTCGGCTGCTAATGGTAAAAAATTTTTCAAATCGGTCCAGTAGTTTCCGAGCCTATTCTATACAAACAAACACCAAATCTTTCCTCTTTATAATATTAGTATAGATTAAGTATTAGTATATTAGTATTAGTATAGATTGATTAGGAACAAAATTAGGAAAGAATGTCTAAATTTTACCGTTCGAAGCCGGGGACATGTCGCTAGTATTGTATTTAAAGAATCTGATTATATTTTTTTATAAAAGGATCTTCGGTTAGTCAACAAATAACTGCGGCTAATTTTTCAAATATTAATTTAATAAAACTTAATGGAAAATACATAAAATAGGATATATTATTAAAGAAGCGGTATGCCGGTGATTTGGTTGATCCATGTCAAGGATCTCTGAACCCGAGTGAAGACAGAGGGCAAGTCGTTATTGCATCCATCGATACTCGCGAATGATGCTACGCCAATCTGGAAAAAATCGTTTTCAAAACAAATTAATTACAATCTTTAATATTGCCGTTTATATAATATATACAGGTAACACTTTTTTTATCCCGATTTCGTCGCATACACAGTAATAAAACATTCCCATACCAGTATAACCTCCTCAGTAGCGTTGTAAAATATTGTCATTGGACCCCCGTTGTCACCCTGAAAATTTTCAAATATTATCAAATACGTCTTAAGGTTAAACTAGTCGGCGGCTCAAACTCATGGGTGGGTGTGGCTAAAATGCGTCCTGTCTCACACAGCACAAAACAATGATTCAAACCAAAAATGAACACAGAAAAAAAAACAGACCCTTGGGAAAATGCTTTTTTTGACAAAACTACTGCATGTATCTATTTCGTCTAAAGTTATTTGAACTATTGAATAACTAATCAATGCCTGTGGCTAAAGTATTTAGGACTTTTTATACACTAGAGTGAGCTATTCACCCTCAAAGTTGCATTAAAACTTGTGTTAAAATATGGATTTTTCAAGAATCATATCTTTTAAATTAATAGTTAACGACAAGTCTTATTTATTTTTTTATTCCAAATACTCTCAATTATGGATTTTACCATAATTATGGATACAAACCATAAAACTACTTATATTATTTATAAACTAAACTATATATTATTTATATCTCCTCTGCCTAGCCGTTTAATTGTAGGTACTTTTCATGACAGTAGGTAATGACATAAAAAATGACGAAAGACGAATATGATAAAAAGAGAAGTTAACGAAAAGTAGAGAAATGGAATAAAAATATAGAGGCAAGAACGCTTCGGCCACTTTTGAAACCAGAGGTTCGAAACCAGTTTAGAAAACAGAATTAATTTTCTTTTTTGGAAACCTGGTTTCGAATGAAGAAAAATAATTCTGTTGAGAAGAGCTTTATGATATACATAGAGCACGCTTTTTCCCGAATTGACAACAATTTTACTAGCCATATATAAAATGTTAATTATGATTTTCTAACCTTGCAATTGCCCGCAGTGGAATTAAAGCCACAAATAATATTGTCCGGCAACTGCTGGAAGTAGAAGTTATTGCAGACCGTATCCGTCGTCACAGTCATTAGTTTTTCACGAAGAGTCGGTGATACAAAAGTTATGCCTATAAAAATAAATAAGCAAATTCAAACTTGTGCACGGTTTTAAAAGTTTGGTTTATCTATAAATTTTTAGATTTAACTAGCTGCTGTACCCGACTTCGTCCGCGTAAGTTTATAAAATATAGCCCATGTTATTCGCTGATAACCTTTGCCACTTTTCTTTTTTATTTTGTTCCTTGAGAATTTCCTTTCCAAGCCTTTATATGGATTTTTGCGCGATAAAGACGTCGCTACTGTAATCCTTCCGATGTAGGTACGTACATGTTTACTGTTTCTTACTAACTTAACACTTACTACATTAACTCAAAACAAAGTAAACTTATAAACTTACCTGGCCCGGCAATGCCCCATCCAGAAGCAGTCGCCCTCATACCGGCAAAGTTGAACGATGATATGTTAAGGTAAGGCAACCTCACTATATCTATAGTATCTGAAAAATTATGTTACTTAAATAAACTTAAATAGTTTATAATAAAAATTATAAACTAATCCCCTACTTTCTATTGAGTAAAATTAGAAATATATACAGTCAGGAACCGGCCGGTAGACATTAGTCATTAGTGGTAAGGATACTTACTTACCACTGAGTTGAATTCTGTTGGCAAGTTTCATAAGTGCCAGGTCGTTGGCGAAGATGGACGCATCATAATCCGGATGTACAACTATCTCTTCCACGTTGACAATACGACGACCGTTCTCGTAACGATCGTATAGAGAATGGGCACCGAGTATTGCCTGAAAAGTTATATTAATATGTAATACTAACTATAATGTATGGCGGTAATTAATAAAGAAGAGGTACATATAAAAATCACAAGTAAATGTGCAGTTTCAAATAAAGTATGTCGAATCATACTCCAAACCTTAAACACTTCAACTGGCGACGAGGATTTCAAATTTTTTCAAATTCAAATTCAAAATAATTTATTTGCTGAATATAGATACACAAGTTGTTGTAAATTTAAGTTTTTAGTCCACATATTCAACCGACAAGCGGTGTGCAAATTTAAAAAGCATCTAAAATTAATAAGCCAAGACAATTTAATAATTATTATATTCCTATTTCATTTTTATTTGTTTTTCATGCTATATTTATGTGAGACATAGCTTGCACCGCCCGCACTATATAGTCTCATCATTTAGAAATTCATCAAGTGAATAATATGCCCTTTCCACCAAAAAACTTCGTAAGTTATTTTTGAAAGTTGCCAGATTCCAGATTTTGATGCAATGAAATATTATATAATAAACTAGCTAGAGCTTCGCCCGGGTTCAAAATAAAAACTATCCTATCTTTTAAGTTACATTAAATTAAATATAATTACGAAATTTTATCAAAATCGGTTCAGTAGTTTAGGAGTTCATTGACGACAAACAACGTTACATTTTTATATAGATACAGTATAGGATAGGTTAATATGAATGCGAATGTGAACTGTGGCCTCCAAAAACCGCTTAACCGATTTGAATTCAGTTATGAAAAGAGAGTTTTACAGCCATGACATACCTACAAATCATGACTATACAGCAAGACCGTTTTATAAAATTGGAAAAATGTATAAATATTTAACTTATGTACCTGAACATGATCAACTATTTGCTCGCCATGATAGGTGCAATGGGCAGCAGTAATCACCCACTCCTCGTGGATGAGGGAGCCTCCACAGAATCCAAGTTCACCAGTGGTGCCAACGCGCGAGTACAGCGCTACCTTAATGACAGAAAGGCGCATTACAGGTCAAATAATACGATTTCGACACCTGACGAATGTATGACGACGAATGACACCTTACAAAACGCTGATGGATTTTCCATCTTCTTACATTGGCCAAATTGGCACGTTGCTTTATTTCCCACTAGCTGGTGCTCGCGACTTCGTCCGCGTAGTAAAGAATAAAACGCCATCTACCGTATTTTGGATAGATGGCGCTATCTCCTGTACCGGGCCAAGCCGCTAGTATTTACTTTTATTTTAGATTACCCGTAGGAATGAAGCATTTTCCCGCAGTAAAAAGTAGCTTATGTTCATCACGGATAATGTCGGCTTCTAATGGTAAAATAATTTTTCAAATCGGTCCAGTTGTTTCAGAGCCTATTCTATACAAACAAACAATCAAATCTTTCCTCTTTATAATATAAGTATAGATTAGTTTTACTTGGTATTATAGTTATTAACAACTTTTATCTTCTTCATTTTAAGGACAGACCTTATCCCCCAAGACCTAAGATTATTTTCTGACTTCAACGATTTGATTCAACGATTATGTAATCTTTAAATAAGTACATATTTTATTTCATTTATATTCCGTTTATATTCATTGCTTAACTGAAATGCAAAGTGTACAAAAAATGACCGAATATTAATTTAAGTAATTGCTCAACACCCAGAAAAGTTAAGGCAATTTTTATTGGCATTATTTTAAGCGAATTCAAAAGAACTTAAGTTTCTATACTTTGCCAACATAGATGTCTAAATTAAAACCAATTTTAATACTTACCTATAATCAAGTAGGTATAATCACTTGTAATCAAAATATTTATTATTTACCTGAAAAGGCCTAGAGTTTGGTTCTGTAATATCTCCACCGCTAATTCTAGAACTAGCTCTTCTACATATGCCATTATTGCAAAGCGATGCCGATGACGCACTCAACGTTAAATATAATACAAAAACTTGAATTTGGTTCAACATTTTCACTTATTGGAAACGTGGCGTGCGAGTTACTGTTGAAAGTACTTGTATTGATCTTAGTTATCAGTGCGGTCTCATTTTGATATAGAATCTGATAAGTTTAAGATAATTCGATAACTCAATTCATATTGCAACCATGTAAGTTATACTCTTACGGATATTTCAATCTTATAAAATCTTACAATGTTTTTATATCATTTAAACTTCAACATGTGTTGTGAGTCTTCTAGATATATTAAGTAGTAGTTTAATTATATATAGATAGAATTAGTGAATATTATTACTTACTCCAATGCAAGTACTGGAACAAAAAAATAATCAGTACTTTGTAAATATTGGAAATAAAATAAAATGCTTTATGTAACCTTAGTGAAACTGCTGCGAATCAATAATAAATCTGTTTATTGTAGGTATTGTATGTGTGTATGTTCCTCTATAACTCTTAAACGAATTAACTGATTTTCATGAAACTTTGTAGATAAACATTTAGACGTACAGGACACGGAATAGGCTACTTTTTTCTTTTTCAACACGGACGAAGTCGCGGGCGCCAGCTAGTAGGTTATATATTTTGACTGTTCTAGTTCTATTCGTGAACTATGGTAAATAAATTTTACACATAAATAAAATCCATTATAACTTATTTGAAAACATCTTTATTATATTTTCATCAAAAAAAGTAAAATTTTAAAATTAATTAAAATATTATTGAAACATAGTTTTAATCCATGCAGTATGTTGGAGCGATGACGTCACTAGGCACAACTCCAAACGCACACATACAAACTATACAATAAGTATTATAATCATAAGACAAAAACGGAACTAAAAATGTGTGTACGTAACATCTATAAAACGTGAATAGCTTACGTAAATTAAACATTTGTGAAACGTTGGCAGTAAAAAATAATTATAAATTAAATCTATTCATAAAGATAGAATTTTATAGAAGCACTTATGAGCGACGAACAAGCATACTTACAACTTTGATTACTATTAAATACGAACGCTCCGACGACGCCACAGTACACCAGAGTTCACTGTGGTATACCACAATACACTGCGGTATACCAGAATACACTGCGGTATACCAGAATACACTGCGGTATATCAGAATACACTGCGGTATACCAGAATACACTGCGGTATACCAGAATACACTGCGGTATACCAGAATACACTGCGGTATACCATAATACACTGCGGTACACCAGAATACACTGCGGTATACCAGAATACATTGCGGTATATCAGAATACACTGCACAGTACAGAATACGCTCTCTACCCTCTACTAAATGCCTATTATATTTGTCGAATTTGTGATAATTTTTAAATGCGGCATTCATAAAAGCAGCGCAGTCGGAGTTTCAGAAGACACTTTATAATGGAAATTAACTCTAGTACAATTACGTAGTTAGCTTACACATTATTTTATCATTTGTCATATTGCAAAGGTTGCGGATATTGATTGATACGTCCATTGGAAATAGAAGTTTTTAAATGCGGTTACAATCTGGCCTAGCTAATTAATATTAAGCGATACTCAAATTCCGTCGACTGTTACTACATTCGATTGGTCAATTAATCAATTACAAACGTCTAATTATGGAGTCGCTAAATTTTTATTACGAGTATGAGAACGACAAACATTTCTAGTTCAACTGAATTTACACTATGTATATTATATCAATTTTATTATTATATTAATATATATATAAAATAAATAAAATATAATATATATATTCTCAATCTGAATTTTAAGACTAAAATATTTTATAAATAGCGTCGCATTTAGAATTTTATTTAATAAAACTTTTTTTTCTCATATAATTAATCATCAACAATTACACACCGTTTCAGGGGTTACGGGGGGAGAGGGGAGGGGGGCGGGGGCGGGGCAGTCTTGGTTTGAACAACGTTTAGTACGCAACATAACTATAAGTGTCGTGTCGTGTCGTGTCGTGCGGCCGCGAGACGGTTCATCTGTAGCAAAGCTTACGGCAGCAAGCGTCGCGAGAAACGTGCGGCGTCCGTCGGTCCGGTACAACGCGTGCGCGACACACGCACTCTCTTGTACTGGCGAGGACGCGTCGCCCGCAGCCCGCTACGTTCAACTGTAATCACAAACACAATTTCGAGCATTAACACAATGAAATAAGACTCATATTGGGATGACAGCAGTCAACTTTATGACTAGCTGGCGCCCGCGTTTTTTATCTACCAAGTTTCATGAAAACCAGTTAATTCGTTTAAAAGAGTTATGGGGGAAAACATACATATGTACATACTATCGTATTGTAGGACTCATAAAATCTCAATTTATCTTATTTAATGCCTATTCGAAGACTCGTATGGAAATCGAGGTGGTTGTTACGGATTAATATCCAAAACACAATATATCTAATATATAAAATTCTCGTGTCACAGTGTTAGTTGAAATACTCCTCCGAAACGGCTTAACCGATTTTTACGAATAGGTTTTATCTATTTATTATACGCGGGCGAAGTCGCCGGCAGCAGCTAGTAATATATACTTTACACTTATTGTTTAGTTGACTACAATTATTAATTCGTTAGAAAAAAATCTACATAAAATATATATAAACAGTCAATTAACAAATTAAAACTATTTACAAATATGTTAGTAAAGCGTTCATCAGACAATGTAAATTATTATAGTTATAGTTAATTAATAAGTGAACATGCATAGAGAAACTAATACAATGAAAAGTGGACGGCATTGATATAAATTAGTTTAATCAATAGTATAAGAACATGCGTTGCGTTACATTGTTTCTAACTAAACACGTCAACGATACTATTAGCCACGGCCAATCACTATTTAGTAAAGATAAGCGAGTGATAAAGATAAGAGGTATCACCGAGTATGCAATAGAACAACTTTTGAGTTTACAAAGAAAATTAGTAAATCTATGATAAAATAATAAACAGTTTTAGTTAAAACTAACACTTGAACGATTTAAAAAAAAAAATCTATTCAAACAAATTCTCCATACTTATGGTCTCCATCAAGAGGCGCGGGGCGAGACGAATGCCTATAGTCCGCGTTCGTAACTCTATTTTCATAACTAGCTAAACATGAAATATTTTCTCCTTTGATAACCGGCTGTTTTTGTGTTACTAAAATGGAATTAATACTGTTCTGATAAATAATCCATTTTCGGGCTGGTTATGAAAATAGGTTACAAAAACAATTTCATTTATGTTTTCGTAACCGGTTATCAAACGAGAAAAAATTCCATGTTCCTGGCGCTAGTTATGAAAATCGAGTTAAGAACGTGGACTAAAGGACGAATGAGGGTAGAAGGTCTTTATAGCTGGTGCGATAATAGACTCGGTTAAATCGGTTGTGGCTTTAGACGTTAAATAATTCAGGTGTTGAGTGATGTTGTTAATAGAAGGAGAACACACAGCACACTCATAGTGAAGAGGCTGTACTTTGCATGCGCATGCGGGGACTACGGCGAGTATAGGAAGGTGAGAGCGTGCACTGACTTCTTCTTGAGCGTGAAGAAGGAGCGGCGCTTGGGCTCGTCCTTGGCGGGCGCGGGCAGCGTGTGCGAGCGCGCGGCCGGTGCTGCGGTGCGCGCGCGCAGCGTCTCCAGCCACCACGACATCTCCGCCTCGTCGTGCGCCTGCAGCAGGAACTCGGCGCCCGACGCAGACCTGCGTATATACATACACATCAGTTCTGGCTATCATACCAATGATAGATTGGTAACAGATTGTTAAATTCGAGAGACAGGCTGACTGACGGTCCACTTGATGATAATAAGTAGCTACCGTCGCCTATAATACAAGCTACGCCGTCGTTTCTGTCATTAATTCAACTACCTTCGTTTATTATTCGATTATTATTAGCGGGCAGGGTACAAGATAGAGAAATTAAATTAATGGCAACTCACTTAAGCCGGAATACGTGTTTCTTCTTGGTGTAATTGGCGGCGACTTCAACAACAGCTCCGTTGAGATCGAGCGGTGATTCCCCGCGCCAATATTGTTCTGGAGACGCTTTGTAGGTCTTCTGGTCTTTGTAGAAAGACATGCGTCCATCCTTCGCCACAACGTAGACCTTGTCCCATGATCTATAAATGACATTTACAAATTGATTACTCCAACCAATCAGGGGCAATATGGATCATTTATTTTTAATAAACATCTTAAAACCGTAGACGACGAACTGGAGTACTTCACAAACATTTTAAGTTATGTTTCTTTGTAAATTATGGTCTTTACTGGTTGTCTTTACTTACTAATATTATGAAGGTATAAAGTTTGTAAGTTTGGATGTAGGCAGCAATATCCCAAACTACTAAAATTATTTCAAAATTACCCGAGTAAAGGTCTTTCAACAGGCCTTTACTCAGGTAACAGGTAGTTTAAAAATATTCATAATTTCATAATAATATTACCTGTTGGAAGCACGTTTGGTGGCTGATTCCCATTCGTGTTTGCGAACCAAGATTCCCTCCACTCCTTCGTCCTCGCTGGCGGGACTAGCGCCCTCTGTACGTACACAAATGCATGTTACAAATCACCATATTTAAATAGCACATCGGATCACTTTCTATTTTAAAATGTATAATTATAGACCTAGATACACGAGTGATGGGTTTGATACTGTTGAAACTTCAATTAAACAAGCAATTTGAAATAAAATTTATTGCATATACACATTGAAATTCATTAAAAATATTGCATGCGCGCACAAACACAACGGCAACACTCAAAGCGTTCATCGAAGTTTGCGTGATTCGTCGATATCGGACAATAGTGGATTTTTGTAGACAACTTAATAGCTGTGCTTCCAAATTATTTGAAGCGAAACGTTCTTACCCGTGGGCACTATTATTCTTGTTGCACTATTACCAATAAACTTGAGAGCGTAAAACGAATCGTATAATAATATGTTTGTTATATCGTAGTGGCTTATTTATATGTTATTGGGACAACGAGATATATCTATATCATAATGAGAAATCACCATCGCAATATTGTTGTAAAACTACACTATAATGTATTTTTATCTGCTATATATAATAACGCATTATACATTATACATTATTATGATGTATATCTGGCGAATTTTAACACTTTAATTGCTTTAAATTTCAATTTCTGACTGTTAATTTAAGAGAGCAATTGACTTTGACATTTCAGACAGAGGCGCGAGGATTATGTTGCGTCGAATTATCCACTGACATCGGTTATCAGTAGCATATTTTATGAGTGTTTCGTTTCGGATCCACGATTGTCCTGTACCCGTTTGTGTACCTTCGTCGTCGCTGTGGTGAGTTCCAGCGATGAGTTTCTTTGCGGTGCGCCAACGGAAACTCCTGAAGGGCGACTTGCTGCGCGACCGGGACTTCAGCTTACCGGAACTGGGCGGCGTCGCGGGACTAGAGCTCGTGCCGGCGGCTACACGGCGTGACGTCATGAGGGAGTGGGGTTGCGGGGGGAAGAGGGTTGGCGAGTGCGAGCGTTCAGTCACACGAGGCGACGTCAAAGCGTTTAAAGCGAGGATTCATTATTCAGGACATACAATGAAAACGAATAGGTTAATTAAAAAAAAAAAGAATTACAGTAGAGTGCCGGGATTGAAATGTCAAGGAGAGGGTGGGGAGAAACAAACAGAAAACATAAAAATAATTTCAAAGCGTCAACAAAATGGGGCAACAGCAAAAAATAAACAAAAGCATGTTTTTCTTAACGCTCATGCCACTTAAAAAATAATTAATAACACAAAAACACAGATGTTGGTTAGGACACATGCAACATTCGTACGAACTACAGAGACGTAATATAGATTCACTATAGATAGATCTTAACAATTTTTACATTCACTCGATTGCTTGATTTTGACATTACATAGATTGAAGGCTAGATAAAAAGTTGTCAAGAGTACAGAATATTTTCAAATCAATACACCAAGATTGGTTGCGTAGCTGAATGAAACAACAGTAAATAAAATGCTACTACAGCGACTCCTACTTATACTTCGTCCAAGCATTTATTTTACTTTTGACAGCTCTAAAATCGATTTAAAAAGTAGTTATTTTAAATTTGTACTAGCTGGTGCCCGCGACTTCGTCCGCGTTCAAAATTTTATATAGCCTATAGCCTTCCTCGATAAATGGACTGTCCAAAGAAAAGGAATTTTTCAATTTGAACCAGTAGTTACTGAGATTAGCGCGTTCAACTAAACAAACAAACCCTTCAGCTTTATTTATAATAGTATAGATTAATTAATAACCAAGACAAAACAAGCACTTAAATAGGAATTAATATCACTTAGTATTCAAGTAATAATTCCAGTTCATGTGGAGAATGGATATTTGGGGTGTTCATAATTGAAACATTCTTATTTCAATTAGAATAAGAATAGAAAAACAAATTCTCTCCCGCAACAATGAAGTGTAATTTTTTCCTGTGTTAATTTTGCTGTCAAGAAATTCGTAAGGCGTGCAAAAGCCAAAAGTAAAATAAATGGTTGGACCGAGTATGGTTGATCCCTATACTGCTCTCTGTGGGCTGAGCATTCGAGTGAATGTCGCAAGTGTAAGTACTCACTGGAGAGGCGTGCGGGTTTAGCGGGCGTCTGTTTCGAAGTGGAGGGGCGCAGCGGGGAGTCCGGCGAGGCGGCGGAAGGCGCGGGGGGCGCGAGGGCGACGGCGGGGGGCGATGGCGTCACCGCGGGGGGCGGGGCGGGGAGAGGCGCCTCTGCATGCGTACACTACGTGCTAGTTACGTCTACTCACTACGTGCATTTATGCAATACATGCCACCTAAACACTACCGTCCGCGTACGCGTTTTTCACACACAATAATACAATTGTGTACTTATACTACTTTTACTAGCATTTCGAAAAAAAAAATCCCAAGATGATGACGATCTTGGGAATTGAGTTATATTTTTCACAACATCGCTACACTGTCATCACGATCTCAATTTGAGCCGGTCTTGTAAAGGATACATCGTTTCAAATATGCTTTTATTAGTTTAACACAAAAAACTTAGTCTTTGATTATTGCGAGCATTTAGATATCACTACGGCATATTGAAATGAAATCATTACGGGTTAGTACCATAATGATTATATCTGCAAAATGAGTATTTATTCTGATTAGGTAATTTTGCAGATCTCTAGTCATTATTATGCTAACCTTCTTGAGATCAGCTCTAATCGAGTTTGTCAGACGCAAACGCATATGCGGGCAGTAGTTGTAAGGATACTACATTATATAAAATCATGCAAGTGCATTTTAAAACAAATAAGAGTATTAAAATAGATCATAACAAACTACACACCTAAAAAAAACCTTTAAATATTATTCACACCCTGTAAGCGCTGTTCGATTTTTTGTTAAGTCTACATTTTTAAAATCACCAATTCTGTATACACGGATTGTGTATTATTTGAAATGAGTTTATTATTATATGTAGTAATAAGCAATGTAACAATAAAGCGATGTATATGTGAATAATATGAAATTATAGAAACATGAAAATATATACCTACCTTTATATACAGCTTGAATTATTGACAGAAATACATATTACACAGTACACTTTGAATAAAGTTCTAAAAACAATTTAATAATAATAAAAAGAGACAAAAGATGTGTAGACAGAGACAGGAGTATCAAACCATCACCGTGATTAGCATTAAAATATAATGTTCACATTTTTTTAATAATATTCATATAATAAAAATAATAATAATTAATATCATATTTCTTTTTCTGAATTGAAACAAGAAATTCATTTAAGAAAAGTTTTGATATAACGCAGTTTTACGTAACTATTTTATTTTTTGAGAAAAAGAAATATGATAATAGTTGTTGATGTTCGATGAAAATCAGTATTAGATGTCTTAATGAAAATTTGATAGATCAATGAGGAAACAGAATAAAATATTAAGTATACATAATAGAATAATAAATGTTTAGAGATTGATTTAGTGAGACATAAATTACTTTTAGCGCTAAATTAAATAAACTGACGAATACAGTGATGTGAACTTAATGGCCATCACCTATGTTTCAAATATAAAATATACTATCTATGTGTGATACGCAATGGCACCGTGCAAATACAGAAAATGTGTGCAAAGACTTTGTCTACGCATTAGAAATATAATAAATAAAAACGACTGTGTGAAAAATCCGGGTTTGTACAGAAAAAAAAAGCTTTATATCACTATGTACTAAGGACACTATCCCAGTATCGCTATCGAGCGCGGTGTGATCCGGCAAAGTGACATAGACTACTGTAAAAAGCACATGCGCACAGCCGGGTAATCTTTTTTTTTTACATCGGTTGGTCTATATAAGCGCTCTCGTTACCTGGCTGGGAGTGCGGTCGCTCTTGGGCCTTCTCAGCCGCTTTAGTGGACGTTCTCCTTACGACTACACGTGTGCATGTGTGGACAACACATTTGTAAGTAACCACCCAATCTTTGGCTCCCGATTTATTTTAAAAAAAGTCGACCAACGGAAGCGGTCCAACAGTTGTGGGTCTGTCTTTCGAGGATTATGGTCCTCGAGCGTCAGTTCACACTGAGAGGAGAATATAGAACTTGGTTGCTAAACAAAATGATATGCGGTTCAGTGAGTACGGTCACGAGATGCTTTAAGAGTTACTCACTCAAGTGTATAACTATATTTTGTGTAGTAAATTAGTTCTATATTGAATTGCTTATATTAAAATGTACGCGAAGCGTCGCGTCTCACTGTTAGCTGACGCTGCTGACACTTATACTTCTTTTCTCAAATTGAACTGAGTGTTTATTTCTATCATTCTCCACAAGCAATAATAGCTAAATTCAGAAATACAGAAGTTATAAATAAATATTAAATATATTGTAATCATTATAATTTAGAAAAGAAATCAAAGGATTAAAATCTTATTTGACTCATTTTTCATTTTCATAGATCAGTTAAACTATCAAACCAGTCAATTCGTTGAATAAAACCATAAATGAAAGACCTCCTTATTTGACAGTTTATACGACTGTTCAACTCGTTTTCGTTGGTCGACTAAAGGAGCAATAAACGAGGGCTTAAATAATAAACTGACACTTAAAGCGGCAAGCCTTGCCGTAAGCCTCTCTGGCTGTATCGCAGTGAGAATTGTGCTTATTTATTTCGATTCAATTAAACCAAACATAACCTATTCTCTTCTTGTCTCAATAAAATAGACGTGTTATTGCCAAATGCAAGCAGCATTCACCGGTTAGGTGAAAATTAGTGTACAATTCTCTTCTAATGTTCGTAGAAGAACTTTTACTTTATTGTTCAGTGCTAAAAGACATTACACATGCGTGCTTACATTGCAATCAGTGGATAGTGTTGTTAATTTTGAAAAATAACTTTTCTCTGTGTTTTTAATTCGAATATCTTCGAATGGATTTCAAAGTCATTTAAATCATCAAAGTTAGTATGAATCTAAATTTAATTTTGACAGTGCTTGATACTTGTGTGCATTTTAGCAAGTATCAAACATTGTCAACAATCTCTTTTGGAACTCAGTTATGACGACACAATCTGGAGAAATATTTCAAACATTCTTAATGTTATTTTTACCAAAAATAAAATGTATACCTCATCAGTGAAACCTTTGAACCATTATTCTGACAAAAACTACAGAACAGAACACTGACTAACAACATACAATAGTAGTGATAAATGTGTCGATGTATGTCATTGTATGTTATATCGTTAATGTTGATTTATCTTTCTATTTTAAAAATAAAACGAAAACGCAAATAAATATCATTTATCCCACAATTTTGTTCACTGTATCGAGTATATTATGTAACGATTTTTTACTTGCTGTATGTGTACACGATTTTTGATAAATCGTAACAAAGAAGAACTCCTCAAATGTTTTCCATAAAGAAATATCAAATATTAATCTCACATTATTGATATTGACATATTGATCTTGGGTACACCCAAAATTGACGGACTTTTCGCATCTGAACGCCAATATATTGCATAGAGACATATCTTCCGCGTAGTGCGCATGATATTAGTCATTTTAATGCAGTAACATGTATTGCTGTTCCGATGCAGAAAATCCGCGACGGAGTTTCCGTCATGTGTGGCGGGAGGCCTAAGATTGCCTGAACGTACACAACCGGCGTACTGACCGGGTCATCTAAGACAGACGCATATTGTATGTATGGCTGTGTTGTGTGTGCGTGGTTGTGTGTGCGTGGTTGTGTGTGCGTGCGTACCTTGCGGTTGCGGTTCCGGTTCGTCGGCGCGATCGACGGAGTCGTGAGTTGCGCGCGCGGCAGCCGCTTCGGCTGCTTCGCGTTCGCGACGCTCACGTTCGGCGGCCTCGGCAGCTTCCTGCCGCCTCTTGCGTTCCTTCACTTCGAACTGAAACATCATTTTCACTTATCAACCTCAGCTCTGAGTCAATACACTATTATACAAGCCGTGCGAATGTTAGTATATTTATAGGCTGTTTTAGAAAATATACTCAGATAAATATTTCTGTATATTTTATATACAGACTCCTTCTCTCATCTCTCATCGCGAAAAAAGCTCAACTGTTGGTTTAAATATATGTAAAATAAGTATAAGCAGATTAAAGAGATATTTTTAATATAGTAGATTATTATTGTGTCATCTATACGTATGCATATTAATAGACAGACAGTTTAGTAAAACATAGAAAGATTAAAAATATTAAGTATAATTTATGAAGCATCCATTTTCAATAAGTAAATGTTATGTTAATTTATGTTAAGACCTTAGGGCAAATACGGCACGCTTTTTACAGCCTTCTCATCTGATATTCCAAAGAATATTATAAGCAAAATAAAACTCAGAAAACAATATAAGCTTAAAGCGCATGCGTTAATACCAAACACCACACTTACACCATCTAAGTAGTTAAAATACCATGCACCATCGGGTGAAAGGAGATTACGGGTTTGGGACAACATTAGAAGGGACGAATCCAGGGGAATCATTTTAATATGTTTGCCGAGATCGTTCACTGCCTTGGAGCTCTCAGGACTAGTCAGACCGGGAAGGGAGAGCACAGCAACATCGCCCTTAGCCTCGGAGTCTGTAGACTTTTTCCTCTTTGACCATTTCCTAATTAACCTTTTCAAACTACCCGATGATTTCGAAGAGGTGTCGCTATTGTGTCTCAGCAGGGAAACATTTGGATATATATTCAGATAGGAGAGTCTTTCCCAAAGAATAAAATCTATACACGATAGTCTGTCGTTGTGTTTCTCATTTTCAACGGGATATTCGAAAAATACAGAACTGTAAATGTCGGGCGAGAGGTCATTGGAAAGTGGCGAATTAGGTGGACTTCCCAATTCCGATATAGTCGATAGGCTACTGTTTGTTACTGCGGTCCATAAGAACGAATCATTTTTTATAGGTAATGTGAGCGATCTGGCTTTATATTTTTCTGGTAACTCGCATCTTTGGTTTGAGCTTAAGATATCATGAACGAGTTGACTGACGGGTCGTTCATTTTTGGTTACTTTTTGCGGACGGAGATTTTGTTGGGAGGAGGGTTTGTGATGGTATACGAATGATGACTCATCAATTGTTTCCCATGGTTGTGACTTAGGCAACAGTGTCGCTTCACGGAGCTCAAGCTGGTTTAGAGAAAAATTAGAAAAGATTAAAAAATAACAAGACCCAAACAAGCACAGTTAAAAAGAAAAGAAAGTAAAGAAAATATGTCTTCATTTCGCTTGAGATAATATAGTACATTTAACATTTTTATAATCATATAAACAAAAAACATAGTAGACTTCTATCTAAAACGAAATGACCAAAACATACGATTATTAACTTATGTACACTTATGTATACTTATGAAATACTTTTATGTACAGAATATACAAGTGCAAAGGACAAAAATTCATGCATTTACTTCACTGAAAACCAACTAAACCTTTTTAAGAATAGAATGATAGAAGGCAGTGCTATTTTAATGCTTATAGTACAAAGGTCGTGAACTATTATCAAGTATATTAGGTGAAAATTTTCACATCTCTCGTGGACGTGGACATCTCCACGTTTCTTACCGTAGTGAGACGCTGCAGTGCGCTGAAACGGTCTTCCTGAGCCGCGGCCGATTTCTCGAAGGCTTCGTGTTTCTTGATAAGTGATTCCACCTCGTCGATCGTGTGGCCCAACTCCTGAGACATGAGGTACGGCTCCTGTGCTATGAGCCACGCTTCCGCCACGGCCGCATCGCGAGCGAATTGGTACACCTCCAAGACTGTAACATAATACAGATTGTATCACATTCCGTGCGCTCGTTTTTTGCAACGGTCCGTTGTCCGTTGCGTAGGTGTTCTATAGGTAAGTATGGACATCGGACATGTACCCGTTGGGACATAATGTGCGATCGCCGACCTGTTGCCGTGCACCACGTCACTTCGTACAAGTATACGAGTCTTAATCACTTAGTCCAAATATTCTATGCACTGGACCTTATCTACAACAACCAGTCCGCAATAGACTAAAAAGACCAAACAATGAAATGGACTTACTGAGCTGTAGGTTTTCCCATCTCTCCTCCCACCTCCTAAGTAAAGCGTTCCTCTGATTGGTCAGTTGCACCAATTTCTCCTTAATATCCGCCGACGCGTAGTGTTGCCTGGCGAGCAGCTCTCTACCGAGAGAGATGCACGCCGAGAAGTTATCCTCGCGGGTGTCGATCTCGGCCTTCAGCGACTGGTGATTGTTCATGAGGAGTTCGACGCCGCTCACGTCCCTCGGCTTCTCGCCGGTGTTCATCTGACGGACGACGTCGTCCATCCAAAGGGCGAGAGTACGCACTTGGTTGAGGAAGCGGTACAGGTGGTCGGCGTCGTCGAGTCGGGCGCGTCGGGCGGCGCACGCTGCTTGCAACGCTGCCCACGCGTCGGCCACTTCGGCCTCACGTCGGGCTATCTCGGCCGCGCGCTCGCCCGCGTACGAGGCGCCCAAGCGCGCGCGTTCCGCGGCCGCCGCGTCCACTTGCTGCTGCAGGGTGCTCAGATCCTGTCAAGTACAGAGAGCACGTCAAGTAAACAAGGAACTATAGGGGCGAATTTTCGCAATGTGCCGCTCTGGGAACTGTAAAAATTGTATATTCTACACACAATGGCCGGAACATCTTTTGGTTTTCCTATATAAAAACAATTTATCAAAATTTCGGTTACTAAACAATACAATAAATATTTTCTTGTATTTCAAAAACAAGAAAATCACATTATTATTTGAAATCACATGAATAGCTCTCTTCACACTGACCTGCATGAAGTTGTGATGTTTCCTTTGAAGAGCACCTACGGCGATGGCGTCGCGACCTAACTCCTCACCGACGCCGCGCGCTCTCTCGCGGACCCGCTGAAGCGTGTCCTTGCAGTCGTGGAAGTACTTGTGCAGCTCGCGAGACGCGGCCAACATCTGGGTTCGCGTGGAGATCAGCTCGAGGAGATCTTGCCAGGTCTCCTTGAGTCCCTCCTTCCACTGGGCGATGGTGGCGTTGTCCGAGTGGCCCATGCTGATCATCTGGTCCGCGATGCGCTCGGCGGTCGCGACTCGCTCAGAGCCCACAGCTTGAGTCTCCCGCGCGAACTCCTTGAAGCGCTCCCACAGCAACTGCACAATAGAAATATTTTGCAGGCCCGGTGATGTTTGTGCGTCGACATAATATTCATATCTAGAGTTGAAGTCCACGCGAACACAATCGCAGGCATCGGCTAATAAGTAAGAGATATGAAATTACGGTAACGTGGTCGTAGTCCTGGCCCAGCTCCTGCGAGCTGGCGACGAGCTCCCGCTCGGTGATCCAGTGCTCGAGGTCGTCCACCTCGCGCGACAGCTGGAACAGGCGCAGCGCCTCGTCCAGCTTGGCGCGTCGCTCCTGCGCCAGGTCTTTCAGCCCCGCGTACAGCTTGTCCACTTGCGACTGCTTCACCGAGATCTGCTCACTGCCGACACAGTTACATCAACATTTAGACCATTTTTTTTCTTATCTGGTCTGGATCTGGAGAGTAGTAGGCATCAGCTGAAATTTAATTTTTAATGGGGTGCGGAAATCAAATCTCTCCAACCAAGAGTAGATAGGTGGAGGTAGCTTACCTGAGCGGATGTTCCTCGCTGGTGAGCTGGCGGACAGTCTCGCCCAGCTGACGGATGGTCTGCGCGTAGTCGTCCACTGCCTGTTCAAGAATTTCGTGTTTCTTCATGAGGTTCTGGGCCGAGATCTCATCTTTGCCACGATCTTCGACCATCATGTAAAGCTCTTGCTCACTCATCCAAGCCTCGGCCTCGTTCGCGTCGAACAAGTACTGTTGCGCCTTCTCCCATTGGGACAGGTTCGTCTTGCGTTGATCGATGGCATCTGTTGTGACGTAATTAATATTTATTCTATTTTTATGTTGAAAACTGATGTTGGATTTTAGCTTTACATAGGTGCCTATTTTTATAAATTCTCTTTTTGACAAAATTCTGACAAGGTTACTTAATGCTCCTTGATAATTAATTTGATGAGAAAAAAATATATTTAAAAACAAATAATAAATCACTGACAAGTACACCATACTGCAATTCAGAGCAACCAAATCCAGTGAACAAATCAGCACATTTGAATTTATAAAAAGTTAAAAATGTGTCCAATAATGTAAGATGAGATATTTGTGTAATGAAATGTCTATACTGACCCTTAAGTTCTCGCCACCTCGAAGTCAATTCGTCTATAAGCTTCTTAAATTCGGGCGCATCTTCATGTCCCTCGTCGATCAGCTTCTGTCCATTGGAGATGACTGTCAAAATCCTCGGCTCATGATTGTCTGTCTCGGTCTTGAGAGACTGATTTTTCTTCTGCAGCATTTGCACGTTGAATAGGGAATTTCCGTATTCGGTGCTCGTGGCGAGCGGCATTTTCTCGTGAATCCACAACTTCTCGTCTTCGACGTCACGACGGAATTGGAAGGCCTCCTTCTTTTTGGCCAAATGGCGTTGGCGATCCAACAGAGGCGCTTTCAACTGTTCGAACCTCTGTTCAACCAATTTCTTCTTCTCCTTAATCTCGTCCATCTTGTCCGGCACGGTCTTCTGTAGATATTCCGCTTGAGTCTCAAGCTCGGTCACTTGCTTCGCCTTAACCGCCATCTGTGTTTCGATCATTTGCTGTTTCTGCATTAGTATATTGACGGAGGCCAGATCAGTTCCCGTGTCTGTGTTTTCTATCTGTTTCTCCAATTCATTCATCCACGAGTCGATGTCATCGCATGTTTGATGAAGCAACACTTCGCGGTTAGCGTCGAATAGACGCTCGCCCTTATCCTTGGTTGTCGTTTGGAGGTTTTCAAATTGATCTTGTAATTCGTGCATTTTTGGCGAAATCACATCGACAAATTCCGGTTTCTGCTTCATGAGTTCTTCGGCGGCGTTTTGCACTGCGAAAAGTCGCTCTTTGTTTGCGGCAATCTCCGCCTCGAAAGCCTGATGGCGAGTCCATTTCGAGTGTATAGTTTTCGCCGAGCGATACGTGTCGTCCTGTGCGGTGACGTTTTTCTCTTGGACCCATTCTCCGAGCTCGTCGCAATCCTGAAGGAACTGGTGCAATTGTAGCTGGTCTTGGAGTTTCTCCATCTGCTGGATGGCCTTGTCCTTGTTGGCGTTGCGTCTAGCCTCGATGTTTTCGGCCTTGCGCTGAATTTTGTCGGCGTCAAAGTGCCTCTCCTCGACGAGTCGGTTCGCGAATTGAACGACCGAGTTGATTTTGTCATCGTTCGCCTCCATTGTGGTGAGGAACGCCTCGTGCTCCTTGATGAGGTTCTCGGCTTGCTCAAGGTTAGTGGGGGGTTCGGTTTTGGCTAACCTGCAAATTAAATTTATTTTGTCAATACACAGAAATTGTGTAATTTCTATGGGTTGTATTCTATGTTTCTGCGTATACTGTACCGACCTGAGCTCCTGGTGCGCTAGCAGCACTTCCGCCTGCCTGGCGTCACGCTGCAGCAATTGCAGCTCTAGGCTTTGAGCCAGCAGCTGCTGTCTATTCTCCCACATCTGCTGCAACTCAGCCCAGCCTTCGCGCAAGGCCTTCAAGCGCTCGCGCAAGAACATATACTGCGGGTCATCTTGGGTTGACGGTTCCTAAACAAAAATTACATATTTTTTCAGGAACGAACCATTCAGACGAACACTCGACAGCAGCAACATCAGTTAAAAATTGCTTTAATATCATGAGATTACTCCGAATAAATGCGATAAAATGTCAACCGTTAGTGTGTTAGCTCAGTTGACTACTGTAACACAAACTACAAACTTCTCAGAGCTACTCCACAATCATAAAAAATTAAAACAAGTATAACTTCATTTATAATAACAAGAAAACTTACTGCAGTTATCTTTTCGCCATACTCCATCATGTTTGCATACTCATCGCGATAATTATCGATCTCTTCCTTGATGGTCTGGTGCTGTGACAGAAGCTTCTCAGCCTCAGAGAGGCTTGATGGGGTATCTGTATTTTTAAGACATTTGATGTTAAATTTGCCTTCAATATAATATGTGTGAGTAATACGAAGTTATGGTTTGAAGTGATTACCTTCCGAAGCGACATCTGTTTGAGTCTTCGTAAGCCAAGCCTGGAAATGATCCACGGACCGGAGGAAGCGATGTAAGTCACCAGCTTCTTCGAGTTTCGAGTCACGCTCTTTCAGCTGTAACATGATATAAAATTGAGCATTGATGATCCTTAACATTTCAACATTGAGTTTTACATTGAGACATTGAGACTCGACGAATATTTTTGGTAAAACTAAAAGCCATGAATGACATAAATTAAAAAGCAGATCTTATCTGAGTTAGATTATAAATGAAGTCCATAAGCTTAAAAAATCCTTACATAATTATTATAAAACAAAGTACTCCACGCGTCTGTCTGTCTGTTCGCGATAAACTCAAAAACTACTGCACCGATTTTCGTGTTGTTTTCACCAATGGATAGAGTGGTTCTCGAGGAAGGTTTTAGTATATAATTTACAAAGTTACGTGGGCGAAGTCACGGGCAGCAGCTAGTATTAATATAAATTTATTTTACACATTTTCTTCGATGCTTATTTATGCAAAGCAAAATGGTATTTAAACAAGACAATTAAGAACATTCTAATAAACAATGACCGAAATCTCAATAGAAACTTAGTTTCGTTATAAGTTGTTGACAATAAATGGGACATAACTGATCTGTGGTTTAATTAGTGTGATCTGTGTGCGTTTACCATCATGGTGAGCTGCTCCCAGGTGTCAGTGATGTGAGCTATGCGCTCCCTGGTGAGCTTAGCTTCTTCCGGATGCTCGTCCTCTATGGCGCTGGCCTCCGCCTCCAGCGAGCTGATGCGCGCCTGGATTGCCGCCAGGTCTCGCTCCATGCCCGACAGCCGACGCTGCAGAGTCATTACACCTGCGCCGACACACAATTCATTTCAACATTGCCCGTACCGAATTACGCGTAACTAATGCACAATTTTTTGCGTTGCGCTCTCAACGAGTAATACAATTATAAAAGTAATTTTAAATCGACTCAAGAGATGGCATATACTTCTTCACCTTGATCAAATAATATAGAAATGAAAATTGTAACGGTGACATTAATTTAATGTGTATGTCACCAGAGAAAAAAAATCCAATGAAGACATTCGATTGTGTACACTAACGCTAAAATAACTTGAGATTGAAAGCTGTAATTAATGAGATTTTTTTATAGAAAATAATGCAAAATTGAATAGATCAATTACCGTTAAGATCCATCTCCAAGTTGTCGGTCTGTTGAAGGATACGTTTCTTATCCTCGATCCAGGAGACGGTCTCGCGACATTCAATGTGGAATGTCTGCACTCCTTGGGCAGATTTCAGCTCATCCTTCTTTCCTTCCGCCTAGGGATACAACACACTGAATTAACACTCGAATAGCAATGATAGAGTTTAGTATCCAGTATAGCTAAAAATATTTTTAATACAAGTAATACTTTAAAAAACGTGTATTTCCAATTTCGCTCCAAATCACCAACACTTATCACGTGACCGTTGTGACATCACTTGTTCCCAATTCTTGTGGACTCACAAGTTTAGGTCAAGTAGTCTTTGCCAGCGGTGATGCTTGCAAACAAGTGATTGTATTGTGTTGTGACGTAGTTTTTTTTGAACGAGAAAGAGTGGAGAAGCGTATTTGAAACAGGTGTGTGTCACCTTCTCTCGGAGAGTGTTCCAGGCCTGGTTGAGGCTAGCCTGCCTCTCCTGGATCTTGGGCGCCTGCGGGTGTTCCACGTGGATCAACTGCCTCGCGAGTTGGTTCACTACGGCGACGCGCGAAGCGTTCGCGTTCATCTCCTTGTCGAAACCGTCGTATCTGTTCACGAATACACATTCGCCATGATAATCCGCAATCATATTATCCACTAAAAACTTGATTAGTTAATAGAGATCAAGTATTTTTACATTAAAAAATTAAATTTATAAAAAAATTCCCGTCCGCCTAACTACAGCTTAAGACAAGTGTCAGGCTAAGCCCACCTGTGCTTCATGATCTCGACGTCGTCGATGTCCTTGGGCGGCAGCATAGTGTCGAGCATGCGATCCTTCTCGGCGATCCATTGGTCGGCCGCGTCCGCCTCGGCCAGCAGCTTGCACAGCGACAGCGCGTCCAGTAGTCGCTGCTTGCGCAAACGCGCTAGCTCGGCCAGCTCGCCGTGACGCGCGTCGATGGCCGCTAGCCGCTCGCGTACCTCCGCGCTGCTCGCGTCCGACGGACTAAGCTCGCTCGCCTGAACCAAACAATTAGTTGATGTTAATTTCATCCTAAATTTAAATTCATAGATTTCCAATATTTTTTAACTTCCCATATATTTTTTATTCTTGCAAATGAGTATTCGAGTTTTAGACACTTAAGCTAGCTCAGACAATGCATTCGTTTATTAACTAGAATTTTTCCTCACCTGTTGTTTGAGCTGCTGAATGACATTAGCATAGTTTTTGAGCTCATCGGTGACATCCTTGTGTTTCTTCAGAAGACTCTGAACTTGCGCTTCATCTACACCTGTATCTTCAGACGACACCAATCTAATAAAACAAAATATTTATTATAGTAATATTATAACTAATAGTAAGTGAAAGTGAGGTCGAAGATGGAGTTTGGTTGCAATACATTCTTAATTGTTCGTCTGAAGACGTTGTCCGAGGGAAATAAGTGTTATTAAAAATAATGTAATTTTATTTAGAATCGTTAATTTCATTAAAGATGGCGTAAATAGAACAATGTTAAGTTTTCATAATTTCATAGGCAAACTACTTTCAATTTTTATGGGAAAATATAAATTATTAGGTTACTTATTTCATGTTACAATAAATAAATAAATAAATGTTTTGTAGTGCAACAAATACTATTAGAGAAGATAGAATAGTCACCTGAGTGTGTCCAGCATCCAAGTGTCGATGTCGTCGGCGTCGGCGAACAGTTGATGGTAACGCACGGCTGCGTCCAGGCGGTTCTTGCGGAGAGACACCACGTCCAACAAATGGTTCCACTGGGACAAGATGTCGCGGAGGCGATCCTAAATGTAATATTATCTTGTGTTTAGTTATATGCCTGGCACTCCTTATCTACACTTATAAACTGACTGACCACCATAGGTTTATTTTACAATGCAATCATCCGCTAAGAAAGGATTTTAAAAAAGGCATAATATAAAAAGTAGAGTCACTATTTGCTTCATGACAAACGATTGTAATTTTCGGAGTTAAAGTTTAAATTTGAGTGATACCGGAGCACCTTTATGCCATACCTGTATCTTGTCTGCCCCGAAGTGTCCCTGAGATATAAGCTCGTCTCCGACGGCGGCCACACTCATCAGCTGAGGTTCGTGCGCCTGAACGTCTGCTTCCAACGCCTTGTGCTTCGAGATCAACAGGTACACTGCACATACATATAAATATTCACTTGTAAAAGTTTTCACATTCAAATACGGTATATGCGAGTTGTAAATTTTAATACATATCAAGGGTATTTAGGGAAACACACCCGAAAACGAAGACATGCGGTAGTAACTGATGACATATTTTCATGATGGGTCAGAAAAAAATTATTATCATGCCTAGAAAAATCTTTATGCTAGGTATTTTTATAGAAACAAACATACCGGTAGTGAGATCGTGTCCAATGTCGTCTACGGACACAATCTGTTCCTTCTCCTTGATCCAATTTTCTTCGTCTGCCATGTCCCAGTAGAACTGCCACAACTTGCGGCTGTCTTCGAGACGCTTTCTGTGAAACAATGTTTTTAACTTAATAAATAATCACAGCTAAAACACAATCGAAGAAACTATGAGACCTGCAATTAGGCAGGTCTGCACATGGTTTTCCTTACGGCGTTTACTTTCACTTTTAAAACATAATTTAGTCATGGAAATATCTTCAAAAAACCATAAACTAGGTTTTCCATTTGGCCGGTCATTACCACCTTACTGAAGACGGAAGACCACCATAAAGCATAAAGTACAAAAATGTGCTATTTCTTTCTATGTAAGTAAGGAAATCATCCCGCAACGCAACGCAAGGCAGTTGACCAGGTGTTCACTGTCAGATTGCTAAAAAAATAATAAGAACGAAAACGAATAATAATGTACCTGCGTTCGACAGCCAGATGTACGAGTTCGGCGTAAGCGTTCTCCAGTTGCTGTATGCGCTCCACTGTGATTGCAGGGTCGCAGGGTCGATACCCGCCTTCCTCCTGCTCCAGGAAGCGCTGGGACTGCCCCACTACCACCTTAATGCAACGTACAACATGTTAGTACTGTTGTCCTACTTACTTCCATAAACAAATTGCAGTAAGTAAACATTTGGTGTACCTTAACTCTCTCGCCAAGCACGTTGATATCTGCCTCAACCAGTGCGTGTTTCTGCAGTAGGTCTTCAACTCCCATGAGGTGCTTTCCGTAGTCGTCTGTCAGAAGACGAAGTTTGATCTCTTCCATCGAGTCCAAGATGTATAGCATTTCCTGTAAAAGGTGATATAAATGTTGGTGTGTTCCGACTTCCGATATAATATCTTGGATGCTTTTAAGTCTTTTTTTTCTTGTATCGCTCCCGGCTTCGCACGGGTGCAATTTTTTCTCGCAAATTGTATATAAAAGTCTTCCTCGTTTAGAGCTCTTTCCATTAGCGAAAACCGCATTAAAGACAGTGAAGAAAAGTTACCTGGAAGTTCTGCTGCAGCTGCAGCGAGAGCTCGAGGCGAGCGCGACGGGCGCGCAGCAGCTCGAGCAGATAGGCCCAGAGGCGCAGAACGTTGTCGCGACGGGCGTGCACGCGCTCCACGTCGTGGTAGCGCTCGGCCTGTAGCTCCGCGCTCACGGCCACGACGGCCTGTACGCGCTCCTCGTACGCGAAGATGTCCGTCTCGATCGCTTCGTGCTTCTTGGCCGCCGCCTCCACCGCCGCCAGGTCGAACCCGAAGTTGTCCTGGCTCACCAGCCGCTGGTTCTCCGACAGCCACGTCTCGCGCATCTGCGCCTTGCGGTTAAACCTAAAGCGGTGCCAATCCACATTACTACTGAGCTTTACTCGAACTGAGGACATAGACTATCTGTCTGTTTATAAAATATAACCTATGTTACTCGCTGATGATGTAGCTTACTATAGGTGAAAGAATTTTTAAGATCTTTTCAGTAGTTTTGGAAAGTAAATGATAGTACCAAAAAGAAGAATTTGGATCTGACTTGCAAAAAATTGGGGGAATTAAATTTCCCAAAAGAAATCTTACATTATCTTTTTGTTAAATATAATTAGTTCTGGGTAGATGTCCCCTTAACCATGCACAATAAAGGGCAAGCCATTTAAAGCTAAAGCACTATAAGTTGAGAGTACGGAATCAATTTGGATAAAAATAAGTAAATAAACAAAAAAATACCTAGCAGCAAGTTGTTCGAGCTTCTCCTGTCTGATGAGTTCCTCCCTAAGGGCCAATTCACGTTCGTGTTCCGCCTTCTCGAGTCGTTCCCAGGCACGATTGATGTCGTGAATCATTTTCCCTTCACGAGGGGTGTAAGGCTTCTGGTTGGCGGCCCTCATTCGAGATTGCAGCGTGAATAAAAGTACTTCTAAGTTGCCCTTCTCAACAAACCTGTTGATAACATTAGGTACTTTAATAAAAACCACAAGATAAACATTTTATGTAAAAAAAAATATAAAATTAAAAAAATTCTAGTTCTGTCAAAATGCGTTTAAATATTTGTTTATAAATTTTTTCTGTACTTTATTTGCAGTATGGAATAATAAAAAGTCCAACATTTTTAACAATTTGTAGAAACTTACTTGGGCGGTTTCTCTACCGTACGGTAGTTCGCGAACTGTATCAATTGTTGGCGAACTCCTTCAAGTGAGTTCGCGAAAGTTCTGTCGCCGAGAGCTTCTATTGTTTGTTCGATCCATTGTAGTAGGTCACTGTAAAAGTAAAAATTCAATATAAAATTATGTATTTAATTAAAATACCCAACTTTAAATAATGCCCAAACTAGTCGCAAATTACATTTTGAATAATCAGTACTAGGAAAATGCATAGTAAACATTACAAGTGTGATATCTTATGATTACAATGCTAAAGGCATTTGTGCTGCACTTAAAACCCAGAGGAAATACATAGGCTTTCACACGGACTCTCGTCTAGTAAGATTTGTTATTTTCGACCGACGAAAACGAAAAAACAAAAAGGAGGAGGAGGTACTCAATTCGACGCGTATATATATATATATATATATTTTTTATGTATGATCACGCATAACTTTTGACAGGGTGGTCCGATTTTGATAATTCTTTCTTTAATGGATAGGGTATACCTCGAAGTTGGTATTGTATAAATTTGGAAAAAAAATCCTACCCTAAGGGTGGAAAAATTAAAAATAAAGCATGTAGTAAATATTAGATTATAGCCACAAAAAAAAACATAAAATAAAACCGCCGAAAAAACTGAAAAGCATAAAATAATCTTATTATAATTTTACCTAAGTAATTTTGAGTCGGCGCCAAACAAGCAAAAATTACGTAAAGTGTGATGCGCGGTTGCGACTCAAAATTACTTAGGTAAAATGATAATAAGATTATTTTATGCTTTTCAGTTTTTTCGGCGGTTTTATTTTTTGGTTAAAAAGTTTTACTGACCTTGTGAGGGACTCGTATTCTTGCATCATCTTCTCATTCTCCATGGCAATACCAACAACTTTTCCGATACGTTTTCCTTGTACTGTTTCTTGCTTCAATTTGCTGAAGTAATGGTAATAGGTTACCACGTAGGTTATGATGGATTTTTCATCGGGATGATCAACCGCAATATCTAAAAGTACAAACATAATCAAGAATGGATATTCCTGTGTTTATAAAATCACAGATTTGTTGCTTATCCAAGTGAGCAAGCACTCTCTGAGCCTTATAACGAGTATCGAAAGAAATCCTTACCTTCAGCATCCAAGAGCTTAGTCAAACCGAGTTTATCTTCGGCTACGTTGAAAGCGTTATTCAGATTGTGAATGGGATTGCTCCTATGAAGCTTGTCAAATTGTATTAAATCTGGACGGTGTTTGTGTATGATGGCGTTGAACGCCAAACCGTCACGCCATGATGTTGTAAAGTTGCGTACATTCACGTTGTTGTAGCCGGCCGTTTTGATTTGACACCACAAAAGTAAAGCATCTTTAGCCGATTTTGTCTCCTTGTTGTCCGTCTCTTCAATTGTTATGTCTTGGATCTAAAAAATGTTATAAATAAATATAGTATACAATACAAAGTAAAATAGATGGCACCCGCGACTTCGTGCGCGTTGAAAAATGAGAAAATATCTATGTACAGAAAAACCATTCATTTATTTTAATATATTTAGGCAATCTCTCGGGAAACTAACTTTTTCCAGGATAAAAAGTATTTTAATCAAGGAATAAGTGTGCAAAACTCTGTCGAAATCCATTTAGCTGTTTTTTCTTTGTAAAATAAGAAACATCGAAAGTAAGAAAACTCAGTTTAGTGCATTCTTTGATATGCGATTTTTTTTTTATTATTTTCTTTTTAATGATTGATAAATTAATATAGATAATTTATTACCTGGAATCTCAAAATGATAGTCCAGATAAGACCAAGGCTGAGCCTTGGATTTCCGTCCACGATGTCATGGGAGCCCATATTCTCCAGATGTACTCGCTGTTCGCGTAAAAACTGCAACGCCTTGTCGACGTTCTCCAGACAGTGGATACGCATTTTGCCTTTTGTTGGGCGAGGCTGTAAAAAAAACAGAAAATCAATATTATAATATTGAGGAGCGGGTGAGCATTGCAACATTAAATCACATCAAGTATAATCATTTTTTCTTTAATAAACATGAAAAATTGAAAAACTATATGAAAAATTTTCTAAAAAGATTCTTTAAAATTAAAACAGACAAGGTAACGCTTTCTTCGCTCATTTATAAACCAATAAATTTATTAATTTTATTAAGCCTAAAACTCTCTATCTGTAATAACATTTTCCGAATTAAACATTGTTTACGATAAAAGAGTATAACTTACCAATCTCTCCCCTGAGAGGACTTCCAGTAATTTTATTAGCATTTTGCCATCTCGCATGTCGATATAAAGGTCTCCAATTCTGCACCCCATACGGACCAGATGTGAGTTGACCCATTTTTGAAATGTTTTCTTTTGCACGCTTTCTCGTTCGTCTGTAAGCAAACACAAAATATTTAACTTAGCCACTTACTTCAACATTTGTTTAATTAAACACTTATTTAAAAATTAGTGAAGTCAAGGTCGTTAGAAAGACGAAACTAAATAGCGTTTCGCGAATCGAATATCGGACGCCATAAAACTTTTAGGTATATAAAATATTTTTGTTTAAAACATGTAGAAATTTAACTTCGAAATAGAATTTTAATAAAGCAAACATAATGTTATTTTGGCTTGTTGTTGTTTTGCCAGAATTGTTGATTCGCCACAGAAGAAATATGTGTTGTTTTGCCACAGTTCAATTTTTATTATGTGAAGAAATTTTATTTTTATCTTGTTATAATATAATAAAATCGTAAATGAGCCGTATCTGTGCATTTAATATTTTAAAATTTAAAAATTGTTAACACAGTAACCGCCAATGAGGGACGCCGCGTGCCGGAGACCAGAGAGGTGGCGGAGGCAGCACTTCTTCGAACACAAGCACTTCGCAGCCGTCTACAGTGACCACCGCCATTGAATCGTTTGTAACTCAAACAGTACATACAGTACGACCCAATTGAGAACCTTCACAAGTAACCTAAGTAGGGGATCATATTGCGTTCTACGGACCGTGAACGATATATCACTGTGGTATCTTTGTTTGCAGAAATCGAACAATCTTGCGAATCATTACACAATTTGTTAATAAAAAATAAAACCAACGCATAAAACGACTTCACTCTTAGAAACCGACACACCGCGTAGAAAAAGAATATTAAGTATGTATACTTATCATAAATTTATAAATACACTAGATATTGTAAAATATTTTCGAACACAATTTAGATTTCCTCAAAAATTTCACTGTCTGCACAGTTGTTTCACAAAATAAATGGCACATTTCAAACGCAACGGACCTCTGAGTTCCAATACGACCTTGTCATAGTACACTTCCAGACCGGGTACTTCGATATCGACCCCTCTCTTGATCAGATCGTAGCCCTCCGTGGCAGTCATGACATCAACAATAGTGCTACTGAAGTCACCACTGCGCGTGGCGAAGGACCGTCCCGTCCCTTCGTGGCAATTGGAGCGACAAAACCCAAATGGTCAGTCGGCATACACTGGGATATTCGATACGAACGCTCCAGATGTCGGCAACTCAGGGACCAGTTTTATTTGCTAATGAACAAGTATAGTTTGACTCGATGACTTGATATCGATATTTGCACAGTATTCTACTTGCATTGAGGTACTTAGATAAAGACACATTTTTATTTTATTCCCAAAAATAGGTCAAAATTATTTAACAACATTTTTTTCTAGTACGCCAAGTGTGCGTAGTCCACTATAGACCGGATTAAACTTACGCAAACTCTCTTGTTTTCTTAAGATAGTAAAGATTACCTCTGATAAGGCGATATAGAGACGAACCTATTCGTATAGAAACTGTAAGCCAACGGTTGATCACATCTGACAATGAGAACGTGAAGGAAAAACGGAAGTTGCGGTATTGCTAATGTTTGATAAGCTATAGGTACAGTGCTCTAACATTATTATAATAAAACAAGGTCATATAATAAACCTTGGTTCTAACGTGAAACGAACCCGCTAGTTCTACTATGCCCGGTACTCTAACTAGGTCCTTGTTTTGAACACAATAATTCATTGTTTTCTGTCGTATGCATCGAATTAATGTTATATTAATTCGAGTCTGAGAGATGTCGTTTTAATACTTCAAATACACAGTTCTCTGGGTTATGTTTACAAGACATAAAGGACGAATTGGTGCCCGCGACTTTGTCCGCGTTGAAAAAGAAAATATATGAGTAATTTTATACGATGAGATATTTAAATAATCAGTTGCTATTTGCGCCATCTGATGGGATGAAAATAAGACTTTTTGTCACTGCACTCTGCCAGTATTATATTATCTAATGTCAGTTTTAACTGAAAGGTGGTGCTAGTTGACGCAAATCGAAATCATACTAAAATTATATCGAAATTATGCTAAAATTAAGTATTCGAATTTTTCAATAAATTATATTAATAAATAATTAGTAAATAAAGCAATTCGAATTTATGAATTCGAACCAGTAGTTCCTGAGATTAGCGCGTTCAACCAAACAAACAAACTAACTCTTCAGCTCTATATAATAGTAAAGTAAAGTAAGTAATTTAAGTTTCGAAATAGTGCAGTGCCATCTATTGATGATTTTTACTAAACTACGATACTAATATATAGTTTTATAATTTAAGGAAGGCTGTGGAGGTTAAAATTTTATTTATAAATACGTGTTAAAATCCTTCTAAATGATTCTTCGTTATCGATTGATTATTATTATTTGTGAATTTATTCAGAAATATATTATATAGTCAACATTTTGCGTGCGTAATATAGGTATTTCTGAATAAGACAGATGTTATAGTTAGATACTGCATGTTTGAAGCAGTTTCGATAAATAAAATTAGTGTGATTCTCTATTATTAATATGGAGAAGATATTTAATATTTATTAAATACCACGTACTTTACAGATGTACTATACTAATAGTTGTTTCTGTCTATTTCATAAAGTTTATTTTTTAAATTCCTTAAATGTCCCAAAAGGGACATTTTGGGAATAGACCGTCCTCTGACAGATTTTTTTTACAACTGCTACATTATAACACGTAGTTAAATAAATGTCATTACTCGTTATCAATTCCCCGGTTTCGATTCGAAACTAGTATCGTAATCACAACCCGAGTTACCTTATCGTTGGATAAGGTGAGTGAAGTGACACACATTTCATTAAAGGGTGTAACTTGCAACAGGTTACCTACCTACTACTACTATGCAAGTAAAAGCGTGTTTGAGAAGTCAACATTTACTATCCTTTCAGGAAAAGCGTCTATTACTTATATGGGTTGCCATTTTAACACTTTCATTTACAAATACAATTAGAAATGCATTATTTGCATAGATTAGCAAATTGGAAAATCATTTTTTGACATGATTGTTTTTAAGGTTTCAAAACCTATGTCTGAAACCGAAGGATTGATTGACTAAGGATAAAAGTTTGGAAAAAATCTTAAAACAGGAAAGAAACTCTTTAAAACAACCAACACATGTAAAATAGAAAGTAAAAATCTATTCGTTAACTATACTATAAAATAAAAACAAATTTAAGTTTATGGTAATTTTTAAAATTAATTTCTAAATTAGATAAACATTTTTGAGTTCTTTTTTTTAATGGAGGACACACACCTTGTTTAAGCAGTGGCAGGGCACACTGCGTAAAGTTTAAAGCCGCCTTGATGGTAGACCTTACTTTATAAAATCAAGGACATTTTTCGATGATGACTGACCTGCTAACGCTTTTATGCGCGATCGTTCAAATAGCCTCGAGGACGAATTGCCGCCATCGTATTCTATGTCATCGATGATTTCTTGGCCGTGGCCAATGGACGGGTCCCAGCGGGACACCGATATGTCGGTCGTCATTGCGACCTAGCTGCTCCTTACTTCGCCACGCTCAACGATCTGAAATCAAATAGACAGCTTAATTAATAAATAAGTAGGCAAAATATACCCATTTCTTGTCAATTTGGTGTTACCACTGTGACAAAACTATTTCCTTGGTCGGTAACATGGTTCAACTGTTACAGAATTTGCAAAACGCAAATTCATCAGTAAATAACTCACACTAAGTGCTGTGATTGCACATAATTTTTGTATACATTCTACATGAAAATGACTTTTAAGCAAGATGGCACCTTTAAATTGCAAGCAAACCCATCTCTAATAATAAAAAAAAAAAAAAAAATTTGACCCATAACTAATAAAAATAATAATTTTTTAGTAAATATAATGCAATTCGATAGGAAAATCCAGTCTGCATGAAACAAACTTTTGAGATTTACAATCAACAGTTCAAAAAGAAATACCCATACTGGTATCATTAAACAAACAAAGCTATGTATTTAAAAAAACATCAAGGAAATTTGTTTTCTTACACAAGAAATTAGAAACCGTGAAACATAATATTTTCAATTAAAATAACAGTTTTTATAGAGGTTTTTAATAGCAACTTTTACCGGCCGATTGGAAGTTGTAAATCAAATGAGTCCAATTACAGACAAACAACATAAAAATGTGAACGATTTTATGCTAAAGTCATTTATTTTACAATCGTGTAATTACTAGCTATGATAGAATACCTTTTATTCTTATATAAAATGTTCGATTTCACTATGTACTTCACAATAACCACTTTAGCAATTACAAACTGCACTTACATTGGCTCAGAATTTCTGTTATTCTATGACATCACTCTACTGATAAGATTAGATTGTGCTAAAAAATCATCATGGTAACTAAATAAGGTGATTATATTACATGTAAGTGTATGTGTAAAATGGAGTGACAGAAACCCCGACATATAATAGGTAAAAGTATATTATAGGAAAGCAATAATCGAAATAGAATGATTTAGAATGCAGGACCAAGATGGACTTTTCAATACAGAAAAATTAAATGTGACATCTCAAATCCAGGTGGGTATTAAAAAGTATTAGTAAATAGAGATACTGTTGTTGTGAAAAAATTCATAACTCGTAGTGCCTGTAATAATCGTAGTATAGGAATCTATATGAAATCATTTCTTGCTAATGTTTGCACTTATTTGCAATCAAGTAGAAGTCGCAAGATACTGATTTTTATTTCTTTGGTTCAAAAATCTTTCCTCAGTGATTTAATATTTTTTTTTGGGCTCACATGGATTTGTATCGTGGAAAAATACAAGACAATTCGTTTTTATAAAAAAATATCGCTTTTCGTATTTTTATTTATAAACAAGTATAAGCAAGTAAAAAAACTTGAAAAAAATCTCTTAGAATCAAAACCACATTAAACCATGAAATGTGACTATCATCAAATATTTTCTCGTTTCGATCCTTTATTTTCGAGCAATGTTCATTGTTCGTGTTGTTAAAATATGGCTTTGGCATGACGTCAAATATTAGATACTGAAGCCTTCCTTCTGATAATAAATTATGCATTATGCATTATTTCGTGTCTTATTATTATTATAATCCTGTTACACAAACTGACTTGGAACTGAGTTGTCATCGCTAAAATATTCTTTAGAAAAAATGACACTGTACCTACTGCAAGGATTTAGTACCTACTTGCAATAATTTGCAGAGGACGCCTAATATAGTGTCAAAGGCTTCAGTCTTAAAATGATATTAAACCATTCTTTTTTTCATTAAAGGTTAATAGTAAAGGCAGGCAAGCTGACGATCCACTTCTGGATCAAGTATGGCAAGCAGTGACTAATTAAATAATATCATTTACTAAATAATAAAATATTTCATTGCCCAATTAAAATGCGAAAAGCAATGTGACCCACCTACCTACCTACCTATTAGTATTAAATTAGCATTAATATGAATTTAAAATCACAAAAGTTTTATAAATAAAGTCATGCATGACGTAATCGTAAGGCAAACCTATGCAGACTGTACGTAATAGGTACACACAAATAATGTGCTTGTAGAGATAATAGTTTGCTCGCCTGTGACCTTCTCACATTATATTCAATATTCCCATTGACAAAGTTGGTTGATGAAGGTGTACTAGCTGTTTACTAGCAGTTTACGACAATGCGAAACTAAACATTATTATGTAGTTTAGTTTGTGTGATAGCACCTATGTCAGAAATGCTCTTTTATTCTTGAACGATGCCATCATCTATATAACATTTTCAAAATAATATACCAGATTAGAAGGTTAGATATAAAGCACTCAAGCTGTGAATGAAACCATAGCACAGAAACCATTTTATAGCATTTTTATTAAGTGATCCTAGTGTTTTATATTAAGCCATGCGGTGGAACCCCTTTGATTGAATCGTCTCATCCTAAGGTGTTTACCACCATCGCCCTGTGATAAAATCAGTCAAACGTCAATAATATTCTATGAGTATAATATTCTAAACGAAAACGATATATTATTTTGCTAACAGCCTTCGTCGACAGGTCAAGGTTAAGAAAGCCGCAATTTCTTCTAAATGCTTAGTTATTGATTCGTTAATATACACGAATATGAGGAAAGTGTGAACCTCCAAGAAAAATTATCGATAATGTAAATGTTTATGGTCACAAAAATTAATCTCCATTAATGTAAATTAAAATTTGATCAAAAGAAAAAAAGCATGTCTTTTAGGGTCGACTCGTTCATTTTTGATTGCCCCCAATGCACTTTAGCATAGCCACGGAGTTAGTGGCATAGCTGAATGGGTTAGCCGTTTCTACTTGAGATGACAATGGACGCTGGTACAATGGAAACAAGTAGGGTACGAATAATAAGACAGACAGTAAGATTAGGCTGTGTGACTGACTTTACAATGCGTGCGATTCTTGTGGTTCTGAGGATTTTGAATGTACCTAAGTAATTGCCGTTACGAAATATCCTTAGTGGCACATACATAAGAAACCATCTTTCTTTATGTAAAAGATTTTTTAGTTTATTCACTACAAATATAAATTACAAATCTTCTCTCTTTATAATATTTTTTATTTATAATATTCTCTCTTTATAATATACATAATTTGTAAGGCAAATCAATGAAGTCGACAAAAGTTAAAGAATTAACAAAGCTCGAGTCGTAGAGTCGATGGTATTGGGTGAGCTAGGCGTAGTTGATGTGAGTCGTTGACCCCTGAGCAAGTAGACATGGCGTCGGCTTAAGTCGATAAACCATAAAACGCCATCACTGCTATCGCCTTACGAACTAACACTTCAAGGGTGAACTTTAAAACAGTCTAATAAAAATGTACCTTTACATTACGTCAGTGCACAAAGCGGCTATTAAATTTTAGGTACGTAATAAATAAAATAAAGTAGATGGCTATTTCCTATTTTTTTTATAATAAGCACATATTTTTATATTTACTTATTATTTCTAAAAAAATATTTTAAATATATTATATTAACTTTTGTAGTTGTAAAATTCTAAATGATGCACACATGAATGGTATTAATATAATAAAAGATTTATCGTGAGATTGCATATTCGTTGGCAGGGGTACAGAAAGGACATTCATAAGGTACCTTTGGTTCAAATAAAGGAATAATCTAAAAATAAAAAAGATTGAGTAAATGTTTTAAAAGTGATACGGACGAAGTCGAAAGCAAAAGCTAGCATTTAAAATTTTAAAAAAGCCACACCCCAAAAAAATACAATATGAGTGTATCGACCTTAAAATATTTTTTCTAAGGAACGAAACGTGACTGACCATCCGTTTGTCAGTCTTTAATACTAAATTGTTCCACTTGGCAGGTTTGATCAACGAAAAAAAAGTAGGCACAGACAAAAAATATTTTATTAACCGCTAAGATAATCGCGAAGAACGAATATTATTTGTCCTGTGGCAACAGGCGTGCGACAAACCATTATGAAACACGATACCCCGGTTATTTTGTGTACTCTATTCCCCCTATACGCTTCGGCGTCTAGTAAAACGGCTAGACGTCACGCTATCATCATTATCAGAGGGATATACATAACAACGCGTACCTATTAGTCCAGTATCACTCAAAATATTTTTGTTCTGATTACTAACAGGCTGAATCTTCGTGAGTAGCTTCAGTTTGCCGAAACGAACAACCTTTTCCTGTGCGAAAATTCTCGATAGAGGTAGCTGAAGGAGTTAGCAGCCGTAAAAAACTTCCAAGCGTAGGACTGGGAAAACGTGCCGCTCAATTTGTAGGACTATGCGGCCATTTTATTATAAATACAATTGTTTACTAAGCTGCAGACAAAAAATCAGCTGGTTAGTATACCCATCCCTCCCAAAAAACTACCCCTAATTAATCATAATAATGAGATCATAAAAATTATTACTAACCAGCTGATTTTAAAAAACAGTAAAAAGAATTACGCTTGTGTTGTGATATATCACACAAGTATGCCATTATTAATTTGCCATACAAGAGGGGTGGCGTGAGAATCTTAAACTTTGATAGCGAAACCAAAGCCTGAAATTTTTACAAAATATTTATTTTTATAAAATAATAGCGACCCGCTCCCTTAAAAGACAATAGTTTTAATGAAAGAAATGGTTACTGTGAGTCAACCGTGCCATCGCGGAATTTTCTTTGGGATTCTTTAGAACTAACATTTCTCTAGTGAATCATTTTTATGTATCTCTTGAGGTTTATTTTTCTCTTGAGGAATAGGTTTTATAGTAAGGAAGATATCAAGCGTATACTACTTAGGTAGTATTTCTTTTTTCAAAAACAATCGCTTCAAACTAAACTCTTCTTATGCAAAAAAGTAGTTGAGTAATTTTGCCTTAATATGTTACTAAATAAAACGAAAGATATCTTATTTCAACGCTAATTAAAACTCTCTTCTGTTACGTAGGTTCGTGTAATCTGTATAAAGAACCTAACCGTAATTTCACATGAGTCGACCGTGTGAACAACGCAGCGTGACCAGCTGACACCTACTTTTGTTTATGGCAATCAGAGATATATTATTTCGATGATGGCAATAAAGAGCTGGTGACGACGATGATAGATTTCTTTTCACCGAAAAGCTTCTTAGTTTATGTTGTCCAGCAACAACTCAGTACCGCATAAGAATTTGCTGCTGAAGTTAGCGGAACTTCAGTTTTCTTGTCAAATTTTCGTATATGAACTTGATTATTTCTGGGATAACTCGTACGCATGTTTTTCGGTCAGGGTCGCGTCATACATACATACGAGTACATTCACGACGCGCATTAAATGACCTTAGTATTTTTTAAGAAATATTGTCGGCTTTGTATGAATTATATAAATTATTTGAAAACTGTCGAGTTACAAGTGCATTATATCATTTAAATTTTGTGTCCATAGTCCATAACTGTATTCCCAGACAACAACACCACTTTTGATCTCAGGAACAAAGCGGCAGATTATCAATTCAACAGCGCGCAGACAGCCAGCGCTCTCTCATTTCCAATTCCCATTCAGAAAAGCAGGAAGCCGCGCGATTTCTATCACTGCCGCCCCATTAACACCGCCGTATAATTTTTGACGCTATAATAATAGTGTTTAAAGTTTATTTTACATTGGTGCCGCGCAGTCGAGTAACTGTAAATTTTTATACACCTCGTCACAGTACGTTGCGTATAAGCTGCTAACTAGTGGCTGCATTCGAAGCCGCAATGCTTTTGTTTGTTTTTGTAATCAATCCTTACTTTTTGCTTTTAAGACATATTTTTTATTGAAATTGTGCCGTTAAGGTCGAACAGAGCAATTCTATTTATTTGTTACGTTGCATAAAACATCTGATTAATTGAGTCACAGCTACATTACTTACCTGCCGAATTTAATTTGTTTGTCTAGAGCAAGCTCTATTTATAGAGGTATTATTATAGGCTTAATTTATTTATTATAGGCTCTTGCCCGCCAATTCGATAAATTGCAAAATATTCAGTAGTTTTGCGTCAAATAGTGAACATCGATAGTCAAGGAAAAACGGATTAAGGATTTGGATGACACACAGCTAGTTTATTACTCGGATTAACATAATTATAGGATACTTTTTATAATGGAAGAGTGTTTATTTCCCGAGGGATTGACTAAAAATAATTATAAAGGGTGTAAATACTTTAATTAAAAGATCACAAAATTATTGTGGGTTTCATTAACTTTTAACTTCTCAATAAAAACAATAATTTAATGCTTTTTAAAAATATGCAATACCAAATAATATCTTAAAAGTGGCACGATCTCCAGAATCCAAAGAGTCCAGCGATGTTGTCATCGTTAAAGAGCGCTAAATTTAGCCGCATTAGCTAAACATAATTGGCGCCTAGACGATGTACTTGGAAAATCAACTTACGAATACATACGAACTGACTGGAGTACGAAATTAAATTAATATAATCCAATAATAATTAATTAATGAAATTTTACAGTAACATAAATGAGAAAATGTTTCTAACTGTATGTCTGCTACATTTGCATGTTCAAACGACTAATCTACTTTTTAATTAATGTTAGAAGATAGATTGAACCCTGTATTAAGGTTACTAGTACCTATACTTTTCACGCTGACAAAGCCACGATAGACAAACAGTATACCAATGTAAAGTTTTAATATTGTTTAACACGAATTAAAATTCGACTACTTGTCTGAGGTGCCAAAAATATTTTTAACCGCAACAACCAACATGATAGTGGTAATTTAACACCGTCCGTGTAAAGGTTTCCCAAGATATTGTTAACCGCGTTTTACCGATATTGATTTCCACCACATAAGAGACTCTCTCGTACTGTAATAAAGGAATACTTCCTAGGAAAGCGTTAGAGTAGTAGGGGGTCTAGATAAGCGGACGGACGGAGCTAACAGGCACTTCCCATGCTGATGCGCGGTGCGCGGACGAATCCATTAACCCAAATATAGAACCACGCCCGAAGCAACTCACGCACCGCAGAACGTAACACTAGTTTTAATTTAACAAATTAAAACTAAAATAATTTATATAATTTTTGACCATTTTAATCGGTTAACTAAATTTTTTTTTTAGTTATATTTCAAGCTAAAAAATAAAATATGACTCATATAAATCAAAGCCACTTATTGAGATTATTTTTCATTTGGAATTGAAATATTATGTGAAATGTTAAATTCTAAATACCTCTAATACCAGACGCAAATTAGTTGTAATCAAAAGGCTTCCCTCTCACGTGAAAATGTTTCCCAGTCCCCTCGTCGGTAAACCACGTACAGGAGGTTATAAATAATATTATAAACAAAACGTTCGCTTACAAGAAAACATGGAGCCACAACGAAAATGAATACTTGAAATAAAGACATAGAATTAAGAAAAATTAAATTAAATTTAACAGATCATATTAAAAATGACTCAGACCAAACACCACTACTGTCGCCTATGAATCAGACATTATTTTACGTATCTTTGCAATATCTTAAGAGCTTTATCTATTTTTTTATCTATTCTCTATATATGATATATAAATAATAAATAGTACTTATAAATTTCTAGTTTCTATCTTTTCATCTATTCTTTATTATGCTTCAAAACTATAAAACAAAGTATCCATTCGCCTCTGTTAGTTAACTTCTATAGCTTCTTCTAAAACCACGCAATGGATTTTGATGCGGTTTTTAAAGTTTTTAATCAATGAAAAAAGCGATAATATACAAGAAAAGGTTGTGTATGTCTATATATAAAATTGCATTCGTACGAAACCGGAACTGATCGCTAGTCGCTAGTGCTGCATAAATGTATCTTCCCAATCTATGGGGCCTCTATAAAACCCTCGCCGGATATCATAGGGTATGAAGACATTATTTTCTAGTCAGATCATAATATTCCTGTGAAACGGAAACACAGTAGTCATTTCTTATTTTTAGATGTTCGCACTCAGATCATTGTGTTGGTGAGATTCATAAACTGGGGCAAACAGTACATTGCCTCTAAATTTATGTTTATACGTACATATCTCTACATAGAATAATTTTAGTATTGCCAAGGAAAAATTCGAATAAATAATAAAAAGAGCGTACTGCGTATGTGTTTTTATAGCAACCTGTACCCCAGTTGGCGAAATATTGCCCCAATTGGTGTAATAATTGTCAAAGCAATAATATTAGTACGAATTCCTACAAAAGTTGACAAAACAGAACCACGTGTAGGAGTAAGTACAAAAGTATTCAAAACAAGAAAGTTGGCGAGTGCGTATACGAAGTCTCTTTGACAATCTGTGTTTCAGTAAGCAGCTGTACCAAAAGATCTTGACAAATCACTTCACGAAAGTGGTCTCATCTCAACCAATTCTTAGACTGTTAAGGTTATTAAATACAATTTCTCAAACGAATGGTCATATATTTAAATAAACTTCGCGTCACCTACGTACCCTATCCGGTTGGTATAGAGTCAATGAGTCTTGGTGCGTAGGAGTCGGCACTGAACTTTGCTAGAGTAGGATGCGCCTCATTTATTGTTGCCGACGCAAACAAAATACACCAAACGAATATAGTTCCTTTCTGTATTACGATTAGTTGAACTTTTTCCCGCAGCTTTTTAAAATCGTTTTTTAGTCTACCATTGATTTAGTCTACTTTAAATGTTTTAAACACGTTCTCAACCATTAAATGAACCATATTGTTTTATTATTGACAGGGCATACTGTATTTCGAAGTCATAAAATTGACATCAATCGGCAATAACAACCCCTTATTACAGCTTAAAATAACAGGATTATGTTCTGTTTGTGTTTCATTCCTTCATTGCTGCACCTGTGGCGTTGCTTATTTTATATAATTTATAAAATGTTAGGTGGTTACCTAACATCAAGATCTCAGAGATAATATAAATTGAACTAACTAATACAAACACGCGCTCTTTATTTTAGAAACCTACAGAAAAGATAGATAGAATAATTACTACACTATCGATGAACGATCGATAATCGGTGACAAAGCGTCCGCTTTACAAAAGCTTTCAACAAGGCATCCCCAAAAATATCAAATGACATCCGCCCGTGCAGCCAAAAAAATTGATAGCAAACACTCCAGTGACGTCAATTCAATATAGTTAGTGATGCAAACATAATTAAATTTAATGTGTGGCTTGCGTCGAGTTGATCATTGATGTCACTTGACTGATATTGCTTATTGTTCTAAATAAAAACCTGACGTTCGGCAATACATATGGAGTCACGCAGAACAAATGATTCTCATTTCCAAGAGAATCTTCGTGACGAGCGTTTGAAGCGTGAAGGCGTAAAAGATGTTTGTGATGTTGGCTACTGTTATTAAAAGTAGTTCGTAATAAACAAGTTAATATAGCACACGGGCACGGCACACGCAGAATTATTAGCATACAGAAATATAATACATAAAGGGTCATTTTATCTATGCACTTAATTTTAAAGCTAAATCATCATTCTGCCACAAACGCACATTTGCTGGACATTTTACTAGTTTCGTAGAACATCGAGTTTTAATAATTTTTTCGGAACTCAAATAAGGATAAGGATTGTAAGTAGTGGGGTATTGTATGTAATTATGTATATATGTTGTATGTATGTTCCTCCATAACTCTTAAACCTTTCTTAAACGAATTAACTGCTTTTCATGAAACTTGATAGATATAAACATTTAGACGTGCAGGACGCAGGATAGACTACTTTTTCCTTTTTCAACGCGGACAAAGTCGCGGGCACCAACTAGTAATATAATATAATAAAAGAGAAAAGTGGGGATCTCATCCTATAATATAGCGAAGGATACCCGTTAACGGGGATAAAAATAAAAACCCGTTAAGTTTAGATGAACTAAGCAGGTATAAGTAAACACTAAACAGAAAAACGAGGATGGTGATTTCATTTTATGCTATTACGAGTATATTGAATCATTAAATTACATCTAATTTAAATTTTTACATTATTATGTCATACTTAATTACGTAAAATTTTGAAGCATTGTACGCAATATATTGCGTGAAATATAAAAAAATTAAATTATCTTTCTAAAACCAAGAATATTACTCTACTCTTTACGTCCTTCAATTTGACGTACCTTTGTTACTTTGTTCATTTTATTTTACACTATCGACCTGTCCCCGGCTTCGCACGGGTGCAATTTTTGCCTGCAAACTAGTTATACATTAACTATACAACATACAGACGCTGCCAGGGGGACTTTGTTTTATAATATGCATAAGTAAAGATGATCTATTACAAATAAACATACGAGAAAATAAAATCTTTATCTTTATATTTAACATAAATAAAGTGTAGATTTGATGTGTGGGCTAAGGTTTTTTCTAACCTCGCGGTACAGACAAGTGAATACAGCTTGTATTTGTATGACATAAGCGATAGGAGGTGACGTCACCGGGCGTCGTCGGCAACTGGCTGCGAAGGCCGACGCTGTTTGTGAGCGGCCAACCAACCGGTTTTAGTGAACTCGTGCAACGCTTGCATTTCGTGCTGCGAGGATGAGACTTTAAACATTCTACTCATTGTACAGACAAATACCATTTTTTCTTATCATCCGTTCACTTTATATCATCGTTAAAAATAAAATCGCACGTCACACCTCTAAAAGCAGTTCAAGAACGATGATGTTTGAGTGCTATTTTCTTTCATAAAGATAAATCTCTTCGTAGGGGATATCGCGCATTGAATACGCCCACACATGCACCACCGTCGCCTTGTATAGCTATGACGCTGGCGTCTTATTTAGGTCAATAATATAACTCGCAACGTCCATAAAAATTATACAGACGGCTGGGGCTTAGTAACACATTGTTTAAACGGTCGAACGATTCTTCAATAATAGGGTCTTCACAAACTTAAAAGGCCACATTAAATAAGTCCAATACAGTGCACAATTTATAATTATTTATAATATAATAATAAAAAAGAAAAAAACTCAAACAAATAAAATATAATTATTTGTAAATAAAGTGAAAACGATAATTAAAACAAATTGTTGGAATATTCCAAAACAAATCTGTCTCACTCTAACAAGTAGATTGAGAGTCTTTCTCCTTCACACATATAAACATTAACCTATTTACAATAAGCTCTTTGTTTCTTACAAGAGTCTTATATACGTTTGACTTTGAGCTTTAGAGTTAGTTCGTTATTACTTCTTCAGTTCATCAGTTGTAAGTCAGTAGTAGTAGTTCTGCTTTAACTGCGCCCCTTACTAGAGAATACGAACACGCCTTCCTGATATATTGAAAGAGACAAATTAAATAATATTATTTACAACGAATTCCATGTTTCATTGCTTCCCATAACCCAATAGGTTATGGGCCCAGCAAATGAAAGCTTCTCAGTGAAATAAAATCTTTCGAGTGAAATTCGAAATAAGACATTATATAAAAATACAAGTGAAATATGTTTTAAATAAAATAAAATAAAAACTGTGTAATAATAGAAATCGGGATATTATAATAAAACTTTCCAGTGAAATATAAAATGAGACTTTATTATATAAAATATAATAAAACGTTGTATGAAATAGAAATCAAAATCGGACGATTAAAATAAAAAGTTGTCAGTGGAATAAGTTTAAAAAAAAAAATACAATAACTGAAATGAAGTTGTATAAAGGCGGAAAACGGACTATTAAAAAATAAACTAATTAAATTTGTGATTGAAATATTGCAAGATGGACAATTCAAAATTAAAACGCAATATTAAACCGTTTGACGGGGACAAATATAGTGTGTGGAAGCTGAGAATAAGAAACTTATTAAATGAACTTGAACTGTTAAATATAATAGATGAAGAACCTCCCGCGGAACCTAATAATCAGTGGCCCCCAAAGCAGAAAATTGCAAAGAACACAATTATTGAATATTTATCGGTTTCTTTGCTAGGCTTAACCAACGAGGAAACTACTCCAAAAGAAATCTTTAAGAAGCTGGATTCTATCTACGAAAGAAAAAGCATTGCGACTCAGCTCGCTTTGCGAAAACGTTTATTAAATTTGAAACTGGAGAGTGACCAAACACTTTTAAAGCATTTCCAACAATTTGATGAATTAATTATCGAATTATTAGCTGCGGGTGCAAAATTGGAAGAGGCCGATAAAATTACACATTTATTCATGACACTTCCCAACTGCTATGATGGTGTCATTACGGCTATTGAAACGTTAACGGAAGACAGCTTGACTTTAACGTTGGTACATGAAAGAAGAGATACGAGCCTGAAAGTGCTTCAGGCCGATGCAATAAAACCTCAAGCTGTGCCATAAAAAGCTTACAGTGGAAATTTCAATAAGAATATAAATTTATAAAGAAGGAAATTTTCAAGTAATTAGCCATATGGTATAAAAAGAATCGTACAGGTATTCTTTTCAGGAATTCTTTTCAGATGTTCAGAAGTTACTTGCAGTCAGCGAACTTGCAAAAATATATATTATTTCGATGCTTGCAATTTATTGTCTGTTAAGAGGATGCAAAATGTTGGCATGACTGTCGTTTGGAGACGACGGTGTGAAAATGTGTAACAGAGGTAAAATTGTATCATGTGGTAAGTCTTTGAACAATTTAATCGCACTTGATTTTGTGTATGATATACAAGCGTTAGTAGTGAATAACTCATCAAACAGATCCGTAAATAATAATTACGAATTATGGCATCAAAGATTGGGCACCATATTGGTAAATCTAAATTTATGCAAATAAAAAGCAAGCAAATGTCTTCTGACATTAAAAATTTAAATAATGTTACTCCAAGTAAGAACCTATGTGAAGCTTGCATAAATAAAAACAAGCATAATATGTTTACCATTTAATAAAACAAAGTGTAAAATCGTAAAAAGACCACTTTTTAATGTGCATACAGATGTGTGTGGTCGAAACACTCCTTCAAGTGTTGACGGCAAAAACTATTTTGTCCTTTTTGTTGATGAGTATACCCACTACTGTGCGACCTACTTAATAGCCCATAAATCAGATGTTTTTGCTGTGTTTAAAGATTACATTGCTAAATGTGAAGTTCATTTCAATTTGAGAATAGTCAATTTGTATTGAATTCTTAAAAGTACTCAAAAAGGTATTTTAATTGGTTATGAACCGAATTGTTATAAGGTGTGGGATGTGGTAGATGAAAAGTTTGTATGGGTCAGAGATGTAATCATTGATGAGATTAATTTCTTATCTACAAGACCTTTAGGGTCTGAAGGAATTGTCTGAGGGACAATTCCAGTATCTCTGATAGGCACTCCGTAAAAAGGACGTGTAAGTCTGATAAGTCTGAATCAGATAATTTTGAACAAACTGGCAAAATACCTGTAGCCCACCACCTAATAAATCTGTGAGTGAAACAGATGTCTCTTCATTTCAAAATACAATGACTTCATCTCAAAATGAATTGACTTCACATAATCTAAGAAGAAGTGAAAGAATTAAGAAATTGCCCTGCATGTCGTATAACGAAAGCGAATCTGATAAGCATGTTAACTATTTACTATATGCATATTCTTTAATGTGCAAAATACCTTCCTCATATAACGAAATTGAGTCTAGGAGTGACAAGGACTTATGGTTAAAGGCTATTAATGAAGAAATTCAGTCATTAACTGAAAATAATACGTGGTCACTTGTACCAAGACCAATGCACAAAAACATTGTAGACTGCAAATGGGTATTCGCTATTAAAAATGATGAGTTTGGAAAACCCCTTAAATACAAAGCGCGTTTAGTAGCTCGTGGCTTTAGTCAGGAATATTTAATTGACTTTAATGAGACTTTTGCACCAGTTGCAAGAATCTCAAGTTTCAGATTCATATTAGCTTTTGCGAATCAATTCAACTTGCTTGTCCATCACATGGACGTGAAAACGGCATTTTTAAATGGAAAACTAGAGGAAGAAATATATATGAAAATTCCTGAAGGAATTCCAAATAATAATAATAACGTTTGTAAATTAAATAAAGCCTTGTATGGTTTGAAACAATCTGCACGCTGTTGGTTTCAAATGTTTGAACAGGCCTTACTTAAAAAGGGTTTTCGATACTCATCAGCTGATCGATGCGTTTATATTTTTGATACAGGTAATATCTTCAAAAATATATATGTCTTACTTTATGTTGATGACCTTGTAATCTCTACAGCAAATATAAATACCATGAATTATTAAAAAAAAAAAAAAAAACTTAATGAACGAGTTTAAAATGGTAGACTTAAATGAAATAAAATGTTTCTTCGGGATAAGAGTTGAACGGAATCATGATAAAATTACATTAGACCAAGAGTTGTACATAAAAACAGTTTTTGAAAAGTTCAACATGGGTGACTGTAAAACTGTCAGCACCCCGCTAGAAATCAAAGTAAATTATGACGCCTTAAATTCAATTGAAACAACAAAGGCCCCTTGTATGAACCTCTTAGGTTGTTTAATCTATATAATGGTATGCACACGACCCGATATAAGTTTTTCTGTTAACCTCTTGAGTAGATTTGTGAACAAAGGTAACCAAACAGTTTCGGCATACTTGAAAAGGTTATTACGATATTTAAATGGAACAATGAGTTTAAAGTTAACCTACACCAGACGTAAATATAATAATATACTATGTGGCTTTGTTGATTCCGATTGGAGAACTAATGAAGTGGACCGAAAAAGTACCACAGGTTATTTGTTTAAATTATTTGAACAATGCACAATATGTTGGCAAACAAAGAGGCAACTAACAGTGGCGGCTTCATCTACTGAAGCTGAGTATAAGGCTTTATAAGAGGCCGTGAGAGAAGCTCTTTGGTTAAAATCATTAGTTACCAGCACAAAAGTTGAAGATCCAGTCCAATTCCCATTTATGAGGATAATAATGGATGTATAAGCATTGCAAATAACTCTACTAGTCACAAGAGATCAAAGCATACTTACATTAAATATCACTTTTCAAGGGAACAAGTCGAGAAAAAGGTAATTAAAATGATTTATGTTTCTACAGGTGACCAGTTGGCTGATATATTGACAAAATCATTACCAAATCAACGTTTTTCTCAAATGAGAGACAAGCTCGACTTGATGTAAATATTAGAATTAGAAAATAATAATTAAATATTATTACGTTACCTTGAATTAGATATTAGCATATTAGATTTGAACTGGTCTGATTAGGTTTTTCTGGGTTTTCCCTAATCCTGCGCAACAAATGTTGGACCGTATAAGTTCAAAATATTGTACTCCCAGACAAAGGAAGGTGTGATAATTTGTATTGTATAATTTTTGATAAGATTTGAATTTTTGGAGAAAGAGGATTTATTTTGAGGGGGCATGTTGGAATATTCCAAAACAAATCTGTCTCACTCTAACAAGTAGATTGAGAGTCTTTCTCCTTCACACATATAAACATTAACCTATTTACAATAAGCTCTTTGTTTCTTACAAGAGTCTTATATACGTTTGACTTTGAGCTTTAGAGTTAGTTCGTTATTACTTCTTCAGTTCATCAGTTGTAAGTCAGTAGTAGTAGTTCTGCTTTAACTGCGCCCCTTACTAGAGAATACGAACACGCCTTCCTGATATATTGAAAGAGACAAATTAAATAATATTATTTACAACGAATTCCATGTTTCATTGCTTCCCATAACCCAATACAAATATGTCTACTGCAGCAGAAAGAACTTTATTATTACACTGATATATCAACATATTTAATAATTAATAGGTATTGTAGGCGCCCAACATTAATCGACCAGTACAAACAAAAACGGAAATTTGAAACCATTGGGAGGTGGTGCAATGTCAATAGACTGATATTCATTAAACTGAGAGCATCATGGCGTTATTCAGTTATTTTCACTCCTCCCTTTTTAAACTGTTCAAGCACATGTATGCAAGTAGGTAATTAATTTAATTAAATCACAACTATAAGAGAAAGTGTGCGTTGCTCGTTAAGAACATAAAAAAATCTCTACATCTAAGTTACTCGTTATATCATATACTGTATGTAATACGTAAACTGCAACTGTTGTTCTATGAAAAGAAAATGGGTTACAATTGTGGCAGTCGTCGGAGTGGCTCGTGTTAATAACGCAATATGAATAATTCACGAGACACGATTACAATGAATTCTGTGCAACTGCATGTGAGCGTTGCTTTCCATAATATTAATGGAGGTGCGTGAAAGCGAGCGATTCGATTATTTATTGTTCTCGATTATTTTAAGGCGTGTTAAAACACCCATGACATTATAAAATAGTTAATTGGTACAGCAAGAGACTGAAAATGACGAATTTTTCTCTAGCTCACAAAATTGTTGATTTGCTACACTTTTGTATTCCCATACATTGAAAGTTGGTCTATAATAATTATATATATATATATATATATATATATATTGTACATAGTTAAATTCGCACGTGTCGCTATGGTTAGCAAAAAACATTTTTTTTACTCGCAATTTAATTCGGTTTTTACTATCTCGTGCGCAATGAATACAGGTGGTGAAGCGGGCGCGGCAATGACCGATTTTTATCTATAAATACTAAGACAGATATTTTCGAAAAAAAAAAAGGCAATTCTAATTCATCCATTGACATTTCACTAAATCATAACTTTATTATTATTTATTTAATTAGACCGTAAGCCTCCCATATATTATAAAAATACTTAATGTGTAGACTTTCAAACTACTAGACTTCTTTTTTCTTTTTTTTGCTGTAGTCGTCCTATCACACGAATGTGAATCATTGAAATTTTCTATTCTCCAGCAATCCAACGTTAATAATCCAAACTCAAATTTATATCACTAGTCTAGATTCAAACTGATAAAATGTCGCAATGCGACATCCAGTATGTCCTACAAAACTAACTCGCTTCTTGGTAAAAGAAGACACGTGTTATCATTGAATTTAATTACGATTCAATATGCGTTTTACAATATAAATTCTTTGTCCGAGAATGTCTAGTATTCCCTTTATATTTTCAAATTAAGTTGATTATAATTATCAACAAACAAAATTCAAAAGTAATGCATATTGTTAAAAATAATAATAAATATACTTAATCAAATTATGTTAACAGTTTCACAAAACTCCCCCTTTGTGACTGTGGCTTCTAACTAGAATTCTTACTTCGTATAATATCTATCCACAATAGTTAGTTATGACTTGACCTCGTTGGCGCATTGCATCGTTGTTTAGATACCTACCATACAATGCGATTTTTAATGCTGATCTTATTTTGTAAACAATCTCTTCACGCCACTTAAATCTTTAGATTAAAAATCTATAGTTAGCCATTTAAAAATCTCTTAATATCAATTTATATTCTTTGAGAGACCGTTATTTAAAATATAAAGACAAGATTTACAGAATAAAAAAAGGGTTAAGTTTAAGTCGTAAAAAATTGCATAGGTAATTAATATTAAAATTCAATTAACAATACAACACTTAATGGAAGTAGCAACATGTAAATTAACCTTGCAAAATTCAATGTCAAGTGTACGGCACAAAATAATGATGTAAGTGCTATGTCGACGAAACTGTTATACTATTCATTTATAAGTTAGCTGAGGTACAGGTATTTTTGAAAATATGCTATTAGTTTTGCTTACACTTGTTACTTTGAAATTCTTGCCTCTGATACATTTTAATTTTAATGTTTCGCTACTTGTTTTAAAAAATATTAAAAAAAAAACTATGGGAAAACTACTAAAAAAACTAACCCAAATTTATGGGTAAAAGGTGACCTCTGTCCAATACTATATTCCTGACAACGTGTATGCAAAAAAATTCATGATAACAAAAATTCAAGTTGAGTTCAAACAGAAGTCCATGTGTGAAAACGTAACAAACGAACAAAAAAAAACTCACTTTCGCATTTATAATATTAGTTAGTTAGGATGATTCCTAGTTCATTCATAAAAGCAAATTACATAGTAGGTAATAGCTTAGGAAGTTGAGACCGCTGCGAACTGAATGTCACGTCATCGTCTGATTGCTTCAAATTGTCGACTGCCCAGCAGCCGGCAAATTATTCTAATGAAGCTATATGATTGCTCGTAGAGTTCGCTTTATATGCTGATTGTATACCATATCAGCTATTGAAAAATGTCTATTTATCACAACATCAATAGAAACTACAAATACATCGAGACTACAAATAACGATGAGATGTTGTGCGACAATGGACATTAAAATTTTCTAATACATAACTATAATGTTGAAAATAAAAATATTACAATAGCGCATTGTATGATGCACAAATGAAAATCTTTCACACAAATATAGTCCTTCACAACAGCTGCACGTTAATGGAGAATACTTTTTCATTGTCCTCACATACAGACAGTGTAGGCAAAGCAATTACACATAATACCTACGACATTCTAATGATACTAGCGACTGCAAAAGGGCATGGCATTCACTAAATACATTTCTCTAGACTAGACATTCACTAAAGCTTCTTCAGTTTAAAATCTATGTATAATACATAATACCTATTATAGCTTAAATATCCATCTGCTGCGTTTCGTAAGTAGCTTCTGGACGCATTGACGAAAAACAATGTCTTAGACGGTTTGAACTGTATAGAGCCCTATTTGGATCTTATCCTTTCATGAATATTATACCCAATATGATTTACCAAAAGTTGCAAAGATACTCTTCAACGATAGTGTGTATTTTGTAACGTTATTTTGTATATTTATGCAATATAAACACAACTAAATATATACATAATATAAATGTGTATAAAAGCTGTTGTTACGTGAGCCGGCGAATGCATAAGACATGGACTGGATTCGAGGTCAACGACCTCGCTAGAGCGGGACTCAGGACTTGGCTTGGAATACTAAGCGAAATATTCAACGGGCCTTTTGCTTTGCGTACCTATCGATTAATATTTTATTTCAGAGCAAAGGAGGGGCATCAAAAATAAACCAAGAATTCTATTACTTATGATAGAAAAAAAAATTGAGTTTATAGTTGTTTGCAGACTTAAAATTAATTAAGGCTAAGAATATTTATTAGTTGTCACTAAAATTTCTTAAAACGGAACTATTTTTTAAAACGTAAGTTTTTTAGAAGTATTAAAAAATCTACAACTATATTTTTCAACTGGTCGTCTTGTCTAGTACATATTTTCGTACCACTGTTTCATTTTTAGGAATGGAACTAAATTATTTTTAAGTATATTTTACTTTAGTTAATATGGAGATATGGACTTTTAAAAGTCAAAAATTTCAAAAAATTTAATAAACCTTTAAAACAAAACGTTTTTCTCAATGGATAGCAAACAATTGGACGATAGAGAGGGTCGGACTCTTATTGTTAGCACAATAATAATAATTAATACACTTCCACTGTTCTTTCGTGAAAGGGTAACGGATGTCGACCATTAAAACGTTTAGAGAATCAGAGAATCGCTAAAACATTTTATATTTCTTCTTTCCAATTCCTTATACCATGTAATTTATAATGTACATTTAAATTAATTATAAAAGTAATTTATAATGTACATTTAAATTAAATGTACATTATAAATTACCAATATCTCATAATATCTGATAACAAAAAGTATTTCTGCTAGATAAATTAAAAACAAAAATTAAATTTTGTAAAAAGCTAGTTTGGAAAAATATTATTTGTCTAAAAATAATATACAATTACATAGTAACTAGTGCTTACATAGTATAAATTCGCTTCCTTCAACCAAAACATCAAACGCTTCTCAAATTCCAAACCACAGAGTTGTGTGGAATTCGGCAGTAAGTACATTTATAGATATCTAAATATAGAGGTCATGGGCCGGTATTACGGCACGTAAACGGATGGACAGACGGACAATGGTCTTCTAACCACGATTTATAATGAGAACTGGAAAGTTGTTTGACCTCTTTTGCTATGCTTTATGTTTGCACAGTGAGAACAATTCGAAGACTGTTCATTTGTTAATATTAGTATTGAATAATTAAAATGCTTTTAGAACTTCTGCATCAATTTCTCCTTGGGAAAGAATGAATTAAATTACACATGAGTTTACTACAATGTATAATTTAATACCAACTATCGTCAGCTTTAACTGTTAAGCACAGATAATCTTGCATAGAAACAAACATTTTTATACATTTAATTAAATTGAACAAAATGTAATTACAATAGTTAGGTACATTCAATAAATGAAGATACTTCTGTCATTCCATAATTTTGACTTACTTATTGCAGTCACGTACAAGGTCTGACTCTAATCGTTATCATATAGTAAAGTTGGTTCGTTGTGTGGCTTACCTGTAAACAAGGAATAAAATATTTGGTAAATAAACTTTATGGCATTATGTATACTGTAGATAACACTTGTTTAGGAACTTTTTTGTAAGCTAATAAGAAAAATAGCAGAAAATTAATATTAAATTTTGATGTTTTCATCTTAACCAAAAACAATATAATTTTAGCATTATATTTTTAACTATAACCTTGTATATTTAACTTATTAAGAAATATGCCACAAACGCTAACAGTAGCTAAACGTATGAATGCCACGATTATGTCACATCATAAGACAACTTTGGGTCAATTAAGAGGTCACATTACTTACTGGGGGGAGATAACAATATGGCCCAAACCAAACTTCGTAATTGCTTCATAAGGCTACTGAATTTTTTAGTATGAGAGACATTTTACGAGTTTATGTGTAATTATTCTTTTCTTGCTTTTTTTTAAATAACTTGTTAAAATTGTTAGATCTAATCTATATTATTTTTTTTTTGTACTTGATTGATTAATATTTGAATTAGTAGGTAAGTAACATGGATTACCTAGTACTTGGAAAATTCAGATAGAATCAAACTTAGCAAAGACTATCCGGTATACCTATCGCGTCCGAGTAAAAAGGGACGAAGTCGAGAAAAAGCTGTCCAAAGATAGAAAAGTAACTACAGTTGTGCAGAATATTCGGTCAAGGGGCTGTAGAAAAAAGAAAAGTCGCCAATTTATCCTTGTAAACCAGTTTTCATACGCGTGATATTGTATTACGCAAGAAATGCATACTGTAAGGTTGGAGTAAGAATGCATTTATGTTGAGAAATTCGACTTCTTACGCATCTACTCTAACTTTTTCAATTACTATTTTCTCTACTTTACACTTTCTAATTTTGAAATTTTATTTAATTTAACGAAGTCGCCGTTAAGATGGAAGGTATCCAGATACCCTATATCCTCTTCTATATCCCCGACAACGTATATGCAAAATTTCGTGATGATCGGTTATGACGTGAACAACAACAACAACAAACAAATAAACTCACTTACGCATTCATTGTAATAGTCAGAATTGCATTAGTATTTTTTTAAAATATGCACGTACTTAATATTAACAAATCAGTTTTCTATTTTATATGCTAGTCTCAAATTGAATTCCTTTCAAACGTTGCTCGATCACTGTTCCAAATTTAGCCACCCAACAACGCCCACAATTTAACAAAACATCAACATCAAGACGCGTTGTGTATATATATAGTGTATTATAGAGTAGAGATTTTATATGTTTAGTTTTTACAATACCAACATAATATTATTTATTATGGTCACTCAATACTCAGCCAGCAGGCTCGTCCATAGAGCGATGACATCACGAATATTTTTTGCCTTTGCACACAGTGTCAGTAGATTAGTGGCAATGGCAAGTACCTTACATAATAAATGACTCATTCGAACAGTACCTCTAGTATTAGCAGGTATTATTCTCAATACACGGTATATGGGCGTGGTACATTATATAGTAAGTAAAAGAACTGATAATGTTACATAACCTCGCAGACAAAAAACTTAGTAGGCTACTTATAAATGAGTAGTGTGTAGTCGAAATAAATGATACTTTTTATGATAAAAGTGCTGCAGTCAAGCCTATCTATATTGATAGGATGCACTGCCGACACTGATAATAATAGGATAAAATACAAGAGATAAGGTGGGGATAGAGTAAACACTAAACAACTCTCTCACTTATTTACTCGTAAATGAAACTCAAGTAGCACACGTTACGTTATTTCATAACGGAAGTGGTTATTAGAGCCCTCAGACGAGCTGCCCGGTTTTTGTGTGCCCTAATACTACTAAAATAACTGTAAAATACAATATGTACCTATATTAAATCATATCATATTATAATTTACAAAGTTACGCGGACGAAGTCTCGTGCAATAGCTAATAAATACAAGATAAAATATAGTTAGATAGTTACGAGATTTTTCAAGTTCAATGGTTATAAACCAGGAATCTAATCCAAATCATTCATAATATTTTAAGCAGATTCTGACAGTTAGTTCATTGGTGTCTGCGCAAATTGACCTCGGTAGTGGCGGGCGGGGCGCCGACTTCTGCAAATAGCGATGGTTTCCGAACGCACCCGGCAACACATCAAGTCTGTCCGCAGTCTAGCCTACTAAAAACTAAGGCCATGTCCTAATACACTACTAAACTTTATTTCAAAGAATTAAGTCAATTTTCCTTTTTATATAGTACAGATTAGCTTTTAAAAACATTTTATCATCGAACAGTTACAAAACTTATCAAAATATTATCACCAAATACGTCTCTGTCTTTAATGTCACAATAAAAAATTAGTGTTCAGTCCAGTCGTGTTATAGATTATTATACGAATAGCCTTTTTTTTATCCATTATGAATATTATCGCCGATTATCGAGTGTGTAATAATGAGGTACAATTTGTTTTTATTAACCAACACATAGGTATCACCGTTGCTTTTTGCCTAATCCAACCAACACGCAATCACTATCATAGGCGTCAGAAAAACACGATGAATTATCACTACAAATTAAACACGGCACAGTTTTAGAAACTCTGAGATCAGACCAAATTTACACCTGACCTATTCAACTCTACTATAATGACATCATCCGTAAAACACTATTGATCTCACAGCGTTTCACCAGAACCGTATCTTATTATATTACTATTTAAAATAATAACATACCAGGAGCAAATGATGACTATCTCATCTCCACACGACTAACTAAAAAACATCACAGATTTCGAAAAAAATGGAACATACGATGGTACGGAAGTACGCTACGACACGACACAACACAAGCGCTTCGCGACGCGGATACTAGCGAGTGAGCTAGCGGACCTTATCGATCCAAGCGAACTCCTGGCGCCGGCGATCCGCATATCCCTTGGTGCACGCACGCCCCTCCCCTGTAACTTGCCACCCTACTACATTTCACTACACCCCTTGTTGTAGGGAATTAACAGGTTGACTTGTTCCAAAGAAAAAAAAAACAGTTTAAAATATTTGTCGAAATATGAAACACAAAAAAAAACACCACACACTGTAGTTATAGAAATAGGTGAGAAACAATGTGAGCTTTTTAATCTGACAACTTGTAAAATACCCGGAAAATATTTTGACTAGAAAAGGAAACACCGAATTTCCCCATCTCGTTATGAGTTCGACCTTGGAAGCGTCTTGCAACTCTATTATAAGCTCCATAGATGTTGACACAAAACTCCAATGTATACCTATTATATAAATTACCGACCCAATCATGGGATAATCAAGATTACGTATTTATTATGTACTATGCCTTTGAACTCTGACCCTTTCTATTATTTTAGAAATTGGGTTTGTGTTTACAAAGTATGTAACTGATTGTTGGTTATATTGTATGTAATTTTCTACACATACCTAACACTTGCTTCTTAGAAAATTTTTAGAAAATCTTTAGAAAATAAATATAATAATGAATTAAAATTTAAAAAGTCTTGACTAAAGGCAAACAATGTTGATGGACGTGCTTTTAAATGAAAACTGTTGTAGACTTGTAGTCACGTTTTATATTTGAAACCAAGGAATGTCTAACCACAAACAACAAAGTTTCACTCAAACTTAAACATAATATTTCGTCCATGGCCACCAAGAATATGAATCTGTAAATTAACAGCAAGTAACTAACACAAGTAACTAAACCATTAACAGTAACTATTGCATTACAGATAGACAGTGTTCTGGATTAATTAATGAGATTTTTTTAAAGAAAATAAAAAGATAAGAAAATAAAAATTTAATCCACCAATTAAATATTATTTTAGCAAAACTCTAGAGTGTCTTTGACTTACACGATGGCGCCAATGGAGCAGTTGGCAAAATTTAAAAAAGTTACTTTAAAGGAATTGCATATTTCAAAACCTCACAAATCATAATTTCATAATTAGACTATCTTTATGCTTAGACATTTATAATAGAAGAGTACCCAGCAAACTAGTCATTGTATGGAATAGTGGACACACGTTTTTATAAACAGACACCCTTGGCTCTAAGGCTCGTGTGAGAGGTCTCTGCAAACAATCTTTTGAATTGCAGGACCTTTTGTAAAGTCCTCTTTATGACGATCTTGTGTATCCATAACATAACACAACACGCATGAAAGGTAACCTGCAGTAAGCAGTGCATACTGCATATTGAGAAAGGCTTTGTAATAACTAGATGCATAAAAGTTTTAATTAAGTTTTTATAAAAATAATTATAAAAACTTAATCAAAATTCACAAAAAATATTATTGTTTACGATATCTACACTAAAATTTGTACAGAAAACATGTCACCATTTGATACGTAATTCTTTTATTGTTCAATATATGTACGACTTAATCATCGGTGACATCTAAAGAAATATGAAATTGGGTAGGTAGGTAGGTAAGTATATACTCAAAAATTAATAATTTTTTTGTTTTGTTTCTGAAACCAGCACCATTTAAAAATTCAAACACAATTTACAATCTTAGTAAAGTCACACCCAGCCACACCCTACTTGCGATAGCTTAGATAATATTGAAAAAAAAAAGGAGTACATTGGATAGTACCTAAATGCATTGATAATTTAGTGATTGCAGGTACTGTTTAATTTATATTTGAAACATCTAAGTATTTTATTTTTATTTGAATGAATTAACTGACATTTAGACAAAATCATGTGGTTGTTTTGTTCAAATGATTTTTTTATTAATTTGATAAGAGGTTTTTGATGATGTAATAATATTTGATGATGTATAAAATGTAATAAAAAATACTTTTAAAATCGTAAATAATATATACCTAAGAATAAATAGTAAAATCATATTAGTTATCAATGTTGGTAATCATCTTTAATTTTTTTTTGAAGAATAAGTAGTTAATAAATACTCTTAATAAATTCTTGGGTTGATTTGACCATTTCACCTACAAAATACAAAATACCTACCTAATTAATATTTAATAATGTTAAATCATTAAACCAAAATGAAATATTCTTAAAATACATGATATCATAAATAAAAATATCACATAAGACATATCTTTATTATGAGCTAATGATTCACACAACTCACAAGCAAGCCATGTGCCTCATTATTACTCAGTCATCATTAATGAATTATCATTTACAAAACATTTACAAAATAGCTCTTTAGATATTTAAAGTTCTTACTAAAATTAAGCCTATTTTACTAAGCTACTAGAGTAGAGACTACTAGACTATTGTTTTTTACTCTATTGTAAAGTTTGGGTACAAAAACCTTTATCAATTTTCAAATTCTTTCTTCTATGAAATATCATCTAGAATTTCATCTATGAATTAAAAAATCTGCCATAAAGTTATGGATATGAGTGTGGTTTTTTTTCTTCCTCGTATATCAGCAGATAATACAAATATCCGGCACATCTCTAATTAAGATTAATGTCACCCATAAGTGGTTCGCAGTGCACTTGCAGTAGTTACTTGTAGCATTGATTATCTTATAGATTAATTGTAGATGACTAGCTGGTGCCTTGTTGCTGCTATACCACATTGGCCAGGCATTAGTTACAGTTTTATATTTTAGATAATCCCTCGGGAACAGTACTTTTTTCTTGGATGAAAGGTATGCAAAATTTCATGGCGATTGGTTCAGTAGTTTTTGCGTGAAACCGTAACATACAAACAAACTCACATTCACATTTATAATATTAGTAAAAATGGTAGCCAACACCATCAAGTGGGCCATGAGCCTGTTTGTCGAGCTTAACATTAAAAAAAATTTACTATTTTTGAGTTACTAACTAAACCTATTTTAATAAACTATTACTTATACTACTCTCATTTACTTTATTTATCTATTATTTACTTATTAAGTACTAGCTACTGCCCGCGACTTCGCCTGCGCATCTTTGTAAATTATAATTGTAAAACCTTCCTCGAGAACCACTCTATCCATTGGTGAAAACAGCATGAAAATCGGTGCCGTAGTGTTTGAATTCTTTGCGAACAGACAGACCGACAGGCAGACGCGGCGAAGGACTAGCCTACTATCCACCAATTTATCATATGTAAGTCGTTATGAAACTTACAGCCTACAAATTGAGAAGCCAAGAGTCAATGAAAGGCATTCTCCCTTTCGTAGTAAGTACTTACCTACTTTAGATGAGAAACAAATTAAGGCAATTGAACACAATCATGTAGATGACTAGCCATCAGTAACCAAATAAGTATGTACTCGCTTAAATGTATCTAAATTGGGCAGAAACTTTTGACAAATTATATGAAATGGAAGTCCGGTAGGTAGACAGTACATTCATTACAAATACTAGAATCAAATGAAGCGGTTCGTAGCCAAATAATGTTAAGTGTTAACCTTATGAAGCCAAAACTATATTTAAAAAAAAAGTGAAATATTTATTACTTACCTAAATGTTCAAAAATAATATTTGTGTACAGCTATTCACATAAATTCTTCAACACACACACCAATTTACACACTTTAACTCAAGACACTTGAGCCAATTGTACCAAAAATTTCGGCACATACACTTCGTAAACAAGTTTTGGTTCGAAACTTCTCAAAATCATAACCCAAACGTTAAAGATATGGATTATTTTTTCTTTAAACACGAAATAACTGTTGCTCACATATAAATCTTTACAATTATCATCCGTGACAGAAAGTACGGAGGTCGGAGTATGGACACGGCGATTACGAACGGAGGCAAAGATCGCCGCGAATGAAAGAAAGCAAGGCATCACCTTTCCGCCCAAATCATAGATTACTTTTATGTAGAAGCGACAGTAGTCAAAAACGTGAAGGTCAAAAAGCGAGACCTTTATCTAACTAAACATTACCAAATACCTACTTTAAATTGTGAATTGGTTTATCTCTCTAATGAATAAGAAAATATTTCAAAAACTTAAAAAATATTGAAGCTTTAATTTCCGTAATTCTTTTAAGAAAATTCACTTACGACATCGATAACGACGGATTTTTTTTTTAATTTTCCGTCATGTACTTTATCAAAATAGGTACCTACATATGTACATATTTCGAATCTTATCAAGTAAGTACTTATAGAAAATATACTTTCCTTTAAACTAGACTAATGTGTGGTATGAAGTAAAAATAATACTTGCTATTTAAAAAACGGTGTCACCAAAACAACAAAGGCAAGTACAATAAAAACAATTTATCGATGTTTTCTTTGTGTAGCTTTTATTTATTTAGCAAGGGAAGTTGCTGATATTTCACCTTAAGAGATAGTCTGATTTTTATTTTATTCATTGCCGAGGATGATGTCATGCTACACCTATTCTGGTATAGAGTAGTATTTGACGTAAATTTTCGTCTATGGTTTGGTGAAACAACTAAATACAGAATTCATATTAGATTAATTTAAACAAATAATTCAATTTATTTAACTAATTGTTTTTATTTAATTTATCCGTGAATAAGTTTTAAATTCTTCGTTGTTTAGAGTTCCTGCATAACGACAGCTGCTACTGGCTACTGAGTTATAGATATAGTGTTCTGCGCTGCCATTATTTTCGACTACAAATCGATTTTGGCGGGAATTACTTGGTAATCAAATCATGACCAATTTTACCGAATTAAAGGAATTGCTATTTCCCAGATAACTAATCCATTTAACTTATCTTAAAAGATGTAAATTATATACAAAAACCTTCCTTGAGAACCACTCTATCCATTGGTGAAAACAGTATTTGAAAACAAAATCGGTGCGGTAGTTTTTGAGTTTATCGCGAAGAGACAAACATACAGTACAGACAGACGCTGCGAATGACTTTGTTTTGTAATATGTAGTGATTAAGTGATTAGGATGCAATTCACGTGTCTCAAATGTTTTTATTATGGAAGACATATAACATCATAAAGCGAAAAAGTAAATAAGAGAAATCAAAATTTTCCTTTCTTCAAATATTTATTATCTCTCGTACATCGTTATCACAATACAAAGCTTCACAAAATAAAAACTAATTTAATAAATAGGTACAGTCAATCTAACGTTATTTTGCCTCCATATAATCGATTCGAAATCATATCTTTTTTTTTAATTTGCAAAAATATGAATACTGGGGAGGCAAAATAAATTTACATAGACTACAACTTTTATAAGTTGTCTAAGTCTAAGATGTCGAGGAGGTGCTGATGAACGAAAATGTTAATGTGTCTACTTCACTAAAAGTAATAAAAAAAAACCCGACTCTAAAAACCATAACCCCTGTTATAGCTAAATAACCTTTTAGCTGTAAATATTAAAAATAATAGCTGCATATAAAAATTGCTATTAAATTAAATATTTACAATTTTTTTCAAAAGCACATCCTCAAATGACAAAAAAATGTCAGTCAATTCGCTTAAAATTAAAACAATTTGTTGTTCATCGACTTTGTAATGTAAAATTATAGTATCTAGTATAAAAATTAGTATAGTAAAGTGTTCATTTTTTAGAAATATTATTCAGTACCTATAGTATAAGTATGTCATACTTTAACTCAGCACTGAAACAGTCTTGAGAAGTTCAAAAGAGATTTATAACTTGAAAAATATTTTCTTATAAGTACTTTCCTTTTCATAATTGATATTTTCCGAATCCGAATATTGTATACTTTTTAAAATAATTAAATACAGACCATAACCATTTAAAAAGTATGCCAAGAAACTTAAGATGACGCTTTTTTGGAAACATGATAGTTTACAAAAATTAAAATATAAAATTTCCTGGATAGAAATTTGAGTATAATAATTTCCCTGCAAAGCACCAGTGAGGGAATAACCATATTTATTCAGCTCAATTCAGTTTTTGTTCATAGAAAAGTTCATAGAAAGTCTATTAATTACGTAATGACAATTTTCGCCATTTTTAAGCCCCATATAAGATTTTTTTCTGAATTTAGAAAAGGATAAATTTCACTAAAAATCGATTTAAATATTTTTTATGTTTTTTTTTATAATTATTGTATTTAGATTTTTAAAGTGAAATTCTGAAAAAAAAACCAGGTCTTTTTGACTTTTGTGTTCTCCAACACTTTGCCCTCAAATATATTACACTCTGTTAAGAAATCTCACATTTCTTCTTATAAAATTTCGACCCTCCGAGATAAGGGCATGTAGTGATTTTGAGAACCCCTTCACCTCCTTGGGCGCTTACATTTAATGAATAGCTCCTAAGTGTGAACAAAATCGTCTAGCAAAATGCGAATGGAACTGAATAAGTGTAGTCACTCCCTTAGTATTCTTAACTATTAAATTGCATCCGTTAAATGGCAACTCCGACTCCAAACAGTCATCAGAACGCCCTGGAGTATGGCCAGTTATTGCTAGAGGACGAATGATGATCTAAGTACGGACTGTCGGTGAGGAGCAACTTGCTGCCACTGAGCCCCGAACTGGAACTCTCGCTGGACGAGAAAACACTCTTGCTGCCGGTGTAGAAAGAGAGGGACGTATGCAGCGGTTCTCGGCCCATTCGCCGTCTCGCTCGCACCAACGAGACGAACGCGACGGCGATGGCACACAAAAATATAATTCCCAGCACGCAAAAAGCCAACGCCATTTTGCCGGGAGAGAGGCAAATCGTTTTATCGCCCGGCGAGAAGCCGCGGACGAATTCTTCCTCCTCGCTTTCTACTCGTCGCGAACCTGAAAAACAAATACAAAAGGTTATACATCTAAAAGTATAACAAAAATATAAATCTGTTAAGGCCATTTTAGATGTTGATAAGTCTCACATAGGGTTCATACAAGAACTAAGATGTCAATGTAAACAAACCCCACTCATTACTAAAAATGTCAGAAGCGACCGGCGCTGATTTCTTTCATGGTACAATAAAACGATTTTAGAACACTTGAGTCATCTTTTTATAAATTCTTATGATCATTTTTATGAATTAGATAAAATACGTAATACCAGTAGGTAAAAAAATACATTTGATTTATTTAAAAAATGTTGTGAACCCCTGAAAGTTTGTTAAAAATCGTAAAACAACCACAATAAGTAAACGCGTGCCAGTGGCCATACACACACATTTACCATCAAGTCAGTAACACTTTTTTACAAATTTAAATAATTTTTATTTAAAATAAAAATAAAAACAGTTAAATTGAACGCACCTCTAATAGAAGCCTCATCCTCCAACTCAATATTCGGTGCTAGCACTTCAATACTATTGTACACCTCCAATCTATCTATCACGACACCTTTCGCGTCTTTATCCAATCGCGCCTTCCTCACCAATCCATCTCTCGTCTGTTGAGTCTTTTGTAGAGCTCTGCAGTCTATGAATGGGCATTCCCCTTTGCACAACTCGACGCCGCACGTCACATGTAATTTCGCTCGGTCGGGAAATTTGAACGCAGCGAACGTCGTCACTGCGTGTTGATAGCCCATTATACTTTTTATATTATTCCTGGGCACGGTTTCGTACAATTTGGCGTCGGGGTCCAAATGTGAAAAATCGATTTCCGCTTTTCTGTGCTTGTGTTTGTGGACGATCGGTCTGTTGAATATCGTCTTGTCGATCGGGCAGCCCGCTTCGTCTAAAAGCTTTTGCGACGCTTCACCGAGGCCGTCGTGAGCGACACAATTCGTTATGCGTAAACCGATGCCAACTGTAACATTTATTGAAAAAATACATTTATATTAATAATAATTTATTTGTTGTTTTCTGAGGTATAAACCTAATTTTGCATTAGACCAGATATACCTATAGCAATATTGATAGTTACGAACCCGGTAAGGTGCATTGTATAAGCAATTTGGTGGGTTGTCCAACTTCCACGGTTGCTGGTTCAGTGGTTTCTGCTGCCGGTGCGAGTTCCATCCAAGCCCTCGCTGCCTCCAACAACCACTCCCGTTCTTCGGACTCCACTGGGCTCACGAACCCCTGACGATTACGACCAGTTCTGAAAAATAAAATTGATCACCACGATGCTTTGAGTATATTGAGTATCTAAGAGCTTATAGGATTAGCATGTTTCTATTATACCAGCCTCATGAAAACAACATATCTTATCTTACGATAAACATATATTCAATATTGGAATCCATTGTCTTACAAAACCGAATTGGCTTGATTAAATTCACACAGAGCAGTGACAGTGACACCAGCAATCATTTGACAGATGGCGGCTCTAGACTGCGTTCAAGATACTGATCGCCGCCACACCACCCCCCCACGGAGAATTGAAGATCAAAGATCGAAAGGACGAGCAAATTTTACCCTACGACCCGATCGCGTTGTATACTTTGGTGAAGGTGGAGAAGGTGTAGTATGATGTGGAGTCTGTGAGTGTGATGTATGTGTGTCTGGATGTGAATGAGGAGTCTTAGGTGGCGAAATGTCTGGAGGTTGAGGGACGAGTGATGGGTCGGGAGTGTTGGTAGGGGCGAAAGTGTCAGTGTAGGCTGGTTTCACTCGGTCAACACTCACAACAACTTCTCTGTTACCGACGATGATGGTAAATGTCTTGTCCGTCCTGCTAACCACTGGAAAAGGTCCTGAATAAGGAGATTCCAGTGGCGGCTTCACGTGATCAGCTCGCAAGAATATATGCGAAGCTGAATTGAGCTCTTTGGACATGAAGCAGTTTTTTTGGCCATGACGAGAAGCAGGAACGGGCCGTAACTCCGACATCAACCTTCTAAGCTGAGCGACAAACTCAGAAGAATTAGCGGTTTGCCAGTTAGGTTGAGGAACTATCATCTCACCAGGAAGACGAAGGGGTTCTCCATAGAGCAATTCAGCTGGTGAAGCCTTTAAATCCTCCTTCACGGCTGAACGCAATCCGAGGAGCACGATAGGTAGAGCTTTAATCCACGGTTCTGCACGACACATCAGAGAGGCTTTGAGCTGCCTATGGAGGCGTTCTACCATCCCGTTGGCACATGGATGGTAGCTCGTGGTGCGCAGCTTTTTGGTACCGAGGAACGCCATGAGCCTATGGAATAGGTCTGACTCAAATTGCCGCCCCTGATCTGTCGTGATGCAAGTAGGAACACCAAACCTCGCGATCCATCCACGTAAAAGTGTATCCGCGGTTTCTTCAGCGGTGATACTACGCATAGGCCAAGCTTCTGGCCATCGTGTGAATCTGTCTACAGCCGTGAGAAGATATCGATAGTCTTCGCACACGGGTAATGGACCAACGATGTCGACGTGTATATGACTGAAACGGCCAGACGGTGTATCGAAGTTGCCTAATGGGGAAACTGTGTGTCGTGTGATTTTATTTTTCTGGCAAAGTATGCACGATCTAGTCCACTGTCGCAAGTCTTTGCGAATAGAGGGCCAGACGAATCTATCTGCGATAAGTTGAGATGTAACACGAATGCCAGGATGACTAAGGTTGTGAAGTTTTTCGAAGTATTTCCTACGAAAGGGTAAGGTAAGAAACGGCCGTGGCTTGCCGGTGGAAGTATCGCAGATGACTTTGATGTCCGTGTCGGGTAAGCAGATATTTTTCAGTTTAAGAGAAGAGCCGTTTTGAAGAAGTTCTTGTAGCTCTTGATCACCTTTTTGGGATTCAGCGAGAGCCGCGTAGTCGTCTTCAAGTGATATGGCCTCGATTCTTGACAAAGCGTCTGCTACGACGTTATCTACGCCTTTTATATATACGATGTCCGTCGTAAATTGCGATATAAAATTTAACTGGTTCAGCTGCACTGGGGGTAGCTTCTCACGTCGCTGTACAAAGGCGTAAAGAAGAGGCTTATGGTCCGTGTATACGGTGCAATGCTGAGCTTCCAATATATGTCGGAAGTGTTGCACGGCCTCATACACAGCTAGAAGCTCTCTATAGTAAGCGGGCCAGAGTGTTTGACGACTGGTTAACTTCTTGCTGAAGAATGCTAAGGGGTGCCAATGTGTGCCAACGCGTTGTTGGAGACAAGCTCCCACTTGTGTACTTGAAGCGTCGGTGAAAAGGCCTAGTGGGACAACTGAAAGTGGATGAGCTAGCATAGTAGCCTGGCTAAGGCTCTCTTTGCAAGCGTTGAAGGCACTTTTTAACTCAGTTGTCCAAGGTACAGGTTTGGTACCCTTGAGCTTGGAATCAGTTAAAATATTTACTAATGGTGTTTGCATTTCAGCAGCATGTGGTAAAAAACGTCTATAATAATTGATCATACCCAGGAATCTACGTAGGCCCTGGACAGTTTTTGGAAGGTCATACTCCTGGAGAGCGGATATTCGCTCTGGAGGAGGAGCAGATCCATCCTTTGAGATCCGGTATCCCAGAAAGGTCACTTCTTTTGCTCCTAAAACGCATTTTGCAGGATTTACAACAACGCCGTAATCAGACAACCTTTGAAATAGGATGCGTAGATGGCGTTTATGGCTATCTTCGTCTGGAGAATATACTAAAATATCGTCAACATACGGAAAACAAAAGTCTAGATCTCTAACGACCTCGTCCATAAAGCGTTGGAAGGTTTGCCCAGCGTTACGCAATCCAAACGTCATATATGGGAATTCAAAAAGCCCGAATGGGGTGATAATCGCTGTTTTGCACACATCCTCGTTAAAAATAGGAATTTGTTGGTAGGCTTTTATTAAATCAAGGGTGCTAAAGATGGTAGAACCAGCGATGTTGTGACTGAAATCTCCAATATGACGAACAGGGTAGCGATCTGGGATGGTTCGAGCGTTGAGTGAACGGTAATCGCCACATGGTCGCCAAGTGGAATCCTTTTTGGGAACTAAGTGAAAGGGGGACGACCATGGACTTTCAGAGGGTCTTGCTGTGCCATTTTTGATCATCTCATCAAATTCTTTTTGAGCCACCTTGAGTTTTTGTGGAGCAAGTCGACGTGGACGACACGAAACTGGTGGACCATCCGTCGTTTTAATATAATGTACAGTATTGTGCTTTATTTCTCTATGAAGTCCGGGGGGTCGTGTGACTGTAGGAAACTCGGAAAGTATTTTACTAAAAGGTGATGCTGTGAAAATTGAAATGGTTTTAATGCTTGGTTGATCAAGTGAGGCAACAGAGGTTGGTGCTGACAGACCGGTAACGCCGTCCAACAGACGCTTATTACGGCAGTCAGGTAGTAAATGGTAGTGAGCCAAAAAGTCCGAACCTATTATGGGCGTGCTGACATCAGCTACGACGAATTGCCATCGGAATTCTCGACGTAACCCGAAGTTCAGATTTAGACACACGCATCCGTAAGTCTTTATGGTGCTGCCGTTTGCTGCGCTGAGCTCGTAGCTACTAGCGGGAGTGTTGCCAGTTAAAATTTTCCGTGGGTAGCAGCAAAGGTCAGATCCTGTATCAATAAGGAATCTGACCTTTGAGCATTTGTCCGTGATAAATAGGCGGCGACTCGAAGGCGTGCAGTCAGCTGCCGCCATTACTGACTGACTTTTGAGTTTTCCTGAGTCCACCTGCATGGGCTAACGCACTTTAAGGCCTTAGCTTTGAAATTCCTGTGATACCAGCAGGTTTGACCTGCTGGTGATTGTGTGCGGCCGCGAAATTGACTTCGGCTCCTCGATCGGTTTCGGCTGCGGCTGCGATCGGTTTCAGATGTGATAGCAGCGATACAAGCTGTCAACTCTTTCATCTGTAATGCAAAAGCATGCAGTCCCAGAGGATCGTTAGCGGCTGCGAGCGGCGTCGTGGTTGAAAAGCCCGAGGCTGTGCTATCAGCAGCTGTAGTGGGAAACCCAATGTTTGGAGCAGAAGTAGCGTGTACAAAGTTGTGAGCAGTTGTTGCAATTCCAGGAACAACTTCCAAAATTTTATCGGCGTCTGCTGCAATATTGTCAAGTGAGTCAACCCGGGCTGCCAGCAGAGCCTGAAGATTCTGTGGTAAGCGCCGCATAAAAAGTTGTCGAAGGATACCATCGTCTGTAAGAGTATTACCTGCTAAAGAACGAAGATGTCTGAGAAACTGCGAGGGTTTTTGATCCCCTAACTCTGAATCTGTTAAAAGTTTTCGAACACGCTGTTCCTCTGACTGCGATAAACGTCTTATAATTTCGCTCTTTAAATATTCATATTTGTCTGTGGCCGGTGGGTTTGTTATTATATCTTCAATTTCATCAGTGATTTTGAAATCTAACTTTTCTATAACGTGGTCATATTTTGTAAGGTCCTGTGTGATGCCTGCTCTTCGGAAATGTGATTCGATATGTGCAAACCACATAGCCGGTTTTTGGTACCAAAATGGTGGGATTTTTGGTGCGATTGCAGAAACGCCAGACTCAGTTTTAACAAATGGTGGGTTAGTATCGTCTTGTGACGACATGGATGGTGGCGCTAGAGATGGCTTATTAAGATTAGCTCGGAGTGCTGCATTTTCCTGTAATGCCGTTTGTAGTTGTCCCGAGAGAGTGTCCAGCTTAAGCTGGAGTTCAGAGTCCATATCGGAAGTATTGGTTTCACTGTGAGACATAGTTGAAGTTTCGCAAGTGAAAACCGAGTGGAAGGTGTTAAAATTAGTCAGTTGTGATATATTGGGTAAGGTGTAAAATCATTAATTGGCACGAGTGGGTAATAACTGTTTGGTGTGACAGTGCTCAGTACTCATAAAAAAATTACAATCACATGCAAGTTATCCTTAACCAAAATCACCTTAACATTGAATACACAAATAAAATAAAAATAACAGGTATAGCCGTTCACCAAAAAATAACCATTAACCTTAATTTACCATTACAAATTACAATTATACACAAAGAAATAGCATATTTAAAAAAATAGAAAGAAAGTATTCAAATTTGTTAATGCAAATACCTAGGTAATATAAAAATTTTATATACTTATCAAAATTATTCATGCGAACACAACACAGTATAAAAGTAATGCTCAAATTTGTTAGTATAAGCACAGATAAAAATATTGTTCATATTTGATTAGACAAACACAAAAGATTGTTGAATGTTAGTTAAAAAAAAATCACCACAACCATTTGAGATTAATGTCTAATGGCACAACTTGAATTGCATGCAGTGCAGTGTGTCGAAGTTACTCAGCGATGACATGCTTACGCAGCACCAAATTAACCAGCAATGTAATGTGCGTTGGTTAAAGTTAAAGTGCGCTTAGCCCAGTGCGTCCAGATGCACTTGTGAATTGTGAATGCTGTGGTTATTACTGCTGATGTAGCGACATGCTATCAACATGCAGGCAAAAGAAAAACTTCGTTGTTGAGAGACAGGCCGAGGAATAAATAGATGATCTTGAATTCCTTGATGGGTAAGGAGATCAGGTAGATGCTTTCCAATTTGTTGTTTCAAAAACTTCGTTGCGAACATGCAGGATAAACGTCGATGATGCAGAACGTCGGTCTGCATATAGTATTGTATTATGCTTGTAGCGCTTGGAGTGTTCTGTCGTAGTCACCAATATAGGATTAGCATGTTTCTATTATACCAGCCTCATGAAAACAACATATCTTATCTTACGATAAACATATATTCAATATTGGAATCCATTGTCTTACAAAACCGAATTGGCTTGATTAAATTCACACAGAGCAGTGACAGTGACACCAGCAATCATTTGACAGATGGCGGCTCTAGACTGCGTTCAAGATACTGATCGCCGCCACAAGCTGTGTCCCTGTCTCTGGACAATTTCGTAATTATTTATTTACAGATGACTAGTCAAGCATAGCCGCAGTCAACAACTAGTCCCTAATCATCTGTAAATAAATCGCTCAATCCACAAAATTATATATTTTTATCATCAGTTGTCTAGTATTCCAGAGTACACCTAGAGATGGCGCCGTCATGTAAAAATTAATATGAACTGCAGTTAGATTGGATATCCAACTTGTTTGTTATTTTTAATTAAAAACACAAACTTTACTTAAATCCGTGGTGTTACTATTTTTAAAAATTTTACAATTGCCTACATTACCTACATAATTTTGCAATTAAAAACAGATATACCTAATTGCCTACATACAAAATTAATTCATATTATAACAAATTTAGACTAGTAGCGCCATCTCTTGATCGACCAAGTAACATATGAATAAACACAAAACATAAAAACCTTTCCTTACCTTGTTTTCTTTACATCGTGTCCAGTCATTTCTTTAAGTTTGCTGCTGATAACATTTTCGATCGCCGAACTGTTGATGCGCATCACACGAGGTTGCAATTTACATCTAAAACATCAAAACATTGCAATATTTATGTTATGGTTAGGGTCTTATTGTCTCAAGGATCCCGGGTTCGATTCCCGACAGGGTAAACTTTTCAACTTTTCAAAGTTGGCTCTGATCTAGATATGATATAAATATAGACAGATATTTCCTAGAAAATGTAATTAACATTTAATAATACGAGGTGAAGTAGATATCTTGGATCAATTGAACTAGTGGGAATAGACGCTTGGTTCGTTAGTTTATAAATATTTTAGGGGTATGTAACCTTAACCAATTGATAGTATGTCATCATCATCTACATACCTGACTAATATCTCTTGATCCGAGGACTGTTGAAGGTGCTTGTCCATTTGAACCACCAATTCAACTGAGTAATAAAGATTGCTGACGTCATCGAGTTCCAAGTCTTTTGTACCATTTAATGGCGACGTCCGTACACCACAAGCGTTGGACGGCAAATACAGAGAAATCTTTTCCTTCAGGTTTCCTGAAACGAGAATTTATTATTTGTAGCCTAGGTTAGCTTTATATTTCAGTAGTGGCAGGGAAAACTGCGTTTTATAGACATATGGGTAGCCCATCTTATTTTTAATCCAGGCAACAAGCTCTGCCGTGCGTGTGCCGAATTTGCGGCACGTTTTTGCGTGAAAGAGTATTTTAACGAGCCCGTTGGACGAGTGGCAAGGGTGCTTGCCTAACGTCTCAAGGGCCCCGGGTTCGATTCCCGGCGGGGTCAACTTTGGAAATTTTATAATGTAATTTTAATTTTCAAAATTGACTGGTCTGGATTTGAAAAGTAGTAGTAAGGCACACTGCGTTTCGCAGCCATTTGAGCAGCCCGTCTGGCGGCAGTAACCACCATCCCATCCCTCCCTTATCCTTAATCCTTCTATGGTCGGCAGCGCACTTGTAGTACTTATGGAGTTGCTTGTGTTATAGGCGACGGTAGCCAACCTACCATCAAGTAGACGGTCAGCGTGTCTGTCGACCTTAACATAAAAAAAAATAGTAGGATGTAGCTTACCTTGAACTTTACATTCCCTGGAGAAGTCCTTGCTGAACACTAGCCCTTTGAATGGCTGCTCCATTTGTAGGGACACGGAGATGGCGTGACGGTCGCAAGTTGTGGCCACGTTGACGACCCGATTGGGTCGCGTGTGCTGCCCCAAAGACATTGTGACGAGGCATACCAGGAGCCAAACACGCCACATGACGGCGTGTTCTGAAAAGGAGACAAGTGCGACTCAGTTAGAAAGCATTTTTCACATTTAAAAGACGCCACCAAGGCAAAGGCGTCATTGTATGTAGGCTCAAGAATTTGCGGTCAACCTCGCGGTCAGCCATGGGATATGAAAGCAATTTGAAACAATCTCCTGGATTGTGTCTCAAATGGCCACAAGTTTATAACAAAAATCATAAGAATATTTAATGTTTTCTAATCTATACCAATATATAAAGCTGAAGAGTTTGTTTGGTTGTACGTGCTAATCTCAGGAACTACTGGGTTCGAATTGAAAAATTATTTTTGTGTTGGATAGTCCATTTATCGAGGAAGGCTATAGGCCATCCCTATATAATATCATCATATAATATTATTATGAAAAATAAAAATAATAGAGTAATTAAGTATAAACTTCAGGGAATGTTGCACAATACGCAATAAATCAGAAGAAGGCACAGGGTCTATAAAACTGACGTAGTTTAAAGTAGACCAACAGTACACTATTAAAATACCGCTAGGTTTCCGTTTCAAGTGAGCGATCTTTGATATCCCACTTCGATTAAATCAAGACAATAAAACTGTTTACGTCTGCTAAATTTGACTTTGAAGATATCTATGTCAAAGATGAAGAATATGATAACGCTATAAAAATAATTTCAATTAGACTAGTTCCTGTAAAAAAGGAAAGTTGGGCAAAGAAATTTCATACAAACATTGACTACAACAAAACGATCTAGTATTTTATCTCAATATTATCTATACTATAATATTATAAAGAGGAAAGATTCGATTGTTTGTTTGTTTGTGTAGAATAGGCTCCGAAACTACTGGATCGATATGAAAAAATCTTTTACCATTAGAAGCCGACATTATCTATGACGAACATAGGCTACTTTTTACCGCGGGAAAATGCCTACGGGAAATCTAAAATAAAAGTAAATATTAGCGGCTTGGCTCGGGAGATAGCGCCATCTATCCAAATCAGGTGAAACCTCGCAGAGATATATTATTTCGAAGGGTGAAACGACTAACAAGACAACAGCTTGGTGATATTCCACGGTAGATGGCGTTTTATACTTTTCAACGCGGACGAAGTCGCGAGCACCAGCTAATAGTTACCTACTTATAAACTAGCAAACCGCACTAGGCTTCGCACGGAGGTTCAATTTTTGTCTTCATAAAAACCTTCCTTGGACTTATTCCAGCCTCGAGTCTTGCGATTAGCAACATAACAACACATTTTTATTTTCATATCTATACTAATATATAAAGCTAAAAAGTTTTGTTTGTTTGGTTGTATACGCTTATCTCAGGAACTACTGGTACGAATTGAAAAATTATTTTTGTGTCACGCGCATCAGCAAGTTTATTTAAAATATAGATGATAATATAATATCATTTATGATTGTCCAAAACAAATAACAAATGATCAACAAAATAAGGCTGCTTATAGTTGAATAGTTAATTCCTTAATCGCGTCTCCCAAGCATTTAAAATTCCTTAAAGGTCCGTTCACACGAGCTCGCAGCTCACGAATGGCTCACGGCTGTCTCGTACGCATTCATTACAGTTTTAATTGTTTCTAAGTAATTATAAACTTACGCAATGCAACATAACTGTTGATGTCATTTAATTGTGTATAGTGTGAATATCTCCGTAAACTCGTCTGTTATTAAAATGGCCGTAAACTTAGATGAAAGCAAACATAAATTACGTGGCTGCTAACTAAGTAATTAGATTTCGTCGTAAAAGTATGCGTACATACTTTTGCTCAGATGTTATGCTTCGGTGCATTACAACCAAATCCTAAATAGCCTGTTTCACATTTTCACTGAAATCCGAAATGCCCTAGTGCCAAATTGCCTGAAAATTTGATGATTGAAAATATTATTAGATATTATGCATGTTTATTGTTTACTACCTGGTGCTCGCGACTTCATCCGCGTAGAAAAGTATAAAACGCCATCTACCGTATTTTGGATAGATGACGCTGTCTCCCGGGCCAAGCCGCTAGTATTTACTTTTATTTTAAATTTTCCGTAGAAATGAAGCATTTTCCCGCGGTAAAAAGTATACTATGTTCATCACGGATAATGTCGGCTTCTAATGGTAAAAGAATTTTTCAAATCGGTCCAGTAGTTTCGGAGCCTATTCTATACAAACAAACAATCAAATCTTTCCTCTTTATAATATTAGTATTAGATCAGAGCCAATTTTGTCATTTGCAAAGTTGCAATTGCAAAAAGTTTATTTGCACCCTCCTTTCTTTCTTATTTTTTGAGTTGGAAAATCTGCGAATCAGATCCACACCGACCATGCAACCCTTGCTCGTGTGGCCGCTCATCTCCATGGCAACAAGGGTGGACTGCCCAAAGGGGGTTTCCGTCTGATATTTTCACATCAATCCCGGAAGCCCGATTTTTTTTCTTGTGGAGAAAATCTGCGAACCAGAATCTCACCTACCATGTAACATACTTGCTGACATTTCCACATCAATAGCGGCAGCACCATCTTTTTTTATATAGGTACACGCGTTGCCGTGCACTCGTTTAGAGAATTTTGAAGTTATTGTTTTAAAATATTTGCACGCACAGTTATTGTTTGTTCAGAGCCCAACATCCGTGTCCGCATTTAAATCAATCGCAAATTACAATAAGTGGTTTAAAGGCGTAAATGTGGCTTTTAAAGTCAACAAGAGCTTGTTTTTATTTCATTCGAACTTAATATAAAGTTAATGTAGACAAAAACGTTTGGTACCTTTGTCTAAAGTTCAATGACATATAATTTTGACCGACTACGGCCACGGTAATCAAAGAATAAATGGAAGGCGCGCCTTGATTGAGCTCCAATCACTCCGTAATTGCCTATAACTAAATTACAGAACAAATAACAATGAGAAAAGGCAAGAATACACCATACAACTTGTTGGAATGTTCATCTGTTTGGAAATAGAATTAAAATTATTGCAACCTTTTTCTACAAAAGAGGATCATCAATATGCAAAAATATTTGTTTTTGTTAATTATTTATTTTTGGTTTAGGTAACTTTATTTGGTCTATTTATTTTTGGTGGGGCCATTTGCTACTTGCTATTTTGCTTTTATTCATACTTACATATTTTCTTCAGGCGATTGCCTCGTAATCTATTGCCTTCGATGTTGCCAACAAAGACCATTGTATTTTCAAATTTTCGCCATCTGATCTTACTATGTGATATTGAAACCAACATATTATATTATGAGCAAGAAACGTAATATTATATTTATGTGCTTGAATCAAATCCAATAGCATTGTACAAGAATAGTAAGTAGTTATTGTTGAATTATAACAATGTAAAATGGACACATTAATTTCAAGTAAAACGAAATGAAGTAGGTAGCAGAACAAATCACTCGAAAGTCATTTAAACGTTTTCGACGGAGACACTCCAAAGAATGTTATTTTCATGCATTACGCCGATGTTATCATTAACCCAAAATTGTCAAAAACTCTGATGGGGTGAACAGTTATAATAAGTGGAGCTGTCGCTGTCACCGCGGAAAAAATTATCGTAATGACCTGCTGTACTTTCGCAATTTCGCATGTATAACAAGTGGAAATAGGTGAAACAAGAAACTTTCTAGTTTTTTTTTTATTAATGAAAGTACTGAACAGTTTCTTATTAACGACTTCCGAAGGTGAGGTTACCGGCATTTCAGTAAACTAATGGTCCATTGTACTTTCTTATTATTATTACTTATTATTAAGGTGAACCTCGTTTTATATAAATTCTGTAGAGTTATCTGACTGTAAGGAGAGTTACATTTTGTTTTTATATCACATTTCTTCGTCAGATTAAAAATTCATCAGATTATGTTAACTAAGGTACTTAGTTTAATAATGTACCTACTTTAATAATGTTATCATTACCACTAACTATATTATAAAACAAAGTCCTCCGCCGCGTCTGTCTGTTCACGATAAACTCAAAAACTACTGCACCGATTTTCATGCTATTTTCACCAATGGATACAGTGTTTCTCGAAGAAGGATTTAGTATATAATTTACAAAGTTACGCGGTTGAAGTCGGGGGCAGCAGCTTACTTAATATAATAATGCGAACTGCAAAAAAAATATAATAAATCAGAATATAAAATATAATACGCAAACGAAGTCGCTGACAAAAGCTAGTCCACAACAAATTATGAGAGGTCTACAACCTCCGCTCATTTCAAAATAATGAACAATTATGGTCACGTGATTTTTCACTTAGCGATTGGAACATTCTATTGTAGAAAGGACCAGCCATAGAAATAATATATCTTTTCAATTTCGCTGGGACCAACGTGTTAAAATAGAAACCTACAGTTTAAAAAAAAACACAAAAAAAAATTAGAAAAAGGATGTGGAAAAGTGACATTTAAAAAGTTCTTCAATATTGTATGTTAGCATAATAATTATTGTATGTTACACCAACATTTCTAGCGGAACATTGCCGGATGTGGTTGTGTCAGAAGCAAAGCAACACAATTAATTACTTTTGCATGAAATTCCTCAATTCATTGCAAAGTTTCATTAAAAAAAAGATTATGTTTATTTCATCGTTTAAAAGAATAATGCTTTTAATGCTATTACCTGAAGTTTATTTACAAAAAAAAAATATTCATTATATAAATTATACAATCCTAGCTCCTGACAAAAATTACGAACACAACAAAAAAGGCAGCAAAATCTGTCGTGCCATTCGCCAGTGGTGCTCCATCATAATTACATTTGGAATTTTTATTTACATAGATAGATAGATAGATACGTCAACAAAATGTAGTATTTAAGTTCAATTAAATAGCAGAAATTTTGAATTAAGAATCCCATGGTCTAAAAACTCCATTTATAAAAGGTGTGGACAGAATTTTTCAAAAGCGGCGTACGTTAGCACAAGATTCTCCAATTATTATTTGAAGATGTTTCGAGAGAAATATACACGTAATTACAATGAATCAAGATAATAAAAAAACCATTTGCTTTCCCCATTCGCTACATGATAGTTCTGGAAATATAGCAATACAATTGTAGAAGATATCGGAACGTAGATGGAACGTAGTTTACATGCGGTTCGAGGTAAAGTCTAAACAAAGGAGAAACCCATCGATAAAACTATCTAGAGGAAACTAGAATAATGAGTGTGTGAACTGATATAACGGTTCGAACATTTGTAACAGAATAATACAATGTATGGGACACATGCATGAGAATTATGTAGATTTTTTTTTAACTAGTCACCTCAGACGACATGTAGGATTAAGGATATTATATCGTAAACTTTGTGTAGGGACACACAAAAAGTATTGGCTATAAAAATAAATTGTTATCCAACATATAGAAACCCCTCAAATAAAATGTGAGAAGAAATGATTCGCACGCACCAAGCTAGATAAATTCTATCCATTTTTTGTCACAAAATTAGCCATTTCATTAAAAAAAAAACGCAGTAGGTATATGTGAGATTATTAAATTGTACCTAATAAGATTTACCGAATTGTAATCAAAATAAATGTTTTAAAATCGCAAAAAAATCAAATAAATTATTGTTGTCAATGAAGCTGAAATTCCTTATTTAATCAAAATCCCAGCTAAATTTTAATACTTATACCCTTATATACTTAAAAGATACTTTATACCCTACTCTACTTATAAGATACTTTATGATCTTATTTCTCTTATAATTTTCCCAGCTTGGATAAACCTCCCCGCATCTGCCAATGAAACTCCCACGTGATGCCGGTTATCAAGCCCCATAAATCCAGGGTAAACAGTACTTAGCTTACTGTAAACCTATTAGCCGAACAAGTGGTACGCGAAGATTGTCGAGCGTTCCTATAACAGTTACGTTCCGTTACCTGGCCACAGCAAGACATAACGTAATATGTAACGATATAAACATACAAGAGAATGCGGACGAGGGAACGGAACGTGTCGCATCAGAGCAAAATAACATTAACTGATTAAAACATCATTTAGATTCACATTTCGTATGTAAATATCGTATTTGTATACCAAAGGAATATACCAGAGGATATTGATAGGTTATTTTAGAAAATAGAAAATAATTTATTTCAGAGTTCTAAAGTTCATAGAGTGGGTCGTCGACAGACCATAGTCACGAAAAAATAATCAAGGCGAGAAAAACCGTGCGGAACAGATAGTGTAACATAGCATATCAATTAATATATTATTCAAAACTTTAACGAAAAGAAGCAACGAGTCAAAAAGCACGCGGTTGTCCGCGTAGCTTTTTGCTACGTGTAAGTATATATAGTCTTAGGTTTATGGATAAATAGACGCAGATATTATACATTTTAAGTGACTGTCTTCGAACTAAACTAACTCGTGGCCAAAAGTTATTGCTCGTTCATTTCACTGAAGAGCAAAGGAAACCAGATTCATATAAAAGATTATTCTGAATTTATTACGTCCAGTCAGCTAAGACCCTTATAAAGGGCGTGTTCATCTCGTCACTAGATAAGTTCCCACGGTGCCGGCAGTACTTGCTGTGAGTAAACTACGTTACACTGTCGCCTATCATTAAATAGTTATATAGCGAGTTTCCAGTGAAAAATGTGAAAATTACAAGACTTTTTTATAATTATTCTTATTATAATGTATAGTCTATACTTACCTACTTATAAAATCGTTTGTCCTGACCGACTATTAACGAATAGTCAAAACTACTAAGTAAGTTTGAAAGGCTGAAATTTGGAACATATGTGTGAAAATTTCAACTTAAACGGAGATACGATAAGTTGGGGAACATATTATAAGTATAGCCTGCGTGAGTGCCCCAGTGATGAAGCTCTATCTATACCAAATTAGCTCAGCTTTGATCAAATTTTTACTTCCCTTGAAACGAACGAACGTGCATGAACAAATTTCTAGTCGTGTTTCATAATTGGCCACACAACTCAAGCGATCAGTCGAGAGACAAATCGTGATCTTAATTCATGGATTCAAAAGAAGTTCGAAGCAACGCATCACATGTGAATTGTGAACTTGTGGCTTTCACTCTCGCCTCCTTTGATGATTATCTAACTAAATGAGTGTACACTCGTCATGCCGAGAGAACCGCTCCACTATTATAATAATGTAATCGTCTCTGACGTTTATTATCTAATCCTTTTGTCTAACAGCAGAATACTCAAACACTTTTTAAACACAAGGCGCCACCTTAACTTTATGTGCTTGAGAAGAAGCATTACATGTCATTAACATTGTTTAAGTAAGACGTATGTATTATTGAGTTAAATAACTGAATAATGTGGAATGATTCTTATTGATTACATTAGGATATGCGGATTATCAAGAAGCAGAAGTTGTCTAATTAAGATTCTGATGAATTACGAATTAGTGAAAACAAAAATCTGTCGATCACAGAAATAACCAAAATTTTCGCCCTTTCCACCTATCCCTACCAGTGAGGAAAAGTATCACCTGGAACGGGCCGGTATAAAAATTTCAAAAGTTTAGAAAAATCAGGACCTTTTAATATAATAAATATAATATTGGGAGTCATCTACTAGAGAACTTGTTTTTAAAACAAATTTATCGCCACCAGCTACGCATGTATTATGCAAATTATTTACACCTTCCTTGTTTACTGGACTAATCTGAAGATTGTCTGAAATTTCATCAAAATTGGTTCAGCGGTTTTGGAGTTTATAGGAGACATCGCCTTTATATATTAATATAATGTGTAGTGTGTAGATATAGAATAGATAGATAAAAATCTATAAATTTAGCTGTGAAAATTCGAGCAAGTGTGGCAAAGTATGTATTTATAGCAACGCATTTACAGTTGAAATTGTACAAGTACGTTTCTTTCGACATAGTCACGTCCTATCTTCATTTCATTTTGACGTAGGATATTAAAATATTTTATAGCTGTTACATTATTTGTGTACTGGTATACCAAGGGAAGGGGCCTGTCGTTACCGGTATCAAATTATTGTCACCTCATCGTGGCCGTGACTAACGGCAACGGTCCTTCGGCCAGACACAGTTAATGTTAGGAGAAGCAAGTTTTTACTATAAAATGTCTTTGTTAGGTCACGTTTCTAATAGAATTTGTTGGTAGATACTAACATTTGGTAGATATAATCTCAGTTATAGGACTTCCACTACTGGACCAATGTCCAGTGGCTTCCCCATAATATTTCAATTAGCGTGGATCCACGGTAGACCCGCGGTCATTATTATTTAAGTAGCCTACTTCCTTCCTTAAGATTCAAGCTATCGCTATGCCAATATTTATCAAAACTGATTTAAAAGTTTTGTTGTGAAAACTTAACAGTTTTTTTCTTATTTTACCGAGTAAAAGAGAGTCTTCGTTCGTTAAGGAAGATAACTTATCGGGATTAACTTAACCGAATTAACTTCCGGGAGATAATAAATTACCATCGTTTAATAGTCATACGCTGAAAACTTTCAGAAACAAATATTGAAGTATGTTTTATAAACAAGCTATTTTTGTTCAATAATAACACGTAAGTATTTAAACAGATTGTTTTTAAAAAAAACATGTGTATGCTAAGCCACTAGTTACAAACCTGTATTGTAACTTCGTAACAATAAAAATGGAACTCGAAGCCTTAGATTATATTGCCCGTTCAAATGTAAATCTGCGGACTGTTCTTCACTAGAAAACCTACAACCTAGCTAATAATTACCTGGGATTCCTAATGTATTTGATCGTGTTGTAAGTTAGTCAGCAAAGTCTGTTTGATTATTTTCATAGTTTGTAACACAACTATAGGCTATACTTCAAATATAATAATGCAAAGTCAATGAATATAAATGTAATAAGTGATATTGCTTTTAACATTTTACTAGTAACACACACATATCAGAAATTCCTCTTTCCATCGATACAATCGGGAACAAAATCAGTTTAAAATTTTTACCTACGAGAAATTCTGAGCGAGGTTTTATTTGTACAGTATGTATCACGTATGTCCAAGTCAAAAGTGCACTGAAATAAGTGTATTATAATATTATATGTATACAGTTAGGTGAGAGATGCATCTCACCTAAATGGTTGAACGAAATTATAGAGCGTCCCGGATTGGAAGGCGGTAATTTTACTCAAATGATCCACGACCTGTTAACGGTACCGGCCCTTCCCCGTTTGTTCACAACTACCACAAACTACTAACGGATCGTGATCTGGCTTGTTTAGAAATTTACATAGATTCTTGTATTTTAGAACACGGATGTAATGCCCAGGACTGGTAACACGATATTAAAATGAGCATAGAATTTTGGAATTAGTAGATACTTGTCACGTGTATGCAAGTCTCTTGAGCAGATTGGACTCAGTATATAAGGTCCATACGCGAATAAGACTGCTTTGATGTAGGATGGACATAGGATAGACTTAGTAGTCTTCAATTTAAATTTGTAAATTTTAATTAATTGAAGACGAAAAGACCAATTTAATAGGCAATCGTATGATCATTATACAACATATTGTATCCAACTCTAAACGGTTACACGTACCTTTAGTATTTATTGTGATCCGTCAATAAATAATTATGTATCGTGGTATTTATTGAACGTGTAGATTAGCGTATTGATGGATGTCAATATTTCTTTCTATGGATTTCTAGAAATCTGACATCCAACAATAAATATTGATTTGATGGATCACAATAAAAACTGTACTAACCGTCGCGTCGCCCATAATTATTATGAAAACCGTAAATCTTAGGGATTATGGAATTGTACTTATTTCATTTCTATTTGCTCGTTACAGAGTAAATCACAAGGCATCGGTCATTGACGTGGTCATGGCCGAGTAACGGTAGTTATGATGCCCTAGATAAAGGGAGTAAATTTTACTTCAAAACTTGTCTTAGGAATTTGTTTTATTACTATTGACGCTTACCACAGTTATGTTGTATGAGATAATCTTTAAAAGGAGTCAATGTTTGTTTTGTTATAATACACAATTATCGTGTAACATACCTAACTGCTCTATTTTTCACATAACATTTGATTTCATGTTTTTCACGCGTGTTATTTAAAAAAAAATATATATTATATACCTAATAAGTAAAATATATAACTTGATTATAAATTATAAATTTTTGGGTTTATTCAACAAATATACAAATCGTCTGTCTTTCTAATATTAGTATAGATATTTTATAATATATAGATATATCAAATCAAATCTTTTATTTCTCAAAATTAGGATAATAAGATCAATTTTTTTAAGTCAAAAAAGATAAAATAAATAAGAAATATAATAGATATTGTATTGTATATTATGTTAATAGAAATAGATACGTGGGCGGATTGAAAAGTATTCGGCCTGACCAAGAAAATAAACACTTATAAAATTAATGATATTTTTATTTTTCTACGTAATCACCATCAAGTTCAATACACTTCTGTCAGCTACCCTGCAAAGCACTTATGCCGTTGAAAAAAAATTATTCTTCCTTAGAATCAAAATAGGCGTCCACTGCTGCTTTGACTTCGTCGTTTGTCGAAAATTTCTGACCTCCCAACTGTTTTTTTAAGTTAGAGAACAAAAAAAAGTCGGATGGTGCTAAATCAGGTGAATAAGGTGGATGCGGTAACAGTTCAAAGCCACAGTTGTGAATTTCAGACATTGATTGCACACATGTGTGAACGCGCGCATTATCTTGATGAAAAAGACTTTTCGTCTGAGCTTTCCAGGGCGTTTTTCTTTAATTTCCTCCCGTAAACGACGTAGCAAGATGCAGTAGTAATCAGAGTTTATATTACGGCCTTTTTCAAGATAATCAACCATAATCACACCCTTTGAGTCCCAAAACACTGAAGCCATCACCTTATTTGCCAACAAAATCGACTTAGCCTTTTTAGAGGGTTGCGAACCGGGTCTTCTCCACTGTTTTGATTGTTGTTTTGTTTCTAGTGTACTGTAGTGAACCCATGTTTCGTCCATAGTAACAAAACGATGCAAAAAATCATCTGAATCAGCTTCAAATAACTCCAGGCAGTCGCGTGAAACAGTCAATCGCGTTCTTTTTTGCTCCACTGAAAGCAGCCGCGGGACTCACCTCGCTGACACCTCGTGGAAACCCAATTCGTTAACTATGACATTTTGTGTACGTTCATAGGACATGCCTATAGTCTTGGCTATCTCTCTAATTTTTAATCTGCGGTCTGCCATAACTAAATCCAGTACCTTTTCAATATTTTCATCAGTAGTGGAGGTTAAAGGCCTCCCAGAGCGGGGTTCGTCTTTCACGCTCTCCCTACCACGCTTGAATTCAGCTATCCATTTTTTGACCAATGAATATGATAGAGCGGAATCCTCTAAAGTACTCACCATATCGTCATGGATAGCTTTCGGTGATAACCCCTTCTTATGGAGGTACTTAATCACAGCACGCTGCTCAATTTTATCCATTTGCAGAAATCACGTCGTATTGTTTGACAAATGAATTAATAAAAATACAACTAATTATCGCACACGTTTCAAACTTCGCACAGTAAACAAGTATGAACTGAACTAAATAATGTGGTTAGTTTTAATTTTAAGTACTGAGTGGATCTATGTTAGGCCGAATACTTTTCAATCCACCCAGTATCAATTTTTACTTTTTATCATCTAGATAAGAATGTGTTATTCACGACTCCCTAAATAACAATGCGTTATTGAATCAAAAAAATTCAATTTGTTCAAGAATTTATATTGTATAGTATAATGACTAACTGTATCCACTTACATACATATAGCTAAACCCCAAGCAACGTTCAGAATCAAATTAAAAGTTGAATGAAAGTAATAAAAGCTACATTTCAAGCCATATATACCAGTTATGATTACCGATATATCATAACTGCCTTAGAATATAAATCAAACAGAATGTAGTTAGTACTTTTATTTAAAGACTAGCTGGTGCCCGCGACTTCGTCTGCGTTGAAAAAGAAAAAAAGTAGCCTATCCTGTGTCCTGTAGCACTACCATGAGTTTATGACGACCGAAATCGCTAGCGAGGGATGAGCGAGAACGTAAAATATTTGTATGAAAAATTGTATAGCGCCTCTAGCGGTCACTCAAAGAACTAAAACCGGTACCATGAGTTACAAATTTGACTGATGCTCTCGAGAAATACCGTAACGTTAGTAGTTAAATCATTCACGTGCACATTGAAAGGTTCGTTATCGACAGAAGTAAACTAACGTAAGATTTCGATAGCAACTCATGGAAGTGCTACTGTACGTCTAAATGTTTATCTACCAAGTTAAATGAAAATCAGTTAATTTGTTTAAGAGTTATGGAGGAAAATACAGAAAAAAATTGTAAAAATGGTCAATTTAGTTTCAGTATCATGTATAGAGCCTATAAACACGATATCTCTGAAAACAAAGTAATTTACTCTATGACCAACCCTTATACAGATTTATTAATTAGTATTGATATTCTCATAATACATATATTAGTTATATATATACTTAATCAACACTAATAATAAATCTGTAAGTGTAGGTATGTATGTTCCTTATGTAACGAATTAACGAACGGACGAAGTCGTGGGCACTAGCTAGTAAAATAATAATGTATGTATGTATGTATCTATATGTTTGTTAATAGAAACTTTCGCTCTTTTAATTTTTTTATTGATTGCGAAATAAAAGAAAACGGATTACTTAATATTAAGAGATTATATAAAGAGGTAAATTATAGGAATATTAAATACAACGGTAACTTAATAAAACCAAGATTGACGTCAGCTTACATCCCGACTTTCTCGATGGCGATGGCGCCCAGAAGTCAAGGTTCTTTAGGTCACAAGCGCAAAGGGTCGATTTACGGAACTCATTATAAATCGAGACTATTATAGTTCTACAATAATAAATGTAACATAGTGTTAGCCTTTAATACGCGGTAATAAGGTTGAATATTAAAAAAAGGTTGTTCAATGGGGCGCTCGAGCGCAGTTTCACTACGTGATATGATTGTAGAGTAGAATACGGGAAGTGAGCTAGCGGGACATTTGGTTCGAGTACTACTTTTTAGTTAAAAATGGGTTGCATTCTTAAACATCATACGAGACTTTCACAGAGTAGAATTTTTTAGTGGATATCTGTCATAGATAATGTGATAAACACGTAAGCCATTGTTGGCAGTACTTATATTAGATCACCCTTTTTTATTACAGATTGATTTACACCTACTCGTACCTATAGAATTAATTACATAGTGAATGTTTCAAATGTGCATGAATGGTTAAATTCAAAATCTATATAATCCTAATAAAATAAATGCAAAAGTTAGTTTGCTTGTTTGTTTGTTGCGCTTACACGACTTAACTACTCAACTGTGATCATCATGAAATTTTGCATAGACATTGTGGTATACAGAAAATAAAAAAAAACATTACCGATTACATGACGATTTTTTTGTGTGGTAACAGTGGTAACTAGAACCCTGACATTAAAAAATAATTAGAACAGAAAGTCCAGGTCTCAAACATGAACTAAAATTGGCTAGAAAACATTTTGTAATGACAGCGCTACCTACGCCTGTGAACCTTGTTTGGTGGCGTTTGTTCTATGTAAAAGTTAATTAAAAGCACTAAATTTAACTTTTCTACAGCATAATAGTCCATTATATTCTCACGAGATGTTTGATATCAGTAAGGAAGTAGCCGTGGTCCCGCGGTACAGCGAACTTGTATTCTATTCGCAGTGTAAAGTGTAATCAAGCAGAACCTACATTGTTCTATACAAGATACCACCAACGTTACTTGCACTACTCCACCCCCACGCTGAGTTACTTGAAACTATAAGCTGTAAGTGCATTGCATCGATTCTAAAATAAAAAAAATACAAGGCATTAAACTGGTAAAATCTATAAAAGCGTTTTTCATAACTTTTTTAAAATGTTTTTTTGAAAATAAAGTAAAAAATTATCCATTGTTAATTAGTTTTTCAATTTAGTGCTAGGTGGAGCTGGAACGTCCGCGTTGAACGATTAAAGGTAGCCTATGTCTTTTCTGGTGTCCCAGACAACGTGTATGCAAAATTTCATGGTGATCGGTTCAGTAGTTTTTGCGTGAAACAGTAACAAACATCATACATCCCTACAAACTTTCGCATTTATAATATTAGTACGGATTTATTTATACGCCACCAGATTGACACCTGTGAGTGGTTGCTCTGTTACATATTATAAAATGATTGAAGTCACTTAAAACTATACCAAGTATTGGTAATTACAGTAATTAAGGAGGAAGTCGTGACTGCAAAATATCCGGGGAAGAGGCACTAAAGGAGAGAGAAGGATGAGGAATATACAAAAGTTGTGTGAATGTGTGTTTTTATTAAACAAACAGATAAAACAAAAACTATTCATTAAACTGAAATTAACACTCTAATCCGCATGAGCCTTTACGAAGGCATTCTAGAGTGTAGCAAGTATTTCATTCTCAGGGCTCTAACCGTACCGAGTTACCGACCCTCTTGGATTCACGAAGTAGATAGTTGCAAATAAATCGGAGCGCAGTTTATGTCCGACTAAGTCCAGCAGGTTATTGAATTGATCGTATGATACCGGTTAGTTTACGAGTGTTATCCTATTATAAATCTTCACACACTCCCAGCACACTTTGTACGAGTGTAGAACAAATGAGCTGTGATATAAGTCACAAGAAAACTGAGAATTACGAGTACTAGTGAGGCATTTGAAAATTTCAATTGCATGTGGTCACGCGAACTTAATATATTGGCAAGTAAGTACTTAAAGAAAAATAAAAAAGTTAATTATTTTTACATTTACCTACAAACCTATTAATTTGAAGTCATCGTGACAAGATTTTTCATACAAGTTAGTACTAAAGTAATTAACTCTATTGTGGTGCGCTCTATTATTTAACTTAAGTCTTCTGTTAAGTTAAGTCTCCTTTACAATGTGCCAAAATGACTACCAAGCTGTCTATATAGCCAGCTGTAACTTAAACAAAAAATAAGTTCAAACATGAAATTGTATTTTTTAAAACACTACTAGTTTGTGATTAGATTACACACTATATAAGTTCAAATGTTGGACAGTTAGGTAATATAGAAATAAAACATTGTACATAGACCCATAAAAATGTTAGGGGTATAATAAACTTTCTCTGTCGACCGGTTCATTTTTATTAAGCACTCTAATTTTAAAGATAACTTCTCTAATCTTTATATCGTTTTCCGCCGGCTGAACCTCTGTATTACGCTTAGATCTCCTTGTCGCTTAAATAACGCTAAGATTACATTTTTCCAAAATGTTCATGCTGGAAAAATGTTAGGTTCCTGTAGAATTTTCTAAAAACGAACTATATAACTTAATTACTCGTTTTAACTCCTTTACAATATTAAGAAATTAAAGATTTGTTGTACAATAAATCTTCTATAAATCGCCGATCATATGGGCTTGTACTTAGCACAGTCTTCCGTATTTCTATCGTAAATTTTGTGATTATACTACACTACCACGCGGTTGTCAGCTTCAATAAATAAATCACATCTTGTAGCTTGCGTTGTAGATCGTATTAGTATATTAATTTAGCTTTTATTCAGCTATGTGCTTCCTCAGGGTTTCTCAAAATCATTTCTACAATGAAAAAAAAAGTTCTAAAGAATGAAAAGGCTATGAAGGCTATATTGTGAAAATTCCATTGGGAACATACTACTGGCATAAATTGTGACATTTTTAACCGAAGACTTGGACTATCTGTGAACTACAAACACGAAAACTGTTACAGTTACTTGTTAAAAAAAAGTTAGATAACATTTTTATAGACATATGAAGACAATGGCTAATTGTATCAATACATCTTAATTAACAATTTTATTCTTCCGTTCACTCTAATAATATTTCCATTAATATAAACCGCATTGACGTTTTTGCCCAATCATGCATTGAATGGGTTTTGGTGAATTAAGAATAAAAAGCGTCAATTCGGACAAAGTGTCCGAATCGTAACATAGCAACATAGCTTAGAATAGTCCGAGACCACCGCGAAGCTTTTTGGCTTAGAATAATTTTTAATAAAAAATATATCTTACTAGCCGCTGCCCGCGATTTCGCCCGCGTAACTTAGTAAATTTATATACTAAAATTTTTCTCTATCGAGGACCACTCTATCAATCGGTGAAAACAGCATGAAAATCAATGCAGTAGTTTTTGAGTTTATCGCAAACAGACAGACAGACGCGGCGGATGACTTTGTTTTATAATATGTAAGGATTTATCTTGAAGTAACACAGAGACTTCTTTGTCAGAAATTAAGATTGCAGTTGCAGTAAATAATCTACCTGCGAATTAACATCTTCTAACTAAGTATACAACAATACAATATTCCTGTAGTAGGATTGCCTCAAAGGCAATTTAAGTCAAGAATCTTGACACAAATACAAGAGACAAACAAATTGCAGTAACGTGTTCTATGTTTCGGCCGCGAACTGTGTTATCTGCGGGAACGTGCCTCGCGGCATGCCATGCAACATGCTACGCCATCACATCACATAGTACACGCCATAGCGGGCCAATTGAACACCTTGTGATACTTTTACACTGTTGGAAAAGCCTTAATTTCTTTAAACTTTAACAACATAAATTAATATTTAATTATTTATTATTGTCTTTCATAATTTTAATCCATAAGTAATTTTGATAGGTCATATTTATACCTAACTAGTTGTTGCACGCGACTTCGTCCGCGTAACTTTATAAAATATAATACATTCGTGTCTGTGAAACCATGGAAATACACATACAAAATTTCAACGCAATCGGTCAAGCCGTTTAGAAGTTATATGTGAAAAAGATAAGTACGGAAGGATAATTCTTACTACCCGTTGTCCTATTACCCGTTTTCCCGTAGAAATGAAGTATTTTCCCGCGGTAAAAATTAGCCTATGTTCATCACAGATAATGTCGGCTTCTAATGGTAAAAGATTTTTTAAATCGGTCCAGTAATTTCGAAGCCTATTCTATACAAACAAACAACCAATCAAATCTTTCCTCTTTATAATATTAGTAAAATATAGATAACTAGCACACGGATGTAATTTTCTTGTGAAATTTTCAATTCTGAAATGCAAGTTGCTGTCCGGTGTTGTCAGTTTCTCGGCTATCTTCTTCTGAATAATCAAAACCACTCAACGGATTTTGATAAAGTTTTACTTATGGTGGGTTGAGTAGATAAGGTGTGAAAATGAAACGACATAGTTATTTTCAAACTTATATTTGAAGTATGGATTTTTTTCTGAATTGAATATTTTACAGGTCCTGTCTTTTAAATTTGTTTTAAGGACAATATTTATTCAAAATTGTTTCATAACAATTAACTAAGAGCAGATTTTATCATAGTTTTTTTTCCGAAGATGCATGTCGTAACAAGTGTTTTTTTTTAATGTTAAGCTCGACAGACACTCTGACGGACAACTTGATCGTTTTAGGTTTTAGGTGGAACATCGCAACGCCACAGTAACAAGTGGGCTGCCGATCACAGCAGGATTAAGGATATGAATTAGGAATGAATATGAAAATGGGCCCTACCATTCCTATTTCTTCAAGGTAGACCACCTTGAAATAAATTAATTAGGGGTCTGTAAATTAGGAGATAATCTGTCATGAGGGGATGGTTTCTGGTTACTGCAGTCAGAGTGCATGCCACTAAGTACTTACTTTAAAAGGTTTTTAATTTAAAGTGTGTAATGTGCCTTAATAGAAGAACTCTCAGCTTGTAAAACATCTCGAAGAAATGCGAATCTTACATTTCCGACCTTGTTTTTTAAATTCAACACGCAATATAAATGTGCACAATGTTTTGTGGCAAAACGAACTCTTTTGCAAGGCAATAAAATGTATATGTTTTGTTGCATTGCGTAACACGCGAAAGCGTGCATCCGAGCGTAGCCAATAATACGTATTGAATACGATGCGCACGCCAATCTCAATTTCAATGACTTTACTCGGGATTCAGATAATGGCGGAAATAAAAATCAATGAATAATTGATAAGGATATGCAGAATTGGTATTAGAAAAAAAAACACCGAATATACCTACCTACTAATGTATCATATATATAACATACACTGTTAAGCGCCTCTTTCGCCATCTGTCAAGTAAATAAATGAGATAATAATCAAAAGTTTAAAATAGAGATGTATTTAAATTAATTAACGAATATAAAATTTATTAATTTGTAATAAACTAAATCTTTAAAATGTATGAAATTGGGTTTACTGATGAGAAATGAACTGAACCGGTTGAACACTACTCGAATGAGAATTGCGCGGCTTTAAGTGAATTTCATCAAAACAGCCTATAAATAAGACAACAACATGTAAGTATTTAAAATTCCAGACAAACTTTTAATATAGAAAGTGGAATCGATTGTCTGAACGGTGTTGTAACAATGCTTATGCAATAAATAGTAAATCATATTAATCAGCATATACTGAATGTTAATGAAGTTACATAATTTTATTAAAAAATAAATTAAAAAGAAGTCAGTCTCAGGACTGCACGTAAGAAGTGAAAATTACGCCATCTGTTAACATCATATAACTAACAGACAGAAGTAAGTTTTTCCCGATATTTAAATTGCCCAGCATTCTATTCCAATGCTAGAAAATTCTATTCATTAAAAATAATATATCTGTTGACATCTTACTATGACCATATCTATTAACAGAATTTAACTTTTGAAATAGCGACCTAGACTAGACTAATTTAAAACCTATCCTTCCAAAATGTAGGCCAGAGTGAGAACGTGAATTTTAATAAGAATCTTTTTTATATTCTCAATGCTAACAAACTATTAAGCGGAGAGAAAAACGCAACTTCGATTTACATAAAAATTGCATATATGCAAAGGAGTTTGCGTAAAAATTCAGTATAATAATTACGTGCATAGCTTTTACAGAAATACATTATTAGGATATTCTAATTCTACATATTTGTGCAAACAATATTGTTGCTAATAGGAAATTTTAATAGAACTCTTCAAAGGTTTACTTGTAAAGATCAACTCGACCGCCTATATCACTACACTTGGTAACTAACTATACCTCTATAAAAAAATTCTTGATAAAAAAATCTACAATGTTCGGAATATTGCTCACATATTATAAAACTAAGGTCGCGCCGAGTTTTGCTGTCTGTATATATGTTCGCAATGATCTCAAAAAGTACTTAACGGATTACGAAATTTTGCATACACGTTGTCTGGGACACTAGAAAGGACATAGGGTACCATTCGTCGTTCAACGCGGACGAAGTCGCGGGCACCAGCTAGTCCGTACTAATATTATAAATGCGAAAGTTTGTATGGATGTATTATATGGATGTTTGTTACTCTTTCACGCAAAAATTACTGAACCGATCACCATGAAATTTTGCATACACGTTGTCTGGGACACCAGAAAGGACATAGGGTACCTTTCATCGTTGAACGCGGACGAAGTCGCAGGCACCAGCTAGTATTAAATATTTGTCTATATATTTTACACACATGGTTCTTTGAATAAATGCGTTATTTAACATTTGATCCTTTTTTAAAACACTAGAACTAAGAAGTTAGAGTAGAGAATTGCGAAATTGCCTTTCGTGCAAATAAAGTTCAAACAAAAGACAACCCCATGCATTACTGGCAAGTTGTTAGTTACGCAAGTGTATGTGAGATGCTCCACAATAGTTGAATCGACTCAGTATTACAATGGTTGAAGGTGGACCACGGCGACGCCGGATCTTTAGCAATCCATTATCGGTATTGCCCGGCTAGTAACCTCACATTAGTCCAACTTCTACTTGTTAGTTAAGTAATTAAGTGAGGTCACGCTTGGAATTGGTCGCCTGTTAAACTCAGCTTTTTAAATTACCTATATTATTTATTTAAATGTCCTAAACGCTTTCAAGTCTTTTGAACTATTAAAAAATGCTGAGTTTTACCAACCACACAAGAACAACCTCGCATTTATTAAATACCTTATCAAATAATGGCTCTGTTGGTTCTAGAATAGAACAGGCTTAGCAAAATCTGAGGAATAGTCACATCTAAAGATCAAAATTTGTCAGTAGTCCCACAGGGGATATACTTATACAGGCAAATCGAAAGCTTTCTTAAATAAAATTAATAGTGTGATAAAAACCCATATACAAATATGTACCCAAGCTTCTCGGCAAGAAGAACTTAATTGCCTTAAAGGTTAATTTTTAAATCATGATCCATGAAACTTTTAGCAATTATTAAATAAATTCATACGTATTATAAACTTAACAAAGTAAAAATATGCATTAGGTAGTTTGTTTTCCGTTTCCTGTTTCTGACTACGAGTCCCGTCTGAATAATAAATCAAGAACTATTACCGGCTCTGCTGTGAAGTGAATACTTAGGTATGAAACGAAGTAAACTTAGGAATTTATTATATGAGTATTACGTAGATATAGAGGTATCCACTGAATATCCATGCATTAATTGGTACTTTGCTTGCATTGCATATGTTATGTACCTATTTCTTACAATCTTTCATTGTAAATAAAGATTTAAGGTAATTACTGCATATGTAACTATTTCTCTCAATCTTTCATTGTAAGTAAAGATCCGCGAAGAAAGGATTCTTTAAATTTTTAACTAGGTACGTGCGAAATTTTTAACTACGTAGTGTCGCTAGTATACTAATAATAATCAATCAATCAATCAATACTAATAATAAATCTGTAAGTGTAGGTATTGTATGTATGTACGTAGGTACTTGTTAGATAGACGTACAGGACATTTCCTTTTTCAACGCGGACGAAGTCGCAGGTAAAAAGCTAGTATAATAATAAAGCTAGAATCTAGATATTATAAAAATGTGTTGGCCTTGAAAATTGTTGCAAGTGAATCTCTTCCAGATAAAACCTATTTTTTTATCTATACTAATATAAAGAGGAAAGATTTGATTGTTTGTTTGTATAGAATAGGCTCCGAAATTACTGGACCGATTTGAAAAATTCTTTTACCATTAGAAGCCGACATTATCCGTGATGAACATAGGCTACTTTATACCGCGGGAAAATGCTTCATTCCTACGGGAAAACGGGTAATAGGACAACGGGTAGTAAGAATTATCCTTCCGTACTTAACTTCTTTTTCACATAACTTCTAAACGGCTGAACCGATTGGGTTGAAATTTTATATGGGTATTTCGATGATTTCCTGGATGAAAAAATACAATTGGACCCGGTAGTTGGCGCTGCTGTCGGTATGTCAACTACTAAACGGCTTCACCGATTGGGTTGAAATTTTGTATGTGTATTTCCATGGTTTCACAGACACGAATGTATTACATTTTATAAAGTTACGCGGACGAAGTCGCGTGCAACAGCTAGTATATTATAATTACATCAGGCTGGAGTAATATTGTGAATGGCGCATCGTATAATCTGGAATCGCGAGTACTATAAAAAAGCGAATAGATCTGAATTCCATTTGACGGCAACCGCAGCTTGTGGTCAATGACTGTGGATTCCTACTGCATAGAATTATACAGGTTTTTAGAATACTAACATTGTTTATAGCATAATAATTCTTTTGTTGTAAACCTCGATGGAAATACAAGCCTAATATAAGGGCAGTTTAGAATACATCTTAGAGATTATAAGATCTTTATAAATATTGTATTATAATAAACCTACACAATGCGAGAAAAATGTTTGCAGTTGCTGCTAATTTTACTGAATGAAAATGCTTTTCGATTTTTTGATAATATTATGTACAATGTACTAGCTATAGAGTATTGTATAGAGACATAGAGTTAAAGTTTCATTACATGTTTACAGGATTAAAAAAAAGTTTAAAAGGAAAATCCTAGAATATCCATATAACATAATATTTACATTTAATCGAAGATTAACCGCTATTTATCTAAAAATTAATATTTCAAAAATTAAATAACACCTTTAATTTTTACAAAAATCTTTTTTTAAATATTAATCTAATTTTAGCAGAATTTCGAACCGGCCGTAGTTTATAATTATGATGAAGATAAATGTTTTGTAAAATCTGTATTTAAAAATTTATATTTTTTATCCAGGAACAAAGTTAGGTTCCCGAGATCTCGTGGTGTTAGATATATTTTTCATTTTTCAACGCGGGCGAAGACGCTGGCACCAACTAGTATTTGCATAAAATGAGAAAAATTTTCATATAAAAGAAATGGAAATCTTTAAAAAACTGACCATTGTACACACCAAATTACTTTATGCCTTTATATCTACTTCTTTTTAATTTCTACTCACGAGTATGCGGTGTACCGTAACGCTTAACAGAGTGCTATTCGTAGTTGAAAAAGCTTTATATTGTTAGTATTGTAAGTGAGCAAAAACATAACAATTGTAAACCATACGAAACTTTCGCCAAATTATGTAAATGCGTAATAAAAGTTAGGTGTAAAAAAGGTTGATCAGCGACAGACAGCCTCTTTATAATTATAATCACTACATAACATTATAAAACAAAAGTCCTCCGCCGCGTCTGTCTGTCATTTCGCGATAAACTCAAAAACTACTACATCGATTTTCATGCTGTTTTCACCAATTGATGGACTGGTTCTCGAGGAAGATTTTAGTATATAATTTACAAAGTTACGAGGGGGAAGTCGCGGGCAGCAGCTAGTGTATAGATATACTAGCTTTTATCCGTTTATTTGTTCGCGTATCTTTCTAAATTATAAGTACCTATACCTATCTTTTTGCGAGCTATTTCTTATTAGAAAGAAAGAAAGAAATCATGTTAATTCAAAACATGAGTGAAACCAAAATTACGTAAAAAATGCTATTATGTACCTACTTAATCGTGTAATGATTAGGTATATGACTGATAAGCTGTTTGGAGATTGATGGCCGAACATTTAATGTGTATTTATTAAATCTTCCATTCCAAACACTACGAGTAGGTACCAACGTCATGTATCAAAGTTTATAAAAATCCACAACAAACGGACGAAAAGACAGATATAGATTTTTTCTAGTGAATCATAGAGATAATTATCACCATCGTCATTATCTCAGCCGCGGGACGTCCACTAAGTACTGGTCTTAGGCCACCCCCATAATTTTCCAATAGGACCGGTCAAAAGTAGTCTGAACTGAATCCACTGACGACGCGCGGCCCTTAGCAGGTCGTCTGTTAGCAGGTGGACGTTTTGTGCTGCTGAGTTTGTATGTTGGAATATACCAAAATAAATCTGTCTCACTTTAACAAGTAGATTGAGAGTCTTTCTCCTTCACACATATAAACATTAAGTTATTTAAAATAGCTCTTTGTTTCTTACAAAAGTCTTATATATATTTGGCTTTGAGCTTTTTAGTTGTAATACAGAAGTAGCTTAGTACTTAGTTCTGCTTTAGCTGCGCCCCTTACTAGTGAATACGAACACGCCTTCCTGCTATATTAAAATAGACTAATACAATAATATTTATTTACAACGAATTCCATCTTTCATTGTTTCCCATAACCTAATAGTTAGGGATAACGTTTTAGCACAGTTCAGCACCATAATTATGTAAGCGTAAGCGCAGTGACTCAATGTGATACGTACGTGACCGGGAAGTGACAGGAAAAGCGCTTCTCAAACAAAAGCTCAAAGAAAATACTTAAAAAAGTTCTAGTGTAAAATTTCATTAATTGTACATTATATTCATTTTTTTCTCATATCTCTAAACTAGAGTTACTTAAACTGTTGACTTTTCTTTTTAGTATTTCACCATTACATTTAAATATATTTTCTTTTAATTACTTAGGTATTATTAGACTTAATGATCTTACTTTTATTAGATTAAAAGTAAAACCCTTTATAATAGAACTAGTGACTCACTCTGACTTCGCATGTATTACTTTTTATTTTAATACTTATATATAGATCAAATATAGGTAGGCAGTATATGTATGTAGGCAGTATATGTATGTATACGGGCCATGTACAAAACATTTCAAAGAAATCTACTGAACAGATTTCGATGAAACTTTACAGTAATATAGGTAGTTTATACATCAGACAGACTATAAACTATGATGGTATATGTAGATGAAGTCTCTTAGAAAATAAGACTATTACATGCATAGTAAGACGAGAATGTATATTAAATAGCTGGCGCCCATGACTTCGTCCGCGTTGAAAAAGAAAAAAGTAGCCTATGTTGTGTACTGTACGTCAGTCAATTTGTTTAAGAATTATGGAGGAACATACATACATATAGGTAATACCTACACTTACAGATTTATTATTAGTATTGATTGATTGATATGGTATGATTAACACTGGAACACGCATTATCCGCATAAATTTTCTTTTGAATATTTTATTAATGTAATTATGAAATGTTATATTACATACCAACATAACGAAGACATTTCATAGTTAATGGAATTAGCGGAAATTATTTTAATTAATTATTTATTACCTGCTCGCATAGAAAGAGTCACTAAATTCTTGCAAGAGCAATTAAATCCGCCCCGACTCGTTATTTCTTATGCAGAAAAACAGTCCTAGCAGCATCCTGCTAAGTACTTAGAATCTAAAAGGAATATAATCCTATGAGCGTATTAGATAGTTTTTTTTTCTCTAAAGGCGTTAACATTCTAGCAATCCTGTTTCGCTTACCACTGCCAAGATTCTTGTTGAAAAAATCCTCACATTGACTTATTCGTTAGCATAACTAAACTATTTTAGGAATGGTTCGGAACCTCGTTTGTTCAAAACTTTTTCGATTTTAAGTCATAGAAGACATTGATTCGCGCGCGTTCTTTTTTTAAAATCGCCACCCGAGTGAAAGGCTTCGCGTGCGGCGTTCCGCGCGCTCATCTATGAACTGAATATTTTCTTCGGAGTCCCCCATCTTGACCGCACACGAGAAAGACGGCATTGGTCGCCCGCTACCACCTGTCCGCAGTGTTAACGGGACGCCCGCGAACAAACTTTAAATACATAAATATTAGATTTTAATTAGACAGAACATCGTTTCTGCAAATGTTTATGTATGCAGATTTAAAATTAAATAAAAAAAAATTAATGGGGTATAGCTGCGTCGTGGATATAAGGCCGTAAAGCCTACGTGAATATACGTAATTTTCTTTGAGCGTATTTTATCTTATCATTGAAGTTGCTTTCCGCGTCTTTTCTGTATGACCGCTAACTCCTTCTAAACATGTTCTAAACAATGCAACGGATTTTGATGCGGTTTTCACCTTCAGTGAGAAAACTTTTCATGCAATTTTTATATAAACAAAAATATATACCTAATTTAACGGTTTTAACGGGACACCTCGTTGATTACCTTAATTTATTTATTTTTTACTCTAACAATATGTATTTTAGAAATTTTAAAAACAATACCTCCATGGAAAAGATGAATTCACCAACATTTCATAGAATGAACATATTGTTTATATATACTAAATTAGAACATCAACTTGTATTTTTGTAATCTACTTATAATGACTTATTTAAACAAGCAAAAAATATAAAAAAATCAAAAAATGGGGTCTATATTTAGTTAGTCCAAAGGATGTGCAAGTTAGACCTTTTGTAAGTAAGACAAACACACTTCAATTTAATAAAAAAAACTATATTTATTATCTACTTACACCAAAATAGGTACATATGTAGTTTTATTGTATTTACCCACAAAACTAAATTCTACTATAAATTCACGTATTAAAAAAAAAAACAATATTATAATAGAGAACTACTTAATTTTCAACACATGTTTTTATTTAATTTTTGTCTATTTACTTATAGTTATAAACAGAGCAAAATTAAAAAAGAAACAGATGACTCGCTATGAAAATAATTCATGAAAAATTAAGTGAAGAAAAGTAAAAATAATTAGTATCACACTTTTATCTATGCTATAGCAAATGCAATTTAATAAATACATATTTTAATAAAATTAAAACGATTATATTTTATCCCGAGACTTTTACCCACAAAATCATATTTTTCAAATAAACAGTATAAAAGACCATAATGTTACTTTTAAAGACCATAAATAATTACTATTATTTTTTAAAAATATTTTTAAACAAAACTGATTATTTTTTAACAAGCGATTCGCCATTTGTGCTGCCTGAAATTTTTATATTCAATCTAATTTTATACAATAGTAAAATGTCTTCGTTTTGATCTAATTCTGTTTGCGTTGTAGTTTCATAGACAATTCTATTACGTTGTAAAGAAAGTTCGTAATTTTCATTTTTTCTTGTTTCGTATTTCGTAGAGTTTAATATATTACCTATCTAATAAAATTCTTATAAACGCGACAAAAAATAGGGGAAATTTTGACCGATTCTCAGGTGAAGAATACTCAAGTGAAAGACTTTAAAATATTCTTACGACGTTTTTACCAAAACAATATTTTTTACCGCCATTAGCTCAGTTTGGTATACAAGTATGCGTACTGCACTCCAATATCCTGGCATTTAACCGTCTGTTTGACACAAATTCATTCAACGGTATTCATATTTAATTCCTTTATTAAGTAACTTAAAAGTTAAGCAATCAGCACCATCCACTGCCGCATGTAAGACTTGATGGAGCGCAACGGCGAGTATGGTTGGTTGGAAACGCAAGGAAACACTTCCGTTATAAGCAGAAAAAGTCTAGATGCATGCAGCGATAAACATCTGTATTAAGTATGTACATTGAAATTTGTGTTCGTTTCAGCACGAGGTCAGAGGGCCTAGTGCGAGTTTTACTCTATCAAACTCGTCGAAGCAGCGCTACCTGGTGGCTAACGTGTAGCACACTTCATTTCCATACAAATTGACATTTACGCGTTCGACGAGTTTGATAGAGTAAAACTCGCACTAGGCCCTCAGGTCATAAGTTCTGTAAATAAACAAAACTTTTCACATCGTTTCTTTCATATTCAAAAGCAATAGGTGTCCGACCGTAGCTTCGGCTTCGGCCACCTTATAATAATCGTAATAGTTACTTTTATTTTTAATTTAATTTTTAAAACTGCATTAATTGATCAATCTATACTAATATTATAGAGGAAAGACTTGGTTGTTTGTTTGTTTGAATAGAATAGGCTCCGAAAATACTGGACCGATTTGAACAATTCTTTTACCATTAGAAGCCGACATTATCTGTGATGAACATAGGCTATTTTTTACCGCGGGAAAATGCTTCATTCCTACGGGAAATCTCTTGGAAACCTAAAATAACAGTAAATACTAGCGGCTTGGCCCGGGATACACTTGACAGTGCCATCTATCCAGAATCGGTGAAGAGACTAACATGACAACTGCTTGGTGATATTTTTAGCGATCCATTCCACGGTAGAGCTCTAGAGTTAGCTATTGTTGGTCTAAAAAAAGACTAACAATAGCTAACTCTGGAGCTCCGTAACTCTGAAACCGTTCACTTTAGCAACATTATGCTATAGACCTTTTTTGTTCAAAATTTGATGTAGATTATTTTTCCTTTGTTAGTAAACCGCATAGTTTTCGAAGTTTTTAAGAAAAACTGATGAAATCCACCTCCCCCCCCCCCCCTCCCTCCCAAACCCGTCGCTAAAATAGGTGTAACTTTTTACCAAACAATAAGTGGACTATAACAATTTGGAGCTGGAATAATACTTTTACTTTGGATGTTGAGGTCAAAGTCTAAGTGCAGCGTACTAGTTGGCCGTCTAGGTCAATTCAATATTTTTATTCGAAATTGCAGGGGTCATTTCGAATGAGCTTAGTTTGCATACGAATCTATGTTTTAGTAAGTTCCTCTTGGTGGATAAATGATTACTTTAAAAACAAACATATCACATTTATTTCACAATATGACATGTGACAGAACTTATGACCCGACTAGGTATTTACTTTTTATTTATATAAACACAGTATCATCGAGCTGAAATCCTTCCAGTCTCGGAATATAATATTAACTATCAGAAATATGAAGTGTTTCCTTAAAATAAATTAAAAAAAAACTATTTATTTTAAATCTTTGCAATACTCTCTGACACCTTAAGAGTTTAATAGGTACAAAATATGTTTAAACATAGTCTGTGGGACATTACTAATTATTATAATGAACCTTCTTAAACAATAAGTAGCAAAATAAATTCATTAGATTGTATCACAATTGAGTTGCCCAACATTTTATTTTCAATGGTGAAAGCAATGAAACTTAACAAATAACGTTGATTTTTTTTTTAATGTTATGCTATTTACTTAAGAAAACTAGTGTATAGGTACCATAAAATATAAAATGTTATAGTATACACTTAAGTGTAATTCTCTATTTAAGTTTAGTCTTCTTTTCCAAATCATAAATTGGAGATGTGATCTATGCACATTAAATCAACATTAACATTAAATTTGCAAATTTTTCATACTTTTCACTATGCCTAAAGTGTAATTTTTTTTTTACACTACAAACTAAACATTTTGAAAATAGGCGTAATTTATCAGTCTATCCAATTTTTTTTTTTCTAATTAATTTATACAATACCAATATTAAACTCGTTTTAATGTTTAATTTCCAATAATTTAATTCACGGGAAGGCAAATACCTATTTCATCATGCAACAAATATTAAAGTTGTTACGCAACCTTGACTCCAATTCTATGTCTCTTCAATGTGAGGATTCTCGGAGAACAGCTGATGATCATTGTATGTTCTTAAATACTTCTTGGTTGTGCAGTAAACAATAAAGCCCCATTTCATCATCATAAATGAAAACACCAGCCTAATTACAATACTAGTTTGGATTGGCAGGATATCTAGAAAAAATATTACTTATTACAAACTTATTTTAAGAAATTAAATTATAAGATATTTACTCTTGCCGGGCTACTTGATAAACAACTGTGTAACAAAGTATGTTCTGGTACTATCCGCACTATGACTATGTGTTGGTTGTGTGTAATTGTCAGCAAGTAACAAGCCACGAAGTAAAGCTGCTGTCCGCGAGTTCACTCGCATATAAAAAATAGTTAAAAACCTATTCTCAGATCTACCAAGTGTACATATAAAACTTCATCAAAATTGGTTAAGCCATTTCGAAGGAGTAAGGCAGCTAACACAGTGACACAAGAATGTTATACATTAGATTAAAAAAAAAACATTTAACAGCTATTGATGATAGTTACCTATTGTTGATGTTGATATTGTAATACTGAACAATGACTGTTAAAAAACTGTATATATAACAACTATGTAAAGTTAGCATCTATTTAAATAAGTACTTTTGATAATAATGTAATAATAATGTAAAAATTACACTTGATAAAAATATTAAACTTTCTTATCTTTAATTACGTCTTAAACTAGCTACAAATGATTCATCTATTGAAAGGTTAATGGATTCCAAATACAATGATTGTGGATACATGTGCAAATAGATATAATATGAATTTTATTAATTTCGTTATGAGACATGTAGGTTAAATTAAAATGAAGTTCTTTTGATATACAACACATAGTTATACAAATTTTTTGGAGTAAATAATAAGTATACCAGTAACACCAACTTGTTCTACAGAAAAAAAATCAAGTGAAGCTCATGAATTATACTTATGTTCAACTCGTCAAGAATTAATATTTTAAAAAGTTCTTGAATAGAACAAAAACTACCTACACATGAAGTTTTATATGAATTTGTTGAATCTGTTGTTGTTCATTAGAATTGTTGTGATTAAATAAAAAGTTTCACTTACCAGATTTATAATAGATTTCTAAAAACAGATAGAAGATAGTAAGTGCTGCGCCAGAGACAAATCCAACTATCCCAATATCTCCAATGTATTGTAGAGCTTTTCTTGAGAAGTTGACGTGTAATGACTCTTTAAGATAGTGCCAATGCATCAGGAGAGCTAAACCAGCATGTATAGCTAAAATAGATTTACAATTATTTCATTATTTTATAGGAATATGTCAATTTAATTGGATAGATGTTAGGATGGGACGTTAATTTAATCAGAAGATTGGTAACTGTAGTTTCTAGATAGCTTTGATATTTATTTATTCCTTATTCCTTACGGCTATGGGTAGTAGGTATTACGTCCTGTCGGCAAATGTTCTAATTAAAAAAATTCCTGTATTTCTTTGTTGAATAATTAACAGATTTGACAAAAGATCACGGTTTACTTACCAGATAGTAACGCCCACATTCCAGCCTCAATATTTGCGTAAACAAGACAAAAGCATATAAATGAAGAAATCCCTACAAAGACACCAATAATACTTAAAACTATATGAATTTTCGTTCGTAGCATGTTGTGGAATAATTAATAAACTGTAAATACAGTATAATGATGGAGGACTAATTTCAGACAACGTTTATATACAAACAAGCGCAAAAAAGACTGATTATTTTGCACAAACAAATCGTATAACGTTCGTAATAACAAAAATCTGCCAACCAAACCCATATACCAAATTGGAATGTAATTATGGAAATAGTAGATAGTTTAGACCACAGAACAGAACTTTGTAATATACTTATACTCACATGTCATATCATTTAGTTATTATTCTATGAGGGAAAGTTAGCTAAACCACAGACTATAAATTCACTGAGTATATAATGTTGGTTCAATAATGCAATGTCAGTTCAACTAATGCAATTTAATTGTTAATTATTCTTTTCATTTATGAGTTTCAATCTTATAATAGTTCCCATCACTGATCCAATTATATTATTACAAGTTCTAAACGTGAAAACTAAATAGTGAAAACTATAAACCTATAAATCTTACTAGCCTGTGCCACGCCACGAACACGAACACAGACTCTCTTTGTCATTATAATATGTGTTTTTCATTTCAATGAAACAACAACAAACAAAACCAATTATTTTTAAAATTATTAAAGACCCGTAAAGAATGTTATTAATTTAATTTCACATTATAGATAATTTTGAACTGTATTGTTTACATTTAATTCACTAAGGCACAAAGCATAGGCACACTGCACTGGATACTCAGTCACAGTAACAATGACGAGAGTTAACCAAGCTCAAATGTGTAAATTGTTGGATTTGTTAAGTGAAGAAGGAGTCTTAGATGATGGTAGAGTAATCTACAATGATACAAATAGACAAGCTTTCTGGAAACGCATTGCGATGCAACTAAACGCTATTGAAGGTGGCGTTCAGAAAAATGCATGGAAATGGTGTAAAGTAAGTACTTTTATTTTACTGAAAATTTTATTCATTTAGGTTTTTAGTATAATATCTCACACCGAAACCGTGCATTTATATTATACTAGCTTTGCCCGGGACTTCGTACGTATTATAAAATGAAAATATATGAGTTATAACACCAGACATCTACGACTTATTTTTTATGACAACTTTCTGAACTTTTCGTTTTTCCGGATCCTTCGGGAACCTAACTTTTCCAGGATGCATGAAGACAGATGATACACAGATGGTTTGTAAACCTAGATTAACATACATATAGGATATGTTTTATCCTGGAAAAATGTTAGATTCCTGTTAGTCATAGCGATAAAGATGTTTTCTCAGATGTTTTATTTTTCATTGTTCTACTAGCACCAGCTAGTTGTATTATATTTTCTACATGTGTCCAATTTAATTTAAGATGTGGGCAGATTGGAAAACAAATGCAAAGAAGAAAGCTAATATAATACTTAGAAGAAAAAAATATAAGAATTACTTTCCACCGCAACTTCCAGTTGTGTCAGAATTGGAACTCAGACTCTTAAGGGTGATAAACTATCCTCTCGACAACAATATGGACGCACTTCGTTTTCCAACGGTGAGTAGTAAAGTTGATACTTTTTTTATTCTATGATGTGTCAAAAGTTTATTAATGGTTAAATTATTTTCAAATTGCAAAAAATACAATTTTATTTTTGTAGTATTGCACTGCTAACCATAGTAAGACTAACAATTAGGGATAAAGAGGGGATAATGGTCTCACTAACCAAAACACAACAGCACATATGCTGTTATTCTGTTATTTCACTATGGTCTCCTGTAAAACAGGCTGCCCAAATGACCAAAGCCTACTTTAAAAAGTTAATATCCAAACTTGACCTTGCACAGAATCGAAACAGGGACCCCCTTAGACAGAGTGTTAAGGCAAGAACTCTAACCACTCATCCAAGGCTCATCTAAATGTAATAAAGTAATGAATAAAAGTATAATTTTTAGTTAAGATTTCCCTGGCTAATTATTACCTACTTTGTCACCACTCCTTTTGAATTTTGGAAGTTATTATAGTCTATATTTCGAATAGATTTTATTTTAACTGTACTTATTTATTAAATGATGTTTTAATAGAAAAAAAATATAACAATTTCAGGTACAAAAAATGGAAGTCCCTGATGAGGATGATGTGAATCTTGTATATTTCACAGAAGACTACTCAGAAATACAGGCAAGCAATGCAAAAACATCTGATGAAGAGGACAACACAAATTTGGATGAATTTGCCAAAAAAAGCAATTTTAGTGATGAAGATGAAATTTTGAATGGTAATTGAACTATTTTGACAAAATTAAGAAAGATATCGAGTAAAAAACATAATATTGAGATTTTAAATATCCATAATAAAATTAAAATTAGGACTCTACTGCGGGTACATTAAATCAAACCACTTTATGTTTAGTCGAAATACTTTTATCGTCCGAATGATATCTCAGATCTAAAATTGTTACTATAAGATGTGCGGACATAATTATGATGACGACCTCTTTCCGACGAACGCGTTTGTTAAACTGACTGATATCATAATTCATATACCACCGAATGAATATCAACTTCAGTCGACATAAATAGAAGACGCTAACAATAAGTAATCATTAATGTAGTTGTATGGCACACTTTTACAGAAGACCATAATAATTACCATAATTTTACAGTAAAACTGCTGCATGTGTGCTTTTGTGTTTCGGCGAGCGAGTAAGGGATGTCAGAGTCCCTTTTTCTATGTGGTCCCAGAGTCCCTTTATTATTAATGCTACTATGTGAAAAAAATGTGTTTATAAGTCATAAATTAATAATTTTGTTATACATTTACAGCAAACAAGTCTGATGCTAACGCGGACTCAACAGACACGGAAAGAAAATCAAAAAGAAAAGGTAGAATTTTAATAGATTAAAGACAGAGTGTCTCTGTAAAATAATGTAATTCAATTAGATTTCTATTTTTCTTAAGGGAAATCATACAAAAAGAAAAAAACGATGAAAAATGAATACAAAAAGGATACAACGTTGGAGTTGCAAAAGGAGCGATCCCATCAGAGAAGCGAAGAGTTAAGACTGAAAGCAATAGAGTTGAAGTTAAAGGGAGACGAGTTGAGACTAAAAGAGACGGAAATGAATAAAATAAACTACTTGACCAACATTGAAGAGGAGAAATTAAAGTGCTTCAGAGACATTTCTGCTTCCTTAAAAGAGTGAGTTTGTAATTTTTAATTAGAATCACATTAATATAATCACATAGGTATATATAAACTACAATCATTTGATCATAACGATCAGATAAACTGTTTCAAAAAATAATGATAGTACCATTTTACACGTATTTATCGAAAATTTACTCTTTTAACACCCCGACGCCCGTCACAAAAACGGGGTGTTAAGTAAATATTAGTTTAATATCTATTTTTTTGGCGCAAAATAATGAAATCAATTAGTTTAATCAATAAATAATTAATTGCTCATAAAATATCTATTTTTCCAGGTTACTAGAGCGGACTAAAAATGGGAATAACAGATTTCAAAACATATTGTGAAGCGGTATGATACATCTTTGTTTTGTATTATAGGTATCACAAATCACAATTGATTTACGAGGCCAGGGGTTGTATTATGAGCTCATAATGTTACAAACAAAATTTTGATTAGAACTATGATATTTATCATTTACAAGCGACCCGCTCACGGCTTCGCTCGGGGTACATTTTTTTACGTAAAAACTTTCCGTGAAAATATACTGTAATTTGGTAATTGACTTTCAAAGATATTTAAGTTTGTAAGTGTATGTATTAAAAAATCTAGGTATTGTTTTGCGAGTCATTGTTCGAACGTCGAACAATTTTCGCATTTTATGCCCATTTAAAATTACCAAATTTAAAATATTCACATAAAATTAAGAAAGAAATTTATTACAAAATTCTGCAATTTGCGGTGCAATTGGTATTTTGCGTTTTTTGATTTATACCTGCAAAGGCTCTGAATAAATATTATACATAATAAACAAATAGGAATAGGTTCATAGTATTGTTATTTATTTTAAATCACTATAATATAAAATTTAAATAAAATCAACAGTAATAAATGCGTTTTTTTATTGACGACTTTTATAATAAACAGGTAAGTTGACAACATATTTTAGAGAAAATAATTGCACCACATAACTTTTAAGTAGAAAAATTAATATAATTATAATATTAGTTAGCCCAACATTAATTTCAGTCAAATTTTAAATTTAAAACTAAAAAGCATTGCTTCTAGTGTCTTTCTTGGACCACTATCCTAGTTTACTATGCAATTAAAAAGAATGAAACTTATAAAATATTTGTTGCTCCCAAGAACATTATTGTGTGAGACTGACTGACAACAAGACTGTGATTCAGATTAATTATTTATTAAATAGTCTAATAATGTTAGTTTACACAAATTCGCGATAGAAAGAATCTCTTTAGCGATAGTTCTTTTAGCGTACCTACTTACTGAAATGCGTACCTTTTTGTAGAGTAAAAAGTTGTATATTGTATTGCTACCTTTTATGTATAATTTATCAAATTAAAAATTTTTCTTTAATGGGAATCAAACAACACATAAGTCCCGTTGACGGAACTACTGGGATAAAAAATTCCCACTAGTTCCGCCACGAAACTTCTTCAACGGGAACTAATGGGAATAAAATAATTCCTTAAAAAGTCTCTCAAACTCAAAAACTTCGTTTTATAAGCTATATTAAATATAGAAAGCCCTCTTGCAGAGGTTTCATTTTTTACTATTAATAACAATATTTTATATGTATAAAAATGTATTTACCTACGTCTTCAATAATTTTAATAGATTTGGTTTTATTTTACTTAACATTTCACTAGTCAACTCTGAAACTCTATGTATTCGTAGGTGACTCTTCATATTGCACCGTTGGGCATAACCTCGTCCGCATACGAGACATTTGAACGGAGCTTCCCCCGTGTGAAGTCTCATGTGCTGCGTTAAGTATTCCGCGTGAAAGAAGCTAGCGTCGCAAACCGTACAGACTGCTGGCCGATGACCTGTTCGGGATAATAAAACCTTTATTTTAATAGAAAAAAAAAACACTTTGTACCTTCGGTAAGACAAGGGCACAACTTACAATTTTTTTTAAAGATACCATGGCAATAATTTAAGCATCTCAGATATTATATTAAAAAATATTAGTCGGAAAATTACTATGAAAATTATTTCGGTGTTGACATACCTGGATATTTTTAATTTGCCATGCATTTCCAATTTAACCACTCAAACTGAAGTTTTCTAGTAATCACTATTTCACAAACTCTTCTACAGAACAGAATAGGGGTTTGGAAGGGACTAAGTTGTTGGTCTGAGGATGCATTAAGTGACTTACCAGTATGCGCTGACCGCTCATGCACTTTCACCGATTTTGCACATTTGTAAGTTTTATCACAGAATTTACACATATATATTTTGCTCCTCTTAATGTTGTCGTGTACAACTCTAATATGAGTCCTTAATTCGCCTACAAACGCAAACGTCCTGCTGCATTTCAGACATGGGAATTTTTTGTCCTTATTATGTTTCCTCATTACGTGTCTTCCTAAATAATATTCAGACGAATATGTTTTCTTACACAGATCACATTCGACTGTAGTTTTAATATGCGCTTTTTTGTGTTGCAACAGTTTAATTGATGTCTCCAATACCTCGCCACATATTTCACAAAGTCTTTCCGGCGGTTCTTTTGGTTGTTTGGGTTTTTTCTTAACTGTTTCCTTTTTCACTTGTTCCTTACTAATTTTATTGTTTTCACTTTTTACTGTTGATTTTAGACTGAAAAGTACAAAATCGCACTTTATTTTTAATTTCAAATCATTTAGTTGTTTTTTTTTTTTTTTAAATTACGAGTCAGCGCTAGGGACACAACGACTCCTACAAAACCAAGCAGTTAAAAGGTTAATAAAAGTGTCAATTCCCACTAGTTCAATTATTGATATTATCGTCTACTATCACTAGTTCGGTTGTTTGTCCGGTTGACCAAACTAGTGCAACTTTTGAGTAGTAATAGATCAGCCAACACTATCAAAAGCGGCTCAGCTACATATCCACGTAAATCAACTGGCAACAAAACTGGAAGGGTCAAGGAGCATAAAGCACTCCCGATTAAAAAGACATAGTGTTCCTCATATTTGGGAGATAGAATATTGATGGATGTTCCTATCCAAAGAATAGGGACAAAAAAAAAGAAAGTAAAACAAGAACTACAAACGATTGGCTCATTGTTCATCCTGATAGATTGCCAAGTTACAGAGAAAACAAAAGGAAAAAAAAATGGATTGGTTGATACAAATCACCAAACAAATGACACTCTAAAAGTTGCAGTAGTTCACATAAAAAAATAATTGAAATTAAAGGATACTATAAGTAACTTATCTTTATATATTTAAAATAATTACCACCATTGTTCTCCTTTCCATGTAAAATCACCTTCTAATAGAGATGATGAAATGGTTTTAATTGATGATATGTTTTTTCTCTTATTTTCTTTATTGCATTTTCTGGTTGTCTTATGTCTGTTTTTATCTTTCTTAATGTCACACTCTACCTTAATCCTTTCTTTAAGTTCAACTTTCAAAGGTTTAATTATTTTGGCGATATGTTTTGACAAGTCGACATTATCTTCGAAATAAATAGTGTTTGTTTTCGTACTTTCGAAATCAGAATTAGCATCGTAGTCACTATATTTATCCCCAGATTCTTGTTTAATAAATAGTTCACCTTGTAGGACGGTACATGAGTGTTTGTATTTAGTAATAAAATTACATACTACATCTAAAGTTTCTCTGCAATTCTCACATATGCTACGAGGGTATCCTTCAATGTCTTCAAGCTGAAAAAATAATATTTTCACTCTTATTGAGAACTTATTTGATTATTTTTTTTTGTGTTAATACAACTAATTAAAAGTTTAAATGACAGACTTCTTGATAGTAGGTGGTTACTATCGCCAACCTAACAAGCAATTCCACTGGTGTTTCAAAAACACTGCCAACCACTGTGTTTGCAATTGAACTGCACAGAAAGACCACCCTTACATAACAGCATGTGTGCTGTAGTTTTTAGGTGAGTAGGGGATGCCTATTTCCCTATCCCTTATCCTTAATCCTATGGTTGGCAGTGCTCTTGCAGCATCTGTATCTGTTGGTGTAGCTTGCATTATAGCTGACTTCATGACCATCAAGTTAACCTGTCTGTCTGTCGACAACATCGATGGTCCACTAAGAGAAAAAGAGCAACAATACTAACCTCTTCATTTAAACACAAAGTAAGTTTATAATAAATGCTGTCCTCTCTGCCTTTACTATTGTCAAATATTGGAAATTTTGCTCCATCTTCAAGACATATTCGACATAATGAGACCATGGTAGGTAGATGTATCTTGTAAACAGACTAATTTTAATTACTTGAGTCCTCATAGAAGTTTCATTTCACTTTCTGAAGGTATACATAATTAGTTTTCTACTATTATTCTATTATTTATGTAACTATAATAAGTACTTTTGCTTAAAATTAAATTAGCTAAAGTTAATGACGGTTTTCTTAAATGAATTAAATATAATTTCGTTAATTTTATAATGTGGTCACTTCATTTGATTTGAAAATTTGCATTATTTTATATTTAATAAAGTCGAATAAAGTAAATAAATAAAACCACACCACAAACAAAAACTTGGGTCTTATGTCAATGACGTCAATGTCAATTTCGTTGTCAATGATTTGTCCAATTTCCACAGAACATATATTCAGGTGAAGCACGACATAACATTTAAATAATTCCATATGCAGCGGCTTCACTCTCGTGGAAGTTCCTCGACGAAGTACTCGAGAAAGTTGACCGAACACGAAGTGCGTCGCTACACACTCGTTCAATCGCGAGGAGCTTATGGCAGGAGAGAGCCCAAGAGGGGATTTTTGGATTAACTAGAGCGCGTCAGATATTCCCAATGTATTTTCTCCACGTGTCTCCGATAACGGATATGTATTAATACTCGAGCGCTTCAAATAACCTAACCTAACCATTATAAGTTACTCTATGTACGGCGGCTTTGAGTCCTTTGACTCGGTCGAAAAACCGACAACAAATGGAAGTAGCACGAGGCGAGGTAAAGTTGAACGAAGTAGGGCGAGGTGACCGTCCACACTCTCTTATTCGCCTCGCCTCACCCAACTTCTCGAGAATGTGGAGGCTATGATAGAATAATAACAGTTTCTTTGGTTTCCACTAAGGAGGTTTCCACCACGGCTGGTAATCTTCAAAGAAAAATCACTAGACATATGAATTTATTGGCCTGTGGTAATAGCAAAATAGAACATGACATTTGACCTTGTCTCTCACCCTTCTTATAAGAGAGAGAAGCCATTTTGTTTTGCAACATGATTGTTGTTTATTGTTGCGTAGATTAATTTCCGCATTTTTATAATCATTTATAAACAAAATCTTTGGATACATACATACTAAGTATGTATTACAAGTGCTGTGTACCAGGATAATATACAATGTGCAAAAAAAGACTCGAAAAATGATGATTCTTTACGGAATAGAAAAAGTGAATTCTCCCATCTGCCACAACTCGTTTTGTGACTCCAAAGAAATCTTAACAACATATCTATCGCTGTTTCAAGAATCGGAGAAGAGTGCTACTTAGTGTTTGTGTTCTTTTTCTACATGCCTATAAATGTTTATCATTAATACAATATAATATGTTTTGTGGTGTATTTCAATTCTAGTTTGTATTTAAGTAGAATAGAATAGAATAGAATAACAGTTTATTTGCAACAAAGGACATAAATACATAATAAAAAAAAGAAAAACACACACACATACAAACGTCCCCTGTCACAAACCGGCTCCAACTCAGCATAATGCAGGTTGTAGAAACCTACGCTGGTCTTCCGTTGGAGCCGATGGTGAGGTTACGCACTTACATATTAACAAAACATACAAAACATAAAAGCTCCAAAATACAAAGAAAATTTTGAAACATAAATTAGTTAAATTCAATTACAACCTATGAATGTGTAAAACAAAAAACATATTTATACAGACAAGAGAGAAAAAATAATAAAAAAAAAAAAAAATACTAGGAATAAAAACAAAAATACAAATACTTAAAATTAAAATTAAAATTTCAGAAGGCACTGGTGTCATTCCGCAGTTGCTCCTCGCTTTTTTGGTGTTCGAAAATAAACTTCTTTAGTTTATTTCTAAAATTATTAGTACTTTGCAGGCCCTAATAGGCGTCCCTAATATTTAAGTCGTATGTTAAGTCCAAGTTATGTTTGTGTGTATCCTCAAAAATAAATATGTACCTATTATTTAACTGTGTTTTAATTGTGTGATGATATCCATTTAAAAATAAATTCAATAATCCCTAAAGCCCGTAAAAAAACAAAGGGGTGAGAGGGGCGGGGGAACTCAAATGTCATGTTCTATCTTGCTATGACCAATCAGGTGAGCTTTCCCATGTCCAGAGCATTTGTACTGCAGATGTCCGTCTGATACGTTAGTATCTACTATATAGTTTGTGGTTTCCACCTTAACTCATACTAGACCGAAATCATACGCCAAACAATTACTACTCGCAAGCGATGATTTTTTTTGATCTGTGGTTAGAGATCACAAGACCTTTCATAGACAATATTTTTATCATCAATTTGTCTGCTGTCATCAGGTGATTTTTGGCCAAAACTCCTCAATTGGGATATTTCGCTAATATTTAACTGAAATAAAATGTCTGGAAAGGATAAATTAGCTATTTTCCCTTCTCGGGGGTAAGTAAATGGCAAATGTCATGGTTTTGGATTTCGGAAAATGGTTACGTACTAATATGATTTTATTTTAAGAGATAATTTACAATATGCTTTAAAATTTCTCATTTCAGCGCTCAGATGTTAATGAAGGCCCGTTTGGCTGGTGCACAGAAAGGCCATGGTTTGCTTAAAAAGAAAGCTGATGCTTTACAAGTACGGTTCCGAATGATCCTCAGCAAAATTATTGAGGTAAGTCTAGTTACCCAAATTCTATGCTCATTATAAGTAATCGATTAAAACTAATAAATCTGGGCACTTGCATTATAATAAAGGAACATTTATATGCTAATTAATATGCTTCAATATTAATTGGCTGAATAAATAAGTAAGTGCTTAGATAAATTCATTAAAATGGGAAGAAATGACCCAATTTTATGATTATTGATTTACTTGAAAAGCTTATCAAAACATAGTAAAAATTGTTTTCATGTCATAGAACAAGCTGCCAATAGGTGTGATATCAGCAAACAATTTGAACTTGTTCATAATGCAAATGTAGACACCCGAGCAAATTGCTAGACTAACTAAGAAATAAAATATTACCTAACTGTTTGATTCACAGTACCTACATATTATCAATCAATACTAATAATTCTGTAAGCGTTGGTCATGGAGTAAGATACTTTGTTTTCAGAGATATCGTGTTTATAGGCTCTATACGTGAAACTGAAACTAAATTGACTATTTTTAGATTTTTTTCTGTATGTATGTATGTATGTATGTATGTATGTTCCTCCATAACTCTTATACGAATTAACAGATTTTCATGTAACTTGTTAGATAAACATTTAGACTTAATATAATAAAGACAGTAGATTTGTATGTTTGTAATGAAAAAACTTAAAAACTATAATGGACTCATTTTGAAAATTCTTTCACCTATAGAAAGCTAAATTATCGGCGAGTAACAAGAGGCTATATTTTATAAAGTTACGCGAGCGAAGTCGCGTGCAGCAGCTAGTTTATTATAAAACAGCTTTATCATACTTATCCTTTGCCAATTTGTAATCAGATTGTCTTGATATATATAACTAAAAATCAGTCTAAATTTACTATGAACAAGAAATTCTCGTTTTCAGACCAAAACTCTTATGGGTGAAGTGATGAAAGAGGCAGCCTTTTCTCTAGCTGAGGCCAAGTTTACTTCAGGAGATTTCAACCAAGTCGTATTGCAGAATGTCACTAAAGCTCAAATCAAAATTCGCTCCAAAAAGGACAATGTTGCTGGTATTATTTTACAAACAATTCTGTTCAATTTATGTTACAAGCATACATGGTGAAATACATTTTTTTTATCAATACTAATAGTTTAAATACTAAAAATAAATGCAGATAAAAGCATTGAAATAAATCACTCTTTAGTCTCTATATTTCTTTCTATAAAAATATTTAGTAATGTGTATATTTTTAATAATTTTATCTACACAGGTGTCACTCTACCAATTTTCGAGTCTTACCAAGACGGCTCAGATACTTATGAACTGGCGGGTCTGGCCAGGGGTGGTCAACAGTTGTCCAAGCTCAAAAAGAATTTCCAGAGCGCCGTCAAACTGCTGGTTGAACTGGCGTCACTGCAAACGTCATTCGTGACACTCGATGAGGTCATCAAGATTACCAACAGGCGTGTCAACGCTATTGAACACGGTAAGCTATTGGGTTGTGGGTAATTAATTTGATTTAATTTGTCACTATTTGCAGTGACCATTTTCAAAAATTATATCTATCTTAATTTGTTTCTAACTTCGAATTGTTCGGCAAGAAGCAGTGCGACGGCGATTTAATACAATATGCAACAAATATGAGACATGAGTTGGCCTCCGGGCCCGCGACGTTCATGTGAGATTGCGCGATATATTCGTGCGAAAGAGCCTGATGTATTTGTACGAAATTGCGCTATATAATGGTGCGCGATATAATCGTGCGAAAGAGCATGACGTATTCGTGCGAAATTGCGTGATATATTGTTGCGAAATTGTGCGATATAATCGTGTGATAGAGCGCGATATATTCGTGCGAAATTGCGCGATATATTAGTGCGAAATTGCGTGATATAATCGTGCGAAATTGCGTGATATAATCGTGCGAAAGAGCATGATATATTCGTGCGAAATTGCGCGATATATTAGTGCGAAATTGCGCGATATATTAGTGCGAAATTGCGCGATATATTCGTGCGAAATTGCGCGATATATTGTTGCGAAATTGCGCGATATATTGTTGCGAAATTGCGCGATATATTAGTGCTATCCCCGACTTCTAATGTTTCGTTGATTATTTATGAATGTTGAAAATTTGTTAATTTTAGTGATAATTCCACGATTGGAGCGCACTCTGGCGTACATCATTTCTGAACTGGACGAGCTGGAGCGTGAGGAGTTCTACCGGCTGAAGAAGATCCAAGACAAGAAGAAGATCATCAAGGATAAAGCTGAAGCTGTGAGTGTGTCTTTTTGTGTGAACTTCTTAACAAATATTATGTCAGCGTACAATCCCGTGAATCGTGTTATCGTGCAATCTTTTTACGCGATATGACCAATTCTTATGTTCTGATAGCATTTAGCTCTTACAATGAAAAACTTATAGAACTTGACAGGGCACACTGCACACAGTCATTTGGGCGCTATCCACTTACAGAAAACCACACTGAAATAACAGCATTTGTGCTGTTGTGTTTCCAAGTTTAGTTTCCAAGTAACAGTAGTGTATTTTATATGGATGGAACCTACCTACTGGGGGGTCTTTCCATCCCACTGAATAAATAAATTTAATTCTTAAATAAATTTTATTAAAATTGAATTTCAGAAAAAAGCTCACTTACTCGCCGCCGGTAAAGACGTGGGCGACATCGTCAACCTGTTGGACGAGGGCGATGAAGATCTTCTCTTCTAGAACATTAATACGTCCCTTCTTCGCTTAGATGATACACAAAGATGTATATGTATAACGTAATTTGTGTAGATGTGCAGTCAAATGGGCGCACAATATTTGAACCAACAAATGAACAAACGATCGACAAACACGTCGCAAAACCATAGACTATTTCTTGAAGTTATTTATAGAATGACATTAAAACAAATAACGATGACAATAGACATAGAGAGAATGGACTGAGCGTATGAGAGAGACGAAGCGATGGTGCGGCCAGTAGTTAAATTTTTATAAAAAATTTATTGGTCCTCCAAGTTACTACAGACCCACAGAAAATAGTATAAAAAGACAGATGTGCTGACCTCACAATCGCTTTGTCTCTTTCTAGACAGTGGTCAATTTGTGTCTCTTTCTAGACAGTGGTCAATTTGTATCTCTTTCTAGACAGTGGTAAATTTGCATCTCTTTCTAGACAGTGGTCAATTTGTATCTCTTTCTAGACAGTGGTAGATTTGTATATCTTTCTAGACAGTGGTAAATTTGCATCTCTTTCTAGACAGTGGTAGATTTGTATATCTTTCTAGACAGTGCTCAATTTGTATATCTTTCTAGAAAGTGGTCAATTTGTATCTCTTTCTAGAAAGTGGTCAATTTGTATCTCTTTCTAGAAAGTGGTCAATTTGTATCTCTTTCTAGAAAGTGGTCAATTTGTATCTCTTTCTAGACAGTGATCAATTTGATGGGGGTTTATTGCTCAGTCCATTCCCTCTAGATTGACATCTATATTGAAATTGTATATTTTTTGCTTTTGACTATGTGAATGTGTCTTTAGGTATTTTTTTCCAATTTGACTGCACGTGTTTAAGGTGTTCAATATTGAAGCGTTGTAAATAAAATGTATCGTTGTTGCTGTTGAAAATTTCACTACGCGCTACGCGCTCTTATTCCGTACGTGTAAGGCTCATTGTCTTGTCATCGTAAAGTCTGCGCACACAGCGGGCGAGGCGGTGTTAATTTGTCATCTTCAAAACTAAAACATTCAATATATTTAAATAAATTCGTTGTGAAGCTTCTAGTATTGCTTGTATTATATATAGGCAAGGGTAGTTCCTTATTTTTAAGGGAGTTTATCAGCCTGTATCTGTAGTTTTTTTTTTATCATAAAAAGATTAAATGAAAATATGACGTCATTGACCACCAATGGGATTATTATGAAAGGTTTGTTGATTTTTGAATTTATGAAAAAAAAAAAATTTCCACGGCATTGATATATCGAAATGCATGTCAAAGATAACAAATTTGATTTGTTACAGCTGTAAGCCTTTTATGACCCACGGACAAACTAAAAAACCAACTACTTGCTATAATAATAGTTGATCTGTGTAGACTTAAAAACGTACGTGAAAAGCATGCCACACACAAAACGCTAACAATCGCCTCGCTCGTTGTGTAAGTCTGGCTTTATGGCTGTAGTGAAATAATATATTTGAAATATTATTATATTATATAAGGATACAGTGAAGATTATATAAATTAAATTAAACTAACCAACCGTCGATGCTTAGAGATCCGTGTATGTTTGTAAGCATTCCACAATTTTGTTTTATAAAATTCACCTTATTTAGAAATGAAATGAAGCTTTTATTAAAATGCTTTAACCGGCCACGGATTCAATATTAAGTACACGTGTTAAAGTATTTATGGTTTTTTGAATTGTTGTTTGATTATAAAATCATTTATTTTAAGTAAACGATCATGTAAATAAAAGTTTGCGAAGCGGAATATTAAATATTATTATTATTATTGACATGAGTGTTTTATTTGCACAGACATTTGATTAATTAGTGATTTATAATAGATTATAATATATTTATTTAAAAAAAAAACGAAGGACAGTTTGATTTGGTGGCTTCTCCGGCTTCAAAATAAAATGATTATATGAATCGTAAATAGTTAATGTATCAATAACTTTGTTGATTTTCCTCTAATGCTTTATTTTTAAAGCATCTATAATTAAAAATTAATATAAATATTATTTTCGAATATTTTTTAAGTTTCTACATATAATAGGTAGTACGAAAGTACGATCTAAGTAAAAAGAATAATCAAAAACAATTATTCATAATTATAGTCAAATGAGAGAATCTCTTCCTTTTTTGAATTCGCTTGAAAATAATTCTTCACTGATGTCATTCAAGCGTAATATGAAAATTTAAGAAGACGATTATTAGCACCAGCTAAATATGAACCTTAATACAAAGATTTCAAAGTTTTATTCCAAAAAGTGTCAACACTTTTTTTTTATATCTCAAGATATAATTTTGACATAATATGAGTGTTTAGATATATTTGGATTCATAGAAGCTCACATCAGTTTGAAATCTCTTGTTGAAATGCTAACAATTATTTGCCTACTTCAGATGCTCATCTATATCTGTCGCTGACTGTACCATAAACGGGGCACGCCCGTGTTCCTTATCCGCCTAGCCGCCTAGTATATTTTTCAAATATTCGCGGTCGAATAACTGTGCAAGTGGTATTGTCGAACCTTTTAACACCCCTAGGTGGCGTGGCACTCAATCCGTCATCGGAAGTCATTTCAGCGTCATAGCGGCCTTGAGGCCCCGAGTTGAGCTTGCTCAAGTCTGGTAGATGGCGTTGTCCAACAGCGAAGTTCCCGCAAATAAAGTTTTGGATCATTGCGGATATAAATGTTATAGGCAATTGATTGAGTATCAAGCAACCGTTTATCAAAGTAGTTAACAGGTCATTTTTAACAATGAACATGCAATACTTAAGCAGTTTTTACGCATTTTATATTGTTAACGTAAATGTCCCCAAGTTCGTGCTAGTACGTTAATTCGTTAGTTTTTGTTTTTAACGCAAAAATAAGCAATTAAAATACTATTTATATTAATTATACATAAGTACTAACTTTCTATCATTTAAACTGCCTAAGAAATGAAGTACCAACATTTTAGCAAATAAACTGAGGGAAATATTAGGCTCAAAACTGTCGGTCGGCTACGAACAACTGTGCGGCGTGCGTCTTGTCTTATCACCGTAAGGTTAGCTCTCGTACTTCTTAAGCTTACAGACAGGCAAAGGTAACTGCATTTAAATAGAATTTTTAATAGTGCTTTTTTGTGTTCCTTAACAATTGGTTAAACTTAAAAAAAACTTATATGCAAGCATAGAATCCTTTAAAATTGCAATAAATCGCCTCACGAAATAGCGGTCATTTTATTTTTCGTGTGTCCCCTAGTTCGTGTCACTACCGAAACAGGGACATTTTAGATACATTTCTGTTTCTTGTTTATTACTATAATAATTAAGACAATTCAAATGTAAATTAAAAAACAAATAACGTATTTAATAAAGTTCCTTATGAGCTAAATTCGGTATATATTTTGTTCACTAGAATTAATATAATACGAGTTTAAAGGTGACCTAAATTTACATTTTTAAGGTAAATTCGCATAGGTACTACCGGCATAATTTTGTTTGTTATTCCATTTATTTTATTTTAATTTGTATATTTTTATTATATATCGGCTAATTAATGTTTAATTCACATAATTAAAAAATGATCTAAAAATTTGAGTGCGGGAATTTTCATAAATTAATAACACGAATCAAAGGACTCAATTTTGTTAAAATTCCCTAAGTTCGTGACACATAAATCTATACTAGTAGGTAAGGCAAGACCACTCACGAGTCGGTACATTTATTTCTCGGTGTCTAAAAACAGGCAATGAATCAAATACCATAAAAATGTATAGTACCGAAAACTTAGACCATGATTTGGTATCAGTTACGAGTGGCGAAACGACTGCTTACATTGGCTTCAAAGTTGTGTAGGTAAGGTGCTTTACGAAACATTATTGGAGAAAATTGGAAATTAAACATAGAAATCCTTCTGTGCATGCGACGGTTCTCACTAAGTTGGGAGAAGAATTAGATTTGGTTTTCTGTCATAAAGAAGCAGTTACTGCCTTTTCTTGGTACATTAACATACATATACATTTTCATTGGTTCTGTTTGGAAATTCTATAATATCGGTCTCGAATTACCAACAGTGATGAGTTAGCTTTTTTTTTTATTATTTTTATTTTTTTGTACCCTAAAGCTAAAGGTGTATTGGTAAGGAGAGGCCAAAAAAACCTTTTGTCGATCTAGTAATGACGAAAAAGAAAATTTATTGCTTTCCCTTTGAAAAGTGTTAAATTTACCAAATTCACATCTTTTTTATTTAAAAATTTCCTTTATCCTGTTCTTAAGTATTAAACCCCTTTAAGTATTTATGTTTTTACTAATAAATTATCATAACTAACTGTAAAAATCTTTATCCCGAAACAGGGGCCACGAGTTCACGAACTTAGAAACAGACCAAAATTTTATCACGAAGCAGGGTTCAAACAAGAGGCCCACAAATAAATTAATATAAAAAACAATTCGTACTAAAACTACATAATTCATGCATTTAATTACTGGCAAAATACCAATATTCATCACACAAAAGCTTTCAAACTGATATCATGTTTAATAATACATTTAAAAAATCTTAAAGTCTTAAGAGCCTTAATATGCCGAAGTATGGGACATTTACCTTAAATAAGCAAAAATCGATCACTAATAAGCCCTAATCAAAGACTTCTATTAATATTTCTACGAAATTTATTTTATATGATGAACACTTTAAAGGAAAATAAACTCGTGGAAACGTATCAGTGGCACTATTCCTTGAATTTTTTTTAAATCACATGAAAAATTAAGGTCAGGAAAGGTCAGCATGAAAAACAGAAAAGCAATAAATTCTATTTTTTTTACCTACTGCTCAAAAATTTTTTAGCCGACCTCTTTTTACCTGCTTTATTACCCAGGTAAGTAAGTTCTGAAAAAGTAAGTCTGAATATCTGCGTAAGTATATACTTAGTTCCATATTATTTTCAATTTTGTAGAGCTATTGGTTTCTAATTTACTAACGTCCGTTCTGAATAACGTTCAACTGGTTTGTTGATTAATTGAGCGATCAGTTGCATTGCTCGTCACCGACCGTAATTAATTATTTCTGCCCATTGTACTACTATTCTGCTAAATTTGATAAGAATGAATCCACTAAATATGAATTTAGTGGATTCCTTCTTATCAAATTTAGCATGAATTTAAAACGTTTTTCTTATATTGTGTTGACAATTCTATATTTACTTACTGTATGAACATAGTCTATCTATAGATTTAGGTAGGTATTACATAATATGTCAGATCGATTAGATGCCCAAATTGTTTAGGCACGAGTGCGAACTCTGCTCCTGTAGACTTTTACAATTAAAGATGATTTAAATTTTGTTTAAAATAACAGACGAATTTTCGCACCATGGTCCACGTCTCTTCGAATCCAGTATTCGACAGAATTCCTCGTCTCTAGCTACGTCTTCCAATTCGCTAAAGAATCAAAGTTATCGAGGGAACAAGTGGCAATGGGCCATTTTGTCGCAGAGCGGAATAAACGATAGAGTAGATTTATTCTCGAATGGGGGCCACAAATTGGAAGATATTTTGTTACTATATAAACAAAACAAAACAATAAACCTTTTGATAAAATCATTTCTTAATAGTCAAATATAAAAAAAAGTTATTGATAACGCGGTGGTTTAGAAATGCCTCGGTTTGGTTGCAGGGTATAAATAGGGGAGTGGGTGTTAGGGTGGTTGTCCAGGGGGCGGCCGGAGTGTTGTTCCCTGTAAACGTCGCAAGTGATCACGGTGCAAAATGAAACTCTAAATGGATTTCAAAATTGTTAGTAAATAGAACAAAAATTACGTTATTATCAATTAACATGCATTGTTTTTATCCTTACTTCCTTAGCTCCTTACTAATATTATAAATGCGAAAGTAACTCTGTCTGTCTGTCTCGCTTTCACGCCAAAACTTGTCTGGGACACCAGAAAGGATATAGGATACCTTTCATCCAAGAAAAAAGTAATGTTCCCGAGGGATTATCTAAAATATAAAACTGTAACTAACGCCTGGCCAATGTGTTATAGCAACAAGTAGTCAAGCGTTATAATTGTTTTTATATTTTTAATTTATCATCGCGTACGAAGTCGCGGGCACCAGCTAGTATAATAAAATAATAAAAATGTATTTTTTTTAAAAAGATAAAAAAATTATGTTTTGTTTATTTTATTGTAACATTTATTAAAAGTAACGAAAACACTTGAGACTCTACTTCTAATATAACAATGCAAGTAAACTTCAATAATTCTCCCGCGGCTCTCCGATTAATTAATTATCGCTCTGTATTAACTAACTACGTTTATAAATTACTAGCTGTTGCCCTTCGTCCAAGTGGACGTCCATATTTAGCCTATGTCCATCATGAAATTTTATTCTAAGACTAGCTGTTGCCCGCGTCTTCGTCCGCGTTAAAAAAGATAAAAAGTAGCCTATCACGTGTCCCGTACTTCTAAATGTTTATCTACCAAGTTTCATGAAAATCAGTTAATTCGTATAAGAGTGATGGAGCAACATACATACATACAGAAAAAAATTGTAAAAATGGTCAATTTAGTTTCAGTATCATGTATAGAACCTATATACACGATATTTCTGAAAACAAAGTAAATTACTCCATGACCGAACCCTACAGATTTATTATTAGTATTGAGTACTTTTATATTAGTATTCTTTAAAGCGAATATATATGTTTTTAAGAATTTTTATAGCATTCTTGATTATATAAATACCATTTCACTATATTACCCATCTCGATTGCCGAAAATACTACTCGCTTTCGGCAATATCGGGATGAGATTCTATCTTATAACTAGGTATCGATAAAAAATCCCAAAGCGTTCGATGTTTCATCACAGAGCGCACTGTTTTGTGTTCCGATCACGTAAGGCTAGCAATGAATAATGTTATTACCTTTACCTATTTATTTGTATGTATGTAGGTACACGTAGGTGAGTAGATAAATCTGCTTAAGGTCTGAAGGCCTTTAATAAACTTCAAAGTGATATTAGAAGAAATTTTTTTCACCGTAATTATCTAGAGAAAGCTTATTTAGAACATATGAATTTTGTATTAAAAAAAATAATTCCTATTTTTTGTATTCGTATGTTACATACTAAATTTTTAAAAGCTTTATTCCGTAGATATGCTTTTTATTCCGTAAGTATTTTTTTGTAATAAACAACTTTGCACCCTTACTTTAAAAAATGCATTAATAAAATAAACACTATATTCTTATCATTTTTCAAGTTCAATTTCCCCTTGTTTAAAAAAACCGAATGCAAACGAAATACGAATATTTTGAGCCCTCAAATGTGCTTTATTTAAAAGAAAAAGTGTGTCAATACAAAAATAATTATCTATCCCGTAAAAAAACCTTTATCGTTTATATAAAGCTGAGAAACAATGGTGCTCTAAAAAAGAATTGGTGTCGTAATTCAGAAAGTTTACGCCTTAATCCCCTGATTCTTGATCAAAAATTAATCCAGCGAGGTTAGACGAGGGTCCCGGTGACCCCGCCAACTATACTGACTATACGCTACAAGCTACGAGTATACGTATGCGGTTACATGAAATACGATGCGCGATATCCAATATATCCATATCATTTTTAACAATTTTCATATTTGCTCACGACTTCGTCCGCGTAGAAAAATATAAAACGCCATCTACCGTATTTTGGATAGATGGCGCTATCTCCCGGGCCAACCCGCTTGTATTTACTTTTATTTTAGATTTCCCGTAGGAATGAAGCATTTTCCCGCAGTAAAAAGTAGCCTATGTTCATCACGGCTAATGTCGGCTTCTAATGGTAAAAGAATTTTTCAAATCGGTCCAGTAGTTTTGGAGCATTGGCTCCGTACAATACTATAGAATAGTCTATACAAACAAACAATCAAATCTTTCCTCTTTATAATATTAGTATAGACTAGCTGCTGCCCGCGACTTCGCTCGCGTAACTTTGTAAATTATATACAATAAAACCTTCCTCGAGAACCACTCTATCCATTCGTGAAAACTGCATGAAAATCGGTGCAGTAGTTTTTGAGTTTATCGCGAACAGACAGACGCTGCGGAGGACTTATTGTCTTATAATAAATATGTAGTTAGTGATAGCTGATTGCCGTGATTTCGTCCACGTTAAAAATATAGGTATAATGTTGACATATTTATTGTTATTATAATTTTGCAAAGAGTTGCATTTTTATTTTTGGATAACAATGGGATCAGTGCTTTTATTTCTTTATATGAAAAGTTCCCAATGTCCATTTCTGTATCCCTGATAATGTGTATGCAACATTTACTGATGATCGGTTCGGTTAGGAGTGAAAAGGAAACAGACCGACCGACAGAGTTACTTTAACATTATTTTGTAATATTAGTATGAGTACCTATTTGAGTGATGCAAGGAAAAATACAAGGCAAACACAGCACAGGTAACAGAAAGACATTCTGATTGAAGAAATTAAGAGGAATGAGCACTCGCATCTTTCAGTTTACCGCCATGAATTTTATGGTCGCCATTATAATATGACAGCCATTATTTGTATATATATAAAAACCTTCCACGTTTATAATTAAAATCAATTTTTGTGTCTATAGAGGACAAAATACCATACCAATTTATATATTTTTTTTATATATACTATACAATAAAATGTAATTTTATATGCCAAGTGTACATATAAAATTTCATCAAAATCGAGGAGTATGGCAACTAACACTGTGACACGTGAATTTGATATATTAGATATAAAAAAATATGTTACGACATAAAATACATAGAAAACACACATCCCAAGAGAAAGACATTTTCATGCATACAAATTATGTTTGTGTTGAGTTGGAAAACATATAATAAATAATAATGAACTAGAATAGATTAAACATCTAGCTTGAGTTTTACGAGTTATAATTGCGTACACTTTTCAAAAGACACATATACCGGTGTTTATCTGTGTCACAGAAGCTAAGGCGAGTTCACTGCGTGCCTAGAACGATGTCGTTTCACGTTAGTAATGGTAGTTCGTATGGTTAATCAACTGTTTAGTAAACTAATCACGCGACTGGTCCGTCGACTGGCAAGGTTTTCCGGAAAGAAGCGCCCGCTGGTTTTAGATTCTCAATTTACTTGATTAATCTTTGCCTGTACTATGTCATGAACGTGAAAGGTGTTTGACTGCGAATTACTAATTTGGTTAGCAGAAAGCTTTTTTTTTTCATTATGCAAATCGTGCTTTGTTTGGTCTGTTAATATAGCGTCGTAGGTCCGATTAATTTGTAATGAGTTTTTTTATTAAGAAAGATAATATTAACAGAGTAATCTGTTTAAGTCGACGACGAGTGGAAAGTTAATTAGGATTGAACAATAACTTGAACATTATTAGACACTAGCTGTGCCCGCGACTTCATACGCATAACTTTTTTGTTTATGAACGGATTGGATTGCAACAAAAACTTTATTACAATAAGCTTGCTACAATACATTAGTGAAAACCGCATCCAAATCGGTCAAATCGTTTCTGAGATTAGCGTTTATATACCTATACGTTTCTAAACACTATTTTTTACCTCATTAACTAAAATAATTGCGTCGTTTACAGTTTTATTGTATGTATTGATTAGATATAATTATATTTATTGCATATTGTTTTTTAACATAATACAGGCTGTCGGTCGGTTTAGGTGTAAGCAATACCATGGGAGGTTATAAGTGCACTGCGGACTTTGATAAAATAAATGGATAAATAGGGAATTTATGGGAATTGGCCTTACTCAACATGTTATTTCAGGGCAATGTTTCAGGGTGATCTTTTGTAAGGAGTGTTAAAATACTTGTCTGAGATTTAATAATTTCTTAATTAAATTAAATGTGTTCTTAACTCACAATAGCTTAAGTGATTTTTGACGATTAAAACTTTACGATTAACTGCAGAATATTACCTAAACTGGTTATTTATAAGTTAAAATAAATTGGAAGAGAAAAAAAATATATATACATATATATATACGTAAAATTATAAACTAAAAACAAATGCGAATTCATTTTAAATAATGTAACCATTTACTTTCTGTCATTTAATTTTATGCTCTAAATTCTAAAACATAACAAAAAAGATAAAAAGATGAACAAAAGAAGTTACGTAAACATTCATGTAGATGGCGCTAGAAGTTAGAATGTCAACAATATAATCTTTTAAGTACTTAGATAGGAATCTTATCTTTAAGATTTTATAAGTTGTTTGTACTTAATGAATGTTTATCAATAATAAATTTGTTGTTTTAATATATATATTTTTATATTATTAACTACTTAACGAAATACCTACAAAAGTTTGCCATATTTAGCTTTTGCTTGGTTTAGAAATATAGATTTTGGTCCCGTTAAATGCTACATGAAGAAAATTCATTATAATAAAATAAAATAAATTTTGAGTAAAGTAGTAATTAGTAAGATTGGAGTTTTAAAAACAAAATTTTTGTGTCCACGAGGGCGCATCGTAAAAATATGAATTCAAAAATAATATCCCAAAATTAAATTCAAATTCCCATACTTTGCGACATTGCAAAGGCGACGCACTAACTTACTTATTCGTCATATTCTATGGACCATAACAAACACTCTTCAAGGGAAGTATTGGATGAAAAAGCCAGCGTAAGTAGGCTGTATTTTGAATAAAATTGTATTCTATGCTGACGTGTCAAGTTCGCTTTTTGCCTGCAGACCAACATTCTGTGTGACGCTCACATCTCAGGTAATAATAAAATAAGAGATTACATCTTCCCGAAGCAACAATAGGGCTTCTGGTAAGGGTGTAACTTTACAGTCAAATTTAGACTTAATCTCTAATGCAATACGGTCGTTTCGACTTGGCGATTCATGTTTAAGTTAATAAGTTGAATTGAGATAAGTAATAGAGTGTTTTTAAATGAAACAATAGCAATTAACCAGTTTGACGTGTGTTCAATAACAAACTTATTGTTTTAAACTTCTTGGAATTTGTTTTGTTCCACTTTTTCTTTCTCTCTCTAGTGGCTATTGTGGTTTTAATAAAATGATTTCTACACATTTTTTTTTCTGTTTTCGTCGGATGATTTCTACGCTTTTTTTTTGCTTAAAGGCTTAATTTACCTCCCTATTTTTAGAGTATGAACTTACCACAAATTACCACATGTCTCAGCACTTATCTCGGAGCGATGAATCGTCAATTGAGCGTCTAGCTTGAGGTACAGGATCAATGATACAGGACAGACATTTAAAAAAAAAAAGACTATAAACACACTAGTAATGTAGTAATGCGTTGTCACATAGAATTTATTCTCCATACAACGGATAGGGGATGAAAACCAAACCAGAGCCATTTTTGGAAAGTTATTTGTAAAGTTGCCCCTGCCGGGATTCAATCCCGGGACCCTTGAGCCAGAGCGCCAAGTCAAGCACCTTAAGCGCTCAACAGTGGGCTCGTCAAGCCATTATTCAATCTTATTGGTCTTAGATGGTCCTTCGGGAACATATTATAACATACTATATTCTTGGTGAAAGGGGTTATCTTTCATCTAGAAAATAGTACTGTCCTTTTCTATAAAGGCCGGGTTGTCTGTCACAAAATTCTGAAAGCAACGCCTGTTCCTATTTTTATAAGATTAGTTAAATACATCATAACTTAAACAAATTATTAACTTGTTTTACTGTCAAACTAAGTTGTCTCTAAAGGAGCTGCCCTCAAAATTACTTGCCAAGTTATATTGACCTTTAGTACAAGAATACAGAAGTTCAAACTTGCACCGGTAACAAACAAAAAAAGGCATCAAAACGGATACAGTTGAGTGAAGAATGCACGCCGATAGTGATGTGAGTCATTCTATCATTGGCCACCACGAAGTTGTGGATGACCAATAACCACTGACCTATAGGTTCTAAATAAACCAATAATATAACGTGTCAAGTTAAGATGGGCAATGCGCTGGTGCGAGCAAAAATACATATGCGGTTGTGAAATTCAATTTAATAAATATTTTATTCAAAAGTGCACTTTATTACAATGGGATAAAGTAGTAAAGATTTGTAGCGTAAGATTAATAGTTTAAAATTATCAACCAGTGTTGCTATAGAAGTCTACATTCCGTATAACAAGCGGTGCCGTATTGTTGAGATTGTGGTTTTTAAATGAATTATGAGAACTACTTACATTTAAAAATTTTGTTACGAATTTTAATATGGCAAGTAATAGGCCTCTATTCTCACAACTTACGAACCGCACTGCAGAGGGTTAATATGCGAAATATCAGCTAAAAGACCGCCTGTAAGTCTGTACGTTGCACTTTAGTACAAAATTAAAAAATATATAGTGCAAAACTGTAAACTAGTAAGAATAAGTATGTTTTGCTTGTCCATTTTTTGTCACCTTTCCGTATGTAAGTACGTGTGTCATGTTTATGCAAATAAAAAAATTAATATTTAATGTTCTTCTTCTAATATAATATACTCAAAATTTATTTATAACTACGATGCCTGGCGACTTAGTTTGTTTAGTTGACTTAGATTTTAAAAAAATATCTGAGAGAAATGCATCGATTTTTTTAATATTTTTAGACAATCTCTCTGTAACCTAAAAATTTTCCAGGATAACAGTATTTTGTATGTTAATCCAGGTAATCTATCTATGTGTAAAATTTCGTTGAACAGTTCTACACTAGTTTTATTGAGGAACAAACATCTACCTAACTAAACCGACCTAAACATACAAACTTTCGTATTTATAATAATATTATTAGGATTTTATTAGCTTTTTATATACTTTTATATATTACATATATACTGTAATTACAGAGCTTTATCGAATATTTGAAAAAAATAATAATTGACGAATTGTTCTAACTTTTTTTGACTTTTGCTGCACATACACAGTTAGAGATTCATTTTAAGAAACAATTTTTAATAGCAATGCATATTTCTAACGATTGGGTACCTACTATGGGTATTTAATATTTATGTATTGTCTCTTATGGTGTTTCTTCACAATACAAAATTTCCTTAACGTGTTATGGATAACTAGAATGGGATTGGTGCGGTCCCCAAAACAAAGTATTTTCGGGGATAAAGGTCATTCAACTCGCCATGTGTCGAATGGTCGATGTGCATCAGATCGGATGCAAGGACACCATATCGCTCCGCTGTTTAGAACCATTTTACTTTAAGCATTTAGGGTGACCAGCAGTTTGTTATAATTACGTACATCACTGATTCTTTATTGCTCAATTTAATTATTATTGAACTAGCTGGCGCCCGCGACTTCTTCCGCGTTGAAAAAGAAAAAAGTGTGTCCTGTGTCCTGTACGTCTAAATGTTTATCTACCAAGTTTCGTGAAAATCAGTTAATTCGTTTAGGAGTTATGGAGGAGCATACATATATATATATATATATACAATACAGATTTATTATTAGTTTGATAAAATATTTAAAATAGAAAAGTAATTTGGAATAATTTACATTTTATTGCAATTATTTATTGCATTTGTTAAATTAATGGAAAACTTGGTATTTTCAGTGGGAAAATAGTCCATTACAATAGGATTATATAGAAATTTAATAAATGCTTTATAGAATTTATTTAATTTGTATAAAAATGATATATGTTTATACAAAAATCGTGGTAGAAGGTGTTCTTCCTATTATATTTTTCTAAGTAAATTTCTTATAAAGTTTAGAAACTCTTCGTTATTGGATGAATCTGAGTAGGTAATAGGTACGTCATATCTTTTGTAACAAAATGATTCTGTAACACTCAATTGAGTACCCATATTTACCATTAATGTATGTACATGTCTTTTATATTTATTTATATACATATTTAGAATTTTTACAATTTTTTCTGCATGTATGTTCCTCCATAGCTCTGATTTTCATGAAACTTGGCTACTTTTTTTATTTTTCAACGCAGACGAAGTCGCGGGCACCAGCTAGTTTTTAAATAAAGTTGAATTTAGAAAAAAAATTGAAAAGTTTTATAATTATCGTAATAAAAGCGTATTATTATGATAATTTAAAACCTATAACCACAAAAAGGTAAACATAATCCGCTTCGTATGTCCACCCTACTTATGGTTCTATGGGGGTATCGATTATTCCTCCTGCGTGCTTCCCCCTCCCTGCTTTCCCGCAAACGCCTCCCCCGCTACCTCACCCCGCACACCGACATCTACCCTCCACCTAACTCCGAGTATAGCCATTAACACTTATTTTCAAACTTCAATTTCTAATCATCTGTGATTCAACTTGGCAAAAGGAAACAATTTACAAAATGAAATATTAATTTACATTAATTTTGTAAGTTTGTTTTTATTTGGAGAATTGGTAATATCGGGAAATATTTTTATTTGAAAGGTGCATTATTTCAGATTGACAACCAAATTAATACCTATTAGAAATGCGAAAATGAATCAGTTTATTTGTTACGCTCACACGCCTTAACTTACTCAACTGATTGCATTAAATTTTGCATGCACATAGTCAGTGATACTGAAAAGGACAAAGATTTACCTTTACCTTTCATTCAGAAAACAATTTGTACACGTTGTTATACTTATTTTACGTTAATGAATAAATTTTGGAATTTCTGCTATTTAGAAACGACTTAACCGATAATAATGCGGTTTTCGCTGATGTTTTGATGATTGATGATAGGATACTTTAACTTTTCTTGGACTTAAATGTTATTTTTTATACTTAAAAAATGTTAGGTTCCTGTGGGATTTTCAAAAAACGAACTACGAAGTTTTTTAAGTATTAAAATAAATGGCCCATATTTACGACAATCAAAATATTATCTCCTAACTACGAGGAAAGACAAAGAAAGATTATTTTCTATGAAAAGTATAAAACTTAAGAAACTCTTCCTAATCGAATACATTATATATAAGTATACTGCGTTGTTTGTTAAAGATGAACGAAAAATCCTTTTAACTTAGGTTTTGAGGTTAACAAGATTGAAATCACTATTACTTAGGTTTTTACTTTAGCTTCCTTTTGAATCCCTTTAATATTGTACATAATACTGTAGAAGAAAAAATGAACACCTGTCTTTGTCAGGACTAATACTGACTATACAAAGAAGGGTTGTTCCACATATTGCCTTCCTCCCCCTGGGCGTTACAGTTCCGGGTTTCGAATAGGTATAGAAATTTTATTCCGTGGAAGCGCTAACGAACTCCTTACTGCAGTTTCTTTATCTTTCTACTATTTGGGACTTCTTTAATGGTTGATCTAAGTCATCTATAGTTTATAGGCTATAGGCTTTTGCAAGGACGCCATTACCTCTAGTATTTATAGGTACTAGAGATTTTAATGCTTCTCTTCTTTTCTTGGAATTTTAAATTCTATTTTAGTAGGACTAGTCTTTAGTCCTACTAAAATTATAAATGTGAAAGTTTGCTAGGACGGATGTGTGGATGTTAGTTACTGTTTAACAATAAACTATTTAATAATAATTAATAATATTTAATAATAACAATAATTTACAATGAATACAAGAAAAATGATTTTTGTTCTACATCAGAATTACAGATAGACTATACTTAAGTAATGTATAAAGACTCATGAACGAAGACACAGATAAAAGCTAGTAGCTCTATAATTAGGCAATTATTATAAATAGCTAAATTAGAACATGCGGTTCAATTACCAAACTGGAACGAATTATCATCAAATATTCTGTTTAATTCTATTAGAGTTGGTTATAAGCTTAGTCAATGTTCACAGTAACAGTTAAGTATAGGAATAGGTATAGATGTAGACCATAAATTACAATGTTTGTGCCATAAGTGTATGTATATTTAAAAAATAATAATAATAATAATCAGAGACCGGTGGAAGTGTGGATAAGAAAAAAAGAAGACTATAGTTATAATAAAAAAAATATATTAAGTCCTTCCAATACGGTTATGTAGAGTCACACCTCCTGACAGAAAAGAGAAAGCTTGTGTTCAACATAGTATCTATACTAACATTATAAAGAGGAAAGATTTGATTGTTTGTTTGTTTGTATTGAATAGGCTCCGAAACTACTGGACCAATTTGAAAAATTATTTTACCATTAGAAGCCGATATTATCATAGCCTAATACCATTAATACATAGCTTATGTGGCTATATATAGACATGCGGTACAATGCCCGGTGTATGAGTAGTACTACCATGTACTACTAAGAAGTTCATCTGATAGTACAAATAAAACAATGATGTGTCATTAGAACTACAACAAAAAGTACAAGAAAATCACTCGGAGTGATTCGAAAGATCCATATTAAGTATATATGTATAAACAAACTAATAGCCGTGTTCGCGACTTTGTACGCGTTGAAAAATTAAAATATATGAGTTTTCGCTGTGACGACAGTGCAGACGCCGATTTTTTTTTTAAATATTTTTAGACAATCCCTCGTTGACTTATTTTTTTCTGGAATAAAAAGTTAATCCATGCAATAAACTATCTGTACGTCGAATTTCGTCCAAATCCGTAGAGCCGTTTTTGCGTTTTTTAAGAACAAAACATCCAAAGATACAAACTTTTTTTTTTTGCAGTTCTTAGGTTTAGGATTTATAAAATCTATACTTATTCTTTATAATTTTAGTATAACATACGTATCTATGTATGATGTACCATGTATGTTGTAAATAAATAAATCTTTTGGCAGGCCATATTGCGTTCCGAAATCATAAATTGTTGGGCACGACTGGTGGCTATTACCACCCTTGCAGAAGACTACCCTTAAATAACAGCTCGTTTATTGTAGTGTTTAGTAAGGGATGCCAGAGCCCTTTTGTCTTTTCCTTATCTCTTATCGTTTAGTCTGTCGAGGTCAGCGGCGCACTTGAAACGTTTATGGCGTTGCTTGTGTATTTAAAGGCTTAAGGCGACTGTAGCAACCTAAGCATCAAGTAGACTTTTAACATACCTGAGACCTTTAAATAACAATCTATAATTAAAGTTAACAACACCCGGATTTTGTTGTTGTCCACAAACAAGCTATATCTGCAGTAGTTTGCTAAGGAGTTGGGTATTCCGCAGACTACTTGATGTTGCAGCATCATGTTAAGGTTACCAAATCATGGAAATATCTGAACCTACGAATAAATAACGTAGATCTGAACAGATCTTCATAATCTTCATAGCTAAGAATGATTCTGATCACGTCAGCTGTCAAACAAAAAGAATTGCATCAAAACGGTCCATCCGTTTGAGAGCTTGCAAGCACACTCACATATGTACACGCACGCACGCAAACACACACACACACACACACACACACACACACACACACACACACACACATACACACACACGCGCGCGCGCACGCACGCACGCACACACATACACGCACGCACGCACGCACAATACCCACGCGCGCGCAGTGAAATTTATAACACCCCGTTTTTGTGTCGGGCGTCAATGAAAAATTACAACAGCAATAGTGACAATGTACGAGTATATTAAGTATGTATTGTATAGGGACACTTTGCCTTAAGCATTAATTAATCACAGTATATATAGATCTTCAGAAGGCAGTAGGTACCTACCATTAGCACCATCCAAAAAACTCGTTGAAATAACAGCACATAAGAAATAACAGCAGTTCCGTTGTGGTGCAAGAAAAAAGGATGCCAATTCCTATTCCTTATACTCATGTCGTCTCATACCCTTAATCCAATTTCCTCCCCAGATCTTATTTGAGGGATAGACGGCGCCACCCAAACCCTCCTGAGGTATACTCACCTATAGACGGTGAAACCGCCTTCTAAGGCCTGTCAGATTTAAAATATATATATATATAGAAATTGATCAACACTGTGTCAACAGTTAACGTTAACAGTTAGTAAGGAATAACGGTCCATCTCTATTAATTATCTATGATATCGATCGAACACTACGAGTCAGTGATCGCGTGTCAAGACATAACTATTCACCTATTAGCCACTATATTTCTTCACTAAAAATAAGTATTTGCTTATATTGCAAATTAATATCTCTTATCGATCTAACTAATTTAATAGCTTAGAAGTGATTAGTCTTAAAAGCGATATTGCACTTTTGTGCTTGAAGCATTTAGCTCTTATAGACTAACTTATTCATTAAATAGCTTTTAACGGCGACTTCATCAGAGCACCTTGTTCGTTGGAGTTGAAAAATAAAAATATATTATGTACGATATTCAATCTTTATTGCTAAAACTAAAAAAGTATCTATTTTCTTTCATATATATAAACTATTTGTAAAATCAATAAGACCGTTAAACAGTTAAAATGAAGATGAATTAATGATGGAATGGTCTTATAAGTTAATTGAAAAATATTGCTTCCTGAGAGATGTGCAAACGTGCAAGAGGAAGAGAGCTTGTTTTGTCATTTTATATCGGTATCGCACGCTTCGACAGAAATGTCGCCCCTTGTCAACAATGCACACCTTTTTTTTATTTTGTATTGTTTCCATTTCTTTTTGTATAGTCAATAGACCACCACGAAAGTGCCTTGTAGTTTTCCTTTTTAAAGATCCCAAAATTATACTAATTTATTCAATATCTAAACATATTATAAAATGGATATCGATATTGCTGTCCGCCTTCTGTTTCTCCGCTAACTTCTATTCAATTTACCTCATAAAAATAGAACTGTGGCAAATTTACACATATTTTTTTATGTGGCGCATTAACTTTGTGGCAAACAAACAATGACCCTTCTAAACTACCCAACGGATTTTGATACGGTTTTAAGTAATGAATAGAGAGAAAAACGAGGATGGTTTGTGTATGTCATTGTAATACTTACTTACTTTGCAGAACTTATTACTGCTGTTATTACACACTGTAAAACCTTAAAATATATATATGATAATCAAGAAAAATCACAGTATTAGGGATATTTTTAGTATTATTTTTCTGTGAGTAAAAGTCACATCAATTATAAATTGATTCGGGGATCGACAGAGTTTAGCTAAGTGAAGTGTTGTACCTAACGTGCAATATAACAAAATCAGGGAGACATAAAAACGTTTCCAGGGAAGACGTATTATAAAGCCAGTGGTGGTAACATATTTTATTTCGTGCGAAAGACTTGGGATTACTCTCGGCGTAAAATGCGCAATTTATGGGCGGACCAGTCGACGGATCAGTCGACGGACTAGTTCGCTGGGCGCGCCCGGGCTCTATACTATCTCGCCAACGTAACAGGACCCTCGCCGCCTCCTTTTCATTTTATAATGTAGGACACGCACAACGAGATGTAATGAAAGGTGAAAGATCCAAATAAACTGGATGTAAATAAGCGGGCCGTAAGATTTAACGAAAATTAACTTTAAGGGCCACTCCAATATAAAACCTTTAGCAGATTAGGGTTTTCATGCAAGTGTGTTATGTGTGAGCATTTGGCATTAACCAGAATCGCAGTGTTTTTCTTCTGGTAAGAGATTTAAAATTAATAGATATCTTTTGTAAAAAAAAAAACCTTTCTCCCCACAAGCAAAACTTTCAAATCAGATTTTAGACTCAAGTTAAATATAAAACATTAGAAAAGTCAGTTAAAAATATTAAAATAAAATATCGGATAACATTTTTACCTTTTTTATAATATTACTATATTTCGCTCGCGACTTCTTTTGCCCCATTTATTTTTTTGCTCCTATATATTTTTATCGGGCCTTGAATTTTTTTCTATTTATAGATCCCTTAGTAATGTCACAAAAATATTTTCGCATTTATAATATTAGTTACGATGTCTTTGAAGATTGAACCAAAAATATTTACAAAATTTTTATGAAAACGGTTGGACGGTTTCTGAGATTAGCGTGAATGAAAGAGAAATTAAATATTAATATTAGGTTAATTGAGTTTGTCGATCTATAAATACCTAGTAAAAGTTTAATATAATAAGTTATTAAAATAAAAATTATTGGACAAGTATTTATTGGATTTTGTCTAATCCAATAAATATTTGTCGCACAAAATTTCATAGCACTTTTAAGACGATAACATTTTTATTGTTTTTTAATTAAGTATTTTACGATAATAGATCACTAAAGTTTTTTCTCGTTTTACTGCTACAAAATAAAACTCGCCTAGAACGAAAAACTGGACATATCACAAAAATGTAATAAACGGTTTCTTCATAAAGACAACACTAATGAAATGAGTAACTAAGGTTGAATTATTTTGTACAAGGCACACTTCAAAATGAGACCAAATCTTCTCTGAATGTCGCATTATTATAGCGCACCTGTCCGATCCTTTGTATTTGTGGGGACGTTATTGTCCCATCTGGTGTATAGGGGTGGCATGTGGGGCTGGGGAGGGATGAAAAATACGATCAACCTGGTTTTAAAGTACAACTCTTGCACAATAAATAATGCATTTGAAAAACTTATAAAAGTTCATTTTTAATTTCTTAATTGAATCTATAAAATTTAATTTTAAACAAAATTTACAAGTTAACAAATTATGCAGTCCAGCCCACACTGCCTCCGCAGTAATAAATCGAGCGGCCCGTCGTACGAGGCAGTTAAGCCGCTGTAAAATATCTGCACTTGTGCTGATGCGTTTTGATGGCTTGAGTGAAGGCGGAAGAGTTTTTAAGGATATTTATACCGTCAGACCATAGATAAATGATTGGTCTCGCTATGCTCGACTAGATACGGCCCTACCTAAAAGCAATAGCTCCGTAAATGCGGCAACTTTTTATTGTAGTGTATGTAAAACATCGTCACTATTTTTCACTTTTTACACAGTTTATTTATATTTTTACACAGTTTCACTACGCAAAATGGCATTTTATCATGCCCAAAATTTTATAAAACATTCGGAACAATTGCGGAACTGTGATATGCAATACATATCACAGACAATTTGCAGTGTGACTAGCTCGGGTACGCCGTATTCGGCGTACTAAAAGTTGCCGCATTTTTCAAGTACGGTGGTTGTATCTAGTCGAGCGCACCGAGACCAATCAAATGAAGGATGCAGTAATCCTAGTGCATAATATTTAATAAAATATAAAATGATTTCTAAAAGTAACTAATCAACACTTTACTTGTAGTTGGTGAAAGAGGCCCTAATACTACCAATATACTTATATATATATGTAGGATTAATTGTTTGATTGATTTTCTCATACAACTCTGTTATTATATATAGTTAGACTTCGGAAACCTTTAGTCCAAAATTACAATTTTCTTCTTGAGATTAGAAAGCGTCCCAGACATTGTGTATTCTCACCGATAGGTGGCGCCACGGGTTTGATTTGTTACAACTCTGTACTGAAATCGCGACAAAGCGTCCATCCATAGCTTTGTTTTGGTGATTCTCGGAATTTCTTAAATTGTGACTTTATATGGCTGTGTGGAAATTGCAAATTTATTTTACATATTATACATATAATAGCTAGTGCTGCCCGCGACTTTTTTAACTTTTTTAATTATATATTAATTATATATTAAAACCACTCTATCCATTGGTGAAAACAGCATGAAAATCTTTTTTTTTTATGTTAAGGTCGACAGACAGGCTGCCGGTCCACTTGATGGTAGGTGGCTACCGTCGCCTATAACACAAGCAACCCCACAAGTGCTACAAGTGCGCTGCTGACCATAGAAAGATAAGGGAGGGATGGGGTAATGGGCTCTGGCATCCCTTACACACTCATCGAAACACAACAACACATAATGCTGTTATTTCACGGTGGTATTCTATAAGGTGGTGGTTACAAATGGCTGCGAAACGCAGTGTGCCTTACAACAACTTTTCAAATCCAGACTAGCGTCAATTTTGAAAATTACACCGCCGGGAATTGAACCCAGAGCCCCTGAGACGATAGGCAAGCACCCTTGCCACTCACCCAACGGGCTCGGATCTGAGGTCCTTATTAGGTCCGTTAGTCCATCTTGTGGGTGGGCGTCCTCCTACGCTTAGATTGTGTTGTGGCCCTGTCCATTGCCACTTCAACGTAATAATACGCATGTTGATTGTTTGACTGGATTTTTGTCTGTAGATTTTCGATTAGCGGAAATTTTTATTCCAATGAAAACCTTGACAAGACAACTTATACCATTCTAATCTTCTTGGGTATCCTCTTAGACTTCTTGGGACCAAAATAAGATGATGCTTTTGAAAATGGGCAAAAATTTAGTATAATAAAATCTATAGTAAAAGCTAATATAATATACCATTGGAAAGACCTTTTTAGATCATTTGTTATTGTTATTTTTTAGTATGTAAATATATAACTAGAGACCAAAAACCCTATTGAAATCCATTGGGTGGTTTAGACAGACAGAAGCGGAGGACATTATTTTAAAATATAAAATAACATTACCCAGTATAGACATCATAGACTAAATTTGAAATAAAGTAATTATACAACCTTATAAATATTTTTGTGTATGATAAATTAAAGGACAAAAATATCACAAAATAAAGACGCATTAATTTTCAATACATTATTTCATTTTGGTTACAATTTGTACTTCGAAATTTCATTTACGCTGGGAATTATTTTCTCGCGGCCATTCATTCGAAATTTGTATGACAATGTATTGGTAGGTAAAAGCCTTCCATTGGCTAACGAACCTGTAGTTTTACATTGTAAAATTGTTCTTCACGAAAGCTATTAGTCTAAGGATCCGATCGATTCCATTGTAAACGGCATGTAAATGGAACATAAGCTTCACTGTTGAGTAAAAAAGCATAAAAATACTTACCCTCTCATGGCATGAAGTAATAGTGCTCCCGCCATTGCACATGGCGTGTTCATTCCATCTCGACCGGGGTGAGTGAACTCGGTCGGATGTTCGCCACGCGACCCTGCGGTCCCCAGTTCGATTTCCGGTCTTGTTCCGCTCCAGTGTGTAGCTGCCCTTACGTTCTAGTGACGATTGACAAGACCTAGCTCTTACCCGTGAGTGTAAGCTTGAACTACGTAATTGTTTATGTTATAGAGTTGTACGGAGAGAAAAGTACTTAGTTTAATCAGCACACTATGTCTATGCGCAGGTCACATCATGGGCGAAGCGGAAGGCAAAAATATTTTTTGCAAGTATATAAAAAGTCTTATTTCAATCAATTTTCTTTTGTCTAATTAAATTGGTATTATGATTATGATGTTATAACCAAACTGTGTAACCATAACCAAAACAATTCTTGGTCACTTACCCGTTTTGACTTTCTATCTATCGCGGCCACTTCCCTAGTAAATATCTATCTGTCTGTTCGCGATAAACTCAAAAACTACTGTACCGATTTTCATGCTGTTTTCACCAATGGATAGAGTGGTTCTCGAGGAAGGTTTTAGTATATAATTTACAAAGTTACGGAGGCGAAGTCGTGGGCAGCAGCTAGTACAAAAAAAAAGTCGCTTCCGGTCGTCTGTTCCATGTACGCTTAGATCTTTTAAACTTCGCAACATAACAGATTTTAATGCTGTTTTCACTATTGGAAAGAGCGTTAAACGAGGAAGGTTTTTATATTATACTAGCTGGTGCATGCGACTTCATCCGCGTTGAAATAGAAAAAGTAGCTTATCCTGTGTCTAAATCCGTACGTCTAAATGGTTATCTACAAAGTTTCATGAAAATCGGTTAATTCGTTTTTAAGAGTTATAGAGGAACATACCTACATACATACAATACGTACTTACATATTTATTATTAGTATTGATAATTTGTAGAAAATATATAATATTTATTATAACATTAAACATTCCATAACCGAAAAATCTAATATCTAAAAGATCCGCGAAAAATTACAGACAGACAAACAGCCGCGGAAAGCGACTTTAAATTATCAATAATAAATCTGTAAATGTAGGTATGTATGTTTCTCCATAACTCTTAAGAACGAATTAATTGATTTTCATGAAACTTTGTAGGTAACCATTTAGACGTACGGGACATAGGATAGGTAGGCTATTTTTTTCTTTTTCAACACGGACGAAGTTGCAGGCACCAGCTAGTACTATGTATAAGGATGTAGGTACCTGGTCGTAATTAATTCCTATGTAATGTAATGTACCTACTGGCATATTCTAACTAAAACTTCGCTTTTTTACATAAAAACTACATTAATTAATACATTTCTGCTGTCCCCTGTCTGTTAATATTTAGTTTGTTATGCGAGTTAGCACCACAATGCTGTCCGTAAACGCCTCACCAAAACTAAATTATTTAAAATGAAATGCATTGAGATTTGAGCACCTAAATTAGGGAGATTTACATAGAAACAAGGCATGCAGCTGTTAAACGTTCTTCTCAGAAGTCATTGATAACAATATCGTATTAAAACGGCCTTCATTAATGAAATTCCGACTATCTCTCATGCAAAAAACATATCGCGAACAAAGTGGTTTGAAAATCAACACGATATAACGCAAAGCGAGTTGTAACGACCTACATACAACTACTGCGACTGGTCATAATAATAAAACTATACCTTGCCTATATTAAGCATCAATTGATGGCTTTGCAAAGAAAATGAATTGTACTAGATTCACTTTAGAGGCAATGGAATGCAATTATTTAAAATATTCGTTTTCAACCCGCATGCGCTTCGGCTGCGTCGAGGGCACACTTTGTTTTATTTTAAAATAGTCATAAAGCAATTCCTCTTCAAAATAGAAATTTGAACTTTATGCCGTTTCTAAGAAGGTGTATATTTCGATGTGCTTTTACTCGACATGTAACGTTTTGTGTTGCGATGTTTACATGTTCGCTCGTCGTAATCGGCGACATTCGGCTTCTGTCGCCGCGCACGTGCACACGGACGCCATATTTTAATAATGTCCGCTAAGCCAAGTGTATGCTCACGAATTCATCGTTGCTACGGAAAGTTAGGCTTCTTTCAACAAATACTTACACTAAAACACAAATCAAAATGTATCGACATTCATTATTCAATATTGAAAGTAATTTGAAACCTTTCAGTAATTGCTATAATATTTGTCAAGTATACCCTTATCTATATTTTCTTTATTACTTGTATTAATCTTTATAATAAATAATTAACATAACTTACTAATTACTATGGATCTCTCTGTATTGATATAATATACCTATTATACTTAATTGTGAAATAATTAAAATTAATTAGACAGTTATGACCATGATATTGATAACATTTTTAAATATCATTATTGGTTGAAATAAAAAAGAAAATAAAATACTAACTTTTTATGGATTATTAAATTAAACTAAGGAATAAAAGTATTTAAGGATATAATATTAGTATAGATATATATAAAATAATGAAAAATTAAGTCAGTTTTCTTTAAAAAAAATTTCGTTATAATTATTACAATGTAAGGCACTGAAATTTGCTTTACTGCGTACTTTGTGTGGTAATAGAACCTAATATATTCTTTCTTTCGATACTATGTAGCTTGTAAATTATATATTTTCATGAACAACCACTACAAGTATCTTACACTAGCTCGTGCCAGCGACTACGTCCGCGTTCTCTATAGCCTGTCTTATAGCTTTCCTTTTCAATTCGAACCCCTAGTTTCTGAGAGCGCGTAGAAACAACCAAAGAAACAAACTCTTCACCTTTATATATTGGTCTATACCAATATTCTTTATAGAACTAACTAATCTAACTAGAGGTCTTAAATACCCAATTATTGGCACTTTAAGAAATACGACCATTAATTGCCACCTTTCGATTGTTCAACTCAAATAAAATTTAAAAGTTTGACAATGTTTAAATCATTTGACTGTTTAGTGCTAGCAATTCTCATAAACCTAAGATTTATTTATTTTTTGTGGGAACACAGTTTATGGAATAGTTTTCTTATTTTTCAGTGAAAAGTTTAGGGTGCCAATAAATTGGAGGGGTGCCAACATTAGGTCATTTTACCCTATATATCTAAAGGTTATCAAAATGAATTTTTACACTCGTTAGTTAGGTCACTGTCACACTGGCTCTGGTAATCTTTACTTAAATACAGAAGCACACAAGCACATGTGCTTACAAAACTGTAGACTGTATTTTTGGTGATGTAAAATTTGAACGAAGATATTTTTATAATTACCGATTTCGGGCCAAATCCTCTCACTTTCAAAGGCTCTATACAAAGATAGTATCTTTGTATAGAGCCTTTGAAAGTGAGAGAATCGCCCTTCTTTGCAGAGTTAAGTACATATTTGTATAGTTTCTTTAAATAGAACACACAAAGATTAAATTAAATTGATAATTACATAATGTATAGTAACTAATAAGCTCTAAAAATAAATGGAATTAGTACGCTCAAAATGTTATTTTAATGTCTGACGTCACGGGGGATGTAATTGGCTAAACCTGCCTTCGTAGTACATTTTACGTTAAGGGACTTCTGCTTGTGACGTAGACGCTGCGAGCGAAACGTTTATTTTTAGTTAACTTTAACTGTAATTTCTCGGTTTTTGTTTAAAATGGGAAATGCTAAATACGAAACAGTCGCTGCTACTGAAGACTGTTACGCGAACATTTCTAAAAATGGAAATAATAAATGTTAAGAATATCATGAAATTATATTAGTCCAGGAAAATCAGTCAATACTAATAATATATCTGTATAAGTGTAGGTATTGTATGTATGTATGTTCCTCCATATCTCTTAAACGAATTAACTGATTTTCATGTAACTTGGTAGATAAACATTTAGACGTACAGGACACAGGATAGGCTACTTTTTTCTTTTTCAACTCGGACGAAGTCGCGGGCGTCAGCTAGTTTACTAATAAATCAAAATTTGAGTCCCTCATGGGCTTTTTAGTATAAGTTAATAGTTATGTAATATCGATGGGTGAAAGACATTTTTGAATCCACCCTTCAGGGAAAATTCCTTCTCTTCTTCAGAAGAGGTGAAAAAAATACAGGTGTTTTATTCCAAATTATACGAAGAGATAAAAAAAGTGTCAGAAAAATATTGTAGACAGTTTAAATTTATACATATTTACTTTACAATTTTTTTTGTTACAATCAAAATTAACAGAATAAGGTTAAGAAGAGTAAGAAAGGGTTCTTCACAGAAGGTTAAGAAGATAAGGGTTGACTTTTTGGCTCACGGTGATCAAGTTATCTTCTAACTCTGTTAATTTTAATTTCGCTATAAAAAGTATATTTAATTATAATTATAATTTTTATATTCTACTAACTGGTGCCCGCGACTGCGTCCATGAGATAAGACCATGAGACGGTTTGAGGTCGGTTGATTTTTTGTTAAAAAGAGTTATTGGTGATGTATGTATTATGATTATGATATGATAGCGATTCGTACTGTCGTGTCGACATGTCTACGTCGACTTCCTCTATCGATGACACTTTCACTTACTCACATCTTCGCCGTGAAGCGTCGATGTAAATGTGGTTAACGTAGCGGTTATTCCAGATTAGCTGTATGCCTTTATTTACACATCTAAATATATATCATGTATTGTACTATAAGTACTTATAAAATCTTTTATCCTAATTGAATATCAAAACTACTAATAGAAAGCTGAAATTTGGAATATAGGTTTTTTTTAACAATTGTGGTTTTAACAAATCGTGGGCGAGTCACTAGTATAAAAAAATTAGTATGCCTCTGTCTATCGCTTACGTTTTCTAAAATACTTAACAGACTTTGATATGATTTTAACCCATGGAAAAAGGAATAAACGAGGAAGTTTTACGTTTATAAAATTGCTTTTAGAATACAAAGTTAATTTGATCTCGAATAGTTTAATCTAACTCTATTTTAATATCATAAAATATAAGAATTTCTAACAAAGATTGAAATTAAAAGGAGAAATCACATTGACTAATATTCATTTATGATAAGCATGTAGTATAGGTCCTAAATTGAAATGTAATGTGTCTTTTTATTATCACAGTATAAGAAGCATGTAAATTTATCTACCATACGAACGTTGAGTAAAAGAGGAGCGTTTTTCTTAGCAATTTTCATTATTTTTGGAGTGAATAATCTGTGCATTTTTTGTTTTGTGTTCACCTCATTTACAGTAGAGGGCCTCCTGCCCTATGCTTGCTTACTTAACTAAGTATTGCCTAACAATTGCTAACTCGACTTGCTTGGCTAATTCATTGTTTTCTTTGACGACCAATCAATGTTAAATTTGTTAAGTTTGTGTTCCTCTAATAACTACTCTTATAAATTATTATCCTATTATAAGCACACTGCTGCTCATTTTCCACCGACTTCCAAAAAAGGTGGAGGTTTTCAATTCGACTGTATTTTTTTTATGTTTGTTACCTCAGAACTTTTGACTCAGAACTTCCCGTGTGGTCCCATTTCAATTTGGTCCAGTTCTGACAATGGCATCCATGAGAAAACTGTTTAAAGTCAGTTTTTCTTTTGTTAAAAAAGTTATGAACACTTTGTTGGAAAACATTGGTTTTTTTTAGTAGAAAATGTGTTTTTTTAGTAGCAATTACCTTAGAATCTATTCTAAGGTAACTGCTACTTTTGGAATGTAATCCAAAAACGTGACGATCATCTCCGAATTTTCAAATATAATTAAACCTTTAATTATATAGAACGGTATTAGCATATTATTAGCTCTCCACGAATTAAATTATTCGGGATTTTTGAACGTTCATCTGGTAGACGAACGTAGGAGTACTTGTAAACAAGGAATTAATCACGTCGGTACCTCCTATAGAGAGTTCATTAACGTACAAGAGTCTTTAAGGAGTTTGGAGGACCCGGATCACAGATACTAGCTGGTGCCTGCGACGTAGTCCGCGTTGAAAACTTTTTGTTTGTGGGTCGACAGACAGGCTGACGGTCCACCTGATTGTAGGTGGCTACCGTCGCCTATTACACAAGCAACGCCATAAGTGCTACAAGTGCGCTGCTAACCACAGAAGGATAAGGGAGGGATGGGGTAATGGGCTCTGGCATCCCTTACTCACTCACCGAAACACAACAACACAATATAATGCTGTTATTTCACGGTGGTATTCTGTAAGATGGTGGTTACTGCCGCCGGACGGTCTGCCCAAATGACTGCGAAACGCAGTGTGCCCTATCACTACTTTTCAAATCCAGACCAGAGTCAATTTTGAAAATTATATTAAAATTTGCAAAGTTGACCCTGCCGGGAATCGAACTCGAGGCCCATGAAACGTTAGGCAAGCACCCTTGCCACTCGTCCAACGGGCTCGTCAAAAAACTAAAACTAAAAAAATATAACACCTGACATATTTTTAGACGATCTATTTTTTTTAGACGACCTCGAGAATCTAATTTTTTCAGGATTCAGGATTCAGGATAAAAGGTATCCTATATGTTAATCCGGCGGGTTCTGTCTGCTGTCCAATCTATCGGAACGTGATGACCTTGGATGACCACGACCGCTCTGACAAGACTGAATCGATCAAGGAAAATCCAGATGCGCTAATAAATTTAATTAAAAATGAAACTAGAACCTTAGAGTAAATAGTACTCAATTAAGGATCATTACTTAAATTAGTACTGGCTGGTGCCCGCGACTTCGCCCGACTTGAAAAAGATAAAAATGTCTATCCTGTGTAACGTGTGTATCCGTACGTCTAAATGTTTATCTACCAAGATTAAAGAAAATCAGAGTTATGGAGGAACATACATACATACATGTACACTTACAGATTTATTTATTAGTATTGAGTATTGATTATTTACTCTATGCTAGAGCAAAAAGTTAAACTAAGTATACCTATTTTCAAAGATTTAAATCTTTGCCTATTTTGGCCAAATTTCATCCAAATTAATTAGTCCAGTAAAATAAGGCCAAATTGAAATTTGAGGTAAGTACAGGAATGTTCTTCTTTTTTTTTCTAAGCCCCCGAGCTAATACCTAAAAAGGTTAATAAGAAATATTGTAAAGCAGGAAATTTTACATGAAAAAGATATCTAGACTTTTTTATATTACTTATTAAAATTAAAAAATATAAGCCGTATTTGCGTACATTTGCGTACATTGCGTACAAATTGGATATCCATCATCAAAAACTTTCAAAATTAGTAGGATAGAAGCATTGAAAGCATTGTTTTTATAAAATAGCAATACATATAAATGTTTCTTTTCACAAAACAGGAATAAAAGTATACAAAAGATTACTAGAGCATTCTACGTGTATAAGAATGTAAACAAGTTCTTTTAAATGATTTCATATTTCTGTGATCTTCTTTGTAAGGTGAAAGTTGTAGCCGTTATAGTATGCACAAAGTAAATCATACATGATTTTTATACTTGTGTTAAAATAGTTTTAAGTGTTCAGTTTTAATTATTTATTAATAGCAAAATTGCTAAGTAATTATACAAATTAAGTGACTACCTAATAGCTTAGCTACCTTTACGACTTTTTCATTTTTATGTGTAAACTAGCTGGTGCTCGCGACTTCGTCCGTGTAGAAAAGTATAAAACGCCATCTACAGTATTTTGGATATCTCCCGGGGCCAAGCCGCTAGTATTTACTTTTATTTTAAATTTCCTGTAGGAATGAAGCATTTTCCCGCGGTAAAAAGTAGCATATGTTCATTCCGGATAATGTCGGCTTCTAATGGTAAAAGAATTTTTCAAATCGGTCCAGTAGTTTCAGAGCCTATTCTATACAAACAATCAAATCTTTTCTCTTTATAATATTAGTATAGACTTGCCCGCGACTTAGTCCGCGTACGATCGCTACCAAACTTCACAGGATCACCCACTGGATTAAGGCAAGGACTAACCTCAGACCGAACACAATTTTGACCAAAATAACCGCAACCTAATGTGCTATGAATCAAGGTGCAATATTGCGCAACAAATTTTTGTAGCTCTTCGGAGATAACCGAACAGATTTAATATTGGAAGGTTTTTCTTAAATATTTTGTAAAATATGAAAAAAGAAATAAAAGTAGCCGATTCAAACTTTAGTGTAGAACGTAAGTTAATTAATAAGCCTAAAAACAAAAGTAGTTGTCACGGAATTTTTTTAGTACTGTGAACAGTAAGTTTATTTTTAGCAGTATTTTACTAATTTTTTTTCTCACAAAATGGATTTTTTTTTATAAATCTGCCCGATTCAAACTTTTTCCCATATAGTCTATTATGCACTGTATTTTTATCTAACTTGTGATTTTACTCTAAGAAGTCAAACTAGACGACGAAAATAACGCTTTTCAGCTAAGTCCTCGCATTAATATGAAGATTGTCTGACAAAATCATCAAATTCGGTTCAGCGGTTTTGGAGTCAATATGAGATTTAATTTTTAATTTTGAAGACTTGAATATTATTAGTAATTTTTATTTGCAGAAAAATGCTTCAGTACGATGATGCTAAGGGCGTGTCACTATTTGTATATATGTATATACAAATACTAATATAATATTAAATAATCACAAATATAATACAGTAACCAGTCAACCAGACTTAGTCAATACCTAAGTCAAATTATTATTATTATTTGCATTGAATAGTTGAGAATTTGTAATAAGTTGTCTGCGTATTTTGGACGTTATGCGTAATATAACGATGGAGATGATTTCATTGGTCGTGAAAGGCGTCGGCACCTTGTTAGAAGCCTTGAATCTTGTTTAAACGTCTTGCTGATGGGAACTGTAAATCTCAAACGTAAAAATTATTGTATTGGACGTATTTTATATTCATTCATTAATCTGTGTTTCTTTTATCATTCATTTTATTCTCCTTTTTATTTTTTTATATAGTCTATATTTAACAATTATAACTGTTACTTTTACATGACTAATTTATGGTACGTACTTATAAAATCGTTTGCTCTAATAAAGTCTAGAAAGCCGAAATTTGGAAAATATTTTCATTTTATACTTAACATGAGCATCCGTTGAGCATTTATTGGTTTGAGGTACATTTGAGCAGCTATTATAAACAAGTCCCAGCTATGGCTAAAGATGACTAAAGTGTAAATAATTGACTAACTGTGCATGACTGAGTGCTATTTTTTTGCTAAAGTTTACCTTTAGTCCTAAACTTAGATTCTCGTTAGGAACTTAGGAAAATTAAGTATATATACAAAAAATAAATACATTTGTAATTGCTGAGCGTTACATGATAGAGCGCTTGAGCGCTTTTAAATATTAGTCTCCCGACTAAAAGAATAAACTAATACATGTTTTGTATACATTTTTTTATATATACAACCTTTGTCAAAGTCTCTATTTCATACATATCACGGACCAATCTTAGTTACATTAAATCTCTCTGGGTGTGATCAATGACATTATAATTACTCGTGCGACAATGTCTACTCTATAGTAATAATGTCTACAATAATAATAATGACAATAGTAATAATGACAATAGTGTCATAAAATATAACAATTGAAACTTATTGATTTGCATATAAAACAAGAAATTTGCACTGATTTTAATTTCTATCGCAGATGGAGTAGGCACAGATGTGTCTTCACGCTAAAGTGGATCTTCAAACTGCTTCTGTCTCAATCCAATGCTGCCATTGCATGGAACATTATTCTTAAATTGTTGACATTGCAACAAACATTCTGTAATGAAGTCTGAACCAATTTACGTTTTAGTACATGACTTCATGATTTAAAGATACAATATGGTCGCGAATTCGAAAGTTTTAAAATTGGTAAATTGGAAGTTTTAAGTTTTAATTCTAATAAGAAGGAATTTAAACTAAAATATTTCGCATTGAGATTAGTTTAATAATTTAGATGAATTTGATTCAAATCTATTTTTTATTTAATTATTTTTTTTATTTTTTTTATTTTTTATTTTCCATTTCCAAATGGTTAATTTGTTCTAAGAGAAAATAAAGTTATTAAAATAAAATTAATTCCAGTATTAACATCGATGTACAGAAGGGAAAAGATTGCAAAAATAAGATTTTATTTTAGTACTGTAAGAGTTGTCTGTAGACAGTGTAGACATGTTTTCAAATGACTATTTTTTTTTTGCCAAATAAGTAAAAAAAAATCCAGAAGGCATTGCAAAATTGCAAAAAGTTCATTTCACCTTAATACTGTAGGATAGTTTGTCTATAATAGGTGTGAAAGGATGTCCCAAACGAAATTACAATTTTTAAGAATGTTTCAAGAAACCTTAGTCCCTTTACAAACAAGCTTCCAACACGTTCTAAGACGAAACATAGTTTTATATTGTATACCTACGTTATTCATGTAATGTTTGCTCACAAATAATGACCTCGAACTCCCACAGCCGAGGTGAATCAGTCAAACCAAGGTTCCCAGTAAAAGGTACCGTCCTATAATATTATATGTAAGTTGTACAAACATTTGGACTTGCGGCAAGAGCTCCTTAAAAGACGGCACGGATCAATTTGTAGTGGTCATTTGAATTAAATTCTAGAAAATTACACTCAACAACCATTTTGTAAAAAGCTGCATGACATTGGCTTCTTATTGAAACATACTCTTTGATCAATCTCTTATATTTTAATAGAGTTGAATTTGTAAATGAGTCATAATTTATGTATAAATTTATATTATTTCAGTGGTGATCTATCAACAGGTGGTGTATTAAGATCTCCCTTAGCCGCAAAGTGATTGGCTGGAAAATCAATAAGGCTAAGGCCACACTGTAAGTCTACGTGCCAAGCTTATAGCTAAGCTAGGAGCTACGCTTGTGTGCAAGATACTAGTGGTCACATACAAGGAGTTTTGCTCGTTGACACTTCACATTCGCGACGTCTTTTGATGTGAACAGAACAGAACAAGATTTTCAAAGAAATTATTATTGATTGAAAACACAATGCTCAAATTCTTATAAAACAAAGTCGCGTCTTAGCAAGTCTAATATGTATGTTGTATGTTAGCGATGATCTCAAAAACTACCGAAGTGAATTTGGTGTCAGTCCTGCATATAGTATGAGGCGAAAAATCTTCACAATAGAAAACATTAAAGCAATTCCAGATGTTTTAATAGTTTTTTTATTTTTTATAAAACTTCACAGCCTATTTGTTCTTATACCAGGGGTGTTTCACCTCGGGCCGCCAGTTAACCTCTCTTGAATATTTATAATGGACGAGGTGACGAGATCCTTCGCCCTTCCAGACATTACGCTTTAAACAGTTTATTGTTAAAAATATAAATCGGGGGTCACAAGGGGTTATGGGAACATTGGCTTACAAGTTTTTGTTGTAATTTTAAATGATAAAATCGAAGAGTTCTGACTAAAGGCGAGTCCAGATTATATTTTAAAAATATGTTATATAAAGTAGCTCTCTGCGTCTGTCTTCTTCAACGGATTTTGATGCACTAATGCAATCACTAATGCAATGGTTCGTTATCTCTTGGTTATCTCTGCTGTGGTTATAATATGCAGAAAAATTGATAACGAAAACAAACTATTCACAAATTATTCAGTTTAAAGCTTTGTTACAAGGGTATTAGAGCTGACAAGATAGGCAAATGCTGTATTGAATGATTTTTGGGCTATTATAACACTATGGGCTAATATGGGCTTCTTGTTGCTTATTCAGCTACTATTCAGCTATTATGTTGCTACTATACAGCTTAAAGCAATTTATTTTATGCCCAAATTGCTTGGATAACGGCTGATAACGACAAAGAATATTCAGCCATTCTGTGTTGGTCCTTCGAGCCGAATATTAATTTCTTGCTTCGTTTCTGCATATTTTCATTCATTTTCTTTTGCCTTAATAATGATATGGTAAACAAAAAATATTTTCTGTCTCTTTTACGCTTCATAAGACTCGTATCATCGTCCTGTTACGTATATGTTTACTTATTTCGTCATATTCTAACGTAATAACGTTACAATATAATATACCTATAACGACCCATTGCATAACAGCAACCTTCCAAATAATTATATTATTTTATTTGTCGGATATTTATTGAACTTATCTAGGTAACATGATAGTCATTCCCTTGTTTTTAATTTCATTAAAGAAACGTTTTATTAAATATGTAGGCCTAAGACAAAAATCGCACTTATAACTGTTGCAAGAATTTCCTACTTGAAAATTACCATTACAGACGCACACAATACATGAACTTGTTATAAGAAAATGTTAGAATATTTATATTATTACACGTAGGTATTAACCGTTTGAATGACGACATAAGAGATAGGAAATATTACATAAAGCAACTTAAATTATATTTATTTTCAAACTCATATTTACATTTAATAAAATCAGTAGTCAGTCAAACCAAGTCAAACACGTTCTATCTGCATCAATTCTTACCTTTGATATAGGTTGAAACTTCAAAAACGTATTGATTTAAAACATAAAAAGACCAAAAATATACAATGGACCATTATCAAAAAAACATATTCAAGGGACACTCTACCTGCAGGCGGAAGAGCAGGCATGTGCCAAGCCACAAATCCACCGATGTTAACCTATTATCAGGCGATGCTCTTAACAACGACCAATTAGAATCACCTCTATAAACTTAGGAATCTGTTAAGAAAACACGCACATTTAAAGTTGTTGGGTTATACAAATGTTGGGCCAATGTTTGCAATGACGTATAAACGGGCACACGATCGCGTTCGCGATGGCAGGAAAATGAAACAGAACATTATTATCAACGTGACAGCTGGCCGCCAAATTGTCCGTCATTTATTACTTTGTATATCTCCCTATTAAACGGTTTTCATGGCTCCATACTTAGGAGACTAAAGTGGTAAGCTTTCTGCTAAACGAGTAATGTAAACTAAACAATATTATATAATAGGTAAAAGAATAAACGAAGTGGTAGGAGCGTATAAAGCACACATTCTCGTCGAGACAACACACACAACTGTATCACGCCCTCACCACGTCAAAGTACAAAGAATAAAAGACGCTGCTTTTACCAAGATAAGTCAGGTTATAGTAAGTTGTGATTTGAATCTTATGTGCAAGTGAATAAGATATTTATTACTGGTTTCTATCTTAAAGGGCGACATGAGTTTGACTGTGACACACAAGCGACATAGAAATCGCTGTTCTTACGTGCGATTATGAATTTGACGAGAAATAAGGTCCAATAAAGGTGGTGTGTTTTGTTAAGAATATAAAAGAAATGTGGAAAGTAGATGTGTGGCTTTCTCATTATTTTTTGATGAATATTTTATATTTATACAGAAAGAAATAATGTGTTCTGGCGAGAGGATAATATGTCGTAGTATCTTTTATAATTACTTTATCGTACCATCCATTGCGAAAGTTTGTATGTATATATGAATGTTTGTTGCTCTTTCACGCAAAAAAAATACTTAACCGATCACCATGAAATTTTGCATACATGTTGTCTGGAACACCAGAAAGGACATAGGCTATATTTTATAACAGCTAGAATTGTTACAAAGAATCTGCTGTACTTTGAGCACAAAATAGCATTTTAAATCAATCAACATTTTCATTCAAAACATCGTCAATATAATAATTCTTATATGCAGCATGACCGAGACGGCCAATACCATTGACGACTACAAGTGTCTTAATAGAAAAGTGGGCGAAAATTATTAAATTTGTCAAGTAAAAGTTAATATTTCCTAGCGAGCTCAATTTTCCTTTGAGTGATATTTGCTATTTGATGAATATTTGATAGTCCATTACTAACATTTAATCCAGTAGAGAATTTTAATATGAGTTTTAATTGAAAGGGAAAAATACCGTTGAAAAGTGTGTGCGAACAGTCTATGGCTTGTGACGTTATCTCAAAAGGCTTGGCTGCTTTGACATATTACAATAATTACAGTAGACGTGACCTAATTTAATATTATCACAGGGAATTTTGCCTTGAATACAGTTAACCCACTAGAACCACTGGTTAACCAATGGTTGAGCTGAGCTAGTGTAATGATTATATTTTTTTCTGTTAAGATGCGTTATAAATTTATAATAAAAAATTCTCGGTTTGTTGATAAAATCAAAAATCAGAAAATCAAAGCCATATTTATTTATCAATTAGGTTTCTACAAGAAATTCTTATGATCGTCATTATAAATTTAAATTTACCAAGTTAAGGGAGTATTATACTCCGTTCTAAGCGAACCTATACTCGTATGTATATATACAGGGAAAGGCGGCGGGAAACGACTTTGTTTTATGCTATGTAAAGATGGTCTAATATAAATCAATCATCAATACTAATAATAAATCTGTAAGTGTAGGTATTGTATGTATGTATGTATGTATGTATGTATGTATGTTCCTCCATAACTCTTAAATGAATTAACTGATTTTCATGAAACTTGGTAGATGAACAAGAACATTTAGACGTACAGGAAACAGGATGGGCTACTTTTACTTTTTTAATACGGACGAAGTCGCGGGCGCCAGCTAGTCTCTAATATAGCAAAGCGCAGTAGACGAGTTTACAGTCTACCTGATAGGAGTTGGCTACTGATGTAATTTACCGCTCGTTCGAGCAGGAAGTTGATTCCACATTTTTATACAGGTGCTAGGCTGGCCAGGCGTGCAAGTTACTGGACCATAACTAGAAGAGGCACGAAACTGTTCCAAAACTTGGAAGAACTTTCTAAAAAAAATGTGTAAAATTGCAACGTGAACAAAAAAAAATTTTTTTTTTATGTTAATAATAATATACCGAATAATTAAATTTTTTTCTCGACGTTTATATTTACCTATACAATTTTCTACTATTTACAATAAAATCAAAGCGAAACATGAGCAAAATGACGAACATTTACAAATTAATATGTCATTAATCATTAATGCTCCACCAAAATTTGAGGATGATTAAAGTTACAGTTGTCTAATTATTACAATTTTATGGCTTTACATCATATAAATAAGGTCTAATTTGGAATAAGATGAGCGGCGCACTTTATTGTAACGAAATACCGCTGAACCGTCATTGGAATAAAGACTTTATGATTCTTATAACTAAGTTGTTATTTGAATAAGCATGCAAAAGGCCATTGCCACTAACACATGTTTAAGCGTTCATTATACAGCTCTCACAACGCTATCGTGCGTCCACTCTACTTGACCTCCCTCGCCTTTCCCCGCCTACAAAAAGTTAAGCCACGTTGGGGTAAAAGTGAAAATTTGTGGGGCTCTTTTAAATTGGATGCGGTCCACAAGGCCGGGTGGGTGCAAAAACAGAATCAATGAACTCTGTTCGAGTCGGCCGACAAAAGGACGGCCCAGCAGGTAATTAACTAAATATCTGTGATACGTAGTTGAAACCGAGGGAATTTAACTTATAACTGATACCGGTCCCCGAACCCGAATGTCACCGTTTTGAATTCTTGACCACTTATTACTTAGTAAAATGTCCCAAAAGATTATGTTCATTACGTACGAGTACATAACATTACGTTCAAAAATGAAGAAAACATGATATGGGGTTGAATTTGTTAAATTAATTACTATTATTCTAAGGTTCTGAACGGAAGTATACCCCCCAATAAGTATAAATTTAAGATCTATGATCATTTTATTCAACTATATTTTACCAAAATATAGTTGAATAAAATGGGTTACATCATCTACATAATAATAAAATGGACTACATCCCAGTCAGTTTACAGTTTAAATTTACCAGAATTATTAAAAAAATATATTTTTTTTACTTTAACTAGCATATTATATGTAAACATAAACATGTGATATCTAGTTAGTTTGAAGATAAAATAGGAAGATGCCTTCGACACATTCCCGTGGGGATTGATGGAATGCTATTAGAGGGGAGATAGGAGGCGAGTAGGAATTATTAGATGGATATTACAACAATAAAGTATTCTTCAGTTTTCTATTGCTCATCAAGGGACAAATTTATTTGTGAATAACACATAACTTTTTTATATAAAAAAAGGTAGCAAACAGGCGAGCAGGCAGGACACAAGCAACAAGAAGAGCACCTTGAGGAGGCATAATATGTTGCAGAGAAATGAAAAGATAGTCAGTGTTCGCACAATTTCTACCTATCGTCATCATTAGCAGAACTGATCTAACGACTATGAACTTCGCATTTAAACCTATAAGAAGATTACTGAGTCTCCATTGAAGAGCCGGGAGAAGAGAGCCTACATCTCTTCTAATACTGTTTTTAAGTAAATATGGCGTGAGTATTGGGGCATCGAAAAATATGACACCTAACCTTGTTAATTAATGATAAATTAACTAATCATAGTTAACTTAATCATAGTTTTGCCTTAACGCTCTGTCTCAGGAGTTCCGGGTTCTTGGGTTCTGTCTGTCAAACTTAACTAATTGTTAAAGTTAACTTTTAACTTTTTTAGGAAATCTGTTTAACCAGGAAAAAATAAGTTTTAAATGTATATGAGTGTTTTAATTTTTTTTAACTGTAATAAGTCTAGGTAAATGTCAAGGTTTTAATAGGTATAAAATATGAACAATTTTAGTTGCATTTGATTTTGTAATTTATAAATATTTGTAATTTATAAAATTTATAATATATATTGAATTTTGATATCGTAACAACAGTTATCGTCGCATTATAAGGATTTCGTCGCATTTTGTCTTTTTTGTCAAAATCTCAGTGTGTCAACACTCAGTTCGTCTAATACGCGCCATAGAAAATTCTCTAACCCATAGAAAGCTACGTCTGCATTATCAGCGAGTAACATAGGTTACCTATATTCGTGAAAAAAAATTCGCGTGCTAAGTCGCGATAAAAGAGCATTGCAGGTTATGAATATATGGCATACGGTTTCTAAATATTTTTCCCTCCTGTCGTCGATCCACAATAATAGCTATCAACCTAGCAGTGTCAACGAGAAATGTAATGTAACACGTGGCTATTGAGTGCAATTTCGCTTGAGCGTGCGATTTAGTTACGTAATAATGATTACAAAGAAAAAGAGCAAATTCTGTACCAACTACAAAGATTAGATTGTTCGATTGTTAATGGACTTACAAGTGAGTAAAAATTTGGTCAAAAGTAATTTTTGTTACTAAACAGGAGAGAGTCGGTATATTTCCGAAAATCAAGAATATTATTTAAATAATTAATTATAATTTTTTAGACTTTTTAAAGTAATTATAATTGGTTGTTATAAGAGCGCATAGACGGAAGTGGTAACAGGCAAGTTTTTTTTTATATACTTCTTTACGCAAAAATTAATTTATCCAAATTGATACAATTAATTAAATCAATAATAATTTGTATGGGCATCAATAAAAGTAATGGCGTAACACCTGAGACGTTTTTAATTATCGAAAGTAAACATCCCGGAATCTGTTACGGGACTTCATAAATGTAAATTGGAGGCGCGCATCCCGTTTAGCGGGGCTGCCCCTCCCGCACCGCGCACCCTCCCCTCAGCCATACACCCGCTCCCCCCGACCTCCGCGCCTTTAACTGAACCATAGTACAAGAGAGCATCGGTAGGTATACTCTAATTGGATATAAAAATACAAATTAAATAAATAAATAAAGTAATAGGTATTTTATTAAGCCTCATTTATTTTGCTAAATATCCGTTTATTATATAAATGATGGGTCTTTTTTCATATCTACTTAAAAATTAAAATCAAAATAATTTATTTGCTTGCCATACCTACCATATGATAGGTATACAAGCTGTTGTAAATTTTAATAAATATAAATATTTTAATAAACGAATAATAAATAAATTTTTTAATAAACAAATAAATAAACACATATAAAATTGTTTGTCTTGACTGATTTTATTTATCAATGCATAGCTAAAACTACTAAAATCTAGATGAAATTTGGAACATAGATTTGTTGTATAAAAATTCAAAAAATAACAATTCCGCGTGAAGTTGAGCGCGGGTCGCTAGTTATTTATAAAATAAAAAGTATCCCAATTACAAATCACAATCATGAGCATTTTTATTTTTATCATAATTTTTATCATACACACGTAACACTTAACTTATCAAATTATCAAGTTTATCACACTACAATAAATTACCATCATAAAATTATTGTGTTTCTGCTGAAACGTATTTTGTTAAAATGTATCCACCAATTAAAATAAACTTTTTATATTATTTATCAAAGTTCACACGTGTTAAATTAATAGCGAAAATTGTATCAGAACGGATTTTCTTTTTGAAATTGTTAATGTTCAAGATGTATGTAAATAAAATGTAAATAGAATAATTACTGTAATTAATTTTACTGGGTTGAGGAGCGAGGAAACGGGGCCGAGCCGTCGACGAAACGAGGATTGTGGCGTGCATCACTACTACCGACATATACACATAGCTACTCCCGCAAAGATATCATTCCGTATATTAGTGGATTGCACCAACACACTTTTTCAATAGACGCGTAATAAATTCCTAAAGAACATTATTAGAAAAACACTTCAATTACTACTTACAATAGAGTCCATATTTAACAAACAAACAAAGACTATGGGGCTTATTTGATAAAGAATACGATATTGAATCCAAAAAAAAACTTTAAATGGCTCTTCTGTAAAATTACAAAAAGTGCAATTATGTACTTGTCTTGCCGAAGGTGTGTCTGTCTGTCTGTCTGACTGTTCACGATAAACTAAAAATATTTTATGAAATTAACAAAATTAAAAATGAACTTCAATTTAAAATGTAGAAAATTTGCGATAGCTAAGTATACTTTAAATTTATCAAAAATAAAGTTTTGGATAACTATAGCATATACATATACTGTATTATACATAACTGCGTCCAACTATTCTTAGCTCGCGATTGCGTATGAATTATATATCAGTTTGAATCGACCTATAATGGAATTTATATACTCACATTCGTTCTTTAACAAGTAAAAAAATAGGTTTAGTACAGGTTTCGCACGAATTGTACGAAGAAGTGTCTTTAATATGAAATATAATATTTTTAGTCGCTCTTTCGCACAAATATTATTTTCATAAAAAAATTTGAACCAAAAGTAAGTTTCTATGGGGGAATATTTTTAATGGAGCCAAAGCACACAAATCAATCAAAAATAATCAACACAAAAATAACAATTACTAGCAACCCGCCCCTGGATTTGTACGGATGAAATTTTTTATACAAACTATAAATTGTCGTTAAATAAACTATTCTTTGTGTATTTATACACCAAACTTCCATTAGTACATATTAGGTATATCAAAATCCATAGTAAAAACCGCATCAAATTCCGATGGGGTATATTTAGCTACTTTGTTTTATAATATGTATAAATTAAGATAAAAACACGAAAAAATATTTATTACTTACATGAAAATTTAATGCGTTTTCAGGAAGTAATCGCCACCTTCAAAGAAGACCACCGTGAACGGCAGTGCACTTGCTCTACATACGGCGTTGCTTGTGTTTATAGGTAATACCATAATAAAAATAAAAAATAAAACTTTCTGTAAGTAAAGCCTTTTTATACAGACACTTTATAATCGGATAAAACTGTGAGGTCATAATTTATTTGACATAAAGCAAATAGCTTCAAAAGATGTGCAATACTCCGAGAAAAATCTGAGCAATTAAATTTAAAATGTTGCCAACATTACAAAAAGTGACTCCACCATTTTATGCCACGCCAGCAATGCATTGCAGGAAGCTTAAGGGAAAACTAAACAGGATGGAACTAAGTGACATGCAAGGACAAAGAAATTGGAGTATCTACTCGAAGTAAAGCGTATAACTTTTGTTTCTAATTTCTAGAAACAAAAGTTATACTATAATCTACATATAATTCTATACCAATATATAAAGCTCAAGAGTTTGTTTGTTTGGTTGTACGCGCTAACTGCTGGTTCGAATTTGAAAAAATATTTTTGTGTTGGATAATGCATTTATTGAGGAAGGCTATAGGCTAGTAATAAATAATAATGGTGTTTTATTGAGACAAACGTATGCGCTGTAGTTCGTTTTTCGAAAATCCCACAGAAACCTAACATTTTTTCAGATTAAAAAAGTATCCTATTGTATAATCCAGATAATAAACTATATGTGTGCCAAATTTCATCAAAATCCGTTAAGCCATTTCTGAGATAAGCGTGACAAGGCTTATCTCAGGAATGGCCTATTTCTTAATAAGGCCTCCCTAGAAACTTCTCCAAAAGCTAAGTATTTGATGAACTGTAAATCTCTACAATTATATTAAATTAAAAATTTATCAAATGAAATCATTGAAATTAAAAGAAAAATGGAATTAAACGATTCCAGAAAAATCGAGAAACCATGAATTCGAGATTCATGGTTGCGTGTATTCACACTTGTAATTGACGGCCTGCTGATACTTGCCAAAGGCACTGGACGGGATTTTGAACCCGCTCTTTCCATGATATTTGGCCAACCTTTAGTGGAGTAAGTATCTGTATAATATTATTTTCTTTGTATTACTTTGCGAGCATTGCAATGTTAAAGAACATAACCCAATTTATTTCTAATCTCTACCCAAAAGATAAGAAGGGTGTTATAAGTTTGACCTGTGTGTCAATGCGTGTATACATCTATACATGTTTGTTTGTCTGTAGCATCGTAGCTCCCAAAACGGATGAGCGGATTTTTATCAGTTTTTTTTTGTTTGAAAGCTGACGTCATCGAGATAATTTTTAGCTATAATTTATGAAGATCTATTCCTGAGTTTAAAGACCATCAGGCTACTTTTAAGTAGACTGAGACATTTAACAAACTTCCACTGGTACGATTGGTGTGAAATTGGGTATTTTGTTACTGCATTTAACTAACCTATCCAACTAGCTATTTTTTAATTACATTTTTGAGTACCCAGGTTGGTGTTATTTTTGACGTTTATCATACAAAACGAAAACACTGTAGTGGTAGGACGATTTATGGCAATGTAGTGGCAATTTATGACTGCGATACACAGTCATAAATTGCCACACTGCCTACGGACAATTTCGTAAAAATTACACTGAATCATAAGAAAAATGTTTCTAGTAGATAGCGTAGGTATTAAATATTCAAATTCAAAATAATTTATTTGCCGAATATAAGTTATACATAAGTTGTTGTAAATTTAAATATTTAGTCCACATATTCAACCGACAAGCGGTGTGCTAATTTAAAAAGAATCCAAAGATTAATTAATAATTATTGTATTTTTTATTTTATTTTTCATGCTATATTTATGTTAAACATAGCTTGCACCGCTTGCACTGCATAGTCTCATCATTTAGGAATTCATGAAGTGAATAATATGCCTTTTCCAACAAAAAAAAATAGTAAATGATTCTTGAAAGTTGAAAATAGCTTCTAGACATATCAAATGTTTAGGTACAATCGCGTCAAATAACATCTTAGTCCAATGAAAAGGACGTTCGTGACAATGTTATCATTGGTAGAATGAACGGAGCAGGTAGATTAATTAATTGGTAGAGATGCGCGCCTGCTGAGAATTGCGCTAACTTCCCGGAATCAAGACACGGGGTTCTAACACTTTCACGCGAACCAATTTATCCTGCCTTTGTTTTTGTTACTTTATTAATGCATATTTGGGGACCTCCGAAAATCGTAGGGCGACTAGTGTGTTTGCTTTTTGATTTTAGTGATTCTTTTTTCGACCGACGAAAACGATAAAAAAAAAACGGAGGAGGTACTCAATTCGACGCGTATATATATATATATGTATGATCACGCATAACTTTTGACAGGGTGGTCCGATTTTGATAATTCTTTTTATACCTCGAAGTTGGTCTTGTATAAATTTGGAAAAAAATTCCTACCCTAAGGGTGGGAAAATGGGGGTGGGAAAATTAAAAATTAAGCACATAGTAAATATTAGATTATAGCCACAAAAAAATATAAAATAAAACTTTTTAACAAAAAATAAAACCGCCGAAAAAACTGAAAAGCATAAAATAATCTTATTATCATTTTACCTAAGTAATTTTGAGTCGGCGCCAAACAAGCAAAAATTACGTAAAGAGTGATGCGCGGCGGCGGCGACTCAAAATTACTTAGGTAAAATGATAATAAGATTATTTTATGCTTTTCAGTTTTTTCAGCGGTTTTATTTTTTGTTAATTTGTTTCAATATAATTATTTGAAAGTTGGTGCTTCCCGTTTAGTGCCATTTCAATTTAGTCTAGTTCTGACAATGGCATCCTCTTTAAAGTCGGTTTTTTGTTAAAAAGAGTTATGTCTATACATTTACAGGTTTTAGTGCATTTCTTAGTCTACAAAAAACAAATTAGCTATGTTTTAACTAATACTAATTATCTAACTGACATTAAGATACTTAAGGACTACATAAAATTAAGTATTTAGACTGAAATTTAGTTTAGACTTCGTTTAGTTATAATATTCGTTTGAACTTTATATTATTCTTGTTGACTGAGTAAATTTGATATCTCAAGGTCTGAGTAAAGGCAATGTTCAGGAATCTTTTTAATATCTCTTGAGCTGTAGTACTCCCACTTGCTTTATGTCTAGTCTACATAGTGAAATTGAGTACATCCATCCGAGCTGAAATCATTAGCAAACAAAGACATAAAAAAGCGTACAAAAAGGGGAAACAAATGAATTGTAACCGTACTCTGAATATTTTATCTCATTACCTAATCTACACAGGACGGATTATGTATAAATAAAATTGTAATTTAGGGATTGTGCGGTTACTCATTAATAAATGTAAAATTTAGAGCTTTCAGTGGAAAATGTCGTTTTATGATAAATGTCGACAGACTGTGTGATAATAACTTGACAGTAATTGCCTTACGGTATTAGGCGTCGTATTGTTGATAGGAGAATTCCACAATTTCGTTTTTTGTAAATTCCACAAGAACCTTACATTTTTCCAGGATAAACGATATCCCATATCGCTCCTTAAAAACTAAAGGGCCACAAATCAAAATTACACTTTTTACAGGAGAGCTAATCGTAAAAAAATAAATTATTTTTTCTTATTAGATACAATACATAAATCAAATATATGCATATTATACATCGTTAGAAGCGTATTTTTAAGTAGCATTAAATGTTTTAAGTACTTTTATAATAAACTGAATACTAGATAGCATATAAGTTACTTTTGAATATATAAAAAATGATCAAAATATACTAAATATGGAATAAAACAACGATAAGTCTTTTTGGAACATACAATATGAAGGATTGTGATTATATTTTTGCAATAAAAACATTTTTGGATTTTTTGTTTTATGACCCTTTAGTTTTTAAGGAGCGATATATATTAATGTAGGTAATAATCTATCTTTATACATTAAATTTAGGATATAAGGATCCTACTGAGATATTGGCTTCCCCATTGTCCGGCAACTCTTGACTAGCCACACCCCGCATTCACTTTTTATTCTAGTGTTGCCGTTTAGTACGTTTAGTGTAAAATTTCGGGACGGAAGGTAAAAATAATCCGAATTTTGAGTATTAAATCGGGACATCAAGTATTAATCGGTCAAAAAAAATACGCTTTGGTAAATTATCATTCATTTTATCATTTCTATTACGCGAAATAAAACAAATGAAATTTAAACTAGACTTAAACTTAACTCCTTCAAGATCCGATATTATCATGAGACTACCTATTGAGGGTAGTTCAGGGTACCTTAGCGTTCAAGGTTACTGCAACATACTTTTCTAAAGTAGAATACGTCACACGCGAAGTAAAAAATGCATGATATCGACAATCTCTGTAGGAAAATCATGTAGCCGTTGCCTAGAGTCGCAATGCGGCCAAGTGGCGTCGCTTCATGCGATTAGTATAAAGAGCCAGAAGATATACTTCTTTTATTATTATACAATCTTAATTCCTATACCATATTCATTATCACTTTAGTTGTTATTGTAATTAAAGTAACCAAATTTATCTTATAAGTTATATTAGATTGAACTGTTATATGTTATACTAGCTGGCGACCGCGACTTCGTTCGCGTTGAAAATAAAAAAAGTAACCTATGCTGTGTCCTGTACGTCTAAATGTTTATCTACCAAGTTTAGTTTAGTGTTTATCAGTTAATTTGTTTAAGAATTACGGAGGAACATACAATACATACATACAATACATACATACATACATACATACATACATTCATTCATACATACATACATACATACATACATACATACATACATACATACATACATACATACATACATACATACATAGTATATACATAGTATGTATGTATGTTAGTATTGATATACTTATAAGTCACAAATACTGATACAATAGAAAAAAAGACATATTTGATTTATTAAAATTTGAAATCTCTTTTATAATTATGCAATTTTAAAAACTCTCCATCGGCTTGGTAGTCCAATATGTATGGGAGAGCTTATAATTCAACGAAATGTTATTTCTGTCATCCTTTTATCATTGGTTGTTAAGGAGAAAGTACCATGAATTGCGTCACATCAGCAGCCGTCTTGAGATTTCCTTCAGACATTCTATGCATATTTTTTGAGATTTCGAAGTTAATAATGAGTATACCAGTGTAGTGTCGTATCTCATTTACGCAAAGTGCTCTGCGTAGAGCAATACGCGGTCATGGCTGGTTCACGCGTAGAACTAATGACTACGTCGTAGCGCTACGTAGCGTTTGCTCTACGGCACTTTCACTATAGGCATGGCTGTGTGCGCAGATGGTGCGTAGTGTGCACGCGATTATGATTCCATTCGTTAAAACATGAAGTCATCTTTAATACATTGTTTAGCTTCTTCATATTAATTTATTTCTTTGAACATAAATAGTTATGTGAATATATAACTCAAATTAATAGGATAATAAAGATTATGCTTATAACTTTTAAAGTTATGTTATAATATCTGGTCTGCGAGCTGTGTGTCGAACGTTTAGAATCCCGAAGAATCCTAATCCGAAATAGAAAACATCTCAGCGTTTTGATGTTTTCTATTTAAGTAAGGATTAGAAATAATGATCAATTGTTCTAATGATAATAGATACATGGTAAAGAAACCACTTGAAACCCGTAATATTCGTACACATTTGAAGACCTGACAGTCTTCAGTGATTTAGAGTGGTGGATTGAAGTCATTTCCTTTTTATATCAGAAAAGACATCAGCAATGGGTCCTCAAGTTAAAAAATCTTTTTTTAAATGTAAAGTTTGGCAGGTACCAAGCTAAAAGTCAACTTAATGGTAGCTTGGTGGCTACAATTGATGTTGCAAGTGCGCTGCCGCACTAGTATAAAGAAAAAGATATTGGGAGGAATTAGTATCCATCCACACCCATATATAAGCCTACTATGAAATAACATAATTTGTTCTGTTGTGAGTGAGTAAGGGATTCCAGAGCCTATTCCTCTATCACAATCTTCTTCATATCCTTTATCCGCTCATCTCATTCACAATCTAACATCAAGTGGACAGTCAGCTGGTCTGACAACCTTTAACGTAAAAAATAGAAGACTGTTATAAGTCATGCGAAGTCAAAGTGGAGGTCGACCTAGGTCGACAGACTTATGTCCTTGGACCTATAAGCGAAAATCAAACAAAAATCACTTTTGAAATTTTATTGTTAATGCCACGGAGAAAGAAGCATTATGTCCCAAAAAAACTAATATACACTGTATACTTAATACTTCGGTTCATATTTAATACTTATGGTTCATGTAAAAGCTAGAAAATATTTTAAGTTCAAGCTCATGTTGATTAATAAGGAACCACCACACCGCATTTGGTTGTCCTATAGTTGAAATAAATTTATCCATATCTATTTATTCTTCTTTTTCTTCTTAATCGCCCGAAGGATTTTAATACGGTTTCCACTATTGGGGGAGCGATACATTAGGAATGTTTTGTATGTACATAATTTGAAGAAAAAAAAAACGGAGGCAGTCATGAGGCAGTCATGCCGACAGAAGTGAAAAACTTAAAACTGAGCGGCCTACGCACACACATACAATCGGGTATATGCAATGTGTTGTCGTGATCGCGTACGTAGACAGCTGCGCGAGGCTTAACTGTGAGCATTAGCACGTTGCTGATGCGAACCGATACATTTTTTCCCTACCCAAAGTCGTATAACGCGGCTATAGAAGTTTTCACTTCAAAAACGCATCCATGCAAGCCGGTAGCGAATCGCTAATAAATAAATAATTTATTAATCTCAAGTGCCTGTTTAGTATTTACCCATAACAGTTAAGTATATCGAAGTGCAAGTGGTCGTAGACTCCTATTTTTTGACTATTTAGGACACCGAGTTTCGGTGTACAATGACCTCGGCTCAGCGAGTTCGCGCCAACCTTGCGGGCGACCGTGTCGTCATGGCGCGCCGTACCCCCCGCTCCGCGTCGTGCTACTCGACGCATCGAGTCCACTACAACACGACTACTTCATAGACAGCGCGACCACTTTGTAATTCACTATTAAATTTTCTAACAAATAAGATTCCGCTCCCATTTTCCTGTCACTTTAGAATCAATTATCCTTAATCCTAATGGATGGCAGCTTACTTGCAGCCCTATGGCGTTGCTTGTGTTATAGGCGACGGTAGTCACCCTACAATCGAGTGGACTGTGATACTGTCTACCGACTGTAACATAAAAGAAAACATAGTGTGAATAAAAATGTTTAATAATGATCTTTATTTATATTATAAATTTTAAATTATTTTAACTTTTATGAAGTAAAACTTGTTTGCGTGCGATGAGAGTAAAATTTCAAGGTCGAATAATTAATTGGTGACGCTTCAGTGTAACGTTTCTGCAAAAGTAATATATTTTATAATTTATATTATAATTTTATTTCTATATCTCGAGCATCAACGAGATTTGCTATAAAATGAAAGTTCTGAGACAGATTTTTCACTTCTGACACACGTACTCTGTACACGCGCATGTTTTTTTTTTTGTTAATTAAAACCACACACTAGTTATTTAACGTCGACAATTGCACCTTTAAAGATCATTACCTAAAAAAATTGATAACTTAAAAGAAGGTGCCCTTTAAAAAGTTCGATTTCAGGTAGTCCAGTTACACCTCTTTATACGAATTTCGGGCGAGAACCAGTCGCGATTCAAACGATTGGTGAACTTGCGACTTTTAGGCAAAGCAGTTAAGTCTGATAGTTAAAGAAATAATTAATCCAATAATTAATCCACAAAAGATTTGTATTTTTGTGTGTAATAGATAAAAAGTCTTTCACCTATAGAAAGCCACATTCACCTATACCTATATATATCAATGAGTATCATAGGTTGTAAGTACTTTTATAAAGGCGAAAAAAGTCACGCTAGTAATATTATAAATTAATATTTTGAAGTATGAAAAACTCATTTTCATTTTTATAAATTATGAAATTTATATTTGCTATTATTTTTATGTAACTTCTTTTCTGCTAAGGTGCTGTCATAGTCAGGTCTTTCCTAATTATATTTGCATATTTTATAGATCAATTAAATATTTCGAGATGCTTCATTTTCCCATATATGTATTTGTGTGTTAAGTGCATTTAGATAGTTTAAAAAAAATATATTTTGCAATAGGTTACGTACCAACTTTTAACAAAGTCGATTCATTAGATATTGTAAGTGGAAAAATGTAATAGACAAACATAAAGTTTATATTTTGATACATATAATTATCATGTAATTATATGTAACTGTCTGATTGTGTACATTGTAACCACTGTCCCAGTCCATTTTACCCAAGGAGGAAAATTGGATTCTACATATAGGAACCAGGATCAGAATTTAATCCTGCTAATATTATTATTGTGAGGATTGATGTTTGTATAGGTTAACAACAATTTTGTTAGGTGGAGCATCTTCCATGATCTGTAGAAAAGCGTCTTCAATGTCCTCCTTCTTCACATGTCACATGTCACGTTTAGGCGTGCAACAGGTACCAAATTTATCTTATAAAGAAGTTAGTGAAAGTAGTTATTCATTATGTACGTAGAATATTTTATGCGTGCTACAATTATTTCTTCCTGAAATTATCCGCACAAAAAGTTTTACGAACACCTTGAAAGTCCATTTCTAAATATATTTGAAAGAATTTTTGTAATCGGAAAAGTATATTTGGAGTTTACTTCTTTCATAAAAACTTTCAAACTTCATTCTAAGTTTGGACCAATTATACTTCATTTACCTACTCGCAATTTCCTTTTTGTTATTTCTACTCAAGGGCCTAAAAATAATTATTAGTTTGTATGTCTTCCCAAATTCTGCAAACTCCATTCCTATTGTACTTTCATTCCTATTGGACATCTTTATGGCATTAAAATTCAAAGAAAAGCTACCCATTTCTCATGCTTGCATTCGAAGTCAACCTATTTTTGATGCAGTTTTAAACAATTAAAAATTCTTGATTTTGCTCGAAAAAAATTAGTTTAATAAATTTTAATATTCTTTATGATTTTACGGTTCAAAACTACAACTACATCCGACAGAGATATTTTGATCGTTTTTCAGGTTAACTTTTACTCACGGGAAAATTGTCAAAAATATGTAGGTTGAAAAATTATACAAAAATTTATTTAACTAAATGACAAATTAATTTGACACCATTTACAAGTTTCTGCATATTGAAACAAAATAAAATAAGACCGTTTCTAACTAATATCAGAAATTAAGAACAAACTAAGATTAAAAAAAAGTACAACCTTTTCTCTGTTTTTTTTTAGCTGAATGAGATAAAACTATTGAAACAGGTACTTTATATGCGAAATTACTTTGAAATAATTTACTACACAATTTAAAACAAAACCGTCTGTGCAGTTCTGCTCCGCAAAACTAGGTACATATTAAAACCCCAAACCGTAAATCCGATTACAGCGCAATTTCTACAGCAATGTGGTTGACGAGATGTCTCAAGCTCTGTCTTTAGAATCAAATTTACTTGGCTTACATTACTAATCTTTTGAAAGAGCTATAGCTTAAAAATACAAATCATTTATTCGCACTTACTTGTATATACATATTAGCATTATTCGCACTCATAATAATACTAGAAAGAAACCGATTCGTACGGATGCAAATTCCATCTGCAAATTATATACAATGTACTTAAACGAACCTTACAAGTTTATCGCTCTTTTCATTAATGTAAATATTATAAAAACATGTTCGGTTCCTTAGGACAAGTTATCCAACGGATTTTTTTGATACGGTTTTAACTAATAGAAGGAGTGATAAACAAGGAAGGTTTATTGTATAGGTAATATGTTCAAAATCAATACTTTATTTTCAGAGACATCGAATTTATAGGCTCTATTACATGATACTGAAACTAAAATGACCATTTTTAGAATTTTTTCCTGTATGTATGTATGACTCTTAAACGAATTAACTGATTTTGAACGCAGACTAAGCCGCGGGCACCAGCTAGTAATATATAAAATTAAAATTAAAATTATTAATTTACCTGTAAATAGGCTTAAAACCAGATAATATCGCAAATAATGCAATGTCTCAGCAACAACATTTGGTGTGCAAAATAATATTATACCACATGTCAATTCAGTCAAACAATAAAATTATTACACAAAATGAAAGTCAAATTTAAAATTTAAAATGCATCAGAACATTATTCTGGAAAATATATTTTCTGTGGAAAATTCGTGACATGGCTTAACACTGCTTAAATTTTATTTACTTGTATTTATTAACCTAGGCAAAATATACTTGCGAGCGAGTGCCACGATGAAACGTACCAATGTCAAATCAAGATTGTCAACTTTTGTGAAAGTAACATATGCACGCAATCGCAATATCTCACCAACCAGAGTAACACTTAACTGTTATTATATTATTAATTTTTATTAATAAAATTTATATTCATTAAAATTATTATTAAATTTTTTTATACAGATTATAATTATAAATGTTTCCTTACATTAACCAACATTAAATTAAAACAAGTTAATCCATCAATTTAATATAAAATTAAATAAAATGTCCACTATTCGATTTCGGGTTCGGGTTCGATTCCCGGTGGAATAAACTTTGGAAACGATTTTTTCCAAGTTGTCTTTGGTCTCGATTTTTAAAGTAGTGGCAGCGCAGGCAGGTTTTTTAAGTATAGTCTATATTTTTATATAGAAAAATAGTTACACAAAAAATATCTATTTTCTGAGAAAAAATAGTAACAGGAAAAAATAGAAAAAACCTGCTCTAAAATCTTTCTTGTCATAGTGATAAAAAATTTCAGGGACAATTACTTTTGATTTTAGAATTATTAAGCAACTTAATATGTTCTGTACTAAAGTTTTAATCGTCTACTTTTATTTCTTTTTTAATATATTTCACAATATTTAAGAAAACCCTTTCCATTTTTAAATCGCTTCAGTTATCTACGAGAAGCTATAAAAAGTTGCTGCGCAATATTGCACCTAAATACCCGGTTGTTAGGTTCCGCCCATTTTGTTGGTGTGTGAGTAAAAATTGTGATCGTTCTGAGGTTAGAACCTGCCTTAATTGGCCGAGTTATTGTTAAATATCTTGTGTTAATCAAATTAAGTTCTTTTAGTAGTTTTTTTTAAAGTTGTTGGTATACAATTTTTTTTTTCATAGACAATTTATCTATTGTCAGTTAGGTAACCCATCAGATGTTTAAAACAAAATATATTTTTTTGAAGAGAACATAATATCACCCGCTCTTATGCTATAAAAAAAGTAATGCTTAATAAAGATTTTTTTAAGTTACAAGACGTGAAACTCCTCTGTTGTATTTTTTGCCAGTAACAGTTAACAATAGTCTGCTAAAGTTATAGTTCAGAAGACGGTGATATTTTATATCTGCAACATATTATGTTGGTGCTGGTATGTGTTGGGCATGGGTATATCATCAGGTGTAACATTTAAAGGGTTATAGGTTTATAGAAGTTATATACATACATCAATGAACCCTGATGTATGCGCTAACAGTACCTAATAAGATGTAACATCTTAGATGTTATCAATCTTACAAGCAGCAAGCGTGAGCTATGCAACAGTAGCCAGCAAGTACATTAATGCTACAGTTACAAATATCTGCCACATCACTATGTTCGCACGGGGCTCATTCCACAATAACGTCACACCAATTTTTAGGGCAAGACGTTGCGCTTGCGACGGACTACGTACCGGGCGAGAAAGAGAGAGTGAGAATGCGCTGTATGTACCACACACCACACAGGTGTGTGCGCAACCAGCCGGCCCATCAGCTGTTCGGTCGGTTCGCTCGTGCCCGTTGAATGCCGCGTGCAATGCAGGCACTGAACCCACTCAGTGTACCCCCAGTGCTTGTCGATAGCCGGTCGCGGATAGACGCGTACTCACGAGTCAGTCCGCCCGCCATACGCCTTTCTCACTCGCTACTCACTTTTGCCCGCCACCGCGCGCTGTCCCCGCAGATGTGTGTGTCTATGTTGCGTGTGTGTGTTCTGTTTCGACACTGACAACACTGACGCGGCAATCGCGAGCTCTTTGTCTAATTAGCAGGTAGGCAAATGCTTCTCTAAACTTTTTTTTACTGACTGTCCTTAGAATAGAATCGGCGAATAAAACTTCTACTCTACTTCATTTGAGTAATTGAGTTTTATGTAACTCTTGTTTGATTATAAACTGTAATTCGTTACAGTTTTGAACAGTCAGCGTTACTTTTTAAAGATAAACACAACAAACTGGACTCACAGTGTAGTATATCCGTATGGAATAGAAACAAAGGTTAATACGCTCAAAACTCGACTATTAAAAGAGCCGAAACAGGTTATGCCGTAGAAAGGCATCTGGTACGCGCTTAATTGATTTAGTATCATCAAGTGAAGTTCGTAATAAAGGGATTATAAATGTGTGATTAAAACGTATAAATTAGAATAGATTTGGCCAACAGAGGCAGTAGATACTCGTTAAAATTAATCTGCAATGATTGATCAATCCGGAGAGGTGGATGGACAGATAAATAGGTACAATACTTGCCTATTTAAATGATAGGTATTAATTGATTTGTCTGTACGACCTTGCGAGTGCATGTCCTACCTTACCTACATTCCTTTGAATGACAAGGTCATTATTTATTTCGTGTATCGATAATTATTTCAAAAATTGGTATCTTATTTTAAATTCATAATTGTAAGGAAGTTGTTAAAAAAATATATGTTTTAAGGACTTTTCGTAGACAGTGTTAATGTTTTGTATTCAATAAATCTGCCTTGACAAATAGGTTTCATCGAAAGTAGCTTGTTAATAAACGCTCAAAGTGATTGATAAAGAGGGCAGAGGGGGCGGTAGTGGGAGCGGGGGAGGGATCTTAGTGACGCCCATGACGTTACCAATTGGTATGCGACGTACGGACAAAGAAATTAGTGTCACATAAATCCTTTGCTTCTAGCTAGCTGCACATAGCTATTTTATAGTCTGTGGTATAATAATGAGGTGGCTGATTACATGAATTCAACGTACGGTAACCGAACTGGAGCCCACTTGTAGCGGTCGTGTTTACATGACTGCGTAGCTTCCTTAAAACCTAGTTATAACTAAGTCTAGACTAGTAAATATAAGTTACACGATTTAACTGGCCTGCGTTGGTTTAGATTATCTTGGATAGTACCTACGTATAGTTGAACTATGGCCATCATTTTTAATTAGCTATCAAGTTGGCCTAAAGTAACTTCCCGTTATTTTGACATACGTAGAGTAAAATCCAATAGTATTTTACACTGAGAAACCATCTATAACTTTCATAAAATTATACATATAAAAAAACGGATTACACAACTACCTTGATAGGATTAAATAACTACTTAGTTTCACTGCACTGGTCACTGGTCGACATACAAACGAATTTCAGTGAACAATGTTTTAACAACATTACCCATTTATCATTATAAGTTAGTGATAATAAAATTATTTGGTCCGCGAAACATTATAAGTTACACCTAATGTGTTATTCTGAAGAATAAACTATATTATAGTGAAGTTTTATCAAAATCCACCAAGTATTTCTTGCGTGAAAGAGTTTATTTATACCAACATCCATACATTGACAAATTTTCGCATTTACCTATAATAATATTAATGGGATGTGGATTTTATAACATTGGTAGCTGTGTAATAGGCATATTCAATAGCATGACCGATGAATGCATGGATTTTTAGGGAATAATAGTTATAATAACTATAGAAAAATCAATAGTTTAGGGAAGCAAACTCTGTTTCTGTAGCATAAGGATAATGATAACAGTTCGGAGCGTATCTAAGCAAGTTAGCAAGGGCAATGGGCTAGCTGTATTCGGGCGAATAGGACATACTTTTTCGGGCTAGTTGGGAAAAAAATAATTCGATCGAATCTTGCGGGCCAATGGGGCCTAAATCGCCCAGCTCTGTAGCAGTATAATGTTGAATATTTAATACATAGAGATAGATAGACTTAGACAGGAAACTATACATTGATTTACAGTAAAACGAATACAAAAATATATTCTGTGGATATAGGTACCTATGTATTGAGTGGATACAGATAATACATATATTTATTTATTTATTTAAAAAGGCTTACCAACTAAATGCATACTATATCATTATATACAACACTACTGAAAGGAATATTACAAGTATGAGTTTAAATTAAAGGAAAGCACAACATTATATATTTTAAAAATATTTAGAACAACCTTATTATTATAATCAATCAATAACATAAAATTAAATCAAATCAATAAAACAAAAATATCAATGAACAATGAACAAAAGAGCGAAAAAAAGACAGAAAAAATTCAATAATGTTAAAATAAGAAAAAGAAAAAACATATTCATGCATACTATGGTACTGTATATAGAGCCCTTTTAAACACTCCTATTCTATTTGAAAAAATATCAATATCACATTTGTGAAATATTTCATTGTAATAACGTAAAGCACAAGAAACCGGTGTATTGCTACCATATTTATTTTTGCTAAATCTTATATAAAACGGTCTAACGTTATGTGCTCGAGCATATGTTTTTGGAGTATTCAATTTAATCATTGATGTGAGGGCCGGACAATCAATATTCTGGTTAACTATTTTAAAAAGAAAAACTAATAATTTAATAATTAAACTATAAAAGTTTACAATAATTTATCAAAATGCAGTAGTGAATATTGAAAAATTCTTTCATCCCAGTAACACGTACTGTTTGAATGATAACGTATTATGCAACGGATAATAAGTACTCGCATGTTTTATATCGAAGGTTGAGCAAATGTAGGAATTGTATTAAATTCCTAGAATAAATATGTAAGATAAATTCTTAGTAAAGCAGACAGTTTTGTTTATTTATGTACACACTCTTGCATTATGATGTAAAAGAGATGTATACTTATGTCCATATATGAAAGTTTAAAAAGACGAATAAATAATATGACGAAACGGTACCTACTAAGTATCTCATGAAAAGTCGTCAACAGTTTACAATATTACTTGCTCTAATTTTACTAATAACGTTTTCCATATTAAAAATTTTTAGCAGAAGCAGACCATTTCAATTTAGTCGGTTTTTTCGGCGGTTTTATTTTGTGTTAAAAAGTTTTATTTTATATTTTTTTGTGGCTGTAATCTAATTTTTACTACATGCTTAATTTTTAATTTTCCCATCCCCATTTTCCCACCCTTAGGGTAGGATTTTTTTTTCCAAATTTATACAAGACCAACGTCGAGGTCCATTAAACCAACCCTATCCATTAAAGAAATAATTATCAAAATCGGACTACTCTGTAAAAAGTTATGCGTGGTTATACGCTACAATCGGTGAGTGAACAATCAATCATCCCCTGTTTTCCTACCCTTAAGGTTGGAATTTTTTTTTCAAATTAAAATAGGACTCCCTTGGGGTGCACCCTTTCAAGTAAAAAAAGAATTATCAAAATCGGACCACCCTGTCAAAAGTTATGCGTGATCATACATAAATATATATATTTATATATATATATATTTATATATATATATACGCGTCGAATTGAGTACCTCCTCCTTTTTGATTTTTGTTTTCGTCGCTCGAAAAGAAAAATTAACTGTTATCTTTTTTCTTGCCCATATGTTACACATAACATATATATTTTTTAGATTAATTTGAACTACTCGTTTAGGAGATCTGCCTTCAAAGAAACTCCTGAACGCAAGAACTACTGAACGGTACCTGATGAAACTTTACCGTAATAAGTTTAATACATCAGAATAATTAACGTAGGCTATGATTTATAAAGTAAGTACACGGACCTCATTGCCACTTCGAAATTTAACCATCAGGAAATACGTGTTCCTGATACATTTACGTCCTTTATGTAAATTACTGAATTTATTAATTCCATTTGTTAAAAAGAAAATATTATTATAATCCGTGGGCAGTATTAATGTAATGTAATCGCGAAAGGTCAGGTTATTGATTTTGAGAGGGAGTCTGACCTTTTAGGCTTTAAGTTTTTTCAGGATCTCATTTATATAGGCCATCTTCTTACATCTAAATCGAGATAACAATATGTGGAGTACTATCTAATCTTCTTGTACTATTATAATTTCTATGTTATGGATGTTCTATGTAAGTTTTTGAAATATCCTATCGTAGGTTTGAACTCTGTGAGATTTTAGGTTTAATTAAGTACCGTACCTCAAAGTCAAGTTTTAACACATATTTTATTTAACATTATAATCTTAAATTTTTAATATTTAAGTACTCAGTGGTATGACAAAATCATAGGTATGGTTTTATACGGTGGCCTTCAATTTTATTAAAAGTGGAGCACCCCATAATAGTACTTCTAAGTTCACTTAATTGTTCGAATTGTAGAAAAAAAAATGAATTCCAACGCTTGTGTAACCGCGAGTTTTCTCCGTTTTTTCAATACCCTTTATAGTTATGGTGAAATAACAACACCTTGTACTTGTAACATTACTGCTTCCACCAGGAAATAGCGGAATGAAAGCAAAAACCATATTAGATTAGTCAACAAACTTGTTCAGTGTTCTTCGTTTCCCGATTAAGTCCAACTTAGTTTTTATTATTAATCTGGAATATGTTTCTTCATTTAAAAACAATCGATGCAATATTTCACAGTTTTATGAGAATCTCTACAATCAGGGCATTAAATGGATATCTATATTATATAGGTACCATATAAATAGATAAACTGGCCGCTACAAAAAGAAGACTATACAACTATATTATGTATGTGAAATTGATTTGTATTCATTGCTTTAATAGAGAGATGCTCCACACTATGCAGCACATGGAAATACATTCGCGAGCATAAGAACTGAATCTTTAACTGTGGCATTAAAATATATACCAACTCTTTGCCGGAGTTTTCTCGCTGCACCGCCTCCTATTACATAATGATTTTTCCCCTTTTTTGGCCTGTTCTGTTTTTGCCTTTTTTTGTGTTAACTTGATGGTATCAAGTTTAGTTGGTGTTAGTAACAAAAATGATGATCAACCTTCATTATGGAATAAAACTTTTAAGTTTCTTCTAGAAATTGTTCACTAAGAGACTTTTTTAGTTTTTGAATGTTTTTGAATATATTTGTTCTAACCATAGCTTTTTTAGTTCACTTTTTTATTTTTATTATGTTTACTTATGTTTTTGAATAAATCTTGGATCGAGACGACCTAATTTCTGCTTTGGGAGATTACCGATAAATTTTATCCTTTGATCTATCCTAAATCTCAAGATTTTAAATATTCCCGCAAAATAACGTTTATTTTTAATTTCCGGTGAGTATTTACAAAAAAATCAAGTAACGTCTTTTAAACTTTAACTGGATAAATTGTTTTTAATGAAAGGTTCAGAGTTTTCTTATCGGTTATCTATTAGGAATGAAGAACCAATGTTGTTGATTAGTATTGCGATCTTATCTCTGAATTTATGTATCGGCTACGCACAGTTTATCAAGTGTATTGCAGGATTTGTTAATGCCATTTCATAACATAAAAAATGAATAAAATTATGTACTTAGTTCTGTCACGGCAGTAATTCGAGCCGCAATTGAAATATTGAATTGAATATTGAATATAAATATATATTTTTAAGTTAAATAATGTTTTCTTTTTGTATACTTATAAAGCAAAAACAGGATGTCATATGATCTGTTCAGGCGTTTGAAGATCATTAACGTTAACGAAGGGATTTCACTAACTTCCACGGGTTCGATGGTTGTGTAATTTTGGTATACTGTTACTTCGGTGGCATTTCCATAACATGGTAACCTTGACCTGATACTGCAGCATCAAATTGTCTGTGGATAACTCAACTATTTAGCAAATTACAGCAGATGTAACGTATATATATACAGCAGATGTTTATAGGGCAATGAAATTAGGGGGTTAGTTTTCTATTTTTTTAAATTTTATTATTATATTACTAGCTGGCGCCCGCAACTTCATCCGCGTTGAAAAAGAAAAAGTAGCCTATCGTGTGTCCCTTACAGATTTATTATTAGTATTTATATTATATTTATATTGATTAAGATAGTTTTTGCCTGCGCTGACCATAATGTAGACTTTTGTGTGCTCATTGATCATCCTTATATAATTTGGGAGCAAAACACTAACAGTTTGAATTTTCCCAATAGTACGTCCACTACTGGGAATAGACTTTCCTATAATTTTCAAAAAAAGACCAGTAAGAAGCAGTCGACCCGTATCGCAGACTTTCGTAAGTCTATATTGTCTATCTATATGCTCATTTCTGATTCGATCTCGCAGTGTAACCCTGAACACAGCTTACATTTACGACTCCATAGCTCATTGAGTGACGTTCATCAGCTGAACTATTTCTAACGAAATCCATAGATAGTGACCGTGTTGATAGTTTGATTAATTATAAATTATTTCATTGATTGCTAGTTACATAGTACGCAACATAGCATGATAGTAATCTCAACACATACAAAGTATATAGTTGGACGATAAAAATATGTAAATTTAGTCTATGAAATAAAGACTAAATTAAAGAATATTGTGTTTAAATAAAAAAAAAATTGTCTTTATTTCGTAAAAGCTAGGTCAGGTACATTTGAAGATATTAAAGATTTTCTAACCGACCCTTTTTCTTTGCTTTCCAGTGTATATGCTACTATTAGAATATAATACTTCGAGTGGACAGTTCCCTTTAAATTGTGATATAAAATAATTGTACTTATCACACTAAAAAGTAATTTAAATTTTACTATAACATTATATTTCAAGCACAATATTCACATTGCAAAGTTAAGTTTAACATACATCATTCTCTCTTTTTGTGTTAAGTATGTGATAAAGTAAAGTACAAATAAATGTTATCTCTCAACTTGAACATAACATTGATTTATCTTTACCATTAAAGTTAGTCGTCGTCTAGAATGAAATTGTGGAATATCGTACCAGACTTATTTGCTCGGTTTTTATTTGAAAACAAATTATTTTTCACATACATTGTACAGACGCAAATGTGTGACAACAGAGGTCTCGCTTTATTCTGTGTAGCTGATAATAAATAATGTATATTCTGTATATTAGGGCAATAAGTAAAAGTACTGTAAATTTTACTCAAAAATCACTAAGTACTCCCTTTTGCCTTATTTTTGAGGCTCTTGACGTTTTTCCTTGTGCGGAAACCCTTGGCATAATTAATTTGGCCTTCCATGTAATTGATGTTCTGAAAATATTGTTATGTAATATATTATTTCTTAATTAACGTTTTATTCTGTGTTAATATTTGTTTTTTTTTTGACATGTATAATTCATATTAAATTACTAGTAGGAAAGCTTCTAAATTATTTTTGCTTTTTGTTAAGAAAAAAATAATTATGATTAACATCTTAGCTTAATAAGTTGAAAACGCTTTCAACGTCTGTCTGTCTGTATAATATCCGCTAAATCCTGAACCACGCAACGGATTTTGATGCGGTTTTTACTATTGGTAAGGGGTATGTTATAAGTTTATAATTATTATACCGAACTAATCACTGAAGATTAGCAGAATGTAATTTGTGTTCTAAAAGTAAGTTACTTAATTTTCTAGTAGGCACACTAAATGTTCTTTTTTAATGTTAATCAGCTAACAGGCTGACGATCCACTTGATGGCAACTGTTAATGCCTACTTTGTTTAATATAATATTCTCTTGAAAAGTATAGTTTCATTTGATTAAACTCCATATTTGTTTTTGTAAATTTTTTTTTCAACAATGCGACATTTAAATCGTCGTCAAGTTTGATAGTACTTCAACAAGATACCGCATTAATCATATAACAAAATTCACCCACATAACTCAACGGCATGATATAAATTGCTATAAGAAATAGGTGATGAACGCAATGCGCTGTGTCGCGCTACATTCGCGGGCAAACGTGTTGCCCGCGTCTGCCTCTGTCCCCGCTGCGTTTGCCCGCGCCGCGTCTCACTGCCGCTTGGCACTGATCTCTAATAAAACACTGGATGGGTTATCCCATACAAATTACAGATACTTTCGTGTACCATTTTGAAGCGTAAAATAATAATAAAAATTCGCCTATCGAATGATGCAGTAAACCCTTTGATATAGGATACACTAGATTCTGGGTTGCTTCACTAAAAGTAGCATAGAAGAATATTACCGCACTCACAGCCTGGAGTGATATTTGAAATTAATTTGCACAAAGTTGTCCTTAAAGAGGACAGAGAACACGTGGTACTACTTGAACCATTATTACTAAATTTGTTAAGGTTCAAATCAATTATGCAAAATTTACATTATTCATTTTTTTATCAGAAATTAACTAGAGAAAGTGTTAACATGTATAAAAAATGCAGTGAACACTTTTAAGCAGTGATTTTGTTAGAGACCCTGAGTCTAGTGCATCCTTTATCAAAGTCTGTTTTATTCTATTTGTTGATGTCTTAGGGACTGATTAAGTTTATTTTTGTCCACAAGACTTGAGTTTTGAAACATGAATAAATGTGTATTTAGGCAACAACATATGGCAAACAAATAAATGTGTGTGTAAGTTTTGAAACATGAATAAATAAATTCTGTAAATGTCCCTATCATGCGGACATCACTAGTTTTAGTTCCATGTACTTACACTCCATATAGGCTCCATGGCCTACAGCGCCAAAATGGCGATTTTCTAATAGTCATAAAAATGATTTGACAGCAGCCTATCCAGTGCTTCATTACAGATCAGTGGTTTGCCCGCGCCGCGTCTCACAACCGCTTGGGTAGTGCCCGCGCAGCGCTCTCATTCTGGCACTTGCCTCCGAATGCCTCCCACCGACCGCTCGCTTCGTCCTTTCTGTTTCTGACTGCATTATTTTAGTGATTCCGTAGCGAGTTGGATCAATCAGCCGCAAATGAGATTAGACGCGTGTAACCTACATCAATTTTTATTATCATTTTCATGATGCAATCAAAACTTATATACTTACATAAATATGTACAATATGTATACAATTGCTAACATGTAACTTCCTTTTCTCATTATACGCCGTTGTATGTATGTTTTAGAAGGTTTTAAATATATAATTTGCAGAAAAAATCCTCCGTGCGAAGCCGGGTGCGGCTCGCTAGTGATCAATATGTAGATCGTATGTAGACTTTTTAATAGGTAGGTACTAAATACTTAATCATGAGGTGTGAATAAAATAAGAATATTTTTTTTAAAGACTAAACATACAAGTACTATGTATTAGTTGAATTTTACTTAATTCATAGATCTTTAGGGTTTCGTATCACAAATAAAGCGGTTTTTTCGGGCAAACAAATTAATAATAATTTTTATACAAGTCATCATAAAACATATATACAGAAAGATTGTGTTTTATAGACCAAAGTTAGGGAGAACTTTTTTCAACTACAAACTTAAGTTTGTCCATCAGTCAATCTGACATTCTAACAAAACTCGTAGAAACTCGATTCTCAACTAGACTGAACTAATACAAACATTATTAAGTTAAATTTAAACTTTCACGGTATTCACACATTATTTTAACTATATGATTTAATAGAGTAATGTTTTTTCATAATTTTTTTATACCTACATAAAATAATTAATTTTTTTAAAGAATAATACCAAAGCGTATTTTAATTTTAATTTGTGCGTAATCAATTTTAATATTCAAGATACATTATTCTTTCTTGTCACGATTTCACGCCTTAATAACTACTTAATCCATCATCGTGATATTTTGCACACACATTATATATCATGGCTACAAAAAATGACTTATCAGAATTTAAAAAACCGCGAGCAAAAGCTAGTTATAATAGGTATGTATATGTTATTGAATGTCTTTAAAGAATTTTCATTTTGAAACTACTCATTCTGTGCTTTATTCGCGAATGATTCAATAAAATGATTGCCTTATATTATACCGTACAAGTCCATAATAAGTACGGTTACCTCTGAACGAGGTTGTTAGAACAGTTTTATAATAACGTTATATGTAGACAAATCACGTTTTCAAAGAGTTGTAGTTTCTATTTGTTCGTGAAGTGACCGCAACTCGTACTGACACATACGATTTCCATCTAAAACCCAACATAATTGTGTTGTTTATTTCGGTTTATACGTACAACGTATTCTATTTAATTTATTTTTAAAACATTCATCTGCATTATAACCAATGAATGATGCGAATTTGTTAACGTCGTGTACTTCCACGACCTTCATGACTGGACCGCGAATACTAACAAAAAACTGTTTCGTGTTGTATGTTGTGGTTAATTCGTATTTAAATATTCAAAATGTTTAATGAAAGAATTCAATAACATATAAAACTAGCTTTTTCCTGCGACTTCATTCGCGTCCTCGGAATAGAAGGTATTTTTTTCTGGAAGAAAACACGTTTCCAAATTCATTCTCTGTACCCCTGACAAGCTAAAAGTAATTTCAAATTAATTTTATTGAGTAGTATTTTTAGCCATTGTATTACAAGGCTCTAAATTTTACTAGGCCCTAACTTGATATTGATGTTACTCGTAATGTATAAATTTACCTTGACTTACATTTTGTACATCGTCAGGTTATTTGAAACGTATAATATATAACCAACGAACAGCTCCGGAATAATGAATCTTTCGCTCTCAACGAACGAACGAAATCGCTCATTAATATTCAGCCGTTCCGTATCAATTAATGGATCGCGAATGCATTGCACTATTTAAAACGTGTATTCATTGACAACGTTTGTCTGATCCAAGTTTCAATATTATTGTATTGAATCACTTTACCAAACGATATGTATCCTTTCGACCAATGTGTGTTTCCAAATCAAATCAATTATTACTCAAAAATACTTATGATAACATGGTGCTTTGCTATGTCATCACTGGCACATAATTATGCCATTATGACGCTAGAACATGGTAAAACATGGTGGGCTAGAATTTTTTTTATGTTTTATTAAATTATGCACTCGGCTTACTGCATCCTTCGTAAGCTAAAACAAATTCATTTATTTATTATTGGATTTATTATTTATTATTGAACATATTTAATTTAATGGAAAGATTAAAAAAAACCAATAGATTTATTAACTTGTATTATTTTTCTATAGATCATTGAGCTCGATTACAATAGATAAATAAATTAACGGTAGAACATGCTTTATTACTGTAACTGCTGTACCTATATGAACTGGAATCCTAATAACCTGTTGTATGTAGCAAATAGAAAAATATTTATCTATATTCTATAGAAATAAATCCTTGTTTTCAAAACGTTTTCAAGCCTAGGCTTTTCGGTGGCTAAGATAACAATATTAACAATCGTTTGAAGTGCTTACATTATGGTTGGGATCGTGATTCATAACGATACCCCAAGTTCCCAGAAATGTATAATTAGCGTAATGATTTTGCGGATAAAAACATTCGTATTTATTTATATACCTACATTGTTCCTTTATTTTTACCTAACTGGGATCGCTTCTCACATGCAAGGTCACACTCATTCAGAGTTATTCAGTCTTATAGTTTTTTTTATATACCATCCGTTTACAGAACATCACTGAAAGTGGACTCTTGTGACTTGTGTTACCTCTACCTCCTCTTGTTGTAAGCTCTTGTTACCTCCTACTAACAATCAGTCTGCTTATCGACCTTCACTTAAAAAAAAATTAAGTCAAGGCTAAACTGTCGAGATAAAAATATTCCTAATATGTAATTACTTTTGAATTACTTTATTGTAGTCAAAGGCACAGCCTAACTTAAAAACAAAGCCTGTTTTAGAGAGAATAAATTCTATGTCTGTGTTTCATGGCCATTCTATAACTCTCTACTTAACGTTTTTGAATCATATTATAGTGGAATGGAATGGAAACACATTTAGCGATTCATATATCTATACTAATATTATAAAGAGATTTGATTGTTTGTTTGTATAGAATAGGCTCCGAAACTACTAGACTGAATTGAAAAATTCTTTTACCATTAGAAGCCGACATTATCCGTGATGAACATAGGCTACTCTTTACCGCGGGAAAATGCTTCATTCCTACGGGAAATCTAAAATAAAAGTAAATACTAGCGGCTTGGCCCGCGAGATAGCGCCATCTATCCAAATCAGGTGAAGCGACTAACATGACAACTGCTTGGTGATATTTTAGCGATCCATTCCAAGGTAGATGGCGTTTTATAGTTTTCAACGCGGACGAAGTCGCGAGCACCAGCTAGTAATAAATACATGTATAGAGATATAAACATTTTTTTCTCGATACAATGCAAAACTGCTTTAGATTGATAACTGCTTGTAATATTTTTAGAATTATTTATTTATTGGTTAAAAACAACAGAACTACGACGCCATAGTACACATACACACTTACACTGGTCAAACTTAAAATACTCTGTTTCTGCGTTAGGGGTTAAAGATATAGATGATCTATAACAGCCAGCTGTGTTACGAAACCGACCATTGACAAGCATTTGACCGAATTTAGAGTTTCAAAATTGTAATTTATTGTAATCGTTTTGTTGTGAGCTATTTTCGACGGCGCTCTTGTATAGGAAGCATTGAGTCGACCTTAGTGACGTCACGCGATGGAGGCCGCCTCGCTCCGCTCTCTCTCGGGCGTCACGGTGGCCCTACTCCGCGTCACTTTGACGACAGCTACACTACAACCCCGCTCGTTTATTCATGAATTATGCCCGCGTGGCACCAGCTGAGCCCGCGACTTCGTCCGCGTTGAAAAAGAAAAAAGTAGCCTATCACGTGTCCCGTACTTCTAAATGTTTATCTACCAAGTTTCATGAAAATCAATTAATTCGTTTAACAGTTATGGAGGAACATACATATATACAGAAAAAAATTGTAAAAATGGTCAATTTAGTTTCAGTATCACGTATAGAGCTTATATATACGATATTTCTGAAAACAAAGTAAATTACTCCATGACCGATCCCTACAGATTTATTATTAGTATTGATATTGATTATAGCTGGTGCCCGCGACTTCGTCCGCGTTGTAAAAGAAAAAAGTAGGCTATCCTGTGTCCTGTACGTCTAAATGTTTATCTACCAAGTTTCATGAAAATCAATTAATTCGTTTAAGAGTTACAGATTCATTATTAGTATTGATTTGCTAGCCCTCTACGCTCCGGTTTTCGGTTATTATTGCGTATCGCGATAACTAGTTAAGTCACTTTCTAGGTTTTACGCGGGTGAAAGTCAAATATGCCTTATAAAATGTGCGGTTCCAATAAAAAAGGTTAATGTGTAATGAAAAGCGTTATACTATAATTTCTTGACAATTGTCACTTTTTTATGATGAAAGGCAGCAGATAGTCCGTTTGATGGCAGTCAGTGGCTACTGTCGCATAGGAAATAAATGCATTATTTAGGTACAGTCGGCCGCATAAGTCGATTAACACATTCAAAAGTGCAAAACAACGTAACACTCAACGCGCTATAAGTCGTTGTCACACTACAGAACAAAATAAACTTCACGTACAAACGATCGTAAAAAGCTTCAGTAAGTAAGTAATTAAGTAAGTAAGTTGAGTGTTCAGTTGTTTTGCACTTTTGAATGTGTTAATCGACTTATGCGGCCGACTGTACTTACAAACCTCAACCTAATATTTTTTATTTTCATTTTATATGTACCTAACTTTTTAACTCAACTAGCTGGCGCCCGCGACTTCGTCTGCGTTGTAAAAGAAAAAAGTAGCCTATCGTGTGTCCTGTACGTCTAAATGTTTATCTACCAAGTTAAAAATCAGTTTAAAATCAGGGAACATACATACATACAATATCTACACTTACAGATTTATTATTAGTTTTGTTGATATGTTTAGACAGATATAGAATTCATATAGATGAAGATATACATATAATATTCAAATAGGTCATCTGTTCAACATTAAGTTTCAAACCAAATTTATGTTGATATAAACCTTTGAAACAAAATTCTGATTAAAACATGATCGTTTAATGAAAAAATAGTACAAGTTTGTACCTATCTTTTAGAAAGTCCTTGACACAATTTGTCTGTGTAGCTGGCGTCTACTGCGCTCAAGGTAATTTGCTTCTATCATTCTCTATGAAGGAGGTATATTTAGTTAAATAAACGCGTAAAAGGTTAAAATTAAACTATTTGAAATCACTTTATAAGGGCATACTTATAAAACATAAGACTTATAATACTTAATACATACATGTCTCGATCGTGTAAACTTTTTAACGAAATTTTATCAGAGGATACGGATATTGACCTGTTCCAAAGTTCCATAGTCAAAATAAAAAACATTATGGCTGGTAAATTTTTCAGTGGCCTTAAAAAAGAAATCTGTTGTTTTAGTTTCCTATAAGTGGAAATTTTTTATTAGGTTAAGTTTTGTTTTGTACAAAAAAACCGAACTTAAAAAAATAACAATAGGTGCGATATATACCTTTACAATTTAAAAATAATTTAGTTTCTGTACGTAAATTTTCTTAAACCGGGTCAGATTATTTATGCCCAATGTCCTTTTATATTCAAAGAATATTTAAACCATGACGATATTTAAAGTAATATTATGCATTAATATATGTACCTACTTATTGTAATACTTACTTCAAAACTAGTCTGGTGCATTTTCAATTGCGTATAATGAAATTAACTAATGAACCATATATAAGTGCATCGCAAATAAAAAAAAATGCAATCAGACCGCCCAAAAATTGGTAAATTGAACTGTCAAAACCAACGGTTTTCATTCGGGCGAAATCATTTATATCTGTTAGATACATGTCATTGAATCATGGATATTTTCTGTTTCTATATATTAGATTTCGTTCCATTGCTGGGCAGAAGATTTCTCCTCGTCGTTAGGAGGTATCTATCTATGGGCTATAGATACCTCTTGACGATCTTTTACGATAGCCCTAGTTATGCTAAAATTGGGAATCCTTACTAATATTATAAATGCGAAAGTAACTCTGTCTGTCTGTCTCGCTTTCACGCCAAAACTACTGAACCGATCACCATGAAATTTTGCATACACGTTGTCTGAGACACCAGAAAGGACATAGGGTACCTTCCATCCAAGAAAAAAGTGCTGTTCCTGAGGGATTATCAAAAATATAAAACTGTAACTAACGCCTGGCCAATGTGTTATAGCAACAAATTGTCAAGCGTTGTAATTGCTTTTATATTTTTAATTTAACATCGCATACGAAGTCGCGGGCACCAGCTAGTGTTATATAATTACTTTTCTAAGAAATATTTTCTAGACAATATTATTGTATTCGTACAATAACGGGCATGAAATAAATGACGACATAGGGCGATTGGACACGCGTCAAAATGTTGCTGAAGCCTGACGAACCTGAGCCAGGTAAGCAAAAATAATAAAAAAAAAACAGTAAGAATCGAGTGCTAAATTTTTTAAATAAATAAATCTATTTTTTCAAAGTACTTCAATATTTAATTAAATATTTACATTTCAATTAACACAATAAATAAATATTTAATAACTTTATTTCACGACAAATTTAACAACAACACAATAATTAAGTGTATATATATCTATATATTTATCTGTTTATAATATTTTTGTTGTAAAATTGCAACTATAGGTAACTAGCTGGTGCCCGCGACTCCGTACGCGATGATAAATTAAAAATATAAAAGCAATTACAACGCTTGACAACTTGTTGCTATAACACATTGGCCAGGCGTTAGTTACAGTTTTATATTTTAGATAATCTCTCGGGAACATTACTTTTTTCTTCGATGAAAGGTACCCTATGTCCTTTCTGGTGTCCCAGACAACGTGTATGCAAAATTTCATGGTGATCGGTTCAGTAGTTTTGGCGTGAAAGCGAGACAGACAGACAGAGTTACTTTCGCATTTATAATATTATAGTAAGGATTAATAGAGTATGCAGGCACTGAAATATTCAGAATAGTCAGTTAGTTATGAATGTTATGATATAAAGAATTCATTCTCAAATTTGTACTGGGTTACTAAATAATGACACTAAATACTAAATAATGTTTTATTAAATTTGAATTATTATATCAGTTGCATAAAGATTCGTACCGAAGTGAGTGGCAGACGAACGCATTGTTATCGTTCACAACATAAACACACGCGGCCTCGCTTGCGTTTATCAGTAACTCAATTACAGTGGTGTTGGATTACAATTGCCTCGTAAGAGTTCGCCGTGTCGATCGAAACGGAAAAACACAGATTTTGTAACAAATTAATAAACCATAATTTTAATAATTGATATTAAAATTTTTGTTCTCATCAGTTTGATGTTCTGACACGTTTAAAACTAAAGTTAACTTTGTAAACTCGTGTTAACTTCAATTGCTAGTAGCATATTTTTTTAAAGTATTTATACTTACTGTATTATTACTGGTCTAGTGTGAGTTATTATGTGAATTATTACCAGTACTGAAGTACTGACTTATGTGCTAGTATACATAATTATTGTAGTTACAGAAATATGTGTTCTGGGCATCAAATAAATAGACCTATTTGCTGATAGAGAGTGGCGCCACTGATCTCCATACAAAACACAGATTATCCTAGCGACAACCAACAATTTCAATTATTTAGATTATAGATAACTTTTGTTATAGATATATTATCTCTAGTAACATATTTTAGTAACATTTACATGTTTATGATTTCTTGTTTTTAAACAGAACACACGGAAATGAAATTTCAATTAAACACTATTTCTAGTTTCTTTTTTTTTTTTAAATTATGTGTTAACTCCTCTTCTACCTTTTCCTCCTTTTTATGAATAGATAACAAACAGTTTATGGCTCTTGAGAACAACTAAACGAGTTTGCCCTATATGTTACTTATGCAATGAGCTATTGTTGCTTGAAAATTGATTGTCTGTTAACAATATTCTGACGTCACACAAACGCCATTCTAAACCACGCATTTACGTGTTGACGATAAGGTTCATTCTCGAACGATCCTCTCATTTCGCGTCTGTTAACAAATAATCTACGAGGTCGAATTTTTGTTGCAACGTTCCGAATTTTGTTGCATTATCTAATAGCCAACAAATACATAAAACTAACATTCTATTTAACAAGAATGTTTATGAATTTAAGAGCAATTAAACGTACACGTTAATGACATATTTCTTAACGTTGCGACCTTGTTTCGCTGTGGTTCGTTTACAAAAAGAAAACGTGAATTGTAACGAATGTGTTTGTTCCGAATTCATTGCGGCTTTAATTGCGTTGCAGTAAAAATGAGAGAGCCGACAGCGAGAGATGAACGTTTAATGTTGACTTTAACCGTAGGACTACGCCAATGCATACAGTCAGTCACCTTATAACAGTGGTGTCGAGGAACAATGACCACGATAAAGCGACCTACAAATTGTTTGCTTACCTAATGTAGGTCGAACATTAATGATATCAAAACTGGCCATTGCCACAATTGTAGAAAAAAAACCTTATAAACTTACAGACGATTTAACGCAGAAATGACATGGTCAACAATATTTAAAAGATAAATTACTAGTATATTGAAGGTTTAGGGAAAATATCACTCTATAATTTATGTATTTATATAATGACTGATTTTAACGTTTGTCAAGAAACACTGGTTTCTTGTATAATTACTTTTTTTTAATTAGGGTCTCTTTCACCAACTACAAGTAAAGCGTTGATTGGTTACTTTTAGAAATAATTTTATATTTTATTAAATTATGCACTCGGTTTACTGCATAGGCGATTTTTTTTAATATTTGGGACTTTTACCGTACAAACAAAAGTTTATTAGTTAAATTATTCCCGGTGACAGGTGACTTTAAATGACCGTTAGCCTACTTGACAGATGGTGAAAGAGGTCCTAATTATGATTAAGTAGAATGTCTAAATTTCAACCACACACACGCATTTACACTTCTTTATTGTTTTTTATAATATAAAAATATTTTCTTTTTTTTTTCATAAACCATATAGATATTTTTAAATAATAGGTAACATATAATTTCTCTAATTGACATGTCATGCTCGCGAAGAACGCCACGGTAGGAACCATGACCCCGTACAAATAACAAACAGTCGCGGTCTTACCATAAAAACATTAAACACACTTTAAACAGGCGTTGAACGCGTGATTAAATAAAACTTTACAACAAAAGAGTGTCTAGGCATTATTTAAATTTAAACACAGTAAGATGCTACACTTATTAACTTATATTTGCTAGTTTAACGAATGTCTATCTAGTTAGAGGCTTCTTTCCATAGAGTAATTTATAATATATGCTTCCTTTCTTGGACGTGTTCTGTCTTTGAAATCGTTTTACGTAATATTAAAGATTTCTTTTGATTTTTGATAATTTACGAAATAACTATTCGATAATAACGACGAAATGCTTAAAAATGAAACGCCATGAATTATGAAAATTATAAAAATACGAATATTAAATTAACAAATCAAACTTGACATTTGACAAATACGCCAGTATCAGTTACGTTTAATTATGCACAATGATATTTGGTAGTAACAAAATTTTATAAAAAAATCTACCGCATTTGTTGTAATTTATGCCTTATTCCAATCTTATAATTTGCTCATATAATTAATATAGTCCGTAATAATAGCTTGTGGAAACCAAAATTCATCTTTATACGCCTATCAGATCTGCGTAAAATGAAAAAGACACGAAAGAATGAATGAATGTTTGCCAGTTCACGTATTTTAACCACTGCTTACAAAAACAAGCGCTAAATACGCTAAATAAGATTTTGTGGTAGGGACATTTTAAACGCTCGCTAAACGTTAAACGTTTACGCTAACGTTTTTTTTTTCATTTTTTATTTTTATTAGTTAATTATGCACAGGTATTCGGATATTTTGTTTTAAATGCTTTCAAACAAATTTTATAGAGAAACTAATTTTTTCGATAGGAAGCCTTGTAAAAAATGTTTTTTTCTACAAATTCTAAAAATACTTTATATTTATTGAACAACAACGTTTCATATAATAATAATGATTGTTTTTCGTTTCAGGTACGAACGAAATACAAGCAGTTCCCACAGTTTTGGTAAACAATTCGTATATTGGGTAAATCCACAATGAGTGGTTCTATTTTCGAACCGAGAAAATACATTTTCTCATTTGTGACATACAATACTAGCTGTTGCACGAGAATTCGTCCGCATATTTTTTTTATAATATATAGCCTATGTTACTAGCTGAGAAATATAGATAGGCGAAAGAATTTTAAAATCTGGCCAGTAATTTTTGAGTTTATTCATTGCAAGCAAAAATACAAGAATACTGGCTTGCTCGTGTCGAAATAATAATAAAAAATTAAAATGTTTCAATAAAAAAATCTTGCAAGGATAAAAACAGGATTGAATTGAAGTCTGCTTAATAGTAACAAGTGTGATATACTTGTGTCAAAGGATTTTTTGATAGAACCATTGGACGAGTGGTAAGAGTGCTTGCCTAACACCTCAGGGGTCCTGGGTTCGATGTCGGAATTCTGGGTCTAGTCCGGAACCCTAAAAATAGAAATATTTAAGTACTATAGAATCGATTTAAAGTGAAAACAGAGTCATGTACATTTTTAAAAGGAGGTTCTAAAGGAATATTTCATATAATAATCTAAGGTAGAGCGATTTTAGTCTAAACCATGTTTAATTTACATTTTAATGAGAACAGGTTGAATTTTCAACCAACTGTAACAGGTGGGTCTTTGAATTTAATAAGGTGATATTACATATACATTGCAAAATTACACCATTAGGGTTGTCGACTTCTTTTAAATTACGACATATTATAATATACATATATAAATTAGCTTCAAAAATAAAAGCTCACAAATAAACTTCAGTTGAGCATTAAACATTATTAATGGCAGAAAAAAATATTAACTGCTATATTTTATCACCAGAAAAAATACTGAGAAAGTAGTGGCAGGGCTACTATGGTCGGTACCACTTTCTCTTATATTACTTTATATTATACTAGCTGGTGCTCGCGACTTCGTCCGCGTAGAAAAGTATAAAACGCCATCTACCATATTTTGGATATATGGCGCTATCTCCCGGGCCAAGCCGCTAATATTTACTTTTATTTTAGATTTATCGTAGGAATGAAGGATTTTCCCGCGGTAAAAAGTATCCTATGTTCATCACGGGTAATGTCGGCTTCTAATGGTAAAAGAATTTTTCAAATCGGTCCAGTAGTTTCGGAGCCTATTCTATACAAACAAACAAACAAAGAATCAAATCTTTCCTCTTTATAATATTAGTATAGATAACTGTTTATATAACTCAAATAGTTATACTATAAGGATTTCATTTGAGTAAAATTTTTAACTGCGTTCTCATTACAAAGTGGACAGATATTCTTGTATTTTGTTGATTGTAACTAAACGGGATCTCGAAAGCAGGCGATAGTTAATTATAGCCACATCGCTGAAAGGCAAATGAGTGAAATTTTAATGTATCGCTCGCGCTTGCGACTCAGTACGATTGGAAATGGGAATAGTCCCAAATATACTCTAATCATATTAGCTTAGATGTTGAATAAATAAATTTTATCCATGGATACTAATAATATTATAAATGTGAAAATAACTCTGTCCGTTACCTTTTCACGCCTTCACTACTCAATCGGTCATCATGAAATTTTGTATAATTTAAAAAAGGACATTCATCCAGAAAAAAAATTAAGTTGCCGAGAGATCATATAAAAAAATCCAACTCCTGGCAAAATTGTAACAAACGTAAAAAAATATCCAGTCGAATTGAGAGCCTCCTCCTTTTTGGAAGTCGGTTGAAAATAAAGAGATTCAAGTCGCCTTTTACATTATTTTCTATTATTAAAAATTCTTCAATTGAATAGCTGGCGAAAAGAACCGGATAATTCCACGAAATTACATTTTGTAGGACGATAATAAAACTGATTGAAGTTGTAAGAGTTTGAGAAAGTACAGTCCCCTTACCTTATTAGCACAAACCCCATGGAAACTTTTATAAAAGCGGGTCGAATGGGACATACACATTAAAAGACTAGTGGGTCCAAAGAGTCCGATACCGAAACTATGTTGAACTGATGGTAATAATCTGAAGAAATATTTCCACTGTTTATTACTACACTATTAACATATTTAACCACAGTTAATCAAATCACGTCCTATTAATATTTTAGTTCGTGAGGATGGATGTATTGAATGTTTTTTACCCTTTAACGCAAAAACGCACACAGATAGTAATTTATATGAGTTGCAAAGTATTTTTTTTATTTTATTTCCTCCAGTTATCTATAATAATTACTTGGGTTATCTATAAGTGTTTACTACAAGAATATTCAATAGCAGTAAAAGCCTAATCGCATCGGGCCAAACATAATAGTATTTCGCAACAATATCTAAACAAAATTGTTTAAAGCCTATTCTGTAATTTGAGTTTCGCATTGTATTCGCGAAAAGGGGCGAAAGAAGTAATTAGTGAAGCAGGGCGTCTGTCGCGGAAAGCCAAGCGCGCCCCGCCGAGCGAACTTCCAATGGACGTTGAGGAAATGCCTCCCTACAGTTAACTCCGCATCTTCCCATCAAGCGATTGTACACCCTACGGCGCTAAGCGTTAAAGTTCCGAATCGTTCCACCTTTGTGCGGAACGGTTCGGATAGTTGAGTGCACAGATAATCCAAAGGGTAGTTTTCAAGCAAACAAATGTAAGGGATTGCGGCTATGACTTGTAGACAATCAAATTATAACGTTTCATGTTCTCACTATTAAATTATGCCGACATTTATATATCGTGTAGTAATTAGACCCAGTGATACACAAAATGTATTTTGTATTAAAATAGATGGAAGAATGGAAAAAAATAGGCATTTTTATATATGTGTTTTTGTGTTTCAAAACAAATTGTTGAATTGAACAATATTGAAAAAAAATGTGCAATACAAGAGGCCATTTTGTTTAATAAATGCAGTGATAATAAATAGCGGTCACTGGATAAATGATGTCCCGTGCCTCTAAAGAGTAAATTATTATTATTATGGAATTACATACAATAAAACTTAAGCTCTGGTTTCTGCAACGGATTGACAAAGAAACTTACAATCGTGTTAAAGCTGACTTACTTTGAGTTTGACTAAGTACGTGTGACATCAACGTCTTTTACCATTCTTTTAATCTTTTATCAATTCTTTTACCATTAGAAGCCGACATTATCCGTGATGAACATAGGCTACTTTTTACCGCGGGAAAATGCTTCATTCCTACGGGAAATCTAAAATAAAAGTAAATACTAGTGGCTTGTTCTAGAATTTAGATAAACCATATGAAATAGCAGACGCTAAAATATCATTAGTTATACGAGTTAAAACGTATTAAAAATAAAAAAAGATCAGCTTATATTATTGACTGATATCAGCGCAGTGCAGTATTAAAATCATATTATTATCGTATAATATATTCATATTGTAGTGAAACAGGCGTCGTGTGGTTGTTTCTGTCCGTTATCTGTCGGCCGATAAGATAATGTCGAGTCAACGTTCCTCTTATTAAATAAATGCTGATAAGAAACTATTCGATTGTCCTATACGTCCGATTAACAAACCATTACTTGCGCTTTGTAAAATTATTATAATAGTTTTATTATAATACAAATATGTAACTTGAATACAAAAATGCTTTTACTTAGTAATTTTACTTATTAGTACTTGAATAAATTCTATCTTTATCCTATAAGTAGTTTGTGAATATTATCTAAACGTCGTTTTTTTTTCCATGCTCAATATACTTATATATATGTATATTTTAATGGTTTTAATAAGTTACTTCAATAAGTTAGCAGAAAGTCTATTATAATCTTCAATACCACACTACTTCATAGCTTTCAAATATTAATCAACTCAATATCAATATCAAATCAAATATTAACCTGACATCTTTATCGTTGTGCTGACAGTGGCGCCCGAATTTTTATATTTTTTGGACGATCCCTAGGGAACCTAACCAGGATTTTTCCAGAATAAAAAGTATCCTATATGTCAATCCTGGTAATAAACTATGTGTGTGCCAAATGTCATCCAAATTTGTTAAGCCTTTTTGGGTGATCCATCCTTACAAACTTTCGCGCATTTATATTAGCACACTATAGGATTTATCCATACCTATTCACACATTTGTCACTGGTAGCTAAATTGAAATGAGTAGTTATGCAACCAGTGATGTCACGAATCAAGATATAACTATTTATCAGTAGATATAACTGGGTACAATACTCTAGGTTGCTTCATGATTCGCAATAATATATTATGTTATATATATATATAGGCATTATTGCTTTATATATACCTACACAATTATTATGCCAATTGATATTGAACATGAATAATTAGCTTTTGTAAGTTTCCTTTGTCGTTAGTTTGTTGCCTTCGGTGGTTACTGGAGGCCTAGAATTTATACCATAGACTTATACCATAGACTAGGTCTCTTATTGATACTGCCAATAATCTGGATACTCTTCCATAGAAAATCAACATTTGTACGTTAGATTATTTTATGTGAAAAAAATATAAATAATCCAGCCGAAGTGTATTTTCAGTGTAAAATTTGTTAAAATTTTAAGTCTTTTGTTTGTATTTATTTAACTAGCCAAACTCAGACATGGTCAGACATATTTCAATACGGTTTTCACTAAGTCTTAATTGTTTTGATATGGTTTTCGCTAATGGAAAAAGTGAAAAATGAGAAGGGCTTGTGTAATTACAGAATTATATAAAATTATATTTGTCTGACACAGAAAAAATTGCATTTTGTGCAAGTCGCTAGTTAATAAGAAATACTTAATTCTTTCGGAGGTGCAAAATAAGATTAGATCAATTATGTCACATAAAATGTCGCATATTTGATATGAATCAAAACCAAACTTATTCACCTAACTAAACCTACATTACCTTGACCTAGAAACGTCAAATTTGGCATCAAACTTAGCCTCACAGTATAAGTTAAAGAAAAAATTCAATAATCAATTTGACGCATGCCGCTTTGCGACATTTATTTATTTATTATTTATTTACAATTTTAACAATTTTAAGGGCTACTAATATATAAAATAACATGTAAAATGATAACTCTAAAAACCACTGAGGTTTAATCTCGTGTTGTCATTTGTAATTATTAATAAATCAACTATGATACTATTAATTACAATTTAAAAAATATTGCTTTAACTTAAATTTAATATTTTTAATCGATTTATTGTTACATAGATCTGAAGGTAGGCTGTTTATATGGTGTGGGACATGGGACAATATAAGGATTGATGACATTCATAATTAAAGGAGCATGGGAAAATTAGTATGGAGTCTGGACCAATGCTCAACAGTGATAAAACTCATGCCATTTGAAAGCTTTTAGGGTTTTATTCAATTTATCCTATGGCAGCCAAGTCAAAATCTAGCGCGAATATTGTGTTTTGGAGCTCTCAATAATATAAAAGTACTTTGGGAGTTAGTAGCATATTGTGTTTTATATTTAAAAAAATCATGTTTATCTTGATACATTGATTTATCATGATTGATTTTGATGTACATAGATCTTTTAAACATTTTTTATTTCAATACTCATAACTAAAATATTTTTTTTTAATATTCAAACCGTAACGTCATCCAGATAAACAAATGATAAAAATCAATGTGAACATAAAAAAATAATTGTTACATTTGTTTTAGTATCTATATAAATAAAAATTAATAGGCGAATGTATGTACACAAAGAAAGGGTCAAACACTTGATTTTTTTTAAATTATTATGAATGATTTCAATTTTTTTAGTTTTAAAATCTACGAAAACACTATTTTCGCGCTTGATTTCAAATTAGCTGCCATAGTATAAAATGAATTATAGCCTAAAAGCAATCATTTGACATAGGTTAAATCACTGTTGAGAAGTTGGTCCAAAATGTCCCATTGTCCAAATTTGTAAATTTTGTAATGCAGCGCTTTAGGACCCCCAAAAGCCTCAATCTTACGAATCGCATTTGTCCGTTTTTTTGTAGGGACAAACGGCGAGCGAAATTCTCATGCGCATTGTGCACCGACCGAGTCATTAAACTTGGTAGATATGGCCACATAACGGAGTCCGGAGCACGCGGTCGCACTATCATACGGTTGTCTGTTGTACTAGATCGAGGGAACACTTATTCTTACATATATTACATATTATTTACACTCGCATTGATTGAAACTTATATTTTAAATTCAAATACAATTATGTGCCAGTCAGATTTTAGCAAAAAATTAAATATCAAATTTATAAAAAACTAGCTTAACCCGTAACTACGTCTGCGCCCTTTATTCAATCTTTATTGCTCGTATATTTTTATTATAGGCATTGCTTTTTAGATTTTGATTTTTAATATTATAAAAAAAATATTACATGAGTAGCTTAATCACGTTTCATATAAAACCTAAAAATATTGGACTTAACTGTAGTAAATCTGAAGAAATGATAAATATAATATAACCGAATCAAAGTAACACTTTTAAAAACGATAACGAAGTTCGATAGAATAAATGTATGGGAAGTATCACGTAATTTAGCGACGGCATATGTCAATCCCATATATTTTATTTTTAGCGAATCGAATCGAATGCCATTTGTCTATGGCCCTAGTTAATTGTGTCTGTTTGCAGATGAGAGGTACTCAACGAGTGCCTCATTCTATTACTCTTTAGTTGGATATACATCACTGGCAACGTCTCACCCGTGAAGTTAGTATATAAGAAGCTTTGGTTTCGATGTCCGCGACCAACGCATCGTGGTATACCTCGCGCATATTGCCAAGTTACTATAACTGTTAATATTGATGCATTATTTTCTTTTCCGGGCGCGAACACGCTATACAATGAAAACAATACAGAACAACGTTTAATGTTCATTTTGTTTATGATGTACTGTTATGTGTTTATATTTTTATGACAAAACAACACATTGACTTTGGTAGTTATCATAGAACTTTTGAATTATGAATTGCGAAATAAATTTCTTCTTAATTGATTCCTTATTCCCTATTGTATATATTATTCGTTTTGTTACATTTATCTTAAAAATTCTTAACGTCGGGACGACATTCTTATATTAAACTGGCTGGCCCCCGCGACTTCGTCCGCGTTGAAAAAGAAAAAAAAATATAGCCTATCCTGTGTTCTGTACTTCTAAATGTTTATCTACCAAGTTTCATGATATTCAGTTAATTCGATTAAGAGTTATGGAGGAACATACATACATACATACAATACCTACACTTACAGAATTATTATTAGTATTGAATTGAATTATTATTAGTATAGACTAGATGTGCCACGCGGCTTTGCCCGCTTTTGAAATAATAAATACTAGAGCATTGTTCTTCATTGTTTCTTGCCTTGTTCTAATTAAAATTATGTAAATGAAAAAACAGTTTCAACAGTGTACCTAGTTTATTTATAACTAGCTGCTGCCCGCGACTTCGCCTGCGTAACATTTTAAATAATATACTAAAACCTTCCTCGAGAACCACTCTATCCATTGGTGAAAACAGCATGAAAATCGGTGCAGTAGTTTTTGAATTTATCGCGAACAGACAGACAGACGCGGCGGAGGACTCTGTTTTATATATATTATATGTAAGGATATTTTTTTGTTGCGTTCACTAGGAAGTAATTACATATTGTAGATATCGAAGTAAAAATTAAAAGGTCAATCAAAGAGCTTGTATTAAATCATCAATACATTCGTCTGTTCTATTCGTTGACTCCAAGAGAAAAAAACTCAAAGAAAACAATAGTATTATCGCAGTAATGGTAGTCGGGTGAGGAGATTACCCACGCTTCAACGCACACCGTGTCGTGGAGAAAGCATACTGCTTCTACGATATAACAAACAACATACCTACTTTGTACCAGGTTACTTTAACACTGTGTACGCACGAAGGGCGCTTTTACTTTGCAATGCTCGCGACTGATTACTTTGGCTTGCAGCCATTTTTTTTACCATGGAAAGCGACATACATTACTTGAATTAAGGGGGTAGACTACCATTGTTCTTGTACATACCTCTACTTCGTTCGGTCCTCAAGATATTATGTAGGCTCTGAGTTTACAATTTCTCATTATTTGTGTTAAAAGGTGTCAGCCTGACATAGTTTTGCAATCAACCCAACTGTCCGGGGTTAGATAACAGAAGAACACAGTGACTTAGATGCTGTGTTTTGCTAAGTGTCCTTTTCTACTAAGATCTAACAGCACTAGGTGTGCTATTGTGTTTCAGTCAGGTTTCAGTGGATAGTTACTGCCTTTAGGCAAGTTGTCCAGTTAAAGAGTGTCCAATATAATGTTCCAATACTAATAATTTACACGAAAGATAACCAAGACGTCTTTCACCTACCTCTATTACGTTAGCCATGTATTTTTCCCTGCATTGCTAATTGGGTATTTTTCGCTCCTCATTAAGAGCTGATTAAGAGCCCAAAATATTTGGCATCTTCTTTATCGTTCTTACTGCCTGCTTCATTTTCTTTTTCATTGAATGCTATAACGCCACTATGAAATTATATAAACCAGCCACTTTCCATTCGATGAAGAGACAGCTCGATAATACAATATTTCTAAAATTCCATTATAGATGGCGCTAAACACTAGATTTTATTAAGAAAATGAATTAATTTCCAACAAGCAGAAATATCATCAATAAAATACATTATTTATTTGATTTTTAAGGCAATATAGGTAAATAAATGAAAACAATAAATAATTCACAAGAATAACTCAACTCAACAAGTAAGTTTGTAACGGTAACGCAGCGCTAACCGTTCATCCACGAGAGATGTTGGCTAATTCAAAAATAATAACATCTGTTGCCAAGCGAAAATGGTCACGTGCGACTGTCAAGACGACAGATACTGCTCCCTAATTGAAAAAGCTATACATGCCCCACTTCGGTCACGGCATCGATTTTAAAAATAGCTCTGGGGTTGGTGCGTTTTCGATGTACGCTGCTGCGATAAACTACGTCTATAATGTCGGAGTAATTCTCCGTAGAAAAACGCCCTAATACCGGGGAGCACGGTTCATTATCGCTCGCGTACAACATTCATAAGCGTAATAACGCTTTTGCGAGTATGTACAGCGACTCGGTTGAATGGAATTCGTACGATATGGCTCTCCTACATTGAAACTCGAATTCAAACAAATAGAATGCTCGATTTACGCGCTCTATCGTATTGTGAATCAGATCTTTGACATACGAAAATTGATTTTAAATTTAGAACATTTATGCTCGATACTAGTTTTGTTTGCTTTTTCAACGAAAGAAGTTGTTATAACATTGAGATGTGCAGGTCTCCACTCCACTTCATTTGAAGCTCTTGATTTAATGTAATTTTACAGTGGGTTTAATAATAATTACATGATAATATATAATCTATAATCAATACTAGGTAATAATAAATCTGTAAGTTTAGGTATTGTATGTATGAATGTTCCTCCATAACTTTTAAACGAATTAACTGATTTTCATGAAAATTGGTAGATAAACATTTAGACATACAGGGCACAGGATAGGCTAATACTTTTTCTTTTTCAACAACGAAGTCGCGGGCGTCATCTAGTTACTTATAAAATCGTTTGTCCGTTTGTAAAAATTTCAACTCAGTGCGGGTCGCTAGTAGGTACAATAAGTATATAATTAATTCGTTTTGTTTCTTCTTAAAAGCTAAACGACACTGCGTTAAGATCAGCTTGCCCTATTTATGACAGAACAGTACAGTAGCGGTTACTAACCGCCTTATTATAAAATTTACCTCTTTAATATTAAGTTTTCGAAATAAGTATACCGCAATTATTACAAATGGATCTATAGGTATTCAATTATATTAAAGTACTAGCTGAGCCAGCGATTTCGTACGCGCTGTAGTTCGGTTTTTCATTAATATTTAATGTACAGACACGGCTAATTTACAATTTAATTAAGTATAATATAGATTAGGTATTATACTTATGTAGGTACTAATGTTGTACACTACTGCACCCGGGCAGAGCCAGGGCGCGTCGGTCTAGCCAGAAATAATGATATAAATTTAGCTCTTCGCTGTATTGTCAAATTATTGTATAGTTAGGGAAAGGATTTTGATATAATTGAAGTTTCGAAAGCCGTTATCAAGAGCTCAAGAGTCGGGGCATTTTGCTTTGCAAAGTGAACGCGTGTACAATATACTCATAAGTAGGTACATCGATCATTATTGTGACACAAACTGCGTCTCACCACGTAACACTTGGATGTTTTGCATAGGTACGCCTAGTTTTTACTCAATTTAATACATATTATACGTTGAGTAAGTTTGAGTTAGAAATATTTTCTAATATTACAATGTTCCTAAACAAATGTTACAATTTTGTTCATGTTACAATCATTTTTATAGTTACTAAAGTAAAAAGCGTTGTATAAACATCTAGATTTTTTTAATTAAAAAATAAGTAATTGAAACGTTAGATTTGATTTGGTTGATTTTTTTTTATAAAAATTTCAATAATTTTTAAGCTGAATTACCTATTTATTATATACGCGCTTATGTTTAAAAGTTAAAAGGGCTGTTTTTCTTTTCTTTATAATAACATATCAACTAAGGATATTAACGTAAAATATTGTTGCCAGTTGCCAGTGTCAAATATTGAAACAGTAAGTCCGCCATGTTGCTTACAGAATAAATAATACGTGGTAGGTATTAAATTCTTAATTCAAACAGTGAGCAAATTAACTTTTTAACAGACCATTCGGACACAGTAACGCCTAAGAGTAACAAGGCTTCATACGTATGTAAAAAAAAACAAATGCAAGGTAAGTACGGGTACACGGCGATGATGCCGCGATGCACGAAATGTTCCGATTCACAGGTGCGGTTACACGCGGAACGATCCGCATGCGATATTGATGTAATCGTTGTGATGTTACGTTCGAAAAAACTCACTAGAGCGGGGAAAGTGACGCGCTGCCTCGAGATCGTGAAAGGTACTTACTAAATAACCAGCCTAACTTGACCCCGGGCTCCCCTCGTGTTGTTCCGGAAAACGACTCGGGTCGAGCGCGTGAGACAATTTTCGAAGCTCAACCTCGGCTGGTCTGTTAAACTTACGACACTGCCAAGCGTTTGGAATTCGAACTACTTTCGCGTAATCTGCCTGAATAGAACGCTGCGCCCTAGTTAGTGGACTCCAATTTTGGTTAATACCCAAAAAATAATATGAATATTGAAAGGAAAAATAGTTATACGTTATTTAATAACTCCTCTTTAATGAACGAGGCTATTGCTGATATAATGCCTGCTTTGATAAAAAATGAGCTATGGCAATAAAATTATTTTTTGACAAGCTGGTGCTCGCAACTTCGTAGACCAACGCGCTGTAGGTCATTTTTTGAAAATTCCACAGGAACCTTACATTTTTCCAGAATAAAAAGTATTATTACGTTAATCCAAGTACTAAACTATCTGTGTGCCAAATTTCATCTAAAGTCGTTAAGGCGTTTCTGGGATTAGAGACAGACTGACAGACAAAACTCGGTAACAAAAATACAACGTACTTATAGAAATGATTTCTTTTTAAAAATATTCAATATTCACGGTTCGGTTACGATTTTAATCTATACATATAAATTTACAGATTTTGGTAGATAATGTAATTTTTATTTTATTTAAGTATACCTTAAGTATACCCGTGTAAACCTCCTAACAGGGCCCATATTGTGAACTAGCATTATTGTTAGATCATTTTCAGATGAATTTATTCAATTCTATTCCTTATGATTCACGTATTAAGATTTTTATTTGAACATCCGCCTATATTGTTTACCTTGTTGTTGCCTATTATGACGATTTTATTAAACCTTGAACTGTCGAACGTCATAATCGTATTATTTGGCGACAATGTTTACTGATATACATTTCACTTATGTATAAATTGTCAGATTTGAAGCAGCATGTTTGGTAGCATGGAAAATGTACCTTTAGATGACCTTTAGAAAATTTTTTTACGAACTACGTATCTTACTAATATTATAAATGCGAAAGTTTGTGAGGTTGTATGTTATTGTTAACGGATTTTGATGAAATTAGGCATACAGATAGGTTTATACAGATAGGTCATGAATTTACTTTTTTTTCAGAGATATCGTGTTTATAGTCTCTATAGGACGTGTGTTATAGGACCATTTTTACAATATTTTTCTGTATGTATGTATCTATGTTCCTCCATAACTCTTAAACTAATTAACGGATTTTCATGAAACTTGGTAGATAAACATTTAGACGTACGGGACACAGAATAGGCCACTTTTATGTTTTTCAACGCGGACGAAGTCGCGGGCGCCAGCTAGCATTAAATATAATCTTATTGAGGACATATTATTCTGCTCGTTTTACATTAAGTTTAAGTTTAAGTTTTACATTAACCTTATAGAAAAAGACATTAAAAAATAGAATAAATGTGCTATATGAATATTTTTCTAGCTTCTATCACTCACGAAATGTTTCGTTATCTAAAACTTTATTGCTGCAACCGAGACTGGCCGTTGCACTTAATCTCTTTGGTAGTAATACCACAGATTATACATATAATAACTAAGTAACTATTTAAGGGCATCTTTCACCATGTGTCAAGTAGGCTAATCGCCATTTGAAGTCACCGGTTACCGGTACATTTGCATGTACGGTAATAGTGCCAAACATTAAAAAGAAAATAAAAATAAAAATTCGCCTATCGAAGAATGCAGTAAACCGAGTGCATAATTTAATAAATAAAATTATTTTTTAACACTCAACTAATCAACACTTTACTTGTAATTTGATGAAATAGCGCCCTATAAGCCTGATAGTGCTAACGTCAGATAAATATCAGCATTTGATACAAAAGTACAAAGCTTAGATACTAAGATCTAGATCTAATCCTCGACTTAGACTTAGAGATTCAGATAAACCCACGAAAAGACTTGTTCAGATTATTTGAAAGTAAAAAACATAATTTGAGTTATACCTATGACAAAACAATCAGGTAATAAGTAGGTATTTAAAACATAACATTTGTTTATACAAAGATATTTTCGTAACCACAAATCATAATATTATTATCACAATATTATGTTCATGGAAGGTAAATAGACTGGCGGAATTTTTAAAAAAAACCACAATTTAAGTGAAACTTTTTGCCACCGGGCATAAAATAATGTTTTATTTTATTGACTACATTTAACTTGTTACACTATTCGAATAAATACGCCAAGTCAACAATCACGCTATTATAATTGTGTTAAGTTTTATCAACTGTAAACACTGCTACTTAATATATTTAGGTACATAATAATTACGCAGTAATTGATTACTTTGATTAACAGGCCGGTGTGCCTGTGTTGCCAGTATTTGGTCCGATTAATACGTCCGATCTTCAATTTGGGTCCCCTTCACCGTGAAATAAACATATACCTCACCCCGCTAGCCCCTTAGATTTGTCCCGAGAATCTTTAGCAGCTACGAACCAAACTCACGACCTCGACGCTGAGGAAACACCCGATCAGTCGCTCGACTAATCAGACCACCGCGTTCCGGACAAAGAAAACAGATTGAAATCCGCTACGCGCATTCACCGACGGATCGACCGATAATTTGGTAACATACTCGAATTTTTTACATCACCAATCCGCAGTTTAGTCCGACTCTTCTTTTGTACCTAGCTGTTTTATTAATTACGGTGTTCAAATGACGATAATAGGTGCTGTTGAAATTGCTGAAATGCCGCTCTTTTGACGGCTCTCTATCCGAAGATCAGTTTTATGTCGTTTGTTGATTTTATGCCTATTTGAACCTTTAATTGTCTTATAATAAACGAAAATTCTAGTTTGATGCAATTACATTATTAGCTGTTTGTTCAACCCTAATTTACGAGCTTGGTTTTTTAAACTTATATAAAAAATAAAAATTTATGATATTTCATCATCATCTCAGCCCTGGGTTATATTATATTGAAATATTTCATAGTGTTGTTATAACATAGAATAAATTAGGTAGGTAATGTAGCAATTAGTTTTGAATTTCGAATATTAATTTCGGTCCGGTCACAGTCCATACAATAGTGCAGTGAACTCCAGACGTTCCAGACAGCCACCACCGTCTGACTCTATGAACATCGCCCCGCAACACGTACTACGCAAATTCATTACTTATTATTATCACATATAATAATAAATCCTAAAATAAATAAATAAAATAGTTGTCCTATTATGATGAAGCGATTAACGAAATACTGGTACTATTTGACGAGAATTCCGATTAGAATTTTATTACATAATTTGCATGTGTATAAATCAACAGTGATTTATTTATATGTCCACTTAACTCAGAGTCAGTGACACTTTTGGCTAGAATCTCCCTTTGGTTTGACATTGACGCCTAAAAATAATGTAGACACTAATTTTCTTCTATGTCCGCTAAGGTGTTACGTCACGGCGGCCAATTATTTTTATCTGTGAATAAAATCGCGATTTTCAAACAAAACCGAAGGTAAATGAACTTTTGAAAGCCATTATATGTTAACTAGCATTTAACAGCTATGAAACACTATGGTAGTCATTGATCGATTACCATTTTGAATTTACACAGTATAAATCTATTGTAAGGTTTTGTTTTACATATTAATGTGGAACACAAAAAAGAAGTTAGGTATGTATTGGCTTTATGGAAATTTTAATAAAAATAAAGCAATGAACTTCCATAAAAGGATAAAATTAAATGTTTTTTATTACTTATGTTGTGCGAAACCACTACTAAGCCGAGAAATGAGGAGTTGGTAATTGGTATCGACGTTATACTTCTTGATAAAGATAAAATGAAGAAGCCAAACTGTGGGCATAGGGAAGATCCTGTGTATATCACTTAACTTGCAGTATAGTTACTTATTTGACAGTATTTTTCTCAGTGACATCTTAGCCTTGTAAGGCCGAAGACCTTACTTCTATATATATAGCGGACTTTTGGGTTAGCGTAGAGACCTTGCAAATAAAAATTCACAAACTAACTCTCAAGATAGATCGCTTATAATGTCAGAACTCCGTGAAGACCAGATGTAGAGTTATAAAGGTTAGGATGGGGTTGACGGAGATGAACTTATTGATTCAGCATGAAGTTTTCAATATTACTAAGTAGAATGGCGATAATTTTTTTTTAATACAAAACAAGGAGGTTCACAACATCTCCTTGCCTTTTATAACTGGTAGAAAGGATGAAATGAGAAGTGTACAAAATGAAAAAATTATCAACTCAAATTAAAAATATGGACATCTATCTACAATAGTAGCAGACAATAATAATAAAAGTTATTACCTAAGTAAGTAGTTATTGTGCAAGAAATATTTTAGCGCACTAGTGAGGAGCGTGGGTGCTAATAATAAAATACGGAATGTAAATTGATAACATACACCCTAGCTACTAATAAATAGCGAATTTTATCAATAATGCGAGCAAATATATTAAAAAAAAACATACTTAAGCAGGCGATTAATTTTTTTACAAGAAAACAAGGGAAAAAAATGATCATAGAAAACTATAAAGTAATTATAGATTGCCTATAAGGTTAAATACCTATAAGGTTTGTTTTCGTTGAAAAACTTAACCTTTTATAAAACCCTATTTATATAACCTTTTATAAATAGGGTATTTTCCATTGTCGTTTAGCTAGGCGACTTCACTTGTCAGCATCAGTTATAAGGAAATTAAAGAAGCTTCGTTCGAAAGAGTGATGAACGCAAATATTATTCACTATATAAGATCCGCAATATTTATATTTATACATAATATGTGCTTACAACATAATAATATTGTACACAATAAGGATTTGTGCGTAGGCGTCAAGTAACCTTTTCCTCTCTCTGCAAAACACAAACCATGCATATAATATCAAAGCTACTAAATCCAAATATGCTTTCATATTTGTTGCTATAAAAATTCGCAGCAAGTTAAATAAATCTAATTCGAGGTTGTTTCCTATTTTGTTAATTTTTCTCTGACTTAAGAACGAAACATCTGATATTAATACCATAATAAAGAAAGTGAATAAAGATTCTTTCAAGGCTTCTATAAAAAAATCTCGCAAGTTCTATGGCATCCATGAAAAATATCGTAGGTACATGTAATTATCTTCCGTGGTATAGCTTCTGCCCTTAAAAATATCGCTATGACTAAACACACAAATTTTGTATCACCCCACAAATAACATAAAGACAATATAATAAAACAAATAATTTGTCTTTGTGTTGGACCATGCAACGGACTGGAAGTAAAGTAAAACCTTAAAATATATATAATAAGTAAGACTTTGAAATATTCATTTCCAATGTTGGCCGTGGCAGAAATCGAACCTGGGATACCTGAATTAAACTGCTAAAGCGACCTAGTACTGGGTTAATAATGGAAAATACCATAAGTAATATTTAATTTCATTGTCTTTAAATTCCTTCAAAACGTTTTCGGTGATAATGTAAAATACCTATATAATTTACAGTAGGTACCTACCTACTTCAAGATAAATAATGGGCATCGGCTAACTTTGTTTTCGAAGATGTACAAATTAATTTGCTTTTCTTAGAAATGACATTGACATTTATTTGTTTGCGATAATGTTAAAATTGTAAGTGATTTTTAGGGCTAAATTGCTTTTTTTCAATCGCTTTTGTGATGCTAAGTAGGTATACAATTGTTTCAGATGTCCATTATTTATTTGGAAAAACTGTAGGTACATTATTACCATTTGTGTGAGGATATTTTCATTTCTTTCATACGTAATTATATACAAGCGCGTCAATCAAATAAAAGTAGTCTGTCTTCGCCACACCAAAAAGCAGTCACAGCACCGAGTCACATCACAGCTAGTCACAGTAGCCAGCCGTATTGGTGCCACGATTCACGAAGGCACGGACCGGAGTGTTCGACTATTTTCGTATCAGATCGGGTGTTATCGGTCTGCGTAACACGTAACGCCGCCTTTTTGTTCCCATTCGACTTTCGACGATCGGATCGAGCGTAATCGCCGATTCGATTAACACATGAACCTGTTCGATTTGTTTTATTTATAAAAAGAACGCCTTTTTTAATCAGTATTTTACGAAGCTTTTTCTTTTTTTATTTTATTTGTTAGAACTAATTGTGATACAACAATACAAACTTACAAATTATAAAAAATTAATCACATACATAATAATATAAATATTGAAAAGTTTGAATTTAGTTTTTTTCATATAAATGCAACTCACGAATGAACGGATTTAGATAAAATTTGGTACATAGATAGTTTATTATTTGGATTATAAGATATATTTTATAGTGTTGCTGTTAGTACTTATTTCAGAAATAACTTTACTTATACCAGATCTGAAAATGCAAGAAAAAAATGGAAATAATTGATTTATTTTAATTTTTGCAATAACCAAACGCCCCTCAAACAATATTATATACGCATTCTATGAAGTAATGCGTCACTGTAACGTCAAATGTTTCTTTTTGTGTACAATTAGCGATACAATAATAATATGTTATGCACAGAAAGGATTTATAATTTTCCATCAAAATTTTAAGAATCGCTCGGGAAACATCAATTATCTGTTTATCGGACACACTTTTATATTGTAGGCAAATTCAGTTCATTACAAGTTTATAACGTAACGTGTTGATCTTAGAAAAACTCCGGCCCACACATGTTTTCATGACCTCGAATAGTATCGGTCGTTGCCACTGTATTTGCAGATGTTTTTATAGTGTAACCTGTACCGTAAATAAGGTCGCAGAAATTGCTCACGAACTGATTCAATTCAGTTTTGTCTATGGAAAGTTTTCATTAAAAATATAAGAAATTGTCTATGGAAAAAGACTCGACTTTCGCGTTATTATACGCCCTTTAAAAGGCACCCTAATGAGTATCGTTGAAACTGTAGCCCTTTGAAAATTTCGTCAAGGATATAATATATCCTTTCGCTTGAATTAGCCGACCTATGACATTTTGTAGCTTGTATAAAAATATGTAGGGATTTTATCGATGAAAAACAACGGTGTGGGGAAATAAGATTATTCAAAATGTCAGGCTAACATTTGCCACGTGTGTGCACCACGTATTTACACATGCATATAAAATAGTCTTGAACCATCATCTCTATTAAAAGCATCAATTTAACGAGCGGAATGAGACGATGCACTCCGTTCTATACGGCATATATGGGTCGGGAATCAGTAGCCTACTGCTACTCTGCTAGCCGTTATGCTGCTGTATGACATATTATGCTGTTAGCCAACATATACAGACCAACAATTATCACATCAAAACTTGTCTAAACTTTAAATCAACTACCATGAAATAGAAGGCGCTGTAGCAGCTTATGGTGTGGCTCTGTTGTAGTAGAATTTTATTTACGGTGTTTTCATGTATACTACGCAACCAACCAATTATATCAAACACTAATTCAAACAAAAGGATTATTCTGCCCAATGTATTAACCACTATTTAATTGCTGTAGCCTGACAGTTGTCCAGATCTCTATTCTCCATGAAAAAAATTAAAAAAATTCAAAATGGCTGATCATTTCAATATTTATTATTATATTATTATGGGTGGAGCAGGTGTACAAACATAACAAAAAAGAAAAGAAGCAAAAATCGTGTATGTATGTACGTAAAATACAAAATTTAAAACGTAATTTTTTTCAACACTCTGAGTATGTACAGTCGGCCGCATAAGTCGATTAAAGCATTCAAAACTTACTTGCTTATTTACTTACGAAATAATTCGGTAATTAAACATTATAAGCAATAAAAAGTTAGACATAACTTAAATTTTGTATTCTACATTTAAACTGCAAGTAACTAATAAAGTGATTGTGACACTATAAAATGATTACATAACAGTTTTATACAATCAAGAGTTCTGTCTGCGTCAGGCTATTTTGTGGATGGTTATTTTGTAGATACCCAATGATTGCGTTAAGTTACCGAACTGCATTATTTCTACATCTTATTACGCTGCCACTGAACATTTTTAACCCCGACGCCAGACGCAAAAAGTTTGACCTGTGTGTCTGTTGCATCGTAACTTCCGAACGGATAAATCAACTTTGGATCAGATTTTTTTTTTGAAAGCTGACGTAACCTAAGCTATAACTTATCAAGGTCTGTATCAAGGAGTAAGGTTGATCAGGTTGACGAAGGGATCTCACTAACTTCCACAGGTTCGATTGATTTGAATTTTAGGAATACATTTACTGCAGTGGTATTTCTATGTCATGGTAACCTTGATCTGATGCTGCAGAATCAAGTAGTCTGCAGGACACCGAACACCTCAGCAACCAATATCTGTTGCGTAGTTTAAAAGATTTAAGCCTACATACATACACAGGGACAGTAGACTTCATTTTATACTATGTAAAAAAGATGAAATCGGTAATTAGTTCCCGTTGGCAAATGAACTCTTAAGGCCGCTACACACTGTCCCGCTTTCCGAAATGTGTATTGCGAAAGAAAAAACTAGATGTCGTTGTGCTGTGTCGCGGGCGCGGACCGTTCGCGGCACGAGCTACGGGCGGAAGTTACGGTGAACGGTGCCTTGGCGATGGCCTTGGCGCTTCGGCGGCCGCGCGCCGAAGGTGAAAGTCTTGACGGCCCGCAATTATTGAACCTCGACCTGACATCCTCCTACATTTTTGGGTTACTAAAGCCTATCGAGTCGCCATGCCATATACGCCACTATGTATGCACTCCCGACTTCCGCGTTCTAAACCCTGATCAAGCGCGTAATGCGTATGACCCAAATATACGTGTACATCTCGGCGGTTCAAAACAACACGACGCCAATGTACAAAGTGGATTTATAATATAAACCATATATCTGTGTCGGGAAACATTATTTTTATTAACAACTACTTAAAGAAACCGATTGCACCTTCATGCATGAATGGATATGGCTATTCGAGGGTCGATCTAGCAGCTGTGTCTCCGTTTGGCTTGCATTCAAATTTAAATTTATTTCAAGTATTCATTACAATCTTTGCTTGTAACGCGAAATTGCTTAAAATAAATCTTTAAAAATCTACTTTGGATGGTTTTGAGATGTTTTTGCTGCGTTTGAAGGTTTTTAATAAGTATTTGTTATTAAGGCAAGAATTGCTTGGTAAATAAAATAATATTAAACACTTGATTTATTACTATTATTATTTTTGATTTATGGTAATCCGCGTTTTTACAGATTTTTCTTGATTATACATTTAATATATCGTACTAACATTAATTCGAATTTATAACTGACTTGTCTACAATTTCATAGTAAAATTTTATGCAAGGGAAACCCTTTTCTATTTTGGCAATACCTATTCTTTGAAAAGTTCTATAACCAGTCATTTGATTAATTGACTTTAACTAGGCTTCCAATTAAATGAAAGAACTAAAATCGCTATAAGAAACAACCAACAGCTTTTGCAAAAGCATGCCATATGCTGAACAGCTTACCACAAACATTCATGCAAAAAAACTGCCATTTTAGCAGGTGTCGCCTATAACGTATTAATTTGCAACTATGTAACATTATTTAAACAAGTAGTTCGAAAGACTTACCGATTACAGTAAGGATAATGAGGTATCTTTTGCAAAGGGGCGCATCACCACGAGTCCCCATTCCCCTCGCCCGCGCCATCTATAAATCACGAGAACTTATGGGACAACGGAACGGAATACACACAGACAGAGTTGGTCGAGTATGAGTAGAGAGAGGTACAGTTTGGCGCGCGACGCCGAGCCGTCCGGACGTGACCGTTCCTAGACTTTCGCCCGAGTTATGTAGGAGTACCGCTCGCCTGTTTGGACAAGTGTTAAGTTGATCGTTTCATGTGATACAGCTCGTTCGAAGATCGCATTGTGTGCAATTAACTTAACATTTTTTTACTTAAATAGTTGAGTGTTTTTGTTGTCACGGGGTTGTTTTACTTGAGAATTGATCTTGGATTGCAGCTGAGTAAAGGTAACTTTTAACTCTTTGTTTGAAAAATTTAAATTGTATTTAATTACTATAAGTTTATATTTTTTATGGATTATGTGACTTGATTTTTGAGAGGTTTTGTATTTTAGATTGAAGATTTTTTAAAAATATATTAATTATATCATCGTGTGAAGATTTTGGGTCCTTATTTTTTTTCATTTATTGTGAATTGAAAAATTATTTTAATTTTTGAAAAGTACTTACTTAATAAATTTTTAACTAATTTAATTAAAACTAAACAAATTTAATTTTAAGAAGTAAATTATGAAATAAATGATTGCGATAAGGATTTTAATCTTGCCAACAAAACTTGCTCTTTTAAAAGGGTTTAGTTTTTTTTTTTTAAGTTTTAGCTGCTGCTTAAATAAATTAATATAAACAGCATAACATAATTCACAAATATTATGTAGTTACTTAATTACGTTATAAAAATGGACATAGAAATTTCATCTCTTTTATAAATATAATATTCTTAATATACCTACTTAATTTACAAAATACTTATTTAACAAAATCATCATTTCACAGTTCTCAGTATTAAATAACAATATTCCTAACGAATTATTCAACTTGTGTAATTTACAGTTCACACCATGTTAAATTAGTCATCACATTTTCTAAGTAGCCAACATCGATACAAAATACTGTAACAATTTTTACCTGATCGTACGTGTACCCTGCTTTTAGTGTAGCCATCTCTTTCGTTCAATCTATGTTGCGGTACCGCCCGCCCCATCGTGGCTCTTTCCATGCGATAAAATGTGGTACGGGTGCAACCGACATGACTTGTCGTACGATTACAGAATAGCCCACCACGTGTTATTCCATATTTTATTGTTATTTTCAAGCTAGGTGTTTTATTACCTACTAGCGACCCGTCCTTGGTGCAATTTTTTACGTAAAAACCTTCCCCGATTATCCCTTTATCTATGAGTGAAGACAAAATTAAAATCGGTCTAGCCGTTGTTTAGTTAAGATAAGAAGCCATTATATTTTATTGCTCTAAATATGGTAAAGATAGTACAGTCGGCCGCATAAGTCGATAACACATTCAAAAGTGCAAAACAACTGAAAACTCAACGCGTCATAAGTCGTTGTTACGACTAGAGGACAAAATAAACTTCACGTAAAAACGATCGTAAAAAGCTTCAGTAAGTAAGTAAATAAGTAAGTAAGTTGAGTGTTCAGTTGTTTTGCACTTTTGAATGTGTTAATCGAATTATGCGGCCGACTGTACCTAAGTCTTAAAAAAATAGGTAGGTATTAAATTTCTTTTATTAGGTACTTGTATTTCTTGTCACTGTGAGTTTTCGGTGAAGAGTAACTAATAATTATAATAAAATTTAAAAAGCAAGCATTACCTTACTTAGTGGCAAACGGAGTGTTTTTTTAACAGGAAATCACTATTCCGTATAACAACATTGTTGAATCCAAAGATAAATTTACCTGTTCTTGGGACACTTATTTGGGCAATAAAAGTAAATGCCTTCCTATTTACGTACAAACTGTTTTTAAGGTATTAAAAATAAAGGGTTCTTTGTCTAATTCGCCTTTTGTAGTTTAGTGGAGAAACAGAGACGGATTTTTATTTTTATTTTACAATACGTATGTAACATAACTACATATAAATATCGATGCAACAGTTAAATTTTAACTGAAAATTGATTTTAAACACACCAGAATGAAGAGCTCATCATAAACCTTGTATTGTGGACATTATTTACTAGTAGTTATTACTTATGCTGTGGTATAACTGGAGTCTTTAGAATGGAGTGGGATAAAAAGTAACGAAGTGTACTTATTGTCTCTCTCTCTTTATCAAGTTACATAAGTAGATATTTTATACTTAAAACTATGGAAATGCGCCAAGAATACTCGACTAACCAACGACTACTAACAGTAAATATAATACGGCATAGAGTTTGTATTGTTATTTATTTTTGAATCTCCAACAAACTTCGGCTTTCGCCTTCGTGTGGAAATACATTCAGTAATTTCCCATTAAAATAAGGAAAAGTAGAGGAATTATTACCTACTCACGTATGATAATTAGATATTGAACGGTGTGGTTAATCCATGAGGTAGGACTGTGTGACCCAGCATTTACCGCAATGGAAGTTTTCATTCGGAAATTTAAATAATTTTAACCTTAACTTGTTTTTCATTTAATTTTTATAAAATTTCAATTTAAAAAGCATTGAATTCTTTTATGCAAAAGCGGTGTAAAGACTTTAAAAAAATTCTGTTATTGTCGTGTTTTATGTATAGATAGATACAGATATAGATATATTATATACTCGCTACTTCGCGTAACTTTACAAAATACTAGCTGGTGCTCGCGACTTCGTCCGCGTAGAAAAGTATAAAACGCCATCTACCGTATTTTGGATAGCCAAGCCGCTAGTAATTACTTTTATTTTAGATTTCCCGTAGAAATGAAGCATTTTCCCGCGGTAAAAAGTATCCCATGTTCATCACGGATAATGTCGGCTTCTAATGGTAAAAGAATTTTTCAAATCGGTCCAGTAGTTTCGGAGCCTATTCTATACAAACAAACAAACAATCAAATCTTTCCTGTTTATAATAATATTAGTATAGACAGTCTATGTTACTCGCTGATAATATAGCATTTTTCTAATCCAGTGGTTTTTGGGGGTATTCAATGCAAACAAACAAACAAACCTTTCTCTTTATCATATTAGTATAGTATAGATAAAGGGTTGCTTTCCGTAGCCGTTGCAAATACCTATTTGCTTCTCCATTCACAGCTCGTAGCTTAGAGATAGGGCAAAAATCTGAACGCTAGAAAAGAACGCTGATAGAAAAGATTAAGTATTTTTGTTTTTAATGAAAAACAAAAAAAATTGTGGACTGATTTTAAAAATTCTTTCACCTGTAGAAGGCTACATTAGCAGCGAGTAACATAATATAGGCTATCAATCAATCAATACTAATAATAAATCTGTAGAGGTCGGTCATGGAGTAATTTACTTTGTTTTCAGAAATATCGTGTATATAGGCTCTATACATGATACTGAAACTAAATTGACCATTTTTACAATTTTTTTCTGTATGTATGTATGTATGTTCCTCCAATCACTCTTAAACGAATTAACTGATTTTCATGAAACTTGGTAGATAAACATTTAGAAGTACGGGACACGTGATAGGCTACTTTTTATCTTTTTTAACGGGGACGAAGTCGCGGGCAACAGCTAGTATTTTATAAAGTAAACACACAACAGCTACATAGTTGCTTAATTTTACACTTAAGAAGGCCCTTAATTTCCTTAATTCCATATGTTTTAGTATAATTTGTAGCGTTTCAAATGAAATATTTCCAGTTGTTTGAGTGAATCCTACGTACATAGATGTGAATGTAGACGCGTCATTGCGTAATTCGATTTCTCCTTAAAAACTATGCTAATGTGGCCGTTAAGATAACGTGGCTTGTTGTATAATTTTGTAGTGTGTGTGCTCTTCAAATGAACCGTAACTGTGATTTAATAAAAAAATAAAATAATTATTATTAAAACCCTAACTTAGTAAGTACTTTAATATAATAACGAAAAAGTGAGTCTGTTTGTTAGTAGGTACGCTTTCATGCCTTAGCTAATCTTGCATGACACGTTTTTATGGAAAAAGTAAATTTAAAAATAAAATGTTAACAAAAATATTATGAGCAATAAAGAATGAACAGAAAAACTATATTTTTTGTTTAAATAACAACTTAGTGTAATATGGGACATTTAGGGAACATAGAAAAGAACATATTAAAGAAATTCACAAAATGCAATTCCATATACATTATTATGTAAATAATTTTTTTTAAACTCGTCCTTTCTGTAGGTAAACAATCTTAATATGAATTTTATTGAAATGTCTGTTTCTAAAGCATACAAAAATTGTTATACTACACATCGTATTAACATACTATTCGTGTGTATTAAATTATTCATTGTTTTTTTTTTAATCTTGAATTCTTAGACATTCTAAACTTAAAGTTTAACTTAAGAACTGGTGTGTGGAAAGAACCTTATTATCAAAACTTTTCACAATTTTTTTTATCGATAATTCAACTTTAATAGATTTCTTTTTATTAAAATTAGTATTTAATACACATTGCATAAATGTAAATTTGATTTTTTATTTCTATTTTTTGTTTACCTTGAATTGAATCTTATTAATGTTAATTAGATTTTTATTCAAGGGCACATCGAAACAATTGTTTCATATTTTGTTTCTGAGAAATGGGAATATGTAAACAGGAATCTGATATATAAAAATAAAAATCTCAATTCCCTTTTGTAATATCGTCTCAATATTAATTTCTATTACATTCTGTATTCCTTACCAAGTAATATATTTCTTACCCAGGTAATATTTCTCCAAGGTTCTTATACATTTACGAATCCAAAAATTCTGTAGCAATTCATAAATTAAATGAAATTATTTAAATATAAACTCTGTAATTAATTACAACAAATTAAAAATTAAATTTGTATCTATTCGCTACTCAAGAGACATGAATTAACGTCCATAAACCGTGTATCTTGAAGTCTAGACCGGCTTAATTATTTGCGGTTTTGACCTAGATATAGGTTTTCTCGTAAAATATATAATCGACTGGCTTGCCTCAGGGTCTTAATAATGGAAGTTTTAGGATTATTCTATTGTCCAATTACCAATCTAGGTATATTACTTACTAGCTGTTGCACGCGACTTCGTCCGCGTAACTTTATAAAATATAATACATTCGTGTCTGTGAAACCATGGAAATACACATACAAAATTTCAACCCAATCGGTCAAGCCGTTTAGTAGTTGACATACCGACAGCAGCGCCACCTACCGGGTCCAATTGTATTTTTAAATCATCCAGGAAACCATCGAAATACTCATATAAAATTTCAACCCAATCGGTTCAGTCGTTTAGAAGTTATGTGAAAAAGATAAGTACGGAAGGATAATTCTTACTACCCGTTGTCCTATTACCTGTTTTCCCGTAGGAATGAAGCATTTTTCCGCGATAAAAATTAGCCTATGTTCATCAGGGATAATGTCGGCTTCTAGTGGTAAAATAATTTTTCAAATCGGTCCAGTAGTTTCGGAGCCTATTCAATACAAACAAACAAACAAATATCCAAATCTTTCCTCTTTATAATATTAGTACAGATATAGACAAATGAAAGTACTCACTACGCAGACCACCATCATAGTAAAAAAGCTCAAAGCACAGACTTATACTCAGACTCACTTGCAGACCACGACAAAACATTGACCATGTGTTTTATTTCGCGATTATCTACTGTAAAAGAGTGCTAACTAATTGGCTAATACCGCCAATTGGATTGTTTGTCTAGCTAGTTTATGACTGCGAAACATAGTGTTATTGAAGTGACTAGTACTAGTCAGATACACCGGTAAAGTTTCCTTTGATAAAAACGAATAATTGTTTACAAACAAGTGAAATCATATTTTTGGTCACAGTACTTGTTTATCGCTTAAGGTAAATTAAGGGCAAAGGGCCAAGTGAAAGTCGACACTCTTTTGAAGTACTATTTCCGAAATATTTCTCACACTTATTTTATTTTTTAAATTTTTTTTTAAATATATTTTTTATTTTTTAAATATACTTCCTTCACTATTCTTACGCAAACATCTGATTACAAACTAGCTATTTTTTATGTTTTTTATTTTTATTTAATTTAGTTAAATATTATGTGAAAAAAAAAAGAATGGGTCTAACCATTTTCGCGTGTACACAAAGAAACTAACCATTTTTTTTATATATATGTACATTTTAATATAAATTTATCTCTAATATTTTGCCACTTCAACTCTCAACTTTTAGTGTTTACTTAGCTGTATATTAACAAAAGTTACTTCAGACGAGTTGCTCCAACTTTGATTACTTTAGAGAAATACAATCCTTTAACGTTTTTACCCTTCCTATTCAGTTTTTAAGAATTAATATAAAATGATAGCCAGAAAATTTGTTTGCTTGTACATGACCATAATACTTGTCGCTGAACAAATATCGATTAAATATGATTGTTTAATGAAGTTCCTAGAGCTCTATGTGAAGTCAAATTATAACACCCAATAACACTGAAATGGTATTTTAGTATATAGATCAAGAGATTTGGTGTGAGCATTTTGTGTACAAAGTCTTAGAAGAAAACAAACTGCGCTATTGTGTGGAGAATAGTTTCATTTTTCACTCGAATGTATTATTTATAACATTGTTATTAACATTTTTATGGGAAAAAAACCGCTGTTTTTTTGGTTTTTTGCTTATAAAATTGAAACTATCAGGGTAATCACGATGTTATCCATGATTTGTAGAGACCGAAAACACGAAGAAAATTAGAGGTCGAATGACTCGTTCGGATCGTTAGTTAAGGAGAAAATCGGAAAAATTACAGTTTTTTCAAAACTTCATAACTCGGTTATTTTTTTAGTTGTAGCGTTGATATTCCGGCCAATATTAGTTATCAATATAAGCTTTGTATGTGCAAAAAGTAGGCACTGTCCGATACACACATCGCCTTTTTGAGCTTAAATTTGATTCGATATTAAAAAAATATGCCGATGGTTCACTCGCATAAAAAACTAAAGTTATCAGAGTATTTCATAACGCACGTATTAGTGCGACAGAGAAAAGAAAGTGCAGGTAGTAGCCTCAATGCTTCTCGGAATAAGATTTATTAGATCGTAACTGGAGGGGTCGACAAAGCCCGGTGCACTGTCGTCGAGCATTTGCCTCGAAAAACCTGGTCACAGACTTTTAATACAGCGGCCTCCATTTCTTATCTTACTTGTTCTTGTATTAAAATTTGAATAAAGAAACATTTTACTCAGTTCAAATTAGTCTTGATCCTTTCGTTCTATTATTTCCTCAAAGCTTGGTTTAAAAATTAAATTCTGTTAATATTTTTTATTGAATTAGTTATAGTTATATCTGCGTTGAGTTAATTAGCAATTTCTTAAAATATCATATGAATTTTGAACATTAAACTTATTTCTTGTCTACATAGACGACATTAGCGTGTATCTGTAGGATTATAATATCTACACATACTCCTATGATTTATAAAATTTTAGGATCGGTGTATAGCAAGGAAATTGTCGTTTTAGAACAAAAACACGTAGACGTAAAACGTCTTTTCGATAATAAGATCTTGGAGTACGCGGACGTGTTCAAGTTTAACACAAATTCGACTTTTATATTTACCTTTATACGAAAAATAGGAACTGTATTATAGTTCTCCTAGTCAAACGATTTCATTTTTATGCAAACCAAAGCTTTACGTCGAGGCTTTGCCAGTTTTTCTGTTTGTTCGTCGATTTTCTACACTCCGGTGACAATTTTCGGAAGAAATGTAGTATTGGACGCTTGCATAGAAATCCTCTTTCTTTCGGAATAGGCGTTACTTTCACTAATGATTTTATTAAGAGTTTCAAACTATTAAATAGTTTTCAATATCCATGTGTCTAATTGCTTTATTCAATTCAGAATTAATACTCATACTTAGAAATGTATATTTTTCTATTATCCTTATTTATCAGTCATCATAACTAATACACGGGCATCAAGACATGGGATTTTCTAACGCGTTTGTTCAATTGTTGTAAAAAGCATTTGTGAAATTTCCTTATAGGTACGTTTTTGATTCTCCAAAAACGTATATTATTTGATTATTATCCTTATTTGTCAGTATCGTCATGTTCTGGTGAACATGGTTTCACAGCTCGTCCTCGTGCCGTGAGCAAACAGAACGAGTCATGACTGGTAGTCGATAGCAATAGCGTCTAAAATGACGGTTCAGCGTACGTCATCCGTTTCCTCTCCACACGTACCTACGTAGCAGTACACAAGTGACGCAATTGGCTTTTTCAATGTCTTATCTACAAGTATGTTGTCATTCGCCAAGTGATCGCCGCGCTGCGCACACGCAGCTCGCATTGCGACTTATTTGCGTTCCACAACTGTTTTTTCTCTCCATTTTCATCTTCGAGGACAAAGTGACGAATTGCGTGCTCACATTGTGCTAGTGTTTTGAACTGTATTTAAATGACTTTGTAACAATCTTTGTATAATTAAAATTAGGTCTCTGTGAATTTATTGTGTTTTATATAATGTTTGTGTCTGGATTTTTCGTCTTGACCCCTGATTTGTCTTTGAGGTGGGTGTTTGAAACAAGTTTGTTTTCAAAGTTGTTTCGTTTTTTACTACATCTGATTCTCCGCTAGTCTTTTGTTTGCAATAACACCTACCGTGTAGGATTAGATAACAATTTTAAATTAGTTCAAGTCTGAACCTGTATAACTCGTTGGCTCATGCATTGTTTTAGTATTTTGCGATTAATATGATTGTACCTACTCATTGTTAACTGCATTACGCTACTACGAATCCGATTTTTATTGGTCAGTTTCAAATGAGACTCTCTAATGTTATCATTTCACACTTCTCGCAATTAAATCAATACTGTACTCGTCGCGGGTAATGAGCGGCTAATTTCCGGTTGCTTTAAGTTTAGCACCATTATTTTAAGGTAATTAACGTATCGTTCACAAAACGTTAACGACCTGACTTCTGTTGTTTCAGAATGACGCCGCAAGAGGAGCGGGAGAACGCGCGCGGTGCGGAGATTGCTGACGCTTTTGAGGACGACATGTTTGGCCCGCCTCGAACCGAGCCCGCCGCTAGACCTAAACTCTCCATGATCTCAGCGCGCATCCGCGCTAACGAGGAACGCAAAAGAGTCATAGAAATTTGCTCACAAAAACTAGAAAATATAGAGGATCCGGCCCGAGATTTGCGTCGGTCGGTCTGCATTAACAACACCTATTGTAGACTCAGCGAGGAGGCCCGCAAAGAGAAGGAGGCGAGGAAACGTCGCGCGAGAGAAGAGTGCGATGATTCTTGGGTTGGGAAGAAAGCGAGGCGCGCCGTTGAAGACGAATGCCTTGCTCTGTTAGACGCCATACCGGAATTAGGCGATGCCAATCTCGGCTGCGCTCAGCTCGCTAGACAGATGCCGCGACAGGAGATCCCTCTACTGCCTTCCAGTTTGCTGACGGTTCTAGACTCGTGACCGCGCCGCGTCGCACACGTTCACACTCCGATGTGAAGCGAATGCTCCGAGTAAATCATGCTCGTGTGACCCCGAAAGTGCTCGAGTCGCTGACCGCGTTACCGGACCATTGCGCGTTTCATAACGTTCAGAAAGAAAATAATGTTTGAAAAATCTGTCGCGAAACGTACCCGAGGTCAGGACAGGCTTGACTCTATTTAGGCGAGCGCAGGACATCGTGGTTACTGTCAACGTTATCCCAGACTGTGGAACGTTTAGCCAATTCTTTGTTGTTAAATGAAGTACTTACTTTGTTAGTGCGTTTTTTTTTATTATTTAAGTGAAAGTTGCTCAGGCGCTGCCGACGGGCGCGGTCCAATTAGTGTTCGACGATTCGTTTTTATTATTGAACAGAGAAGTTGAAGTGTCGCTGTCTGCTATATATGACGTCGCGTTTAGTACCGGAGACTGTCGGAGTTACATGTGTTAAATTTCGATTTGTAGTTCGTAAGTGATAATTATTATGTTAAGTATATTATTGTGTTGTAAGTAATTAAGGAAATGATATTGATTATATGAGATAGTGCAAAACGACTGGGAACGGCTGCGCGATGGCACTTGGCTGATATTTATTTTTGTTTTGTCACAAAATCATTTTTGTATAAAAAAATTATTGCTTTAACAAAGTTTTTAAGTAACAAATATATTTTGAACTGCCAAATATGTTATCTACTGCATATTAAATTTAACACGGTCGGCAATGACAAAGATAAGATTTTGTTTTCTCGACTAAACCAACTGAACCAACTCATTTGAGGCAAATGTTGGACGCCAATACACAAATGTTTGCCACAACATCCGCATAATGCATTTCGAAGCCAGTAGCTTTTTAATCTTTTAGCTTTTGTTGTTTGCGTTTTTAAGTTTTCATAATTTAACTTTATTATTTAAAAATGTTACCCTATAATTGTGTTAACTTTTTGTTACCATTACGAATAATTAATTGGATTATTATTTAATAAGCGACAATTTTATTTTGAATAGTCATTTAAATACTTTTTTTTTTAATTTTAACGTTTGCAATATTATTATGGCACAGAGAAATCGAATTTATCCGAAGTGTCTGTGCAATAAGTCCATTGAGAAATCGTTCGGTCGTGCCATTCTATTGGGCGCATCTATCTGTGTACCTTTTGAAATCTTAATTGTCGTAAAATATATTGTTAGTGGCCCGTTTTGCCCCCTTTGAATGGTAAATAGGGATCTGGACGAGACCGGGGTGGATAAGGGTGTAGGAGTCCGGTGGGGGACACCACGCGCCTGACTGTGCGGGAGGGGGTGAGTCAGGCTGCGGGTAGAGAGGGGGAATTGAGGAGGAGGGGGGTGGAAGTAAGGGGGGAAAGGGGCAGGGCGTGTGCCGCACCGTTCCCAGCACTCCTGTGATATTAGCCTAGCTGTGTGTCGTATTTGTGCTAGTTTCCCCAACTTGTTTGGTTTATATACTTACTTGTATATTAAAAAATTTGATACCGCTTCAACATAATATTAATAATAATAATATTGAAACGATTCCATTTTTATTGGCAATTTTATACGATTTGTAAGCGTCGATAGCATTTAAATATTTGAATGTCAACAAATAGAATTTTGAATTTACTTTTCAGAATTTATATGACGACTTTTTTTTACATTACTATCTCCATGTAAAGTCTGGTGCGTGAGGCAACACATGACTGTTTCAAAAGTTTAAAGCAAAGGATATCATTCAAAACTGGGCCATTGGTTTTTTTTAACTTACACTTTGGATAATTTTCATTAATTTCCTGTGAATATTTCAGATTTGTAAAATTCAGATTATAAATTTTACAAATTTCATAAATCAATTTAATATGAAAATGATTACTTTTACATATTTGGAAAATTCACTGTATTTGGAATACTTTCAAATTTAAATATCTATGAAACCTCACATTACCAAATTACTTCAAGTTAAAAAGAAAATATATTGATGGCCTGATCTCCATACATAACTGATTAATTTGTTCTTGTACATGTAGGTAATGAATGTCTTGTTAGTTAACATTGTAATTATGTAACTATAACAGTTACGAAACATGTAAAACACTCTCAGGGATCATTTGAACTGCGTTGCATCACGCCCGTTCTGCTGCTAATTTTTTTAGGGATGGAAACAGAATTTCACAAAGTCTAAACGACTCGTAAATGTTCCGCAAAATGTAATTTTCATTTAAAATTGTTAATTGGAACTACCAAATGTACATTACAAAATGTAAACGCACATATTTGTATGTAGTTTATATATTATGTGTTCTTTTAAGTCGCGCTCATACAATGACTATTAGAGGGTGTATATATATATATCATACGATTTCTTATTGATCCAATGATCGTGTTATTATGTAAATATATATGTATTATATTAATACGATTTGTATATAAAATAAAATATATGTTTTCAGGATTAAATGGAAATGTTTTTCTTGTATTATTGTTTGAGTCTAAATCGTTATATTTGTGAATGTTCTTCTAAGATATTTATTGAGCGATTATATGTCTTCCTTTTAAGAAGAGAAATAATGTTTTTTGAATTTATTTCTGCTTATATAAAAACAAAAAAAAAATGTTTGTACATAATTAAAATCAATATACAATGTATTAACTGCAGTATTTATAATTTTATTTTTCTGAATCAATTTTGTAAAATTCTCTTATGTATGAGCGCGTCTTCAATTTGTATGAAATATATGAGATTTTTAGTGAAATAAAACACATTGGTAATTAATTTTTTGTTTTAATTTAGTACATCTTGGTACCTTTCAAATGATATTTACAACAAAACAATTCAGATGAAAAATCACCTCACTTATCTCACGCAAGTTTTAGAAGTCATTTCTTTTCTATTTTAAGGAGCACGCTTGTATAATAAACTTAAATTAAATATATAAGTCCGAAAATATAATCAGTAGGTAAATAAAGAATCATTTAAATGGCATGATTTAGTATAAAGAAAAAGAACAATAAATTAATTAGTAATCCTCATTACTAATCATTGCTAAACTAAATACACGAGATACATATTGATGTCATGTTGTAACTAATCCAACAAGTAATAAGATTATAACAATGTAACTATGTTGGTTTCCTCTGGTTCAGTGTTTGCACTTTTAAACCAAGTAGGTATATTTTATTTAATGGAATTTTATTAAAATTATTTATGAAGTCAGAAAGTAAAATTATTAAATATAAAAACACACTAGCGTTTGCTCGTCTGTCTATAAAGTTAAAAAGTAGTGTATGTTTTCCAGTAGTCAAGTTAAGTAACTATATGAAAATTCTTGGAAATCAGTTCAAACTTTTAGACAAAAGGCTAAAATACTAGACAAGTTATTCATGCATTTTCATATGCTAAACATATTTTTTATTTTCTTCTTTTATTAATAAACTATTGACCTGCTCCCTGCTTCGGTCGGGGTGTTAATTTCATAATACAAACCTTCCCCATTTTATCTCTTTCCATAAGTGAAAATCGAATTAAAATTTGTCTAGCTATTCCTGAGTTTTTGCGACACTAAGGCACGGTGATTGATTTTTTTATAGTTTATATAAAGATAAAAAAAAAACTTATTATTGTAAGATTACCTACATATTAATTCTTATCTTAATATACAACAATATCGCCAATAACAATAACAAACAGTATAATATAAATAACAACAAATATGTCCATAAAAATTAACAGGATGAAGACTGGCACAAGATTGAAACAGCTTTTCATACAATTTATGAGGGAAGAAAATAGTATTTTTTAAATTTGAAATTACCTATTTGAAAATATTTCCCCTACTACTGCTTACATTAATTCTTAGGTACATATTAATTTAATTTATCATTCTACATTACATACTCCTAATACAAGGAGAGGAGGTCCGCAGTGCGAAAACATCTTCATATTGAAACTAATCTAATTAATTTTCATAATCTAATTATGTGATTATTAAATTTCCTTAATTTTAAAGTTTCTATGAGCAGTAAGTGAATAATTAGTTTCATATTTAATAAAAATAATGTGGGTCTAGCTGGTGCATAGGCAAGTAATTATCATTTTATCAATACTAATAATAAATCTGTAAGTGTATTGTAAGTTGTATGTATGTTCCTCCAATAACTCTTAAACGAATTAACTGATTTTCATGAAAATTGGTAGATAAACATTCAGACGTACGGGACACAGGATAGGCTATTTTTTTCTCTTTAACGCGGACGAAGTCGCAGGCACCAGCTAGTATTACATATATCTATATGAAATAGAATGGGGTCTCGTAAGAAAGCTCAGCGTCGCTGAGCGAGCTATAAGAGAGAGTTATGTTCGGGGTTGCTCTGCGAAATCGAATTAGAAATAAGGAGATTCGTAGACAAACGAATACGAGAAGAGTTAGAAAGAGTCTACGGCCGCTAGGGCCGTAAGGTTCTGCTTTGAGAACCACAGACCAGCAAAAGCGCAGCGCAGAACGTCTACCGACAAAATTGTCTGACCTGGATCCAGGACTGTCTGAAAAGTGGATATGCTGAGGTGAGTTTGGGTTAAGAGTATTTTATTATTATTTTTACCAAAAGGTTAAAACCAAAAATTGATTTTGAAACAAAAGATTAAGCCAAAAAACCACCTGGTATAAAGTGATGTATCATACCTTTTGGCTATGGTCTTCTGGCAGTTTTTGTTGCACATGATGGTTTAAAAATTTGTCTGTTGTACTGAAATATGTATGTAATTTTTAATAAAAACTGAAAAAAAATACATCATAAGATTGTTTTTACAATATAAAAACTAGAGAAAATAGTGAGACTAAAAAACCCATGACACTTTGGACCAGGTAGTAAACTATTTGTGTGATAAATTTCATCCAAATCTGTTCAGCCGTTTTTTCGTGAAAGAGTAAACCACCTCACAAATTTTCGCATTTATAATATTAGTATTAGTAGGTGTACCTACAAAAATAAATACGCTTGCAAGAAATATCAACTTGGTACCTTTTAAGAATGCATCTTTTTTACTTTGTACAGGCTTCAGTGCGCTTTGACGTCACAGACCCAAGTGCCAACAGTTAACTTCTCTATGGACGTAAGTACAAAGACGATAAACTTATGTCGTTACACCAAACACCAAAGTAAATCAAAAAGTCAAGCAATAGAGGTTATTTGCGTACATAATATGATATTCTTCGCATTACCAATGACATCATCTTAAGGTCTTACAAATGGAGTATCCATCACAGGGTTTCGAGACAGGTACATCTGTTTTTTAAATGCCCGTTACCTATACCTAGTAATAAAAGCCACAAATTTAGTTAGCATAACATGTAACATATTGATCAGCCTTTGAATTATTAATAAGCACCACGGTGATTGATGTTAGAATGTTTGTCAACAAAATATTTGATACATTCTAAATTTAATTACAAATTGACTGCTCAAATTATCCAGATATAATCACTCACTGTTAGATTAGGGGTTAGGGTGTTCTGTCTCAGGGCTCTCGGGTTCGATTTCCGGTAGATTCAACTTTGGAGATGAACTCTTCAAAGACCATTCACTTTCCTATCCTTATCTTTAATCCTATCATGGTCGCCAGCGCACTTGCAATATCTGTGTCCAATGGCCTGTTATGGAAGCGTCGAAGTTAAAAATTATGGTCAAGCGGTTGAGATGATAATTATGTACCTTAAATATCCGTAGATAGGATACCTATTTTGCTGAAAGAAGACTTTTCTTTATGTTAAGGTCGACAGACAGGCTGACGGTCCACTTGATGGTAGGTGGCTACCGTCGCCTATAACACAAGCAACGCCATAAGTGCTACAAGTGCGCTGCTGACCATAGAAGGATCACGGATAAGAGATAAGGGAGGGATAGGGTAATGGGCTCTGGCATCCCTTACTCACTCACCGAAACACAACAGCACACAATGCTGTTACTTCATTATGGTATTCTGTAAGGTGGTGGTTACCGCCTTACAGAATACTTTTCAAATCCAGACCAGAGTAAATTTTAAAAATCACATTAAAATTTCCAAAGTTAACCCCGCCGGGAATCGACTTTATGTTATTTTTAAAATAACATAAATAATAACTTTTCTTTTTACTTTAAAAGTTAGTAATACTGCATTCAAAGATTTTCTAAAAAAATTACGTCGTCGTGTCGCCGGAAATGAATAATTTTCTTGAAATTTGAATCAAACATTTTATGTTGTTCCATTCTTTTAAGATACTATGTTACTTAAGAAGAATTATAATTTTGTGTCCATTCTTTCGATTGGCTTCATAAAAATATGGGTGATTTTTTTTTTCACATTTAGTCGGTTCGATTCCCAGGCGAAGCAAGTAATTTTTAGAAAATCTTTGAATGTAGTATTACTAACTTTTAAAAATAACATAAAGTCTTCTTTCAGCAAATTATCCTACCTACGATATTTAAGGTACTTTCCCTTCCCTGTAAAGTCCCGTTATGGTACAGAAAAGTCATATTATGATTTGTCGTCAAGGGAATTTAATTCAAATTGAAATTTGCCAATATTCTTGTAACCATGCGGAGTAATCAATTAAAATTATGTTTTACAAACTCATTTATTTTGAACTCTATTTAAATGCCATTAAAACTATTATTATTTGCCACGGGCAATTTGCCAACGTCTGCGTGCGACATCGACTCTTGCTTCGCTCGCACTTTTCTTTCGTTTCCAATGAAATTGTAATATGATTAAATAATTCTTTAACCTTTTTTTTTACTAGAGTCAATGACTTCAATTTCATTCCATTTGTTTGACTGGCAACTTTATTTTCTGGAATACTCGTCCTATTTTTTTAGAACTACATATGTTTATATATAGTTATAGTTTCTTTGTGTTAATGATGCTTGTTCATGTGTTCATAAATCAGCATTATAACCATTATAATTCAATTTTAAATAACACTAATCCATGAAGTCTTATAGAAGTTGGAATGCCTCGACATTGATGTGATAGTGGAAACTGTCTTGATGAGTTTCTGGTTCTTCTTTTTAAAGAGTTAGTTTTTAAGACTAACCTAATCCATTTATTACTTATTTGACTACTCATCTATTAAGTACTGCGTCTCACAAAAATAAAGGAATAGTAAAGATTGAACATTTTTTTAAGTCTCCCAATGGATTTTGATACGTTTTCCATAAACGGAAATAGCGATAAATTAGGAAGGTTATACAACTTATGGAATTTACCAAAAAAAAATTGGCGAGCTGGGTGGTATAGGTCGCTAAAGAAATATAAATAAACCTGAACCTTCTTTATTTCAAAATTAAAAAAAAATATTTCTATAAAAAAAAAATAACTATATGTAATAACAAAATTGATTATCTTGATTTTTTAAATAAAAGTTTAGCTTTGAACACGAACAATTTCTGTATAATACTTAATTGTTGAAACGTAAGCTCCTTTGTTCTCCAGTCTAACCCAATTCAACTTTATAAGATAAGCGATAACACACACTCTGCATAAGATATTTTCAGATACTTGCATATTTCGTTATTTATACTGTTACATAAATTTTGTCTTATTTTTTCCAAGAGTGCGCTTAAAATTAAGATAATAAGCATAAGCTTTAATTAAAAACTATATACTATTAAGGGCCTCTTTCACCATTTGTAAAGTAGGCTAAACGTCACCGGTCACCGAAGATAATGGAGCTGATATACCTTTTTCTGTACGGTAAAAGTCCCAAACATTAAAATGAAAATAATAATAAAATCGCCTATTGAAGGATGCAATAAACCGAGTTCATAATTTAATAGAACATAAAATTATTTCTAAAAGTAACTAATCGACACTTTACATCTTGTAGTTGGTGAAAGAGGCCCTAACCTTATAATATACCATAAACTAATAACCCCTCATTTTCTATAGTTAAGCTGCCGAGGACTTGAGCAGCATTAAGTTTCCATGTAATTGAAATACCACCGAAGGAACAGTAAAAATGTAACCATTTCCATCTCAAACTTTTGTTCGTAGGTACTTATCATCTGTATATTTTCTTCTGAACTATACGTAGGACATTTAGTTAAAAAATAAATCAAATTAAACGTTTTTTGCGACATATTGTTGAGCAGAGCTCGTCAACACTTCCATCACAATGTAACCTAATAATAGAAAATGTATCATTATGTTCCTTATAAACTTGTAAATAAGAATTCTTTGTTAACGATAACGCCTACACCTATTTCGTTTTCCTGCGAAAATGAAACGCTTCGAAGTAAAAGCCGTAGATAGAAGCATAAACTATGACACACAGTTGGTGTGAGATATGTAAGTAAAATTGTGTGCCAAGCGCCTACTACGATTTTCTGAAGGGGTCATGTCGCACGAAATCTATACTATCTATTAATACTAATATCATAAAGAGGAAAAATTTGTTGTTTGTTTGTTCGTATAGAATAGGCTCCGAAACTACTGGACCGATTTGAAAAATTCTTTTACCATTAGAAGCCCACATTATCCGTGATGAACATAGGATACTTTTTACCGCGGGAAAATGCTTCATTCCTACGGGAAAATGGGTAATAGGATAAAACGGGTAGTAAAAATTATCCGGATGTCTCGGACCCACACATCACCGCAGATGGTGGCCCGGGGGGGTTTTAGTGGGTATTCCCGGTGATAAGTCACTTCATCGGGCGAGTCCCACACTCCTCGTCGACTATCCCCATCGACGAGGGTAGTGCGTAAATGTCATTTCCCCTCCTAAAAAAAAAAAAAAAAAAAAAAAAAAGTCCCTAGTATATGGAATATAATATACTGGAGAACATACCCTATACTAACAAAGCAACAAAGCTTTGTGATAATGATTCATATGCCTAACTGTACTTTATGAAAATGAAAAGACTCGAAAACTACTGGACCGATTTTAAAAACTCTTTCACCTATCGAAAACAAGTAGCTAGGCATTATCAGCAAGTAGCATAGGCTATATTTTATAAAGTTACGCGGACAAAGTCGCGTGCAACAAATAGTCTAGTAATATATGTGCGAAATGACTACAAAAATTTAAAATTGACTCTTCGCACACGAAATAAAATCGTGCGAGATCACAACTAAATTAGCTCTATGTCTATAATAAAATTGAGAACTGTAAATAAGTTTTAATATCGAAAATATATTATTATGCTTATTTTATCTACATAAAATGTAGGCAGGATAAATATACAATAATTATATCGTCTCAAATCCGGCCGGCGATATTATCGTCATTGTGTAATTATACAAATCTATATAAATTTTAGTATTCCTGATATTACTTAGTAAGTACTTAAATGAAATTATGATCTCATCTTAAAATGATTTTCTTTATTCCTTATAATTAAAAACAAACCCACTTCTTATTTAATATTAAATTAAATAGGTACCCTATCTATGCAATTAAAATAAAAAATAAAATTGACTAAAATGTAAAAAGGATACACGTTAATACCTGCAAATTATGCACCTGCGACCAATTAGTAGGTTATTTGAAAACGATAGTTGAAATAACCGCGGGGTTTAAAAAAGATAGTAGACGCTTCGCGGCGTAGTTAAGTGGTTTTAAGCCTCAGTAGTTGCAAGTGGACTTAATTAAAGGAATACTAAAAATGCAACTCCTAAAGAGAAGTCCTACTTTGAATCATGCACAGCATTTTGAAAAAATGCTCGAGTATGTTGCGCTTAAGTTGTTAGCTCTAAAATTGTTGCGTCAACAAATTAATTACATAGGATACACATAGCAAATCAAATCACCTATCTTGACTGGACACTGTGAAATAACAGCACTTCTGCTTTTGATAGAGGAATGGTCAGAGCATTATTACCCTATTACCATCACCCTCTTACTGGTTAAGTACTATTTCATTTACTCTATGATTAATTCGCAAAGGCAACCAAGAGTAACTGAGAGTTATGTCTTGTCTTGTTATGTCACTTATTGATAGCTTGTATGCCCTATTAATCAGAAAAAACTTTTAAAATTAGCATAACTATGTAGATAAAGTGATTGTAAACATTTAAAAATACTGCTTTACTTGCTAGTATTAAACCTCTCACACATCAATTAATTATTATATTAACACTTACAGTTTTAATTGATAACCTATTTATAATAACCTAATTATAATAAAGAGTGAAGCGAGCGACTTGACACTGTCCGACCTTGCACTGTCATTTAGTATTGTCGGCCCCATTGAAATATAAGCCGTATGACGAACGCGAGAAGGTCTTATTTTTATTGTCGTCTAAAAGATATAAAGCGCCCGTGATAATATTGACTTGAGGCATGCCTACTATAATAACTAATATCCTGACGTGTGTATGCATATTATATTATAGGTAAAAATTGGTATTTATATGAAATTTCTATATTTTCAGTAATTAAGTAGGTTTTAATATTTCAGCAATCTGTTATTGATACTTTTGTTATCAATTGCTATTTTCATTTCCAAAATAATATTATATTATGGTGCTCAAAAGGACGCAGTTCCAAAATAGACTTAGGAAATGTATTATTAATAACAAAAAAAAAGATTTTTATGTAACAGTTTGGCATTTATTATTTAGGCAAAGGGCATCTAAATATAAGTAATGTGTCCTTCCCAGGACTTGACTTACTTAATTTCCTGTGTTAGCCATAACTGAGCAATTCTCGCATTTATATAATAACATGATAATAACAGGGAATAATACCTTTCTTAGCGGATGCTTAATTAACGTAGGTATATTCCAAGTTTCAGCTTTCTAGAATTAAATTATTTTGGGTTCAGTCAAGACAAATAATTTTATAAGTATAGATTAGTGCAAAGATTTAAATCACAGATGCGCCCTGTGCTTCTGAAAACTGTCCACGTATGTCTGTATGTAACATAATTATGCGCTGGACGAGCGTAAGAACTCAGTAATAGGTATTTGGGAGATATTGTTGTCTCAACTTACTGTAATGCTAATAACCTAAGACTGAATGCGAATATATTCGCGCACTTATTCAACTTGAGAAACATACGCCAGCAATTCTAATATTTTAGAAAAACTTTTATAGATAGTAACTATTGACATCCCAATTTTTAATGTACACTATAGCTAGAATGTTTTCATTGGAAAACATTATTGGCTTTTAATCAATAATTGCGAGATCTCAACTAGCGAAAATGTGACAAATGCTGCACATTTTAGAAATTAATTATAGTAGAAATAAAATAAATTTCAGTTTTTTGTTTCTATGCAAACCTTCATATTATGTCTCAGAAAAGTCAAGTTTTTTCATGTGTTATAGTAACCAATAACTAATGAGTAATCATGGAATTACGTAGTATGGAATTGGTAAGAAGAGTGAGCTCACTCTTTCCAACAATGACACATTTTCGGCCGCCTGAAGTATGGCAAGGGCGCATCTGTGATTTAAATCTTTGGATTAGTGCTATTAATGACTCCGTCATTATGTGCTATACGGTACTGTATAGTAATGTATTGTCTATTCCACCGTGTAGTTTCACAGTCCCTCTCATGAAATATGATGCTGTACGGGAGAAATGAGGGCAAACGCCGCCGGCAAAGGCCATTAATGTTTAATCCAAAGCCTAGTATCCCTGACTTTGCTTTGCTGCCTGCCGTGTTCTGTTACGTAAACATGGGCTACACGCAAAAGTGCATAAGTGCTACTTTGAGACAACTTCTACTGGGGAACCGCCCATAAAAACAGAATATCCGTCAGCTAATTGATTGTGACTTGTTTTTATCAAACTTTATGTATAAAAAAAAAACTTTTGAAATAGGATCCGCATAGGGTAATAAAAGTTCAAGTCAAATCAAGTTTTAATTGATAGGTGTAAAAAAAATTGTACAGCTATTTTATAATCTATTATGTAATAACATTTATGTACTATACTGGGACAATAAAGTAGGTGTATATATTTTAATCATATTATTATTATTATTAACAAAAATATTACTTAATTAGCGAATTAATTAAATACAGTATGTTCAACACATTTCTTTCTTCATTGTCAATCCTAATCTTTTACCACAAAATAGTAAGTACCTAGATTAAGTATAATTAAACTATAATTATCTATATAACTATAAGCACTATATTAAAAAAAAAATCTAACTTTATTATTTGGGTAGAGTGGAATTAGTTCTGCAATGATAAAGCCTAGCTAGAGAGAACGGGCAGCCATTTTGTCTAGGCCTTTATCTATGCCTTAAAATAATTTTGTATATTGATATGTATTTGTATACATCAATATACAAATATAATAAAATTTAATAGAGCTAACATGTGAGAATAATTTCTTCTTTGTTACTTTGTAAAGAAAACTGTGTTTTTTTGGATTTTATTGATTGTGTGTGGATTGGATACCGTCCACCTGCAATAAATGTAGAGGGATGTCACCCATAACACAAGCAACGCCACAAAGTGCTCTGCTGACCTTAATGGGATTAAGGATAGATGGAGCAATAAGCTCTGGTGTCCCTATAACAACTGTAAAAAACTCGTCAATCCCAACTAATAAAGCCTGAACGATTTATGATTGTTTTCGAAAATTTGGAGTATTACTGACTATACTTCTCTGTTCTCGACCAAAAAAGGTCTTGACCATTGAAAAGGACGCACGACGTATAATGAAGTGGCCCTAATAAGGGTCCTTTCTTCTTTTGAGGTGTGAAACCCTCAAAAATAAACTCATAATATTCTTTTAAAAACGAGTTTCTTTGATTTTGCGCCTGAATAATACTACTGCACGTATTTGCAGATAAAAATCTATTACTTGATATTAATCCAGTTTATTCCATTGATATGAATTACTGAGTACAATTGAGATTTAGGCGAAGCAGTTATTAGTCCAATTGTTAATATTTCTTTACAAGTATTTACTTCTTTTAAAAAAAACATAAGTAGTAGAACAAAAGAGATGTTGGTTTTTACACATAGCTGAATTTCATAAACATTAATAAACCTAATAAGAAACATACGCAGACTTAATTACTTACAACAATAACCAAAGCAATCGTTACACGTACCAAAATCAATTTCACTTCGCAATCCATTAATTCACGTATCGCTTCAATACTTAAACCCCCCAAATAGTGTTGAGATCTCTCCCTCCCCGGATCGTGAGAGTTGCAAAGTAAATGAAAGGAACGCCGCGGACCAACTTATAATGGTTGACAATAAAAGTTGCCCCCATGTTAAATACAATGGATGGTGTGAAGGGGCTGCTACCCTTAGAAAGATCGTGGGGATTGCACTCGCAGGAAACAGAGGTGGTTGCAATCACTTGTTTCTTGTATTATTATATTTGAGAAATATTCAATGCAAGGGCCTACTTGGGAAGCGATGTTTTGGTTGAATTCAAAATTGGAACACAATTTATCAGGTATTTTATGATTTATACTGTCTGTATATTTATCTTCTTTATAAATATGTAAAATTCTAGTGTCACAGTGTTTGTAACCAAACTTGTAACGAAACGGTTTGACAGATTTTTATAAATTTTTTTATGTATATTCGGTAGGTCTGAGAATAGGTCGTAAACTATTTTTTATATGGCATCTAGTGGTTTTATAATAGTTTTATAAAATTTAGTAGGACATAATTTATTTAGAAAAAAAATAACGAAAGTTACTATTTATCCTAAAGAAACTGGCAAAAGCTAAAGAAATTTGGTATATTTCACAAATTTAAGACCTTAATCGTGTGAATTTTGGTAGCGATCGGACGCGGACGAAGTCGCGGGCACCCACTAGTAATATTATAAAAAGAGAAGACTTATATGTTCGTTTTGTAATGAATAAACTCAATAACTACTAGACCAATTTTGAAAATTCCTTCACCTATAGAAAGCTACATCAGAGGGTAACATATGCTATACCTATTTTATAAAGTTACGCGGGTTAAATAAATACTCCGCATGTCATTAACATAGCTTTTAGCCTTTTTTTCTTAGTTATATAGTAACAGATTTAAACGCAGTTTTCACTCTCATCTCTGAATACATATTACATAGCAGTCCATAATCCGCGATCGCTCATTAAACTTATAATAAGTACAGAAACTTCTACTATTAAAATAGATCGTTTCGCTGCTATCGAGTATCTTTGCCATCATGACGTCATACAGTATTTATCTACAGTTGTAAACTAATAACATAGAATATTATTTTATATATATGTCGTGGGCAGATCGTAGAATTGGGCAAATCGTAAAGTATGAAAATTTCATACTTTACGATTTGCACTTTAGGATTTTTGATTTCATAATTCATTCATAACCTAACCTTTCATAATGAAATCAAAAATCTTTCACCATAAAGTCAAAAATAGATCCTCCGAGGAGCGGAGCGTAGCAAAGCGAGGAGGAGCGTATTAGGTTTACATGGAAATAAATTTGGGGAGAGGAGCGAAGCGGAGCGGAGTGAGGCGACCCCTTTCAGTTTGAACAGAAATATGATCTGCCCAGGAATATCATGATATGCCCAATTCTACGATGTGCCGACGACATATATAAGTAATTGATTAAAGTAAATTAATTTAATTGAAGTTAATTTAATTAAGTGTGTGTGTGTGTTAATAGGAATATTCCTATTTTGATTTAATGGGAATATTGGGAATATTAAAAAAAAAGTTTAGGTATCGAAGTAGAAAGAAAAAGATTTCGCTAGTTTTGTTCGATTTTGAAACCGAACTAGTTCAAGAATCTAGCCAGTATAACTCCAACTAAAACTTATGTAACCATTGTACAATATCAAATATTTCCTAAATCAAAAACTGGGTCTCACAGAGTCTCACTATATAACTAAAGAGCATTTTCGTTTAGTAATATTTTTTGTCTGTCATCATACAAATAAAGACCAACACTTAACTATGTACTTGGTTTATTTATAATTACTTATTTTATTTTGAAATCTATCATAATATATTTTTTATGTTAAGATCGACAGACAGGCTGACGGTCCATTGATGGTAGGTGGTTACTGTCGCCTATAACACAAGCAAGTGTTAAGCAAGTGTCGCCATAAGTGCTACAAGTGCGCTGCCGACCAAGAAGGATTAAGGATAAAGGATAAGGGAGGGATGGGCTAATGGGCTCTGGCATCCCTTACTCACTCACCGAAACACAACAGCACACAAGTAGTCCACGGTGGTCTGTAAATTGGTGGTTAGGTACTGCCTTTAGACGAGCTGCCCAAATGACTGCGAAACGCAGTACACTACAACTATACTATTACATAATTACTTTACAAGAAATTAGGTAATAACATACCAACTGATATCGTTATGCAAAACAGGGCAATATTACGGTTTAATGAATATGTTAGTTAGTATTGCATTGTTAATAAGTATCTATACTATCTATATCTTATCTATACTCTGTATCTTTACAATGGTACTATTATTATATACTACTAATAGGTGGTGCCTGCGACTTCGCGTTGAAAAAGGAAAAAAAAAATAGTGTATCCTGTGTCCTGTACGTCTAAATGTTTATCTACCAAGTCTCATGAAAATCAGTAAATTCGTTTAAGAGTTATGGAGGAACATACTTACATACATACAATACCTACACTTACAGATTTATTATTAGTATTGATTGATTGATGAAGAGTTTGTTTGTTTGAATTTCTTTTAATCGAATATATATATATATACTAATACTAGTGGCTGCCCGCGACTTCGTTCGCGTTGAAAAAGAAAATATATGCTAGCTTGACCCGGGCAAACGTTATTTTGCAACTATCACTTACCTACCAAAAAAAAATTCTTAAAAATCGGTCTTAGAGATCGGACCTCATACTACAACAAAATTCTGAACGCACCTTATTTGACAACCAAGTGACAATTTTAGACAAAATACATCAATAATGTTTCACAGCTAGGAACATTTTGTGTAATGTCATCTCATGTCATCTTATATCGCTGTAACGACGATGGCGCCACCATGCGACAGTAGCGCCCAATTATTTATGTTTTTATATGATCCCGCGGGAATACTTTGTCCTTTTTTTCTGGATGAAAGGTACCCTATGTCCTTTCTGGTGTCCCAGACAACGTGTATGCAAAATTTCATGGTGATCGGTTCAGTAGTTTTTGCGTGAAAACGAGACAGACAGACAGACAGACAGAGTTACTTTCGCATTTATAATATTAGTATGGAAGTATGGATATAAGCTGATTTTCTTAAATTTGGTTTTGCGATATCGAATCATATAATAATCTAATACATATATAAAATTCTCGCGTCACAGTGTTAGTTGCCATAATACTCCTCTGAAACGCCTTAACCGATTGTGATGAAACTTTATATGCACACTTGGTAGGTCTGAGAATAGGTTTTTATCTATTTTTTATACGCGGGCGAAGTCGCGGGCACCAACTGGTTGAATAATAATTTAGAGACCATGACTCAAAGCTGATCGATGACGGGTGTTTAAAGTTAATGTGACCTTAATAAATATTCCAACTAGTAACATAATAATCTGCGTTAGTAAATGTAAAGTTATCAGACTAGATTCCAGTTACTCTATTGTAGACTTGTGAATGGAGGATCCCTATAGTTTGTGGCTTGGCCCAGTAATATTCATTTTATGAATAAGCTCCTAAATCCAACGTGATTCCAACACGTAATTACAAAGGCTAAATTTAAACACAATGTTAAACCATTTTGGAATCTATTTATATGTGTACTAGCTGGCGCCCGCGACTTTGTCTGCGTTCAAAATAAAAAAATAACACTGTTAGATTTCTTAATTTTAGAGGATCCCTCCGAGACAGTACTTTTTTTCTGGTATGTTCTTTTCTGTATCGGTTGAGTAGTTAAGGCGTGAAAAATTAATAGACAGATACTTAGACAGAGTTAGTTTCATATTTATAATATACTAGCTGGTGCTCGCAACTTCGTCCGCGTAGAAAAGTATAAAACGCCATCTACCGTTTTTTGGATAGATGGTGCTATCTTCAGGGCTAGAGTATTTACTTTTATTTTAGATTTCCCGTAGGAATTAAGCATTTTCCCGCGGTAAAAAGTATCCTATGTTCATCACGGATAATGTCGGCTTCTAATGGTAAAATAATTTTTCAAATCGGTCCAGTAGTTTCGGAGCCTATTCTATACAAACAAACAAACAAACAAATCTTTCCTCTTTATAATATTACGTCAATTATACGTCTTTGGATAATTTGATGTTTGGCTCCTGGCCTGGGTGAAAACAACGTGTCAACTTTTGTTTTTGTTTTTCTTAAAAAAAAATGTCTACTTATAATTTACTCGTAGAAGAGATTATGAGAAAAAAAAAAATTTCGTTCGACAAACATAATATAAATTGTTCGCAGACGTATAAAGCGACCGTGCACAGGTTTCGCTACAGGTGGATTTAATGGGGAGAGTCTGACAATAAAAAAATAACTCGGTAAAATGCACTTAAAAACTTGATGCATACAAGTTTTGTCATTTCGAAAATAGTTGGGTTTCACAATTGATAAAGTTTTTTTTGCAAAATTCTCAATGTATCTATTATATTTTTTATTGCTACTCTCAAAATTGAATACCCTTTCAATCCTGTCCTACCCTAAATCTCGTTAAAGCTGACATAACCCCAGTAAGGGTTAGGCCATTTTTGTGATTCTTGGTGATGTAGACACCAACTTATTCTATGAATACCATAACACTTCTTGGCGACGGTAGCACTATTTAAAAAAATTGTGACAGTTTTCTTATTTAATTAGGTTGAGAATGGTTGAGGTTATTTCATAGGATATCTATCTACCTTTTATCTAGAAAAAAAAATACGGTTTCCGAGCATAATCAATCAATCAATCAATACTAATAATAAATCTGTAAGTGTAGGTATTGTATGTATGTATATTCCTCGATAACTCTTAAACGAATTAACTGATTTTCATGAAACTTGGTAGATAAATAATCACACAGGAACTTAACATTTTTCCAAGATATAATCCTTATATGTTAATCCAGGTAATCATGAATATACAGCATTGAAAACCACATACAAATCGATTAAGACATTTCTGAGATAAACGTGCATAAACAGATAAACAGACGAAAATTCTAAACTTTGTTTTTAATTTTACGCCTAGGACCGCAAACAAAGTCGCGGGTAAAAGCTAGTATGAAATACTTAGTTTAGTATATGAATAAGTAAAAAAAAAATAATGAAACCTCTTGCATTATTTGAGGAGCAAAATAATCAAGGGTGGAAGGAAAGGAAGCCCCGTCCAGACAGACGAAGTACATCGCAACGCGCACTACAGACATGTCGACGACTTATTCAAACCCTGTAATATGTAATATCCCTCTTGCGTCTGGATTAAAACTGAAATTACTTACAATGCTCGACTAAGCAAAAGCGTTAAATGTTAATTACAAAATTTGTTAAGAAATTTATTTTGTATGTATGTATGTTTCTCCATAACTCTTTTAACGAATTAACTTAATTTTTATAAAACTTGGTAGATAAACATTTAGACGTACAGGACACAGGATAGACTACTTGTTTCTTTTTCGACGCGGACGAAGTCGCAGGCACCAGCTAGTATTGGTTATATATTTTGTCAGGTTTTACTTTTTTATTTTTCAAAGCGGACAAAGTCGCGGACACCAGGTAGTGTATTATAATAAAAAGCTATGGACAAACTGACGTTTCACCGGATGGATATATTGGCTACACCACAGATTAAATAATAGTTACTGTCGTGCTACACAATCCCACACAGCGTTCAAGGATAAAAAGTAAGAGAATCTATACTAATCTAATATTATAATGAAAGAAGATTTCTATGTTTGTAATGAATAACAACATATAGAAAGCTACATTATCAGCGAGTTACGCGGGCAAAGTCACGTGCAATAGCTAGTAAATGAGTGGGTTATTCCAAAATATATTAATAGGTATATAGGTAAGTTGGTATATATACATAATATTATATATTGTGTACCTATTTTAAAAGGTAAATTATTATATTATATCATCAAAGTGAAAACATTATTACATCTTCTTAGAGTGTTGGTTTACAATTTTATCAGTCACTTTATCATCATTCTAAAATTAATTACAGCTACCTATGAAGTAGAAGTCAAGAATAAGTGGCGCCATCTCTAAGGAATCCCTGAAATGCAATTCGTATCCAAAAATTTAGAATTGAAATTAGTACCACACTAGTTTCACAGAGGGCGCCTTCTATGAAAAATAAATCCAACTTCCTGGTATTCAACAGATAGCCATTTCAACTTTCAACGAACGAAAGTATAGCGAAGATTATTGCCGCGAACCATACCATACTTAGTCTTACTTTTATTTATTTATAAAATAGGGCACTATGACCTGATAAAGGACCGCGAGCCGCGAGTTGATGGTGAATCCAGGCTGCCTCTTGGAAAATTTTGGAGGAGGCCTATGTCCAGCAGTGGACGTTCTGTGGTTGAGATGATGATGAGTAATGTTAGGGTAGAATGCAAGGTATATTTTAAATTCAAGAGATCCATTTGAATTTAGTTATCTTCAGTTTAAAATGAAACAAGTGGCGCCATCTATAGAGTCATAAATGTAACTCGTTTACCGCTGCCGCTGGCGAGGCTGTCGTCGCATTTCGCATTGCAAAAATTTAGTTTTCTCAATGATTTCAACGCTCCTCAATGATTCAACTAGTAATTTTTTCTAATCAAAAAGGTGTCAAGTAATTGTGCAAATTTTAGTTCATGTTTAAGCCGCGTGACTTGTTTGGTTACGCTGACTGCAGTAATGAAATTAAATATTGTTTCGATGTCACTTTCTATGAAATCAATACATGAAACTGTCATGTTTTTATAAATTGACGTGTGGCCTAATATCAACAGATGGCGGTAGTTTAACCATTATAATTTAATAAGCTTTTACTAATAACGAATTTTTTTATTAAAAAGCCTGACCTTATGCCACTAACACTGGCAATTTATGCCTTATGGTCTTATGCTACAACTTTATCTGGTAAAATTGTAGAACGTTAGCTTTTTTGACTGTGTCAACTCTCAACCTATGTCATTTTTTTTTTGAAAAAGCTTATACTTACCATAAATAACAACAATCAATATTTAATTTTCTACGACCATAACAATTAATTCATAGAATGTAAATGTTATTTTGGGAAAGTGAAGTTAATAATTGAGTTAGTAGTTTAGTGAAGTATTGAGTATTGATTATACTCAAAAAAAAAACTTGATTTTAAAAATTGATCATGTTGAATCAATCCTGAGAAAGAAAAACTCACTTTAGCTTTTCTTTATTAAACAAGGAAAGGAACGATGGTTACAGCCAATAGCCAGTGAAAACACCAATATTTTAAATGTCTATTTATTGATTCAATTTGAACTTCGAACTCACAATAAAATGCAGCACAGTAAACACAAAAATTTATCAAACCATTTATCATTATGTAGGTACTTATTTAAAATACGTGAAACAGTGAAAGGTTATTACGGAAACCAGGTAATTAACCGCTACGAACACCGATTAATGACGAACGACAATTAAATTTAGACAGATCGGATTATCGAAAATGCGTCCTCGACGCAGACGCATCACCTGACAGCTGATTTTGAGCAAAAAGTTTTTGTTAAAAAAATAAACGATCGGCCCGTTACAGTTCCATTATTTAAAAATACACAGCGGTTACTTGATGCACGATTAAACTTACGTTTATAAACAGTGATTTAAACTTATGTAAATGCCGTACACAAGCCACGGACGCGCGCTTTCGTACCTTCCGTGTTGTGTTTGAATTAGGGCCAGCGCACACCGGAAAGATGTGCAGCCAATACAAAATAGATCTTATTTACCACAGTTAAAAATCCACAGTTCAATGGTTCATAGTTCGCTACCTTAAAAACTGCGGATCGTGACACTTTTCAGTGAGAACTGACCCTTAAGAACAGAATGCTTTTCAGACTGAAACTTGTTCCACAACAAACAGCGCCATCTCTGAATTATAACCTGCACTACTACGACACACATTCTGTTTACAAACAACCACAACAGGGAAAGATTCACATAGAGCGCCGTGACGAATCTGATATGACTTCCTTACGTGGTAACGTCACTACGCCCGTAAACAAATAGAATTATTAGTGTATATAAATTAGCTTATGTACCAAATAAGCTTAAATGTATATAATACTGAGGCAGAATTACATCTTAACTACGGCGTAACATTAAGTGTGGTACGTGGGATAGACACGAGCGTAAGCCCTTACTTTAAACGGACGAATGCGATATATAATAATTTTTTTTGCTTTATAACTATCTGACGCTAAAACATCTATATAATGTATTACTTTTGTACATCTACTTATATATTAACCGTACATATATACTTACTAAGCTTATTTGCTTCGCCTTCGCCGTGTACCCAACTGATAAAACAGTATATTCGTTTGACTAGATACGACAGAGTTCTGATTTCATGATTAATGACTGAACAAATATTATATTAAAATCTTTAATTAATTAACATTTTCATAAAAACTGAATAATATTTATATGTGTTTTTTATTGAACTCGAACTTGATGTGCTCGAACTCGTATTGACAGTGACCATGCGTTATAAATTTTGTTGGACAATAATTTTAAAATGTTTGCATCAAAAAATATTTAGTTGCACAGAAATATTTTATATCCATTAAAATGTAACACTTTCATTGTAATATTAAAAGAAAAACATTTTTCGTTTACGCATTGAGTACACGGCGCACATTCACGTTTCGGGACTAGAGTATTGTCCCGCGGGCGAACGGAGGGAGACAGAAGATGCGCAGATCTAAGGGGGTGAGTGAGAAAGGTATACTCGGTGACTAGATTAGAAGGAGACTAGAAGATTACAAGTAGCGTTCGCCCGCGCCGGCTTTGCCGCTCGTCCCATACACATTAATTATATTAAAATATATTTTCGCATTTTATTACATAAAATTTACGTTATGTTCTACCTACGTTAGAAAAGTAAATGAAAGCGGGCTTTAAGAATAAGTAATTTAGGTTCAAATTTGTACGCGGAGCCTATATACACACACAGCGTACCATGGACGTTTGTTCCACTTGTCCCAATGATAATGTCCTAAGAAAACAATGCACAACACATGATTAAATACACATATACTTACTTATTATTTAATAAACATGTTATTATACTTAAGAAATGAGATCAAACGATGAGACAGAGGAATTATTGCTTAGAAGAACAAAAAAATGCGACAAATATTCATAGAAAATTATCACCGGGACTGCGACTTCGAAAACTTAACTATAATCTACTACAAGGTGACACTTATAAATATGTAGGACACTAAGACAGAAAACTTTTATCTAATTCCTTAAGAAACAATAAACATTTTGGTGCAAAAAATGTAACAACAAAAAAATAATAGTTAGGTATACATATACGTATGTATAATTATCACTTATATTTATTTAATGACTGATTGCAAAATGCAAACTTATAAGTATATCCACTAATCACACAAGCTTCTTTCATTAAAGAAGAATAAATTAATGTTCAAAAAGAAAACTGAATCTCCGCCCACCGAGACCGTACATGCACACGAGAATCATTCCATGAAGAATCGACTGAGGACAATACATATTAAAGAGGTGTAGGGTAAAACCACCCTGTTCTAAGGGGCATCTAACATACATCACATCAAAGTGGGCGCGTTTGCTGACCCGTTTGTTCGAACTAAGGTAAAGTGGGGTAATGTGGGCGGGACGGAGGGTAAAGCGGGGGAAGGTAGGTTTACTCCTTGACTTCAAAATACTTGTAAGTGGGATTCTCGTAGCCGTTTATTTGCATGTTGGCTACGTGTCTCTCTTCGGGTGTCGGGGCGACTGCTCCGGTCTGCTCAACCTGCGAAGAAACAATATTGGCTTATTTAATGCATTGCATCATGCATTCAGGACGAAGAGTAAGGGGACCGATTAATTTAACAAGTGTTTCCCACTCAGCGTATAATTAAAAAATATATTAAAAATAATATTACATTTTCATATATTTTTGTTAACTGTTTGCAAATATATACGAGTATTAGATTTTTGTGTGCTCGAATTCGTATTGACGGTGACCAAGTTTTCTAAATTTTTTGTGGACAATTTAATAATGTTTGCATAGAAAAATATTTCGCTGCTTACTCTGAAATATTACATATCCACACTTTCATTGTGAAAAAAGCGATTTTGGTTTACTGTACTTTTAAAAGCCATTATACGATACATTTTTACAAGACCTTATTATTAGTTAGAATTATTTATAGAATGATTTTGTTGTTTTTTGTCAATGTGGTCGTTTGTAAAATAGTGTAATAGGTAAGTGAATGTATGTACCTGGACAAAGCCCTGGGCGGCAGGCGCGCGATCACGTCGACGGGCCACTGCGAGCGCAACGGCTGCAGCGGCTGCAAGCGCTGCGCCGCCAACGCACAGCGCCGGGTACAAAGCGCCGGCGCCGCTGCCGTTCGGGAGAGAGCTGCGGATCGTGTAGCCCTGTGCACAAACCTCTCTGTTACATACCAATACAGGTAGACTCGTATATGTTGTAACTCTTATCTCAAAAACATGATTTTTTTTAAAAATTACTCGTTTTTCAACAACTTCCAAAAAAAGAGGAAGTTCTGAATTCAACTGTATTTTTTTTAATGTTTATTATCTCATAACTTTCGAATGGGTGAACCGATTTTGATGATTCTTTTTTATTTGAAGGCTGGTGCTTCCCGTGTGGTCCTATTTGGCCATTATCAGAACGAGTACTGACAATGGCAACCATGACAAAAGACCATGAGGTTTGAAGTTGTTTTTTTTTGTTAAAAAGAGTTATTTTGGAAAAGTCAAAAAACAATCATATTTTTGGATCATAAAAAATGCAATATAGTGACTTTTTGAACCATAAAATTGCAATATTAGCTTTTTGGATCATAAAATTGCAACGCAAAGACTTTTTGGACAATAAAATTGCAATATGATCATAAAATTGCAACATAATGACTTTTTTATCATAAAAATGCATTATGATGACTTATTGGATCATAAAATGTAATAAATTATATGTTTTTGTGTCATAAAAGTGCTACTGTACTTAACGAGCATTGTAAAAGGCAAGAAGGCATACCGGTGGAGAGTGCTGCAGCTCGTGCTTGAGCGCGTGCGCAGGTTGCGGCGGTGGACGCTCCTCGGCGTGTTCCAGGGCAGCGCGAAGCCCTTCACCGTCAGTCTGTAACACCGTCTATTATTTGTTATTATTTTGATAAATATTTATGTCAAAGAGACAATCTATTTTCATATTGAAAATACGTGAATCAGTTTTATTAAAACAAAAAAAACTGTCTCTTTTTTTCTTCGATTCTAGCCACAGAACGGTCCACTCTACATATAAGTTATAGTTGTTTTTGTTATATTATAAGTGGAATTTTTTTATTAGGTTTAAGTTATTTACTAACACTATTATTATGTAATTGTACCTGTAAAATTCCCTACAATAAAATAAATAAATAAAAATGTCAGTTTTTGGTTTTTTTGGATCAATTTGGCGAAATTTTCTCTAAAAAGAAAATAAAAAGTGAAAGAAACAATGTCTCTTCTCACCTCACTGGTAGATCGTCGGCTTGAAGTTTCTCCCATGTCTCCTGTTTCGCTAGTCTCGCTTTCGGGCATGTCGGTCACCGTGCTCGTGATTATTTCCTATAAAACATAATTATTTTATAACATGTCATCTTGTTATTCGCTTGTTACAATCAGATTTCCTTGTAATGTTTTCAGGCCTGCTGTCGATCCTCTTTATGTTAGGTAACTATCGTCGCCTATACTTTGGTATTTTTAAAATTTTAAATCATTTTCTTTCATTATTTTTTGAAATTTAACTGCAATTATAGTACAGCATATCGTTTAATTTGTGGTAGCATTTGGACATGACCATGACCATATAATAATCCGCACTACACACGTACAACTAGTGGTTGGTGAAATAAACGAGAGAGAGAACTCACGGTGGTAGTAGTTTCCTGGGTGTAAGCCGCGCGAGTAGTGAGGTCGTGCACTGAAACGGAGAAAGCGGCGGACGAGGGGGAGGCAGAGGGGGACGACGGAGGGGGCGCAGGGGTGGAGGGGGCTAATGTCGTCTCTTCAGCGTCGTTCATCTCGCTCGCCTCGTCGTCCGTTTCTTCAGTCTCTTTCACGCCGTTGGATGTCTGAGGACAATCGAGACTCATATTAAATACTTTAGAAAGACAGATTAGATTGACAATTTAGTCTTTTCTTTTCTCTGACGGATAGGTAAGGGAAGGAAGGGATAAGGAAAATATGCTGTAGCATCCCTTACTTACTCACCGAAACAATGTCACATAATTATGCTATTATATCACTGTGATCTTTTGTAAGGAATAAGACTATTACAAGACTTTTGTAACTGCCACTAGACTGGTTGCCCAAATGTGTTCTAACCAAAGATTTAAAACACTATTTTCCAAATCCAGACCAGAGGAACCAACTTTGAAAAGTTCATATCCAAAGTTGACACTGCTGGGAGTCAAACCCGGACCCCTGAGACAACTTTAAGGCAAGCACCCGCTAACCATACTCATCCAAGAAGTCTATAAAACCGTTGGCTACGCCCAAACTTTATGTTCAATTAAAAACGAAGGTAGATTCGCTTGTCCGTGCTTTAAATAGACAGTTACTTACTCTGACTCGTTCGTTCTGAATGTCCTGTCGCTGCTTCGCTCTTTGATCCCTCTTAGCGCTGAGTTGTTCTCTAGCGGCTTGTTCCCGTTGCACTTCTGCCTCGATACGGTCCAACAGCAATTCTTCAGCTTCGGGTGTCATCGACATCAAGGAAACGGCCATGTCGTCCTTTGACTGCATAGACTGCATAGATAAATATGCATTTTAATACATTAGCACTGAGATAAAGTGTTTTTATAAGCATCAGGTTAGTCACAGTTTAGTTTAGTTTAGTCACAGGCTTAATTTGGTGCTTTGGGTAATGCTAACTGATCTTGCCAACTCTTGGTGAGTTTATTGATTCAGTTCAGTTTATAGTTGTATAGTATATTTCGAGGCAGAACAAGACATGAGTTTTTAATATTTTTTTACGTTTTAGCACTTATGTTTTTAAATTATAGCTTAAATGTACATACATGATACATAATATGTGTGTTTCTTCCAAGAAGTATAAGTTGCGTGGTTTTTAGCGTTTCGAAAATTAAAACTTGTTACGACCTTGTTTTCGTTACATATAAGATATCTATACTAATATTATAAAGAGGAAAGATTTGATTGTTTGTTTGTATTGAATAGGCTCCGAAACTACTGGACTGATTTGAAAAATTCTTTCACTTTTGGGTAGCTAATAGCTATATTATCAGCGAATAGCATAGGCTATATTTTATAAAGTTACATAGGCGAAGCCGCGTGCCACAGCTAGTTTTCTATAGAATGATTAACTCACTTGAACATAATCTTCTATGGCGGTTCCAATGTTGGCGTAAAGGTGTGGTCGTCGACGTAGAGCGATCAAAGCACGCTGAAGAGCACGGTCCGCATCCTGTTCATTTATTAAGTTTTAAGACTGAGAGTCCAAGCACAGTATTTCGAGAAGTATCTAATAAGCTAAGTAGTAACCAATAAGCTTTAACTTAGGAGCTTTATATTACCTGAAGCCTGTCGGCGGCACTAGCACGTTCCGCAGCCGCGGCCTCTCTACCGGCGGCGGCAGCGCGTCGCCAGGCGGCCAAAGCGCCACTCCTCTCGGCTGCCAGAGCCCGCACCAGGCGCTGCAGGCACTTCTGCACTCGGTGAGCCTGGGCCGATTAATAAATTTTATTTCATCATCATCGCTACAACCAATGAGAGCGTGAGCTCTCTTTAAAATTAGCTGGGTGACGAGGTGCGCTCTGTGGACTTAGTTCGTCACAATAATTTGCATAGCAATCGACGCCAGTTAACATAACAACTGCATTGTTACTATTGATTGCAAGGCGAATATTACGCAATAAATTTCAATATATGCAATGAAATCTAATACTGATGAATCGAATAATGATTTTTTTAAATTATTCGGGAAATAACTAATTAGAAAGTCCAATGTAGAAGCGAATATATGGCAGTTGACTCGGTTAGTTATTTTATTTTTACAAAGTAGAAAAAGTCATCTGCAGTATTACAAAAATAAAATAAAAATCTGTTAAATGATCTTTACTATTTTGTTCAGAATGCCATATTAATTAAATATTTCAAATGTGAAGAAGCTAGCTTTGTTCTTATAAAAGTTATCAAACTTTCGCGTTAAAAGCGCTCTCCTGAAAACAAGTGATTTTGTAGTAGCCGTTTGTTCTTTGTTGCCGTCGATATATATATACGCTTCCTCTCTCCTAGTCCCTAAGTTACATGCATGCCCAACAGGGTCCATAATACTGGTCTTTATTTTTATTTAGTAACATCTTTGTACATTATGGTTTCGCAATAAATATTTGAATTTGAATTTTGAATTAATGAATGATATGGTGTAAATTACATTTGGTGGAGTATCGCGTAGAGAGCGCGTGTAGCAGGCGAGGGCTGTCCTCCTCCGTTGGGCCAGATGTGCAAGAACTCGCTGCTGATGAAGAGCTGCTAAACGACGCCTTTCAGCCACTCCCTCTTCCTCCAGAGACTGAAAAGTTAAGTTGACCCAATGATTTCGCATATTGGAGATTCACATATCGTTGTTGTCAAACAAAAATCAGCTATCTTCACTTGAGATTCCAACTTTTTGACCTTATAGTGAATATAAGAATCGTCCTTACCTGAACGTTGGCTTGAAATTTGGCAGTCATGCGTTGACGGAAAGTTTGTGCAGCGGTCGGATCCGAAGCCATCATTTGTTGGTAACGATCCTCCAGTTCAGACCATTCCTTCATCACCTTCGTAATCTGGAAGCGTCGTGAAGACTAATTAAAAAAGTTCTTCCAAGTCTAGTACTGTAAATTACTGTACTCTCACAGTTTTATTTAACTGAAGGATATCTCTTTTCTATTGAATAGAAACAAAATGACTCGTAGGTACCTTTTCCCGGTGAGTTTCTTCCAAGCGTTGCTGTGCGTCCTTGTAACTCTGATGTTCAGTGCGAGGATCGAAGTGGGAGAAATAAGGGTCCGAGGTAGCAGTTGAAGCCTTAAAATTATTAGAAATTAAACATAATTTTAATAGATTTTTCAATATTAATTTTCACGATTAGTTTTAAGGTCTCAAGGAAAGGCGAGTAAAAATGTAAAAATTTGTGTAATATCTCTTAATCTTTATTCGTGGAGCCATTAATTTACTATGCATCTATTGAAGTCTTAAACGAGATCGATAAATAATAGATCATCAATTATTGATTTTGGAGCAAATAAACTCAGATTTCTTGATAGCTTTACAAGAAGGACGTGAAGCAGGAGTCAATTATTTGCAATAAATAATTTGATCGCGGTTATAACATGGGGTATTTTTTTACCGTAGTAGTTGTGGTAGTAGTGGTGCTGGTGGTTGTGGTGGATGGTGCAGGAGAGGATTCAGCTCGTGGCCAGTTGCTGTCGTCGGCGTCCGTGTAATCATCGTCTTCAGCGTCATCGTCTCTCGACAGGTCGGCGTCTTCATCCTCATCCATATCTGAAAGAACTTTAACAGGTTCAATTCTTTATCTGTAATAAATATTTAAAAAAATATTTATATTGCAATATATCTATACCAATATATAAAGCTGAAGAGTTTGTTTGTATGTTAGTTTGGTTATACTATCTCAGAAACTGCTGGTTCGAATTGAAAAATCCTTTTTGTGTGTGTTCATTTATAGAGGAAGACTTAGGCTATAGAGAACGCGGACGAAGACGCGGGCACCAGCTAGTTATAAAATGAAATCTATCTGTTTCTTCGATAATTTCTAAACCACCTAATAGATTCAAAAAAAGTTTTGATTAACCTGATATTTCACCATGCTCTTCTGTAACAATGGTTATTACTAATAACTGAGCTCTCAGTTTATAAAAGCACAAATAAAGCATAAATAAAATACTTTACAGTATGTTTATAACACGAAGTAATTGATGATCAATTCTCATATCAATAACAGTCATTTATTACATAATGTAGCTAATTGATATAGATGAAAAAGAATACATAGTAATACTCTAGGTTCGCGTGTAAGTACAACAAAATGTTACAATTTTGTGTTCAATGTGAATGGACCATGAATACTTGGAATGAAATTTAATTTAAGTAATTGATTTCCAAAAAGGTATTATGTAGTTCAATTCGTAAGAAAATATTTACCATCATCAGCATCGTCGTCATCATCGTCGTCGCTCAGGTTCAGGGTGTCGTCATCATCGTCGTCATCTAGAGCGTCGTCATCATCCAGAAGATCTTCGTCACGTTCATCCATGGCCGCAGAAGCCGCAAGCATCTCTTCTCCTCCGGGACTAACTGGCACGCCAACATCCATTGGTTTATGCATTTTGACGTTCTCTGGAAAAATTCAGGTACGTATATTACATAATGATATCGGACAGCTTGCTGTACAGCATTGCTCTAATCACATTAATTGTAGATCGCAACGTCCTCTACATTTTTTTGTTGTATAATTTTTCCCGTGAAATGCATACATTTCGAGAAAAATGCATTTAAATTATTTTTTTACTTTTTTTGAGTTTTGAAAAAGACGCACCAAAGTAGCACATGCCCATCGCAAAGGTAGCTCTTCAAAGAATAAAACAACTTTCACCCATCCGCGAATTTTTTCATTTATTTTATGATCGATTGACTGAACTATTGTGGCAAATGTAATATTGTAGTGATCACTATAATAATAATAATATAATGAATAAAAAAAATAATTTTAAAAATGTGTGTGATTATTTTAATTTCCTTTATTGATAGAATTTTGAAATAGACTGCTATTGTGTTGAACTCACCCTTAAAGTGTTTAGGGCAGCAGACAAACTCGACGCCTGAGAAGAGGCTGATTCCGCAGGGCAACAACATGGCGAAGGTCCTCAGCCGAAGACCTCTTTGAGCGCAAGCACGGCCGGCCGTTGCGTTCCACCTCGCGAACTGCCAGCACCGGCTCTGGTTATGTATGTGGTCGAAGAGACAGCTCTCCGGGACCAGCAACGCGTCCGATTGGAATGGACCTTCTGCCACCAAATAGACTTAGTAGTTGATGGGGATTAAAAATGTCGCTCAATATTAAGGCGAGAAAGTCAATTACTCTACAAATAACCCAAAAACCGATAAATTAAATACACTGAAATCTAACCGTTTTAACCAATTCAATTTAATAATAATATAAATAAATAAATAAATATGACACACATTCCACACAACACCATCTAGTTACACACTAAAGAACTAATTCTTGTGTTATGGATACCAGACAGTTGATATACTACATGGATTAGGTACTTTTTTATGTAAATACATACATATTAGAAATACAAAACATCCATGTCTCAGGTACAAAGGCAAATGTTAACACATAAACATTTGACCCTAGCGGGATTTGAACCCGCGACCGTTTGGTTAACAGCTACGTTTACTAGGGTTACTACTAGTAAGTGGCTAGTAACTTACTAGCCACTAGACCAAACGTGTCGTCAATTCAATTTATTACTATGCGGACATTACTTTTTTACATCTTTCAGAAGATTTCTTTAAAAATATACATGGGATGTAGATTATATTTCAGAAGATATACATGGGAAAGTACATCCTTTTAGAATTACAACTTAGTCGTAAGACTATAATGAGCAATTTCAATTTTAACCTAGATTACTGTGATTTGATTTTGTTAATTAAGAATGTCCATTAATACGATTCTTCAAGTCTTTATGTCAAAAAGGGGAAGGCGCTTAGTTAGGCCCTTATAGTATATAATTTTAAATAAAACAACAGACGTATTCTTTCAGAATATGATATTATGTAATATGGGTAGTTTTCTTAATAAAACTGTACGCACCAAGACAGCGGAATGGTTTCACCCATCTCGTGACCTTGCACTTGGCCGTGCTACCGGAGCCCAACTTGCACCAATTGCTCACTTTGACGTAATGGGACGCCTCTACGATGTTTGTAATGTCGTGGCTTGGATACACCTGAAATCAATCATTTCATAATTTGATTAAAATTTTACTTAATTGATTTAACTTGATTTAGTAGTGGCACATTTGAACACCACCCCTTTACGAAATTCGCCGTGTGATATATTAGGATGTGTACTGTTTTGATTCGCTGCCTGTATTAAGGGATGCAGAACCTTTTTATTTATCTATCCCTTTCTAAACTGTTACCCTTAATTTAATGGTCAGCAGCGTACTTAAAGCACCTATGGCGTTGCTTATTTTAACAGACGATGGTTTGTAATTTAAGCATAAAAATTAAAAATAAATAAATAAGTAATTATTTAAAATTTAGGAAAATTTCTCAAGCTTTGTGAAACCTAATGGTAGATCATTTTAAAGTTAAAAATATTAAAAAATATCTTGTCATAACTTTATTCGAATCATCCAATTTTAAAAGAATGTGATCTCCGTTGAACTTAAGTCCATATCAATATCAATACTAAGAAAATAAATCTGTAAGTGTAGGTATTGTATGTATGTATTTTCCTCCATAACTCTTAAACCTATTAACTGATTTTCATGAAACTTGGTACATAAACATTTAGACGTACAAGGCTTGCCTTTTTTACTTTTTTCTTTTTCAACGCGAACGAAGTCGCGGGCGCCAGCTAGTAATTTAATATAACCGAGTACAATCGGCCGCATAAGTCGATTAACACATTCAAAAGTGCAAAACAATGTAACACTCAACGCGCCATAAGTCGTTGTCACGACTAGAGAACAAAATAAACTTCACGTACAAACGATCTTAAAAAGCTTCAGTAAGTAAGTATGTAAGTAAGTAAGTTGAGTATTCGGTTGTTTTGCACTTTTGAATGTGTTAACGACTTATACGGCCGACTGTACATAGGTCGAAATACGAAATAGGTCGATGTTGCAACTGGGTCGTACCCAACAAATATATTTGATGTTAAAAGACTACTTATGACTCGGCGGTTGGTTTTCAAGATTGCGCTTTACAGAGTTTCTAAAGAGTGAGTGTAATTTAAGTAACTGTTGCAAAAGCTCTCATCTACCACTTAACGATTTAAGTATGCTCAGTGTTTCAAACAAACATTAAGTAAATTTAAATCTTTGCGGAAAAACAGCAAGCGTTAAGCAACTCAGGTATGAAAATGTATTGTTTAAGTTTTTACAGAAATTCAACGTATTTTTTTTAATGTAAGTTATCATCGCCTATAACATAAGTAAGGTTCTGACCATAGTACAATTAAAGTTTAAAGGATTTGGAAGAAAAAGGATAGCTCTTACTTATTCACTGAAACACAGCAGCACATATGCTGTTACGACAAGAAAAGAAAGTGAAATGATAAATGTATGAATTGAATTCCAACAGTATTGTGAATCATTTTAAATTATAATTTTTTCAACCGAACTCAAAGGAATATATTCTTATTCATTTTTACAGAACTCTAAACGAATTAATTATACTTTCAAAAGAGCGCTGTCTAGACTAGACTAGACTCAGCAATTGCTTTTCCTAAGCATACCTAAGCTATTATAGTATGTAATATTAAAGTGAAAATATTTTGCCTTTTATTCTTATATCAATAGAGCAAAAGATTCACATTGCAGTAGTTTTTGAGTTTGTTCTTTACAAATATACATATTTTCGCTCTTTATAATATTAGTATGGAGAGTGATTTTATATTATTTTATTAGACTATTTTTATTTAGTAAAACAGACCCGAAATCAGGAAATATGTAAGTTGTTACGTCCTTGGAGATTTTTCGCGAATCTGATAGTATGCGATTGAGTAAAAAGAAATGAATGACAAATTGACTTAGGGAAAACAGTAGAACCTTCACCTTTATGCTATTTGTGCACATAAAAAACAGGACATATTGTTTTTGGTTTTTTACAAATTTTACGTCTGTAAGATCAACTATCTTACTGTTTCCAAATGGTCTGTCCAATTAATACCTAAATGAGTTTACTTTGCAACTGTAAGTAAAAAGTTTTTACGTGATAAAGCATAATTTGTTTACCTTCTTGCAATAATCAAGTATTTCCATCTTGTCCTTAAGGCAGTTGTGCGGTTTGGTTGTCAAGTCGGGAGTCCACCGGCCGGCGGCGGACATGTACTGAGGATGATAAGTGGCTCCAGCTTCGCAGAGAACTGCTACCTGGGGCTCGGCACCGCTACTCGCCTGAAACAAGGAAAATCAAGTTAGCATATTTATGGTTCACATTGGGGCTCAAAGGGCGTACATATGAGAAAATACGGTTTTTCAATAGAGGGAAATAACTTTGTTTTATTTTTAATATATATTTTTTATGTTAAAAAGTAAAATCTAAGATCAAGGAACTTCGGATACTATAAATATTATTTAAAAATAGTAAAATTTAAATAGCCCAAATATATTTTTTTGTATATTTATGTACCGTGCGAAAAAGGGGTCGTACAGACCAACTTTTCTAATTTTTATTTTGAAAGAGAAAATAAAATTGAGTATGATGGCAACATTTTTTTTATGTTAAGGTGGACAGACAGGCTGACGGTCCACTTGATGGTAGGTGGCTTCCGTCGCCTATAACACAAGCAACCCCATAAGTGCTACAAGTGCGTTGCCGACCATAGAAGGATTAAGGATAAGTTATGAGGGAGGGATGGGGCAATGGGCTCTGGCATCCTTTACTCACTCACCGAAACGCAACAGCACGTAAATGCTGTTATTTCACGGTGGTATTCTGTAAGGTTGTGGTTACTGCCGCCAGACGGGCTGCCCAAATGACTGCGAAACGCAGTGTGCCCTACCACTACTTTTCAACCATTACCATTACTTTCGTTTTTAAAAAATGGTCCTCTTGAAGAGGAACTTTAGTACGTAAGGTAATTAAAAAAAATTCCGCTTCCAGTGATGTTGCAGTTCAAATAAAACACACTGTCAAATATCATAAATGAAACAAATAAAACGGACTACCATTAGTGCATTGCCTTAAACTTTATTTAGAAATTAAACTTTATTTAGAACTTACCTAATTCAATCTATTTGCTATCAAGACGCAAACTATTTACAGCGTCTGTGCTGTAAGTCACAGAGAAAACTAGTAGACCTGACAGCTAAGTCTAGACACTCTAGACGGTAGGGAGACTTCTCTGAACGGAAGACAATCTCTCAAATGTTTTAGTATGGACATTAACGCTTCGCCATTAACGGTATTAAAACTAAATACTTTGATAATTATATTTACTATAGAATTTGTAGATATATTTTTAGTAGACAAATCAATAGGTACTAATAATAAATCTGTGAGGGACTAAGGGTCATGAAGTAAGTTACTTTATTTTCAGAGATATCGTGTTTATATAGGCTCTATACATGATACTGAAACTAAATTGACCATTTTTACAATTTTTTTCTGTATGTATGTTTTTTCCTCTATAAGTCTTAAACGAATTACCTGATTTTCATGAAACTTGGTAAATAAACATTTAGAAGTACGAGACACAGGATAGCCTTGTTTTTCTTTTTTAACGCGGACGAAGTCGCGGGCGCCAGCTAGTAAATAATAAGACTACACTGTCTGCATGAATGAGTTCAATAGCCTTTGCATGGTAAGTTTACCCAATGTGTTTACATTGCAATGCTGTTTGGAAATCGATATAGTGTTGTATCACGTTAAATGAAAGATTTATACAGTGTTACTTGTAAGTTGACTTAAATATAAATTAATATAACAATTTTTTTTTTGACCAAAACTTACAATTTTTTTTTATACACTATCCAAAAGTTAACTGGTTTCGAGATATTTAACATTTTAAGTTAACAATCTAACCAAGTTTTTTTTTATATAAAAGATTTAACTATTTTATTAATAAAACTAGAAATAACGAAATTAAAATAGATGATTAATAAAATTTATAACTCAAAAAGGCTCAAAACCAGATAAATCTATAGTTAATTATTAATATTATAAAGAGAAAAATTGTATTTTAGTATGTTTGTAATGAATAAACACAAAAACTACTTTACCGATTTTGAAAATTCTTTCACCTTTAGAAAGCTACAATCTGCAATATCAGCGAGTAACATAGGCTATCTATACTAATAATTATTATAAAGAGGAAAGATTTGATTGTTTGTTTGTTTATTTGTTTGTATAGAATAGGCTCCGAAACTACTGGACCGATTTGAAAAATTCTTTTACATTAGAAGCCGACATTATCCGTGATGAACATAGGATACTTTTTACCACGGGAAAATGCTTCATTCCTACGGGAAATCTAAAATAAAAGTAAATACTAGCGGCTTGGCCCGGGAGATAGCGCCATCTATCCAAAATACGGTAGATTGCGTTTTATACTTTTCTACGCGGACGAAGTCGCGAGCACCAGCTAGTATTTCATAAAGTTACGCGGACGAAGTCGCGTGCAACAGTTAGTAATTAATAATTTTAGTACCGTCAAGTCGTGCTTCATTCAGCAAACATTTGGAGGCGCTACAGTCTTTCATTGTTGTTTTATTACCGAATAATACAGAGTACATTCTAATTTTGCATCCGAGTCTCGTACAGTTGAACTTGTGTCTTAGTATGGTCAAGGGTGATGAGAGGCTAAAGCTTAAACTGTTTGGCTCTCTGTTGATTTAAATTCCAGATTACTTCCAGTTTGTTGTCAGTTCGGAACTAGCGGCAGCACAACTACGTTGTTGCAATTTAGTCACAGACTTTTCAACTTTGTAAGGCTTAAGCTCCGCTTGTATTTCCTTTCCGGGTAATTTAACGTGAAGTACATTCGCTAACAGCACAATATACTTACCAATTTATATTTAAATTTATTATACTCTAGCTTAAAAGTTCGGTTGTAATTCTAGCAGTCTAATTGACACTTAGGCAAATATTTTTCCAGTTATATTGTTTCATTTTTCATATTATTATTTTTTAGTTAATTCTTAGCCATAAAATATTGACAAAAGATTCACGTTATAACAAATTAATAAGAGCAAATACACTCCTATTAATCGGCACAGAAGAAGATAATATAAAAAAATTTGAAAACTTGAAAAAGAAATGTATGAAACAAAGAAACGCCGACGTAATATCTGATTAATTGGCGCCATTAAATCCCCTCTTAATGTTTTCTTTTAGCTTAATGGCTGCAACAAAACTTTCGTTTAAGTAGCCACTTTTATCTTAGCGTTAATGTAGAAATGTCAGTATTCGAGGTTTTGACTAATTTGATTGTCAACATTCTTTTTATGGAACACATTATTTAATTTATTGCCAATTTTTGTTTTACATTTTATTAGTAAGTTAAATTTATTTCGCCTAGTTCCTGGATATTACAATTGTGTGGATGCTTGCACGATGATAGTGCCAATTATAGACAATCACACGATCAACGATCATCGCCGATAGTGTAGATGGGCCATTAGGCTGGTTATACAATGACGCTTTCGCCAGCGCGGTTGGATCGTTACAACCGTTGAGCTTTGCGTCTCTTGGATCGTTACAAAACACGCGGATGGCCCGCGCTGACAGATGGCTCGCGCTTACGACTTTACGACTCTAAACTCGTCGAGGTGTCATCCGCGCACTTACTGGCCGCGCTTACCACTCGCGACGGTAAGCGTCACTGTATAACCAGCCTTATACGATGATCCGTAGGCAACGTTACCAACGACTCGTGTCGGTTGGGCTTTAGTTGTGTTCTATCAATCACGGAACAAAGTTTATGCGACGGGTGTATAGGGCGGGTGGCACCGACACAGCTCTGCCATAACAAATAGTAGTTCGCTCGAGACCCCGGAATAGTTATGCGGTGGTCGGGGCACGTTTGGAATTGTACAACTTGCCTCGTTAGTGGATTGAGTGACAACTCTCCGTCCGCAAGTTTGCCGCAAATTTTCAAATTGCTTCGAGTACACCGATTCCCTCTGCTAATTGATTACCATTCAATGTTGAGGTTCATGAATGTTTCGTTGCTCGAAACTGCAGCAGTGTTTGTTGATAACAAACAAATCCATTTATTTGTTTAAATTTGTCTGCAATAGTTGGATTTTGTCTGACTGCGAGAACTAAAATTTTATTCATAGATTATCTCTTGGTCGTTTCGGCTGCTTGGATCCTTCCTAGAGGCTTGCATCACTTATCTTAGCAAGTATTTAATACTATAAAATTTCGTACAACTAAATATTTCTCTAGTACAACAACGCCACTGGGTGTAGTATTCAATAGGTCAGGCATATACACTAACACAGATCCAGATTTTGACAGACAAAGTAAGAATCAGATTTTTATCAAAAATATTTAACAAATTTCAACTACGTGTTGTATGTTTTAGAGCTGATTTTGAGCAAACATAAAATCTATTACCACGAAATTTGTACATATAGGTAAAAACTTTGAATATAATAATTAAACGTTAGAGTTGCATTTGGAAAATCATATTACATAAATGAATTTTGTGTAAATATGAAATTTGAAGCTGATCTCATTTACCTTTCGTTCAGTTTCCGAGATACCTAATTAAATTACATTCGAGGTTCGCCAGTGAATTATTGGCAATCAATAGTACTGTATGAAATTACCGCAACGCTTCATAAATTATATTGTAAATGAAAATTTTAATTATTCTACTGTTAATAATTTTTATTAAACAATGTCTACCTAAACTTCACATAACTAGAATTTACTAGTCTTATTGAAGGTGTCACAGCAGGCCTATTTCTTCTAGAATATTATAGTCAGAAGTATTAGGGAGGTCTTCTTACCAGTGAACAAAAAATACTATAGTTTAAAGTTGGGATAAAGAAAGTTCACTTAAAAATTCATAGTAACTAAGATAACAGAGTGCGCCGAAAGTGTAAAAAAGATCTCAATACATATTGCACTCTTGAAGTTGTTGAAAGTCTAGACTGATCCTGAAACTACTTTCGACTCCAATATTGCTGAAGTTTCAACTGTTACGAATGTATTAAAACTTTGTTTAGAAAACTCCTGGCATAGTGGGTTTTTGTCAATGTGTATAGTGACTTTGTGAGTTGTTTTCGAAAGATATATTAGGGATATTTGTTCGAACCTTCTGTCAAATGTTCAACGTTGTATCACGCCTTGATGCAAAGTTCACACGGAACCTTTCTTAAATAATGCAAAGAACTTTCTGAGTATTTATAACTAATAAAATTAATCAACCGTATTTTCTGAACAATAAGATCTAGATTTTTGGAGTTTACTCCTCGAAGAGTTTGTTTGTTTGGTTGTACGCGCTAATCTCAGGAACTAGTGGTTCGAATTGAAAAATTCTTTTTGTGTTCGATAGTCCATTTATCGAGGAAGGCTATAGGCTATAGGCTATAGAAAACGCGGACGAAGTCGCGGGCACCAGCTAGTGTACCTATTTATAAATAATCAGCCAGTATTCAAATTCAATTCCACAACATCCTACGTAGATTTCTAATAGAAAGGCATCTAATACTTACCACTAGTACGAAAGCCAAAAAATAATAATACGTAAACATTATTTTAAACACTTGTTTGTAATATTGTCAGTAACTATAATATACCACTACCTAAACGGGTTCTAAGTTTTTATAACTTATATTATCAAACAGGGTCAGACGCGCAGGTCATCTTGGATTTGGTGTAATCGGGACCGCGCACGAATTTGTTACATGAATCGTTATCGTTTATTTATAAAACGTAGTTTTGTATTTATGGATATTTTATGCATTACATCTCGATGTATATGGATGGGCCCTTTCAAACAAAAAATCACTCCCTCAAAACTAAACTAATTCGCAAAATCATATTAGTTTTTGTAGGTACGGCCCGATCTAGTGACTCGTTTGTGGGTCGTATTTCTCGGCGGGATTAACGAAATTAGTAGAGTCCATCCAAGGATCCTTTTGTTCTAGCTTCGTGTAAGTGGACACCACTGTGGTGACTGTGGTTTCGAATAAAACGAAACCATGTACTCGAGTACACGTGTAATTTTGCCTATCGTTTTGCCAGTGTTATTTGTATGGAAAGGGCCCATCCACATAGATCGATGATTACATCATACTTACTACTGGTCTCGGGCCTCTCCTCAGTTAAAGATAAATTTTACTTACCAACCATGACTTGGCCAACTATCCATTTGGAAAGATAATTCAAAAAAATGTTGTCGTTAGATCCGTCAGAGCTTACAATTCGACAGATACTTCGTGTATTGAAAGTTTTACATCTTTGTTACTACATTCTAAAATATATGTATATGTGAATTATATCGATGTGTATACAAGGAGTACGGAGCACACTCGAGTTTGCAAAGGATGCTTGCAGAAGCTTTTAAGTGCTCTTCAAAATTGGCTGAGAAAATGCAACACTGAGCTGCTTTTATTCTAGACTTTATTGTTTAGTAAATACGGATGATTATTACTGACAAATACTCAGAATGAAGGTATCTACAAAACGTACACTAGCACTTCATAAAACATTGAAATTAGAAAATTATATTCTAGAAAATTATGCTTTCTTTTTAGTAACACTAGACAACACGTCCAGGCTTCGCTTAGGTGTTTCGTAAAAAATAAAAAAACATTTTCAGAATACACTGTTTATTAGATAATTTCTTTTCATTTCTTTTTAATAAGAGAAGAATAAAAAAGGAAGGTTGTTTCCTTTAGAATACATGTCATTTTGTGTGTAAAAAAAAATGCTTTATTATTATATATGTTATTTAGTAGATACGTATTTTTACACTTGACTGTACCTATAAATAAATAAAAACTTTTTAACAAAAAATTAATCCGCCGAAAAAACTGAAAAGCAAAAAATAATTTTATTTAACCTTAATAACAAAGTTCTTAAACTAATGTAAGTACACCTAAGTAATTTTGAGTCGGCGCTAAACAAGCAAATTAATTAATTAACTCAAAATTACTTAGATGTACTTACATTAGTTTTAAGAACTTAGTTATAAAGGTTAAATAAAATTATTTTTTGCTTTTCAGTTTTCGTTTTCGTCAGTTAAAAAGGCATATATATTTATATAATTACAAATGAATTTGCCTACTAATTTTCCTTCCACGAAACCTTCGTTAGCATAATTCAAAAATTTCCATCTGTTATATTATTAAAACATTAACCGCAACTTCAGATTTTACAAGTTTCTGCCGATGAAAATGTTACTGACGGCTCAAGGGGCCAATTAGAAGACAAACATAACTAGTTGAAATTATACTAGACAAGCAAATTAAAATCGTCTCCCGTACCCTCCGTACCCCTCCAAACCGCGACTTTCTTCCATTATATGCAAATGGCACAGTAGATTATCCTTTGAATTCTTATGTAGTGTCAGAGTAAAGGCATCACTAGCTTGATAGGGTTGTCACATTGAACATCTTATCTGGCGAATGTCACATGATCTACTGTGAATTGAATTCTTTCATAATATAAATACCTACTTATTATACCTACAGTGACCCGACAGACATCGTTCAGTCAAAAGTTTTGGATTGGGAAAAGGACAATAGAGGTTTTCCTCGGACAAAATAGTAAGTTTATCTATCTTTTGGCAATTTTTTTTAAAAAATCTTCCTCGTAAAAATTTCCTTGGTCTTTAAAGAATATTTGTATTTATCATTACATATTATAAAACAAAGTCCTCCGCCACATCTGTCTGTCTGTCTGTCTGTTCGCGTTAAACTCAAAAACTACTGCACCGATTTTCATGCTGTTTTCACCAATGGATAGAATGGTTTTCGAGTAAGGTTTTAGTATATAATTTACAGTTATGCGGGCGAAGTCGCGGGCAGCAGCTAGTTGTGAATACACCATTATAGTGTAAACTATTATAGTAAAATATAAAACAATTAATTTCTGGTCTAATTTAGTTTTATTTTGGTTTTCTTTATAAATAATTGTTATTAAATTGATTTGTTTTTGTTTGATATTAACGGCTATTAGTCTTACTTGTTAACTTTTAATGGACATAGCACAATTTTTTGTTACATACTGTATTCCATGTCGGTTCTAACTTTGTATTCCTAACTTGAAGTAACACCGAAACAGCGTGGAAACTTTATTAGTACTGGCAAACTTTTGTCGACAAGTAAATAAATGTAACAAGTCGACAATGTCGTCGTGTAAATCCCTCTGTTGTTACAGCCCTACCGCGCCGCTGTGGTCTGCCAAGTCCGCACTTAACGTCGCTCGCTCGCTCACTTTTTACAAGATTCTTCAGTTCACTTTAGACGGAAAATTAAAGTAGACATTATTCATGAACTTATCTAACATGGGATTTTTAAAACGCCCATAAATTTCATTCTCGCTAAGCTAAAACCGCAGGAGATGCGTGCCATACATGTCACTCATTAAACTTTTCTTAAACATCGCCAAATCATCAATCAACAGTACTTATAATAAATATGTAAGTGTAGATATTGTAGTCAATACATAATGATTCATAATAAATATAAATAACAGTCTTTGATTTTGTTTTTCTTATATTGATTGCACTTAAAATTACAATATAATCTTTATTATTCATATAGCTTGTGACATGATTTTCAAATACTAAATATAAATCATCTTCAGATCATTTTTTTTATAATATAGAGGTGGCAGACAGGCTGGCGGCTCACTTGATGGTAGGTGGTTACCTCCGCCTAAGGACACAAGGATCATACTTTTTTAACTGTGTTGCCAACAGAGTTTTTTGAAAGTCCCTATTATTCTTCCATGTAAACACATTTAATCGACAGACTATAGTTTGTGATAATGAATAAGGAAAAACATTTGACGTCACTATTGTCACAGCGATAAATATGTCAGGCGTATCGGGTATTTTTCAACTCTTACCATGTCGCGGAGACCATCTAGTGTCATGGCTAAGATTATTTTAATATGTACAGGCTTGATTTATGTTGCAAAATTATACAGAAATATTAAACAATGTGGACGTGTTATTAAAACAAAGTTTTATAACATGTTATTTAATTCCAACGTGTATTAGACCCGCAGCGAGCGACAGGCGAAAAATTTGTGCAATATCACATTAAATCGTATCACGTAGCTCATAACACTGCGTAAAAATTAACTATTTAGTGTGATATTGCACAAATTTTTCGCATTTTTCGCCTGTCACTCAGCAGAGGCATTTAGAGCCTGCCGATACCTTTGCGTAAGAAGCCCCAAAGAAATATATCTTAAATTAGAGGTGGCTTTAAAACTCATTAAGTCATTTAACGGAATCAATTTTCGCTTTAAACTGGCACATAATTTACTTTAACGCACTGATATTTCACCGAACAGGGACTGAGTGGGAGGCGTCAATAAATTAATTCGATTACGCCATAAATCGTACGCGATACGCCTAGGCCGAACGAGCCACTATTCACTTATATTTTTTATTAGACCTATAAAAGTCTGGATTAATATTTCACTAATTCAAGCACTCGAACGTCGGGTTCCGTTAGCTGCGTCTACAAGACTTAGGATTATTGAGAGGTAAACCTATCGATACTTTTTTAGAAATGCAAGTTATGCATGAAAAGTAGAAGCAAAATAGAGTTCTTTAGTGCTCGCGACTTCGTCCGCGTAGAAAAGTATAAAACGCCATCTACCGTATTTTGGATAGATGGCGCTATCTCCCGGGCCAAGCCGCTAGTATTTACTTTTATTTTAGATTTCCCGTAGAAATGAAGCATTTTCTCGCAGTAAAAAGTATCCTATGTTCATCACGGATAATGTCGGCTTCTAATGGTAAAAGATTTTTTCAAATCGGTCCAGTAGTTTCGGAGCCTATTCTATACAAACAAACAATCAAATTTTTCCTCTTTATACTATTATTAGTAGTACTAGTATAGATAATTTATTAATATTAAAATAAATGAATTTGAATTAAATACACCTAGTATTGCCCGCGCCTTCGTCTTCTTTGAAAAATGAGAAAATATAACACCTGAATAACTCTTGACGTCTTCGTCGCTGTGAAGACGGTGGCGCCGCTATCCGAATTTTTCACACTTTTGGACGACCCATACATACATCCAGCCTCACAAACTTTCTCATCAATACTAATAATACATCTGTAAGGGTTGGTCGTGGAGTAAGTTACTTTGTTTTTAGAAATATCGTGTTTATAGGCTCCATACATGATACTGAAACTAAATTGACGATTTTTAGATTTTTTTTCTATATGTACCTATATTCCTCCATAACTCTAAAACGAATGAACTCATTTTCATGAAGTCCAAGTTTGGTAGATAAACATTTAGACGTACAGAACACAGGATACTACTTTTTTCTTTTTCAACGCGAACGAAGTCGCGGGCGCTATCTAGTTTATAATATTAGCAGGAAAGTAGGATTTCACAAATAACAAATGTGACAATGATATTAATATAAAAATCAATTTAGGGTAATCATCGTCGTTTGGAAATATGATCCCCAAGGATAACAAAGCAATATAAACATACTGTATATGGGGTATGAAGCGACGAGTTATTGATTTGCCATCAATTCTGGGTGAATGTGTGTTTGTCACGCTTAAGTTCGAAACCCTCTAAGTTACGGTAAGACTGGATGGCTTGAGGCTCAATATACTTTACTAGCTGGTGCTCGCGACTTCGTCCGCGTAGAAAAGTATAAAACGCCATCTACCGTATTTTGGATAGATGGCGCTATCTCCCGGGCCAAGCCGCTAGTATTTACTTTTATTTTAGATTTCCCGTAGGAATGAAGCATTTTCCTGCGGTAAAAAGTATCCTATGTTCATCACGGATAATGTCGGCTTCTAATGGTAAAAGAATTTTTCAAATCGGTCCAGTAGTTTCGGAACTTATTCTATACAAATAAACAAACAAACAAACAAACAAACAAATCTTTCCTCTATATAATATTAGTATAGATGTGGCACAGATATATAAATTAACTAGCTGGCATCCGCGACTACGTTCGCGTTGAAAAAGAAAGTAGTCTATCCTGTATCTACCAAGTTTTATGAAAATCAGTTAATTCTTTTAAGAGTTATGGATGAACATACATACATACATACGTATACATACAATATCTAGATTTACAGATTTATTATTATTATTGATGATGATCGATGATGATTTCGCAAGTTAACTGCAAACTAAAGACATATGGGCACAAGGGATCTAGATAAAGTTCATCCGATGAATATAAATTATTTTTTTACAATACTGGCATAATTTTCTTTGATAGAATTATTAAAAATTGTCAATTTTTCATTTTTTAAAACCGTTTAAATGGCCGAAAATTCAGAGCCACCTGTATGAAAGTGATATTGTTCAAAAAAGATTGCTATTGCTATTATAGTCATGCTTATTACTCGTAAATAATAAAAAATACTATAGTTTTGAATGAAAAAAAAATCGATTCCTATCTATATCTATACTAATATTATAAAGAGGAAAGATTTGATTGATTGATTGTTTGTTTGTTTGCATAGAATAGGCTCCGAAACTACTGGACCGATTTGAAAAATTCTTTTACCATTAGAAGCCGACATTATCCGTGATGAACATAGGATACTTTTTACCACGGGAAAATGCTTCATTCCTACGGGAAATCTAAAATAAAAGTAAAGGGGCCCGGGAGATATCGCCATCTATCCAAAATACGGTAGAAGTCGCGAGCACTAGCTAGATTTTAATAAAATAAAGGTTATTATCATAAAATTTATATAATCTACAATGTTGGGTATCTAGCAGCAACAAAATAAATATTTAGTAAATAAATACATCAATTTTAACATAAATAATTATTAGAAAGAAAAAAATTATGTCTGCAAAGGAGTTAATCGAATGGAAACGCTTTTTACAAGCTCGATTCGACCTTTATATAGACAGGGACGGTCACACGAAGTAAGTAGGTGGTACTATTATATTAATATTTTTGTACGTAAAACCATGATTAAGCAATAAAAAATATATAATATTTTCGCAGAATTTTATAAAATTTCTATGGACTTAACATTGAATATTAAGAAGTGGTGGTGGTTTTATTATATATTTATACTTATAATGGCATAGATTATTATCATTATATTCTATTCTATATATAATAATAAACCTTCCGTGAAAAAAATGTTATCTAACAGACGATGAAAACCGCATTAAAATCCTATAAGAAGCAGAAAGCGACTTAAAATTAAAATTATTCAAATTACAGATTATTGCCTTGGGAAAACCTTCCGAAACCTTTATTTTAATTTTCAATCGCAACTCCATTTAATACGTGACGCGTCGGTCTTAACCATAAAGCCTTAAGGTACCGTAATAAATTTTATAGTTATGTAATTAATCCACAATTTGAAACCAGCAGCGTAACCCCGTAACTCATAATGTACGCACTTTACTATTCCGGCTCATGTAAAATTTTCTAGTAATCTAAACTCATTTGAGCACACTCCACTCGAATTAGCTCACAAAAGGCTCAGCTACGTTTAATTAATATTGTGTTAAACGCATGCACTCTAACGCGGAGCGCGGAACGAGTCACACTCAACTCCTGATGAGGATCCATTATTGAGTAAGTGCGAATTAAAATTTTAATATCCTCCTTGGTTGAGAGTTTCTTGTGGTGGCGGCAATGCTATTACCGCAATCATTAGAAGAAGCAGCAAAACTAAACAGAAGTATTTATGAGGATTGTCATTTTTTTTTTATGTTAAAGTCGACAGACAGGCTGACGGTCCACTTGATGGTAGGTGGTAGCCACCTATAACACAAGCAACGCCATAAGTGCTACAAGTGCGCTGCCGACCATAGAAGGATTATAAGGATTAGGGATAAGGGAGGGATGGGGTAATGGGCTCTGGCATCCCTTACTCACTCACCGTTACACAACAGCACATAATGCTGTTATTTCATGGTGGTATTCTGTAAGGTGGTGGTTACTGCCGCCAGACGGGCTGCCCAAATGACTGCGAAACGCAGTGTGCCCTGCCACTACTAAATTATGTATATTGCAAAAAAAAAATTAAATTATATTTATAATAGCTGTTACTTTATAAAATATAGACTATGTTACTCGCTTATAATATAGCTTCCAAACAGTGAAAGAATTTTTCAAATTTAACTTTCTTTGGCGGGCTAGTCTACTAGCCTAAATCTAGGTTTCTAAACCTCAACATGCTGTTCAACGAGTTGAGTGCTGATGCTGATATTGATATATTTAATTGTAAATCGGTGGAAATTAAGTGTAAATTGACAGCTATACTTTTTAACTGAGTGTTTTTCTTTTCTTTTCATTTTGTTTTCTTTTTCTCACTATTTTATTCTATGCATAATGTTATAATTCGTCACAATTTCTATTTTATAATTTATCTGTGTATACCTTAAAATTGCCTTGTACCTTACCTACTATTACCTACTTATTACTTACTTATATCTATTATAGGATTTTTGTTTGTGCTGTTGATGTACCTTTTGAAAAATAAATAAAATAAATAAATAAATAAATCGGTCCAGTAGTTTCGAAGTCTATTCAATTCAAACAAACAATCAAATATTTCCTTTTTATAATATTAGTATAGATATAGGCTAGCTGAAAAAACATAAGCAATATAACGTTTAACATTTTTGTTGCTATTACACTTTTGCCAGGAGGGCGTTAGTTTTCATAATTTAAGATGATCGGGTGGAAAGTATGGAAACTACTTATTTATTCAGAGGCGGTACGTTGTTCGCCTGGTCAGCTATAAATAATAAAATTACAAACGTTTAGAAACATACTTTAAGAATTAAATTCATATTTTCTTATAATCTAGAACATGGTCCTTCTGAGTGCCAAATTCGATTAAATGTTAAGCGTACTCATAAAAATAAATAACAATCTCTCCTTTATTAATAGAGACAGTAAGAATCGTGTGAGTGGACATTATTCTTAGTAAATATAGTAGTTTAGGTTATATTAAAATTACTCATTAGTCTTAGACTAGATTGTAATCTTATAAAGATGGACTTTTTCAGGTACCTACACCCTAAAAAAAAAAATTGTTTAATGGAACGCATATATATTTTAAATATTCTTATTGCATTTATAAGCCAAATTCTATCATCACGCTATGACCTTTCGAAGCCAAGGTTGGTGAAAACATAGGGCACAACACAATTAGTTGAATGATAAATAATGTAAGCCACAAACTTACGTATTACATTATAATTTTTATTAATATTATTTTATATAAAAATTAGCATGTATAAAGTCAGCATGATGATAAAGTTGCTGTCACGAGAATAATATGCATAAAAAATGTAGGTAAGAAAACAGATTTACGCGAATCACCCTCCGGAAAATACTGCTTTCCCACTAAGGAACCGGAGTTTTCTGTGGCTAAACAATTTTAGTCTGCGATAAGGGCAGGAAGATTGTGGGTCGCCGTTGTTAGCGGGAAAATGCAGTCTTTACACGTTCATTGATTGCCAACGATACGTGTGCATTTTATCTATAATTCTATAGGTACTTATATTACAAAGAGGAAAGATTTGATTGTTTTTTTGTTTGTTGGCATTGAATAGGCTCCAAAAATACTGAAACGATTTGAAAAATTCTTTCACCGTTGGTAAGCTATTTATCAGCGAGTAACATAAGCTATCTATACTAATATACTAATAATATTATAAAGAGGAAAGATTTGATTGTTTGTTTGTTTGCATAGAATGGGGCTCCGAAACTACTGGTCCGATTTAAAAAATTCTTTTACCATTAAAAGCCGACATTACCCGTGATGAACATAGGCTACTGTTTACCACGGGAAAATGCTTCATTCCTACGGGAAATCTAAAATAAAAGTAAATACTAGCGGCTTGGCCCGGGAGATAGCGCCATCTATCCAAAATACGGTAGATGGCGTTTTATACTTTTCTACCCTGACGTAGTCGCGAGCACCAGCTAGTAGTAAATAATTTACAAAGTCACGCGGGCAAAGTCGCGGGCAGCAGCTAGTTTGTAAATATAATTGTACTAAATACATCTTCTAAAACTGACCACTATCTTTTAATGAGACCATACCTCAACAGTTTCGTGTCGCACCTGGGATTAACACTCGAGAGATTTATACAGTCACAGGCGGGGCCTCAATGATAGCGGTTAATGGAACTTTTTGCTATTTAAATCACGTTCCGAGGGGGACCCCGCTCGCGTTAAATTAATTGGATTTCGCGGGATCTTTCATAATTTGCCTTTGTCGTTTGAGGATTTTATCCATGTTTGTTTGTTACTGTATTTAGGCTAAACAAGGGGTGTTTTTTATAAAACACTAACTGTTGCACGCGACTTTGCCCGCGTAACATTATAAAATATAGCCTATGCTACTTGCTGATAATGCCTAGCTACTTGACTAGTTTTCTATAGCTGAAAGAATTTTTAAAATGGTATGAATAATTACCACAAAGCTTTGTTTCTTTGTTAGTATAGGGTACGTATGTTCTCCAGTATATTATATTCCATATACTAGGGACTGGAACGGTTGACGGTTTCGTGTCCATAATTTGATCAAGCGTTTCTATTAGAAGGCTATTAGTTACCTAATAGGGGTGCATTTCGATGACAGAAACCAAATTGATTGGCGGTACACGTACCTCCGTACGTAGGAACGTATTATGTTTATTATTTTATTAAAAGTTCTAAAAAAAAGTTCTAAAGAAAAAGTTCAGATTCAAAGACTGAGTCACGCTTTTATCGAAATTAAAGAAGCATTATTACGATAAAATCTCTTCTAAAAGTTTTATATTAAAGTCGTGAATATGTCGAACGTTTGTTAATAATTCAAAGTGACTAAACTAAAGAAATATGATTTATTAGTATTATAGAAAATATTTAATAATCTCAACTGAATGAGTTGTTTTCTTAGTTTAAATTATAGAATAAAGATAATCAGAAAATTAAAATGAATGCTGTGACATATCGGTAAGCGTATTTTACATAAAGGAAATTAATCCGATTTTTTTTACATTTGCCTATACATCGCTTTGACATTGAAGTAATAATTAAATTTATTTGGAATGCAAAAGGAATAGGAAAAGGTTAATTTCTTCACATGGATGAATTGTAAGAAACGAATGGAGATCTTTGTTGTACGTATTTAGTGTGCCTCCAACATTTTGTAGGAATTCAAATATGAAAGGATATCGGAAATAGTTTTGCCATTGGAAATGCGTCCCGAGTTCTTTATTTACTTATTTATTCATATATAAAGGGTTACATACAATATAAGGGATACAATAAAATGTCTTAAACCTTAACAGGGTCGTCTAGGCGAATAAGAGAGTTGTCTTATATTATTACAATACTTTGATTTGATAATAAGTATCTGTTGAAACTGATTTTAATCTATAAAGTGAGTCAAAAACCTTTCTACAGTGTAAAAAAATTAAAAATAGTATCTCAAGATTTTTTATTATGTTCGCACTAATGCAATTAAAAAAGCATTTATATTATGTTAATATTAATTCTAGTAAAATACCTAATATATTTCAAAACTTAGCGAGTATTTATTTAAAAAAAATAATAAAATCTTATTTTGTACTTCGTCATATACAAGATTTACAATATGTAAAATGGTGTACCGTACCATAAATGTGCACACGTCAATAGAAGCCTCTAGTAAGGTAGATATGGCAGTAATTAATATCGATAGCCTGACCGTGACATCTCAGCACTACACTCACAGTAAATGCGTTGGACAGTATGCAAACTTAACCCTTCATATACCGGAACGTGGATGCGCGTTAATAATATTGCACCACTCACTCGTGTGCCCGAACGCGGATCCGCGTTGCACTTACTTCACGCGATATTTTATGTTTTTTCTATATAAGTCCTTAATTATAAGATGTAATTTTGGTTGAAAATTATAGCAGTTGAATCTTGAGATTGACTTTACGCTCAATACGGTCCCTTATTTCAACGGTAACTCGTCTCTCTGGCGTTCGGCACACGAGGGGTTAAGTTTTAAAGTCAAGCAATTTGTAAATTAATAAGGAAGGCATAAGAAAATGGGACTTTTCTCCCTCACCAAAGTAATACAGCATATTATATGATGTTATTTCAGGGTAATATTCTGTAAGGCTATGTTTACTGTCACCAAATGGGCTGCCTAAATAATTGTGTGCCTTCAATTAATTTGTTACTTATAGTAATTTTTGTAACTTTTCGGTTTAATTAACAAAAGTTAAAGATGTTGCTTAAGACGTTGTTTGTCACATCACATACTGTGTGTTTATCATAACTGTGCATCGCTCTTCATATATTTGTGCGTAACACCGAGCGTATTGATTTTGTATGCGCGCGCAGCTCCAAGTCCCCGCCTGGGGGAAAGCAAGGAAGTGGGGAGGGAGGCAAAAAACGAACAAGGGTGAAGCTACGATTCGAATTGAACCTTTTTATAGGGGCAGGAATATCTAAGGTTAACGTTGCGACGCGACGTCTTCTGACGATATGTTAAATTTCCTATTATTATTGAGCAATACTATCTTTCTCTTTTAAATGATACTTTAAATATTAGAAGATGATTTTACGTGTAAGCAAAGCTAGATTTGATTTTAATTAAACATTTTTACCATGGGCTTGGGCGTCTAATACTCTAGGTTTTATTTAAAACAAGCGATCCGCTCCCGGCTTCGCCCAGGGTGCATTTTTTAAGCAGGGTGTATTTTTAAAACCTTCGCTGATTATCCCTCTATCGCCATGAGTGAAGACAGAATTAAAATCGGTCCAGTCGTTCTTGAGTTTTGCGCTTAGCAACACATTGTAGGGATTAATTTTTATTTATATAGAAAAAGAAGATACGCGCCTTAAGAAAATTTAAAAAAAATATAATTTGAATTATCGTTAGTCCAATGTTAACCCAAAGTAAATTATTGCACCTAAGTTCTTCTCTTTAGCAAAGTCGGCGAAAGTTTTTAGTTTCTTTTTTCAATACATTGCAATAGCAATTAGCTTTACTCTGGTATAGTGTATACAAGAAATAATGAATTATTTAAACTGTTTGTTTAATCTATAGAGTGACTAATAAGAAGGTATAGTAAAAGTGCTTGATTTTTGTATATGTATATTCTAACGCTATTGGATCGATTTTAAGTACTAATAGATGACAAAGTTATTGGTGATAGTACTCTTTACTTTATGCTATTTCCCTCGACTTCGTCCGCGTCGGTGTTTAATAAATATTTATAGCTCATATATGTATTTTTGTCATGCGTGAAATAATTTACCTTAAGTGAACTCTCGGGATGAGCTTTTCTAGATGAAAAGTACCTTAAATTTGTACTTTTCTGTCACTTTTATTTATTTATGTTCTTGTTGGTTATTTTCTGTCTGCTCCTACCAGTATCACTTTGTCCATTGCTGAAATATTGTGATCGCCACGTAGACTAAAGCTCTCTACCTATACATACCACATTAATTATAAAATCTACACTAATATTATAAAGAGGAAAGATTTGTTTGTTTGTATAGAATAGGCTCCGAAACTACTAGACCGATTTGAAAAATTCTTTTACCATTAGAAGCCGACATTATCTGTGATGAACATAGGCTACTTTTTACCGCGGGAAAATGCTTCATTCCTACGGGGAAACGGGTAATAAGATAACGGGTAGTAAGAATTATCCTTCCGTACTTATCTTTTTCACATAACTTCTAAACGGCTGAACCGATAGGGTTGAAATTTTATATGGATATTTCGATGGTTTCCCGGAAGATTTAAAAATACAATTGGACGCGGTAGGTGGCGCTGCTGTCGGTATGTCAACTATTAAACGGCTTGACCGATTGGGTTGAAATTTTGTATGTGTATTTCCATGGTTTCACAGACACGAATGTATTATATTATAATTCATAAAGTTACGCGGACGAAGTTGCGTGCAACAACTAGTCATTCATAAAATTTAAAACGATCGGAAGCCTAAAACTTCTAACTTCGCAATGCGCAGGTCAACGCGTATGAGTGAAATGCGGATATCGAATGACGTCATATGAAGCGGTCATTAAGGCCTCACGGGCACAAAAAGCAGTGTGTCATTATCGTGTATAAAGGCTGTCTAATAATAGCAAAAAGTCGTATATCCAACACGAAAATTTTATGGCAAATATAAATACAGATATTTGTTAAATATTTTTTTTTATTATAATTAAAATAATGTAATATGTAATCTATTCACTTTCGGATTCGCACATATTCTCAAAAATCCGTTCTTATGGTCCATGAGCCAGCGACAGATTTTCATGACCAATTTCCTCCCAGCCGATAACTCGTAAAATGACTGAGAGAGTTGTACCATGAAGCGTTGTGAACGTCAGCTGCGGCTCCGATGGTGGGTTGAGCAGTAGAGTGGTAGCCACCCACGCACATAATAAATAAAACATTTACTTCCGATTAAAAATTCATCAAATTATAGTTAGCCTAATATATTGAAGAAACAAAATTGTCAGCTATTTATAAAATGGTGGATTATGCGTCTGCAGGTCACACGAATATATACGAGTTCAGTGATTACCTCCCAATGGAAAATTTATCAGATGATAGTTTAGTATTACTGTTAATAAATAAAAAAGTCAGCTGGCTATATCTTGGTGGAATGCTTGTCAGCTGATGCTCTGAAAGTGTAGCAGGCTACCACTGCTCAACCCACCATCGGAGCCGCAGCTGACGTCCACAACGCATCATGATACAACTTTCTCAGGCATTTTACAAATTAAAGACTCCATTGACGAAATTAGTGCCTGGCTTAAGGACCATTAGCGGGTTTCTAGACTGTATTTTTGACTGTGCGTTGATAGTCAATAGGACAAAAATTTGATAAATATAAATTATACATATAATATTGGACTAACAGTTATCCCCACCCACACAAAAAGTCTTGTGTGTGTATAATTTAATAAGGATTTTCGATCCAGAATCTGTGAAAATATCTTTTATATCCGAAAGTGTAGGTTAAGTTAGGCTAGCTTTTAATGTAGAATGTCTTCTTCATCTATGTTCCAACTTAGAGGTAGCAATAACGCTATCCGACATGTAAAAATCGATGGCATCTAATATTAAAACACTGCAACTGAAACACAATATTCAGTAGCGACAAGTTACACTGAGGAACACTAAGTAATTAGCCGTAACTAATCCCTTATTATATAGAATACCTCAGTTAAATAACAGCATGTGTTCTATTATGTTGTTTATATTCGATTTCCTATTCCGTTTTTTCGTCCCTCATCCCTTAACCTATGGTTTTTTCAGACTACCACATTTATAAAAAAATACATCATGATGATCTCTTGTAAGTACCTTCTTTTTAAACGTCACAAAGTTATTTAAACACACATTTGTGTGTATATTTTTATTCGTAATACTTGCTAAGGTTGTTATGGTAATCTCGAAGAACTACAGTCTTAGATACATAAAAACTGAACCATTTCAGTGTACAATAGTTGTCGAAACTCTTCCCTATACAGAGATGAGCGTCCATAAAGTGCAGATCAAGCGAATTGCACTAAACTTTGTCGAACTTGGGAGGATTTTACGCTATACACTGTCAAAATATTACATCGCATCAACAAAGTTTCCCTGTAAGACGTCAGTAATTCGTTACGTAACACGGGCGAAAGTTTACACAACGAACGAACAAGATTACAAACAATGTAAAATGCACTAACAACATTTTCTTGTTATTATTTGAGTACATAAATAAAGCAATGGACTCATAGTCATGATGACGCTATACTCTATGAGTATGAATACATGAAAAATTGCGCATGCGACGCAACGTCTTATCGAGTTGGAATGCCTAAACTTTACCAAAACTGCAATTGAAGACGTTTCTTTCAAACCTAAATTATTTTCTTATTGTATGACTAAATTAATTTTAATTAAATTAATTGTAAATTAATTTACTTAATAAAATCTGTGTTGTTATTTAATTTTGATAAGTTTTAACATGAAAGTGACACTTTACGAAAAAGACTTTGGATATTTTTCTTAAAGTGTCACTTCTCTAGGAAAGTTAGCGACCATCAATCCTTGAAGGCTGTTGCTCAAAAGAGTGAGCGATTGATTATACTAAACTTAATCATAAATTATTTAACTAATATTTCATTCTTCTGATCTAAAATGTAAGTCTTCAATTATTCAAGTTAGGAAGAGAAGAAATACTGGGGAGAATGAATGGAGGAGATAAGAAAGAGAAACTGCATGATACATTCATTGAGAATCAGATAAAATTAATGGTAAACAGTCAATGGGGATATCGGAGGATAATTACGAAGCGCGAATCTCTGAAATACCGCTGGGATTTTCGATGCATTGCGGACTTTGCTTTGCGCTATATTGCGACGAAATTGCCTATTTTGTTAGTACACGCTGTAATAAGTATACCTAGAAATTCATGTTAACAAATGCGATGAATGAAATTTTAGTTTATGGAAAATTTATAATGTCACTCAGGAGAGTTAGGAAGGCAATTCATAATTCATTCCATCTAACGCTGGTTGAAAATTACTAGGTGAATAGGTACTGGAATAATAGTAGTTTTAGTTATAAATCAACGTAGCAAACTACTAAGAGGGTTGATTTAGTTTTTGGCATGTAAATTAGTTACTTGTTTAGTGTAGGCGTATTTAGCTTTGTTATGACAATACTTGTACATATATAATACGTTTTAAATCACCTCAAGTCTGGTAGTAGATACTTAGTCTATAAGGGGTCAGGTACCGAAATTTCTCGTAGTATGATGTCAATAAAATATTCCTGTGTCCAACTCCTTCTGTTGAATGATTAAATGGTCGGATTGACACGACTAAACGGTTATTCCATCATGTATCAGAGCGGTAATTAATTGAATCTTTTAAAATTTATAGGTCATCTTTAATTTCAGCTCCAATTACATATAAAAGTCCTGTATATTAATTAAGTGAAGTCTTTAACGGAGTTACAGTGGTATGTATTGTAAAAGTTAAAAGGAAAAAAAGAAAATATGAAAATAGGCTTTGATATCTTTACATTTCCCTCTGCACTTATGTCATTTTGTTTAGCCAATGACTGTTTTTTTCAACGTGTAAAATCATTGTCGGAATGCAATGTGCTCTACCTTTGTTGATGTTAAGGTGAAACAAGTCGGCGGCCCGAACTCATCAGTCTCATGGCTAAAATGCGTCCTGTCTCAAACAGCACAATGCGTGGGAAGAGCAGTCGACCGAGATGCACAACGATTCATACCAAAATTAAAATCAACAACAGACCCTTGGGCATATACACTTTTTGACAAAACTACTGCATATATCTATTTCGTGTAAACTTATTTGAACTCTTAAATAACTAATCAATGTTTGTATGCAAAGTATTTTGGAGTTTTTGTACACTGGATTGACCTAATCACCCTCAAAGTTGCATTAAAACTTGGTTTAAAATATGCATTTGTCAAGGGTCATATCTTTTAAATTAATACTTTTTTTTAAAGTTTATATGCATACAAACCTAGTTAAGAACAAGATAAATCGGTATCATGCTTACTTTTGTAAATTAAACATAAAACAGCGGAGTAATTAACATTCTACGTTTGTATGGAGGAAAACTGACTTGTATTACTTTAATATCGAAAGCTCGTTTGTGCAAATAATACTCGTATGATGAACCGAACTTTACTGAATATTGGATGTATTTTTTATACATTATTCGACAAAATGAAGAATGTAAGAACCTTCACTCGAGCAAATACGTATAATACAAATAAGAATATATAATTTCAATATACCGAGCAAAATTAATTCGTAAGCAGTCTGCGTACCTCAAGTAGGTTTAGCAACATATATACCTATATACCTAATAGCAGATATGTAAATATTAATAACATTTCCTTTCATTTGCATACCGAAGGGAATATTTTATATTATTATTCGACCGTAAGCCGGCCTTTTCGCTTCTAAATAATTTAAGTAAGCCCTCTATTATATCGATTTGTGTTTTGTTAGACGAGAGGAGGTTCGTCTGTTTCTTTACAAAATTTTGTTTATTTATGTAAATTTTATTAAATTAAATAGCAATTTGGAATCATTGTACCGCGATATTTATTTAACGTATTTAGATATAATCATTCCTTTAAAAACAATTGTGTAAACTCGTGTTGTTTTACTATTTTTATAAGTAAAACAAGGTTTTCAAAATATACTAAATTGATACGTTCATAGGAAAATAAATCTGATATTGAGCTAAGCCAACAAAATCTAGGCTTAAAGGCGTGAAGGCTGTATTAATTGGGTAATACGTTCGGCGTTTGCGTTGCACAGTGACATGTGGATATAAACTAGCTTTACCGGAATAAATTCACTAATGAATATGACTGCATCATGAAATTTTCGCATAACAAAAACAACTAATCAATACTTTTATAGGTGACGGTAGCCACCTACCATCAAGTGGTGAATTTTTCAAATCAACAAATAAACAAACAGACAATCACATCTTTCCTTTTTTATAATAATAGTATGTATAAGTAAATAACGTTTTTCTAAAAACACTTTAGCAATAAATTGTTGTGAAAGCATTACCAAATATATTTTCAACATTGAGCTCTTTCAGGACTACGTATTTAGTCCTGAAATACCCCATGTATTTGATATATGGGACAATACAATCGCTAAAAGAGGGATTTCACAGGAAAATCTTCACGTAAACCAGAATAAAAAAAGAAATTCTCCAAATTGTTAAGTAAAATAACGAACGGATGGACCATTTACAGATCACTTATCATTTATAAAAAAAAATATCTATAGAGTTAGGAAGTGTCGTTTGGTTAACTAATTAATGACTGAAAGTCAAAATTTTATTAAATACTAGCTTGCGCCTGCGACTTCATCCGCGTTGAAAAAGAAAAACGTAGCCTAGCCTGTGTCCTTTACATCTAAATGTTTATCTACCAAGTTTCATGAAAATCAGATAACTTGTTTAAGAGTTATGGAGGAACATACATACATACATACAATACCTACACTTACAAATTTATTATTACATAGTATTGATTGATGATATTGATAACGCTGTGACAAAATAAATGAAATTAAAACAACCGTAATTTATACTTAGGTACAAATAATAAGTAAACGTAATAACTTACTTGGGAAATGTAATAAAGTAATAATGAAAATCATAAGCTTATATAATACTAGCTGGTGCCCGCGACTTCGCCCGCGTAACTTTGTAAATTATATACCAAAATCTTCCTCGAGAACCACACTATCCATTGGTGAAAATCGGTGCAGTATTTTTTGAGTTAACAGACAGACAGACGAGGCGGAGGACTTATAGTCATAGGCAGCACACTTACTGCACCCGTAGCGTTGCTTACCATCACGTAACATAGAACGTCAGTTTGAATTTAAAAGCTACATGTGGCTAAAACTTTGAGGTGTCCCTATTAATTACGGTTCCAATTCAGTTTGAGCTTTCGTGAAATGGTTCAGAAGCATTTTTACGTATGTATGTAGGTATATATAAAGGCCGGGTGAATCCGGTCCATGATGACAGGAAATTGGCAATTTCTCTACGAACAAAATGGCCGCTCATCTCTACTTATGGAGTCCGCCTTATAGTCCAGCTTAACGCTGCAACTCATTTTTAGGGTTCAGTAGTAATTTATATGGAAAGAACTTTAGTCTATCTATACCAATATTATAAGAGGAAAGATTTGATTGTTTGTTTGTATTGAATAGGCTCCGAAACTACTAGACCGATTTGAAAAATTCTTTAACCATTACAAGCCGACATTATCCCTGATGAACATAGGCTACCTTTTACCGTGGGAAAATGCTTCATTTCTACGGGAAATCTAAAATAAAAGTAAACACTAGCGGCTTGGCCTCGGATACACTTGAAAGCGCTATCTATCGGATTCGAGTAGAACTACTTGGTGATATTTTTAGCGATCCGCTCCACGCCGGTAGTGTTATAATTTTATACTTTTCAACGCAGCTAGTAGTACATAAAATGACTGTAATTTTTAAGGTATCAATAAATATGTATATTAATTGATAAATATCATTGATATTATCATTGATTGATAATGAATATGGCATCCACCACCAGTTATTTTCATTCAAGCCAGTCCTCAGTCTTTCTAATAGCCTTCTCAACTGTAGTAAGGCCTGTAAGAGACACAACTTGGTATGTCAATAAAATAAATACCAATAAATGGTTTACTCATCAATACTAATAATAAATCGCGACTTCGTCAGCATTGAAAAAAGAAAACAGTAGCCTATTTTGTGTCCTGTACGTCTAAATGTTTAGCTACCAAGTTACATTAAAATCAGTTAATTCGTTTAAGAAATATAAGAGGAACATACATACATACAATACCTACACTTACAGATTTATTATTAGTATATATATATATATTGATGATGATTGGTAGGGGATAGTTACTGCTGCAACAGGCTGTCCCGATTATATTAATCATTGCAAATTTTCCTGGTATTAAATGATTAAATATTATAGACATTACAGAACCCTTATAGCGCATTCCAAACTCTCTATTGGACGGCTTTTACCTTAGCTCGGATATAATCGCATTTATTACTACCGACTAATGGCAATTTCTCATTTTTTGTGAATCGACAGTAATGCTCTTGAAACGAAGAATAAAAGTAAAATTGTGTGCTTAAGATGCTCACTCACCGAAATACAACAAACAGCACACGTGCTGTTCTTTGATTTATGTCTCGTACATCCCGATAATATAATGTCCCTGATTTGTCCCAAAAAAGTACAGTTAAAAAAAATAAAGTTAAATAATATTTTATTCTTCCAGACACTTTATTACATTACAAAGTGGTCTTCTATAAACGGGAGGCTATAATGTCTGGATTATGACTTGTGGGTCATTAGTTCTCCTACTATTACATTATTCGTAAGTACATGTAATTAATATTAGCGTAAACATCTTTTCACTGTGTTCAAAGAAGTCTATGGCTTAATACAATCTTGATAAATATGATCGATGTATTTACGAGTATCTGTCAGTTATTCTATCGAGACTTTCCATTACTTACTTGTACGAGTATATATACGTGAAAGAAATATTCCATTTAAAACCTTTCAGACATAATATTAATCTAATAATCTTAAAAAGATATTTTTTGAAGGGATAATTTAGAAACCTTGGTCAAAATTATATTTACTAGTACAATTAGTACACTAATAAATACATTAGTACAATTAGTACACTAATAAATGTCCCACCGCTTGTTGCTTGAGTTTCTAACCGAAAGTAAATTCGTCATCTTATCTGTCACCACGTCATCCTGTTCATCGCAAAAATAAATATAAAGAATTTACTTTAAAATATATAACAAACACAGAGCATGGGTTTTAATTAGAACCCTTTTTAATATGATTTTTTCCCCTTAAAAAGTCCATATAAAGTTTTCATTGAATGAATCGTTTAATGAAAACTGTATTGGCAAAACAAAACCACAAATACGCAAATGTGGTAGTGAATTTAAAATGAGTGAAGCATCGATCTGTAACCTAACCTAGACCACTTTTGTATCGCATTTTAGTTGACCAGATAAAGATAACTTTTACTTGATGATGCAGACATAGAGTTATAAAGAAAAAAGACCTATCTATACCAATATATAAAACTGAAGAGTTCGTTTGTTTGTAAAAGGATGTTGTTGAAAAATACTATAGTCTATAGACTAGCTTTATAGCCTATAGTATTATAAAGAGGAAAGATTTGATTGTTTGTTTGTATAGAATAGGCTCCGAAACTACTGGACCGATTTGAAAAATTCTTTTACCATTAGAAGCCGACATTATCCGTGATGAACATAGGCTACTTTTTACCGCGGGAAAATGCTTCATTTCTACGGAAAATCTAAAATAAAAGTAAATACAAGCGGCTTGGCCCGGGAAATAGCGCCATCTATCCAAAATACGGTAGATGGCGTTTTATACTTTTCTACGAGGACGAAGTCGTGAGCACCAGCTAGTACAATATATTTTGCTTAATTTTTTTTTTCATTTTGTTTGTAGGAAACAAGAAAAACTTACCATCAAATGACCCATCTATCTCAGGTCAGGTTTGTTCAGTTCTTTGATAAATGTTATGTTATTTTTTTACATAATACGTGATTTCACACAACGCATAGCCTGAACCTTTATATCTCCTCTTTCTAGGTCACAACGACCCCATATATTGGATTTAATATCGTAATTAGTTTTGGAGGTCAAGACAAACTGCATTGCGGATTTTCTATATTGGCACGCGGCACACATCTTCAACACTCCACTTCTGCACGAGTATCTGACTCATTTGAATATTTTTTTTTTTATATCGTAACCGAATATTCTCTTCAAACTTTTGCTATTAATTTTAGGGTCTTCTTTTAACCTATTTAATATGCTTACTCATCTCCTGATAAGAGTACTTTTATCCCTATTGCCTGTGTTTATTGCAAAAAAACACTCGGGACATTACGGGACATAAAATAAAAAATGTTCTATAGAAATATGTTCCAGATGTACTTTCTTAAATTCGACTTACAAATGTCTAATCCTTACTAATATGTTGTTTGTTACGATTTCACGCAAAAACTACTGAACCGATCACATAATACCTTTCATGGTTAAAAAAAAAGTTAGATGATTATAATTTGTCTAATTTGTGACAATATTGTGCCAATATATTATTAAAAAAAATTGTACTTTTTTTTTATTTTTTAATTGTTTTTACGACTAATCGTGAAGACAAAAATAAAAAGATTAACATTTTTTCATCAACTTCAAACATTCAAACGCGTAAATGAAATGTATTGTTATTTGTATGTTGATGAACTCATTATTAAAACCATTAAAATAGTCTCCGCTGCAGAAAAAGGGAGGTAAGCTCTTAAAAGCGAAGAAAATAGCCGCAGAAAAAAGTGTAAAATTAAAAAGTTTACAAAGCACTGTTTTAGTACTTAATTCCGGGAGCGAAAACAGCTTATCTTTGTAAACAGCTTGGATATTTTTACCGGCATTCTGTTCATATTTAATTTCACCGGCTAAGTCTTTTTTAAATATTTTTAACAAGTTTTGCTACTGTTTCAGACTTCTTGGTTTCATGGATATAACCAAAGTTTTTTTTGAATGGTTTAATTTAATCAGAAACAGTTTATTTTTCCAGATCACTCTTGGATTACCAAGACAACTAGTAATAGTTCATACTGTCATACTATATAGGTATTTATTATTATAAATTTGAAATTGTATGTCTGTTTGTTTCATTTTCACGCCTTACTTACTCAATTGATCATTTTGAAATTTTGCATACATTATATATATATACACGTTGTCATAAAAAAAGTCCTGTCTGTCTGTCTGTTCGCGATAAACTCAAAAACTACTGCGCCGATTTTCATGCTGTTTTCACCAATGGATAGAGGGGTTTTCGGGGAAGGTTTTAGTATATAATTTACAAAGTTGAACACAACTTTAGTAAGAATTTTATAATAATTGCGTATTTAGAACTCATCATACACCCCCTAGGTGGGGGCTGTAACATTTACGTCAACGAAGTTAAAAATACTTTGAATCAATAGAAATAAAAGTGCTTTTTGCTCTTTAGTTACGCTTTACGTGTACAAAAAAAATAGGCAACCTTAAATAAATGCCACAATTATTCCTCAAAGCGATATTATACATGGCAACTTTAAATAAATGCCACAATTATTCCTCAAAGCGGTATTATACATGACCTTTAATAATAATCAGTATAGCGTGAATTTATTGCTTCATGAGTACCACATGAAGCGTGTAAGTCAACCGAGGTCACAGTGCATTACAGAGTAAACATAAAGGTTCCAACACATATTCGACGGGTCACACCGAGCTGTGCATTATCCTTATAGTCCAGTATCACTCACCTGGAATTTTTTCTGATTACTAACAGGCTGAAACTCCGTGAGTAGCTTCGGTTTGCCGAGACGTCCACCTTTTTCCTCTGCGAAAATTCTCGTTAGAGGTAGCTAAAGTAATTAGCAGTACCACTCAATTTGTAGGACTATGCGGCCATTTTATTATACACTAGCTGGTGCTCGCGACTTCGTCCGCGTTGAAAAGTATAAAACGCCATCTACCGTAGAGCGGATCACTAAAATATCACGAAGCAGTTGTCATGTTAGTCGCTTCACCTGATTTTGGATAGATGGCGCTATCAAGTGTATCCCGGGCTAAGCCGCTAGTATTTACTTTTATTTTAGATTTCCCGTAGGAGTGAAGCAGTTTCCCGCGGTAAAAAGTAGCCTATGTTCATCAGGGATAATGTCGGCTTTTAATGGTAAAATAATTTTTAAAATCGGTCCAGTAGTTTCGGAGCCAATTTAATACAAACAAACAAACAATAAAATCTTTCCTCTTTATAATATTAGTACAGAAATATTTACTAAGCTGCAGACAAAAAACAGCTGGTTAGTAATAATTTTTATGACCTCGTTATTTTGATAATATTGGGAGTAGTAGAAAAAAGTTTAGGTGAGGGATACTGGACTGTTATTTGGCTGAATACGTTGCGAATGGTAGCTATTGCAACGCAGTCACGCCCCGTCGGATATGTGCTGAAAGTCTTAACGTTCGGGATACGTGATGTGAACATGAAAGTGGATAACAGTATACGTGTTGTTGCTGAATAGGTGAGTGCTAGTTCAGCTTTACATCTTGCCAACGTAAACTAAAAAGCGTTTGGACATTTCTTTTGTTCTAGTTGCTGCATCTATTTTGCTGGTGGCTTTATTTTAGTCTATGTAAAATAAACATTACATCCCCTTTACACAATAGGGAACTAGTTTTTGAAAGCATTTAGTTTGAATTTATAATCTCCTATGATCTCGCGATCACGATATAAATAATAATAAAAACGTGGAAGTATTTGTAAGTCAATAAATAAAAATATCTATCTCCATTTAGTGGTTTTAAATATACACACTTTTAAAATAGTCTTTAATATATTAATGTTGTATAATGTCATTATAAAATAAATAGGAACGCCAGTTTTTCGTTTTTCTGTTTGATTGAATTTGTAATAAGTTAATAGGATATATTAGTAAAATTTGGATCAAGATTTTCGGCTAGATTATAGTTTCATACATTTTGGGCATAACTTTGTGAACAATTTGAAAATACCTATCCAATCGAAAATTTGCGGAACCGATCTGATTGGAATTTTTGAAAAATATATTTTTATACTAGCTTGTGCCCGCGACTTCGTCCGAGTTGAAAAAGAAAAAGTATCCTATCCTGTGTCCCGTACGTCTAAATGTTTATCTGCCAAGTTTCATGAAAATTCGTTTAAGAGTTATACATGTACGAACATAAATAGACATACAATACCTAATACCTACACTTACAGATTTATTATTAACACTGATTATAATATTTATATTAACCACACATTAGAGTAGAGATATTATGTAATGATTTATTTAAGTTTAATTGGCATCTTGACTCGTGTAACAATATTATTAATATCCAAAAAGCTTAACGGAATAACCAGCCCTATATCCGTGAAATACCACAACCGCAACTCGGATAACCTGTCTGAACTGTCAACTGCACACCCGTTGATGATGGGGCCGCACGAGGTGCGGGGCACGAGGCGCGGGGCACGGGGGGTTACTACACTACATTTACCCCGCTACCACGACGTGTTTAATTCCACTAATATTTCATATCCGCTGTCATAACACGTTTTAGGCGTAAACAAGGATTTTGTAGGTGAAACTGGATGACAGACTTTAACAACAAGTCAGCAGCCAGTGTGAAAACAAAAAGCCTTTTATGATTAATTCGCTTACTGTACGGTTACAAGTGGATGGGAATGGGAATTATACCTAAATCGCGATGATTTTATAATAGCGATATATTTTGTTTTTGATATTTTTTCAACCGACTTTCAAGTAACAAAAAAAAACAATTATATATACGGTCGAATTGAGACTGAAAAACGGTTTGAAGTCGGTTTTTTTTGTTAAGAGTTATTATCTGTACTAATATTATAATGAGAGAAAATTTGTATATTTGTAATGAGTAAACTCAAAAATCACTGGAGCGATTTTGAACATTCTTTCACCTATAGAAAGCTACATAGTCGGTGAGTAATATACGTAAGCTAAATTTTATAAAGTTACACGGGCTAAGTCGCGTGCAACAGCTTGTAATAATTATTATAAAGAGAAAAGATTTCTATTTTTGTTTGTAATGAATAAACTGAAAAAATTACTGTATCAATAATAAAAATTCTTTCACCTGCATTATCAGCGAGTAACATAGACAATAAAGAGTTTAATAAGACAATAAAGACGCAAATTTATAAAATATAATTTTGATAGTGTGTGGTTGGCATAATGTTATCTATCACAAAAGTTTACATAAGTTTATATTTAGCGGAGTTCAATATTAACCGTTTAAATACGCAATAGTGTCAAAATACAAACAGGCGTGTTTACGTTTTAGTAATTCATTGTTTACCGTGTTAAAAACAACGAGCAAACAAAAATGACGCTATGGATAATGGGATTGTACGAGTATCGAGGCTGCATTTCGTTACAGACATTTATCACGGCCTCTCATTACAAATGGTTCGTTTTACGCGACATATTTAAATGGTTGACATTTATATTGACTGCATTAACTCATCTGCTCCCATAATATGGCGATGTATGAAACGAAATGGTTTCCGCGCTTCGTTATCGAAAGCATGTAATATGAACCGGCTTTTAAAGCAAATGTAAGAAACTATTTGATTTTTTTATGGTAAGGTCAACAGACAAGCTTCAGATTCAGACCAGAGCTAGCCTTGTTTAATACAAATTGAAATGCATAATTTATTTTTGAATTAATATAAGTACTTACATAAAGCTTTTCAAGCAGTTAATTATTCGTCAAACACGATGAAAGCAAAATAAACCGGAAACAAACATCCGTAATTAAAATATATCATGTATCTTTCATTAAGAAAAGTTATTAAATAACTAGCTGGCACCCGCGACTTCGCCCGCATGAAAAAAGTAGATAGCCTATCCTGTGTCCCGTACGTCTAAATGTTTATCTACCAAGTTTCATGAAAATCGGTTAATTCGTTTAAAAGTTATGGAGGAACATGCAAACATACAATACACTTACAGATTTATTTCGAACTAGCTGTTGCTTGCGACTTCGTCCGCGTTAAAAAAGATAAAAAGTAGCCTATCACGTGTCCCGTACTTCTAAATGTTTATCTACCAAGTTTCATGAAAATCGGTTAATTCATTTAAGAGTTATGGAGGAACATACATACATTCAGAAAAAAAATTCTAAAAATCGTAAATTTAGTTTCAGTATCATGTATAGAGCCTATATACACGATATATCTGAAAACAAAGTAAATTACTCCATGACCGACCTCTACAGATTTATTATTAGTATTGATGATGATATTGATTCCGTAGATTCATTTTCAATGTGCTCGATACTATCGAGTCGATAGACGTGTGAGGCACAAAATCTGTGAATTTTTTCTATTAAAACTCTATTTAAATAATGGAAATAAGTAATATTTAGCGCTAATTTTAGTAAAACTATTTACAGTGCCGTCATTTTGAAGGAAATCTTTACGTTGAGTTCCTATTACCGGTGGCTAGTTTGTGTAGCTGACATTTTTAATTAAGAAACGGTTTAACCGATCAATTTATTTTAAGAGGAAGCCCAAAGTGGTTTGTATTTTTCATGAAACAATACCAGCCTTTCGTGAACTAAATTACTTATTGGAAAAGATAGAAAAGAATAGAAAGAAGTGTATAAAAAGAATGTCTTTTTTATTTTTTGTATAATTAGAGTGTTTTTCTAATAAATATTTATACAAATATAATAAATATGAAGTGTTGTTTGTTTAGTTCAACGTCCTAATCGATGGAATCACGTTCCGAATTTTGGCAAAATATTAGTTCATTTATTAGCCCCATTCTTGAGGAAGATTATACATATACTATCGAAAATTACCGAAAAAAACCAAAATTGAAAAGCACGCCTTTGAGAATTTAAATTAAACAGTGTGCGAAACCGCGGGACACAGCTAGTCTTAACGCACATTAAAAGGCGATGTGTGTGTGTATGTTCCCTATGGATTCCAAAACCGCTGAACCAATTTTGATAAAACATTCAGACAATCTTCAGATTAGTCCAACGGGTAATCCTGTGAAGTTTGGTAGCGATCGGACGCGGGCGAAGCCGGGAGCGGGTCGCTAGTTTGCAATAAAGCTTGAAAAACTATGAAATGTCGTCACAAAATTGTCACAAACTGTTACCTAAAGAGTGATTGTGAAACGAGCATTGAGATTTTAATTTGAAAAGTTTGAGAGCGTTTAGCGTCATAATTGAGTTGATGCTCGTTGCCACCACTTGCCTTTGCGTCGCCTGCGAATGGATGCACACAACGATGTAATTGCTTGTTACGATGTTGTACTCGACGACCCGACAAAAAGATTTTTATGTACAACTTAGCTGAACCCGGGAAAGCCTCGCTGCGGCGTGCGCATAGAGCGCTAGCGGCACTGGACACCAATTTTATGATATAACTACCTGGCGCCCACGACTTCGTTCGCGTTAAAAAAGATAAAAAGCAGCCTATGACATGTCCCGTACTTCTAAATGTTTCACTACCAAATTTCATGAAAATTACTCAATTCGTTTAAAAGTTATAGATGAACATACATACATTTACAGATTTATTATTAGTATTGATGATAAATTTTATTTTTCTAAAACAAAACTTGTAGCACTTATAGCGTTGCTTGTGTTATAGGCGACGGTAGCCACCTACCATCAAGTGGACCCGCAGCCTGTCTGTCGACCTTAACATAAAAAAAAAGTAGTCAAGTTACTACTTATAACATCGACTATTAGCCGGAACAAACAGACAATTAAAATTTTACTTATTGTCAGCATTAAAAAATTCCTTCGCCGAAACACATCCTGTGAGGATGTGTTTCGGCGAAGGAACTTTCTCATTTATAATATTACCTAGTAGAATTTACAAAATCCACTCTACGTATATACAACTTTAAAGCATGTAAATAATCTGATATTAGACGATAAACTAACAATGTTTAGCTTCGGAAGTACAAATTTATTACCATCCAATTTATTACTAACAAACTTCTGAATTTACTAGTTTGGCTACCTTTATGAACGCGGCCCTGCAGTGAGTCAGTGCAATAAATCGGTTGCATACTGAACCACCGATGATTCATTGTTAAAGTCACCCCCGGAGAGCGCTCAGGAAAACCCTAATCAATAACTTATGGTACTTGTCCAAAGTCTAGACGTACTTTATGACTCACCGTTGCACGAACATTATTGCTTATAACATGAATTCTATAGTTTGTTTATTGAATATTTTGAGACAATAATGTTGTTTTTGAGACATCATATTAGTTAGTAGGTTTGCGGTCTAGACTTTATCAGACCTATCGTTTTGTTCGCAACCGATATAATCTATCTATTTAATGAATAGCCTTAGAATGTTTGTAGTGAGTTTGGGCACTTCATATGATTCATAGTTTGGGCACCTTGAACAATGATGAGCAGTGATTGTTCAAAAACGATGACCTTTCAGAACGAATATTTTGTGATTTTTTTAGGTATTTGTAATTTGTTATGCAATAAACGTATAAAAATCATATATTTTTAAAAGTTAATAAAATAAAAGCACAAATTAAAGTTGATAAATGTGTATTTAATGCAAATGTAAACAAATAAGAAGAAAATCTTTGCCGATGAATAAAATGAATTTAGAATACGAAAATATTAAAATTTCCATGTTTTCTTTGCCATTTAAAACATGACTGTGTACCCAAAATTGAGGAAAAAAAATCCTGTATTAAATATACATACAATGTGTTAAATAACGTCTCTTGATAGCAAAAAAGTGTCAATATATGTTTGTTTCGCGTCTCTAATGGGGTATTTGACGACAATAGTAGGTCGTTAAGTGAACGAGGCATCGCTCGTCGGCTCAATGAACACCTATTACACCTATGTAATGGGTTGTAACTTGTCGTTGCAAGCTGTTACTTATTTGTATTTAGAACGTATTTATCGGAAACGTCACCCTCGTAACTTTGTTTAAATGTATTCGGAATTCAAATAATAATACACATCTTAACATTTCAATTAAGGTAGAGAAACTTAGACAACGCATGTAGTGTTATCGAGTGGTCCGATCGAGTCATTCGACCTTTCATTTTCTTCGTGTTTTCATTCTCTATAAATTGTCTGTTGACACTATCATGATTACTCTGATAGTTTCAATTTTATAAGCAAAAAAACTGAAAAAGCAGCGATTTTTTGCTTAAAATTGTTAATAACAATGGTATAAATAATAAACATGTCTCAAAAGGTGCACAAGTGCATCTGAAATATGTCTTCTGATTCTGATAACGAGTTTGAAGATTATTAATTATGTTTATTATTTTAAAATGAAAATTTATGCTTCGCAATCAATGCTGATATCGCAAATTTCGATTCCTATTTTTAATAGTATCATAACCAATAGGCCACATCACTACTATAATCAGTTACGACAGCCGTCAAATTATGGTTTTTTATCATTAGATGAACAGACAGGCTGACAGCTCCACTTGTTGGTAAGTGGCTGCTGTAATTAATTACCACTTGATGGTATTACAGATATTATCAGATATTAAACTTGATTTAAATCAATACCTATTTTTAATCCTTCATTTATTTAGTATTAAAACGTATTACAAAGCAAAAGCTTTTTACATAACACTTTGAATTTCTATTTAACAGAAAAAAAAATGATAGGTAGAGAGATAAAGGCAGGTACGGAGCAAACATATTAAAACGCAATAGATTGCAAGCAATTAACGCGGGTTTCAGAACGGTTCGTGTAAAATGGAGCAAAACGTTCCATGCAATTTCCGAACGAGTGTCAGCCTCGGAACTCCAGTACAGTCACCGTACTGTAAGCACAAAATAATTCCCTTTTATCATGTACCTAGTACCTACTACAAGCATTTTTAAATATTTATGTATATACGTGTTTTTTTAGTGGCAGACCCGTCTGAAGGCAGTGACATATATGTTAAAAAATATCGCAGTAAAATAAATGTTAATCTTGTGCTTTATGTGTGAGTTAGAAAGGAAGAAAGTAAGAAAGTCCATTCTCATATTTCCAATTTGTGCATTATCGTTTCTTGCATAACATGAATACAACAAGTGGATCATAAAGTGGCTATACGACAATAGGTGGATTAGTCGAATAGAAATATGTAAGTGTTCTTTTTAAAAAAAGAACGCACGAACGGCAGCAAAATGACGGCCTACTTGTTGGTTACCGTGCTAAACCTATGTATGCAAGCAACTCCAGGACAAAATATATCTTTAAATAAACTCTTTGTATTCAATATTCGTTCTCTGTTCAAAATACGACCATAGTTTCGAAGGTGTGAACATTAATGATTACGCACTAAACCTCATCCAGAGATACCTAGTAAACAAAAAAATAATAGACAACAGAAACAAATGAGAAAAAAGGTACTGAACTGTTTTGTCTTTACTTGTTTATAGATTAAAAAATGAATTGAACTTTTTTTAATCGGTACTTCTCCGTTTAAAAATGTCCCATGTTTGCGGCCGGCAGCTTCGATGATTGAAAGCTCCAATCATATGCTAGCCGCACTCCGATTGGGTGCCTCCGATTTGCAGGCACAAAAAAACAAGATTATTCATTTTTTCTTTTTTGAAATTCGAATTTTGCCCGCAGTAATAGGTAGATCGTGCGGTTTTAAATTCTAAATTTCAAGTTAATGGACTACTCGCCGGAATTTATTTCGCCCGAACGGGCGAGTTATCATGTCCAATAAGTCTATACAAAGAACATAGAGGCAGCATAGAATAGCAGCATAGCATAGAGACAGAGCATCACTTGAGGACAGCACGACCGATTTTGCTGGTTCTTTTTGTTGTGTTCATAATTGTCAGAGCAAGGTAATTTTCTGTAGAGCAATGTAAAGCACCACTTGAGCATGTGTAATTGTGTATGCAACAAATTTTCTGAAAATGTACAAAATATTTTTATGGTATTTTTTTATAAAATTGACAGGGATACGACTGTGAAGTCAGTTATGGTCGCCTTTAATGCTTGGCGTTAATATGACAAAATGACATATTATGACACAATATGCCACTCAGTCACTATTAATAAAAAATGTCCATTGGTAATTACCAAACTCTTTCGTTACATATTAGTTTAAAACAGTAAGCTTTTGAAATTCGGTGCAATATCTGGTTATCCACAAATGTCCACCAACAATACGAGTCTTCAGATACCACCAATTTGAGTCGCAACCGGAAGTGGTCTGTGTCGGCGGCGGCACGCCAAATCGCATTTCCGGTTATGCAGCTGCCAACATTGCCACTGACAAGTTTAATTGCTGGCGCTGTGTTTTGCGTATATTCCGTTTACAGTTGTCGTTTAAAACTGATTTTACATACTACTTAATGGAAATATTATAGCTTATTATGATCTATTATCATTCAAATCCATTTTGGTTTGGATAGTTGGCGATAGGATATTATGACGACTTGATCTTACAATCTACAAGCCTTTACATATCTGATCCCTACTAAACTTCACTGATTCGCTGGGGTAAACTGAAAATTACTTGATTTTTCTTTCATCAAAATCGGTTAAGTTTAATTTATTCAAATCGTGGGCAAACACCACGGGTGCTAACACCACTGTGGGCGAACACCACGGACCCAAGCAGTTTTAAGTCCATAGGGAACATAACACACACACAAAAAGATCAATGAAAACCTTTAGGCGCTTTAGAAAAAGCTAGCGGACAGCAACTTTATTTTATAATAATAAGTAAAATATCAATGTATTCTAATGAAATTCCAAATATCAATATTTCAAAATTGTATAAGGCGTAGGTATAGAGCCTTTGTACATCACGTTACAAAGGCTGTCAATTCAGATATTACGTCTTTGTGCGATGATATTGAGGGAGCTACAACGGACGTGGACTCTGAGGCAGTTTAACTATTTCAAAGGTCAAACGTCGCGCCTCCGTTCAAGGTAATTTCCATACAAATTAACTATAGGTAAAATTATATAAAGTATATAATAGTTAATAGTTGTAAAGTACTTTGTCTATCATTATTCAATGATTTTGCTTACTTCGTACTGGTGTTTTCTCCTGAACCGTTGCTTTTTTGGAATATGTAACCATTACTCACTTCCCTATTGCGCACTTAATTTTCATGAGGGGCGGTTAATTCCCAGTTCAAAATTGCAGTGTGCCTTGCGTCTACTAGACTAATATTTAGTAGTAGTAGTACCTACTCTTACAGTACTAGAAGACTAAAAATTATGTAAACCAAGCTAACTTCGTGGTCATATCTACAACTCTATACACAGAGGAAAGGCCTGAACATGTCCTATAAAAGTAGATAGAGTGACAGTGTTGTCAATATAATCCGAATTTTAGTATAACGTCTAAAATAAATATAAAAATATTTTGACATGTTATGTTTGCCAATAGAATACTTGCCGGGCTCGATGTACTACAGGGTAAACGCCCTATTGCGTGCAACGTAGCATCAGTCGAATCACTCACCTGAAACAAAGGGGTGAATGCGTCATACAGCTGACTCTAAACATTTTATTCGCTTCCAAATTTTTATACCCATTCAGTTTGCAAAATAAATAAGGATTGTGTATTTAAACGGGGGAGATTTTTTAACTTTATAAAAATAAACGCGGCCCTTGATGTCGGCGCCGGATTTGGCAGAGTAATCCGCGAGCACTGAAGTAGAAAGTTTGGAAAAGGGGCTGTACCTTCTGAATTTTAAAAAAGAACTTTACAAACTTTAACCAATACAACATAAGGTCTTCTTGTCTTCTTGTCTTCTTGTAGTAGTGTTTTACTTTCACTTTTAGCATTTTTAATTTTACTTACTCTTAGCGCCTCTTCCACCATCTGTCAAGTAGGCTAACTGTCATTTAAAGTCACCAGTAACCGGGGTTAATGGAGCTGATATAACTTTGTTTGTACGGTAAATGTCCCAAACGTTGTAAAGAAAATAATAATAAAAATTCGCCTATCGAATGATGCAGTAAACCGAGTGCATAATTCAATTAAAAAGAAAATTATTTCTAAAAGTAACTAATCAACACTTTACTTGTAGATGGTGAAAGGGGCCCTTAGTCAAATATTGTGTCCCGCATAACAAGTAATGAATTAAATATAGATTTGTTACATGTTAAAGATTATCTGTTGTAGTTAGATATAGATATTAATGTTAGATATATAGTTATAGTTATAATTTTTAAAATTGCGTTAAAAAAATCTCTAAACAAAGGGTACCTACATGAGAAATAATTTATTTATGAATTTTTTACATACACGTTATCAGGGATAAAGAAAAGGACTTGTAGGGTACCTATTTTTTAACCAGACAAAAACAGGGATCATCAAAAATAAAATGCTTGTCTATGCTTGACAAAAATACTCGTAATTTAAACGCATTAGAAAAAACGAGACGCCGACGAAGTAGAAGCCAACTGCCAGTATAAAAATAAATAGAGAAAAATCTAGTAAAGTCCTGCCTTTTAGCGTTCAATAACGAAGTAATTCATAGCGACGTTTTCCAGGTCTGTGCCAAAACAGGTCGAACGCCTCGCGGACTTCATCGGATGCGGACGGACGCCTCGAAATGCCGTGAAAAATGTTCTCGCTGACGGGTATTTATAGGGCTGTCAGCCTTTTCTATTCCATGTCGACGCCGCTATATGTATGCTATGCTATCTGCCCTTACTTTCAAAGATATATAGAAATATTTGGCCGTTAACTGACTACACAGTACACTAATAAAAAGCGAGTAATTGCAATTTTAAAACCTTATCATTTAATGTTAAAAATAACGTGTGAATAAATGTTGACTACGTATTTGTAACTTTGCTCGTATTTCATAACTCCTAAACTAGACCGACTAGAAACAGTTATGTAATAATAAATTTCGCCGAACATTTACTGGGAAGTTTTCTTAAAATTGTACCCACGTTATGAGGAAAGCAATTCCCCAGAGTCCTTTCGTAGAGAAATGTGTTTTATGAAAATAAAATAAATACTTACAGTTCTTGAATGCCCCAGTGAAGTAGGATATTGAGTTATTATTTATGTTTGTTATACTATATATCCCAAACCCACCACCAATTGTAGACTATGTATTGCAGCTTATCATAAAAAATCTTATTTATTTAAAAAACGTTCAAAACTGTTCTGAAAGTGTTACATGAAACTAACACGGTTATTGCGAACTTTTCACTTCCAAACTGAATAAATTCGGCCATCTTGCCCGGGTACATCTGATAAGAGGCAGTTAAAGGGATTCTTTCTGAGCCGTCGGAACTCCGAACAATGGAGCGCAGAACAATGCTACTGAACCATTGAGGCGGGGATAGATAAAGCCCATGTTAGCTTAATGAAAGCTGCTAAAGATATATTTAGTAACGTTTTTTTATGTGTGTGCAAGTTAAAGATTTCGTATTTCAAAAGTATTCAATGCTTTATTTGTGTAATATTAACTACTAACTACCTGTGAAGGTACTAATATTCTAATTTGCTTATTCTTTTGCTATTGCTATTAGTGAAAACCGCATTTCAATCTGATGAGATTAGTAGTTAGGTTTAGAAGTTTAGTATCTGATGAGTGGTTTAGAAGTTTGGTTTAGAAGTAGCGGAGTAACAGACAGAAGACGAGATTGACTTTATGTTATAATATTATGAACGAATATATGTAGAATGATTTATTAATGTCAATAGTATTATGAGAAGTCACACTTTATAACTTTGTAACTTACATACATGGCGGCATTGTATAGATAGATAACATAGCATAGCAACGAGAGCGTTCAACGTCGACTCTAGAAAATAGTGCACATTTCTTCACACTTACGGCACATTTAAAGCTAAAATTGCACATCAATTTGAAAGGCTGAAAGCATCCGAATGTCCGCTAGAAACGAGCAGAAAATTGTGCACATATGAAACATCCTTGTTGCTTTTTATTCATCGAACTTTATTTAAAGAATTGATTTTGCACAAATCCGCGAAAGAAGTATGTACTTATTTTTTGTAAATATTTTGCCACACCGTGTCAAAATCCGTTGGGAGGTTTAGAAGTTAGCGGAGAAACAGAGAGATGCGGAGAGCAGACTTTATTTATAACATGTTTTGCTATATACTCGTATGTAGAAGATATAGAAGAGCAAGTGATAATTATTTCTAATTATATAACATTGATTGAAAGTACTCATAAGTGGCAGATTAGTGAGTCCATTAATGAAAACTGTATCAAAATCTACCTTTTTTTAGGGGTGAAGTTAGTTGTAAGGGATTGTTATTTCATTATTACATACTATTAGTATTACTAAAATATTTTTTTAAATAGATTTCTTAGAAGAATATTTCTTTAGAAGAATGCGCCTGTGAAATTAATAGGAGCTAGCACATTTTGCTGTTTTAAAAATCGTTTGTAAAACAAATTCTGGTATCTGATAGTTGCCAATCTTAATGTCCTTTGAGAATCAATTTAGTCGGGATCTACCAGATTACTGTTAGAAGGCTTACATTACATAAAAGGATAAAGGGAACTATCTAAACTACGGACGCCTGGCATCCTCTAATTACTTAAGATCCCTCAAACTTGAAACACTTTCAATTCACGAGAACTAGCCGAGGCAAGTAAACATGAATCAAACGGTCGTTACAAGATACCCTTAATTTTCGTAACTAACAACTTTAACGAAAGACGTGGATCAATGTAATAGAGCAATCTAATAAAATTATCAAATAAAAGTTTTATTGCACATAAACCATTTCGAAAGTGATTATTGTCAGAAATACAGAAAAGGGCATAAGGTAACTTTCATCCAGAAAAAAGTAGTATTCCCGAGGGAATAGGATGAAGTAACAAGTAGTTGAATCTGAACGGTAGAACGATAGAAAATGTTCAGAAAGTTTATAGAAAAACATTTATAGAGAAAATATAAATATAAACAAACAGACAAAAACCGCTTACTTTATTAAACGAAAACCGACAATTATACGTTTCTGTTATCACGCAATATTTACAAACCGTTCGTGCCACAGCTATTTGTTCTCGATTTGTGGACACAATTCCCTTTTGTTTTGTCATCAAAACAGTCTCGAAATCCCGTTTGTAATTTGTTATATTGGCATTGGTTCGGTATTCTAATGGACATGACCTCAAACCGTTCCGAACCTAACAAGGATTTACAAGAACATGGCTTTATTGTGAAGACAGGGAGAGAGGGGTGTAACTGAGTATTGGGTGAGGGTTATGAAGTTGGAGCAAAATTGTATCCAAACGCTAAGTAAATACTGTTTAGTATTACTTAATTCGGTGTCTTTTTACAAGAAGTGACAAATCCAGAAGCTATATTGTAACTAAACTATAGCATATTGTAGTAACTTATAGTAAGGTTAATATTTCAAAGAGCATATAGTCTTATGCTAACACAGGATTATGTAATTGAAATGCAAAATCTATACAATTTATTAATAATTGCGAAAGAAAATTATATGTAAGTATGCTGCCGTAATTCAAAATGTATGTCTTAATACGTCGATGGATAGGAAAAACGATGAAATGGGATTAGGAGAGAGTAGAGAAATGGTCTCTGGCACACATGCTCTTATTTCATTGTATCGTTTTTTATAAAGGGTGTTTTACGACCGACAACGCAGTGTAAAGAGCAGTTGGTCTGCCACTTGGTCTAAGATATCTAAGGTCTAAGATCAGTTCCCCATTTAGCCAAGCAACCCATTTGTAATTTATTAATGTATAATCTACCAGATAGTCTTTCATTAAATAACAGATGAGAGTATATTTATCTCGCACTACTACTGTAACCAAATTATTATTATAAATTGTTAATTATAGGGATACTTTAATATAATAGTTAATATACCTTATACCTAAAGGCATGTCAGCTCCATCATCTCTTGAGCTAAGTTACAACATATAAACTATAATGATTAAAAGCTTCATCGAAGCATAAACATAACATACGATAATAAGCATAAAGGCATTTGCTAAAATAAAGTATTAAATATTAAGAATAATAAATGTTTAATATAATGAAAAGACTCGAACACTAAAACCTAACATAATACGAAAAAAATATGTTTGAACAAAAGCTAATCTCATCTGGGGTAACTTGTATGAACACATCTGACCCACTTGCTGTGTTGTTGCCATAAAAATAAAACAACTACGTCTCGGCTTGCCTCGCTTGAGGACAATGTAAGGCCTTCACTTTTAGAGGACGCAATACGACGTATTCACGAGAGAAACACAATAAAGATGTTGCCGTAGCTGCGGGTTTTTTATTCAATGTGTCGCAGAAAATCGGCAACAGTTTTCTAGGATACAGAAAAGGGGGAAAAATGTGAGAGAATTATTTTGTGAACTGTTCACTTATTTGACGCTTGACTTTTATAAATGTTTCATTAGATGTAAAAATACATAATAATTGAGTAAATATGGGATCTATAAAATCTATGTGACAAAAAAGAACTTCACGGGAATAACAATTCTAAATTCTACAAAAGTGTAATGATATGCCAAATATATGAAACTTAAATAGATGCGAACATTTAACATAGACAAAAAGCGTATATCTCTTACGCTTCTAACATATTTCCTTTGACATCGCTAAGGGCCTATATGGCTGGGTTCTAAGGATTTTTTTTTCTTTGAGTCTGCGTTCGTGCCCCTAATCACAACAGAAAGCTTTTTACTGGTGTATTTAAATTTCTGATTGAACAGCGGCTTATCGACTTTAGTTCTTAAATATTTTGTTATTATTTGGCGAGCCTATTGGTCGTACTGACAGGGCCCGGGAAGATCGAAGTAATGCCAATGCTATGTTACAAACGTAGCGTTCGTTTTGTTTAACCGCTTTCATAGTGTAAACTTCGACTTGAAGAATGATCCCAAAGAAAGACCAGCCACTAAGGTCAATAACGACGAATTGAAGGTAACGGTGGATGCCAACCAGTATCAAACTACTAAGGAATTAGCAACATACCCAAAATACTGACCCATTTGCAGCAAATCTATAAAATTAAAGACTTGAAATTGGTACTTCATGATTTTTAACACGAAATAGGATTTTATTATTATATATAGGTACTGATATATTCCACAGCAGTGAGGAGCTTTATAAGCTCATCGTCAATGCGCTTTACCCATAAATGTATAATAACTGGTAAGGCAAAGCAAAGCACGTTGAAGTAATATATTTCATTGAACAATGAGCAGATGCAACTGCAACTGGAATATAAAATTTTAAAGATAGTGTAAAATTTCCTCTTAGAACACTGTGGGAAGCATTTACAAAATGCATTGTGTATGCAATATGGCGGGGAGGAACTTTTTATCGGTTATATCTCCAGGGGAGCGCGCGGCTACAAGTTTTGTCTCCATCGCTTCACAGAACTTCGGCATCGATTTACAATTTTGTTTTGTTATAACACAGTCCTGAAATGTTAGGATCTAAAATTTTAGGGGTGTCACAGTAAAGATTTTTAAAGATATAATATATAAATAAATATATACTTTAATATTAAAGCAAGAATAGTTGGTATGACGAATTCGTTAATCCTATTTGCTTAGAGCGCTCTGACTTGAAAATTTTGTTCCCAATGGGGACAAGTTTATCAAACTTTTAAGAGCTGACGTCGCTCTTAGTGTAGTGTATTTCAACCCCAGTCTTTTATGTGGTTTCTGCGGTACAAGCCGTATGATTATACTATTAATTAGAAGTAATCCGACCTGGCGAGTTCGCTTGAAAAAATTAATTAAAGTTAAGTTAGGTAAAGACGCGTAGAACATAAGATTTCTGATTAAAGACAATAAAAATACTTCAATATACCTAGTAAAATTATAACAGCTGGATTTATTTATTGGGAAATTGAACATGAAATTTTTGCAATTCACAAATAATATGAAATTTCTAAAGGTGAGAATTGAGAATCAGCCTATAGATAAATCGTAGCTGCTTTGTATTTCTATTATAATGTGCAGGAGGAACCGCTAATTTATCTTAAAAATATGTTTTAATTTCTAATATTTAGAAGAGAACTATTCAACTATTCAAAGAGTGTCTGACCAGCAGCGTATGTTTCTCCATTGAATACAGTTAAATGAATTAAATGAACACTTTTTGTCCCTCCACCCACATTCTCTGGCCATTAATTACTTATAGACTAAAAAGAAACTTCGTGTCACTGCAAGACAATGAGGTATCGGGACCAAAAAAATAGGGAGTGTCTTCTCAGAGCCACACTTTATCAGTATCCATTTAATTAAGATCGATGGAGCTCTTCCAGATTTTCTTCATTAAAAGTTTTGTAATTTAAATTTCCCTTGGCAATCACAAATCATGTTGGAAGTTAAAAATGCGGTCGGCATTCTCTTGTTTGTTTAAACATTAGACAAAACACTCTTATCAGCTAATATGCACATAATAAATCTACCTCTAATTAGATTTACTGTAATTAAACGCCTAGCCTAGCATGCCTAGCCTAAGCTTTCAACTTTTGAGATGCAGTTATTCGAAAGCACTTAATAAGAACTATCGAAATATATTTTATCTAAATTTACGGGTGGGAAATTTCCATTTGTTTTGTGCGGGGTTCTTTATCAGAGGTCAGTCTCCATTGCAAAATAAATCAATCAATAAGAACTTTATTTAACATTTTTAAAAGGAAATATTAACGTGAAAAACGAGTAAATTATTACTATCTCAGTTAACTGTACAATGTACATGCAAAACGTTGAAAATTTCAATAAAGCCTTATAAGATTATATTGATTACTAATTTCTTAGTTAGGGTTTAGTCTTGAAGCTAAATATATTTCTCCCAGTCTACCCCTTCCCCGCATCTCGCCTCTAGCCAGCAATTAGCAAAACCAATTAAGGAGAGCGGCGGCGAAGCGTTACCATGGTAATCAGACGATATGCTGTTTTTATTACACATAAAAGTTCACCGGTTCCTTACAATCTTATTTTCACAAATAATTTATTTTCTGAAGTTAAAAAGGTTTTAAAACTCCCTGCGATTTTTAAATATTTAATTTCATACGTCTGGGTATATAATGTTGAAGATTTGTGTATAATGGTATAAGAACTAACTAGTATATAATGTATTGTATAAGCACATTGCTATTTCAAGCAAAGTTCTTAACAAAATGTTGATAGTACAGTGTGAACAATAAACTAATTTCTTCAGCTATCAGGTATGCCGTTTTTCGGTGATTTGACCAACGCTTTTGATTATGTTTATCTTTAAATTTTATCATAAAACTGCAACATTACAGTACTAGAGGATAGAGGATATTTGAATCTACTGTTTTTACTTGAGTAAAATGATTATTCATACAGATGGTGCCGATGGTAAGAGAACACGTGGATCTCCAGAACCAAAAGGTGTTCCGCAGGGCTCAATTTTCGGACCAATTATTATAATCAATAAAGTTGATTCAATAACTTGAACTTGAATTTTGTACTGTTTGGGTGTAGTGAAATGAATCTTGTGAATTATGTAAAACTTTCAATTATAGTAAGGTCTGCTGAGAATAAACCTGAGACATATCTTTAAATTTAACAAGTCAATATGATACGTCATTTTATTCAATTACAATAAATAGATTTCAATTAAAAATACAAAGCATTAAATTTATAAAATGAATGACTCTGCAATGTGCTTTTTACTCAACATTTATAATAGTTTTTGTCAACACAACAACGTAGCGCTTTCGTAGACAGTTACGTATTCCGTAGACGCGCGTAGGGAGCTACGAACCGTAACCTATTTGTTATAACACTTGCGACAAAATAGACCGTTAATGAAACAGGCAGCTATAGACCGTGTACGTACGTAGCAGAGTATATTTTGCATTGTCACGACATTTAATTTAACTGAATTCATTACACAGTAGATAGTAGCTCGAATAGTAATGAGTTTCTAAGCAAAGGATTGTAATTGCTTTAACAAATTTTTCAATCAAACTAACAAGCTACGCATTAAACATTGCGCATAATTATTTTTGTTTGAATAATGCTTGAATATTCTAAGTGGATTCTATGTTTGCCTTTTTAATTTTTAGATTATAAGACTATAAATATCGTTGCATAGTAATATAATTTTAATTGGTCTAGTTTTCTTTGTTTCATATAAATCAAAGAGGACCAACTGTATTGACTAAAATATAATTTCTATTTGCATTAAAGGTAACTCAAATTAAGTCTACGAAAGCTATTTTAGTTACAAAACTTTGATTTATATTACAATTTTATCGATACTAATATTAAAAAGAGTATTTAGTATTTTTGTTTGTAATGAATAAACTCAAAAACTACTGGACCAAATAAAAAAAAATTTGGCCACCATATAAAAACATACCGTCAGCCTGTCTGACCAACTTTACATTAAAAATTACAACCTAATCTCCTTCTCACTCTTACCTAATTTGTGATATAAACATGACAGTATCAGTTTATGATGTAGAGTCAACGAAATTATACATGAGACTAGTACGTTCATAATTCTTGCATATATTAAGTGTCACAGTGAACAAACTCGCAAGTAATTACTATGTGTTTAGGTGTTTGTTGGTTGAATGGAGTTATACCATTACGCGGATGACATGCTTAATGCTGTAACTCCAAACCCGCTTTGCCTTTGTGAATATTGTTCAAAGGTGACCTAATAAAAACTTCCTTTTTGTGCATGCTTCTGAACTATAGTTACGGATGCTTTGATGGAAAACGTATTGTGTAATTTCGGAAAGTATTTAAACGAATGCGGCTTTAATTTTTCTCTGTAAATGAATGCACGTGCGTTTGAAAATGCACCTTGTAAGCGCTACAATAGATGCAGTTTTATGTTGATGCTTATGATTATGAATTCCATTTGGTTTATTGCATTTGGTTGCATTTAAATGAATATTCAAAAGTGCAGAACTAAAATAATATTTGATATTATTTTGTTCATTTTTATTAATTTTTATATTTATTAATTATATATTATATAATAAAATATATTAATGAATTTACGTAAAATAAACCGGCAAGAATCTCCGTAATTATTTTTTTTAATAAGTTTACATTACCTATTAAATGCACGTGTAACATTTTGAAATTTTGAGTAAATCATACAAAACTTATGATGAATTTTATTATTACGAGCTTATTATGAAAACAATCATTAAATTTATGATTGCAATCAAGGGCATAGTTGTTTTGTATTATACAAAAAATAATTCACAAATTTGTGAACACAATAAACAAAAATGTCGTCCAGCGTGTCGTTTTTTTTTTTCAAATATATCTCTTATTATCTCTTATCTCTTAACCAATTGATTTGGATTTATTTCTATTTTTTTCCAGAGCTAGTATAACTAGCCTATCGCCTAAACACACTATAATAAATATCAAAAAGTGTTGCTCCCGCGAGTCAGTTTTTTCCCAAGCGCATACAAAAAGCGCCCAAGCGCCTTAAGAAGTTATCACCTCAAATACTGCAGAAATTGGAACGGAGAGCACAAATTTAAACGTGATTTTAATTTGTAAAAGAAACTCTTTTCACGATTCATTATCGAATTGCCGTTGTCGAAAGGAGGGAGCATCAAAAAAGTTTCATTAGCGGGAAAGCCAATGCTGCAACGTTCACGCCTTTGTCACAGTTTCGTTGGAAAAGAAAACAAAAACTCTAGTTCCACTTTCTTTTCGTAAAATGGAAAGCTGCAAAAGTCTGGCCCGTGAGATAATGAACCGCCTGTGTATGCGCGGGGTTAAAAATGAGACCTCCATACATTGTCTCTTTTGCCGTGAAAATAATAGGGCATCTAGTGAGTGACGTCGCGGAGATTCCGAAACCTCTTTTTCTTGAAACGTATGCGAAAAAAGGAACGATATGAGACACGTCGTTCTTTGAGAACACAGAACATTTTAAATACGTGCACTTTTTACGGTTACAAAATATATATATACCGGTTATCTAGGGTGAATAAGAAAGAAAGAATAATTAAACCTATCTTTTTTGTCGTACCTCATCGACTCTAAACACCACCGCCTCAAAACAATGTTTTTATACTTCTCCCTAAAAAATAGGATAGAACTAAAATAAACAAACCATTTTAAGCCTTGATTAATTGAAGGATAAAATACATAGACCAAAACCGACCGATGAATAATTCCCACTCCTTAGTAAATTATACCTCATTTTTATTCTTATCCATCAAGTTGAACAGACACCTTCCTTATACAGAACTTGTTGCCCATAAGGATCAAAATCGTTTGAGTTTCATCAGCTTAAAAGGAGCAACCTTGCGAGCTCCTGAACGCCATCACATTGACTATGTATGATAACTTGAAGAACAAAGAAGCCAGTTCAGTTCGCAACTACTTTTATATATATGTATATAATGTACAAACTCCTGTATATAATATGAACACTTTATGATTGAGATTGTTGAAATAAAAACTAAATTGAGGTGCTTTGTTAAGAAAAACAATTTTCATTAAACAAAGTTTCCTTGTTACGTGACAAAGTATGAGGATATTAATTTCTATCCTTTTTCTTTTTCTTGGTGTTAAAACATTTATTCATTCTTTATTGCTCATATAATTTTTTCAGGCGTTGATTTTTTTAATGATCTCTCGGGATTTTTGAATACTTTTGATCTAGACGAAATATTCTGACTTATGTCCATATATGTATGAATCTTAAAGTAGATTTTTACGGAACAAAAGTAAACTGGCGATATTTATGTCATGCAATGACTATCATAATAGTCATGGCTATCTTTTAAATGGCTTTGGTCAACCTAAATCATTTCCGACGGTCAACATAAGCGTCGTTAAAAGACTACGGTGGCAGTGTCATTATTACAGATGGGTCGTTTCCTCCCTTTGGGTAGCATCAATACCGCGCCCTTCAACGCCCAGCTAGCGGACAAAAGACTGAACAATGAAGAGGTTTAGACAATGAATTTGAACAACTGAAACTTTTGCTCAGAGATACTGCCATTGACAGGAGCTGATGGACGCGTTATAATGAACTTGGTTATTCGTTTAACTAGCCGCTTCACCTGGGTTTTATTGCATCTCAATAAAACTCAGGTATCAGAATATTGTGGCGAGGAGGCTAATCGAATACTTGCAAATATAAAAACTATGAGCTGCAGAACTAAAGTATTATGTGCCAGTGCTTATTCTGTGTGGCAAGTCGCATTCGACTCCGTACAAAGGTTTTGCGTTAGAAACATCTAAATAACAAAGTCACATTAGTAATATAAATAAGGTTAATGTTTAAATAAAATTTAGCTGTTTAGAAAGAAAAGTAAGAAACAAACAAATTTGCTTAGGGCTTCTCACCTTTACAATTTAGTACTAACATTATTGCAAATTGGGCGCACTCTCTCGTCTTAAATCTCAAAGGCTTTGCGTGTTCGCCTCACATAACCTAATAAAACGAGCAAAAAATCCCTGAGAAAAATAAGTGCCTTGAAAGAAATGGGGAAACTCTTGTGCCCATTATAAAAAGTAGCAGTAGGTAGGTAATAAGGAAATGTTATGATAACTTGTAACTTGTTGTAATATCTCTTTACTGATTAATGAAATTTTTATAGAAAGTTATCTCAAGTTAAGATTAAAATGTCATGACTAAATTAAGATGTTATGAGCTTTGTTATATGTTGCATGTTAAAAATATTTCACCGAAATATGGTGAAGGCTGATTATTACTGCCAAAGGGGGCTGGCCAATTAAGAATGCAAAACGCAGTGTTCCCTGCCACTAATTGCCAAATCCAGACCAAAGTCAACTTTGAAAAGTTCATTACCAAAGTTGATGAGATAATTTGATCTCTGTGAAAACAGCCTATGAATTAAGACTGGACATTTTGAACATTAAAATGAAAACTTAAAAGGCCAGATATTTATGTTTAAAAAGACCAATAAATTCCAGTTATTTTCCACTTTCGTTTCAAATAAATCAACCACTGTTATTACCCATTATGCTCCTGCCCGGTGCCGGTACATTATAAACTGAGTTATGTAGCATAACTAACTACCTTTTGATCGCCAAGATGATAATTATTATGACTCTACAACCACAGTTTGTTATTGTTAATTTTTCCTAATATTTAAACTCAAGTTTTTTAATGATTAAGAGTGTAATTACCCCGTACTTATGCGATTGGGGCGTTCAAGTGTGCTATCAAACCTGATAGCTTAACTTTTATTTTATCAGCAACTAGACAGCATAGAGGAATAGTTTCTGGCATTGCTGAATCTAATGCTGAAATACAATAAGACGTGCTGTTATTTCACGATAGTACATTCTTTTCTTTACATTCGTCTTACTGCCGTCTCAAGCGGTACTTAGCTATCAGTTTTTTTAACCTTAAAGTTAAAAAAATCCCCAATATACACCAATATCTATATATAACTACTTATAATACGTTACAAAAAGTTACATTTACAGTACTCATGTCCCACTTACTCAAACGTTTGTGGTCCTTCGAGCATCTGCACTTTAGTAGATAATTGACAGATTTTACTGCACAGTTAATTCCAATTCCCTTCTCTTTGAATCCCAGTGATAGAGACAGACGAGCGCCAATTAAAACATTCAATGACGTTTTATCGTTGGTTTTGATGGAAGTGTTCAGTAGGTATTTGCGAACGGCCGCTCTCCGTGTTGAAACTGTTGACACATCGTTACGTAGTTTTACGCCCCTAAACAAAATGTTTGGGAACCTCACCTAAACAAACTTAAACAGAGCACATGCAAATATTTGTATTTTTGCGAATTATATTTAATTTGGGAGCAACCGTTTTCGATATGTTTGTCTTTATTTATTTTTTCTCACAGATACAGATTGCAGCTAATACAGTCTATACTTATTATAGCTAAACAAACCAATTAATCAAGATATGGAAAAGCGGTTTGTTCATTTCAATTCTAACCCTTTTAAGGGTTAAAAACAACGCAATCAAAAGACTTAAAGAAATATCAATAATTAACATAATTAATAATAATTTAAAGAGATGAATTTATAATAATATCCAAGTACTGACATTTTTTGGTTTGACTGAAGAACAGAACAGAAATTCTAATAGCTTCAATGTCATGTGAAAAATTTGATGATTTAATTTTTAAGTTATTTGTTTATTTATATGAAAATATAATCATAATACAGCAGCTATTTCACAAAGTTCTGTGTCGACTACCCTGTTTTCCACCTTTTCACGAGTCGTGATCCCCCAAACACGTAATAGTTCCCTCGAGGCCAGTCACACTCCTGCATCGCTACCCTCACCACCCTCGACGCAAGCATATCCACTTAACACGTGTTTCATGTTACACTTTTTTATGAAAATTCATTCAAAAGGAACAGTACAACTGTAATGTTATCAAGAATTACGTAAATTTTTTTAAAGAGAGGAAGATGATATGGAAAACTGAACTTAAGGCTCAAAGACTAGCAGAGAGACAATACATATGTATCGTTAATAATCCTTAGATAGTATCATAGTATGTATAATTGCTGTCTGTATATCCGCTAACTCCTCCTAAACAGCACAACGGATTTTGACGCGGTTTTCACTATAAGTTTGATAATTTTCATGCAAGGTTTACATATATATAGGACTGTCTCTTTCTCCGCTAACTATTTCTAAACCACCTAACGAAATTTGATTCAGTTTTCACGAATGGAAAGAGGAATGAACGAGGAAGGTTTGGTGTATATAAAAAAATGCATCTCAGACAAAGCCGGGAGCGAGTCGCTAGTATCGCTAGTTAATTATCACTACATAGTATTATCACTACATAGTATCTATGTATGCTTAGATCTTTAAAACTACGCAACGGATTTTGATGGTTTTTTTTTAATAGATAGAGTGATTAAAGAGGAAGGTTTCAATATATAATTTACAAAGGCAGCAGCTATCTACTAAAAATAAAGATGCAACCCTTGAAAATTTTATAACAGCAAAGATGTCAGCCGTTATATTGCTTTACACATTTATAATCAGGCGCTACACATCCCTAACTTTTCGCGGGCGAAGTAGCGGGCAAGTTAGTTAAGTTAAGTATAAAGGCAAATATGTAGTTCGTAGTGTTCCTTATGCGTAGGTAATATAAAAAAGAAAGCAGAGTTTGCCAGTTTCGTACATAAAATAACAGCATCCAATCAAAACCCACTTTCTAATAAGTCAATGGGCACATTAAAAGATATCTGGCGGAGTTGAAGGGATAGTAAATTTTTTATCGTGCCATAAAAAGAGCGTAAAACGGACCTCCAGTTCGGAAAGCGGTACTATAGTGTCAGCAAAACGTGACCTCTTTGTCAAAACGATAGAATTTTTAAATAAATGTTTTTATTTTAATTAAATAAGTAGTAAATTGGAAGATTGGAAGTAATCATGCCCTTACAGAAGAACACTTTACCTACAGCATTTGTGCTGTTATGTTTTGAGCAAGAGATATCAGTGTCACTATGTGTTTTTATTGGTGTGGTTTTTTTATAAAATAATTTTATTTATTATAAATAAAAATGTAAATTAAAATTATCGTTCGTACCATATGAATATAACATATCTGATTTGTTCAAAATTATTTTAAAAAATTACAGTTAACTATGTAATATTTTTTTATTCATTTTTTTAAAGACACATTATTGTGTTTCACCTTTGAACTTTTTACAATGGGGTGAGTGATGATTATAGACAATGTGTTTCAAACAAAAAATGTTCTAGTCGACAATCATTTATCCTGACGTTATCTTCGTTTTTACGTATAACAGACACAATATTGTCCATATTTCAGAACACCTCAAAAATAGCTGGAAGGGGCAAGTTAATTTGCAAGCAGGGGTAACGTAAACCGATTTGTTTCGCCTATTGCGCCTCTGTACTGTCGAGATAAGGGAGGCAAGTCCTATTTCATTGCTAATAGCTTAACAGTCCCCTGAGTGAGGTCTGCGTTGCGGACACTGCCTGACTTAAACATATTTATTTATGCTTATATATACACCATAAAGGAGAACAGAATAAGTTCATTGAACGTAGACATCGACTTAGGGGATGTTGATCTTATTATTACTATTAGCCTTGCTAAGCAACGGAGTAATGCAGCCAGTATGCTTGGAGCCAAGCCTGATATTAATACAATTTGTAAATAATTAAACACTTACTGTAAATGGTTAAGATGATAAATTTACAAGAAAATTAATTAAGTAATTAAAAATTTAAGTAGTTTTTCGTATTTTTATATCAAAACATACCTATATGAAAATATAAAAGAAGAGGTTAGATGTACATTAAGTATTTAAGAAAAAGTCATTTGTAGTTCTTTCTAATTTCTACTTGAGATCAAAAAAATAGTTTATAAAATTTTTGTCTGTATGTCTGTGCATGATAATCTCAGAAACAATTTAACCGATTTGAATGCTTGCTTGAACGATTTGATTCCAGTAACTTTTAGCGTTTGTTTCATTACAATGGTTTACAAACAAAAATTCCAAATACCACGCGCACTAAGTCGCGGGCACAGCTAGTATTTAATATAATTATTTGTATTTTATAATAGTAATAATAATAATAATAATAATAATAAAATTCTTCTGTTATAGCTGTTATTAAATTCAGTTGCATTATATTGGTCATTCCAAATGCTAGCGTATTTAGGCGACACGACAGTATCCAAGCACATATACAAATGAATTCTTGAAAAAATAAAACAATAAAAATCCTTTAAAAGAATTTATTCTTAGTAATTCCAACTACTGTAGCGGAAAGTACTTGTTATCAATGTCTACTCTCTTCATTAAGCTGAAATAAAGGAACGGGAAATTATGAGCAGCGGTCATAATCGATGGCCATTCGATACAATAGGGCTCGATATCGCTTGTTGATTGCTTTAGCGATCCAAATGCGTTGGTAACGCGGGGATTTATGATATTGCCTGCAAGGAATTGGATGTTAGCTTTATTGGAACGGATTGGGGATATAAAACATCGCGTAATATATTACAATGTCTTCAATATATCTATTCTTGCATGTTTCACATTATTTATGTTTTTACTGAATTCTGTTTCAGACTTTTGTATCGAAAATTGTATGTTTTCTATAATAAAATCTATCTTTTCTGTTTTTATTCCAATACGGACATATTAACGCGTATTTATCTTACAGGTATTTCGGTCTTATTGCTTACAGTATCTGAATTTAGTCATTTGATTTAAAAACAATGAGAAGCTAAACAAAATCAATTTTCTTTGGCAGTCTGTCTGTTTGTTCCGTCTAATCTTCGAAACAGCTGTAGTGATTTTGACGGGACTTTCACTGACAGATAGTTGATGTTATAAAAAGTAACTTACCTAGGTTATTTTTATTTGAAAAAAAAAAATAAAAATAAAAATGCTATACAAATGCTAACTTTTGCCCGCGACTTAGTTGAAATTGAACTGCTTTTCTCATAGATGATCTTAGGAACAGTACTTTTTTCGAGATGAAAGTTACCCCACCCTATATCCTTTTCTGTACTCCAAATAATATGTATGCAAAATTTCATAAATGAGCTTTTAAATAGTTAAGACCTTGAAGCGGAAAAAACAAACAAACTCACTTTAGCATTTATAACTTAGTAAGGATTTAAACGAATATTACTTAAACCAAATCTTGGTAAAGAGGGATTGGTTGTTTGTAATGAAACAAATGAATTCTCAGCCCTTCAAATACTTCGGATTGTTGAACTTCACTGCTTTGTAGCTTTGAATACCGTTTTAATTTTCCCCGTAGCTTCTGTTGCTTACCTGTAAAGAAGAAAATTATACGTAAGTAAAAAGACTACGATTTACTTTTATCATAAAATAAAGCTAACAAAATAATATAGGATTTTTCTCGTCGCAAAAACTTAATGATATCATCAGTGAGTTATTGTTGAAATGGGGTATATATATATGGATAAAAGAGATAATTTGTTGTGAAAAACCATCGAATGATGAGCCGTAGACAGACGCCAGAGATGACGATTTTCAATAATATATTTATGAAGTTTTTTATTTATTAGAGATGGGTTTTATTATAGATTGGGTCCAGCTGTGAAGCGAAGATGAGGCTTATGATGGAGCGAGCTCACTCAGTAGATACATATTCACTTGAACTTTGAAAATATTTGGGTTATATGAGCTCGGAAATACAGACAGAAATTTATTAAGTTGAATTTTTTTCTTTTATGTTTGTAAGGTAAAGCTTTTAAAGTATTTCTTTCTTCTTTTTGTATTTGTATTATCAGTGTAGTTAGAAGTCAGTGTAATTTAGTGGTAGTGTTCCCCTGACAGTATAGTAGCAACCCTAGTAGTAGTAGTAGCGCCGCTAGTAGGAAGGATGTGCAGTTTGTGCAGGGAGCAGGGAGCTGTAAAATGTTGCCTATTCACCTGTATAACCGATAAATACCCTTTCAGGAACATGAAAACATCTCTAAACTATGTTTCTTTCACAGTTTACAAGTGCTCAGGGATAATAAAGTTCCACATCTTAATATTGAGTAGGAATAAAGTCTACTAACTGGTTATGACGCATTAATTTTATACATTTCTCGTAATCACAAGAATCGCATAGAACTATCGCGGTTAAGCGAACGGCGTAATAGTCAATTTCCCGTGCGCCGCATTGACACCTCTCTAGTGACGTCAGCGACGCATCACTTGGCAAAGATTATTTAATACAGACTCGCCAAGTGCAGTGACCGCTTGATAATACTGCAGTAATTGATTTTGCGTCGAGGTACTGTTGCGTGGGTGTCATTAATGATGGCTTCTGTACCTACAATTTGCGGCGGATGTCGAAACCAAATTAAAAATCGAGAATTTATGAAATGCTCATTATGTAATTTGAAGTTCGATCTGGACTGCTGTAATGTATCAACTAAGAGATTTTATCTAATGAGTAACGACAATAAACAAAATTGGAAATGTCCGGGGTGTCGCAGTGCAGAACCTAAAACAGATAACAGCAACACGCCGATTCGCCTAGTAACTCATGCGTTGCCGGACGATGCTAACGTCACTGTACGCAATCGCAATAAACCGAGACGAAAGTCATCCGACGATGCTCAGAGTGGACCCTCCGTATCCGTATCCAATGAAACAATTCGAGGGATAATAAGGGAGGAGATACGCGAGGCGTTGAAGTCAACACTGGGTGAACTTGTGACTGAACATCTTAAGGTCATTAATGATAAGGTCTCCTCACTTGAGCAATCAATGTCCTTTTTCAACACCTGCTATGAGGAGATGAGACATAAGTTGAATGAAAGAGTCGCAATCATAGAACAACTTCAAAAAAGTCATGAGGAACTACGGGGCACGGTTGATGTACTTGAAAAGGAATTGTCAGGAAGACTGGGCTTGATAGAGCAGAACTTGCGAGAATGTAACGTAGAGATAAATGGAATTCCGGAGCACCGCACAGAGAATCTTATCAAGACCGTTGAACAAATCTCCAAGAAAGTGGAAAGTCCTTTGGTTGAAGATGAAATCTTGCTTGCCACGAGAGTTGCAAAGTTGAACAGGGACAACAGTCGGCCGCGCGCTGTTGTTGTTAAACTGAAAACTCGCTTCTTGCGCGATTCACTTCTGGCAGCCGTGGTCAAATTTAATAAACAGAATCCTCGAGACAAGCTGAACTCCGCACATCTGGGCCTTGCTGACGAGACTCGACCGATTTTTGTTTCTGAGCACCTAAGTCCCGCAAACAAATCTCTTCATGCTGCGACAAGACGAAGGGCAAAGGAGGTCGGTTATAGGTTCGTCTGGATAAGAGATGGACGTATCTACGTAAGAAAGAACGAATCTTGTCAGGCCTTCTATATTCGTAACTACGATAGCCTAAAGTTAGTGGTATGAGAGTGATATCTGCTGGTATCTACAATGCAAGGTTTCTGGTTCTTAATGCTATCGCAATGGTTTCCATATATTACCAAAATGTGAGGGGTATGCGAACAAAAACTAATCAAATCTATAAAAATATACTTTTAAGCTCTTACGATGTGTTAATCTTTACCGAAACATGGTTGAATTCTGGTGTTTGCAACAGTGAGTTCATTGACCCTAGATATAATGTTTATCGCCGGGATCGCCAGTGCTCCAACTCCGGAAACAAAAAAGACGGTGGAGGTGTGTTGATAGCCGTATCAAAGAAATTAGAATCTTTTCGGCACCAAAACTGGGAAAGTAGTTCTGAAGACATATGGGTGGTCATTCGTGCGCGTATTGGCAATTCATTTAAGAAAATTGCTATCTGCGCTGTCTACATGCCTCCACCGGTCAAGGTGGATGATCTGGGTGCTTTTGTGGATAACACGAGCAACGTGATTGGTAATGCTGATGAAATTCTGATAATTGGAGATTTTAATTTGCCATTTATTTCGTGGGCTATATATGATAACGGTGTTAACAAAAGCACTATACCGTCAAATTATGACTGTGCTCTTGGGAACACGTTGGTAGATTTCATGTCTCTGTTGAATATGCACCAATTTAACTATTTAAAGAATGAGGATGACAGAACACTGGATCTGGTGCTTGGTGGTTCTGACTGTATTAAAATTGATAAGCCCTTTGATCAATTAAGTAAGCTCGACCCCAAGCATCCCCCGCTCGTTTGTACATTAACCAACAATGTAGTAAAGTACCTTCGCCCACTGAGTGAGCCATATTTCAATTACCACAAAGCTGACTTTCAGAGCATCATTTCTGAACTGGGGGGTGTTGATTGGCGCCACGTTTTAGACGATTGCTGTAGCGTAAACGAGATGACATCAGTATTTTATGGAATTCTAAACGATGTAATTAAAGAGCATGTACCAAAGCATAAATTTAACAAATCGACTTTTCCACCATGGTTCAGCGGGTCACTGGTCGCTTTACTCTCAGAAAAAAATAAATTTAGAAAAAACTACCGAAAATATAAAAATCCCCGTGACAAAATTCAGTTTGAGATTTGTAGAGAGCACAGCCATAAATTGTTCGACAAACTTCTGTCTAATTACGTTGATAGGGCCGAGGTGAATATGGCACGCGATCCAAAATCTTTCTGGCGGTATGTAAAAAACAAACGTAAAGATCGTGCAACTCTCCCAGCAGAAATGCACATGGAGAGTGAGGTTGCTCGCTCGGGACAAGATATAGTGAATCTTTTTGCAAAAAATTTTTCTTTGACGTTCACGTCCCAAACTACATCTCCCCATAATCTCCAGATTTCTGCTGATGGTACTGACAATCACATTGGTACCATAGGCATCATTCATTTTACAGAGAGGGAAGTGCTCCATAAAATTAAATGTTTAGACATATTTAAAGGACCTGGTCCCGACAATATTCCGCCGCTCTTCGTGAAGCGTTGCGGCTCGGCTCTAGCGTTACCGTTATCCTTAATAATAAATCGCTCTTTGAAGTCTGGTGAATATCCTGATGAATGGAAAAAAGCAAGAATTGTCCCCGTGCTGAAAAAAGGCGACACAACGGATGTCAAGAACTTCAGACCAATTTCTATCCTATCATCTTTTTCTAAACTTTTTGAATCCCTTATTTGTCCCGTTGTAACCCGCCACACTGATCACATTATTTCTGAGCACCAGCATGGCTTTAGAAAGGGTCGTTCCGCGGAAACTAACCTCGTCTCGTTCGTGTCAGAATTGTCTCATCAAATTGAGGGAGGAAGTCAGGTCGATGCCATATATACAGACTTCAGCAGCGCATTCGACAAAGTTAACCACCTTATTCTACTGAAGAAGCTAGAAGCGATAGGTATACATGGACAATTTTTGCGCTGGTTTAGCTCTTATCTTGATAAACGGCCTCAGGTCGTATCGGCAAATGGCTACGAGTCAGGGGTATATTACGCAGATTCTGGCGTTCCGCAAGGATCCCACTTAGGACCTGTGCTCTTTTCCATATTCATTAATGACATATCAGATCGAATAAAACATTGCAAATATTCCCTTTTCGCTGACGACCTGAAGATTTATAAAACGGTTGTGTCCTCTCTGGATAGCGGTCTTATTCAGAGTGATATTGACAGCATATATCAGTGGTGCGACGAAAATAGAATGGTTCTTAACGTACGTAAATGTTACTATATAAAATATACAAGGAAAAAAAAGCCACTGGAATCCTTGTATAGCTTGAATGGAACTGCTCTTCAAGAGGTATGTGAGATCCGGGATTTGGGTGTACTTATCGATAGCAAGCTTACCTTCAGATCTCATGTCGATCACATTGTTAAAAAATCGGCTCAAATTCTTGGATTCTTAAGACGCAATACCAAAACATTTAAATCGAATCGTACTAAAATGACGCTATATAATTCGTTGGTGCGAAGCCATCTCGAATACGCTAGTGTATCATGGAATCCGTTCTATGCTCGGCACTCTCAGCGTGTTGAAAACGTTCAACGTTCATTTACTAGGTCCTTGGCATTCTCTTCGTCAGGTATATCACATAGATGTTCGTATGGGGATCGTTTGGAGTTCTTTAAGCTACATACCTTAAAAGAGAGGAGGAGCACTCGTGACTTGCTGTTCCTTCATAAAATCTTGCATGGATCTGTCGACTGTCCCGCGATAATGGAGAATGTTGCTGTAAATGTACCCTATCATTATCCGCGACAGCGCGTGGCCAGTATCTTCAATGTTCGAACTTGTATTACCAATGTCGGCCTGAACGCACCAGTGGTGAGAATGTGTCGAACCTATAATGACTTTAACAGCCGCGTTGAGGACCTCGACATCTTCTCCGATAAGATTGGTGCGTTTAGGAATAAAATTCACAAAGCATTTAAGCTCAGTAGGAATCACCAGGGTAAATAACATAGATGGTGTTCTGGCATCCTGAATTTGCATTGCATTATTTGTAACTTCTGCATGTAGCGTGGCATAGGCTAATTGTATATCTATAACTATATGATGTATACGTATTTCTGTAATTATGTTTTTCTATTAAATTATGTATTTCAAGTTTTTGTTACCGTTCTAGTGGCAAATGTTGTATACGCCTGTAATTGGTACTCGTGTCAGCCGAAAAACTATGTAAACCATTATATCATGAATAATTGTAACACGTGTACTGTTGGTGTATCCTAAATAAATAAAAAAAAAAAAAAAAAATTTCGTTATTACAAGAGTTTTGTGTAATATTTTATACAAAACTCTCGGGAGTACGTAAATATCGGTGCCTTATTACTCTCACTTATACTTACATACGTATCTAGTCTTACTTCCAACTTTGTTGGCTCAAAGGTAATTTCTCAAAACGTATTCCACCTTATTTCTATTCAAACCTGAATCGTGTTACAAAACATTTTACTTTGTGAG